>OU963918.1:1353760-2705021 GCA_902850365.2 Chilo suppressalis | reverse complement strand
GCAATATACTGAGATAAAGGTGCATTGTAATTAACATGAAGTTTAAAAAAAAGAGAGTACTGGGTTCATCCCATTATATCGGATTGATTATTTATTTGTATTGTTGAAATAATTTAATAAGCTTAACTTCAATATTGAATTTTGAAAAAAAAAAAAAAAATCTACTTTTTTCTATTTTTTTTTTCTATTTATTTTTACTGTGAAGAAAAATAGTAATGTTTTGTTATGCCCAGTATAACTGCTAAGATTATATTGTAAGTACATAATTGGAGAGGACACTGGATTCCATACTACAGGCTAAGGCCTATTTTGGAATACAGGGAAATCAAACATAAATTGTAAAAAAAAACATTATTATTATTATTATTATTGAATAAAACAATATTTCGCGATTTTTCTAAAAGATAATCAAATATAGTTTAAGCGTAATGCGATGCAAAACATACGACAAACATACTTGAGGTTGAAATCACTGAAATCACTTGAAATAGTAGGCTCAGAAGACATGACGCTAAGCCACAATAAAAAAGTGTAATTACTCAATAATTAGTATTTGAGGAGCTCGATGGCGCGGGTGATTAGTGCGATCGGCTGCGATCGTTGAAGTTAAGCAACTTTCGCAGTGATCGGTCATTGGATGGGTGGCCAAAAATCTTCTATCTCGAGTTCCTCCGTGAATGTACGTTAAGCCGTTGTTCCCGGCTGCATCTGCAGTCGTTAGCACCCTCCAATCCGCACTGGGCTACGTGGTGGGTCATGGCCCAATCTCCCTAATCCGTCCACAGGGAACGCCGAAATGACTGAAATAACGGAAACTCGCTAAAAACAAGGTACATGGTTACAATCCCGTAAATAACTTATACAGCCCACCTCAATTATTTGACGAATCCGAGATAATTTTATATTTATTTTTATATTTTTTCTGTTAACACAAATATTGATACAGGAGCAACTTAATTAAAAATACATGTATAAGGCCCCAACTTATTTCAACCATAATTTTTTTCCAGTACGCCTAAAGAAATTACTAAAAGGCAGTCAGCATCTACATGTAAAATACCTATAAATATGGGAACTACATATGTAGGTTTATATTAACAAGTAGAGTCTGTAACGTAATGGCCTAAAAATTAACAAAAAAAAAACACACACAATTAACAAAACAATTTACTATAACTATATTTCATCACTATTATTTAAATATATTTGTCAACCAATAAAATTCCATATTCAAAAATAATTACGTAAAAAAATATCACTCCAAGGCAAACCCGGGAGCTATCACTTGTTATGAAACTCCTATGATAAAGGCGATGGTCGCGGGTATATCGAATATAAATTTTATACGTGAGGAGCTCGATGGCGCAAGTGGTTAGCGCGTTCGGCTGCGATCGTTGAACTTAAGCAACTTTCGCAGTGGTCGGTCATTGGATGGGTGACCATAAATTGCTATCTCGAGCTCCTCCGTGCTTCGGAAGGCACGTTAAGCCGTTGGTCCCGGCTGCATCTGCAGTCGTTAGCACCCACCAATCCGCACTGGGCCCGCGTGGTGGGTCATGGCCCAATCTCCCTATTCCATCCATAGGGAAGGCCTGTGCCCCAACAGTGGGGACATTAATAGGCTGATGATGATGATGATGACGTGAGGACTTCCCTATATACTAGTATACTCTATGGTGAGGACGACCGAGCGGCGGCTCAGAGACTGGGATTTCGTCACCTATGAAGACAGGCTCGTTTTATTAGTTCTTCAATTCTGTTCCATACAATGGAAATTAGTTTTGCATATTATATTAAACGATTTTATACGTGGTAATAAATACAGTTATAGTGTTCCCCAAGGATTGGGGTTCACCGTACCGGTACCTATTAATCGGGGAATCTCATCTACCGAGAGGTGACGGCTACCCGGGCAACCTACCCACACTACCTGGGTCTACCTGCCTACCTACCTGCTGCCTGCGCTGCAAGGGCTGCTGCAATCCTGCTGGCGCATCCGACAACCTCAGGGCAGTGATAGATAGATAGATAGATAGATAATTCTTTATTGTACACACCACATTATAAATACAAAATTAGTTTAAAAAGGCGAAAAAGGCGGACAATTGGCGGTCTTATGGCTATGTAGCCATTTCTTCCAGACAACCATAGGATGGAGAGTCGAAATTCAATTAAAGAGGGGTGTGCAATTACAAAATTAAAATAGAAAAAAAAAGGAAAACAAAATATAACCATGATAAAAATTACTGTTCATAATATAAAATAGAAACTGATAAAAAAAAAACAAGTAAACAAACAAAAACATACATCGGTACATAAAATAAAATACACTTTTTTAATAAAATTAAAATAATATTATGATGCAAGCAAGAAGTGGGAGAATGCATGGCAACAACACAAACAATTATTGTAAAAGGAAAAATTCCTTAACCTCACTTTTAAACTTTCCTATAGTCTGTGCACGTCTAATCTCAACAGGAAGGGAGTTCCAGAGGCGCACAGCTTCAACACAAAAAGAGTATTTATAAAAGGAGGTATTGTGTGCAGGAGTTTTAAGGCTCAGATTCTCTGATGAGCGTAACGTCTGGGCATGGGAACTGTGGAGAAAACTGAAAAGTTCTTTGAGATAATTGGGGTAATAGGGATTAAACAAAACATTGTAAAGAAGGGAAAGTATATGAGTATCCCGGCGACGACGAATTGGAAGCCACTTGAGTTGAGAGCGATACTGGGAAACGTGATCATATTTTCTTAAACCAAATATGAACCTGATGCAGAAATTTTGAAGGCGCTCAAGTTTATTTAGCTGGTCCTCCGTAAGGTCAGGATAGCAGGCGTCAGCATAGTCAAGGACTGGACGTAACAGAGATTGAGAAAGCATAATTTTAGTGGCAGTAGGTAAAAAGTTACGAAGTCTTCTTAATGAACCAGCAGACGCATACATCTTTCGACTTACAGCTTGTAGCTGTGGCTCCCAGCTCAATGTGCTGTCTAGTATAACTCCCAGATTTTTCGCCGTTGTACTATAAGGTATATCAGTTCCTTCGAATTTTACTTTAGGAAGAGCAATCCAGTTAATTTGTGACAATAATCTGGAGCTACCCACAACCATAACTTGAGTTTTAGTAGGGTTAACATTAAGGCCAAAAGCTTTACTCCATTCTGCAATTCGACATAAATCAAGATTGGTTTTTAATATTGCTTCTTCAAGTTTTTCAAGTGGAGCCTGGCAATATATCTGTAAATCGTCTGCATAAAGGTGGTAGGATGAAGATAAATTTAAAGAGATAGTATTAATAAATAATGCAAAAAGAAGTGGAGATAATACGCCGCCTTGCGGAACGCCAGCAGACGTGTCGCACCATGACGAGTATTGGTCATCAAGGCGAACACGCTGCCTACGCCCATACAGATAACTGCGAAACAAGTCAATTACCGTTGGAGATATGTTAAGAGAGCGTAACACGGATAGGAGAACATCAAAGTCGACGGTGTTAAAAGCGTTACTAAAGTCCAATAAAGTAAGAACTGCAAGCAATAATTCTAGGCTTAGGCTTAGGAGGACGAATTTTATAGGACAAATAGATAAGATCATGGTAAGAGAAGGCATCAGCTGAACATTGACCATGCTTCGCGACATGCTGGGGTGATGATACAATTATTAAATCGAGAAGAGTTGGGGTACAGTTTGGAAAATGGTGGGTGGCACTAAGAGGAAGAGTATGCATGTTGCTAGCATTAACAATAGATTGGAGAGAGAAAGTACGGTGATCATTTTTGAGGAGACAAGTATTAAAGTCACCCATTATAATTGTATGGCTGTAAGATGGAGCAAAGGTATCCGACAGGCTTTCAAAAGAAGTAAAGTAATTGACATTTAATGATGGACTATAGTAAACTCCGAGAAGAAACTTGGTGTGCGAGAGAAGGATCTCCACCAGAAGATGTTCGCCAGCATTGGAGGGAGGCGGTTGAGCCGAAGTGCTAATAAGAGTGTAGGGAATTTGTTCACGGAGGTAAATAGCTACTCCACCACCCCCAGATCCAATGCGGTCATTTCGTATAAGACGAAAGCCGAGCAATACATATGATGACGACGGTAGACATGGTTTCAACCAAGACTCGGAGATTAAAATCGCATGTAGGTTCAAATGATTAAGTGACGCCAGCATGTCAGAATAATGAGCCGGGATACTTTGTGCGTTAATATGAATAACATTGAAATTTTTTGCAACATCAGAGAACTGATTTTCTAGGAAATCAGAAAGGGACGGGCAACTACTAAAACTGTTATCACTACCATTGCACTCATCAGATGATAATGAAAAAAGGTAAATTTAAAATCAAAAAACCCGACTGCTTAATTATACTTCAAATAAAAACTGAAAAGAAAAAAACAAGTCCAGTAGTCTATAATTCTGTTAATAAGGAACAAAGCTACTTTAACAGTCGGGACCCATTAGATATTCAAGAATACATAATATTTTCAAAGTGGGTCCCGACTGTTAAAGTAGCTTTGTTCCTTATTAACAGAATTATAGACTACTGGACTTGTTTTTTTCTTTTCAGTTTTTATTTGAAGTATAATTAAGCAGTCGGGTTTTTTGATTTTTAAATTTACCTTTTTTTATTTCACACTTTTTAGTTAGTTAGTATTTTAAGACGGTATATACCGTAGTATTGTTACTTCAATAAGGGAATTATATCGCGGGAATTATTAAGTACCTTGCGTCGGTCTAAAAGATTGATTTATTAAGACATATAAAGACTTTACCAGCGGGGTCAAGGCTACAGATGGCCTCAATTTTCGCAAAAATGTGTGAAGTTAAATCAAGTCGTTACATAAATATCTCTAATGTATGTAAATTTATTAGTAAACTAGCACTTACTCAAAAAGTCATCTTTTGTTTATGTTTTTTTTTAATAGTTTAGCAGTAAATATAAAATTCATTTACTTTTATTCGTCGACTATTTAAAATTGGCAGTGGCTGCATTGTCATGTCAATGCCGGACGTCTAAGATTGTGATATACACAAATTCAGTGTCAGTCCCTAGTCTCATAATTTGATATACCTACATAATTCACAGAAACCCAATATGTAGATGCCAGAAGTTAACTTCAAATGTTTTTAATCACACTATATACAATACCAATCAATGACGTTTATGTCGCAGGTTGAAGAAAGCAGTAACTCCCGTCTGTTGTTTTGGACAATGGTGGCAACTGCCTTAGATCACTAAATTAAATAATTATGCAATCACCAAAGCAAAGTTTATAACATTTTATTAAACTAAAGGCGCATAATAAAATTTTCATAACGTTAGGTAGAGCACCATAGCAATCTCATTTATTATCAATTTATAGTTCTCCTTGTACTTTTCTTTTAAAGCGTTCACATTTAACAGGTAAAAGACTTTGTGTTCGACCCTTTTTTATTGGTAGTGTAAAGCTCGAATGAAGAGTACTCCCAGTAGTGCAATCATGGCAATTATTTTCCATTTTTTTTGTTTAAAAAAATACCGAATAACGTATCACTGTAAAGCACAAATGCTAAGTAACTTTTACAAATATAATCAAATAAACGTATTACTTACTTTATTTTTAAATCTTTTTCATCAATTAAATACTTATCTTATTCTAACTATCTATACTAATATTATAAAGAGGCAAGATTTGTATGTTTGTAACAAATAATCTGTCAAACTACTAAACCGGTTTCAAATATTAATTCAACATAAGGTAGCTACATTATTTATTATAACATTTTTCTTTATTTAAATACATTTTGTCCGAGTGACATAGGCTATATTTTATCCCGATAAATAAACGCCCGTACAATGCCCGGGTGGATCACTAGTAAGTATAATATAAAATTATAGATGCGAAAGTGAGTTTATTTGTTGCGCTTCCGTGCCCTAATAGCTAAACCGAATATAATGAATTCCCATATAGAAGTAGATGGAAACTTGGTTCTTAGCTACAACATCGCAATAATTATAGGCGTAGGGTGATGAAAGGGGTGATTTACCTATAAAAATCGACATTATTTACTTTGAATTTTGCAGAATAATTACAAAACCAATATTATCGCGAGCTGATTAATAAATACAGGGATTTCAATAAGTATGTACTTACTAGCGAAAAATGGGTTATTTGTCATTATATTAAGTAAACCTTTTTTGTAACATTAAGTAATATCGTTAAAAAAAATGAAAAACAGTAAAATTCTGAGTTTTTCATTAAAATTCAATAATCATAAATACGTATTATTATAATATATTTTTCATCATTTAATAAGAAGGAACTGTATCACAGTTTTATTGTTAGTACTTCGTATAGGATCAGATACTGCGAATACCCCATTATTTTTTCTTTTACATAGTACACCGCGCTATCACTTTGTCATCGTTGTAACTTTTTAAATATTTGTCGAAATGACATAGTGTAAAAAGCAAAGTTTATCGTCTTTAAATATCAAAAGCGATAAAAGTATTTGTTTTGATAAAAAATGATTTGTTAATACAAAATGTGCATTTTGGAAATAGATATCAAATAATATTTTAGTTTTGATTCACTATTTTAGCGGTAATGACTTACACATTAAAAATAGATATATGGTGTCACGGACTTTTTTTTAGAACTATTTAAGAGATACATTTTCACTCGACATTACTTTCATGTAACTTTTATTGTTTTTGCAGTGCAGGCCAAAATGGCTCGCAGATGGGAGATTTTTTTCCGTCTTATGTGACACTTATTGTTATATATTGGTCAATTCACTCAATAACTACATAAATTATTATATATATGTAATTATCATATATGAGCTATATTACTGTTAAGTTTCATTAATATTCATTCAGTATTTTTTTGGTGAAAAGCAACAAAATCCATACAAACGTAAGATTGAAATTAAAAGCGTAAGTGGTTAATATACAACTTGAAAGCGTTGTAGATCCTAAACAATCATATAAAATGAAAAATGGTGTTAGGAACCTAAATATGATTTTTGATTATCTAGACAGTGATACCCCACTCGACATATTTTGTCAACTTATTTTTTTTTACTTCGTCACAATATGGCGCCTAATTTTGGCCATATTGAATTTTGATTACTATCATATCTTTAGTAGCACTCCCATGATTGAGACGAATCGATTGATGTATGAATCATCAAAATCGGTCCAGGCGTTTGGTCTCTAGTGTGCCACAAAGGAACAAACATACATATATAGACTGTTAAACACATAACCCTGTCTGCGCGTCGCGCTTCGCGCTCTTGCATTGCGCAGCCGGGTAAAAATAAAGTTCATTGTCACTGATAGAGCATGCATTGGACATAATAATAAATTTCATTAAATGTATATTTATACAAAATAAAATAAATACTTAAATAAACTAAATAGTGATAATAATACTATGAACAAACTGTTATCTAATTAGATTCGAACTCCACCTGCCGGTTGATAGAAGTTTAACTAAACACTATACTAAGACTTACAGAGAAAAGAAAAAAAAAAAAAGTGATTGTGGAGCAGACTTTGTTGCACGCATTGACTCGGGTATATACTTACCGACACCTTGTCTTTTACTGTCTACCTACATACTTAAGTTAATTAAATCATTGTAACGGTTTAATTTTGATATTTTACTTTCATCCTCTAATAGGATAGTTACAGTGCGGAAAGAGAATGGGATTTAGATTGGAGGGCGCTGTAGTGATTTCCTACCGTATTTGTAAGGTTTTACCCCTTTTAGACATGATTAAATACAAAAAACCTCAAGAAATCACAACAACAAACAAATCCGTATCAATAGAAAACTTTGACGTTTTACAGATTGCTGGGTTTGATTGCCAAATAAAAATCTTAATGTTAGTTACGTTTTTCGCCACGCCCATTCTCTTTCCGCACAGACTTTACATACCGTCAGCGAAAAAGAAAAAATCGCATAAACGCCACTTTAGTAAATACAAAAACGCGGATCACAGTTTTTTTTTTACAAAAATAATAGGTTATTTAATATGAGAAGTAGCGCCATAAAAATAAAAAAGAAAAATAATTCACAAAATAACATTATTTTATATCCTCCTGGCGGATATATAATAATATTATTTATATAGAGAAGCTCGATGGCGCAGTTGGTTAGCGCGTTCGGCTGCGAACGTTGAACTTAAGCAACTTTAGCCGTGGTCGGTCATTGGATGGGTGACCAAAAATTACTATCTCGAGCTCTTCCGTGCTTCGGAAGGCACGTTAAGCTGTTGGTTCCGGCTGCATCTGCAGTCGTTAGCACCCACCAATCCTCACTGGGCCCGCATGGTGGGTCATGGCCCAATCTCCCTATTCCATCCATAGGCAAGGCCTGTGCCCCAGCAGTGGAGACATTAGAAGTCTGATGATGATATCCTCCTATTAAGAAGTTACACAGTTCCTTTACTTCGCAAATCGAATTAGATGTCGATTAAAAGCGAAAAGCACTCGGCTCGCCATACATTTTGTCAAGCTAACATGAAATTATGCGACAAACAGTAAGGCGTATGCGCAATTGGTTAAAAAAAACGGCCAAGTGCGAGTCGGACTCGCACACCGAGGGTTCCGTACAAGCTCAATTTAATACCTCTACGCGTTCATGAGAATTGAGGTAGCAACTTTAAAATTTTCAAAAATATTTTTTATTATAAATGATGTAACTAAAAATTTACGATGCTCGCAATTTTTCCTTTATCTATACTATGAGACGTTACATCGTACCAAATTTCAAGATCGTAAATTCACGGGAAGTACCCTGTAGGTTTTGATTCCCGTGCGTGTTTCAAAAATTTGCGGCATAAACGGCTGTATCTTTTGATTGCTTTGGCTTAGAAGTTTGATTTTTTCACAGCTTCAAGGGACAGTAGACATGAGTATTATATATGACTTTCAGTTTGATACCTCCACGCGTCCTGATCCTACAAGGTTTCCGTTTTTTTCCTTTTGAGGTACGGAACCCTAAAAACACTAGAACCAAAATTTATGTCGCGTTGTGAACAATAAAGATTCATTAATCATGTTAGACCAAAATGGCGTATAAGTTGCCATTTCACTGTCATTTTATCACACTAATATTATAAAGGCGAAAATTTGTGAGTGTGTATGTTTGTTACTTCTTCACGTCTAAACGGCTGGAGAGATTTTAATAAAATTTGGTATGGAGTTAGCTGCCACCCTGGATTAACACATAGGAAAATATCCCTAATAAACAGCGGATAACACCGCGAGGCACAGCTAGTAATAAATAAATACATACGCATTTGCATTTCGGACAATAAAATCTATAGACGCTAAAGAATTCCTTCAACAAATATTTCGCCATTACCCTTTCGGTCGTATATACATAATAGGTATTCTTTTTTTGACGTATCATTTACAGGAGTTAATTTTTTTCACTTCTTTACGACGTAAGTCGAAGTTCTCTTGCGTGATTGTTAAATCATTGGCAAGAATGAAATGTTGTATAATTTTATTGGCCATTCCCAGATCTAACAAAAACTGTACAGCAAAAGCATATTTACAACGAAGTTTGACCGCATATAATACATCATTTGCAAATATTGACCATTTCTCAAATAGTGTAAACCAATTTAAGCAAAAGGTATTTAATTGTTTGTTCTCTATAATTTAGGTATATTTTACTTACTGCGAACTATAGCTATTGTGAATATCAAAAGCAATGTCAATTTAGAATTTTGTTTTTCATATCATTATATAATCTTAGCGTTCCGTGTAATATTGAAGAACCAACTGTCTATTAACTATTAACATTAGCACTTAAATCCTTAAGTTTTTTTTGTTCCTCTTAAGTATATTTAGACTTATGTGTTGGCACTCAAGGTCTATAACTTTAGCTCCTGTAAAGAAAAATTGTATCGATGTACATGACTGTTTGTTGTCCAGAATAAAAAAAAAATAAAAAAAAAATTTGCTATAAATTTTTGTAATCACCTACTTTGCTATCTTTAAATGTTCAAGTGATTGTGTGAACTGCTTCGAAGCTACTACTTACTGAAATTTGACATTAACACAGGTTTTCAGGTTTTGATGTCATCTTTCAATTGACGACACTGTGACACAAAACAGGGCCAAGAAAATAGCCCTTGCAGCAAAGTTTCTTGCCGGTATTTCTCAGTGCAAGGTCTCCCGTCGTACTTACAAACCGATGGCGTAGCGTTTGACTTTCACCTTTTTAGCTTAACAATCTAGACTGAAAAAATGAGTTTGAATTTGAATGAACTTTTTTAATATCTGTACCTCTAGCACGAACCATTATCGAATTCGGATAGTTTGCAAACCGAAATGTCAATGTCAAATTTTGTATGGTAACTTGAACAGCAGCGGCACAAAGTACGTAACGAGCACTAAAAATCAGTACACATTTGACAATGACATTTCGGACTCGCAAACGATACGAATTCTAATTCGGTTCGTGCTAAGGGTACTGTTCGCATGTAATATGTGTAGAATGAAATGAGAAAATACTATTTTTGACCTCTTGAATATGTGGCGGCGACATCTATATGCCCCACAGATATACAACTGATGTAGGAAATCATTACTCACCATCCTCAAGAGATGGCGTTACCTGCACTGCGATCAATATTAGTATGGAAGCTTACATCGCGCAAATGAAATTCGGAGGCTAACTCTTCATGTATACGATGCCCGACCAACATCAGTCGGGCCGCGGCCCCCGAGCTACCATCATCCAGCTCGGAGGAAGATCTTCCCCTTTGGTCTTCCTACAAATATATTTCGGATATTCTATTTAAAACTGTACCCCAATTCTCGTCACTCGAATACCCTATTTCCATTTTAACTGTACCCCATTTGTGAATTTTATTTCATCCTTGGATTTAACACACGCCTAAATAACGTATTATATTCACGGAAGCGCTAAAAAATATCTACTACATATGGTGGATACACTCCACGCTACATACACACATTGACTGCTTTCAAACAATCTGACATGACACGCACACATTGCGCGAAACATGAGCCGTTTTCTTCGCGTGGTTTATTGAAGTTATACTTTTGAAGTTATACTTCTTTAGGCACGTTATGAAAAAATGATGAGATTGAAATTTTTAGATGCGCGCGCATCACTGTAACCCAAAAGTAACAGCATGAAGTTGACCGCGGGCGCGTTATGAAAAAATCATGTGAGTGAAATTTCGAGATGCGCGCGCATCACTGTAACACAATAGTAACACCATGAAGTTGGCCGCGGGCGCGTTATGAATGTTAGTGTCTAATAATGGGATTATTAACCACTTAGTGGTTAATAATCCACCATTATTAGACATCTGTTCGAAAGGTACTTTGAACGATCCACGGAGCTCCATAAGATGATCGCGTTGTCAAAAACAATGTTGGCACGCTCGTCGCCTCTGATCACTGTTTTCATATTTATAATATTTATCCACATGTTTCTAGTTTCTATATAGACACAACGTGTTTTAGTTACTTACAAGTGCTAATTACATATGGACTAATAACTTAAATTCAGTAGTGATTTTAATTGAATATTTTGAATATTTATTTAATTTTTCAAATTAAAACTGAACTTAATTGACTGTGTTAACTATCCTTTTCCAGTCCTTTTATTATTTTATTGTAATTATTAATTATTTGCATGCAATTAAAAAATATTTTTAATGATGCTAAAGAAGTATAACTTCTCACGCGCGTACATAAGTTACACGCATCCATTTTTTTGGCTTGCTCTGCCTGGGTGTGTTTCAATAATCCAAAGACTTCATCGTTTGAACAAACAGTATTGTGGCAGGAAAACAAATCACCCTCAGTTCTATTCAAATTAAACAACAATAAGATATTTATACCATTCGCGAGCGAGAGCCGAACTGACTTCGCCTTACTCAAATCTTAGATTAATGATCGCGCAACTCTTCCGAACAGTTTTAAATTCAACATTCCTAATTGCGAAGCTAATTTATCAAATAAAATATGAAAATAAGCCGGCCGAGTGGCTCAACAACGACGGTGCCCTCGGGAATATCAATAACAGAGGATAAAGTTCGCTTATTCTTTCGTTCGGGCCTTAATAGCGGTAATTTTAACGTAATATTTACCTTATCAACCGACCTAATATATAAACATATAACACACTTTGATTAGACACACACCTAATTAGAGCAATTCAAATAACCACGCAAAATAAGGCTTGTGTTTACCGCACATTAAGAAAATCTACCAACAAAATAGAAATAGAATCTCTATTTAGTGGGTGCTAACGACTGCATTATTTATTAATCTGGAACAACGGAACCAAAGCGCGATTCAGGAGACTACAGCGCCATCTCTTGACCATTGGTGTAGTAGAACCAAAAACCACATCTTTATTTTTTGTAATAAAGTAACAGTTATAGGTATTCATATTTATAATATTTATCCACATGTTTCTAGTTTGTATATTTGGAATACGTGTTTGAGTTTCATACAAGTGCAAATCACATATGTTCTAATAAATTATATTCAGTAGCGATTTTAATTGAATATTTTGATTATTTATTTATTTTTTCAAATTAAAACTGAACTTTATTGACTGTGTCCTTTTCCAGACTTTTTATTAATTTATTGTAATTAATTATTTGCATGCAATTAAAAACTAATTTTAAACGATGCCAAAGAAGGATAACTTCTCACGCGCCTACATAATAAATAATACTAGAAACTGTGAACCAAATGTTCACCAAAACCTGATTTAAAAAAAAATGTATTTAAATAATTGAGAACTTCGGAGATTTTGTGTGGTTTCGTTTGAAATTCGTGATTTCTCGAAAACCGGAAGTGCTACGTTACTCAAATCCGGTTTGTGGTCTTATCAGACTATTCTTAACTTATAACTTAAATATTCTCTTTATCTATCTCTTACGGTTTGGCCGCTGAAACAGCACCACAGACGGACGGACTTGTCTAATAGATAAGAGATAGAGACAAAGACCCAATTACAGGTCCTCACATCTAGACATAACTTAAAACTATAAAGAAACTATTTGCATTGTCCAATGTAAAAAAAAATCTCATAAATATAGTTTTATAAATGAGGTCCTTATGATAAATAACAGAATAACAAATTACGCACATGTTAATTACTAACACTTGTCTATGAATTAAAGTTTAGTTATTGTTTAAATTCATAGACAAATTTCATAGTTAATACAAATTTAGTGATTGTTATAAAGCAGGCAATATGTGCGTGTGTAACGACTAGCGGATCTACCACAACTCTACAGTGGAAGAGATCGTTAAATTTTAATATATATATGTTGTTTTTAATAAAATGGATTTATATAAAATTATAAACAAGAACTTCAAAAAAGATCGATTTTTCAGAGATCGATCTTATTGGCTTCGATTTTTTTGTGGATCGATTCATTAGGTCACGATTCGAATCGATTTCAAAATCGATCTTTTTCAGGAAGAATCGCAATCCCTATTTTAGGGTCAGTCTGTTGTTCATAAGAATAAAACGCGTCCATGATTTCATCTTATATTCGGATCCTACCCTACGTATTTCCTTTCTTCTAATTAATAAATTTTTTGAAGTTCTTGTTTATAATGTTATATAAATCCATTTTATTAAAAACAAGATATATATTAAAATTTAACAATCTCTCATCAGTAAAATCAGGAAATTCGATTTTAAAAATATTTTTGTTCAAAGCTTACAAACAAACGTAACTTTTTTTTTATTAAAGAGGGGCGAAGGAATCCAAACAGCCATGTCGTGTTTTTTTTTTAATAATTAACCCTTTAACCGGCAGCACTCTTATAACGGGTACATTCAAATAATTGTTAATACCTTTTTGGTTAATACCAAAAAAAATAGATCAAATCGAATGTCGATTTTCAAGAGTGAAATATCGATTCACTGAATCGATTCAGTACTAGATATCTATTTATAAAATCGATCGTTTTGGCTCCAAAATCGATTCTTCGATAAATCGATCTCACATCGCCATCCCTACCCAAAAATTAGGAACAAGTAGCAAGAGATTAGGATGTAACTACAGTACTCCTAGCAAGAACCATTATCGAATTCGAATAGTTTGCGAGTGCGAAATGTCAATGTCAAATTTTGTTTGGAAACTTGAACAGCAGCGCCACAAAGTACGTAACGAGACCTAAAAATCAGTACACATTTGTAGATGCATAATATGTAATGATGCAATAATAATATTAATAATAAATTTCCGCAAACAGACAAATTAATGAGGTCACGATGTATTAAGCTGGCATGTTATATTACGCAATTATAGTCTACTTTTAACTTACAGTATAATAATAAAAACACTCTGTTCAACCTTGTTTCAATTACCATCTCTGATCTTAACTTCATCACCTTGTAATCACCACACATTTGACAATGACATTTCGGACTCGCAAACGTTACGAATTCGATGTTGGTTTGCGCTAGGTGTACTGATTTTAAGTTTTCTATCAACATTGTGAGGCCTAAAGAGCTATGTAGATCATCGCTGAGCGAGTATTATGTTATTATCTTTGATAGCTCTTGCCGCTCAGCGACAGACTAGTGAAGCGAGTTCTGAGAAGGCGGCAGTGTGAACAGTTAGCGATCAACTATTAACATATGCATCTCTTTTGTTTACACGGAATGTATTTAAAGGTATATATTGTACGTTTCTTGAGAGAGAAAAAAGCCGATAATTAATTAGTCGCTTTCTCGCAGACGACGGCGGGAAAACTGCCTCAATGGTGTACTTTAGCGTCTCTGTGCGAGGCTAGGAGGAATTACACCGGCGGATGCGTGGCCAAGCCCCACGACAACGGCTAACTAGAGCCGAGGTTCGAGTCTCAAAGACGCCCTCTAGTTGAGCCGACCCCCTCATGTTCGTGTGGTCTAGAGGCTCCAGACGGAGAGGAGACTGCCCCGTGGGGAGATGCCATCCGCCAGGAATACCTCTAGAGGCACTCGCCAATTCTCGGCTTGAGGTCCCTTTAGGATCTCGCCGTCCCCAAACCCACCGCTGTAAAGGTCATCTGCGACCAACAGCAATCACACTTAAAAAAAAAACAAAAAAAAATCGTGGCCAGTCGGAATTCGGATGCCATGACCACATCCGTACTCCCGACTCTGAGGTCCTCCGAATGCGTTACGGGTGACCGGTGCAGGATTATTGTCTGGTTTTAAGTGGCCCTGTTCAGGGCGTAGGTCTGGGCCTGCCCATTTCATCCGGGCCCAGGGCTAAATAAAAGAGAAAAAAGAGAAAAAAAAAGAAAAAAAAAGAGAAAAGAGCGTACTCCTTCCTTAAAGGCCGGCATCGCATTTGTGATACTCCTGGTGTTGCAAGTGTCCATGGGCGACGGTGATCACTTACCATCAGGTGAGCCGTCTGCTCGTATGCCCCCTATAACATAAAAAAAAATGAAATGGGTAGGGAGGAGTCCCACATACCTTCTTCCTTATATAGCTTCCTTATATACTCACTATTTTTATATTCTTATATTTACGTTTATTTATTTATTTTTACAATCAACTAGCCCGCTGTTTCTTCTGTTCTCATGGTATGGTTTCATATAGCCAAAGGTTGCCTGGTAGAGATTGCTACCTTAGCAATAATGCCGGCTTTTGTGTTTGTGTTTCTGAGTTTTATGTTTTACTAGTGGCCCGCCCTCGCTTCGCTTCGGTGTAGAGCTGAAGTGTAGACTACAGTATTTGTTCTCAGGCTTGTATTATACACACTGACATTCATCTATGATTCTTCTTATACCTGCATGCAAAGTCTCAACCCGATCGCTTTAAAATTGACAAAGTTTCATACAAATTTGCATTCCCTATTTTATCCCCGTGGGGGTAGAATTGATCAAAATCCTTTCTTAGCGAATGCCTACGTCATAACATCTACCTGCATGCCAAATTTTAGCCCGATCCGTCCAGTGGTTTGGGCTGTGCGTTGATAGATCACTATGTCAGTCAGACAGTCACTTTTAAGTTTTATGTATATAGGTGTATTTTGTGTCACAGTGCAATTAAGAATATTCATTCATTCTATTCGCTCCCCCAGTAGTTGAAGGATGCTTAAAGCATTTCCTAGACACAAAAAAAGCTATAACGAATTATTGAAGGCAAAGTCCGAACCCACGAGTTACAGTTGTCTCCGGCCAAACCATATAAAGTATATCAGTTGTACGTTTTTCCATGTCGTTCTAGTTTCTGGTCAGCCAGTATTAGGGTTCCGTAACCCAACAACGGAACCCTGATAACAGATACTGAATCTTGCTATCCCTAAGTACGAGAAGTTTTGACAGCGTTTTTGACGCAATTTTTGTGCGCCCGCGCACCCTACGCCCTACGCGCACGCCTACTGCTGTCACTGGCAAATATCTTACGTTTTATGTCCCAAGAAAGTATAACTGTTTATCTATCAAACCAGCAAAATAGAAATAATTGTAGATTCGGGTAATATTGTGCTGCATTGTAGACTGTCGAAGTGATGAAAGTGAATATAAATTACTTCAGCTATTGATAAGTATAGCTGTGTTTTAAAGACGAACGATACGACTACGAACTATTCAATTGTGATAAGAACTACTTATCAGATTCGTATCTGAAAATTTTATTAGGAAATAATTATATATGTGTTTGTTTGACTTTGTTTGACCAAGGTGAAGGCCTTCTTGTGGTGACCGACACATTTAGTTTTCATCTCCTAAACCTTTAAACATTGGCTGAGATCCAACTAATTAGTTTTGACTTTAAATTGCTATCACATCAATTGACAGTGAAAATCGAAAATGGAATAAAAAAGTACAGAATAATTTTAATTTAATCCAAGGTTGCTAAGAGTGTGTACTTTGCAAATGAAACAAACTGTTTCGCACATGACAGGTTTTTATTGGAAAGTTCGAAATTTCAATACACCGCATTAAGACTAATATAAACAGCTGTTATGAAACACTAACGCGATTCACAAACGATGTAACTCCATCTATTAAATAAAATATAAATTAAGGAATTAATAACCACTTAAGGTTTATAGGTACTATTTCTAAATCTATTTAATGTTTCAATCATGATCCCACCCAACTTCCAAATCATGAACCAGATATTTTAATTTACTTTTATTAGTTCCATCTTCGAATTTGAAGTTGGTTTTACTTTTTTTTTTTTATTTCATCCATTTTAGTGAAAATAACATCGTCCAAGTAAACAATAACACAATTGATGGAGAAATCGGTGAACATACATAAAAAAACATCTTTCGTGCCTTTGAAATTTGAAGGTTTCAATCGATTACTCCGGATTCCACCATCAGATCCTGAATTGGCTTTAATGGGGCGACCCCGTAAGAGAACTCTTTCGAATAAAAAAAAATAATTTTGAAAATCGACTAAGGAATCGGTGAAATCGACTAATAATAAATTAACTAAGAAATCGGTGAACATACATGAAATATATTTTTGTAACACCCTGTATATATACAGTGTGTTATAAAAATACAAATAAAGCTTGAAGGGCGTTGAAGTAAATCATATAAGGAGACTTCTCTAATTTTCTTAAATTTTTTGCATGAATTTTTAATCAATTAAAGGATTAATTATCATACAGCCTTGTCTCAAGCCTATTCAGAATAATAAAATCTTAAGGCCTTCCGTGATTTGTTATAATAAAAATTAGGGCCAAATATGTCACAATTTGATACAGTTTCGAAATAATATTTTTTTATTTAGATATACTTACACAAATATTTTTTGTGTACATTTATTGTTCATTTATTTTGTAAATCGGAATATTTTACTTTTGAAAGAGACATGAAGTCAATTTTTATTCTTTTAAATATTTGATTATTTCACGAAAGTTGTACGAGAATAATAAACACGTAATAATAATTAATAAAAAAATATTGTAAAGTTACGGGCTAGTGCGAAATATTTATTCACGTTAAGGGCAGTTTCTTAGCCATGTCCTTTATGAATTTGGACTTATTTTGTCATAAATTACAGTCATAATTAACTAAGATACATTTGAAAAATAATCTACGCAGTGTTCTTTGTAATCTGATTAGGCTATTCTTGTAAAATGATTTTATAACTTGTATTAATGTTGTTAGATATTTATTGCTGGCATAGTACATTGTTTGAATAATATTAATTCAAAATCATTTTTGCTTTTTAGCTTTTAAGTGATTTCATTGAGGAAACTGCAAGTCTAGCACTAAATTTGTTTATTTTACATTATTTGGAAGTTCCGTGCACGAAATCAAAATCATTGTTTTTACTCAGTTTAGGCGGTTACAAGCTCTCATGTATGTTTAGAAGGTACGCTGAGAAGAACCGATAAGAAACTCAGCGAGGGCTGATTTTTCTTCCTCTATTGTTATGTACAGAGTCGTCAAGTTAAAAAAATCGGTTGTCTGTAATCTCGGTTTACTGACGATAGTTGAACGTGACAACGTTTTTTTACAATGTACATAGTTAAATTCGTGACAAAACAGATGTCGAACGCTGCCGAACGCGGAGGCCGATTGTGCCTCTTGGTCGCTCGTTGCGCGCTCTCGCTTGCACTTCAAGCCTTAAATGGAACACCTCAAAGCGAGGTCACGCCGTATGAGTCATGTTTTTTCGTGCGTGCAGCCAATTTTAAGACGTTGTCACGTCAAAATGACTTCAAAGATGATTTATGAAGCCACCTTCCATTAAATAATGGGTAATGTTAAAGCAATTCCAAAGTATTTAACTCAAATAAGACCACACGCCCCGATCGGGGCGCGCTCGAAAAATACATGCACGGTCAAGAACCGCAGCGCGCTACCCACGGGACTATAAGCCGTTTTTTATGTTGGTTAGAGTCTACTTTTGTATGAAGAAGTTTTACTATAGACAAACGTGGATAAATTCTCTGTATCCAGAGCCGTAAATTTTGCGCCAAAACTGCGAACTTTTTTTTTTTTTTCATGCTATTGAAAAAGTGAATTTTTTTTGGTTGTTTGGAGGTTGCAAGTGCGTAATTTTCTGTTTTTTCAAGGTAAGCGCCTATTTTTGTACGAAAAGTGTTTCAAAGTGTGTTATTCTGCTTAAAATATACCTTTATAGATAATAGGTTGTATGAAATGTTTTGTAAAAATGCAGATTTTCAAGATCTTAAATATCATCAACGTTAGTAACGAACCGTTCTTTTGCGAATCCAACTCGTACTTTATTCCTTTTGGCCCGCAGTTTGGGCACAGTTGGGCAGCAGCCAGAATTAAAGCAGACATCCTTTAACTAGACTGGAATGTCCTTAAATCTCTCGCGCGAGCAAACTAACGATCTGGGGCGACAAATTAAATCATATGAAATGCGTTCATAGGAAGCTCGATGGCATTATTGTATTTCACTCTATTTGTGATAAAATCTATAAATTTTAATGTATCATTGCGATATTTTAGGCAAGTTTTAGTTTTACAACCTGGGATCCTTTAAAAGAGGCGTGAAGAAGCAACACGCAGGCCGGAAGGGTGAGGATGGCTGGTGTGGCAGGTAAAACTGCTGTATCAGCTATCTTCACGTCTGGACTTCACCTTCACTTAACATCAGGTGGGGTGGAGTCATTTGTCTATCTATAAAAAAAAAGAGAGTTTTTGGCGGGATTTCATCGAGTGTGGTTGGCGTCTTATTTTAATTATTCTTAAATTCGTTCATAGTGGATATTGTGAAATAAAATTCGTGTGATTTTGTGTTACAACTGTCTGCGTAACTGAAGAATTAGTAGAATCGACAAAATATACGCTATTCCGGTCAAGTGGACGTGAGACTTTTATTGTAGTATTGTCTACCTCACAGAAGCTTATCGAAAAAGCCAGCTCGATACATTTCGTGCCAAACACTTCAAGAAACATTAGGATGCGTCACACCGACATTCTAATGTAAAAAGAAAAACAGAATAATTTAACTTAAGACTAGGCTGTGGCATGGGCATTGTTCCCCTTGCCTTCCCTGAAAAGGGAGAACGTAACCAAAAAAAAAATGGAGTCGGAAAATGTTAGTTTGAGTTCATAAAATAACAAAATGCATTTTATTATTATTATTTATTTATTAAATAATACACACAATACACAATTGAAAGGTTAACGTCGGCAGCTGGAGTAGTGTAAAACTCAAAGTAAGGTATAAAATTGAATTCAAAGTTTTCAGTTTTAAAACACGATGAAATAGAATAGAATAGAATACTCTTTATTTGCATTAAATAGGGTTGACAAAAGGTGTTTGCATATAAAGCATATGTTAAAAGCTAAGAATCTTAAACCTATTTAGCCATATTAATAGCATGCAAAAAATTCTTGCATATTATAAGATAACAGTCTTAAAACATAACAGTAAATTCTAAATTGATCCTAAATTTTGTTTTACAAAATGTTTTATTAAGTGAAGTCTTTAAATAATGAGAAATGAAATTCTCTATAACTTTTATTCTATAGGATTTTCAACAGCAGTAATCTGTTTCAAAGAGACTAGAATGTGATATGAAAAGTCGAAAGTCGAGTGAGATTGCATTTAAATGAAAACAAAAACCGCGATTCCAACTTTTAATTTTGGTCTGCACCAACCGAATTTGAAGTTTTAAATGTTTATTCGATGCATCATTTTATCTTCTTTAATATTGAATAGTACACTCCCAGACACATCTTTTTTTTATGTTATAGGCATAGGGGGCATACGAGCGGACGGCTCACCTGATGGTAAGTGATCACCGCCGCCCATGGACACTTGCAACACCAGGAGTATCACAAATACGATGCCGGCCTTTAAGGAAGGAGTACGCTCTTTTTTTGAAGGTTCTTGGGTGGTATTGGTCCGGAAACACTGCTGGCGACAACATATTCCACAGTTTTGTCGTACGTGTTAAAAAATTTCGACAAAAACGCACGGTTGTGGATAGCCACGCATCAAGATGATGGGGATGAAATTTTTGTCGCGATGTACGATGGCGAAATGCAGCAGCTGGAATTAATCCGAACAATTCCTCAGAACACTCCCCGTGATAAATGCGATAGAAGATGCAGAGCGAAGCTACATCCCTACGCAAAGCCAACATCTATCGGCCCACTTAAGTTTCATCGGTCAATAGCAAAAATATATGTTAGGCTGAGCAATAATAATATATTTAAAAAAACACACACGAAATAGATGGTTAATAAATCAGCTTCAAAATTGCGTAAAAACTTTTTGCTTAATGTAACTTGAATTTTTGCTAGGGCCCGTTAAATCAAAAATTAAAATGCTAGGTGGCCCGATGTGTCTGGGAGTATATAATGTTTTTCGTCGATCGTACCATTTTCGAGCTACAAGCATGAAACTGAAAAAAGATTAAAAATTTCGCTGCGCGTATTTGGCTCTCAGAAGTTATACTCATCTGCTAGGCTTGCTCAAACACGTAATAACGTACATTTAAAACCAAATAAGGTAAAGAAAATATAACTAGAAAAAAATCCACGCGGACCAGGCAGCAGATGGGACGGGTGAGGGCCGCGGTAGCATAATTGGTCAGTACATTCGGGTTCGAGTCCCGTCTGCTGCCTGGTCCGCGTGGATTTTTTTCTAGTTATATTTTCTTTAGATTTAAACATCAAGCTGTTACATGCTTTAAAAATAATAAAAATTATAACTATAATTGCTATTTCTTCTTTCAAATGTTTAATACTTGTAAAAGTATTCATTTGACCTTGTGGGTTACCTATAATGCGAAGAGATGGCGCTGCATTAATAAAAAAAAATATAAAATAATGCAAAATTATAACCAAATAAGGTAATCAGTTTTTCGGAAAATTCTAGTTTGCTTGTCCTATTTACTATTAAGATATTTAAATCTAAAGAAAAGTTTACTAGAAAAAAAAAAAAAAAAAAAAAAAAATCCACGCGGACCAGGCAGCGGACGGGACTCGAACCCGCATCCTTCGCTATCCGGGCGAATGCACTGACCATTATGCTACCACGGCCCATTAGCCGCGTCGAAATTTTCCTAGCCTTAAGCTGTAAGGCAGCGCCATCTCTTCGCATTGTAGGTAACCCACAATGTCAAATGAATACTTTTTCAAGTATTAAACATTTGAAAGAAGAAATAGCAATTATAGTTATGATTTTATTTATTTTTTAAGCATTTAACTGCTAGATGTTTAAATCTAAAGAAAAGTTTACTAGAAAAAAATCCACGCGGACCAGGCAGCGGACGGGACTCGAACCCGCATCCTTCGCTATCCGGGCGAATGCACTGACCATTATGCTACCACGGCCCATTAGCCGCGTCGAAATTTTCCTAGCCTTAAGCTGTAAGGCAGCGCCATCTCTTCGCATTGTAGGTAACCCACAATGTCAAATGAATACTTTTTCAAGTATTAAACATTTGAAAGAAGAAATAGCAATTATAGTTATGATTTTATTTATTTTTTAAGCATTTAACTGCTAGATGTTTAAATCTAAAGAAAAGTTTACTAGAAAAAAATCCACGCGGACCAGGCAGCGGACGGGACTCGAACCCGCATCCTTCGCTATCCGGGCGAATGCACTGACCATTATGCTACCACGGCCCATTAGCCGCGTCGAAATTTCCCTAGCCTTAAGCTGTAAGGCAGCGCCATCTCTTCGCATTGTAGGTAACCCACAATGTCAAATGAATACTTTTTCAAGTATTAAACATTTGAAAGAAGAAATAGCAATTATAGTTATGATTTTTTTTTTTTTTTTTTAAGCATTTAACTGCTAGATGTTTAAATCTAAAGAAAAGTTTACTAGAAAAAAATCCACGCGGACCAGGCAGCGGACGGGACTCGAACCCGCATCCTCCGCTATCCGGGCGAATGCACTGACCACTACAAAATTTCGACGCGGCTAATGGGCCGTGGTAGCATAATGGTCAGTGCATTCGCCCGGATAGCGAAGGATGCGGGTTCGAGTCCCGTCCGCTGCCTGGTCCGCGTGGATTTTTTTCTAGTAAACTTTTCTTTAGATTTAAACATCTAGCAGTTAAATGCTTAAAAAATAAATAAAATCATAACTATAATTGCTATTTCTTCTTTCAAATGTTTAATACTTGAAAAAGTATTCATTTGACATTGTGGGTTACCTACAATGCGAAGAGATGGCGCTGCCTTACAGCTTAAGGCTAGGAAAATTTCGACGCGGCTAATGGGCCGTGGTAGCATAATGGTCAGTGCATTCGCCCGGATAGCGAAGGATGCGGGTTCGAGTCCCGTCCGCTGCCTGGTCCGCGTGGATTTTTTTCTAGTAAACTTTTCTTTAGATTTAAACATCTAGCAGTTAAATGCTTAAAAAATAAATAAAATCATTACTATTAAGATAGTCATAATTTCAATTTGATGAGTTTTTTATGAATCTGCAAATAAACTCTCCCATCTTTTTATCGGTCATCGTCCTTAATACATCAATGGAATTGTTAAACACTCGCCTACAGAGGGATTCAATATTGCCTACGTAGACATTATTACTCGTTGCCCTCAAAAATTAAAGCCAGGTCAAGAGTTAATCAATGTTTTATACGGGGAAATCTCTGTTGGTACAGAGGCCCCAAAAGACTGGATGCGAGTTACGAGAATGCGCGATTGTATTAATATTTTTATCTACACCGAGGCCTTAAACCTTTATGAAAAAATTTGGAACAGGCTTATTGTGAACATTAAAACATCCAAATCCTAATAAACAAATATAATATCATCCAAATGGATGATATAAATGTTGTGCTAAATTTCATAAGGCATTAAAGCATCGTTTGTTTAAGGCTTAGCGAAAAAATAAAAAATGGACTTGAAATAGCCAGTACGACAGAACGGCATTTTCATGGGTAAAGACGTATTATCGAAATACTTTGCTGTAGTTGATTTAATTTCACATATTTTTGCGAAACCAGGAAGGGTAGTAAAAGGTCTTTATATGGATTATAATTCAGTCGATTAGACTACCGCAAATTACAAACATCATATAAATTCCCTCAAAAAAATTTCAACGCTGCGGTGTTTATTGTCTTATTATCTTAACTAAAAGAATAAAGAAAAATATTTCACAAACAAATAAAGTAAATTTAAAATCTCAAAAACCTTAAAAATGCTTAAAAATTACTTAAAATAAAAACTGAAAAGATAAGATCAAGTCCAGTAGTCTATAATACTGTTAATTGAGGAACAAAGCTACTTCTACATTTCGGACTTCTTTCTTTGTTCAGTGGTTGGGACCCATTTGTTGAAAAAAATCGATTCATTTTAGAATATTCTACTTATTTTGTTAGGCAGTAGCTTTATGGGATAATTAAATATTGACTATATTAGTATATATTATCAGTAAGTTTATCTTTTTAACAAATACTTATTTTTAAAAAAAGAATTATATTATTATTAAAGATAAACTTTATTCTATCGAAATAAAAATTGCATCACTCTCTTAAATACATAGATAAACACCTACTGCGTTATTTAACTCCTACCTGATGTACCTAACGGTTATTCAGTATCAGAGAAATATAGTTTTAATAATCCTCAAACTCAAACTCATTTATTCAGTCTAGGCTGTTACAAGCTCTTGTGAAAGTCAAACGCTACGCCATCGGTTCGTAAATCTATAAAGAAAAGTAAATCATTCATCAAAAAAAGAAATGGACCTAAAATTTAACCCTAAGGAACGCCTATTTTCACATGAGATTCGGCTGGTTTTGTACGATTAATATCAACTGTTTGTGTTCTTTCTGTTAAATATGATTGCACTATTTTTTTATGTGTTACGAGTACAAGACTCGTCTACGTCACTCATACGTCACGCGTACATTATGTGTTTCCCAAGTGCAGGTGGCTCGATTGAGCAATCGTGCTGAAAAGTGCTTATTAGACAGGTTTAGTTCATGTAAAACCTTCGGACAGTTTTGGGAGTCGCTTGAGCTTCAATCGTGGAAGCATCTTGACGTATAGTTTGTAAGACCTGATCATCGGGATCAATCAATATAAGTAGTTTTGTAAAACATTTAAATAAATAAAGTTATAATTAAAAGATTAGTTTTTAAAAAACCCTACCTGACGGCTCATCTATATCGAATCTATTATGCCGTAATGATTTAATTTCCGTAACAAAGTTTGATAATTAAGGCAATCAAATGCTTTAGATAAATCGCAGAAAACCCCAAGAGCACCCTGCGACTTTTCCCAAGCATTAAATATATATTTTAGCATAGTGGGACTAGCATCAGTTGTGGAACGGTTTATAGTGAAACCGTACTGCGCTCTGTGTAAAAGTTTATTAATGTTAAAATAAGTCAACAATTGTCCTAACATATTTTTTTTAATATAGATATTACCCTATAGTTGCTAGGATCTTTTACAATTTCCAGGCTTAAATAAAGATATAATTTTACTGAATTTCATAAGATCAGGAAATACTCCCTGATCTATACATGAATTAAAAATATCAGCTAGGTAAGGGACTATAGAATGTATAATATTCTTTGACTTTGACAGATATACCTCATAAATCAGATGCATTTTACATTTTCAATTAATGGAAAACTTTAATTATTTTAAAAGAGCTAACGTGCTTAAAATTAAATTATAAACAACACAGAGGTACATCTTTTTGTAACAGAGCTGTAGCAGTATCACACGATGAGTCCAAGTTGGAAGTAGTTTCTACTGGTATGTTCATAAAGAATTTATGGAAAATATCTGCGACTTCATGTTTCGATTTTACGAGGTTATTATTGATTTTAAGAACCATGCTATTTTCACGAGGCTTACACTTACCACTTTCGCGCTTAATGACATCCCAAGTGGTCTTTATTTTATTATTAGATTTTTTAATTTTATCTCTAATTATATTTGACTTTGCAGTATTACATATGCTTTTAAATAATTTGTAAAATTTCCTAACATAGTTAATCAACTCAGGATTCTGGTTATATTATTTGATTCTATAAAGCTCATACAGCCGTGATCTACTCTTATATATCCCACTTGTCGCCCAGTCACAGAACTGCATGTGTACATTTAATGGTTTGGTCTGAAGGTATTTTGAAATTCATTATTTATTAAATCAAAAAGATTTTTGTACATAATATCCGTATCATCATGTGACCAAGGCATTAAAGGAAGTTTATAGCTTATGTTATTTTTAAAATTATTTACGCGCTCAGTTGTTATAGGTCTACACTCTATTATGTTCAGCTCAGTACTAACATTGAAACTGTAAGTTGTCTCTAAACCGAGATGATCGGAAGTAATATCACTAAATACTGACTTTTCAATTGAATCCAACTCAGAAAAAAAGTTGTCTAAACAAGTGACTGAGTGAGATGTTGCTCTGGTTGGTTCAGTAAACTGGAAATAAGAATTAAAACATTTAAACAAGGTAATTAGCCGAATAATTAAAGAGCTATTTTCAAGTAGATTGACATTAAAATAACCACATACTACATACAGATTTATTTTTTAATTTATTGAGAGAGTCCTCCATGACTGATTCAAATGTACCAAAGTTTCCTGAGGGTGGCCGGTATACACATACTATATACAAATTTACTAACTCTACACAAGACAGCTCAACATGGCGTTCCACAGAAAAGCTTACAATGTCCTTTATTTGTTTACATTTCACATGATCTTTTACAAAAATTAAAGACCCACCATGAATAGCTGTTGTGCGTACAAATGCATGTCATTTTATTTTTTCATCTGCGTATTTGAAAATATAAAATGACATTTCATGTTGTTGCAGCCAGTGTTCAGTTAAGCACATGATATGAGTTTCATGGGTTTTTGCTAATGATTCTAACTCTAAGTCTTTGCCGGCCAAACCCTGGATATTTTGGTGAATAATATTGACACAATGGGGCTAAGCTTTTGTCATACGCTTCAGTTTAAATCTAAGGAGTTTATTGTAGAACTACAATTTATCAAAAGATTTGAAATAGTACAAGTCCTTATGTCAGTTTTAAAAGTACTTATTACAAATTGTAAATTAAAAGCTAACAAATTAGCTTACTGTGTCTGTGAGTTTTTTGAAAGATACATAGTATCTGAAGTCAGCTTAAAATTACTAATAAATTTATTTATGTCAAAAAGAAAATGGCGTCACTATGACGATTAATCAAATTATACAAGTATGTATTTAAATCAAAAATGCGCTTATTTTCATCCCACATCTAGTTTTTAGCATAAGGAAAAGCACTAATCCTTTAAGGATGTATCATAAATTATTGATATTTTCGTCACGTTCGAATATATATTCATCGATAATTTCGATATGATCGAGAAAAAAAAGCTATATTACCCATCCCTTCGATATAATATACTTTTAGGGAGTTTTTAGCGGAATTTCAACTAGTGCGGTTGGCGTCTTATTTTAATTATTCTTAAATTCGTTCATAGTGGATATTGTGAAATTAAATTGGTGTGATTTTGTGTTACAACCGTCTGCGCAACTGAAGAATTAGTGGAATCTTTTATAAAAAAGGTTAGTTATTCATAGATCTATCGATAAAACTAGTTTTTACGGGTTAATGCACGAAACTTTATTTATTTATTGACGTTTCGCAGCCTTTTCAGGTCTGCATCGTCAGAATAATCATAATGATTATGATTATTCTGACGATGCAGACCTGAAAAGGCTGCGAAACGTCAATAAATAAATAAAGTTTCGTGCATTAACCCGTAAAAACTAGTTTTATTTAATGAGTGATGTGCGTGAAAACCTAAGAAACAAATAGATCTATCGATTCATACTAATGACATTGTTGGCGGAGCTGGGTGTGTTTTGCCCATTGTCCTTTAAGGTGAATAAATATTTTATTGGAGTTTACTCCTTAAGAATCGATTTGCATATATGAGGGGCCCGGTATGAGAAAAATGTGAGGAGTAAAATTTATCGATGAATGACCTCGTTACGTTTTTGGTGCGTATCCTATGTCGCGCAACTTTGACAAACAAAGGTGACGGATTGACATTAAACGTCCATGTGTCTTATTTTAGTTACCATAAACCACTTGTCACTGTAATTAATAATGCAGACAATGTTGATTTAATTAATATTTAAAAAAATGATAATAGTCTGATAGTAATAATTACATAATTCATCAACATTCCTAATGATATATTTATGCACATCTGAAATTGACTATTGTAAAAAGTTTAATGTAAAATATTTCGTCAATTAGTTATAATAAATGTATATGAAATGAATAAATATATATTTACATATGTATATTATTTTCATTAATTTGTTAATTTACCCTTTCATACAGTATCAATCCTTTTTAAGGTTAATAAACTCTTTTTGCGTCTGGTTAGACTATCGAACTTAAGGAGTAAACTCCAGTCGTGCGTCGGAGCTGACACACACAATTTTTTATTATTTTAAATCTAACTTTAATCCACGTTTTGGTCTGAGGCGGAAATGGTCGAGACAGGTTGGAATAGAAAGACAGAAAAAGAATGAAGAAAAAGAAGAAGTAACATATGGTATTTATCCCTTGGACCACACGTCGTGTTAAGCGTTGCGTTACTTTAATCTGAATATAGCGACAATATGAAACCCGTACATATGTCGTAGCATGATTTGATAAATCGAATTCTTGCGAAAATCCTAGCGAATTTGCAAAAACGCGGACAATGGAGAAGTATATGCAAAGCTCAACATAGATGACGCTGCAAACGCTCCACCCAAACCACAGCCAAACCATTGCAGCTGTCAAATTTTAAACGAGTTTTTTTTGTTGTTAAAAATATTAAATAAGGGGTGGAAACGTATCCAACATGGTCTGTTATACAGCTGAAACAGAGTTAAAAAGGAGAGGAGACATCTGTGCAAGGCAGAAAAGCTGATCTTGTACTGTTTTTACTATTATGCTACAATGCTCATTCTCGGTACATAAATGCATTTTCCATGATTTTTTAAATAGTTCATGGATCTCAGTAACTTTCATCGGGAAAATTAGTCAAAGCTATCTTATTTTTGCATCAGTTAGACATTTCATAGAGTTAAGTTACCTCTGGCTAAAATGGGAAGGGAAATGGGAATATAACATTGGGTTTTTTACAGAGTTGAGGCATATGACTGCAATTTTAATTTGGGTGCAGTTATTTATGATCAAAATGAAGACATCCAGATGCAATTACCTGCCCGAGATATACCATGATGTAAACAGCAGCTCAGTTCTACCCCCCTTTTCAAAGCAGCATATAAAATTATATTTTAGTTGGTTAACATGCAGTTTACTCACAACAACCAGGAATTGCACAATGCTACATTTGTAATTTGTTTAATAAAAAGCTTAAGAAATGAATATAAGCTAATAGGTATATATTTGATATAAGTTTAGGGTCAAACGATTACAGCGCCCCTAGTGGACAAATTGTGCAGATTTCTAGTCCATTAGACAACGGCGATAACATTTCCCAATGTTACTGAAAAAAGCTAGGATTTTTTCGAAAACGCTAGTTGCGTTAGTAATATTGCGAAAATAATCAGTGACTTTTTATAAATTAGACTTCTTGTTCTTAGTTGGCCGGTCGGAGTGCTCAAAACTACATTTTCTCGGATTGGTTGACGACCAGACATTTTATCTTTTTATTTATTTACTCTTTATTGTCATTTACAACAAATGGCGGACTTAATGCCACATGCCATTCTCTACCAGTCAACCATCGGGCTAAGCAGATATATTATTTTTAGGATTCCCTTATAGTTTCCTCATGTCTGTCTGTCCGTTCTCGGTTTGCTTAGATAGTTTTAGCACTAGAGAGCTGTAATTGTGTAAATCACGCCGACAAAATGGTAGAATAAAATATAGAAAAAAAATTTTTTGGGTACGTACATGTAACCCGGGCATGAGTTCTTTTTCATCGTCCACCCCATCGAGTAGCTGAATAGGTCCTTCAAAATTACTAAGGGGTTCTAAAACTATTTTTCGATTTAGGGATCCGTATGCGAGCATGTTGTGACGGAAAAGTCTTACAAATTTTTCACCTCGCCCCATCCGTCATACCTTCGGAAAAGGAACGTCGTTCCAGAAACTAGGGATGGCGATCTGAGATCGATTAATCGAATAATCGTTTTTTGAGCCAAAAAGATCGATTTTATTAATTGATATGTAGTACCGAATCGATTCACTGAATCGGTATTTCGCCCTTAAAAATCGACATTCGATTTTATTTTATATATTTGGTACAAACCAAAAAAGTATTTACAATTATTTGAATGTACCCGTTATAAGAGTGCTGCCGGTAAAAGGGTTAATTATAAAAAAATCGCGAAATGGCTAAGATATGTTTGGATTCCTTCTCCCCTTTTTAATAAAAAAAAGTTACGTTTGTTTGTAATCTTTGAATAAAAATATTTTTTATCAACAAATCACCTGATTTTACTGATAAGAGATCGTTAAATTGTAATATATATCTTGTTTTTAATAAAATAGACTTATATTACATTATAAACAAAAACTTAAAAAAGATCGATTTTTCAGAAATCGATATTATTGGCCCCGATTTTTTTGTGGATCGATTCATTAGTTCACGATTCGAATCGATTTAAAAATCGATCTTTTTCGGAATGAATCGCCATCCCTACCGGAAACCTTTAAACCCGACTGCAACATCGCCTCGTGGTGGGTCATAGCCAATTGTCCCTATTCCTTGTATTGGGAAGGCCTGTGCCTCGGCAGTGGGGACGTTAATAGGCTTCAATTCAATTCAATTCAATTCAATTTATTGCAGTCATGTGGTTACATGGATGGTTACAAGTTACAAAATGCATAAAGTACCTAACATGAACCCTGTCAGGGTATCGCAATATAGATAAAAATTACAAAAGAGAATTTAACAAATAAACAATTATCTATATAATGAAGAACCTAATATTTATTAAACAACTTTTTTTTCTCAAAGCATGCATAAATGTCATCTGATTTCATTAATTTTATAACTTACTCAATTGATCTTATTTACAGTACTAGTTTAATTTTGTAATTATTATTATGGAAATTCTTTTATAAAATTGAATTTGTCAATAATTAAAATTAAAAAATATGTCAATAAAAATAAAATAATATGTCAATAAACATGATTATATAATCTAGGTTTGTATTTTAAAGATCGCCTCATTAATATTATTTTGTTGCAAAGTATTCATCTATGGTGTAAAAGCATTTATCTAATAAATATATTTTCAATTTTATCCTAAATTGGTTAAAATGTTTTTCGTTTTTTATGTGAGCGGGTAATTTATTATAAATTTCTATACACATATAATATGGACTGCTACTAAGTTTTCTCAATCGAGATGGTGGTAAATATAATCGATTTTTGTGCCGTGTATTTATATTATGTGTTTCGTCAACTTTTTTAAATACGTCTAAATTTTGATGTACGAATAGTGATACGTCTAGGATATATATGGATGGTAAAGTCAGGACTTTGTATTTTATAAAATATGGTCTGCAGCTTTCCGTATTGTCTATGTGGGCTATGATACGTATACATTTCTTTTGCATTATAAAGAGCTCGTTAGCAGTTGTGCCGTTTCCCCATAGCATTATTCCGTACCTTAGCCATGAATACGCATATGCATAATACGCAGATAACGCCGTGTCTATATTTGTACATTGTTTTAATTGATAAAGAGCATATGTGAACTTAGCAAGCTTACATTTAGTGGATTCTACGTGGGACTTCCAATTTAAGTGCGTGTCAATGGTCATACCGAGCAAATTAAACGATTCTACAGTTTCGAGATCTGCGTTTCGATAATTAATTTTTAAATTTAAAGGAGGCTTCCCGTATGATCTAAACTCCATAATTTTAGTTTTTTCGTTATTAATTTCTAAATTATGATTTTGTAACCAAAGCGTTACTAATTCCAGGGTTTCGTTTGTTATTTGACTCATATTACCAACACTATTACTTTTTATTAAAATTGATATATCGTCGGCAAAAAGTACAGGTTGTACAGATTCGCTAATCAAAAATTTAGGTAAGTCGTTTATGTAGGCTAAGAATAGCATACATCCTAAAACGGTCCCTTGTGGTATAGAGCACGTTAAATCCATGATCTCCGACTGTATTGTTTGGATTACAGTTGTATCCATATCATGATGCAGGATTTCCACGATTTGTTTCCTACTGTTGAGGTAAGACTGAAACCAAAGGTACGCCGGACCTCGTATACCTGAATTATATAGTTTCTGAAGCAATATACTGTACGACACCCTATCGTATGCCCTTGTCATATCAAGTAACAAACCTATAGAATATGCTTTATCATTGACATGTTGAATGGCCATTTGAATGAATTTAAACACTGCGGTAGTGGTGGATTTAGATTTTCGGAAACCATTTTGGCAATCATCCAATATCTTTTGCTTTTCAAAAAAATTGTTTAAGCGAATGAGCATTGCTTTTTCATAGACCTTGGAGAACGCGGGTAATAGGGCTATTGGCCTATAATTGTTAAGGTTGGTTTTGTCTCCTTTTTTGTAAAGGGGTTTTACAATTGACATTTTTAATTGGTCAGGAAAGGAGCCAACGGCAAAGCTTTGATTTATTAAAAAACTCAATGGTGACGAAAGTGTTTCTGCGCATTGTTTAATCAATACAGGGGGTATGCCATCCATGCCACAGCTATATTTGTTTTTCATTGATTTTATTATTTTATTAATTTCTTTGCTATCTACTGGACTAAGATAAATAGAATTTATTGTCGAGCAAGCTGTTGGCAATGTATTTAAATTATTAGAAGCATTAGATACGTTTTCGCCTATACTCGTAAAATATTTATTAAATAGATTACATATGGTTTTTGGACATACTATTTTTTTATCTTTTATTTTTAGGGTTATGTTTTTATGTCTATTATCTTTAGTTTTACCGGTTTTATTATTTATAATTTTCCACATAGTTTTTGTTTTATTTTCTGAATTTGACATTTGTGATATAAACTGTTTCTTTTTTGATATTTGAATGCTACGTTTTAGAGTTTTTGAATATAGTTTGTAATATTTTCTTATAACGTTACTATTAGTTTCATTCAAAATTATTCGTAATATTCTTTTATGTTTACAAGATATTTTTATGCTTGGTGTAAGCCATCCTTTCATGATTTTATTTTTAATAAATATAATTTGTTCTGGAATGTGCTCATTTAATAATGAAATTATTATATTAATAAAAGACTCGTAATTTTCATTTACTGTTTTTGTATTTTTTAAGTATATGTCCCAATCTATTTTTACTAATGAATCTTTAAAGTTAGATATATTTTGTTTTGAAAAAAATCTTTTCTTTACTTTCCAATTATTTATAATATTATTTTTATTAAAAGTTTTTAAAGTTATGTTAATAGATCTGTGGTCTGATATTCCGTAATCTTTAACATAACAATTTTTAACTGCGTCTTTTCGATTTGAAAAGAGCAAGTCAATACAAGAGCTTGTTGTTTTAGTAACGCGAGTTGGTTCATTTATCTGCTGGTAAAAATTATGTGATAACATTAGGTTATTTAAATCTGTTGCATTTTTATTTTTGCTTAATGTGTTAATATTAAAATCTCCACCGATCAAAATGTGCTTAGACGATTCTTTTAAATTTAATTTGCTCAACAATTTTACCATTTGTTCAAAAAATATATGAATGTGGCGATCCGCTCTATATATAATTATGATAAGACAATTCAAATCTGGAATCTCAAGGGCACATAGTTCAATTACAAATTCTACAGAAAAATTAACAATGTCCACCCTCTCTATAAACTCTATATTTTCTATTATAAAAATTCCGACTCCGCCACCTTCATGATGTTTCCTGCAAAATCGGGACGCAAGCTTGTATCCCGGTATCAAGATGGATTCACAGAAATCTTCATGCCTCCATAACTCTGACAAGCACAGTACATCTATCCTATACTCTAGCAGTAATTGTTCAACCAAATCAACTTTATTTCCAATACTTTGTATATTTTGATAAGTTATGGTAAAAGGGATATCACCGCCATTTTCATTGGGCTTAACGAAATGTTTTAATAGATTTTTCTTTAGCACTTTCTTGGAATTTAAGTTTATTTCCCGATGATGTCGGCTTTTCTGCACTCTGTTGTTGTGATGTTGTCTGAGCGCAAATCGGCGAACGCATCCTGTCACTCTTCTGTGTGAACTTTTCAGCAACTTGATCTACATCTGCTATAAATTCTTTACCGTTAATAAATAATTTATTATACTTGATAATTGCGTGATCTCCTCTTTTCCGCGCTATTTGTAATTGATTTTTTAGCTCGTTACGTTCATGCAAAGTTTCTCCCGTTAAGAATTGTGTGATAGTCAATCCGGTGCTCTTTAGACGTCTAGAATTATCTAACATAAATTTAGTCATTCGTTTGCTTATGAATTCAATTGCCACTGGTCTTTTTTTTCCATGTTTTCCTATACGTTTCATATCTTCTACATATGGATCTATACTAATATTCATGATCTCATAGATAGCACGGCAGACGCTGTTGTTTAAGTCGATTTTAGATTCGCTGTCATTCTCTGGCAAGCCATATAGTACAATTTTTTTGTTGTTATCTAGATTTCTTAGTTGTTTTTCGATATTGTTAATTTTAATGTCTATACGTTTCAAGTTTTCTGTAATTTGTTTTTGTTCAACTTTTGTCTGTTCTACGTCATTTTGTAATCCTGTTATTATCTTATTTACTTCTACATATATTGTATTTTTAACTTCCTGTAATATAGCGATTTTCATTTTCTCAAGCTTTTTATCTAGCAATAAACTTATATTTTCTAAAGTTAAATCACTTTTTTGGGGATTTGTTTCATTCAGCTGTGTGTGTCCCGATATTTCATCTATTGACATGTCATTTTCATTGAAGGACTGCTCTATTAATGGTTTATTTTTAATTTTATACCTCTGAGTTATATTTAATTCAGAAGGCGACAAAGTAATAGTCTCTGTACGGTCCTGTGTAGTAGCTCTTACTGGGGTGCTATCTTTATTGTTTTTAGGCATTTTACATATACAAACTTGACATCTCCAGGTCTTTTTGTGGTCTATTGTCATTGTATTGTAGAATCGCTTCTCTGATATATTTGCGCAATCTAAGTCGTAATTTTCATTACACAAAGAACATTTTATAAACCTTCTATCCGGTATAATCTGTCTACACCCAGCACACTGCATCTTGTAGTCACAGTTGTTTTCTGTTATTATTGCAGACCAACGCCCTCTCTCGCAGTGTAATTATGATAAAGTATGTATTAGAAATGGATACCGATGTCTCGGAATTTGTACAGGCAACTTTTTCAATTTTTATACTTTCCGTCAGATGTCGCTGTTAGCAGTAGTATTTTATTAGATTAGAATAAATTCACAAGAAATATTTCCTCTGGCCAGATAAAAAGATATTTGTGACTTGGGATTTGAACTCAAGATCTACCCGTGAAGCAGCGACCTAAGCGGCGTTGAACCAAACAGCTCATGACGACATCGACAAAATTATTTAACATATATGAGCTGCATAAATCGTGTTAACCAATTAGATTACAGTTTGGTGTTTTGAACAATAAACGGTTATCACTTTCTGTTTTTGTTATAAAATTCACTGTTTTTTATTATTCCTTCAATATTTGCACTCGATTATCAATTTATTGTGATCACACTATATTTTTTTTGCATTAGATTCTAATTATTTATACTGTTTATAATGCTTTAATGATAAATTTCACTGGTGCACTTATTCCACTTTTTTCATCGAAATTGTTCATTTATACTTTCACAAACAATAGTTCTCGTTAATCAGTCGATGTTTTACTTAATGATCACTTTTGTAAACTTATTAATTTAAAATAGATATTTTTTTCAATTATTATATACGGAGCCGATGTTTACTCAGATAGCAGCGCCATCTAACCACTGCTGATCAGTGTCACCGCGTAAGTCAATTTTATCTATTATAGTAAAAACGTTAGACACAGACGGGGCGCGGACATATGTCTCTTCCATGTCCTTTTCATACAAAATTATGAGTTTTAAAGGTTAATCGAGGCGTGAATTAGTATTTCTGCTGGCCGGCAAGGTAACTGCTGCACCAGCTATCTTTGCGTCTATGGACTCTACCACCACTTAACATCAGGTGGGTTAGAGTCATTTGCCTACCTAACTATAAAAAAAATAGTATCGTTAACGTAATAGGCCTGAGACCTACGCACTTAGATTAAAACAAAAAGGGAAGATACGGTACGCTCATACTAGCATCATATAAAATACTAGCTGTCCCAGCGAACTTCGTAGCGCCATAAAAAAATAGGGGTTGGTGGTAGAAGGGTGAAAATTTAGGGTTGTATGTATTTTTGAATGTTGTATCATAAAAAAAAATGGATGCGTGTAACTTATGTACGCGCGTGAGAAGTTATACTTCTTTAGCAACTAAAAAAATATTTTTTAATTGCATGCAAATAATTAATAAACGGTTCGTGCCGAATTGCAATCACTCGACGTCCGGAAAGCTCGTGGACCTGATGGCATCCCAGCAGTAGTACTCAAAAAATGTGCAGCGGAGTTGTCTCCCGTGCTCACGCGCTTGTACCAATGCTCGTATTCTTTGGGGCGTGTGCCGGAGACTTGGAGAGATGCTAATGTGCAACCGGTGCCCAAAAAAGGGGATCGCTCAGACCCGGCAAACTACCGGCCAATAGCAGTCACCTCAGTTTTATGTAAAGTTTTAGAAAAGGTCCTTAATAACCATCTGACCCGCTACCTAGAGGATCACTCCTTGATTAATGATCGTCAATATGGTTTTAGACCGAAACGATCGACGGGTGATCTTCTAGCGTACTTAACTCATATCTGGGGTGAGGCTATCGACAAGCGTGGCGAGTCGTTGGCTATCAGCCTTGACATTGCCAAGGCATTCGACAGGGTATGGCACAAAAGCCTTCTCTCCAAGCTTCCGGCATACGGTCTGCCAGCCCAGTTCTGTTCTTGGGTGGCTGACTTCCTGCATGAGCGTAGAATTCGTGTCCTTACGGATGGCAGCAGTTCGCGGTTCATGTCAGTGAATGCCGGCGTTCCCCAGGGCTCCGTCCTATCCCCCACTCTCTTTCTGCTGCATATCAATGACTTAATTCCTCTTGGGAATATTCATTGCTATGCAGACGATAGTACAGTGCATGCGGGGTATCTCGGACAAGCAGCGGCTGGGCTGGCGGTAACCAAGGAGAAACGCGAGAATCTTGTCATTGAACTCAATCAGGCTTTGGACCACATTTCCGAATGGGGTACCAGGAACTTGGTTGAGTTCAATGCCAAAAAAACTCAGGCTTGCGCTTTCACGGCAAAAACATCGTCATTCCTTCCCCTTCCATCTCTTCAGGGCACAACACTACCGCTGCAGAGCAACATTTCCATGCTCGATATGGAAGTTCGCTCAGACCTGAATCCAAAGAACTACATCGAAACCGTGATCAAAACAGCTTCACGCAAACTCGGAGTCCTGAACAAGGTGCGGCGTTTTTTCACGCCCGATCAACTGTGCTTGTTGTACAAAACGCAAGTGCGGTCCTGCGTGGAATATTGCTCGCACCTCTGGGATGGCTCCGCCAAGTACTTGCTCGATGCTTTGGATAGGTTACAGCGGCGCGCGATCCGCATCATAGGCGATGAGGAGGTGACTAAACACCTTGAGCCTCTTCAATTACGCCGTGACGTGGCGTCACTAAGCGCGTTCTATCGTCTGTACCACGGCGAGTGTTCTGGGGAGTTATTCTCTCTTATCCCACCTTCTCCTTTCCTTCAGAGGACCACGCGCGCTGGCCTACGTTGTCATCGTCTAACTGTGGCCACAATTCCAACTCGTACAAAGAAATTTGGTGACTCATTTCTTTGTCGCACTATCCGTAAATGGAATGCTCTGCCCGCTCACGTGTTCCCTCCCTCTTACAACCTGGGATCCTTTAAAAGAGGCGTGAAGAAGCAACATGCAGGCCGGCAGGGTGAAGATGGCTGGTGTGGCAGATAAAACTGCTGTATCAGCTATCGTCACGTCTGGACTTCACCTTCACTTAACATCAGGTGGGGTGGAGTCATTTGTCTGACCTATCTATAAAAAAAAAAACGCGCCCGCGGCCAACTTCATGGTGTTACTATTGTGTTACAGTGATGCGCGCGCATCTTTAAATTTCACTCACATGATTTTTTCATAACGCGCCCGCGGCCAACTTCATGCTGTTACTTTTGGGTCACAGTGATGCGCGCGCATCTAAAAATTTCACTCTCATCATTTTTTCATAACGCGCCTAAAGAATTATAACTTCAAAAAAAATATCTAACATTGAAAAAAATAAATTTAGGGGTGGATTACCCTTAACATTTAAAGGGATGAAAAATAGATGTTGTCCGATTCTCAGACCTACCCAATATGCACACAAAATTTCATGAGAATCGGGAAAGCCGTTTCGGAGGAGTTTAACCACAAACACCGCGACACGAGAATTTTCTATATTAGATGATCTGACTCAACTTCTTAAGCAACTCTCACGCACGCACACGTCTGTAAATAAACATTCAATCGAGCGAGCGAGACAGAACTGTACGTTTCAACGCAGAGCGAGCGAAACGATGTTTCCGCTTCCGAGTCAGTACGGCTGAGCTGTATTGTTTTCCTTTTCCTGTTAACAAAATGGCGATTATGAAAATAACATTCACGACAAACCATATTTTTAGAGAAAAAAATGAATTTTTGCTTCATGAATGAAAAGTGTTGCTTGGCATATGCTATTTGATTTTGAACTAATTGTGTTCTTCATAAAAGCATCAAAGGCATTGTTTTATCTTTATAATCCAGAATTTACGCACAATATTGTTATTTTGAGTGCACATGCATCGTGTTTGAATGTCCAATTGTGACTGAAGCGAATTGTGGTGCAGGACCACGCGGATCAAAGAGCCGCGAGTGCCGTATTTTCCCTTTTGTTTTAATCTAACCCTACGCACGAGTTTTTGACAGCTCCGTAACGTATTGCATCGTCAAAGTTTCTATGAAAACTTAGCAGCGCCCCCTATGGGACCTAAAGACCAACTAGCTTTTTCCATACAAATTTTCATAATCATAATCAATCAATCATAATCAAAATCATTTATTCAGTTTAGGCTGTTACAAACACTCATGAATGTCTAGAACGCCATCGGTTCGTAAGTCTACGGCGGGAGACCTTGTACTGAGAAGAACCGGCAAGAAATTCAGCAAGGGCTGTTTTTTTTTCTCCCTGTTTTATTATTTACAGACAAATTGAAAAATGACTTCAGAGATGATTCATGAAGTCGCCTTTCATTACATAATTATTAAATATACATTAATTGTTTACCTGCATTTTGATTGCTGTGTCATACAGTATAAATACAAATAGTGTTATTTATATTAAGTATGACTAAACATTAACTTCAATATTAAGGAAGTTAGGGCAGACTCATCTCCTCTGGCAGCACCCGTTCACGAGCATGACGCATGAACCAGCCATCGCTTCGCTCAACCATATTTTAGGGAACGTAACAACCCGCCTCACACGACGCCGCCGTTTTTGACGTTTATGGCATTTTACAGAGCTGCCAAAAACTCGCGCCTATGATAACTACTTATTACGTCTTTAAATTTAAAGTGTATCTTTTAAAAGATTAACGGTTTATGTCAATCTTTCGCTTTACTCACCTGGTCCCGTGATAGTGTGATATATTATTATGTTAGTTATAGCCAATAACGGCGTATCCAGTCTCCAGTACGGCCGGGCGACCGTATTCACGGCTCACGCCTGTACGCATACAAATGGTGTGGAGTCGACGGCGTTAATAATTGAATGGCTTTTCAAAATACAAAATACAAATAAGACGGTGAGGATAGCTGGTGTGGCAGGTAGAATTGCTGTACCAGCTATCCTCACGTCTGGACTTCACCGTCATTTAACATCAAGTTGGGTGGAGTCATTTGTCAGACCTATATATATAAAGAAAAATATAATTAGAAACATTTTTTTTTCAAGTCTACAGAATCTTGGTCCATATCTTTTTTGATCAATTATATTATTTTATGTGTACGCAAAGTTACTACATTTTGATTTTAGTAATATTATTGTTGTGAATTTATTATTTTTTTGATAATATTTCAATAATTTACTTTTTATGACTGGTAGTTTTATTTTTTTATCCTGAATACCGGGGAAGCATATACGCCTACACTCTGCCATTTAAAAGTAATAGGTATTGTCGCTTAAGATATGTCCAAATGTAATAACTAAATATATATTTTTTATAAAATATTTTTTTTTAATAAAATATTTATATTAAATAATTAAATAAAAAAATACTGTCTCGACCCACCTGTATAGGAGGCCTGAAAGAATAAGGTAATATTTTTTCCCAGAAAAATTTAGTTTTCTATGTTTCCATATTTAAGGCAATACCTACATACCACTTAATATTTACTTTGGGGCAGAGACAACAATGATAATACTATGTACTTATTTGTTTAATTTTCAGAGTCGAGACGCTGCAATATTTTCTATAATATAACCAGAGAATGTTCCTCTTCTTGAATAATAAATTAGAATCGCCATTCTTTTGGAGAGTTCTATAATTTATCTGTTTTTTCGGTTTTCACACAGGCCACTCATTAAATGACACACGATTAAACGCGTTCAAAATGCCACTTTTTATTTATTTTTTTTAGACATTTCGCTTCCTTTTCAAGCTGCGTCGTCACAATTATGAATTTCATTTACCTTTGTCGAGCTACATTCGAAAGACTTTTATTGTTCATGGATATAAGAACTATTTTAGAATGCTTGGATAATTTTAATAGAAACAAACGTGTGTCTTCAATGCTGTTTATTTGCCACTAACTCATCGCACACATTTTTTTTTTAAACACACACCAATTAGCCTAGCCCCAAAGTAAGCACTATAAGGCTTGTGTTATGGGATACTAGGGTAACGGATAGAATACATATCCTTTACATATATAACTATATTTATATAGAAATACATATTTAAACATCCATGACTGGAGTACAAATGCTCGTGTTCATCACACAAACATTGCCCCCACCGGGATTCGAACCCGGGACCTCTCGAGTCGGCGACGCCATGAAACCCGGCGTACAAACCACTCGGCCACGGAGGTCGTCATTGATGCATACTTTAAACGAACGTAAGTACACAATGATTTTACTTCAACATTTATTAAGCGTTCGGTTACTTCATTGAAAGATTATTGAAATTTTATTATCTATGTTTAATTTATTAATATAATAAATTTAATTAATAAACTACTTTATTTAATTTTTTGTAACTACGGTTAACTATTGAGTTCTATATATTTTATTGGTACAATTGAGTGAAAGCCTCTTAGTAAATAAATTTAAAGAAAATCTGCCTGAATCGACTCCATACATGCCATAGGCCAGTAGCAAGCACGTGTCCAGCTCCAATAAAATGGACATTAGGTGTCTATCCCCTGTTTCACATTATGTCTTATCACTGTATTTATTGTGCCGACAACTTTAACCAGTAGATAAGCAACCAATAACTACAATTGAGTTAATTTATTACTATTTAACTCTCCTGCGCATGTGAAGATCACAAGTTTTGAATCTTAGCAGACGATAGTTTTTCAGTGGCCCATTCGCCTCAGAATGATAACTCCCACCTAAATTGTTTGCTAAGTGATACTTTTATTACATCGATCGCTACTAAATTCGTCGTTCTCCTTTAGAATGTCGCTATACATTTTTGATCTTTATTAAAAAAATCTAACTTTCAAAAAGCATCAGTGGTTTAGAGGTAGAAAGCTCGCCTGCTAAGTCGGCTTTCGGTTATCTGTTATATCATAAATATCTCCATTGTGTATGTAATGGAAGGTGACTTCAGAAGTATCTCTGAAGTCATTTTTCAACTTGACGACTCTATATATCAATACAGGGCGAAAAAAAGCAGCCCTTGCTGAGTTTCTTGCCGGTTCTTCTCAGTACAAGATCTCCCGCCGTAGTTTTGCGAACCGATGGCGTAGCTTCTTGACCTTCACAAGTGCTTGTAACAACCTAGACTGAATAAATGACTTTTCATTTCATTTTATTTTCATTTCACTACATTGCAGTAGGCAACGGGGATTTTCATTGAATATTAGGTAATTTATAAATGCATTAGGAGCGGCTGACTATCCGGTCATTTAATGGACTTGGAGAGCACGATACCAACGTAATTGCGTTATATTTAGCCATTGCTCAGTTCACCGCTCCGGAAATTTGATGTCATTTTCTTTATGGACATGGAATTTCGTATATTTTGAACTGTCCTTAATGTGATCTTGCTTACAGAAGACTGCAGGCAAATTATGTCCTTCTAGTCTTCGGTTACACTGATACAAGGTTCTAAGAGCTCTCGGGAATTGGATTCAGCCCAATATCTTCTACGTACCTCTTGATGTCAGTAAAGCGAGCAAAGTGATGGCTAACCACAATTTCATCATCAGCCTATTAATGTCCCCACTGCTGGGGCACAGGTCTTCCCTATGGATGGAATAGGGAGATTGGGCCATGACCCACAACGCGTGCCCAGTGTGGATTGGCGGGTGCTAACGACTGCAGATGCAGCCGGGACGGCTTTACGTGCCTTCCGAAGTTACTTTGTTGACCGTTGTTACTTTGTGTACTAAACAGAAGGCATCAGTTTCCTGGTCTATTGCTCCGATTCGAGGTTCCCCTTGCTTATGTCCCACAGCTTCTGATATTAGAGCTATTGTTATATTTATATTTGACGACCTCCGTGGCTGAGTGGTTTATAGAGTCTGTGCGGAAATAGAATGGGCGTGGCGAAAAACGGAACTGGCATTAAGATTTTTATTTGGCAATCAAACCCAGCAATCTGTAAAACGTCAAAGTTTTGTATTGATACGGATTTGCTTGTTGTTGTGATTTCTTGCGGTTTTTTGTATTTCATCATGTCTAAAAGGGGTAAGACCTTCCAAATACGGTAGGAAAGCACTACAGCGCCCTCCAATCTAAATCCCATTCTCTTTCCGCACATACTCTACGCCGGATTTCATGATGTCGCCGACTCGAGCGGTCCCGGGTTCAAATCCCGATTGGGGCAGATGTTTGTGTGATGAATACGAGCATTTGTACTCCAGTAATGGATGTTTAATATTTCTTTCTGTATAAATATTCTTATATATGTATTCTATCCGTTACTCTAGTATCCCATAACACAAGCCTCACAGTGCTTACTTTGGGGCTATACTAATTGGTGTGTGTTGGAAATATTTATTTATTTATATTATAGGGGAGGAGTTTTAATATTCCGTTAAAACTACCAGGAGGGTCAAGATATAATTTGATTGCGCGACAAGCTCCAGATCGGAGCTAGGCTTATTTTCTCCTATGAATAAAATGCTCTCTCAGTACACTTCACTGTCAAAGTTTACCGATATGGACATCTTCTCGGATACATTGAAGAGTGTAAAATCTTTATGTTTGGTTGTGCTCACATAGTTTTTCATAAATAATTATCATTATTGTCAATTATTATTTCTTATTTTTATTCAAAATTGTTTTGTATTCAAATATATAGGTATGTTTCTATCAAAATTTCATAACATTTAATTGCTGGCGTATATTGCTTGTCGTAATCGCCTATAATTAAAGTTCCACTAAAAAGTGTCTTAATATAAATATGTTAGTAAGAAATGTATCACTGTAACTTTGTTGGCGGTCAAATAAATAAATAAAATAAAAGCGCAATACTCTATATATTCAGTAGCTGTCCCAGCGAACTTCGTACCGCCATAAAAAATAGAGGTCGGTGGTAGAAGGGTGAACATTTAGGTATGTATTTGTGTAAAATGTATCATAAAAAAATAAAAACAAGAAATTTTGTGCAAAAAAAAAATTAAGGGTGGACCACCCTTAACATTTAGGGGGATTGAAAATAGATGTTGTCCGATTCCCAGACCTACTGAATCTATATATACATATATATAAAAAACTCAAAGGTGACTGACTGACATAGTGATCTATCAACGCACAGCCCAAACCACTGGACGGATCGGGCTGAAATTTGGCATGCAGGTAGATATTATGACATAAGCATCCGTTAAGAAAGGATTTTGATCAATTCTACCCCCAAGGGGATAAAATAGGGAATGAAAGTTTCTATGAAACTTTGTCAATTTTAAACCGATCGGGCTGAGACTTTGCATACATGTATAAGAAGAATCATAGATGAATGTAATTGTGTATAATACAAGCCTGAGAACAAAAACTGTAGTCTACACTTCAGCTCTACACCGAAGCGAAGTGAGGGCGGGCCACTAGTATGCATATAAAATTTCACGAAAAATCGACCTGTTTCGGAGTAGTTCAATTACGCACGAGAATTTTATATATTAGATATTTTATCGCGTTAAAACAAATTTCGACTGCGCAAAACCGGGGCAAGTCAATAGTGTACTGTATAAAAAGGTTAAAAATATTTCAAATTCAAACGAAGAATCTCATTACTGCCTTATTACAGAATAAGGGACGATATCTTGAAGTTTTGAAAACCGCTGACTGAGTGTAGGATTGTTACGAGCTCGTGAAATTTTCATGGCCTCAGTCAGGGGAGATGAGGTCGGGCGTGCGTTTTTGGTCGGTATTCTCACACTTCACACCCGACGGAAGTCAGCAAACGTGGCATTAGAAGAGATTAGAACGGGAGGTGATCCTCTATTTCTTACAGACGAAAATGGGTGATACGATTTTTTGAAGTGCAAACTTCTTTAGCACCGTTGTGATTTGAAACTCGATGAAACGAAAATTTAACAGTATTTGACACAAGGTATCCGTAATTTTGCAACTCTCTGCAAGAGACAGATAGCCGGACGGTACGGGCTTGGGGTCGACACCAAATGATGGTTCGATCCTGAGCTCGGTTATTTTTTTAATTGCTTTATTTTTTTATTATTAAGCTATTATTTATTTTCGAAACAATTTAAGTATAGAATATTTAAATTCGCCTAGTATTTTACAAAACCTGAATAGTTAAGTATTAAACGTTTGGTAGTTGCTTAAGTTGTTTATTAATGGTTTGGTTTTTATCATCAATCTTTACCTTTCTAATGTTTGCAAGTTATTTACAGTATTTTTTTGTAAATAAATATTTCTAAAAAACCATAGATAACAAAAACATAACAACAGGAATAAAATAAAATAGCTGGTAACAAATAAAGCCGATGGTGGCTGAAGGACTTTACGTGTTCACATATGTGCGTCCGTTTTTTTCACGATGATGAAAAGAAAACTTTGAAAGTGTTACTACCTAATTATATTGTATTTTAATTCGAAGTAGAGATCGTACAAACACATAACATTATATGCGTTTGTAAAACTTTATCATATATAGGTATATTAATCAATAACTCATATTCCTTGACAACACATCCTGAAAAGGATGCGATACCTCGAGTTATGTAAATAAGTATTAAAAACACATTTTAAACTCGTTGGATTATTTGTTTAGAATACTTTGAATAGTGAATCAATAACCTATCTTTATATATATAATTCTTCTGTGAGTGTGTATGTCACTGAACTTCTCTTAAACGACTGGACCGATTTTGATGAAATTTTTTGTGTGTGTTCAAGGGGATCTGAGAATGGTTTAGATTCACAATTTTGTCCGCTGGACAACCCCTATTTTTTTAAGGCGGTACGAAGTTCGCTGGGTCAGCTAGTTTAAATATATACTTTTTTCACACCTTACCCAAAATGAGAGTGAACTTATCGTACCTCTATCAGGAGCAGTTTTTCTCATGCACCTCCCGGTCTATGAGGCATGATGTCCTCCGATGATTGCCAATAGCAAGGTATCCCTTATATTAAGCCTTGCTTCCCTGTGGACCTTACCCGTGACATTTACTATGAAACCCTTTACCCAATTATTTATACCCTTATACGTTACAACTCTGCTCTAACCTAAGCATATTTCTTACACTGGCGTCCAAAAACAGTGTTGTATATAAAACATAGTGTATAGTACTAGCAATTGTATGGTACAGGTGATTCTACTGAGATTCCTAGATGTTTAATATTTGATCCTGACGATATTTTCAGGGGATGCTACATACAAAATGTCTGCGTGACCCTCGAAAAGGTTTGCATAATAATTTTGTTAGCTCAACGCTTTTCTTGATAACCTTTTTGTATTAGTAGAATTCGCTTTACCAAGAGGCTGCTATGAAGTTGAAGATTATATAAAAGACAAAAATGTTTGGAGTATTATAACTGTCTAGCTCGCATCGATATTTGTAATTATATACAACTAGCTGACCCAGCGAACTTCGTATAAAAATATGGGTGGTAGAGGTTTGAAAATTAAGGGTTGTTTGTGTTTTTAATATTACGATACATATTTAACGTAGTTTTTTTTTCTTCAGACGATTTAATAATTATTTTGAACACAAAATCGGTTATTGTGATTAAACCATGATAGCTAGATATATGTTCTCGCGGACCGTAGTACATCATTTTGTTCTATTGTCAAATAGGTTTTCGATTTTACACCTTGTGTTACAAAATAGTAATTTTATTACGGATCCCTAATTTTGAAAAAAATAAATATAGCCTATAGCCTTTCTCGATAAATGGACTACCCAACACTGAAAGAATCATTCAAATCGGACCAGTAGTTCCAGATATTAGCGCGTTCAAACAAACAAATAAACTCTGCAGCTTTATTGAAGTTATACTTCTTTAGGCGCGTTATGAAAAAATGATGAGAGTGAAATTTTAAGATGCGCGCGCATCACTGTAACACAAAATTTTAACAGCATGAAGTTGGTCGCTTTAGCGTGCGTTACTTTTGTGTTTACCGCACATTATGAAAATCTACCAACAAAATAGAAATAGAATCTCTATTTAGTGGGTGCTAACGACTGCATTGTAAAGGCCTATCAAAAGTATTTATTAATCTGGAACAACGGAACCAAAGCGCGATTCAGGAGACTACAGCGCCATCTCTTGACCATTGCTGTAGTAGAACCAAAAACCACATCTTTATTTTTTGTAATAAAGTAACAGTTATAGGTATTCATATTTATAATATTTATCCACATGTTTCTAGTTTGTATATTCGGAATACGTGTTTGAGTTTCATACAAGTGCAAATCACATATGTTCTAATAAATTATATTCAGTAGCGATTTTAATTGAATATTTTGATTATTTATTTATTTTTTCAAATTAAAACTAAACTTTATTGACTGTGTCCTCTTCCAGACTTTTTATTAATTTATTGTAATTAATTATTTGCATGCAATTAAAAATTAATTTTAAACGATGCCAAAGAAGGATAACTTCTCACGCGCTTACATAAGTACACGCACCCATTTTTATATTAAGTATAGATATTGTAAATCCTGAAAAAGATCCTGACAAAGGCCAAACTCAGCCAAGTTTCTTGCTGCTTCTTCTCAGCATTGGCCAATTTATTGTCCCGAAGCAGTGGTACGGAGAAAGTAGCGCTTTTTATAAGCCTATTTGCAAAATATTAATTGCTTTTTGGACATTTTGCTGAGGCGCTCGATGGCGCAGGTTTGTTAGCGTGTTCGGCTGCGATCTTTGAAGTTAATCAACTTAAGCAGTGGTCGGTCAGTGGATGAGTAACCAAAAATTTACAATGTTAAGCTCCTCCATGCTTCGGAAATCACGTTAAACCGTTGGTCCCGACTGCATCCGCAGTCGTTAGCACCCACCATTCCACACTGGGTCCGCGAGGGTCATAGTACCATCTCCCTATTCCATCTATAGGGAATACCTGTGCCTCAGCAGTGGGGACATTAATAGGCTGATGATGATTACGTATGTAAATAAAGAAATAAAAAAAAAAGTTTATTTCGTTAACCTTATTTTACAATATTATTGTGGCCAGAACTACCCAGGAAGCATGTTATGCTTGTGTTGGGCGGCTCTGCTACTCCCTAGGATCTTATTCATTTGTTTAAGCTAACTAAATAACTTCTCTAAATAATTACAATTTTTTTAAAGGTGTAGATATAATGAAATTAAATACTGGTGTGTGTGTGTGTGTGTGTGTGGGTGTGGGTGTGGGTGTGGGGGTGGGGGTGGGTTTGGGTGTGGGTGTGGGTGTGGGTGTGGGTGTGGGTGTGGGTGTGGGTGTGGGTGTGGGTGTAAGTTTGGGTGTGGGTTTGGGTGTGTGTGTGTGTGTGTGTGTGTATGTGTGTGTGTGTGTGTGTGTGTGTGTTTGTGTGTGTGTGTGTGTGTGTGTGTGTGTGTGTGTAGAACCTATATGATAGTACATTCTGTCTCTCCTCTATCCCTACGATATAATATCTTGGGATCGGTAAGTATGTGAAGGGGGATATAACAATGTAAAGTTAGTGTGTACATCAATTCTTGTTTGATTAAGTCTTAGGTATTACATACTATTTCTTTTACATTGGGCTTTCGCTGATTTCAAAAAACTTGATAAACGAGGTACATATAACTTTGTTTTTTTTTTCAACTCACTATTTATGTGTTATTCCGATCTCGGCTGCAGGCTGCAGATGCAGGCAACACTTACAGCAGCTGCAAGTAGCCGGCTGCGGATGCACGACTGGTTTATATGCATTTGTATGAAATGGACGAGCTCGATGACGCAAGTGGTTAGCGCGCTCGGCTGCGAACGTTGAAGTTAATCAACTTTCGCAGTGGTCGGTTATTGGATGGGTGACCAAAAAAACTACTACAATTTCGAGCTCCTCCGTGCTTTGCTCTGAAAAACAAGTCTGCGGTCAAAAGTCCACAGGCTTTAAAGAAACGATGAAAACTGACAGACTTGTCATGTTTTTGTTATTCAAACAAACATCCACTTTATGAAACGCTATCATCCCACCATCACATAAAACAATCACACGCGACACGACACAATAAAACATCATAAAAATACCTTAGCACAAAACAATTTAGCCGAGAGTGGGGTGTTTCAGCTTTTCATGAAATATGGCGTAAAAAGTTATTCGCATTTAAAGTTTGAACGCTAAATTTCACCCCTACTACGAATTTTTGGAATTACAGTCGTATTTATTAATGTAAATTTCAGTGCAAACGATTGCAAAGTCTTTGTTCTTTCATCATCAGCAGCCTATTAATATCCGCACTGCTGGGGCACAGGCCTTCCCTATGGATGGAATAGGGAGATTGGGCCATGACCCATTACGCGGGCCCAGTGCGAATTGGCGGGTGCTAACGACTGCAAATGCAGTCGGGACTAGCAGTTTAACGTGCCTTCCGAAGCAAGAAGGAACTCGAGATTGAAAGATTTTTGATCACCCATCCAATGACTGACCAAATCCCAAAGTTGCTTAACTTCAATGATCGCAGCCGAACGCGCTAACCACCTGCGCCATCGAGCTCCTATAAAAAAAGGGCGGGCTTGTAGAAAAAAGAGATGACAATTCAAATCATTTATTTCAGAACCAGGTTCCATAGTGTTAATGAAAATGAAAAAAAAAATAAAAATCTTTATTTCACATTCACCAATTTACAAATCAACATCACTCTGACTCCCGATGTGAATAGAACTTGTGCATCAGAAGCTAGTCCCTTAATAATATGACAAAACTTATTAGGTATTGTTGATTTTAGACATGAAAGTTGAAGAGTAACCTTTGCTATGATTTTATTTATTTTTAAAGTATTTAACTGCTAGATGTTTAAATCTAAAGAAAAGTTTACTAGAAAAAAATCCACGCGGACCAGGCAGCGGACGGGACTCGAACCCGCATCCTTCGCTATCCGGGCGAATGCACTGACCATTATGCTACCACGGCCCTATTAGCCGCGTCGAAATTTTCCTAGCTTTAAGCTGCAAGGCAGCGCCATCTCTTCGCATTGTGGGTTACCTACTAATAATAATTTCGACGCGGCTAATAGGGCCGTGGTAGCATAATGGTCATGGCCCGCGTGGATTTTTTTCTAGTAAACTTTTCTTTTCTTTAGATCTAAACATCTAGCAGTTAATTGCTTAAAAAATAAATAAAATCATAACTATATTAAGAATTATATCCACTTTCGTTTCGTCAAAATTTTAATATCAACATTATTATTAACATACATTATCTGAGTCACTTATCATGACTGGAGTCATTATTAGTGGAATCATTATTATCCTGGAAGATTTTCTAGTATTTCTTTTCGTATAATAGAGATTACATAAAATATTGAATTGAATTTTATTTAATCACCAAAAATAGAGTACAATAAGTTCTTAAATATAATACATAAAACATTGTTCATATGTTTTGCCTCAATCTTGCCAGAGAATCACATGCCTGTGATTATCCATATCTTTTATTTGATTTTCATAACATGCAATATAATTAAATGGTAATTAATACAATATTTGGATCGAGTTTTCAAATTAGGTAGGTACCATTTTTGACTTTATTAATTTACGTATAGTTTATTAATTAAAACCGGTCAGATGAAAAGATCAATAAACAAACATTATATACGAAAAATGATAATACATAATAATTATTAGTCAAATAAAGATATTAATCAATTAGCATGAATGTCAAAGAATCTCAATTAAATTAAATCACCAATTTTAGTTTCAAGGTATTGCTTGACTGAGTAAAAGCATTTACACAATATCCTTTTGAATAATGTTAGAGGGAGTTCTTTTGCTGACCATGGTAACTTATTATTTTGTATACAACTTGGGTAACAGTTTCTTTTATATAGATGTGTTTGCATATTGGGTAACAATAATCTACAATATTATTACAAGATATGGAGCTTCACCCAGTGTCGTAGAAGAGGAGTGTCCCTCCGATCATTATACACTCTCAAAATGACTATATAGTGAGCATGGAAGCGGACCTCTTTCTTATGATAGCATAGAAGTCATCCGTATGCGCCTCCGCAAATAAGTAAAATTGATAAAAACGAATTTGAATTTCAACTGACTGAAATATCATAGGAAAACAAATGGTATGGGAAAATTTAAATCAACAACATGCATCGCCTATCTGCGTGCTAAAAAGTTTCCGCATTTATAAATTTCCGCAATAATTATGCCCAGATTAAAGAAGTTTCACGATATTAGGTATTCTTTATAGCTCACATAATAGATTGCCATAATTTCGTGGTATTTAATTCTTGGCAGAATTCACCAAAATAGCAGTAATAAAACACAGGGGGTTTCAATAGGCACGCAGGGTACATCTTTGATTGCCGATTTCGGCAATATTAGATTGTCCAGTTACGAAATTTTTTTTAACAAGTTCGGCTTTTATCATGAAATGTCGGTATATAGTTGAGCAACGCGTTGAAACTATTAAAAGGTATCAAATAGAGATGATGACTAATTTTTTTTTCTTCGTTTATCAGGTAGATTATCAAAAAATAATGGACACGTATTTTTTCTTTGGGCAATCAACCAAAAAATGACAAAGTTATAGCGCGTCAAAGTTTGGGAGTAGGGGCTCGTGACGTCACTTTTGAGTGAATTTTCACAAATAAGTGTACTCAAAGGTGACGTCACGAGCCCCTACTCCCAAACTTTGACGCGCTATAACTTTGTGTGTGTAAGAAATGAATTAATGTATGTGTAAAACGAGTGAATCTTAATTTATAATTTATTTATATTTTCATCATCATTATCATCAGCCTATTAATGTCCCCACTGCTGAGGCACAGGCCTTCCCTATGGATGGAATATTGGGCCCTAACCCACCACGCGGGCCCAGTGCGGATTGGCGGGTGCTAACGACTGAAAATGCAGCCGGGACCCATCCCATGACCGACCACTGCGAAAGTTACTTAACTTCAACCGAACGCGCTAACCACCCATGCCATCGAGTTCCTTTAATGTATTTTAAATAGATAATAACCCTCTCAATTCGCTGTGCCCTTGCAAGGCATCACGTGGTAACTGTATTTTTCTGTACCACCTTATTTCTGTGATATGCAATAAATAAATAAATTTCTTTAGATTTAAACATCTAGCAGTCATCTAAATGCTTAAAAATAAATAAAAACATAACAATAATTGCTATTTCTTTAGGATCTCTCTAGGAATTAGTACCTTTAAGGTACAAGTCCGAACTGAACCGCAGACCACAAGCCGCAGCTGCAGACTGCGGGCGACACTACTAGTTTCCATATTTATATTCATTTTCTATATTATTTTTCTAGTTATATCTTCTTTAGATTAAACATCAAGCACTTACATGCTTAAAAAATATAACTATAATAACTATTTCTTCTTTCAAATGATTAATACTTGAAAAAGTATTCATTTGACATTGTGGGTTACCTACAATGCGAAGAGATGGCGCTGCCTTGCAGCTTAAGGCTAGGAAAATTTCGACGCAGCCAATAGGGCCGTGGTAGCATAATGGTCAGTGCATTCGCCCGGATTGCGAAGGGTGCGGGTTCGAGTCCCGTCCGCTGCCTGGTCCGCGTGGATTTTTTTCTAGTAAACTTTTCTTTAGATTTAAACATCTAGCAGTTAAATGCTTAAAAGTAAATAAAAACATAAATTTGACGAAGTTTGGTGAAATTGGGTCTTAACCTTATTATAATATTAGTTCGGATTCAAAAGAGGTCATTAAAAATACAGAGCATTGACGCTAAGCGTTTCCTTAGCTGGTTTCAGCGAGTCGACAAACTTCCCAGTAACAATGCAGCATTCTTGCGTACTTACTGTTTCATAGCATCTTCTAATGAATTCCTGTCCAATCCTAACTTTCTGGAATTCGAAACTGTGAACCGAAAGCTAGTATAGTCGCTGAAGTTAATTGTGATAAACTAAGCATAGGATGGCGATGGCGCAAGTGGTTAGCGCGTTCGGTAGCGATCGTTGAAGTTAAGCAACTTTCGCAGTGGTCGGTCATTGGATGGGTGACCAAAAATTTACACTCTCGAACTCCTCCGTGCTTCGGAAGGCACGTTAAGCCGTTGGTCCCGGCTGCATCTGTAGTCGTTAGCACCCACCAACCCGCACTGGGCCCGCGTGGTGGGTTATGGCCCAATCTCCCTATTCCATCCATAGGGAAGGCCTGTGCCCCAGCAGTGGGGACATTAATAGGCTGATGATGATGATGATGAAGCATAGGAAACTGGCAATACCGTTAGGGACCAAATATGTATTCATACGTAAGAGCAGACGCAAGCCGAAGAGACATTTGAGAAAAAGGTATTTGAAGAAACTATTGCTGTCGCACATTGGCAAATACCGTGTGAGTGAGACAACAGTAGCTAACTCCGAATAAGCATTCCAAAGCACTGAGGAGCTCGAGATTTTTTGGTCACCCATCCAATGACCGACCAATGCGAAAGTTGCTTAACTTCCACGATCACAGCCGAACGCGCTAACCACTTGCGCTATCGAGCTCTTCCTAATGCCAATGCAAAGCTAAAAGTTTAAAGTTGTCACTAAACAAGAAAAAATACGCATGTTTTTTTACAAACACCGCAAAAAGTGTCCTTTTGATAAAATGAAACAGCATTACTTGAAATGCATTTCACAAGCCACGGTACCGAGCTAGGAGACTTTATTAAAAATTTAACTGTCACATTTCCTGAATGTGGAAAAAATCTGCGTTAACTTTTTGGGACAAACAATCTTTTACTATAAAACTTTTGCACAGACAGAATTCTGATGACATACTACTGAAACCAATCTCGAGTGTGTTTCAAAGCGAAAACGGCAATAAAAAATCTCTTTCAGTAATATTGAAAATTTTGATATAAATAAATAAATATTTCCAACCCTCACACCAATAAGCCTAGCCCCAAAGTAAGCACTGTAAGGCTTGTGTAACGGGATACTAGGGTAACGGATAGAATACAAAAACACATATGCTATACATATATAAGTATATTTATATCAAAATACATATTCAACATCCATGACTGGAGTACAAATGCTCGTATTCATCACACAAACATCTGCCCCCACCGGGATTTGAACCCGGGACCTCTCGAGTCGATGACACCATTAAACCCGGCGTACAAACCACTCGGCCATGGAAGTCGTGAAATATGATTCAGTTAATTAATTAATAATATAAGAAAGGTAGAGCGTAGCGGATTTTCCGCTCGAATTGGAGCGCCCGCCCATCTGGAAAAGTAACCTCCACCACGGTAATATTATCTATACAGTATTGTGACTCCGCCCTGTCCTTGAAAATAAATGCCTACACCGAACGCTGCGTTGGCACGCGGTAGGGCCGCCAGCCTACAGTACGAGTATTTTATGTAGTTTTGTTTTTAACGCGAGTGTAGGTAGATTACTCGTTTGTCTCTTGTTTCATACTAACCACTTATTTATATATTATTCCAGATATTTACACGATGGAAAAACCGAAATACCTAAATATTAGAAACAAATAACGTACTAGTAGATAGGTATATAAAAAATATTCTATAAAGGTAAGACACCTTTCCAATATTTCAGGTAATTTAAAAAATGATAGCTCTGGGTGCGTTATTGAAGAGTTCAAGCAACCAAAAACAGCAATTGTGCTGTTGTACGATATTGATCGTCGTTTGTTCTTTTCCATACTAAATTATGTAGGTATCTACTTAATTAAATCAAATATTTACAATACAAAACGCATGTTTAAGCACAGCTAACTGCATAAAAAACAATTCAGACCGTTCGGTCGTCGTTGCGGCGCGGCGGCGCATTCGCGACTGGGTGCCCGCCGAGAGCACATCGAACTCGAGTGGCGTAGGTATGACACGCTTTCCGACCGTTTGTATGAAGATAGAATACTGTATGATATTATTACCGTGCCTCCACCTTACAGAAGAACACAGTAAAAAAACACAACTTTTGGTGGTGTTGGATTTATTCCGGTGAGTAAGTGTCGCCGCACACGGGCCACCGACTGTGTGATATATATATGTATGGCAACATTTGATGACACTTATGTGAATACTCACTAATCTGTGAGAGGCACTTTAATTAATTAATTCAACATGGAATAGAAGTCTTTTATTTAAATCCTAATTAAACCAGTGGTTATCTAATATAGTACACCGACCACAACCACAAAACGCCGCCACCGGCATATTTCTTGTAGTTTTCATACATTTTATATGGACTCGCCACACACGGTATGCTGGTGGCCACCATACGCTACAAATCGTCGTTGTTCGCTTCTTGTGGCCCGCACCGGCCACTTAATGTGCCGATACAAAACTCCGCCACACGTCACTCGCGTGATTCCCCACCCCTCTCTCCCTTACCTTAGTCGGCCGCTGTCGCGCGCTTCAGCCACTTTAGTAGCTCAGATACAACCGATAGTATCAATATTATCGATAGCTCAGAACAAGGCAATACTATCGAATGAGTGCAATACTATCGATACTATTGTAGTTCATTAATAACAAACTATTGATAATATCGATACTATCGATAGTGTTGATTTTATCTGCAACAATACTATCGATAGTATCGATACTAGCGATTGTTCTATACTGTGATTGACTATAATACCTGAAAATTGTAAACAATACTATTGCAAATTGTTAAACTATCGATAGTATGGTTGCAAATAAAATCGACAGTATCGATACTATCGATAGTTTGTTATTAACGAACTACAATACTATCGATAGTATCGATAGTATTTAACTCATCCGATAGTATTGGTTTTTTCTGTGCTATCGATAGTATCGATACTATTGATAGTATCGATACTATCGATAAGCCGATCGATTGTCATACGATTGGTTGTTGATCGGCAACACTAGGCGACACTAAGGTTCCATGGTTCCACGGGGTAGGGGATTAAGTCAGGGTAGGCAACGGTGCGAGGCTATGGTGGCCGCTTCTTTGCTACCCTTTTAACATAAAAATAACGCATGCTGAACTAGGATCGATAGGACAACATATAGACAGCGCTTATTACAAATAACTTACTACAACATGCAGGCCGGCAGGGTGAGGATGGCTGGTGTGGCAGTTTAATCCCCCCCTCTTAAAGTTAATTGGGTCGAAAAAGCTAGAAAAAATTATGATAATAGTGCTTTTCATGAACTTTTAAGGAAAATTATAACGGTTATGAAAAAATTGTTAATTTAAGAGTAATTAATAGTCGTTCAACTCCGTTTAAAGAAAATTTCTTACCTATTAAAAAATCCTTAGAAGAAATCATTAATAGTGACGTAGATGAAGTTATTGGAGCGTAAAAACTTGCATCGCAACAAAATCTGAAAAAAAAAAAACCTATTTTTCAAACCACAATAAAATATCATTAGTTACACAAAGTTACCGCGAGTACTAACCCCTTCTCAGGGGATGATAGCTTTAGTTAGATGAAGCTTGTAAGGCCCTTCTGGTCATAAGCATGAACTACGGGTGTGTTTTAGTCAGTAAGAGTCTGACATAACCTTGCAGCCGTCTGTAGAGTATCCATGAGGATTTCACAACCGCTCCCCCGCCTGGGAGGAAACAAAAAAGATCGGCGTTTATCATCCGCATTGAAAAAAATATCAAATTTATTTTGAGTTTGAAACGCAGTTTGAACTTAAAGACCTCTGCTTAAATATATTGCGGTAACTTAACAGGTAATTAGGGAACCTTACACTGCGAGTGGCACGACACGCACTTGGCCGGTTTGCTAGTAAATTCGATGATGACGCAGCGATTAGTGTTCGCTTTGTGCATTCGGTGCGGGTTCGAGTCCCTGTGAATGCACTGACCATTTTAAAGGACCAGGCATCAAACTCAAACCCGCATACTTCGCTATCCGGACGAATGCACTGACCATTATATAGGGCCGCGGCAGCATAATGGTTAGTGCATTTGCTTGGACAGTGAAGGGTGCTGGTTCGAGTCTGGTGCCTGGTCCTATGTAATGATCAGTGCATTCACTGGAACTCGAACCCGCACCGAATGCACTGACCATTATGCTACCGCGGCCCTATATAATGGTCAGTGCATTCACTGGAACTCGAACTCGCTCCAAATGCACTGACCATTATGCTACCGCGGCCCTATATAATGGTCAGTGCATTCACCGGGACTCGAACCCGCACCGAATGCAATGACCATTATGCTACCGCGGCCCTATATAATGCCTATATCATTGGTCAGTGCATTCACCGGGACTGACCATTATGCTACCGCGGCCCTATATAATGGTCAGTGCATTCACCGGGACTCGAACCCGCACCGAATGCACTGACCATTATGCTACCGCGGCCCTATATAATGGTCAGTGCATTCACCGGGACTCGAACCCGCACCGAATGCACTGACCATTATGCTACCGCGGCCCTATATCATTGGTCAGTGCATTCACCGGGACTGCAACCCGCACCGAATGCACTGACCATTATGCTACCGCGGCCCTATATAATGGTCAGTGCATTCACCGGGACTCGAACCCGCACCGAATGCAATGACCATTATGCTACCACGGCCCTATATGATGGTCAGTGCATTCGCCCGAATAGCGAAGGGTGCGGGTTCGAGTCCCGTCTGCTGCCTGGTCCGCGTGGACTTTTTTCTACAATATTTGTCTTTAGATTTTAACATCTACCAGTTGTTTGCTTGAAAAATAAATAATATAAATAATGTGTAGTCCACTTGTAGGTAACAAGTCCTTTTCTTTATATGAGTCTACTAGCAAACCAGTGAACCAAATGTTCACCAAAACCTGATTTAAAAAAAATGTATTTAATTAATTGAGAACTTCGGAGATTTTGTGTGGTTTCGTTTGAAATAGAAATCACGTGATTTCTCGAAAACCGGAAGTGCTACGTTACTCACATCCGGTTTGTAGTCTTATCAGACTATTCTTAACTTATAACTTAAACATTCTCTATATCTATCTCTTACGGTTTGGCCGCTGAAACAGCACCACGGACGGACGGACGGACTTGTCTAATAGATAAGAGATATAGAACTTTGTACCACAATAGTGGAGAAATTTAATTAGAACAATGTTTTATAAATCTTGCTGTTAAATAACAAAATACACCTTTGCTTTTCTTTCTGTAAATACTAGAAAAAATACTTATTGCACAGCAAAATAGTCACCTCAAAATATTCTTATATTATACAGTAACAATTTAAGTTAGTGATACATCGCTACTTATTTAAAACTATAGCTTTTTTAAGAATGCATAGCTAAAAGCAACCACCTCACAACATATCTATTATATCATTTTTTTTTAAACAAAGCTGCCATATAGCAATTTACCTAATAAGTGAAACACCATTTTAATCGACATATGAATCTAATTATTAAAGTGAAACTTATTTAGGCACGCTTGACTTGACGGCTAAATTGGCGAATGTGTTACGATTTTGCGTTACGATTAGTGTCATTAAATACTATATAAAATTGTTTATAACTCAATTATCTAGGATTTAAATGGTTATTCGATAACATTCGTTCAATTTTGTTGTTCAAGTCCTGTTTAGTGTCCCAAAAAGGAGGTGGAACTAACTAAAGAATTAAACACCTGTTCCAATTTTCAATAGCAAGAGAGCGTTTATTGCTTTTAAATAACATACTTATGTTTCAAACAAAACAAAATGGTAACGTGATTCAGTGAACTAATCCTGCCATCTAGCGTACAAAAAGTTAAGTAATTCTAAACAAGTCCTTAGAGGAGTTATCCAAAAGGTGTTTTAACTTACCTCTTTCAAGGAGCAGTCGAGATCATTACGCTTTATACACAATTTGCCTAAAAAAGGCCCAACAAGACCCGTTAGTGGGTACGATGGATGGTACCCACTACGTTTTATGGACGGAGCCCTAAAAAGAGGTAGTTTCAACGCAAGCCCTGTTGTTTCAATAATATTGTTGAGCGCACGTACTTGGTGACACGGCTCAAGAGTTGTGGCGATACCGAAAGGGAGCAACGTTGTTTGTTTCAAATTCAAGTCTCAAATTATTTGAACATATAAAAGAGTCAATGTTTTTTTACGTTAAAAGAGTATAAATAATAATAATAAATATTTCCAACATATTTGTTTCTTAGATTTTCACGCACATCACTCATTAAATAAAACTAGTTTTTACGGGTTAATGCACGAAACTTTATTTATTTATTGACGTTTCGTAGCCTTTACAGGCTTCGTCGTCAGAATAAAACTTTTATTTAATTTGTCGAGCTACCTTCGAAAGACTTTTATTGAGCGTTTGGTTATTTCATTGTTCGATTTTTAAGTTTTATTGTCTATGTATGAATTTATTATTTAATTTACTTAATAAAGTATTTTATTTAAAATTCTTTTTTGTTATTTTGAGTTTATTTATTTGACCCTAACTACCGTAAACTACCACCGGTTCCAGAATTGGGAGACCTTTCTGAGAAGAACCGGCGAAACAAACACAAGAGAGGCTTTCTATCTCCTTCTTATGTTAAATTATGCAAACAAAAAGAACTAATAGTATCTGATGGTCTTGCAGTGTGTGCTCGGGGTTGGGATTTTATCTCCAACATTCAAACCAATTAGACTAGCCCCAAAGTAAGCACTGTAAGGCTTGTGTTATGGGATACTAGGGTAACGGATAGAATACATACATTGTACAAGTTTATTTATATATGGAAATACATATTGAACATCGATGACTGGAGTACAAAGGCTCGTATTCATCACACAAATATCTGCCCCCACCGGTATTCAAAGCCGGGACCTCTCGAGTCAGCGACACCATGAAACCTGGCGTATAAACTACTCGGCCACGGAGGTCGTCAAAAAAGGGTGGCAAAAGAAACAATTGCGATACCAAAAATATCACTTGCGCGTCGCCTACCCTGACCCCATCCCCTAACCCATGGAACCCTAAGGGTGAAGCCAAACGAGCGTAATTTTGTGAGTTGTGAGTCGCTTATTTTCGGTCACTTATTTTACGTTCAACTGAATTTCTGTTGAGTTGCCATACGAACGTAATTTATTCAGTTACTATTGAGCGTTAGTACGGGGTGTTCGTGTCGTCAAGTGCAATGGATCCATTAAAAATATTGTGTATTTACGAAGCATATTCAGAAGATGAGGCCAGAAAAAGAAACTGGGTAAACCCACTGAATAGTCAGAGGCTGATATGTGGACAGTTCCTTATTTTATATGAACGTTTATGTGCAAATCCAGATATGTTTGAAAAGTACTATCATATGCCATTACGTGTTTTTCAAGAATTATTACACCACGCAACTTGTAACAAACTGTTGCTTCCCCACTCCCCTTCCTTGCCCTACCCTCACCCCGACCGAAATTCGGACGAGCTTATGCGCATTGAGTCGGCAGACAACTCATTTTGCGTTGTCGTGTGGTACCAACTGCCTTTTTGTATAAAACCGAATGCAGCAGAATTTCTGCGACCGAAATTCTGCGACTCACCACTCACAAAATTACGCTCGTTTGGCTTCACCCTAACTCACCAACAGGAACACAACATCACCATAAGGTAAGAGTTATTTTACTGTTGTCTTCTGTAAGGTAGAGATTATTTCCCCAGACGAGCGCTGCCAATCAATGAAAAGCTATGTTTTTATTTATTTTTAAGCATTTAACTGCTAGATGTTTAAATCTAAAGAAAAGTTTACTGGAAAAAAATCCACGCGGACCAGGCAGCGGACGGGACTCGAACCCGCACCTTTCGCAATCCGGGCGAATGCACTGACCATTATGCTACCACGGCCCTATTCGCCGCGTCGAAATTTTCCTAGCCTTAAGTTGCAAGGCAGCGCCATCTCTTCGCATTGTAGGTAACCCACAAGTGCATTCGCTCGATTGCGAAAGGTGCGGGTTCGAGTCCCGTCCGCTGCCTGGTCCGCGTGGATTTTTTTCTAGTAAACTTTTCTTTACAATAAAAAGCTGTCAATCTGCTAGTTAACTCGAAGACAGTGTAATCCCTAGTTAACACCAAGGTATAACATGTACCTATATCATCATTCAGCCTATTATTATCCGCACTGCTGGGGCACAGGCCATCCCTGTGATGGAATAGGGAGATTGGGCCATGACTCACCACGTAGGCCTAGTGCGGATTCGCCGGTGCTAACAACTGCAGATGCAGCCGAGACCAACGGCTTAACGTGCCTTCCGAAGCACATAGGAACTTAAGATAGAAGATTTTTGGTCACCCATCCAATGATCGACCACTGCGAAAGTTGCCTAACTTCAACGATCGCAGCCGAACGCGCTAACCACCTGCACCTCCAAGCTCCTCAATAATACATGTACCTTTAATAAATGTACATATATAACAAGTTTTATACATTCTCTTAAATTTTTGTTCACACTTATATAGATGTTTTAAACTTGTAGTACACAATACTTGCATCAGACTTGTTGGGAACACAAAATATGTGAAGTAAATAGTGATTTACACTTGTAAAGATACTCGTTGACTGTGCAGTGAAAACGAAAAAATGTCAAAACAAGATTCACCAAGTTGTGTGTATGACTTTTTGAAGTTATACTTCGTTAGGCGCGTTATGAAAAAATGATGAGAGTGAAATTTTAAGATGCGCGCGCATCACTGTAACACAAAATATTAACAGCATGAAGTTGGTCGCTTTAGCGACCAACTTCATGCTGTTACTTTTGTGTTTACCGCACATTAAGAAAATCTACCAACAAAATAGAAATAGAATCTCTATTTAGTGGGTGCTAACGACTGCATTGTGAAGGCCTATCAAAAGTATTTATTAATCTGGAACAACGGAACCAAAGCGCGATTCAGGAGGCTACAGCGCCATCTCTTGACCATTGGTGTAGTAGAACCAAAAACCACATTTTTATTTTTTGTAATAAAGTAACAGTTATAGGTATTCATATTTATAATATCAAAAGTATCTATTAATCTGGAACAACGGAACCAAAGCGCGATTCAGGAGACTACAGCGCCATCTCTTGATCATTGGTGTAGTAGAACCAAAAACCACATCTTTATTTTTTGTAATAAAGTAACAGTTATAGGTATTCATATTTATAATATTTATCCACATGTTTCTAGTTTGTATATTCGGAATATGTGTTTGAGTTTCATACGAGTGCAAATCACATATGTTCTAATAAATTATATTCAGTAGCGATTTTAATTGAATATTTAGATTATTTATTTATTTTTTCAAATTAAAACTGAACTTTATTGACTGTGTCCTTTTCCAGACTTTTTATTAATTTATTGTAATTAATTATTTGCATACAATTAAAAACTAATTTTAAACGATGCCAAAGAAGGATAACTTCTCACGCGCCTACATAAGTACACGCACCCATTTTTATGACTTGTTTCTTTGTGTAATGTAAACCAGGGGTAACATAGGGAATATTTCTCTCTCTTATACCCGGTCATTTGACATCCGTTGACAGCTGCTTAAGATGATGGCTTATGAAATTAATAAAACACGCCAAAACATATCATAGACTGTCATAGACAAATAAGAAAAAACGAGTGTGCTTATGACTACACGACTGAAGTGAAACTTCTTTAGCTCCATCTGTATGTATACATATATTTATATATCTATTCTAATATATAAAATTCTCGTGTCACGGTGTGGCTTGACCCATTTTCGTGAAATTTTATATGCATATTCAGTAGGTCTAAGAATCGGACAACATCTATTTTTTCATCCTCCTAAATGTTAAGGCTGGTCCACACTTAATTTTTTTTTGACATTTTTTTTGTTTTTATTTTTTTATGATACTTCATACAAAAATACATACTACCCTAAATTTTCACCCTTCTACCACCAACCCGTATTTTGTTATGGTACGAAGTTCGCTGGGACAGACTTAAACTAATCTAAGCGGCGCTGCGGGTTACAGTGAGAGAGGAGGAGCCTGCCTACCGCTGCCGTATGCGTAAGAGGAAGGGAAGCCAAGTAGGCTGGCGCCGTAACGCGTTACGTAACGAAGCGGTTTACACTCCATAACAATTTATCGGTTCAAAAATAAAATTCCGCTTATCCAGGCGTGACATAGCCTCCCCTGTCATTGATAGTTCAAAGTATAATCATTGCAATTTTAGTGAATGGGAAATTGGTCATCAAACATATAAAGGGCGGGTTGTACACGGACGAGTTACCTTCATATAATTGTGACCGAAGTTTACATACAGGTAAGTTCTTAAATTAAAACAAAGAGGAAAGGTACGGTACGCTCATACTAGCATCAAATAAAATACGTTCCGACCAACTACTAAGCAACTCTCACACACCCATACGTCTGTATATTGTGAACTACGCCCACTTGAAGTCGATGTAATTAAAACTGCGGGTACTCCAACAATAAAACTGTACAACTATACACTGCTACGACACAACCTCACTCTACTGTAGCCGGTAACAGAATGACACCCTGAGCCGAGATCCCCCACGCCGCTCGCTCGGTTCTTTGGCGCGAAAAGTAGCGCTCCGTGATTGGTCGATGTAACAGACTTAAAGCGTCGTCGACCAATCACAGCACCGCACGGAAACGCGTCAGGGAATCAGTGTTGCCATTACAGAAATTGCAAACTTAAAATTAAAACTATATAAAATTCCATATTTTATTTTATAATATATTAAACAATAATGAAATTAATTTAAACCCTAACAATATAAATATTCAATCGAGCGAGCGAGGCAAAACTGTACGCTTCAATGCAGCGCGAGCGAAACGGCGAGTCCACTTCCGAGTCCGTACGGCTGAACTGTTTTGTTGTCCTTTTCTTGATAACAAAATGGCAATTACGTAAATAACATTTACGACAAGCCGTGAATGAAAAGTGTTGCCGAGGCATTTTTTATTTGATTTTTAACAATTTGTGTTCTTTATAAAAGCATCGAAGGAATTGTTTTATCTCTATTACACAGAATATACGCAATATTGTTATATTGAGTGCACATGCAGTATATTTGAATGTCCAATTATGACTAAATCGAATTGTGGTCATGCACCACAATTTAAGCGGATCACGTTTGAGCCGCGAGTGCCGTATCTTCCCTTTTTGTTTTAATCTAAGGGTAAGTTACTATGATCATCTAATTACATTCGTTAACGCCTCCTCTGTATTAACTATATTAGGCTTGTTGAAAATATATCGATGTATCGATATATCGATATTTTTTGTTCGATATATCGATATTTTTTGCCGATATATTTTGATTCGATATATCGATACATCGATACAAAATAACCAATATCGAAATTCGTATCAAAAACGATATTTTTTTAATTATCGCGGCATATCACGATCTAACTAAATTCGTTTCTGGAAAAATCGTAACTGGATCTCAGATTAATGATATTCAACATATCTATGATCTGTGCTGTATTTAGTATTGTCTATTATTTGTAAATCTGTTTCGCTGGTGAATTGGTTGTGCTGATTTCCATAATATATTCTGTGGAAGTGTGTAAATCTCTAGTCTAGTTTACGAAAGATGGCACCTGAGAGGCCCTGCAATCATTTTCATCATTCGAAAATAGGGTCTATTTTTAGGGAGATAATTTTCGTTCCACTATTATTCCGCGTGTCATAAATATATTTTTGGAAAAATTGGTCCGATATATCGATATTTTTTTCGCGATATATCGAAGCCGATATTGATATTTTTTAAAATATCGATGTATCGATATATCGATATTTTTTTCAACTTTCGACATCCCTAAACTATATCAATGAACTAAGTCACGTTTCGAAATACCATTTTACTGCTATTTACGAATAATAACTACAATCCCGACAAAGTATCCACAAACATTGTACCGTGTAGTAGCTCAGGGCACAATTTAAGGGCCAATAAAGTTAAACCGTTCGAAAAACGAGCACCCGTAGGGTTAATCGTTTGGAATATCACTTAGAGATGCACTCTATTGGGATTTGGCTAACAGAGGAGCGAAGATTGATCCAACTGTGGACCGTCTTTTTCAAGATTTTTGGAGATCTTTCAACATAGTCTTTTTATATTGTTTTAAACTTTCATGGTCACTAACATTCTAGCTATTAACGGGATTGTTACCATGTACCTTTTTTTATGAGTCTCCGATATTTCGGCACTGTTGCTAGCGCCATGATCACGGAGTAACTGAAGTAATTGCGGGTAGATGTTATTGGCAGACACATCGGTCTACCCTCTGACGTCGTCTTTTACTGCGCTCGATACCCCTACCATTGGTCACATTCTCACTATTCACTCGCACCTGTTCCCGACACACAATGCTCACAGTATCAGATTGTGGAACGACACTTTTTTGATTTTTGCGGTTTTTGCACATACGAACCACTGGATTCCAGACACTTGACAATTTAAACCCATCCTCACGATTGAAATTTTTGTGTTTGGTTATTTCAATCGTTTCCCTGACCAATCTTGGTATGTAGTGGCGTTCTGTCGAGATGATTTGTGGATTATGGAGCTCAATCCAGTGATTAGGACCCGAATCGATTAAATGTTCCGCGATAGGTGATTGACACAACACTGCCGAAATATCGGAGACTCATAAAAAACAAGGTACATGGTAACAATCCCGTTAATAGCTATAATAGTCTTTTTAATTGTCTGTGTATATATAAAAAAGGCAATCGTTACTGACTGGTCTATCAAAGCAAAGCTCAAACTACGAAACAGATTGCGCAGGAATTTGAAACACATATAACTATTATAGTATAGGTATGCGCTAAGAAAGCGGTTTGCTTCCGCCTTCATTATGCGAACGGCTAGGGAGTGGGACTCCTTGCCGAGGTCTGTCTGGACATCTTCAAGACCAGTGTGTACATACATCTTCTAGGCAGGCGTGTACCATCCTGGGCCTCATCATCGCTTTCCATCAGGCGAGATTGTGGTCAAACGCCTTGCCTATTAAGCATAAAAAAAAACTTATGCCCTAAAACGGTAAAACAGGGTAAAAAAGGCGGACAAAGTCGCTGGCTGCTTGTGTTGGTTTATGGGTGTTAATTGAAAAACTAGAAGCTGGATTGAAATCTCTAAAATCAACATGTATGTACCTCTACCAGTGCCCTGTTTCACCAAGTCGACATATGTCAGTGACATATGTAACCATTTACTGAACCGATTTTATTAATTAGATGTTCGACACTGGTTTTGCTTATGCGGAATTTTTCTTTGAACACAAAATCAGTGATATCAAAGGAGTTTTTTGTTCGTTCTATATTAATTCTCCTCTTTATAGAGGAGTTCTTATGAACTCTTTTTTGTTGTATCTAACACCGCAAACACTACAATTGTAACGCAAATCTGCGTCACAATTCACAGCCCTGATCTCATGTCAAGTATTACCGATAAATTGTCAAATATACTAATGACTAGAAAAAATACCATTGTTTCGCAATATAATTGTCGTTGAAGTCAGATTTTTTTTATTTTTATAGATAGGTCCGACAAATGACTCCAGCCCACCTGATGTTAAGTGAAGGTGAAGTCCAGACACGAAGATAGCTGATACAGCAGTTCTACCTGCCACACCAGCCATCCTCACCCTGCCGGCCTGCATGTTGCTTCTTCACAGATACAGACAGTTGTAAGAAAATGCGTGTAATTTTTATGACATTTCAGTGTCATAAGTCGACTTGGTGAAAAAGAGGTCCGGGCAATCCTTAAGTTGCGGCTGTTTGAAAGTAAGAACTCTTCGCCTCACTTTTTAAGTATAAAGAAATTTTCATTATTTTTTTAATATTAGGATTGTGTACCGTTTACGAATATGTAAATACCTACTATTAACGGAATTCTATTCATAAAATATGTTCATATAACAAAGAATATAATCGTTATTAGGAGTATTCAATGTCTATTTTCGTTCAATAAGCAGACAGTCTGGAGGTCATCTGTAAGTTATTTTGCGTGTTACTTTATGACAACAGTGCTGTAAAAGATATCGAGCTTATTTCAATAAGTGACAGTGCTGAAATACAATTTTAAAATAATATCGTAACCAGTAACCTTTTGAGGAGCTCGATGGCGCAAGTGGTTAGCGCGTTCGGCAGCGATCGTTGAAGTTAAGCAACTTTCGCAGTGGTCGGTCATTGGATGGGTGACCAAAAAGTTAATATCTCGAGCTCCTCCGTGCTTCGGAAGGCACGTTAAGCCGTTGGTCCCAGCTGCATCTGCAGTCGTTAGCACCCACCAATCCGCACTGGGCCCGCGCGGTGGGTCATGGCCCAATATTCATATTCATATTCATATTCATATTTATTTACAAGAAACATGGTACAATAAAAAGATGTTACAATACATATGGTGCTCAAACATGATTCGCTAAATTAGCATGCAAATATCAAATTATTTTATATTAATATTGTAATTGGTCACACTATAGTTAATCATTCCAAAACATTAATTCCATTTAAACATGTCAATTAATCGTCATATGTCATCACATAAACATGTTAAGAAATCCATAATATTATTGATTAAAAATAAATTATAATTTTAGTCAAATTTACAATCATAAAACTTTAAATCATTTATTCCATTTACACATGTCAAATTATCAAGCAATTAAATATTATTAAATCACTACAATAAATATATATCACATAGAATAAAAATTACAATCTTAATTAATTTGTCACTTATTATGTCTGGATTTAAACATAAAATTAAAATATTCCTCTACAGAGTAAAAACATTGTTCCTGCAACCATGACTTTATCGTCCTTCGAAAACGCGTTTTTGGAAGATTTAGAAACTCTGTTGTTAAAGCATTATATACCTTGATGCACATAGCTGTAGAATTTTTCAAATAAAGACTGGTCTTTGGTCTAACACTATAAGCAAGTTTGTCAGGGTAACGGAGGGTTCTTTGAGTTCTATTTATATCACTACATTTCGTAAATAAATTGCTATTAAATTTGACAAAGCAAACCAAACTTAAAATGTACATACAATATAATGGTAAAATACGTAACCTTTTAAAGTATGGTCTACATGACTCATCTGGTGCTAATCCGTGCATGGCTCTAATACATTTCTTCTGAGCAATAAATGCCCTATCAGCATCTGTACTGTTACCCCAAAGTAGAATGCCATAATCAAGCGTAGGATAAATATAACCATAGTAAGCTGTGATTAATGTAGAGTATGATGTTGTTTTTCTGAGTCTACTGAGAAGGTAAATGTAACTATTTATCTTCGTACAAATCCTATTGACATGAGCCTTCCAGTTAACATGGTTGTCCAGTATTATTCCTAAAAATTTTGCTTCGTCTGTTTGTTTTACAAGTTGTTTATTATAATATAAGTTGAGGTTATTAGTCAAAGTACCGTAATTAGCAAATTGTATGTAACATGTTTTTTCTATATTAATATATAAATTATTATATAATGTCCATTTAGAAATATCTTGAATTGTATTATTAATATTTGATTCATATATATTATTTTTAGTTTCCTTGCTAGATGTCACAAGAACTGAAATGTCATCAGCAAAAAGAACGCATTTATCTGATATGGCATCAGGTAGGTCATTTATATAAAAATTGAAGAAAATCGGTCCAAGTATCGTCCCCTGCGGAACGCCAAACGCATTGACTCTTTCTTGGGATTTATATTTGACTACAGTTTGAGTTCTGTCAATATTAGCTATTTCAACATACTGTGTCCTCTCTTTTAAATAGCTAGCTATCCAATTTATAACAGGTCCTCTAAAACCGATATTTTCCAATTTATTCAGAAGGATTTTATGTGATACGAAATCAAAAGCCTTTGTCATATCAAAAAAGACGGCAGTAACTTTCCGCCCATCATTTAAATTCTCAATGATATCATTGATAAGACCATGACCTGCGAGGCTAGTTGATTTATTATTTTGAAAGCCATATTGCTCCTTTCTGATTAGACTAAATTTCGTCATAAATTCAATAATACGTCTAGCCATAGCCTTTTCATATATTTTTGACAGTACTGAAACCAAAGTGACAGGCCTGTAGTTGTTTATAGTTTTGGTGTCACCCTTTTTATGCAATGGTTTGACCACAGACATTTTTAGCATGGTGGGAAAAGTCCCTTTTTCAAATGATAAATTTACCAAATAGGTCAATACTTCACCTAGAACCATACGACTACGTTTTATTATATCCGTCGATATACCATCAAAGCCTTCTGACTTTGTATTGTTCAATGTCATAACTAGTTTCTGTATTTCGTCTATGCTATAAGGTTTCAGATACATGCTATTTGGCACAAATAATTTATTTGTATTTTTGTAATGGCTACTATTATCAATATTTGTCGAATCTATAAAACTATTATTAAATGCTTCAGCAATCTGCTGAGGATCTGTTATTATTTTATCCTTGACACAAATTTTTTCAATGTAATTATTATTGATATGTTTTATGTTACCTTTTATGACATTCCAAGATGCACGGCATTGATTTTTAGAGTATTTTATGTATTTATCATTATTTATTTTGTTTTATTCTTATCCGATTTTATTTTATAGTAGCTAAATCTAAGTCGTCTCTTCGTTGCACAGCTTACCCTCAATCCTTTCGTAATCCACCTCGGTCGGCGGATTTTATTATTAATGCATAGCCTTATCTTAGGAAAACATAAATTATAAAAGAAGAGAAATAAATCATAAAAATTGTTAAAAGACTTATCTACATCGGTTTCATTATAAACATCAGAAAATGATAAGCCTGAAATACTATTTATGAATTTGGTAACGTTTTCATCACTGTAGTCTCGTTTAAAGATAAAATATTTTAACGGCGGTAGTTTTTTTGTAACCAGTGGAATATACAGCATCTGTGCCATATTGTGATCTGACAGAGAGAGGGGTAACAATTCAGCAAAAGCATCACTGACATTGCTAAAGATCAAATCTATACAAGAGTTTAATCTAGTAGCTTGTTTGACATGTAATGTTAAATTAAAGTTTTTTATAAGATCAAGAAATTGTTGAGTGTATTTATTATTATCCATCATATTAATATTAAAATCACCCAATATGACGTACTTATTATTAGTGTTTATTTTTAAAATAGTGTAAAACAAGTCTTCAAGCTTTTTAAAGAAGAAATCTAGGTCATATTTATTCATTTTCGGAACTCTATAAATGCAAATAATTTTTATGTTATAGCTATCAAGGTGTATGCCACAGCTTTTAAGATAATAATCCTGACTTTTATTATTCACTTCTGTGAGGACTCTATAGCTTAGACCCTTTTTAATACAGATACATACACCACCCCTTTTTTGCCTGTTTTTTCTACAGTATGAGGCAGCAAGATCATACCCATGCAGTCTAAAATCACTCTCACGTCCTTCTTGTATAAAGGTTTCGCTCAAACATATAACATCAGGACCTATGTTTTTACAATGCAGTTCTGTCAATACAATTTCAAATACATCCTTCTTCTTTGAAAAACTCTGTATATTTTGGTGTAATATTCTAAGTTTGGAATCGTATGTTTTAGGTTCGAAAAAACTTCATAGATTCTGGACTATTAACAATTTTATTTAAACCTGATGTATCCTGACTTGTACTTAAGCTAGACATAGTAAAATGATTCTGCTTGGTATTAGTGATCGGAATTTTCTGAAAGTAAAAAGGTATAGTACCCTTTTTGGGTATTGTTATGATAGGTTTATTTTTATTACAGTGATTTTTTGTTATATATTTTCTTATGTTTTCATAGTTTAAAAATTGTTTTTTATACTGAATATAATCTATACATATATTAATTTTAGCACATACATTTTTAATATTATTATAACAATCATATGAATTCACAGCAATATCAATATATTTTACATTCATAAAATGCTTAGTCCATAGTTTTAAATTGTAATTTAGTGTAATTTCGTTAAAGTAAGGGTTCTCTAAAATAGGCACTAAAAGAACAGTCGCCTTACGCAATTTGTTAAGTAAAATACAAATGTTAGAATGTAATTTAAAAATATCACTATCATGACTACCAATACCAATAATAACAATGTCATTTTCTTGCAAATTCTTCAAAATTGAACCGTCACTATCACAACTCTGTAATATTTCTGAACTTGTTGCTCCAGACATGATATAAGAAAAAGATTTATAAATATCATTCCATTTTCTGCACCTCGATTTTGTTAATGATAAAGACAGTCCCCGCAGCTGTTCATCACCAACAATAAAAATATGATTGTTTTTATCTTGAGTTATTGTGTCAGCGGCATCTATCGACCTTTCTTGTTGTAGTTGGACGGAGACATTAAGTACCTGTTTGTATGATGGCGCAATGATGTCGGATACGGTTCCATTGAGAATGTTTATTTTTGCGCCATCTATCGATGATACCTCAATCTGTTTTGCGACAATATTACTAACAGCGATATTAGAATGATTTAAATCTTCATTTCTTAGTCTTTTTCTTGCCGATCTTTTTAGCGGTGTTGATTTATTATGTGTCAATTGTCTAAACTGTGACTCATAGTCCGCAATTCGATTGTTTAATATATGATTTTCAGAAGCTAAATTGGTTATTTCACTCTCTGCTATTTGTAGATTTTTCTCCAGATTCAGCACTTTTTGTTTAAGTTTTTCTATTTCACTATTACAATTCGAAATCAATTTTGTAAAACTTCTATTTAATTCATATTTTGGCGTTGAAGTTATTGAAGAATAATCGGTTTCTTCTTCATCAGAGAGTTGTTGAGATAATTGTTGTGAACAAGTGATTTGTGTGTTCTTTTTACGTATTGTTATGTGATCATTTTCAAAAGAAGATTCACTGTGTACTGACTGTTTATTATTACTATTTGAGGCAGTAGAGCAAATATCACACTTAAAAGCCTTTTTGTTAGCTGGTGTCATTATACGAAAACGCTGGAATGACACATTAGCGCAATCTAAATGATATTTCTTTTCACATGAAATGCACACCAAAAATTGTTTATTAACAGTCGCTTCATTGCACTTTATACAGATCAGCGCCATCTGGTCACTCTAATGGTAATCAATTCTTTAGTGCTGTTAAGAGTGGACTTTTTGTATTTACAAAACTGTTTTATCGACTAAGCCTTATCAAAGCAAAAGCAACCTTATCTCAAATCCAATAAGCTAGGCAAATTGTAAGCAATGTATTTTTTGAATTAAACAAACTGTCTCCTTATTAACACAGAAATGTTTTGCACATTAAAGTAAACAAAAGATGTCAGTCACTTCCACTTACTTGCGATTTATTTATACCACAATCTTCTCGGTTATTTCAGCAACTATTATAATAAGATTTCTAAGATTTTGAGATATAAACGTCCAGTTTTGGTTTTGAATAATTAAAGCACAATTTGGGAAAAAATGTTTAGGAAAACACTGGTACTGGTGATCTAGCATAGGATCTTCATATTTATCACACTTCACTTCAATAATCCTTGGTTTAGTATTTTTAAAACTCAAAAATATACAGAGACGATCTTACTGTGGCGAACAGCGCCATCTATCTCCCTTTCCATCCATAGGGAAGGCCTGTGCCCCAGCAGTGGGGACTTTATTACTAGAGGTAAAAAGTAATCTAGTACCTAACTCTACCTCTACTACTACTACTATGTATAGAGACTGCTAAAACTCAAACGTTAGAGTTCTCGTACGTTTGGACACCCTGCGTGGCGCGTCTTCGCCCGCAACAACACACATCGTGGGTCCGCACCTTTAGAGGACAGGATTCTCGAGATGACAGTTTTAGTTTGGAGACCTGTCTGGAGAAAAAGCCGAAACACTGGACAGAGCCCACTATCTCATGGCTCAACGGAGTTCCCGGGTGTGGCAAGACGACGTGGGTTATGTCCTAAATAGACATAGAAAATGACATCATTGTATCGACGACCACCGAAGCAGCGAAAGACCTACGACAAAAGCTTGAACCGCAAATTGGAAACAAGGCTAATAAGAGAGTAAAACTATGACATCCCTTCTGGTGAACGACCGCAGGATGTAGCGTACGCCCTCAGTGAGATATACAATGCTAAATACTCGTCCAGCTCTCGAGAGAGATCCTAGAAGCTGAAGAGGTTTACAGGTGCAATGCTCCCAAAGTCGGAAGGAACACTCTATCTTGTTAACACCCAGGCTGATAAGACTCACCTTATTATCCAAGGATATGGAGACGAAGAAGGATCACGCACGCTTACCATACATGAAGCACAGGGGCAGACGTTCGAGTCAGTAGTAATTGTGCATACAACCCCAAAAAAATCTCACTTGCACCAGAGCGTTTCCCATACCGTTGAAGCGATCTCAAGGTACACTAACATCTGTTTCTATTATAAAGACAACGCCAACGACGATACAACAGCTCACCTTATATCAAGGGCGGAGAATGCTATAATGGAAAAGATCAGAGACTACAACCTTCGGATAGCCATAAGAGAGGAAGACGAAGCAGTTATCCAGAAATAGCAACGCCGCAGCATAAAAACTCTGACTAGTAGAACTCTTAATTTAATAGCCATGGAACAGTGACGACATGGTGATGGTGAAACCTTTTAAATTTAGTGACTATGTCCCTCATTCTGGCGTGATTTTTGGGCCTGGAGCTTGCTTTTGCTCTTCTTTTCATTCCCTAGGGAACGTAATAGGGATATTCTGTCTCCGAAATGGTTTGGGGTTTGGGAGTTGTGCCGGAGTTGGGGCCATTAGATTATGGGTATACCTGCTAAATTGTAAGTATTAGAAATAAACGACGGTGGATATAAGAATTTTGGAGCTTAAGTAAGTTATTTTGTAAGAAATAGGTTTGTTATCTAAAGAAAATTTTACTAGAAAAAATTTCACGCGGGTCAGGCAGCAGACGGGACTCGAACCCGCACCCTTTGCTAATTGGGCAAATGCACTGACCATTATGCTAATGCGGCCCTGACGGCCGTGTCGAATTTTCTGTAGCCTTTCTTAAATTGCAAGGCAGCGCGATTTAAACAACTAGCAGTTACATGCTTAAAAAAACCAATAGGTTTGTTGTTTTTGAGTAGTTAGACGTGGAAATACACATTGTATTTGAAACCAAGAAAATAAATGAATGCAACACAAAAAAGATACGCACCAACAGTCTGTAGACTTTAGAAAAAAACGAGCGAGCCTTACAGTAGTCGCGTAGAATGTGTAACGTTTAAAACCTCGCCTTATATTAGTAAAAAAAGAAATAAAACCTACTACAAAAGGAATGAGCCATTTGAACATTATGTTCTAAAATCAAATCAAATAGCGCGCTTACGCGACTTCTTGTTGCACACTTATGTCCCATATCACGAAATCACTCCCACGAATTGCAGGAAAGCGAGAGGAAAGATGTTACACATCAATAATACATAGAAAAAAAATACTACCACCACAAATCTTAGCAATACAAACTATGTACAAAAGTATAAAACAGTCGTTTCCATGATGTCTCAAAAAACTAAAGGAGAAGCTTAGTGGCGCTAAAACTGCCGGCAATATCAGAGCGGCGCGGCGGCGGCACGGCCCGCAAATGAGAGTTTCATGACATGTCCGTACTTGCCCAGCCGGGCAAGGTAGCATGGAAAGGGCTCTAAACCACGGTAATATTATCTATACAGTATTGTGACTCCGCCCTGTCCTTGAAAATAAATGCCTACACCGAACGCTGCGTTGGCACGCGGTAGGGCCGCCAGCCTACAGTACGAGTATTTTATGTAGTTTTGTTTTTAACGCGAGTGTAGGTAGATTACTCGTTTGTCTCTTTTTTCATCCTAACCACTTATTTATATATTATTCCAGATATTTTGCCCGACGGAAAAACCGAAATACCTAAATCATCATCATCATCAGCCTATTTATGTCTCCACTGCTAGAGCACAGGCCTTCCCTATGGATGGAATACGGAGATTGGGCCATGACCCACCACGCGGGCCCAGTGCGGATTGGTGGGTGCTAACGACTGCAGATGCAGCCGGGACCAACGGCTTAACGTGCCTTCCGAAGCACGGAGGAGCTCGAGATAGTAAATTTTTTGGTCACCCATCCAAAGACCGACCATTGCGAAAGTTGCTTAACTTCAACGATCGCAGCCGAACGCGCTAACCACTTGCGCCATCGAGCTCCTCCTATATATAAATATTAGAAACAAATAACGTACTAGTAGATAGGTATATAAAAAATATTCTATAAAGGTAAGACACCTTTCCAATATTTCAGGTAATTTAAAAAATGATATCTCTGGGTGCGTTATTGAAGAGTTCAAGCAACCAAAAACAGGAAGTGTGCTGTTGTGCAATATTGATCGTCGTTTGTTCTTTTTCATACTAAATTATGTAGGTATCTACTTAATTAAATCAAATATTTACAATACAAAACGCATGTTTAAGCACGGCTAACTGCATAAAAAACAATTCAGACCGTTCGGTCGTCGTTGCGGCGCGGCGGCGCATTCGCGACTGGGTGCCCGCCGAGAGCACATCGAACTCGAGTGGCGTAGGTATGACTCGCTTTCCGACCGTTTGTATGAAGATAGAATACTGTATGATATTATTACCGTGTCTAAACTTAGATTAAAACTAAAAGGGAAGATACGGTACGCTCATACTAGTATCAAATTAAATATGATCCGACTCAACTACATAAGCAACTCTCACACACGCACAAGTTTGTATATAAACATTCAATCGAGCGAGCGAGACAGCTGTACGCTTCAACGCAGCGCGAGTGAAACGGCGAGACCGCTTCAGAGTCCGTTCTTGATAGCAAAATGACGACTACATACAAAACATTCACGACAAACCGTGATTTTTGAGAAAAAAAAAATGATTTTACAGATTTACTAATGAAAAGTGTTGCCGAGGCATTTTTTATTTAACTTTAAACTATTTATGTTCTTTATAAAAGCATCGAAGACATTATTTTATCTTTATTACACAGAATAAACGTAATTTTATTATATTGTGTGCACATGCAGCGTGTTTGAATCTCCAATTGTGACTAAAGCGCATTATGGTCATGCACCACAATTTAAGCGGATCCGCTTTCAGCAATGAAGTTTCACTTCAAAAATCAACTCTTACTATAAGTTGGCGAATACTTCCATAGATAGATACACTCCAATTGAGTTCCCCTAAAATATTCTTTAAATAGGGTATTTGACAAGTTTTAGAAAACGATCTCACGTTATTGACTAATGTTTATAGAGTCCGTAAAAAATGGATATTCATCATTCTGTTGAGTATTTCAGTAAAAATAACCAAATCAAAAACTCCATTATCAAGTTGCCGCGAAAACGTTTCTCTGAACAATATGGCGTATTACTAGTGTGTGACGTCACACGACTGTTATTAAAACGTCAAACGATACAATGTAATGTCACTTTAAAAGGAAGTTTACTTGCTTGTGACGTCATTTTAGGCTCCGCCAATCCCAAGCTTTTGAGTCACGTGACAATAGATAAGATAATTATTATCTTTTTCGTAGGTTTTTAGTTTTTAGTAAAATTATGAATATTTTTTAAAAATAGTAAATGCCAATATTCATTCTAAACACAGATGCTAATAATTGGCACTTTTTTTTTAAACTGTCAAATACCCTTTAAGAGTCATTCTAAAGAGGAAAGATCTTACAAGTATCAATGTTTATGCTTACATAACTATATTTATACACACACACGTATACCTAACACGTATACCTGTTTCCTGGTGAGTGAAACTAAAAAAGAGTAAAATAAATTAATAGTTTAAAAAACAAAAAAACACGATTTTATTTACTGCATGTATGTGAAAAAGAAGAATATTAGTAAAGATTAAAATACATTTCATAATATAATGAAATTGTACCAGTTTTCTTAATAATTTGATCACAAAATCCTTTGCCATACGCTGTTAGCGCAGTATTTTCGCTGTGACCACAAGACAGCATTATTAAAACATTATTCGGGCAAGAAAAATGTATTTTTGACTGTTGTAGATTCTCCTGTGTTTAAGTTGCCGGTCCATTGTGGGACGTTAAACTGAGGAGGAATTTGTACACTTTTGTAAGTCACTACATTCTGTGTCTCAGTGTCTTTTTCATTCGTTGTCTGTAAAATGTCTTTCTTAAAAGCGGTAACTTCGTAACAGTGAACATGGATGTACTTATTTCTTATGTGTTTAATTAGGGCTGCCATCTCTAAAATGTGGCAACCAGGATAAGACGCGTGATAATCCCGGATTTTGAAGCCCAGGATCCGGACAGACCAATAAAAAAACAGTTAAAAATGTCACAAAACAACTTTTTTATGTTGATCTAGGCCAGAGTTCCCCAAACTTTATTGTATCGTAGACCCCTTGCCATGTTTTTCCGTGTTGGGTAGACCCCCTACTTACCTGATATTGATTTTTTTTCGCTGACGTAGACCCCTTGCTTGTTGTCATAGACCCCTAGGGGTCGATATAGACCACTTTGGGAATCACTGATCTAGGCAAAAGAGTTAGCGGTCTACCTCATAATAAGTGGTCACTGCTGCCCATGGACACTTGCAGCACCAAGGGCCACTCATGCGTTGCCGTAAAGTTTTAAACCCGGACTACAAATAAAACCCCGCCCGAACGCTCCCCGGACGCCCCGTAAACTAGGACTAATCCGGGGAAACCCGGACGGAAGGCAGCCCTATGTTTAATCATCACTCATCATCAGCCTATTAATGAAATGAAATGAAATGAAATGTCATTTATTCAGTCTAGGCTGTTACAAGCACTTGTGAAGGTCAAGAAGCTACGCCATCGGTTCGCAAAACTACGGCGGGGGACCTTGTACTGAGAAGAACCGGCAAGAAACTCAGCAAGGGCTGTTTTTTTCTCCCTGTATTGTTATATACAGAGTCGTCAAATTAAAAAATGACTTCAGAGATACGTCTGAAGTCACCTTCCATTACATCATTTAGAATTTAAATATATAGTTATAATAATTTTTATAGTTAACATTATATTTAGTATATAGGAAGTGGCATTAGATAGGTACAATATTAATGTCTCTACTGCTGGGGTACAGGCCTTCCCTATGGATGGAATAGCGATATTGGGCCAGGACCCACCACGCGGGCCGGGTGGGTGCTAACGACTGCAGATGCAGCCGGGACCAACGGCTTAACGTGCCTTCCGAAGCACGGAGGAACTTGAGATAGAATATATTTTTGGTCACCCATCCGATGAAAGACCACTGCGAAAGTTGCTTAAGTTCAACGATCGCAGCCGAACGCGCTAACCAACTGCCCCATCGAGCTCCTGTAATCATTACTCACACGCACACCTTTTTTTTTTGATACGCTGGGGAAATGCATTAAATTGCATACCACATGGTGGTTATGTGGGGCTCTCCTCCCCAGAAGGGGGAGGCCTACCCACTAAAACCCCAGCGATGGCCGCCGTCAGGCATTGTACGGGCCTCAGGATCAAGTATCGCCAGTGTTACCAACCCTTACCAAAATTTTACCCTAAGTATTTTTTAAATTCCCCTAAAATCCCCTAAATATAGAAATTTATATGTACCTACTTATCTTATTACCTAAATTCTTTCGTTGCTCATAAATTAAAACATTACATATTTAGTTGAGGTAAATTATTTTATTGAATAAATACATTATTCGAATAGAAAATCAAACGAAAATAAGCTGACAGGCGGTTAAATCTTATTTAGCGGTTTTGATTGGTGGAAGGCAAAGAACTTTAGTCCATACAGCCTTAAGAAACAACTTGCCACACAGTGAGTTCAGTCGTTTCATATTGTGCTGCGTTCCATTCTACGCACAAAACTGAAAGAAAACACACGCTTTGTTTTTCGATTTAATTGAAAGTTTTGTTAAAAGCCCCTAATAGAACCCCCAAAAAATTCCAGCCCCTAAAAAAGTCCCTTTTAACACTTCTAGCCCCTAAATCTGGGGGCAAAACCCCTAAGTTGGAAACCCTGAGTATCGCATCTGAGGACCCGCAGCCTTTTCTGCCCTGCTTCCACCAGGGGAGCAGTTCTCGGGGGAGTGTTCGATCATTTTGTTAAAACACATTTAATCGGATGTTATCGCAATTATCGGATCGCCGGCGAGAAAGCGACTTAACTGTCGGATATTTTCTCGCTTAAGTAGCGTACAATTCATATATATATATATTTCGTGTAGACAAAGGAGATGCATATTAATAGTTGATCGCTGACTGTTCACACTGCCGGCGAGTACTCTCTCCACTAGTTTGTCGCTGAGTGACAAGAGCCTCCAACGCCTTCAATGAATAAAAGCTAAATACTTAAGTTATTTCTTCTAAATTAAAAAAAAAAGTACGGGTATATAGTACTTTTTTTTTTAATTTAGAAGAAATAACTTAAGTATTTAGGTGGTCTGTTCGTCTGTATCATAATTATTGATTCATGTGATTCGATTAAGATTTTTTATTAGGTTAGTACGGTCGTTTCATCATCATCATGATCATCAACAGCCTAACCTAGTCCACTGCTGGACATAGGCCTGTCCAATTGCACTCCACTCAGATCGATCTTGGGCTACTCGCATCCAGCTCCTGCCAGAATATATATATTGTATATATATTTGACGACCTCCGTGGCCGAGTGGTTTGTACGCCGGTTTTCATGGTGTCGCCTACTCGAGAGGTCCCGGGTTCGAATCCCGGTGGGGGCAGATGTTTGTGTGATAAATACGAGCATTTGTACTCCAGTCATGGATGTTTAATATATACACAAATTTCTGAATAAATATTCTTATATATGTACCGTATATGTATTCTATCCGTTACCCTAGTATCCCATAACACAAGCCTACAGTGCTTACTTTGGGGCTAGGCTAATTGGTGTGAGTGTTGGAAATATTTATTATTTATTTATTCACAAAGTAACAGTCAGTAATCTTGAATGAAACTCACAATAACATGATGAACATACAATATAGAATACTATATTCTATCTTCCCCTAATTGGTTGACCACGACTATTAGTATCCCGTCCGAATAGAATCATCATTTCTAAATACAATAATTATTTTTGTCAAGCTAGTATTAAGTAACTACCTGTCTGACCCAAAGATTATACACTCTAACAAGGGTAAACAGGAAGTGAGCGCCTTCACAACTGCTGATTGAACTTCCGCCTCAACCGGATATTGTCTACGGGAGGGAGGACTGATGTTGTCGATGGGCGTTGCTGAAACTTTGCTCTCAGATGCGTCGCTACCTCCAAGTTGTTGTTCGCCGTTAATTATTATTGTTAATTAATGTTAAATTTGAAGGCTCTAGGATTACCGACCTACTCCGATAATGTTTATGTCTGCATACCAGGAGAGGCGCGGTCAAGACACTGGGAAGTCGACAATTTATTTATTTAATAATTTAATATTTGTTTCTTAGGTTTTCACGCACATCACTCATTGAATAAAACTAGTTTTAACGGGTTAATGCACGAAACTTTATTTATTTATTGACGTTTCGCAGCCTTTTCAGGTCTGCATCGTCAGAATACTGCAGAATACTTTTTTTGGAGACCTAAAAAGGCTGCGAAACGTCAATTAATAAAAAAGTTTCATGCATTAACCCGTTAAAAGTTTTATTTAATAATTGAATGTTTAATATATTTAATACAATTTTTATGACATGGAATTTTCTTAAAGTAAGATCTTTTTTGATGTTATTTAAATTTATATTTATTTATAAAAAATAATACAATCTCTCTTAAGTACATTGCTATGGCCTAACCGGGTTCGTGTAAGGATCTCAATCAACGCTTTGTAACACCTCTGTACACCTACCGTAAGGGTTTCTTTAGCTCGGGCGGTAACATTGTCCCAAATCAGAAAAAAGTTTGAACTTGCCGCCACATCAGTATCTCTTGGGTGAGCGTAATAGTTCCAGTTGAAAATCACAGATGTCGTTGTTTTACCGACGTCGTTCCCGTATCAACCTGTCATTGTTACGCAGGATTTTTTGTAACTGAAATAGTTCGCAAGTTCTTGTGCAAGCTTTCTCGTAAAACTGTGGTTTTCGGTAAGTTTACCTACTATTTTTTCTATATTTAACGTTATTGAACATGTTCATTCATACGTTGATGATAAATTCAAAAGGTTTTACACACATTGACTTATTTATATTTAGGGAAAGATACGCGGGTATACTTTAGCCCATGTTTTTGGGTAACTTTGTCTTTTGGGCCAAAGTTACCCGTTTACCTTAGATTTAGAAATAATAAAATTATACCTACTAAAACAAACAAATTTAGCGAAAATAAGTAATCTCAAGACTACGTGAATTTTAAATTAGCTAACATCTTTTAATGCTACCTACTTTATAATTTACTCCTATGTTAAAGATGTCTTTGTTTTCTAAATTTCGAGCCCTTCACATGGGTATACTAATTTCGTGTGTACTGAAAAAAAAGTTAGTAAGAAAAGAAAACTTATTGTTCCTTCCGAAAAGTCCATCTGCGTTGCTGATCTGATAGAATCAGAGCCATCCTGTTTGCAAAACAATAAAACAAAGAAAAAGACAAAAATCAAGAGCAGACTCATCTCCGTTGGCAGCACCCGTTCACGAGCATGACTCATGAACCAGCCATCGCTTCGCTCGACCATTTTTAGAGCAGGGAATGTTGGTTACATTCCCGCCTCACACGACAATAAACAGAGACAAAACATAGATTAAGTAATCCGGACTTATTCTTTGTTTATTAATAAGGAAGTTAGTAATAAGAAGTAGAATCAAAAACTAAAGAGTCCACACGAAAATAAATCCCAACCTCCAGATAGTGAGTAAGAGGTGAAATGCGCTCTGGGCCCGCGTGGTGGGTCACGGCCCGATCTATCTTTTCCATCGATAAGGAAAGCTTGTGCCCCAGCAGTGGGGACATTTATAGGCTGATGTTGAAGATATTAAAATTTAATCGCGTTTTGGACATTGGGCAAAAATGTATGGACGCTGCACCCACGTCCGCCACGACTTAAACTACATTTGTTTGAAAGGTATTATAGTTATCATCATTTGTGCCAAAGCGCATCGAATTCCATCCCGTCTTTAGTAATTTTAAGTTAAATAGGTACAAATACTATAACGAATGAACATCAATGAAACAAGGGAATTAATTTAGTTAGTTTGACACTACATAGGGGGCTCAGATATTATGGGAGTACTTCACAAGGTTCAAGGGTCCTTATGTTATTCTGCCGCGCTAGAGTAAATCCAAAAATCCCCGCATGGGTTGGGGTTTTTTCAAACATTCTGTTCGTTTTAGTAAATTGTCTTCTTTGTAAAACGGAGCGACCACAAATCACCCAAACGTCCACGCTTCGGAGAAAAAATGATTCCAGTTAATCTATACTAATTGACGAAACTGATAATTGTGTTTCAATGTCCAAAGCGTGTTAGATAAAAATCAATCAAGTGATAGGGAGCGCACAATCACAACGAAGTAAGACGAGTCGACTATTTGCAACTGCAAGTCCTTCAACCCCCGTAAACCGTATTGAGGTGGCTCAAGCAAGCGCAGGATGGATCGGCACACTTTGTCGTATATCTGGTTCTATAGTACGATATGGCATATTATTATGGTTACTAATAATATAAAATAAAGGTACTTTAAAGTTAATTTAATTAGCTACTTAAATATGCCCATGTCTCATATCTTTTGACTGCCATGATATTTTTTACGGTGTCATATCTTTTGACTCCCAGGATATTTTTTTACGGTGTCATAATAAAAAAGGCTAGTTTTTCATAGATCTATCGATTCATACTAATTACATTGTTGGCGGAGCTGGGTGCGTTTTGCCCATTGTCCTTTTCTCCTTATCGAGTTGCATTGGTAGTAGGTACTTCATATAAAATCCTTAATGTAGGTAATAAAAAGTAGAACCAAAAATTAAAGAGTCCACACGAAAATAAATCCCACCTTCCAGATAGTAAGTAAGATGTGAGAACAGAGGGCAGGACGTAAACTGCCGAGAATTACGGCCGGGATTACAGTCGGCGACCGCGGCGCGGCGGTGCGATCCTGCGGTGTAATCCCGTAGGTTTAAAAAGCGGATGGCGCGGCGACGATTTGAATTTCATGAACGGCTGCAGGTGTGGTAGGCTAAGGGATAGAAGTTGTGGGGGATAAGTTTTAATGTAACTATTTATTTTAAACTTTATTTCCAACATAAGCAAACGGCGGAGGAGCTCGATGGCGCAAGTGGTTAGCGCGTTCGGCTGCGGTCGTTAAAGTTAAGCAACTTTCGCAGTGGTCGGTCATTGGATGGGTGACCAAAAATTTACGATCTCGAGCTCCTCCGTGCTTCGGAAGGCACGTTAAGCCGTTGGTCCCGGCTGCATCTGCAGTCGTTAGCGCCCACCAATCTGCACTGGGCCCGCGTGGTGGGTCATGGCCCAATCTCCTTATTCCATCCATAGGGAAGGCCTGTGCCCCAGCAATGGGGACATTAATAGGCTGATGATGATGATGATGAAGCAAACGGCGGACTTAATGCCATAGGCATTCTCTACCACTCAACCAGTATGAGTGTTGGAGACAAATAGTATGGCGATAGGGCAAAGTTGCTTAAAATTTAATAAAATGAAAATAAAACAATAATACTTAAATACAAATTGATGCACATGTATAAAACACTCATATAACCATACATAAACATACACATATAAATACATACATATGCATAACATACATAAAATACAATAAATATAATATATATCGATGCAAACTATAGGGAAAAATCACGTAGTCTGGTAGTGTTCACGCACAAGTTTTTTGTGTGACGTATTTTAATGTTGACAATTACGTAACGTAATGAGGCGCTCGATGGTGCAGGCGGTTAGCATGCGATAGTGGAAATTAATAAATTTCTCAATGAGTGACTAAAAATTTTAAATCGCGGGCTCCTTGCTTCCGAAGGCACGTTAAGCCGTTGATCCGGCCTGCATTTACTGTTGTTAGGACCCACCAATGCACACTGGGCCCGCGTAGTGGTTCACGGCCCGATCTATCTTTTCCATCGATAAGGAAGGCTTGTGCCCCAGCAGAGGAGACATAGGCTGATATTCATGATTTCAAAAAAAATATCACGTTTAAATTTCCTCCTTATCGAGTTGCGTTGACAGTAGGTACTTCATAAAAAAACCTTAATGTAATAAGAAGTAGAACAAAAGATAAAAAGTCCACGCAATAATAAATACGGACATTCCAGATAATAAGTAAGATGTGAGAACAGGAAGCAGGATGTAAACTGTCAAGAATAACGGATGGGATTACAGTCGGCGGCAGTGTTGCGATCCTGCGGCGTAATCCGCAGTTTAAAAAGTAGACGCCGCGGTGACGATTTGAATTTTATGAACGGCTGCAGGTGTGGTAGACTAGGAGATAGGAATTGTGAGGAATAAGTTTTATTGTAATTCATTTACTAGCTATAAGAAAAATCAAGAGAGATAGAAAATGTGCTTATTTATATCCCCCACTCAACTCCCGTTCGCTTCGCCCGATCACACTTTTTGTAACGCGTAACGTGTTCGCCAGCTTACTCCCCAAGTCAAGCGTGCGTAAAGAAGTTTCATTTCAAAAGATAGGTATAAAAAATGTACTACTTATTAAAGTTAAATACATGTGACGTATATTAATGTACATATTATTATGTTAAAATGGTGAAATATAAGCATAATTATGACCACCTGTTGGTAAGCGGTCACTATGGCCTAGAAATGCTTGTGATAAGAAAAAATATCACTCGTATCGTTGCCTACCCTGATACTATCTCTTACCCCGTGGGGCCCTGCAACCTTACTCACCGACAGAAAAACTACACGATCAAAAGGTAGTGTTATTTTACTGTTGTCTTCTGTCAGATGGATACTACTTTATCAGATGGGCGCTTAAGTATTAGTGATGGCTTGAATTATGGTTTCTGCTGGCAAAATGAGTCACGTGCACCTCTTAAAAGACGATTAATGCTTAAAAAATCAGGCAGTTTGGTTATTGCTAAACTAAAATATCAGATGGAAGCTCTCTTATACACCGAGAATTAAGTGTTACCTGATAAAGTTAATTTAGATTAAATTTCTACAAAAAAAAACTTAAATTATTTTTTTTCGAAAAATGTCTCCACGTAGACTCACTATTTCTACAACTATGAAACCTTAACAATATAAATTGTTATAAATAGATTCAAATAGAATAATTTAGGATCTATCTTTTAAATGGATAATAACAACACAATAGGTATGTCATTTACAAATTGACGCCGTTTTAGGATATTTTGTAAACGCTATATAAATATTTTTGTATAGGGGTGTAGTACGTTTACTGTTTTTGAGTGTTCAAACTATTTTAATTTACAAGATATTCAAGTTTCCCGGGTAACACAAAATTCACGGTGTATAAAGCATGATAAGGATACACAGTAGTCAAATTAAACTGTACAGGATTTTATTACTTTAAAATCGGGCTGATTGCATCTTAGCTCCTACACTACGCAGTATGGAGTCATCTGAAATTAGGACGCGCGATTTCCAACCCCGGCATATTTCACGACGACCGCGCTCACTCTCTGAGTAATTTATTTTTAATTGGTCACGAGCTTTTTGACGTTTTATTTTTTAAAACGGCCGCGTGTGACGTCACTCGGCGCTAATGCTGCGACTTATCGTGATATTCGCCTTTTAAGAGCGGACGCGAGCTGAGAGACATTTGAGAAATAGGTATTTAAAAAAACTATTTTTGTCGCGAATGGCAAATACCATGCGATATCCCTATCAAGAACAACAACAACAACAAACAACAACAACAAACAACAACAACAAAAAACAACAACAACAGTAGCTAATGCCGAAAATTGCAAGATTTGAGGGTTGACTCACGACGATTTCCTCATCGAAAATTTTATATATGTAAAAGAATTTTTACCCAAAGAATAACAACTTATGCTTCGCATTTTTTGTATAAGCTCATTTAATCTCCACACTAGACGTTTTTAATGGTTATAAAAATTTGTTTATTTATGACATATTTGGGGGCTTCTTGTTTCTTTAAAACACAAGTTATCGAAAACAGGAAGACATATTAGCACATAATGAGTAAAATTATATTTTAACTATGAAGATAATTTTTTAATTGATAAAAATCAAGAAGGGATCAGTCAAGAACGTTAGTCTGCCCCTCTAGCATGATCATCGTCCGATACCTCACACAAGTAAGCCGCTAAATAATCTCCGTCAACAATAAAAATCAAAAAGTGCTTCAAAATTTCGTAATACAATTAAAAAGTTTATTATATGAAAAGTATAAACGTTATTCGTTATGTTGGTGTAAATATCTTAGTGAAACAGTGTAAATTGGTGACATAAAATTCAAATAAATTATCGAACAATTTGATAAAATATTCAATTGGTGGTATTGGCAGTCGAAATTGTAAAATTTGTACCCCCAAATGCTAAATATTTGCATTGACCCCAGTAATATAAGAGCCAAATTGGACAGATTTCTCACAAGATCGTCGGCGTAGTTGGAAACAAACTCGCATAGTCGTCTACAGGTCTTCGGTTCAAATCCCAAATCGGATTGTGAACTTTTTGCTTGTGTTTTCTTTTTTTGATAATTTTAATTTATTTTAATATGGATAAAAATAAGAAAAACACATGCTTCGCATGCCCTAACATCATAAAAGATGGACGATGGATAAAGTGTTCGTCCTGTAAACAGACATACGATCTACAATGTGCCAATGTTTCGGAAAAGCGGTTTCAACTGATGACAAGCGAGAACAAGAATAAATGGTGTTGTGATTTGTGTCTGTCCAAGCGTCCTAAGGGTGATAACACCAATACTCCTATACGATTGAATGTACGCGAAGATATAAATTCGGACGAGGAGAACAACGTAACCTGCAGAAATAAGCCTAAACGGTGCTCATGCGTTACTATGGATGAAATAAAACAGGTTTTGAAATCTGAACTCCAGGCGTCATTGGATCGTCATTTTGAAATAAACAACAAGCAACTACAGGATATGAAGACCTTGATTGTCGAGTTTCAAGAATCTTTATCATTTTTTAATAAAGATTTAGAAGAACTTAAAGCCGATTTTACTGCACAAAACAATACTATTCTAAGCATACAGAAAGAGAACGAACAATTAAAAACCATCAATGCTGATTTAGAGGGTAGGGTGAGAATGATAGACCAGCAACTTCGTGCAGTCAACTTAGAGATCCATTGTGTTCCGGAGGTTAAACAGGAGAACTTGACTGTCGTAGTTCAGCAACTGGGAAACATCATAAAAAGTCCTGTGGTTGAATCTGGCATTCATTGCTGCACACGTGTAGCAAAAATCGATTCGAAGAACACGCGTCCCAGAACTATATTGGTTAAATTTTGTAATCAAAAGCGTCGAGATGAATTTCTAAAATCAGCTTTTGAATTTAATAAGAAGAAGAAAGGCAGCGATCGTTTAAACACCTCTCATCTAGGTATAGCCGGGGGAAAAACGGCGGTTTATGTGTCCGAACACCTGACATATGAGAACAAGCAATTACATGCCGCAGCACGTATCCGTGCGAGGGAACTGGGGTTCAAGTTTATTTGGGTTCGTAATGGAAGAGTGTATGCTAGGAAGACAGAAGAGGCCGACCACATTCACGTGCGTAATATGGACATGGTTAAGAATTTAGCTTAACTTGTTTTGTATCATCACTTCTTGGTGTTTCTCTTATTATAAAGATGGTTAATTATTTAAGTAAAGTGAAGATACATAGATTTAAGTTAGGATTGTTGAATGTTCGGTCTATTAATACTGGTTGGGACGAACTAAGAGACTCTGTTACCAGTAATGATCTCGATATGCTCTGCCTTACTGAAACTTGGCTCAGATGTGACTCGGATACCAGACCACTCACTATTCCAGGTTATACATTTTTTCACGAGCCGCGTCGCAGTAGGGGTGGTGGCGTCGGTGCTTACATTCGATGTGAACTGCATGCTCGAGTTCTTCAGCATCCAGTTGGCGATTTGGAGCAACAATGGCTCAAGTTGAAACTCAAACACAGCACAATAATTGTAGGAATTAGTTATCGACCCGAAGCGATCAGTCGTGGGACTGCTGTTGAATGTTTGAATAATTCTCTAGAGCTGTTTTCTCCACAGTGTGATTTCTTATTTTTGGTGGGAGACCTTAATATCAATTGTTTAGACGAGAATAGTCATATTTATCTGCCTCATTGCCTAGCCAATCTCACTGACCCTTATAAACTTATACAAGTTGTTAATTTGCCGACTCGTATAACGGACAAGTCTGAAAGCCTAATTTTTTCTCGTGATCAACTGAAATCAATTAATATATCAGTAATACATAACGATGACTTGAGCGACCATGGTATGGTCTTGGCGGAATACCCAATAAAGCCAGAGAAATTTCACCCTAGGTATGCCACTAGTAGACCTATACGAGACAACGCTAAAGTGATATCTGAAGCAGCTATGTATACACCATGGGAATTTGTATCTTTGTATAGCGATGTCAACGATATGGTATTGGTCTTTAATGCCCTCATTATTGATTTGTTTGACACATTTGCACCAATTCGTAAGCGTAAAATTAAAAATCCTCCCTGTCCTTGGTTGACGGAAACTCTTTTGCAAATAAGAAAGACTCGCGATCGTGCTTGTCAAAAGGCAAAGGTAATCAAGTCGGATTCGGCTAAGCAGTTCTATCGGGATCTACGTAATCAGTATAATTGCGCTATTAAACGGGAAAAGCAAGCATATTTTACTCAGTTTGTTAATAACAATAGGAACAAGCCTGCGAGTATGTGGCGCCATCTTAAGAATATCGTTAAGCCTAAACAAGCGAGTGTGATCCCGTTATCCCTTCGTGATCCAGAAACACTAAACAAATATTTTATTGATAGTATACCTGCGCTACCTACAGACGTAGATGAGTTAAATAAGATCAGGTCCAGCAAATGCACTGATCAAGTCTTTAAATTTCAAATTGTTACTGAATCAACAATCGAACATATTATTAATAAAAAATGTACAGAATCGCAGGGAGATGATGGCATTTCGATGTATATGATACAATTGACATTGCCTTATTCGTTGCCCGCTTTGCTGACCATCATAAATAAATCATTACAGGACGGTACTTTTGCCGAGGTTTGGAAATGCGCTTTAATAACTCCAATTCCAAAAAGGTCAAAGATTGAAAACGCTGGGGACCTGAGGCCAATTAATATATTACCAACCCTATCGAAAATAGTTGAAAAGTGCGTTCAAATTCAAGTTAATGAGTTTATTAATACTGCAAAGATATTACCTCTCTTGCAATCGGGATTTCGCCCTAACCACAGCACCACTACAGCACTGCTTAATATAACTGATGATATATTATCTGCTTCCGATCAGGGGTTAGGTACGGTCTTGGTGTTACTGGACTTTACTCGCGCATTTGACTGTGTAAATCTGGAACTTTTAATGGCTAAACTAAAGCACTTTGGTTTTGATGATACGGTTTGTAACTGGTTTAGCTCATACTTTTCGGGTCGTTCTCAAAAAGTTCAATGTTTGAAAGACGACGGCAGTTTTGACGTTTCAGAACCTTTTGCTATAACCAAAGGCGTAGTACAGGGCTCTATTTTGGGTCCTACACTCTATTCTCTATACTCAGCCAGTATTACAGAGGTAATTGCTCACTGTCGTTACCACCTCTATGCAGACGATACACAGCTCTATGTTCATACCAGTCCAACGGACATGTTGCCTGCCGTGTCTGGATTAAATAGGGATCTGTGCGCTATAGTAGAGTGGTCTCGGAAGCATTCTTTAGTTCTCAATCCTTCAAAGAGCACGTCAATCACATTTGGTACTCGACAACAAGTAACATCAATGAAGCAAAATGATATGAGTATTTGTATTAATGATGTGCCAATACCACGAGAAGATTGTGTACGTAATCTTGGTCTCTATATGGACGAACATCTCAGATTTGAAAATCATGTTAAACGAAAGGTTGCATTGTGCTTTGGATTATTACAGACTTTATATAAGCTACGTAGCTTTTTATGTAATCCTGTTAAGCAACAATTATGTAATAGTCTAATATTGTCACACTTGCATTATTGCGATATTGTGTATGGCCCTTGCCTTTATAAAAAGACCAAAAATCAAATACAAAGGATCCAGAACGCTTGCATGCGATTTTGCTTCCCTATACAGAGTAGAGATCATATCACCCCTCATTTAGTGCAAAATAAAATTCTGAATATGGGTGGACTCCGGAATTTGAAGTATGCCTGTTTTTTACTGTCATTATTCAAAACAACCTTACCACCATATTTACATAAAAAACTTCAATGGAAGAAACGTCGTTCAAATTTGAGAGACCTTGGGCTTTGCCTATCACTACCAAAATGCAAAAATATTGTAACTAGGGGTTGCTTTGTATATGCCGCATCAAAGATATGGAATGATCTCCCACCACCTTTGCGGACTAACATTTCAATGTCAACATATAATTTTAAAAATAAATGTAAATTGTGGTTATTACATAAACAGTATACTGCGGCCAAAACTGTATTTAATTTAGATATTTAATAATAGTTGTATTAATATTTTTTAATCGATTTTCAAAGTTTTACTCGTTGGTATCACAAAATGGAGCATGTTTTAGTTAAATAAGGTTGTGGCAGAATATCAGCGACTTCCGATAAAACGGCGGTTTAAGGCTGAGTCACATTCCCTTTTTGTTCCCAAAAAGTTGATATGTTAGATTTTAAGTTTTTGTATTTGTAATTATGTATTTTTGGAGCAAATAAATACTTATTATTATTATTATTATTATTATCACAAAAACGGAATATGATAAAGCGATATATCGACATTAACTGTCAGACTACTGTCAAACTCCATAGTAGTCTGACAGTTAATGTCGATATATCGCTTTATCATATCCCTTTTCGGTGGTCATGCTAGAGGGGCTGGATAAAACATTGCCCGCCTCCCCTTTAAGCGTCTGGTAGGTACCATACGAGCGAGGAGAAAATAATTTATAAATCATATATAATAAAACGTACAGATTCTTTTGTGTCTGTCCTAAAATAACAATGTAAGTACTAACGAACAGACTGATTCCTAACCCAATTGCCCGATAATGCGCTTAAAAATTTCAAAACAGCCGCTATACCCTACCTTTCTTAAATTATCTTCCCGGTTTAACTTGTCAGATTTTTTCTCTTCAACATTTCTATTGTAAACCTCCTTCACAGAATCAAATCTTTGCCTTCACATCCCTAAATAAAGAAAAACATTTTCATGTCACGACTTGACAAAGCAGGATTACCTATCGAAAGGTATAAATAAAACAAATATGCGAGAGAGACTTTTTTACAGGCAAACGAAAAGGACTAAATAAGCCTTATTGAAGGCTGAATATTTTACGACGTCGCCGTCGCGTCGAAAGAAATAGATAAAAAAGGTGAACCCTTCAATTCTTATTGTCACCGTCATATGTTCGGGGAATTATTATTTTTCATATTCTACAAGCCAGCTTTTGCATACTCTGTTAAAAATTACTTGTTCCTTTTGTTCTGTTATTGGAAACAATTTGATGTGTTATGGTCCGAAAACATGTCACCAAGCTCGCCTGTTCTGTAAAATGAAATCTCACTTCCGATTTCGGTAGCTGTCATTTTAGATCAGGGATGCACAGACTTATTAAGACTAGGGGCCACTCGGGCAAATCACGAACTGATGACGGGCGGCCAGAAGTAAAGGTGATTAAAGACAGTAAAGAATCTCTTATCTATTAGACAAGTCCGTCCGTCCGTCCGTCCGTCCGTCCGTCTGTCTGTGGTGCTGTTTCAGCGGCCAAACCGTAAGAGATAGATAAAGAGAATGTTTAAGTTATAAGTTAAGAATAGTCTGATAAGACTACAAACCGGATTTGAGTAACGTAGCACTTCTGGTTTTCGAGAAATCACTAATTTCAAACGAAACCACACAAAATCTCCGAAGTTTTCAATTAATTAAATACATTTTTTTTTATTTTTTTTTTTAAATCAGGTTTTGGTGAACATTAGGTTCACTGGTTTGCTAGTTGATAATAGCTTATTTAAATTGAAAAAGAATTTATTAATTTGCGTGGCACTGCATAGTGCTTACAATCTTTTTTATATTTGACTCAAATTTACTTGTAGCAATACATGAAACTGTTTCCAAACTTTAATTTGCAAGGCGGTTTCGATTTTTTGTTTTATCAGAGCGTTTATGCTTATTATTTTTGCTATCGGCGGGCCACCAATATTCGACCGGCGGGCCGCGGTCTGAGCATCCATGTTTTAGATATTGATTGAATATGCATTATACGGGTGATTTTTCCAGGCAGTAGTTTTACGCGGCGATGCTGAAAACAGTAGTGTGGAATAACAAAAACACAAGTTATAAGGCAATATATATTTACCGCATACACCACATTATACATGAGAAAAAAAAATATCTTTCCATCCGTTATCTAAGTCTGGTAGAGCTCCCAGAAACCGTTTTCTTAAAGATTTGTTAATTGTTCTTAGCAGTTATGTTTTTAGCATCATAAAATATACTTACAAATTGACAGTCCTTTATTTAATATTTAAATTTTGCTTTTTTTTTTTTTTTTTATTATATGATTAGGTAGGCAAATGACTCTACCCCACCTGATGTTAAGTGGTGATAAAGTCCAAACGCGAAGATAGCTGGTACAGCAGTTATAAACTGTTACACACAGTGCTACAGTAAATCTACCAAACTTATTTTAAAAACAAACCTGGTGCTTTCATCTGTTGGCTGTTAGTAAGCGGATCCCCTCGGGCCTCCTATCTTTAGTTAGCAATACAAATGAAATGTTTAAAAACACGTATCTTTCAATTACTTCACAAAAGCTGCCTTATCGTATCATGTGTCATCTTGATGCGTGGCTATCCACAACCGTGCGTTTTTGTCGAAATTTTTTATCACGTACGACAAAACTGTGGAATATGTTGTCGCCAGCAGTGTTTCAAAAAAAGAGCGTACTCCTTCCTTAAAGGCCGGCATCGCATTTGTGATACTCCTGGTGTTGCAAGTGTCCATGGGCGACGGTGATCACTTACCATCAGGTGAGCCGTCTGCTCGTATGCCCCCTATAACATAAAAAAAAATGTGTGTACCGGCAACAATCAAACTTAGTTTTTTCAGAGAAATGCCATTTGAATAACTCAAACTAATGAAAAATTAAGAATTGCCTTCGAGTATAATGAAAAGATATCGTGTTCAGTTATATATATTTTTGTATTTAAATGTAAATGCAGGAGAGTCAATCACTTTGTAAGGGCCAACATTAGTATAGTGCATTCGCCCGTATAGCGAAGGGTGCGGGTTCGAGTCCCGTCTGCTGCCTGGTGAGCGTAGAATTTTTTCTAGTAATATTTTCTTTATACAAAAAAAAAACTTTGGATTTAAACATCTACAAATGCTTAACTTAAAATATAACTATTTTTGTACTTTTTTGGAATACAAACATAAAATTTGCCCATTTTACCTATGAACTTTATTAACTTACAATTATACAGAACGCAGGTAATAATGTAATCATCATCATCATCAGCCTATTAATGTCCGCACTGCTGGGGCAGGGTTTCCCTATGGATGGAATAGGGAGACTGGGCCATTACCCACCACGCGGACCCAGTGCGGATTGGTGGGTGCTAACGACTGCAAATGCAGCCGGGACCAACGGCTTAACGTGCCTTCCGAAGCACGGAGGAGCTCGAGATAGTAAATTTTTGGTCACCCATCCAATGACCAACCACTGCGAAAGTTGCTTAACTTCAACGATCGCAGTCGAACGCGCTAGCCACCTGCGCCATCGAGCTTCTCAATAATTAATTAATTAATAATGTAATATATCTACGTACTACATAGCCACATAAAAATCTACTGTGTCATTCATTATTACTGTCCGATCCATTGGGCATCTCTCTAGATCCATCAGATCAGTACATTTGGTAAATGATTGACCCCGTACTATGCCCTGAATTAAAATTTAATATCCAATCACTACCCATGTGGTTGGCTGCGGTACAAACTAAAGGAGAGAGCGGGATATTAGTAGTTAAAGATCATCATCATTATCATTATTAGCCTATTAATGTCCCCACTGCTGGGGCACAGGCCTTCCCTATGGATGGAATAGGGAGATTGGGCCATGACCCACCGCGCGGGTACAGTGTGGATTGGTGGGTGCCAACGACTGCAGATGCAACAAGGACCAACGGCTTAACGTGCCTTCCGAAGCACGGAATATGTCGTCTCTATGTCGTCATGTATGGGTTAAATATAAACGGGTATATTTTTTTTATTTATTTAAACTTCATTGCCAAACATAAACAAACGGAGGGCTTAATGCCATAGGCATTCTCTAACAGTCAACCAGTATGAGCGTTGGAGAGAAAAAGTACGGCAATAGGGCAAAGTTGTTAAAAATTAAATAAAATGAAAATTAACAAAATAATAGCAATAAAAATAATAATATTTAAATACAAATTAATTCGCACATATAAAATACTCATATAACCATACATGAACATACATATATAAATATATCACTACCTTGTATCGCAGAACTTCAAATGTCATAATATTATAATGAATTTCAGCGGATGGCATCAAGTTATTTCTCAGAAAATCATTTGACATTCACACATTTAGCAGACATTTAATAGCATAATTTTGTAAGCCAGAATCAATTTAGGCTTTAATCAAATATCCACAGCAATTAATAAGCAGATTCATCATATTGAAGATCACAGTTAGAATCGTCTTCTGGCATACAAATATTAGCTTTTCTTTTTTTATTAATACACTAGCTTTTGTCCGCAACTTTGTCCGCGTGGATTAAGTGGTATTATAAATAAAAAAGAAAGTTAGTGTTTTTATGTTTAAAAACCTAAAAATAACATGTTAAATTCGGGGTTATTATAAACTAGCTTTTGCCCGCGACTTCGTCCACGTTATCGTCGTTTTTCGTAAAAAAGTAGCATATGTCCTTCCTCAGGGTTCCGTGGTTTTGATGTGACAGACAGATTAACTTTCGTATTTTAGAAGGGAAATATAATACTGTTAAAAATATCGCAATAAGGAACCGCAGAATATTATTATTATCACTGTGCCCCGAGACCATCAGCGTGTAACTCCTTGTATGTTATTATGTTAATGTATTGGTAATATTGTTTAGATCGCTTTCACATGAGTCTTAAGTACATATAGAATGAAAATACTTCAGCGCAAAGCTTCCGGGTAGACAACGTTGAAATTTGACCCGTCAGGAACGTGAACATAAAAAATTCTAGGATTGCTAACCCGGGAAAGACCGACATAACTGACCATGTGAAAAACAACTGACACCTAGATCTACTCCAACAACACGAAAGGCCTGCCCTTGAGCCTTATTATTGTCATTGCATAACACACCGATACTGGGAATTGCGTTCTTTTAAATTGGAATGGAAAATTATTTGGTATTATGGGAATTCTGGGAATAAAGATGGTTTCTCCTGCACCGCAACCTATTAAAATTTGAGCCTCGATTACATTTTGTTGCAACTGGGTTACTTTAAGCCGAGTTCCATTGCAAATTTGTGGTGGTCTTAAATTTCGGAGCAGAATAATCGGAATGCCAATTTTTAAACAAATTTCATGAGATGGAAGTACGGGCATATTTAAAGAATTTAAAAATTCTATCGGGTAATTAGTGGCTTCTTGTTCATCGGCCATTCTATTTATTGAACTATAAACTTTGCTTTCCCCCTGGATATTCGACAGTATTTTATTATTAATCTCAGATGCCTGGTCATTGCGAGGAGTTAAAATGGACCTTTCGCATAGCCAAGAATTGTTCTTATTTAATATATTTGTTACGTCACCGTAAACTGACGATGTAAGATGTTGTTGGGATTGCACTATACAACATAACTCAGGCGTCAGAATAAGTTTTCCTTGGTGTAGCAGTGGTTGGTGAAGGTATTTTCTTTAATAATATATCAGAAAATTCACGATCATCCGGGTTATCTACAGTTCTCACTCGCATGTTTATAGTCAAATGCACCGATTGTATATCACGCCACAAATAAGAGCTTTTCAGGCAAGCCCTAACCTCAGCAGCTCGGGTTCCCCGTGGTATTACCGTTAAGGTTTGTCGGAAATCACCACAAAATAAAACTGTGATACCGCCCATGGGTCGATCATTTTGTCTTATATCTCTTAAAGTTCTGTCTACCGCTTCTACTCCTTTTCGATGGGCCATCGTACATTCATCCTATATGATTAAATTACACTTTGAACGAATATTTAAACACTACCAAAACAACTAATATGTGGTCCTAACTTTAGCTACCTTACACATAAAATCTAAGTGACTATTTGAACTAAAATATTCTTATAGAATTATAACCAGAAATATATACAACTCACAACAAAAAAGAAATGAAAATAAAGCTGAAACGCCTGTGCAATACTATCTACCTATACCTCCTTCACTTAAAAATAAATACTTATAACTACTTTAATTAATAAAAGTACCTACGCTTAATAATTTTTAATTTGAACGAATATTTAAACACTACCAAAACAACTAATACCTGTTTTACAAAATAACAACAAAAGAAATTCAAATAAACTATTTAAAGACTAAAAGTCGCGCTGATAAGCACGGTTTCGGTCTCCCAAGCGGGGGAGCAGATGAGAAATCCTCATGGATACCCAAAGCCGGCTGCAAGGTTATGTCAGACTCGTACTGACTAAAAAATACCCGTAGGGGCTGCCTCTGGCCGGTAAGGCCTCTAAGGCTTCATCGGAAGCGATCGTCCCCCAGGGGGGGAGCGACGCAGAAAACAGATTTAGACAGCTCGCTCTCGGACCTTTGATACCCTACCGCTGCCGCGACCCGTGTCGAGCGCGGCAACCGTTACACAAAAATAATCCTTATAGCATGATTCAGTATTCACGTGCGACGGCGCGATGGCTTATTTCATGTATAAGTTTGGTGTTTCTATACCGAGTATTATAAACGTAAGAGTAAACAAATATGATCAGAATGCTCCGAACTGCTAAGCTATCGGGAGTTACACGTGTTATTGTGAGTCAACCATAAAAGATAGACGTATGCTGTTGCGGGATATTTTTTAGACAATTTTATGTAGAATATTTCCGTCATACATGATTTCTATGTAACTTTAATCATTTAGGCTGCACACGCGACGGAAGCTTAAAAAATGGAGTAACTTCTCCCGTTTTCCCAACATTTCCCTTCACTACTCTGCTCCTACTGATTGTAGCGTGATAAAAAGTATACTATAACCTGCCCAGGAGTATGAAGAATAATTGTACCAAGTTTCGTTAAAATCCGTCGAGTAGTTTTTGTTTCTATAAGGAACAAACACACAGACAGACAGACAGACAGACAGACAAAAAATTTACTGATTGCATTTTTGGCATCAGTATCGATCACTAATCACCCCCTGATAGTTATTTTAAAAATATATTTCATGTACAGAATTGACATCTCTACAAATTTATTATAAGTATAGATTAAAAAAGTGAGACATTCCCTGCGCAATACAATGAGTGCAATCCAAGATCTAATCATGATCAAAGTGCAATTCAGTTATACTGTAACTAGCAAACCCGTGAACCAAATGTTCACCAAAACCTGATTTCTCGAAAACCGGAAGTGCTATGTTACTCAAATCCGGTTTGTAGTCTTAACAGACTATTCTTAACTTATAACTTAAATATTCTCTTTATCTATCTCTTACGGTTTGGCCGCTGAAACAGCACCACTGACAGACGGACTCGTCTAATAGATAAGAGATAATATACATAAATCCTGACGCGGCTCAGATCGGTTTCAGAGCAGAACAGAAAATTTTGAAAAAGTATTATGAAAAACCTAAAATGATTGTCTTGGATGGAAGTACTATGTCCCAGATAACTTCTTCTCGCACCCCAGATGGTGGAAGTTCTATAACCGATAAAAAGATTTCTTAACGATGTGAAAGCTTTAGAAGGTTTATCAGTATAAGTAGTAATAATTACTGTGATTCATTAACAGATGAGGAGCTCGATGGCGCGGGTGGTTAGCGCGTTCGGCTGCGATCGTTGAAGTTAAGCAACTTTCGCAGTGGTTGGTCATTGGGTGGGTGACCAAAAATCTTCTATCTCGAGTTCCTCCGTGCTTCGGAAGGCACATTAAGCCGTTGGTCCCGGCTGCATCTGCAGTCGTTAGCACCCGCCAATCCACACTGGGCCCGCGTAGTGGGTCATGGCCCAATCTCCCTATTCCATTCATAGGGAAGGCCTGTGCCCCAGCAGTGGGGACATTAATAGGCTGATGATGATGATGATGATGATGATTAACAGATGAGCAAAAAATTAAAAGTTTAAATAACTAAAAACATGCTTTTATTTACTGCACTAATAAGACCTGGTCTGCTGCTGGTGGCTGGTGGAAAGTCTCCTGCCAAAAATACAGTCAAACTACCCATCAAACTTTTGTTGCTGCGTATGTTTTGTACAGTCCTATTCAAAGCTTCTATATCTTTTTTATTTGCCATAGTACTTTCATCCCAGACAGTAATTTTATTTATTCGCAATACTTCTGCAAAGTTCTGTTTTGAAATATTACCTAATTAAGTTTCCACATATTTTAGGTTTAAGGCAGAGGGGACTTTATAATTAAAACTTCCGCATGGCCTAGACCTCAATGATTTGCTTTTTTGTAAATTGCCGGCAGAAGTGAAAACTTGAATATTAACGTTGTGCATCTCTTATCAATTAGACAAGTCCGTCCGTCCGTCCGTCCGTCCGTGGTGCTGTTTCAGCGGCCAAACCGTAAGAGATAGATAAAGAGAATGTTTAAGTTATAAGTTGAGAATAGTCTGATAAGACTGCAAACCGGATGTGAGTAACGTAGCACTTCCGGTTTTCGAGAAATCAAGTGATTTCTATTTCAAACGAAACCCCACAAAATCTCCGAAGTTCTCAATTAATTAAATACATGTTTTTTTTTTGGTGAACATTTGGTTCACTGGTTTGCTAGTTTTTGATATTTTGGAATGGTTAGGGAATAGTTTTGCACGAATTGCTTTAATTATCAGTATAAAAGTACTATTATGTATGTGGTAGAATACAATTGTTATTTATTGCGCTATCGAACACAAACATAACAGTTTATATTACATTAAAAAAGTTTATCCTCAGAAAAATCAACTTACATGAATCACGTTTAAGCGCACTTAGCGACATCTATTGTAAAGAAATCAACTTACATAAATCACATTTAAGCGCACCTAGCGACATCTATTGTAAAAAAATGCATTTTATTCGCAATAAAGCTGCCACGTGGACGTCCTAGATAGAAACTTATTATTATAATACGATAAAATAAAATATTACTGTGTTTCGTCCAATATACTGAAAGTCAACAATCTTTCCAATTTTATAGTGTGTCACAATGCGATCAGCCCACGTGTTTAACCTGACGCGAGTTTAACATTTTTTACCCATACAAAGAAAAGTGTACAACGCCGCTAAAGAAGTTTTCACTTCAAAAATTGTTTACTTTAGACTTCTTTGAGTGCGTCTAGTTTCTGTGATACACAAGTTATCGAAATAAGAAGACATAGGAACATAGAATAAGAATAAATATATTTTTTGTATGAAAATCATTTCTTTAATAGTAAAAATCAAGTAGGAAGAAATCATATTTGTTTCTTAGGTTTTCACGCACATCACTCATTAAATAAAACTAGTTTTTACGGGTTAATGCACGAAACTTTATTTTATTCTATGTGATATACACACATCAAAAGTGTCTAGGGATCAAGCATTTTTATGCGGATTTCTTGAGATTGAGATGTGGCTTTGTAATAAATTTATGATTTTATAAATTTATATGGATCCTTTTTGGTGCATTTCATAATTTGAATCAGGAACTGTGAATCAAATTCGAGTAAAAGATGAAAATCAGCTGTCAATATTTTCCCTATAAAAACATACAACGCATTGAAGACATTATTAGTGCTACTGTTTCCCTACTACTGATTAAAACCAACGTTATTATGGAGCGGCGACGTCATTTAAGCAGGGAAGAAATGCTCAGAGCCGTGGGAATGATAGAAGCTGGTTCCCGGCAACGTACTGTGGCTTTAGCTCTGAATACAAGTCAGAGTGTTATCAGTCGACTTTGGACACGATACCGAAGCACTGGTACCGTGGCTGAGCGCCATGGAGGACGGTATCGCTGCACCACACGGAGACAAGACCGATACATTCAAATCTTAACTCGAAGAGCTCCAACAATAACCGCCATGATGTTAGCCGTGAGGCTTCATCACTCTTCACGGAACTTAATTAGCGACCAAACAGTCAGAAACCGCTTGCATGAAGTGAACCTTCATTCCCGAAGACCGCTACGGGTACCACCTATAGCAATGCACAATCGTAGGATTCGATATCAATGGGCTCTTGAACACAGAAATTGGGCAGAAGAACAATGGCGTTTCGTGTGCTTTTCTGATGAGTCTCGTTTTGGTATGAGACCGGATACAAGACGTATACGACACTGGAGAACCCCTGGACGCCAACAGTGATTAAAATCCTGCCAGGAAGTCCATCCTTATAGTGGTGGAACCATCATGGTATGGGCGGGTATTTGGATCGGCGGAAGAACTGAGTTGATTTGGATCAGAGGCAACCTCAACGCTCAAATTTATGCTGAGACGATTGTATCAGACGTCATCGTTCCTCTACAAGTGCAAATCGGTCCCTTATTTCAGTTAATGCATGATAATGCACGACCGCACACCGCAAGAGTTGTAAGACAGACTCTCGCCGCAGCTAACATCAATGTCCTGCCCTGGCCTGCTCAGTCGCCAGACTTGAACCCGATTGAGCATGCATGGGATATGCTACAGAGAAGAGCTCTGCCGAATATGGAGGGTATCCAGTCGCAAGAAGACCTTTTTTTGTTGTTGCAACGAACATGGGCGGCCATTCCACAGCGTGATTTGGATGAACTCATTTTGAGTATGCCAAACCGATGTTCTTGTGTTGTTAGTGTTCGCGGTAGAAATACGGATTATTAATTGTTTAAGTTACCCAATAAAATTTTAGAGAAAACTGTTATTTCAGTCTTTTTTTCGAACTTTTGTGTTAGTGGTTCAAATGTCAAAAATCCCTTTATTAGGAAAATGGCAAATTTCTTTATTAATGCAAAGGTGACTTGGTTTATCGTTACTGTGACAAACGAAAACACTTTATTTGATGAATCCTTAAAGAAAATTTTAATTAATATCAATCAGGAGAAAAGTTATTGCAAAAATATATGTTGATCCCTAGACACTTTTGATGTGTGTATATTTATTGTAGTGATTTAATAATATTTAATTGCTTGATAATTTGACATGTGTAAATGGAATAAATGATTTAAAGTTTTATGATTGTAAATTTGACTAAAATTATAACTTATTTTTAATCAATAATATTATGGATTTCTTAACATGTTTATGTGATGACGTATGACGATTAATTGACATGTTTAAATGGAATTAATGTTTTGGTATGATTAACAACAGTGTGACCAATTACAATATTAATATAAAATAATTTGATATTCGCATGCTAATTTAGCGAATCATGTTTGAGCACCATATGTATTGTAACATCTTTTTATTGTACCATGTTTCTTGTAAATAAATATGAATATGAAACTTTATTTATTTATTGGCGTTTCGTAGCCTTTACAGGCTTTACATTCTGACGACGTAGCCTGTAAAGGCTGCGAAACGTCAATAAATAAATAAAGTTTCGTGCATTAACCCGTAAAAACTAGTTTTATTTAGGAAGAAATCAGTCAAAAACGTTTGTATGGTATAAGCATTGCCCGCCTCCCCTCTTAGCTTTTATGACACGCGCCACACCCCGAAGCCCTGAAACCGGATGTTACTAGTTTATCGGTTTAAGCTCACCTGTTTAAATTGACTTACTCGGCAGAAAGCGAATTTAAACAAAGCCACACCCATTAGCGTCGCTTATTGAATTAATAACCAATTAACGGGTTTCGGTGTAATCATTAATTATTAAATTACCCATTCCGAGTACGTTTGCATTATGATATGGATAATAATTTTCTTGGTTTCAAGTGATACTTGCCATTTGGAGAGATACGCATTGACATGCTTTAATTTGGGAGCTATCAAAGGTTCAATAGTTGATAGCACGAACCATTATTGAATTTGAATAGTTTGCGAGTCCGAAATGTCATTGTCAAATGTGTACTGATTTTTAGTTCTCGTTACGTCCATTGTCGCGCTGCTGTTCAATTTATATTTGTATAAACACCGAGCAATCTCTCTCATACCGTGTCTCTCTCACTACGGGATATTGGCGAAATTTCTGTGTGAAACGGAAATAGCCACAGGACAAAAAAAAACAGTGTTGACAGTTCTTTCGTTTGAGCACTAAACTACTGGACATTGGCGAAAATTTCTGTGTAAAACGGAGAACGCCACAGAAGAAAAAAAGTTTCCGTAAAAAATTTGACAATGACATTTTGTTAAAAGTTTATTAGGAATATTTTGCCGCAGTAAAACGTAGCCTATGTGTTAATCCAGGGTGTCAGCTAACTCCATACCAAATTTTATTAAATTCGCACCAGCCGTTAAGACGTGAAGAAGTAACAAACATACACACTCACAAACTTTCGATTACTTACAATAGTAGTGTGATTTAATTAAAAGTATATCCACTAAGGAATCTTTAGACAATTTTTTTAAAATAAATAAACAATTTGAAAGAGATATAAATTGCCCTATATTTAGATACTAGCGGCCCACCCTCGCTTCACTTCGGTGTAGAGCTGAAGTGTAGACTCAGGCTTGTATTATACACAATGACATTCATCTATGATTCTTCTTATACCAGCATGCAAAGTCTCAGCCCGATCGGTTTAAAATTAACAAAGTTTCATACAAACTTTCATTTCCTATTTTATCCCCTTGGGGGTAGAATTGATCAAAATCCTTTCTTAGCGGATGCCTACGTCATAACATCTACCTGCATGCCAAATTTCAGCCCGTCCGTCCAGTGGTTTGGGCTGTGCGTTGATAGATCACTATGTCAGTCAGTCACCTTTGAGTTTTATATATATAGAAAGACATATTTCGTAGGCTATATTGAACAACCTTCGCATTGCGAAAGAAAAGTGTGAATATTTATATTATATTTAAAGCAATTGAAAGAATCATTTAAGTTTTTATATTTGACAATGATATTGACCAAAGAAAACATAACACAGTTCCCGCACACACACACCACACCACATAATTCGGCAGTAAGCAATTTATTTTAAGCCCAAAGACAAATCCAACGGGGGTTTTCCCCGAGAAATATATTGCGAAGTGAAATTAATTACCGAAGAAGAGGGCCTCCTTTGAAATAAAAAGTAATTCACTCTCAGCTGTGTGATGGGCTTCCAGAATTCGTTTTTGTAGAGAAGGCAAGTAGGATGTCTCGAAATTTAATCAAAAATTTTCATAAGGTGGGTGGGTCATGTCTTTAATTTCGTGGATTCTTTAAGCTTCGGATGGAGGTTTGAGTGGGCCGCCGACGCGGCTCTATCATCGTAATAATCATGCTTTTGTCCGCCACCCGTTAGTGATTAGAAATTTACTCAGATGTGGACAAAGTCATACTAATTTCTTTTTTTTTTCTTTTTTTTTTAATTTATTAAGGTAAACAAACAATAACTCAATACATTTTAGATAATTAGTACATAATACATTATATGTATAATTGTGACACCAGCAACGTTTACCGCAAATTACAAAAAGAAATTCTAAACTGAAAATGGACCGACAAATAAGTGAGAGATGCGATGTTAAGCTTGTAGCAGTTCAAGCAAAGCTTTTCTGTATGTATATTTGTTTTCTGTTGCCATATCCAAAGAATTAAATAAATTGTTATACGTATTAGTCATACGATAGAACGGTGATCTTTTTCCAGCATTGGTTCGACAACGGGCAATAGCAAACAATATACAGGTATTACGACAGTGAGTTCTGGTGGGTACCTTATATCTTAATCTATTCGTTAACGTAATACTATCGTAACGGTTGTGAGAAATGTCAAATAATATTGTTGTTTCTAAAAATGTACGCCTATTTTTCAAACTCATACATTTATACTTACATAGGAGCTGCTCGTAAGACACTTGTAATTCATGCATCGCAAAAACTTCCTCTGTACTGCTTCTAAAGCACCTGTGTATTTATTATAAAAAGAGTTCCAGATAGGCTCAGCATATTCGAGTTGAGAGCGGATTAAAGTCTTGTATAAGTAAATGTATGTGGAGTGGCGAGTAAAGTTAGTACTAGATCACATTACAAATCCATACATTCTGAAGGCCTTATTTATGAATTTATCAATGTGCTCGTCGAGGTGTAGTTGACTGTCCAGAGTAACGCCTAAGTCTTTTATAGATTGAACATGCTCCAATTGCACTCCAGATAACTAGTAACTAAACCTACTTTTGTTTTATTTTTTTGTAAAAGTAATAGATTTACATTTATTCAAGCTAAGGAAAATATTGTTCTTAGTACAGTACTCAGAGAAACGATCAAGATCCTCCTGTATTTTAAGGTGGTCATCGATTTGTTCAATGGTATGATAAATCTTTAAATCATCTGCGTAAAGAAGAAAATCACAGAATTTGTAACAAGTACCAATATCGTTTATGAACATTATAAACAGAAGAGGACCCAAAATCGACCCTTGCGGTACTCCAGATGTAAACTGAAAACCTTCTGACTGTCCCATCTTGAATCCCCTAATGCATTTTGTATGGAAAATGTATGTGCATTACATACACGCACGCACCACATGCAAGCTTACAAACACACATAAACAGACACCCACGCAGACACACCCACACACAAACACACACACACTCAAACACCCGCGTAGATTGAGTGTATCTTGGTTATTATTTGCGTTAAATTAGAGTAATTAATTAAAGTATATTATAAATCATATCGTTTATTCTCTCGTGAAAAAAATAATAATATATGAGTATAATTAATACTCAAGTGTAGTACGAAAGTGATGACCGGTTAAATTATTTGCTAATTATACTTTGGTACTTTATTATAATTATAAGACTTTATAACCCTTCTTGAGAGAAATAAATAGATTATTATTATTTTGGGCAAAAAACAAAATTGGGGTGGACCCTTATCACTTAGGGGTATGAAAAAAAGCTTACTTCCTATTCTCAGACTAACATAATGCACACACAAAATGTAATAGAATCGGTTTTGGTGGAGTTACAAACACTATTGTGAGACGAGAATTTTTGTACTTATAGTAGATTTTTTCAGTGTGTATGCTGTTGGTCCCAGAAGACCTTTACAGCGTCACCGAGTTTAGGGACGGCGAGATCCTAAGGGGATCTCAAGCCGAGAATTGGCGAGTGCCTCTTGAGGTATTCCAGGCGGATAACATCTCCCCACAGGGGGAGTCTCCTCTGCGTCTGGAGCCTCTAGACCACTCGAATTTGAGGTGGTCAACTCAACTAGAGGGTGTCTCTGAGACTCGAACTTCGGCTCTAGTTAGCCTTTGTCGTGGGGGGCGGGGAAAAACGCAAAAACGCGAACCTGTACCTGGTATAGCGTGTCGTGTGTAGACAGGGTCTTCGCACTCTTATCCTACGGGTTCGGTGTCTGCCTAATGCCATGCTAGTGTGCAAGTATGCTAGCTATGTAGTGTTGGTGTTTGTGGTCTGTGAGGGAGCAGTCAGAGACGTGTATAATAGAAGACTCCTATTAATATATATAATAAATGCGATAGTTTGGATGTTTGTTGCACAATCAAGTAAAAAGGACTGACTAGAATTGGATAAAATTTGACAAGCACATATTTTATTTCCTCGATTGAGACATAGGATATTTTTATCCCGAAAAAAATTAAGGTTCCTGGAGGATTCTCAAAAAAGAAAAGTATACGCGGGCAAAGTCGCTGGCGGCAACTAGTTTATGATAAATATCACTGTTACCAACTTTCTTGTTAATTCCTCATCTATATTATTTTCTTGAACAGTAAAGAGATCTTTCTCGTAAAAAATCAGCCTGGATGAAAACTTTTATGAAATTTTATCTCAAAAGAAGTCTAACGCAAAAACATTCTTCAAACGGAAAATACTTTTAATGAGGCGTTCAATCGCGCAAGGTCTCTTTTATACGACACAACAGCAAATTAAAAAAAAAGTTTTTCGTTACAAAATTTGCCTTAAAATCGTCATTTAATTTCTGTAAAATATATTTAATTTGGTCGTACCTACTTCGGATTAAATCAAAATTAAAAAACGTATTAAAATTCAACCGATCAACACAGTAACGGAATATGTTAAAATTCGAAATACGGTTCGTAGATCTGACTGACAAAATATGTGGCTTGGCCGTTTTCTAACCACAAGAACTATTTTTTTGGAGTTTACTCCTTAAGAATCGATTTGCATATATAAGGGGCCTGGTATAAGAAAAATGTGAGGAGTAAAATCTATCGATGAATGACCTCGTTACGTTTTTGGTGCGCATCCTATGTCGCGCAACTTTGACAAACAAAGATGACGGATTGACTTTAATAATTTTATTTAAATCTGAACTGAATTTAGATATTGTTTCTGATAGAGCAATGGGGACAACGAGGTATGGTACAACCATTGATGCGGTACTTTTAAGATTCGTGAACCACGTATCTACGAACGTCCATGTGTCTTATTTTAGTTACCATAAACCACTTGTCACTGTAATTAATAACGCAGACAATGTTGTTTAATTAATATTTAAAAAAATGATAGTAGTCTGATAATAATAATTACATAATTTATCAACATTCCTAATGATATATTTATGCACATCTGAAATTGACTATTGTAAAAAGTTTAATGTAAAATATTTCGTCGATTAGGTATAATAAATGTATATGAAATGAATAAATATATATTTATATATTATTTTCATTAATTTGTTAATTTACCCTTTCATACAGTATCAATCTTTTTTAAGTTAAATAAACTCTTTTTGCGTCTGGTTAGACTATCGAACTTAAGGAGTAAACTCCAGTCGTGCGTCGGAGCTGACACACACAATTTTTTTTTAAATTTATTTATATAATAAGGAACAAACAGTCATACATAATATCATATGAACAATTTCGTAACTTATGACCTAACTTATAATATAATGTACTTAATAGAAGTGGAATAACACCATAATTTAGAAAAGAAATTCAGTACAACTTTTGCGCCAAATGGTATGATGCAATAAACGAAGGGACAAACCTCCAATCTGCAGTATCAATCACCAACACAGGTGCTGGTCTCTGACTCAACAGACCAATACTCCGACCCCTCGCTCATCGCATTACATGTTCGCCCACCAATTTTTTATACATATTCAAAGATAAGACATTATTAATCGACTATCTTATATACATAATACATAAATTATATACATAAATTAAGACAGTTGTAATTTTGATGACGATAATATAATGTAATTCGCTTTTAAGAATTTATTAATGGTATGTGAAATTGATGGCATAATGATTGTTAATGATATTGATGTAATTAATGCAGTGTTGGGTAATTGGCATGCTATTGTAAATGGCAGAATGGGCCGAATTTTATATTTGTGACATACCGCAAAGAAAAAATATATGTAATCTTATGCTTTATCTTTCAATTTTATTACCTTAGTCTAAAAAAAGGCATTATACGAACGAGGCCCACGTAAATTCTAATTCTAATTCTAGGAAAAACACATCAACATCTCCCAAAAAACCATTGAAGTACCCACAACTGTTGTATCATCATCATCATCATCAACAGCCTATCCTAGTCCACTTCTGGACATAGGCCTCTCCAAATGCACGCCACTCAGATCGATCTTGGGCTACTCCAATCCAGCTCCTGCCAGCCACCTTGTGCAAATCTGATGATTTGAAGAGGGATTTGACTGACAAGGGGATGAAATGAAGATCCAAATTATATATGGAGAAATAACATTAGATAGACTTTTTTTACAGAAGTATTATATCATCATCATCAGCGTATTAATGCCCCCACTGCTGGGGCATTAGGACCTTCCCTATGGATGGAATAGACTTGGTGTCCAAGTTCTGGTGGTTTGCTATCAACTGCAGACGCTGATTGTATTTACCATAGGCGTAACGTGCCTTCCGAAGCGCGGAGGAGCTCGAGATAATAAGTTTTTGGCCACCCATCCAATGACCGACCATTGTGAAATATGCTTAAATTCACAATCGCAGGACGAGTGCGCTAATCACCTACGCCATTGAGCTCTCCAAATACCATATTTAAGTATTATATAGGAACATTATAATTATATTTAGCTGTATCAGCTATCTTCGAGTCTGGTCTTCACCTTCACTTAACATCAGGTGGGGTGGAGTCATTTGTCAGCCCTATTAGTCCAGTCAACAAGTTCAAAAACGTGAAAAATAGAGATAAAGCTCCTAAAAATATGAGCAATAGCTCATTGGATTCGTAACGACCCCTAGAAAAATGAGTTTTGAGGATTTTACTGCACGTAAAAAATTGCAATTGTTATTAACAAAATAAGATGAAAAAAAAGAGGTATTTACGTTTTTGTTAATAATTCATAAACTATTAATATTTACGATATTTGGAAAAAAGGTCCTTAAAGAGGAGGAAATTTACGAAATAAAAGTCCCAGCTCCCGGAACTCTACCTCTATTATTTATAATTTTAATTTAACGCTGAAAATAGGGCTCCGCGCAGCCATTACGGCATGGGCGCACTGCCGTTAAAGACAGTTTCTTACATAAAATTATTTTTTTATAGTAACAAATATGAATTTAAAAATTTAAATAAATTATGGTGTCATCCAGATACTTGAAAGAATATATTCCCGTTGGAAATTTTTTTTTAAATTAATTTTTCAAAAAGTTATGCAATTGTTAATTAACGAATTTTTTTCCTATCTCCGTTTTCATAAATGACGACATAAAAATTTAAATAATAAACCTGTAAATTTTTGGCTCTGTGGAGCTCTTCTTATATATATACTTAACAAGATCCCGCGATAAAAGTTTATTAAAGTTAATTATTTTGTTTATAACAATTTTTTAAAGTTAACAAAAAATGAAAAGTCTAAGAAATGTTATTAAAAAAATTTTTTTAAACAAATGTTATATTATTGCTGCTTTCTTATCCAACAATGGCATTAGGTAACATCGGAAAAAAAATTTTTACATCATTTGTTAAGAAATTGTTTATAAACAAATAGACAAGTTTAATATTTAAAGAAATTGTTTTTTTACCATTATGTTGTCTTGGCAAAATAAGGATTTTAAAAAAAAAAAATTTTCTTAAATATTTTATTTATTGTTTATAATCGTTTTTTTTATATTTCGATTGTTTAAATAATTAGTTAAGGAATGATTTTCTCTTTAAAAATCATAATTGGCATTTCTTCATAGGTAAATAGAAAAAAAAAATTTTATCAATAATTTCATTGTTTGTTAACTTAACAATTTGTTATAAACAAATTCTAACTACCGTTATATTTTTTTTCTAGAGCTAAAAAAAATAGCAAAAACAGCCATATATATCAAAATACTAAAAAAAAATTTTTTCTATTTTTTATAACGCTTTTAAATATTACACGATACCAAAGTTGCACCGGACACTTGATTTGTCAAGTAAAAAATTAATATAACTTATAAACTATTCGAGATACGACAATGGACATTCAGGTCGTTTTTATAAAGCATTAATTAATCTTCAAAATAAGCTAAAAACCAAGTTTGTAACTATTGTTTATCAGCTAATACATGCATTTGTTTATAACATTTTGAGAATTCTTTAACTTTTTCGTATCTCTTATGACTTACAACTTAATAAATAATTAAAATACAGCTATAAACCTTAAAACAATTTTGTTTAGCGATACATTATCTCCCAAATTATTACCTCGATGTTAAATTGAACACGAGTTAAATAAATATTAATTAAGTCACGTATATTGTTTAAACAATTAGAGATGGAGGTACGATTAATTGATAATTTGGATAATAGATAATGTATCGCTAAACAAAATTGTTTTAAGGTTTATAGCTGTATTTTAATTATTTATTAAGTTGTAAGTCATAAGAGATACGAAAAAGTTAAAGAAATCTCAAATTTTTATAAACAAATGCATGTATTAGCTGATAAACAATAGTTACAAACTTGGTTTTTAGCTTATTTTGAAGAATAATTAATGCTTTATGAAAACGACCTGAATGTCCATTATCGTATCTCGAATAGTTTATAAGTTATATTAATTTTTTACTTGACAAATCAAGTGTCCGGTGCAACTTTGGTATCGTGTAATATTTAAAAGCGTTATAAAAAATAGAAAAATTTTTTTTTAGTATTTTGATATATATGGCTGTTTTTGCTATTTTTTTTAGCTCTAGAAAAAAAATATAACGGTAGTTAGAATTTGTTTATAACAAATTGTTAAGTTAACAAACAATGAAATTATTGATAAAATTTTCTTTTTTCTATTTACCTATGAAGAAATGCCAATTATGATTTTTAAAGAGAAAATCATTCCTTAACTAATTATTTAAACAATCGAAATATAAAAAAAACGATTATAAACAATAAAAAAAAATATTTAAGAAAAATTTTTTTTTTTAAAAATCCTTATTTTGCCAAGACAACATAATGGTAAAAAAACAATTTCTTTAAATATTAAACTTGTCTATTTGTTTATAAACAATTTCTTAACAAATGATGTAAAAATTTTTTTTCCGATGTTACCTAATGCCATTGTTGGATAAGAAAGCAGCAATAATATAACATTTGTTTAAAAAAATTTTTTTAATAACAATTCTTAGACTTTTCATTTTTTGTTAACTTTAAAAAATTGTTATAAACAAAATAATTAACTTTAATAAACTTTTATCGCGGGATCTTGTTAAGTATATATATAAGAAGAGCTCCACAGAGCCAAAAATTTACAGGTTTATTATTTAAATTTTTATGTCGTCATTTATGAAAACGGAGATAGGAAAAAAATTCGTTAATTAACAATTGCATAACTTTTTGAAAAATTAATTTAAAAAAAAAATTCCAACGGGAATATATTCTTTCAAGTATCTGGATGACACCATAATTTATTTAAATTTTTAAATTCATATTTGTTACTATAAAAAAATAATTTTATGTAAGAAACTGTCTTTAACGGCAGTGCGCCCATGCCGTAATGGCTGCGCGGAGCCCTATTTTCAGCGTTAAATTAAAATTATAAATAATAGAGGTAGAGTTCCGGGAGCTGGGACTTTTATTTCGTAAATTTCCTCCTCTTTAAGGACCTTTTTTCCAAATATCGTAAATATTAATAGTTTATGAATTATTAACAAAAACGTAAATACCTCTTTTTTTCATCTTATTTTGTTAATAACAATTGCAATTTTTTACGTGCAGTAAAATCCTCAAAACTCATTTTTCTAGAGGTCGTTACGAATCCAATGAGCTATTGCTCATATTTTTAGGAGCTTTATCTCTATTTTTCACGTTTTTGAACTTGTTGACTGGACTATATCTATAAAGAAAAAAAAAATTGGAGTATCGTAATATTTGGTGAAGTTGTATCGAACTAATTCCTTAAGTAATATGACATTTCTCCAGACAAGCCCGCAATCCTTCACTGTAAATCTGCTTTACTCTGCCTCTTTAAAAGTAAGTAAATAAATAAAAAAATAAAAACAATATATTCTCCGTTACACCTAATCGTACCTGCCATCTCGAGACCTTAAATTACCTACCTTCAGTAAATAATAAATTTTAAAACACTCCTCTAACGAGGGAAGTTTTCGACTAACCTCCATTTTGTCTCGAAATCTTCCTGAGCGGTTTTTTTTCTGTTATTTATGACCAATTCACCATTCCAACTTGGCCCATAACTCGGATCAAATTGCGTTTGATTCGCCAATTTATCAGACAACGCGATGGACGTGGGCCTCTTTCGGATAATGCCTTTTTTTAGACTAAGGTAATAAAATTGAAAGATAAAGCATAAGATTACATATATTTTTTCTTTGCGGTACTCGCTTCGGTGAGCTGGGACATGGCCATGGCATCAATGACGTCATCCGCAGAGCTCTTGTCGCTGTCAGTGTACCAGTGGCCCCTAAACCTGTACCCTTAGTACGAGTTTGAGCTCCCGTAAACTATCACAGTTTTCGTAATTGTAAATTATGTTTGTATGACCATTTTGATGAAAAGTAACCAAATATACTTAAAATTTAAGAAGACGCAAATGATTTAATGATAGAGTTTAAATACTGTTTATTTGTATAAGAGGAGCTCGATGGCGCAAGTGGTTAGCGCGTTCGGCTGCGATCGCTGAACTTAAGCAACTTTCGCAGTGGTCGGTAATTGGATGGACCAAAAATCTTTTATCTCGAGTTCCTCCGTGCTTCGGAAGACACGTTAAGCCGTTGGTCCCGGCTGCATCTGCAGTCGTTAGCACCCACCAATCCCCACTGGGCCCGCGTGGTGGGTCATGGCCCAATCTCCCTATTCCATCCATAGGGAAGGCCTGTGCCCCAGCAGTGGGGACATTAATAGGCTGATGATGATAATGATGATGGTTATTTGTATACAAACGAAAACTGTAAAATCAGTACCCTCAGTAGAGAACTCACGAAAACGAGTTTTACAATTACGAAAACTATGATATTTTCGTAATTGTAAAACTTGTATTAAGGTTACTGATGGCATCTTTTGCAACGATGGCGAGAGATCTGATGGTATGACGTTTGTTCCCTGGAAGCAGGGTCGTCCTCTTATATGGGACGCTACTTGCGTATAGTTGAATTCGATCTAGATAAACGTCAAAGGTGTTCTAATTTTTAGTTGTCGTAACGTCCGTTCTGGCGCAGCGGTTCAAGTTTCCAGTGTCAATGTCAACATTTGACATTGACATTTCGCACTCGCAAACTATTCGAATTCGATATCGGTTCGTGCTATGGATGCTGGGTGAAGGAAACTAAATTCTATTTAAAGAAAAGTTTTACTAGAAAAAAATCCACGCGGACCAGGCAGCGGACGAGACTCGAACCCGTACCCTTCGCAATCCGGGCGAATGCACTGACCAATTATGCTACCACAGCCCTGATGACCGCGTCGAAATTTTCCTAGCCTTAAGGCAGCGCCATCTCTTCGCATTGTAGGTAACCCACAATGTCAAATGAATGTTCCGTCCGCTGCCGCGTGGATTATTTTTTGTAGTAAAATTTTTCTTTACATTTAAACATCTAGCAGTTAAATGCTTAAAAAAAAGTAAAACATAACTAAATTCTATTAAGTCCGTCGTCAGTAAGATTGATCAAAAATAACTGACACTTATTGTTTCTATTGTCAATCAACCATAAAATATTTAGCATAATAATAATATTTCCAACACACACTAATTAGCCTAGCGCCAAAGTAAGCACTACAAGGCTTGTGTTATGGGATACTAGGGTAACGGATAGAATACATATACTGTACATATATAAGTACTAGCTGTGCCCCGCGGTGTTACCCGCGGCTTATTAGGGAAAATAAATTGTGTATTAACAGTAAAAACAATGACTATTCACATTTTTAGAAGCAAAATAATTTAAACTTAAACATCGGAAAGATCAATTTACAAAATTTGATAACTGACAGAACAGGAGAGATGATTATGCTGTCTTATGTAATTGTTTTTTGTCTCGGGTCGTAGAGCGAGACCTAGAAATCACTTTACTGCAGCACATCCCGGTAAACCACAATGCGGGACTTATTGTTTTCTGCGTAAATAAAATGTTTTTCTTGCTCTCGACACACGGGAGCAACCCACGTTCAGTTGTCCGTTGGAAAAGCAGGGGGTGCCCAGGTGAATGCCTGCTACTTTTAGAGTTTGTCCTTGACTTTTATTTACTGTAATAGAGAAAGCCACGTTTATAGGAAATTGTAGGCGCTTGAACTGGAAGGGTAAGTTTGTGGGTATTATAGGGATTCTAGGTACCAATACCGTCTCTCCTTTGGCCCCTCCAGTAAGAATGGTGCCTGGACGATGTGCCGTCTCAGCTCCGTGATGCGTAACCTAGTGCCGTTACACAGTCTGGGCGCGTCCAGGTTACGCATCAGTATGACAGGCAGACAGACAGCCCTGACAGGTCGAGGGAATTTAAGAATTCTACATGGTATAGGTATTATCCCACAACGGCGAAACCGTGAGGCATGCGTTTATCTCATCTGCCGAGGTACCTCGCTCGATAACCAGTAACGTCTGCCGAAAATCACCTGCCAGCAAGACGACCACTCCACCAATAAAGATTCGATTCGGTCCCATACGATCAATTTGCACCATTGCAATAGAGCACCACGACTACTACTTTTACTGATGTTGCAAATGGGCGTTTCTTCACTTTCAAGTTTCAGCGGGAGCTTGAATACTGAGTGTCCGGTTCTGCCACCACTCAGCCGGGTTGCGGCTATTCTGGAGGATACAACAGACAGCGCAACCACTTTGTCTTTGCACAACTGTGTCAGCAGCAAGTTCATTAAAAAAGTCTTGCCAGTGCCCCCTGGTGCGTCCAAGAAAAAAGACTTTCAGCGCTTCTTTAAAAATTATGTCTAGTGTTATCCCTTGTCGAGGAGCTCGATGGCGCAAGTGGTTAGCGCGTTCAGCTGCGATCGTTGAAGTTAAGCAACTATCGCAGTGGTCGGTCATTGGATGGGTGACCAAAAATTTACTATCTCGAGCTCCTCCGTGCTTCGGAAGGCACGTTAAGCCGTTGGTCCCGGCTGCATCTGCAGTCGTTAGCACCCACCAACCCGCACTGGGCTCGCGTGGTGGGTCATGGCCCTATCTCCCTATTCCATCCATAGGGAAGGCCTGTGTCCCAGCAGTGGGGACATTAATCGGCTGATGATAATGATGATCCCTTGGTATCGGCGAGCAATGTCTTCTGACAAAGCGCTTTTTATACTTGTACCACAATTGCCGGGGGTTGGAGAGTCCGCAGGTGCTTATCATAATCGCAAAGAGCTCTCTCAACGTAGTCGCTGACCGGCACAACATTGCGCACTCCATCGTTGCGTCCCAGTGGCCGTCGTCTTCAAGCAGCTTCATCACCTCACATGCTTCTTGAAAAGTGGCCTTTTCCTGCCCATCGACGATTTTGAGCGCTTGAAAACTGGTAGGACCCCGGATTCTAGTAATAGCAACAGCAACCGTACACAATAGCACTCAAAGTGTGTTATGTGTACGGTAAAAAATCTACCGTGGGCATCTAAGGCTTTCACACCAGGCCAACCGTCGACGGGTGCGCCCTGCACGCAACGTTCCATTGTTTTCGTGACGCATTCCACGTGCGAGCAAACTCGTCTTCCTGGCACAGTTGCTCGCTCCATACCTGGAATGATTTGACCAGTTTCCGCGTCGTCGTCTGCCATAAAATACACCTGTAAAATTGTGGCTGTTCATTAGGTGATCATCACCCATTTTGTGATGTAGTTGGCCATGCACTGTGAACGTTTAGGAAAATCCAGGCATTGCAAAAAGGACAATGGAGAAATATTTGTTGAAGTAAATCTATAGCGTCTATAGATGTCATTATCAGAAATGTTAATAAAATAATCTCAAAATATTTATTAAACAATTGAGGAGGGTTGTCTGTCTGGAATTAAAAACTCAAAAAAAGGGAAACACAATTGACTATTTATTTTTTATTTTTATTGTGGCTTGGCCATGATGGCTTTTGAGCCATTCATTTTAAGTGATTTTAGTGATGAAATCAACTTTAAACATGTTTTTGTATGTTTTGCATCGCTTTACGCTTGAACTGTATTTAATTATCTATCAAAAATATCGGGAAACATTACTTTTCAATATTATATTGAAACCATATTAAATAATCTCCACAATACAAAAAGAGTATGGCGACAATTCTAACGAAAAAAAAATTTAACTGTCACTGTCATGCTTGTCATCGAATTGTTGTTGTTATTGTTATCATTATTTAACATTGTTTGTGCTTAGGTGCATGCATATTGCAAAGATTTCAATCGGCGTATTGTGTTTTTCTGAGATTTGTTTTTTTAAGTGACTTGGACTGTATTTGGACTTTCGAAATCTTTCTCTACGACTGTTGAGTAGTGCTTGCCTGAGACTTCCGAATCTGATATTTTGCTGTGGATTTTGGACACGATTCTGTCCCATACTGTGGATTTTATTTCATTGTATCTACTATCTACGATATTGTGATCAACGATGTGGAATAAAAAATATATATAAAGTGTTGCATATTTAATTAATATCCCATTAGTACATTATTAGAAATCCTTTTTTAAACTTTATTATTACATTGGGCATTTTCAAATTGTTAAGTACTTCTTACAGCACATACATTGTATTTGAACTCAATAACTCTTGTCTGATAATAAGTATTTTGACGCGGTTGGTCAGTACCTACGCCAAAGAAAGAAAGAAAGAAAGCCAACTGATCATATATTGTTAAAAACATTTTTTTTCGTCACTAATCTTCAGGACCGGTGTACTTTTATAGTTCCGTTCCACGTATTTTTTATTTTGATATAAAAAATACTCTTGAAACAAACTTATAATTTGTTTTTGCATTACTTGGTAGGACATAACCTCCAAAACTTCAAAGTAGAATATCTATAAATCGGGACTTCCTATAATATAAGAAATAAGATGAATCAAATCAAGAATGTAAACTCTATAATTTAACATGCAATTCATTTATAGACGCAAGAAAAAATTTCAACAAAAAATTGTATGGGAGTTCGCCATTGTCCTTTGTCCGCCCCGAACGACGACATGTAAAAGCATGGGTTGTACGCAGTTTTAGAACCGTCAAGATTCATCAATTTCACCTGTAAATAATGTATTTAAGGGTACCACAGGCTCTTCTAAAACAGGAATGGCTACTTTGCCCCCAGAGCTACACATCCGCTCCCGCTCTTTCCTCATTCCATTTTAATGCCCCACAATGGTGACACACATTTTCCACACGCCAAATTTTAATGAGCCTGTGGTTATTGTCATCCAATGTCAAGTCATATTCAAAACCACATTTTTCAAATAACCCCCAAGCATTTCTGGTAAATGTTTGCCGGCACTCTGCTTGATGCTGAGCGACTGCGAGTCGTCTAGAATTTGTCTCATCTACTGTCTCGGAAGCACGCGGATTAGACATTAGCTGGGATTGATTTAGCCGTCGAGAAGTTTCTTCATCATGTGTTTCAATTGCACGCTGAGTGGACATACGCTATGCGTTTTCTTGATGCCAAGTAGCTGCTACTTCAGGTGTCTCTAATGCACGCTGATTAGCCATAAGCTGGGCATGCTCTCGCCGTCGAGAAGTTCCTTCATCAGGTGTTTCAATGGCACGCTGAATGGACAACGTTGCGCGTTTTCTTGACGCCGAGTAGCTGCTTCTTCATGTGTCTCTAAAGCACGCTGATTAGCCATAAACTGGGCATGCTCTCGCCGTCGAGAAGTGTTTGATTGGATCACTGTGTGGCCATAGGCTGTGCGTTTTCTTGACGCGGAAAAGCTGCCTCATCAGTTGTCTCTGATGCACTCTGAGAAGCTATCCGGATAGGATTTTCCAGACGCTGAGCATCAGCTTGCGCAGAAGTTTCTCCAGTTCTGACTTCTGCCTGACGTGTTAATTGGTCACGTCTGCGCTGTTCAGTATCATAAGTAGATTCTTGCTGTCTTGCAATTTTCATAGATGAAGCTCTTTGTGAGCTCTGTGAACGATTTGGTTTACAATTGTGAGTCATAATTAGATATACAACAAAATTATAACAATATCGTTGTCCTAGAAATATGTATGAAATATTAATCTATCAAAATAGCTTTGACATGAATGTCAAAAAATATGTACCTACTTGAACAAAATTCATTTGCATCGATTTTCCCATCGAAATAAGATATTTTCCCGCAGTAAAATGTAGCCTATGTGTTAATCCAGGGTATCAGCTAACTCCACACCAAATTTTATTAAAATCGTTCCAGCCGTTTAGACGTGAAGAAGTAACAAACATACACACTCACAAACTTTCGCCTTTATAATATTAGTGTGATATTTATATAGAATTACATATTAAACATCCATGACTGGAGTACAAATGCTCGTATTCATCACACAAACATCTGCCCCCACCGGGATTCGAACCCGGGACCTCTCGAGTCGGCGACACCATGAAACCCGGCGTACAAACCACTCGGCCCCGAAGGTCGTCAAAAGCATCAAAGTTTGGTGGACGGAGCTCGTTAAAAATTGTCTCTTCTAAGAAAAAATGTACCAAGACGTGACGTCATGCGACATTTCATATCAATAATACCTCTATAATGTTTTGATTATGTGAGAAAAGAAAGACGAAAGGGGTAGACGATGAAAAAAATCATCCCCAAGTTACAAGTAGGGGAAATCATAAACCCAAGAAAAATATTTTTCAAAATTTTATTCTACAATTTTATCGGCGTGATTGATAAAATTACAGCGCTCTAGTGCTAAATTATAAGGGTTCCTTGTCACGAGTACGGAACACTAGAAGGTAATTGTCTGTGACATGGTTTTTGAAGTTATACTTCTTTAGACGCGTTATGAAAAAATTATGAGAGTGAAATTTTAAGATGCGCGCGCATCACTGTAACACAAAAGTAACATAATGAAGTTAGCCGCGGGCGCGTTATGAAAAAATCATGTGAGTGAAATTTCGAGATGCGCGCGCATCACTGTAACACAATAGTAACACCATGAAGTTGGCCGCGGGCGCGTTATGAATGTTAGTGTCTAATAATCTTCTGTTCGAAAGGTACTTTGAACGATCCACGGAGCTCCATAAGATGATCGCGTTGTCAAAAACAATGTTGGCACGCTCGTCGCCTCTGATCACTGTTTTCATATTTATAATATTGATCCACATGTTTCTAGTTTCTATATAGACACAACGTGTTTTAGTTACTTACAAGTGCTAATTACATATGGACTAATATCTTAAATTCAGTAGTAATTCAAATTGAATATTTTGATTATTTATAAAATTTTTCAAATTAAAACTGAACTTTATTGACTATCCTTTTCCAATCCTTTAATTATCTTATTGTAATTAATTATCTGCATGCAATTAAAAACTATTTTTTAATAATTCCAAAAAGAAGTATAACTTCTCACGCGCGTACTTAAGTACACGCACCCATATTTTTTTTTATATGTTAAAATAGTAGTAAACAAGCTTATGGCCCGGCTGATGGGAATTGGCCACCATAAATTCCATAAATTCTATCAGCAACAGTAAATGGAGCTACAATATATGTTTGACAGGGCGGGGCTAGACCACATGTGGACGTCGGCGACATCAAGTTCGCGAGGCCTATTTTACTTCGCAGTAAAAAACCGTTAAATTAAGTGAGCCAAATTATAAAATAACGTATGAGTAAACGAGTTTTATTGTTGATAATCAAATGAGGACAAAAAGTAATTACAAACATAGAAATTTAATTACAAAAATAGTGTTGCCAGACAGACGATTCTGAATAGCCGTAAAGTACTACTCGCTTCCATCACGCACGTGTTCGAAAATAATAAAAGTCATTATCATCTGCTTAGCTTTTTCCCCGAATTGTTCGGGGTCGGCTACCTAAGCCAGGCCAGGAGAAACGAAAATAAATAGGTAACTAGTAAAAATTTTTTGCGAGACCCCCTCAGGCGCGAGGCCGTCGGCGGTGGCCGACGTCGCCGACGCCTAGCGCCGCCACTGATGTTTGAATGCCTGAAAAATAGTAAAAAAAAAAGATTCCTAAAATAAATGTAAATCATTGAGAAAATTAATGCAATTTCTACATCAAAAATAAGAGGCCGTTCAAGTATTACGTAAGCAGATTTATTACAATTATTTACCCCCCCCCCCCTTCCCCTTGTCAGCACCTTTGGTACCTATATGCATTTTTCCTTTAATTAATTCATGATCTTTTATGAGCTTCATGAGCTTCATGAGCAGTAGAACTTAATAGGCTTAGGATATAGGACTTTAACGCACTTAATATATTATATATTAATTTAAACAAACTTTATTGACACAGTATTAAACATAGAGTAAGGTAAATACACACATCAAAAGTGTCTAGGGATCAAGCATTTTTATGCGGATTTCTTGAGATTGAGATGTGGCTTTGTAATAAATTTATGATTTTATAAATTTATATGGATCCTTTTTGGTGCATTTCATAATTTGAATCAGGAACTGTGAATCAAATTCGAGTAAAAGATGAAAATCAGCTGTCAATATTTTCCCTATAAAAACATACAACGCATTGAAGACATTATTAGTGCTACTGTTTCCCTACTACTGATTAAAACCAACGTTATTATGGAGCGGCGACGTCATTTAAGCAGGGAAGAAATGCTCAGAGCCGTGGGAATGATAGAAGCTGGTTCCCGGCAACGTACTGTGGCTTTAGCTCTGAATACAAGTCAGAGTGTTATCAGTCGACTTTGGACACGATACCGAAGCACTGGTACCGTGGCTGAGCGCCATGGAGGACGGTATCGCTGCACCACACGGAGACAAGACCGATACATTCAAATCTTAACTCGAAGAGCTCCAACAATAACCGCCATGATGTTAGCCGTGAGGCTTCATCACTCTTCAGGGAACTTAATTAGCGACCAAACAGTCAGAAACCGCTTGCATGAAGTGAACCTTCATTCCCGAAGACCGCTACGGGTACCACCTATAGCAATGCACAATCGTAGGATTCGATATCAATGGGCTCTTGAACACAGAAATTGGGCAGAAGAACAATGGCGTTTCGTGTGCTTTTCTGATGAGTCTCGTTTTGGTATGAGACCGGATACAAGACGTATACGACACTGGAGAACCCCTGGACGCCAACAGCGATTAAAATCCTGCCAGGAAGTCCATCCTTATAGTGGTGGAACCATCATGGTATGGGCGGGTATTTGGATCGGCGGAAGAACTGAGTTGATTTGGATCAGAGGCAACCTCAACGCTCAAATTTATGCTGAGACGATTGTATCAGACGTCATCGTTCCTCTACAAGTGCAAATCGGTCCCTTATTTCAGTTAATGCATGATAATGCACGACCGCACACCGCAAGAGTTGTAAGACAGACTCTCGCCGCAGCTAACATCAATGTCCTGCCCTGGCCTGCTCAGTCGCCAGACTTGAACCCGATTGAGCATGCATGGGATATGCTACAGAGAAGAGCTCTGCCGAATATGGAGGGTATCCAGTCGCAAGAAGACCTTTTTTTGTTGTTGCAACGAACATGGGCGGCCATTCCACAGCGTGATTTGGATGAACTCATTTTGAGTATGCCAAACCGATGTTCTTGTGTTGTTAGTGTTCGCGGTAGAAATACGGATTATTAATTGTGTAAGTTACCCAATAAAATTTTAGAGAAAACTGTTATTTCAGTCTTTTTTTCGAACTTTTGTGTTAGTGGTTCAAATGTCAAAAATCCCTTTATTAGGAAAATGGCAAATTTCTTTATTAATGCAAAGGTGACTTGGTTTATCGTTACTGTGACAAACGAAAACACTTTATTTGATGAATCCTTAAAGAAAATTTTAATTAATATCAATCAGGAGAAAAGTTATTGCAAAAATATATGTTGATCCCTAGACACTTTTGATGTGTGTATTATAATCTTACTAGCTGTCCCAGCGAACTTCGTACCGCCATAAAAAATAGGGGTTGGTGGTAGAAGGGTGAAAATTAGGGTTGTATGTATTTTTGTATGATGTATTATAAAAAAAAAAAAAACTAAAATTGAAAAAAAAAATTTAGGTGTGGATTACCCTGAACATTTAGGGGAATGAAAAATAGATTTCATCCGATTCTCAGACCTACTGAATATGCATATAAAATTTCACGAAAATCGGTCGAGCCGTTTCGGAGGAGTTTAACCACAAACGCCGCGACACGAGAATTTTATATATTAGATTAAGTACTATTACGAACAAAACAAACTTCTTTCGGTATACATAATTAATGTCAATTAACAGTCTTCAGTACATGACACCGGAATCCATGATGCTGACGTAATCAATATCTCGACCCCCCCCCCCCCCATGTCATTAAAAATAAGCAAAGCAAAGACCCCCCTGCCCCCCTATAGTGCTTACGTAATACTTGAACGGCCCTTTAAAAAAATAACAGTAATTTAAAGATAATAATAAAAAAAATTAAAAAAAAATGTTTCTTAGGTTTTCCCGCACATCACTCATTAATTAAAACTAGTTTTAACAGGTTATTGCACGAAACTTTATTTATTTATTGACGTTTCGCAGCCTTTTCAGTTCTGCCGTTATTCTATTCCATTATTCTGACGAAGCAGACCTGAAAAGGCTGCGAAACGTCAATAAATAATGAACTTTCGTGCATTAGCCTGTTATAACTACTTTTATTTAATAATAATAATAACACAAAAAGTTTACGTGGTCCCTATAGTCCTCTCCACAACAGGCGTCATTCCAAATCACCTTCTCCATAGCCTTAAATTAATAAATCTAAAATATACCCTCTATATCACCCGAGGAGCTCGATGGCGCAAGTGGTTAGCGCGTTCGGCTGCGTTCGTTGAAGTTAAGCAACTTTCGCAGTGGTCGGTCATTGGATGGGTGACCAAAAATTTACTATCTCGAGCTCCTCCGTGCTTCGGAAGGCACGTTAAGCCGTTGGTCCCGGCTGCATCTGCAGTCGTTAGCACCCACCAATCCGCACTGGGCCCGCGTGGTGGGTCACGGCCCAATCTCCCTATTCCATCCATAGGGAAGGCCTGTGCCCCAGCAGTGGGGACATTAATAGGCTGATGATGATGATGATATCACCCTCCAAAAAGCTGCAATTTTAAATACATGTCGCATTGTCACAAAGTTCTTGCAAATAGATGAAAACGAAATAGGTTCTCATCACAATAGTACAACATAACCTAACACAACACATGCTGCACTTACTTGGTTTCGGCGCGTAATTGTAGTAAAAACCAGCCAAAGAGCTGAGAAGAAAAACACTCAACAAAAAAAATGGTTGCCTGTAAAGTCGGTTTTACGGGCGAAGATTTTACGTGACAACGTCTTTTTCTCGGTAGAATATTTATTGATATGAATATAATTAAATTGCACAATAGGAACAAGGAATTGAATGAAAATAAGAATTGCACAAATTTTAACTATAGAAATATATTTTGTTTACTAAAACATTGTACATGTAAACTTAAACTTAACACGAGAGACTCATCGTAACGTTACCGAGCGTTACACTTTTTCATAAGTGACTCCCAGCCGCAACCTAATTTAAGACGTTGTCACGTCAATAATAATAATAATAAAAAAAGATTTAAGGTCAAATCTACATTCAAATAAGACGCTTGCTATAACAAAAGTATCACTCGCACCGTTGCCTACCCTGAACCAGTCCCCTACCCCGTGGATCCCTGAAACCTTACTCACCGATAGAAACACAATACCACCAAAGGGTAGAGTTATTTTACTGTAGGTTCGGTGGAGGATACTTGCCCAGACGGGCGCGCCAATTCGAGCAGAAAAAGCGAAAAAAAAAAGAAAAAGAGCAAAGCAGAAGCTTTACCCTCATCATCATCATCACCATCAGCCTATTAAAGACCCCAATGCTGGGGCACAGGCCTTCCCTATGGATGGAAAGAGGAGATTGGGCCATGACGCTGGCCCTGTGCGGATTGGCGGATGCTAACGACTGCAGATGCAGCCGGCTTAACGTGCCTTCCGAAGCACGGAGCAACTCGAGATAGAAGATTTTTGGTCACCCATCCAATCACCGACCACTGCGAAAGTTGCTTAACTTCAACGATCGCAGCCGAGCGCGCTAAATACCTGCGCCATCTAGCTTCTTAACTGTCACCGTTGCCTACCCTAACCCAATCCCTTACCCCGTGGAGCCCTGAAACCTTACTCACCGATAGAAACACAATACCACCAAAGGGTAGAGTTATTTTACTGTAGGTTCGGTGGAGGATACTTGCCCAGACGGGCGCGCCAATTCGAGCAGAAAATCCGCTTTAAATAAATAAATAAAATAAAATAAAATTCATTTATTTCGAGCAACATAACTCATAATCATAATAATAATGCATAATCAATTATTGTAGAAATAGGCACATGTCACTTAAAATACACCTAATCATTTATTTAATTTAATAAATTACATAATTTAAATTTAATAATTTCCATCAAAGAAAATAATTAAAAATCAAAGGTCAAGTTAATATTATTATAATGTCATACACAAAATGAATATTAAAATGTCATAGGAACACATAATTTCTTATTTATATCAAACCGTATTTTTTTTTAATATAAAATATTTTTACAATTGTATTTAATAACATTACACACCTCTATTTACCCTACCTACATCTCTTTTATTGATTTGATCTATGAGAAGTTGCTGCTAAAGAAAAGGTGGTATCCGTATGGGAAAATAAAAGCAACTCGCGGAAGGACCCGCTCTGTCACCCATAACGCCATAATCGCTTGCGGTAGCGGCGTAGTAAAAATTAATTCATAGACATGTAATTATCGCTGTCGTATAGCGCTGTCGCGATCACGATGCGGATGACAAATTGCAACTAAAACAAATGTAATTCAATTCATTAATCAATCAATGAAATGCTCTCTGTCTTACTTTTGTGCGGCGGCACAGATTGGCGCGGCCGACGCGAAGGCGGGGCGTAGTAAAAACTATTGTAAAAAACCGTTCAAAGCATTTTGTTCGCCAAGTGACAGAGCGCAATATTCCGCGTTAGTACAAACATAGCTTTCTTCATACATTGAATTTATTATTTACATTTTAATTAGTCAGGCATCGTATGCGGACACTTAATCCGATATTTCCGCAATACTTTTATGTTAAGCGGTATAACGCCATCTGTGTTTATTAAAATCAACTAAGCATTACTCAAAGTCCAGTGCTTCAAGCATCGATCACATCGGTGTCGACATTGACTGTTAGATGTTAGTTTAAGAGACCCGCGAGAGATGGCGTTGCCAGTATTCATTCGTAGCTCGGCATACGATTGCTGTAATGTAACGTGAAAAAAGTGGGTGTCTATCAGAATACAGATTTTTTGATATCAATTTTCATTTTACCGAAAACTGTTCCACGATTTTTAATATACATTTTTTTCAATTCGTCGAATTTTTCATCATCTCTGTTTTAAATTATCGAAAAACGTTTCTTAAAATAAGCTTTTATAGTTGTTTTGATTACCAGAAAAACGGTATATCGAACTTAAAATACGCAAAAGTATTAAGTTATTGATAAAACTATTCGTAAAAACATGTTACATTAAGGATCGAAAACCATAATACTTTTTCACGTAACAACTTTTTATCGCAGTAACGTTTCATCGAATGTTGTTGACGATAAATTGTGTTGCGTTTACTACTTACTTACTTATTGTTTACCTACTACAGCTTAACAATTTTATACTCGTGCCGGCAGTAAAACTGTACTTCCAGGGTTCAAGAGGTGATACTTGATTTATTGTAGAAAAGGTCTCTTTTAAAAAAAGTTTTTCTGGTCACAACGCTAACCTAACCTAACCTATTCAAAATTCAAACTCATTTATTCAGTCTAGGCTGATACAAGCTCTTGTGAAAGTCAAACGCTACGCCATCGGTTCGTAAATCTACGGCGGGAGACCTTGTACTGAGAAGAACCGGCAAGAAACTCAGCAAGGGCTATTTTTTTCTCCCTGTTTTGTTTCACACAGTGTCGTCAATTGAAAGATGACATCAAAAATTGAATACATGTGTTGATGTCAACTTCCATCACATTAATATTATTAATTAACAAAAGTTAAGTATAACTAGGTACTATTTTTAAATTTAGAAGTGGCGATTAAACAATGTTCAACCAAATTAGCAAAGTAAAACGTCTATTATGTTAAGCCCAAGGTGACTTATCATTTATGAAATCTTTTACAGTATAGTAACCTTTCTTAAGGAGACATGTTTTTATACACACTTAAACTTATTAAAAGGTAAATTAATTATTTCCTTTGGTATTTTATTATAGTAACATATACCTTGACCCACAAATGAACCAAGAACCTTTTGGAGTCTCAATGGTGGCAATTTGAGTAAGTGAGTTTAACCTAGTGTGAAGTATCACCACTTGGGCACTGGAAGTACAGTTTAGCCCGCCTCGCCCATCCGCACCTACGTGCTTTTAAGTTGCACTCTAGGAGTAGGGCAGATAAGACTACATGGACTACATGAATTAATCAAAATGCGCGTCAAAATTCATTCCTATAAAAACTTAGACACCCGCCCAATCCCCTTGATTAAAATGACTAAATATGACAAATTTTGTAATTTGTTTAGATAAAATATTCGTGCCAACTTTCAACTCTATTTAACACAAGGAATAAGATTTTTCATACAAATTTCCATCCTCTATGTCAACCCATTCGGGGGTGAATTTTAAAAAATCCTTTTTTAATGCCCCCCTAGACTTCATAAGGAACCATGATGCCAAATTCGGAGTCTCTAGACTTAGCAGTTTGGGTTGTGCGTTAATATGTCAGTCAGTCAGTCAGTCAGTTTCTTATTTTATTTATATATCTTTATATATATAATTCTTCTGTGAGTGTGTATGTCACTGAACTTCTCTTAAACGACTGGACCGATATTGATGAAATTTTTTGTGTGTGTTCAAGGGGATCTGAGAATGGTTTAGATTCACAATTTTGTCCGCTGGACAACCCCTATTTTTTTAGGGCGGTACGAAGTTCGCTGGGTCAGCTAGTTTAGATATAAATGTATTTGCAACATCGTTTTTACTACGCTATCTGTAAGCGCTTACGTAATATCAGTCACGAAAAAAGTACAATTTAGTCATAATAAAAGTAAAAGTACCTACATCAGGCGAGGCGGTGTGAATGAAGCACCTAGAGGCGGGGTTCACACACGCAGGAAGTGGTCATGGTCGTATCAGTGGCGTGCAACTGGTCCGTCAGGTGTGTAAGCGTAATTTATGAGAGGTAGCGATTTTATTTATCACTAGCAGTCCCAGTGAACTTCGTACCGCCATAAAAAAATAGGGGTTGGTGGTATAAGGGCGAAAATTTTGGGTTATATTTATTTTTGTATGACATCTATAATGTAACATATTTTTTTTTTAAATTGAAAAATAAAAATTAGTGGTGGATTACCCTTAACATTTAGAGGGATGAAAAATAGATGTAGTCCGATTCTCAGACCTACCCAATATGCACACAAAATTTCATGAGAATCGGGAAAGCCGTTTCAGAGGAGTTTAACCACAAACACCGCGACACGAGAATTTTATGTATTAGATTAGCAATAGGAGTATAGGAGCTCGATAACCCTGACTGGTAATTGTTCCCTAAACAAAAACCTATATCATTCATTTTTAATTTTTTTTTTGCCTAAACAGTAGGACACGGCATTCCTAAACTTTGTTAAACCAGTTTTTTACATAGTCATATTTTTTATATTATTTGCATTTGTAATGGAAAGTGACTTTATGAGTTACCTCATATTGAAGTAATTTTTCAATTTGACGACTCTGTATATAATACAGGGAGAAAAAAACAGCCCTTGCTGAGTTTCTTGCCGGTTCTTCTCAGTACAAGGTCTCCCGCCGTAGATTTGCGAACCGATGGCGTAGCTTTTCGACATTCACAAGTGCTTGTAACAGCCTAGACTGAATAAACGATATTGAATTTTTGAATTTATATACAATAGGAGTAACAGACAGCCCCCTATGCAGAGGATGCATGGAGGCAGAAGAAACGCCACAGCATGTCATCATGGAATGCAGGATAGTGGCCGACCAACGGGCGCGACTTCTATAGTCGCCAGAATCACTTGCGGAAGCTTGCAGTAGGCTACCAAGGGCTGCTTTCCTTCTGGACTAATATAGGCTGGCTGGAGTAAACGGGAATGTTCTGAGACACGCACAATGTTCCAATAATTAGGACTAAGTGCTGAAACCGCCCTGAAAAACTAAACTAAACTAATTGGGGGCACGACTGCGCAGGTGGTTAGCACGTTCGACCTGCGAACGTGAAAGTTAAGAAAGTTTCAGAGTGTTATAGTAATTTGTGTTATTTACGGGATTGTTAGCATGTCACTTGTTTTTAGCGAGTTTCCAATATTTTGGCACTGTTGCAAGCGCCATGATTCTTTAGTCTTTTTAGTTTCCGCCCTATATCAGATATAGGGGAAACTAAAAAAAGAACACAACAATCATGACACTTTATCGCGTGAAATTTAACCTAGGATCATCTAGGATGAAATCCCTTAGTTCCTCTAGGAACGTTTGTATAGAAAATCATTTAATCTATACCCTCAAGTACTACAAGTTGGGTCAAGTAGGGGAAGTGTAACAAGCGGCACAGTGTAACATATTAATGTATATATCTGCCCCTTTCTTATTTCTCCATGGTATGTCTTGACGTGTTTTATTTTTATTATATGCCGCTACTTAAGCAGCGGTCATCAGACTTCAAACGCCCTGGTATAATACAGAGATTTTTCTTATGTTACACTGCGCTTCTGTTACACTTGACCCTACGTAAGTGTTACAAGCACTACGATAATTTAAAACACAAGCAACTCAAACGCGTACCGCTAAAAGCTTACATTTTAAGCCGCGATCAATTTATAACCGGTTTCCCTTTGCGGGCAAGTACGAAATTATGAATGGAGCGCCGATGAATCCGGTTATGAATAGATCAGATAACATGGTGCTACGGAGCCTAATGGGAATGGAGCTGACGGTGCCATGACACCAACATTTGAATACAGCCTCAGTTGTCTCACCGTCGGCGAGAAAACAGCTAACTATCGGCTTTTTTCTCGCTCATCATCATCATCATAAGCCTATTATTGTCCCCACTGCTGGGGGACTGGCCTTCCCTTATGGATGGAATAGGGAGATTGGGCCATGACCCACCACGCGGGCCTAACGACTGCAGATGCAGCCGGGACCAACGGCTTAACGTGCCTTCCGAAGCACGGAGGAACTCGACTTAGAAGATTATTGGTCACCCATCCAATGACCGACCACTGCGAAAGTTGCTTAACTTCAACGCGCCATCGAGCTCCTCTTTCTCGCTCAAGAAACGTATAATATATAAGTATACATACCGTTCTGTGTAAACAAAAGAGATGCGTGGTGGAGCGAGTTCTCGATGGCAGCGAGAGCAATCAGCGTTTAACTACGAGTATTATTAAATTATCGACAGTGGAAAGGAAAAATAGCTTGTACGCCATTTTCATTGAAAATGAATTATATTTATATACTAGTGGCCCACCCTCGCTTCGCTTCGGTGTAGAGCTGAAGTGTAGACCATGGTTTTTGTTCTCAGGCTTGTATTATACACAATGACATTCTTTTAATACCTAATTACAATAGGCACGCGCGGACAGGCCCCCCGCCCGGTAGCGTTGGAACCGCTATGTCCCTGCATTTTAAAATCTATAACATCTTCGAAAATATTCATTTAAATTACATGTTTTAAAGGGCCACATTGATCTGTATTAAATACTCAATGTATTTAAGGTACTTAATTGGTTAAGGATGAATATTATATTGCTGAAAATCGCTTCGTAATTTTCGTTATTTCTCGTAAAAAGTATCGAATAAAAATGGTTATTGTGGGTTATCCCTAAGAGATAGACATATATTACGGACTTTTTTGTAGACCTTTTTAAGGTGTACAATACTGTAGTACAATATTTTGATCTATGTCGTAGGGTTCAGCCAGCCAATGTGTTTATTTACGACCATACATTAAAAGCCTCTAAAATTATCAGTGTTTGCTCTACTATATTACGCATGTATTATACATATTAACCTCTCTCTTGAATCACTCTATCTATTTAAAAAAACCCATCAAAATCAGTTGCGTAGTTTTAAAGATCTACGCATAAATAGGGATATAGGGACATAGGGGCAAACAGCGAGAAGCGACTTTGCTTTATTACTTAGTATATATACTTACATAGTGATATATTATCATTTTAATCATTTTTTTTTCTGCGTCGATCTGTTAGTTTCGTGAAGATTTGAGTACTTTCTTGGCGTTTAAGCAACTCAATTTTTTTGAAGATTTTTATTGTTCACAATACTGAAGCGACACGAATTTTGGTGTTTTTTGAACCAATGGCCCTTACAGGCCCGTAAAGGCACATTGTAACATTTTAATAGGAGGATATTAAGAAACTGATATTTTTTATTAACTACGTTTTTATTCTTATGGCGCTACGTTTCTTTTATGATTTTTTTGTGAAAACGAAAATACTAAAGTGACTTTTCTTTACACGGAATGTATCTGTCACAGTAAGATTGATAAAACCGTTATTTTAGGCTCCGTCAATCCCAAGCGTTTTGGGTCACTTGACAATAGATATGAAAACTGTTATGCATACTTATTCTTTAAAAATGGTGAAAATCCCTGTCGATATTTATTCTAAACACAGATGCTAACAATTGGCACTTTATTTTTAATACTGTCAAATACCCTATTGTGGGAATTCAGCATACAAAGATTAAAGAGAATTCTGCTCCTTGTATTTAAATGAATGTATCACTTACACTATCATATCTACAGATTATGACAGATACCCAATTAACCGTAGAATAACGCCGTGTTGCCTAGTGATGACACCTGTCAGTGCACAAACGGAATTAATGTATGTCGGTAGGGTTGGCTGTTATTACTATATGACGAATGGGCCCGGGTGGAATTAGAACGTAGGCGATTTACTTAGATCCTACTTAATATCATAAATTTGAAAGTGTGTGTGTTTGTTACAGAATCACGCTAACTACAATTTGGTAAGCAATATTTGGTTGCCTTGCAGCTTAAGAATGGCTAGAAAAATTTCGACCTGGTCCGTGAGGGCCGCGGTAGCATAATTGGTCAGTGCATTCGCCCGGATTGCGAAGGGTGCGGGTTCGAGTCCCGTCTGCTGCCTGGTCCGCGTGAATGTTTTTCTAGTTATATTTTCTTAAGCAACAAATAGCTTAAAACGTAGAATAGCTATGGCCAAAGATGCAATGACTCAGCTGCGAAATATTTGGAAAAACAAAAGTGTCACATTGACAACTAAAACACGCCTGATCAGATCAGAATTTCCAATATTTCATTGCAATGGCGCAGAAACATGATAGGCAAGAGAGAGGAAAAGAATAGGGTATTTGACAAGTTTTAGAAAACGATCTCACGTGATTGACTAATGTTTATGGAGTCCGTAAATAGTGGATATTCATCATTCTGTTGTGTGTTTCAGTAAAAATAACCAAATCAAAATCTCCATTTTCAAGTTGCCGCGAAAACGTTTCTCTGGACAATATGGCGTCTTACTAGTGTGTGACGTCACACGACTGTTATTAAAACGTCAAACGATACAATGTAATGTCACATTAACCGGAAGTTTACTTGCGTGTGACGTCATTTTAGGCTCCGCCAATCCCAAGCGTTTTGGGTCACGTGACAATAGTAATAAATAAATAAACTATTATCTTTTTCAAAATTATGAATATTTTTTTTGTAAAAATAGTATAAACCCCTGCCAATATTCATTCTAAACACAGATGCAAACATATGGCACTTTATTTTTAAAACTGTCAAATACCCTATTGATGCATTTAAGATGTGGTGATGCAGGCGAATGCTGTGAATACCGTGGACTGCCAAGGGTACTATATCATCATCAGCCTATTAATATTCCCACTACTGGGGCACAGGCCTTCCCTATGGATGGAATAAGGAGATTGGGCCATGACCCACCACGCGGGACCAGTGCAGATTGGTGGGTGCTAACGACTGCAGATGCAGCCGGGACCAACGGCTTGACGTGCCTTCCGAACAGAGAAACTCATGATAGAAGATTTTTGGTCACCCATCCCATGACCGACCACTGCGAAAGTTACTTAACTTCAACGATCGCAGCCGAACGCGCTGCCACCCGTGCCATCAAACTTCTAACTATGCGCACTATATAATGCATCCATTTTTAAACAACTAAAAAAAACCGAGCGATTGTCATCAGCTTGTCTTCGGCAGATCCTCTCATACAATCTGGAAAAACTAGTTGTCGTCGGATAATTTCAAGGCAAAAGGAGTCGTGGCAGATCCCCAGAAAGTTGATCAGATCAAATTAGGGATCCCGGAGATCAGGAGGAGGGAGGGCCAGAGATCGCAACTGCTGGAGGCAAATCATTCACTCCTGGAAGACTCAAAGTGGTCACGATCTTCAATAATGAAGGACTGACCCCAAAAGATCAATTTATGACCTGGATTGATACATAGTTTTTTTGTTATAACGAGGTAGGCAAATGACTCTACCCTACCTGATGTTAAGTGGTGATAAAGTCCAAACAGCAGCTATAAATGTGCAGTGCAGCAGTTATAAACTGCTACACCAACCATCCTCACCTTGCCGGCCTGCAAAAATGCTTCTTCACGCCTCTCTTAAAGGACCCAAGATTATAGGAAGGAGAGAACACGTGCACGGGTAAAGAATTCTACTTACGAATAGTACGACAAAGAAATGAGTCACCAAATTTCTTTGTTGGTGTAGGAATAGTGGCCACAGTAAGTCGGTGGCAACGAAGGCCAGCGCGCGTGGATCCCTGCAGAAAAAGTGATGAAGGGATAAGCGAGAACAGCTCCTCAGAACACTCGCCGTAGTATAGTCGGTAAAATGCGCTTAATGATGCCATATCACGGCGTAATTGTAGAGACTCGAGTTTCTTAGTTACCTCTTCATCGCCAATGATGCGGGCAGCGCACCGCTGCAACCTATCCAAGGCATCGAGTAAGTACTTGGCGGAGCCATCCCAGAGGTGCGACCAATATTCCACGCAGGACCGCACTTGCGTTTTGTACAACAAGCACAGTTGATCGGGCGTGAAAAAACGTCGCACCTTGTTCAGGACTCCGAGCTTGCGTGAAGCTTTTTTCTGCTTTTTTCCCGAGAAAATAAGTTCCTGTGGGTTTCCCGTAACAACCAAAGTTGACGCAGACGAGTCCGCGGGCGGCCGCGAGTCATTAATAATTGTATTGTTCGCTATATATTTCAGCTCTTTTCAATATGAAGTAGAAAATTCCTAACCGATTGACTGATTGACAGCCCACAACCGAAACAGCTGGGTCTATAAATTTCTCTTTGCAAGAATTCTTCTTTATGCCATTATAAGTTCTAAATTCTTGAATACATTTGGTTTAGTAGCGTATCGTTAGTGATCACGAGTGATTCTGAGCTCGTAATTCAGATGAGAAATACAAAGAAGATATATAAATATGAATCTATGTATAGAAAAAACAATTTTATATCAAAAAACCTACAAAATACAGTATGAATATACGTGTATATATTATATATATGTCTTATATGCACACACACAGGCACACACACGCGCACACACACGCATATACATATACATACATACACATACACATACATACACATACACACACACACAGACACACACACACACACACACTCATATACATATACATACATACATACACACACACACACATGCATAAACACCCCGCTTAGTTAGTTTACATTGTATTCTTGTGTAATTTAGAAGTGCTTTGATTAGCGTGAGTTGTACTAACTTATTTTAACGTAAATTGCCATGTAAATTCTTAGTAATTTAACTTTAACTAGCTCTGTGGTGTAACTCACAATATAATATATTTAATCTTAATAAAATGAATGACCTTACCATAATGTAACTCATGCTATGGAAGAGTGGTTCTTTTTGGTACAGGTGTCTTTACAATTAAAAAAAGAGCCTACCTTCATCTATGTAATCAAATGTATGGAAAAGAAATAAAACAATTTTTATTTTATTTTTTTTATAATAGGAAGTAGGCCACCGCTGATTTTCCAATCGAAATGGAGCACCCGTCTGGAGAAGCTACATTCATCGAACAGATGACCACATTAAGCTAGTGAGTTGGGACAAGTGGTTCCAGGACTACGTGGGGTAGGGGAATCCGTTCAGGCCGGCAGGTGAGGATAACTGAAGCGGCACTCGTTCTGCCGCTTCATCTATCTTCGCGACTGGACTCCACTTACCTTAGAAATACGAATGGTATGATTGCATTTAAGAGCCCTTTCACATTTTTTGTAAAAAATTGTAATTTTTGAGCGCCTCCTTTACCCCCTTATAATATATTTTGACTATTCCCAATAGAAATAAACAGTAGATTTATTCTTCTTATTGTAAGTTAATGTAGAATATTTGCAAATACTATTTTCCTATTTTTGTATTGATCGTTCTACTGCAGCTAGTTTACGGAAAAAACGATAATATGCACAACTTCAAATGCCTCAATCTCTCAATAATGTTAAATAAATTAGATCAAATTAATTACTATGACATCAGAAATATATTTTTGTTGTAATATAATCTATTAGAATTTTGATTTTCATCTTATTGATTATCAAAAGAAACATCTAACCTCCTTGAGTTTTCCCAAAAAATAATGCAGGTTTACCTCGTATTTTGAAATTGAATTAAATAGAATTACTTTAAAAAAACTTTTATAAAACTAATCTACCATCACTGAACTACTGAAATATGTATATATTTTTATAATTAGTTCATTAATAATTATTTTATAAGACTCGAAACATCCCCCGTAAAATGCAATATATACTAGTGCAAATCTACCTGCGCGCCGATCAGTACGGCAGCGGCGCAATTTTGTAAAAGGGCTCTTAAGTTAAGACAGAGAAAAAAACTTTTAACTGACCACATCGAATCTGAAGTATTACAAAAACAAAAGACACACATTTACAACGAATACAAAAAACCAAATGATGAAGTAGAATTCAAAACTACATTGCTAATCAAATTCATTTCGCATAGTAACGTGTGGCAACAGCATCATGCTGAGGCAAGGTCCTGATTAACCATTATACAATACCATACAATACACAATACTTTATTGAAAACACCACAACACAGAACAGAAATGAGGAAAATTACAATTGTAAAAAAAAGAGTGCTTCAATGGGCGGTATTATCGCTAAAAGTGATTTCTTCCAGACAACCTTTGGATGGAGAGGATTGAAAGAAAGCTAGATCGGCGGTGTCAGTAAAAGAAACAAGGTATATAAACGAATTTATGATTTAAATATACATATTATACAATACATAAACTATACATAAGTGTATATAAGTTTAGTCTAGTCAGCAGAGATAAAAATGCAGCTACATCGACAAAAAGTGATTTAATACTAGATTAAGAATCATTATATCACTTTTATAGTTTTAAGTTAGTTTATAATTTTGTTTTTTATGTTGATGTTAATGTGTTTTTTCATTATTTTTGTAATACTCGTGTAATGGTTAATAAAAATCTCTCTCTCTCTCATTTGACATAAACTTTCTAAATAAAGTAAGAAGATATCAGCAATAAACATCTAGCAGTTTAACTGCTTAAAAATAATAAAAATATAACAATAATTTCTGTGTCTTCTTTCAAATGTTTAATACTTGAAAAAGTATTCATTTGTCATTGTGGGTTACCTACAATGCGAAGAGATGGCGCTGCCTTGCAGCTTAAGGCTAGTAAAATTTTGACGCGGCCATCAGGGTTAATAGCATAATTGGTCAGTGCATTCGCCCGGATTGCGAAGGGCGCGGGTTTGAGTCCCGTCCGCTGCCTGGTCCGCGTGGATTTTTTTTAGTAAAACTTTTCTTTAGATTTAAACATCTAGCAGTTAAATGTTAAACAATTATAAAAACATAACAGATATCAGCAAGTTTAAAATTGAACGTTTTCAGTATTAAAAGTTCTAATATGAAATTGAAACTCGAAATTATGATAAAACTCATAGTGAACCACTGCACCGTCATAAAGTCACACGAATCAAAAACCATTACCGGGAAACCGCGCAAGCAGCGGTCGACCGGTCGATTAAGCCACGTCGAATGTTACCAGCAATTCTTTGGGATGCCCGATGGCCTAATGGCTGGCGCAGGAACAATTAAAATAGTCCGATTCCCCTCATTCGCTGCAACGTTGGTAATGATCCGTGAATTCTGCTCAACCGCGAGAATAATGTGGATAAGACTCATTGCCCATATTATAAAAAATTGGTGTTAAATATCCTCATCATCATCAGCCTATTAATGTCCCCACTGCTGGGGACTGATGGAATAGGGAGTTTGGACCATGGCACACCACGCGGGCCCAGTGCGGATTGGCGGGTGCTAACGACTGCAGATGCAGCCGGAACCAACGGCTTAACGTGCCTTCCAAAGCACGGAGGAACTCGAGATAGAGGATTTTTGGTCACCCATCCAATGACCGACCACTGCGAAAGTTAACGCAAACGCGCTAGCCACCTGCACCATCGAACTCCTCACACAATATCGTCCTCCATATCAATAAACCTCACAACATAACATTTCTTTATTCAAATTGGAATTTTGGTCAAGCCAAGTTAGCTCTTTCATTAAAGTCGTAAGTTGTTCTGAACTTAAAATAGTCACAATAATAGAATGAATAGACAATGAACAGTTGGGCAAGTAAATGTTTGTGTTTCTAACAATTCGCTATCATAAAGGATTGACTTACCAAGTTAGGGTCGTCTAAAAGCCATCTATATATTAAATAATAAGTTAAGGGATTCATGGAAGTTTGGTGCGAACGGCCAAAAGTATATTTACCACTAGTGACCAGTACATTTTGAGGTCAACGTAAACATACAAAACAGGCGTGAAAGGGCTTTGATTTATAATTGTTGTGATATATTTTCATTTAGTTATATATTTTTATTTTTTAAGCATTTAACTGCTAGATTTTTAATCTAAACAAAACTTTACTAGAAAAAAAACGACGGGTTGTACTCCGGGAGTGCCGGCAGAAGTGAATATTAACGTTGTGCATTTTTGATATTTTGGAATGGTTCGGGAATAATTTTGCACGAATTGATTTAATTATCAGTATAAAAGTACTATCATTTATGTGGTAGAATACAATATTTATTTATTGCGCTATTGCACACAAACATGACAATTTATATTACGTTAAAAAGTTTATCTATCAGAGAAATCAACTTACATGAATCACACTTCAGCGCACCTAGCGACATCTATTGTAAAAAAAATGCATTTTATTCGCAATAAAACTGCCACCTGGACGTCCTAGATAGAGACTTATTATTATAATACGATAAAATAAAATATTACTATGTTTCGTCCAATATATTGAAAGTCAACAATCTTTCCAATTTTATTGTTTTCTTCTTGCGAATTTTCGATTATGCCACGTGTCCTGACGCGAGTTTAACATTTTTACCTATTACAAAAAAAGTGTACAACGCCACTAAAGAAGTTTTCACTTCAAAAAACCAATCAAACCAGCACCCTCCGCTACCCGGGCGGATGCACTGACCATTATGCTACTGCGGCCCTAATTGTCTGTGACGAAATGTCTCTAGTATTTCTTGGGCTGCAAGGTAGCGCCATCTCTTCGCATTGTCCTTACATTTAATTATTAAGTTATGACATTCATTATTACTCACCGGCTAGTTAAGTTACATAGCATAGTAGTAGTACATTGATCTGTCTGGTAAAAATATAAAACAATCCTACAACCCAACTTTAGCGCAACCTATTGGGTAGAGATGTAATTAAGTTTTTTTTTTATATTCTGAGCTACTTTATTAATACTTTTTCGTAAGAGGCTTCTACAAAGTAATAGAAAGCCTAAAAAATATGGGCGCAATCGGATTTTTTTTCTCAGGTTATGGCGTGACCAAGTGAAAAAGGGTATCCCTTATTTATACTAAAAATATTAGTATACAGCTGAAGAATTTGTTTCTTTGGTTGAACGCACTAATCTCAGAAACTACTTAAGAATTACCGGCTTCAAAAAAATTTAGTGTTGGATAGTTCATTAATCGGGAAAGGCCAAATGCTAAATAGCATTTGGCCCATGACGCTATGACCAATAATGTACGCAAGCTTTTCACCCACAGTATTTATAATAATAATATTTATTTTAGATCTAGTTCCTTAGAAATGTTAGTAACAATCAAACCTTAAACTATGTTAGTACATTTTAGAACATAAAGTTAATTCATATATTTACCCTCTGGGGCATCGGTCACACGGACGTGTATATGTATACAGCATCAAAGAATGGCACACTCTGGTATTTTCCCGATAACATCAAGAATACTGTTGGCGCTCCTACGAACCCTGTGCATCAGCGATGCAATTCTCTTGCGCATCACTGAAGGGAAGTCGTCTAAGAGGCCATCTGCGAACATACCCGATTCACTGCAGTAGCGTGGGAGCCCCAACAACATCCTCAATCCATTATTATATTGTATACGGCGGTAGAAAGTTCGCTGGGACAGCTAGTTTTTCTATATTTTAGATGGAGGGAATGTCCACACAATTACCTCTAATGACTGCAGTGATAAGTGTAACATTAATCGATGGTACTGTCGGCAACGTTAACTGATGCCGAGGATCTATCCATTCTTTAATTAACCGGACGGATCGCGTTAATGACACGTTATTATATGTGTGTGTATTGATTTGATGAATTACAACAAGATAGTAGACCTAATTCTGGCAAGATTATCTAAAGGTAAAGAAGCAGTATCTTCTTTTTATATATACTAATATTATAAAGGTGAAGAGTTTGCCTGGTTGTATGCGCTAACCTCAGGAACTACTGGTGCAATTTAAAAAAATCTTTTTATACGTAAAATTTTTATTTTAAGCATGTAACTGCTCGATGTTATGACCTACCTATGATACCTATAATTGCTATTTCTTCTTTCAAATGTTTAATACTTGTAAAGGTATTCATTTGACATTGTGGGTTACTTTCAATGCGAAGAAATGGCGCTGCCTTGTAGCTTAAAAAAGCCTAGAAAAAATGCGACACAACCATCAGGGCCGCGGTAGAATAATGGTCAGTGCCTTCGCCCGGATAGCGAAGGATGTGGGTCTGCTGCCTGGTCCGCGTGGATTTTTTTCTAGTAATATAATCTTTTTGACTAAACGCAGAGGTGAAGCAATGAAAAATATTGCAAAAACGGGAAAAAGTTTCCATTTGTTAGCATCCGTTACGTGCGCTGCGTAAACGGTAAAACGTTTACGCAAAATCCGCGACAGCTTTAGATTTAAAAAATCATGCCAGAATCAGCACCTATTGTCTGGAAAAATCTAGTTTTGAAGTTATTTAGATGATGTTACAAATACGTATGAAAATGTATTAAAATAGATACCAATTTTAAAGGAAGCGAAATATGACGATATTCATCATTATCATCAACAGCCTATCTTAGTCTACTGCTGAACATAGGCCTCTCCAAATGCACGCCACTCAGATCGATCTTGGGCTACTCGCATCCAGCTCGTGCCAGCCACCTTGCGCAAATCGTCACTCCATCGCGCCTGAGGACGTCCTACACTACGTTTGCCTAGACGCGACACTCCAGAACTCGTTTACCCCAACGGTTATCGGTTCTTATGGCCAGCCCACTGCCACTTCAACTTGCTAATCCGGTGGGCGATGTCGATAGCTCTGGTTCTCTGTCGGATTACCTCATTTCTGATGCGATCCTTCAGAGAAACGCCGAGCATAGCCCTTTCCATAGCGCTTTGAACCTGTGGACCAGCCGTACCGTCAGTGTCCACGTAATGTTGAATTGTAAATATTATTACAGTATAGCTATTAACTGAATTGTTACCATGTACCTACCTAGTTTTTTATGAGTCTCCGATATTTCGGGTGTCGCAAGCACCATGATCCCTCCCTAGGTCTACCCCCCAATGACTTCAGTTACTCCGTGATCATGGTGCTTGCAACAGTGCCGAAATATCGGAGTCTCATAAAAAACAAGGTACATGGTAGGTACATAGGTAATGATCCCGTTACATGGTAACAATCCCGTTAATAGCTATAACGTTAGTGACCATGAAAGTGTAAAAAAAATATATTATTCCAGTGTCGATACATGCCTTTTTGTCATGTATGTCATAATATAGACATACCCTATTCAAATCATTGGAAAAGTTTATACACAACTTAAAACTGCGGTAGTGAATAAATAACCGATGGACACTCACGTTGTTTCTATTAAATTAGTGAAACCCAAATTGAACCTTTACCAGTTTGCCAACGAAAATTGTCAACCGGTACTGTAAAGTAGAAAAAAAGCTGTGAGAGATAAACCCACATACGATTTGCACCCCCCATCCCCTAGAATTAATAATTAATTTATTAAACCGCGATTTTTGAGGTTTTTTTATAGTTTTACGAATGAAAAGTATTGCCGTTGCATTTGTTATTTAATCTTGAACTATTTGTGTTCCTTATAAAAGCATCGAAGCATTGTTTTATCTTTATAAAACAGAATATACGCAATATTGTTATATTGAGTGCACATGCAGCGTGTTTGAATGTCCAATTGTGACTAAAGCGAATTGTGGTCATGCACCACAATTTGAGCGGATCACTTTTGAGCCGCGAGTGCCGTATCTTCCCTTTCTGTTTTAATCTAAGTCGTAGGCCATGGATTGTAAAGTTTTTAAATCAAAAAGCCGTAGAACACGGTAGTTAAAGTAACGTTGACGACATTGTATTTTTTTTTTGCATTTTTGCGTGAAACAGAATCGGAAATAATGACATTATCTGAGTTTCTTACGTCCATAATAACATTGGCTATCATGGTGGATTTTGGGCCGCAAAGGGTAACTCATCAAAGGGCACTGATGGCGGGAATTAGGGATTTAGGGTTCCGCGCGTAAATCCATTATGTATAGGGGTAATAGCTTCGATGATCCCACGACTTCCTGGCATTTAAGTATGTAGAGATAATAGAAGAGACAATGGAAATTTAGAAAAAAATAAAGAGCTTATTTTAGTACAAATACTCGTTGTGGAAGAGTGTTAAGTTGGTAAAAATATTAATTAGTTTTCAAAATCATCGCTGGATGGCGTTACTGTTGTGTTCTATGATTGTTCTGAATCACGATATTTAGTTTGTTTTGAATACGCTTATGGCGCTGGGGGTGTCATATTTATTAATTTGTAAATTAGATATTATTCGTACTAGGTTAAGGAAATTTTGATTTAAATTTTATACATCAGGTAGTTTTTAAGTTTTAGTTATTTATATTTTTTATTATTTTAAAGCATGTAACTGCTTGATGTTTAAATCTAAAGAAAATATAACTAGAAAAAAATCCACGCGGACCAGGCAGCAGACGGGACTCGAACCCGCACCCTTCGCAATCCGGGCGAATGCAATGACCAATTATGCTACCGCGGCCCTCACGGACCGTGTCGAAATTCCTCTAGCCATTCTTAAGCTGCAAGGCAGCGCCATCTCTTCGCATTATAGGCAACCCACAATGTCAAATGAATACTTTTACAAGTATTAAACATTTGAAAGAAGAAATAGCAATTATAGTTATAATTTTTATTATTTTAAAGCATGTAACTGCTTGATGTTTAAATCTAAAGAAAATATAACTAGAAAAAATCCACGCGGACCAGGCAGCAGACGGGACTCGAACCCGCACCCTTCGCAATCCGGGCGAATGCACTGACCAATTATGCTACCGCGGCCCTCACGTTTTTAGTAATTTAATTTTCTATATATAAAGTAAGAGCTAAATAAATACTTTTATCAAGGTAAAGAGAAGCTCTGTAGCGCAGTGGTTACGGCTTTTGATTATAGAAGTTAAGCTGAATTCCCGGTTGGTCATAGGATGGGTGACCTTCGAAAGGCACGTGAAGCTGTTGATCTTGCCTGAAACTGCAGTCGTTAGTACCCACTTAAAAGCACCGATTAGTGGGCCATGACCCACGAATGCATTCTCCCAATTCCATCCATAGGGAAGGCCTGTGCACCAGCAGCGGGGAACTGGGGACATTATTAGACTTAGGGTGATGGTGAAATACACATAGGGTTTTTCGTTAACCAACAGTTAAATTTTTTAAGTTAAGTTACTAGCCCTAAATTGCATGTTGCCGCACTAACCCTAAACAACAAAGCCTAGCGTCATACCAACGTAGACACGACACTATACCGCACTGATGCCAGATTGGGAGGATTCTCCCCAAATTTGGGGGGTTTTTAAAGTGTTGGGGGGAAAGAAATTTGGGTTTGTGGGAAAACCGAGGTGTTTTAATTATATATTTTATATAAAAATAAAACCACTTCATAAACTTTTTATCTATAAAAAGTCGCGATCAACAGTCAATCAACAGTCTCTCTTTCTCATTCTATATAGAGCATGACAATGATTGTTGTCCAAAGCCCACTTAAAAAGTACTTGTCGATCCATTCCGTCTCGCTCAGTCGCTTTGTCAGTCAAGTCCATGTCAAGTCAAGCAAGTCAGTCAGTCATTAATCGTTAGCTTAAACTACAAATCGATCCGACACTATCTTTCATCTATGCTCTTCTAAATCATGATTTGTGAATTTGTCCTTTTAATTATTTGCACCTTGGTAAGATATGCATTATCAAAACAAATTTATGTAACAAGATTTAGAAAGGAGTGGGAAAAACGTCGCGTGCGAAGATCGTGCGACGATACAGTAATGCTATTGCAGAAATACATATTATGTAATATTGTATTTCAAGCTTTTATTGCGGACTTTGAGCGAGGCGACCGAACCAAGAAATTCCGTAACGAAAATAAACCTAACACCCCCAACTCCGACCGGCATAGCGGTGCGGCGTTGAAAGCCGTGCATCGTCTAACGCAGTTTCAGTACGACAGACTTCGTCACGGTGTTTGTGTGCGTGCTACTAGACATATGCGTGTAGACTAGCTGCTAACTGATCATATCTGATTCTATCTCTTCTAGACACAATGCTAGGTGAGACAGCGTGCTTTTTGGCCGCGTCCACGAGTGAGTTCGAGCCCGCGACTAGTTGAACCTTAACGTGCATATATATGGTACGACTGTACGAAGCTCGTACGGATCGAGACGAGCTGCTCCGAAATCGGACGAAGACGTAAGAAGCTGTTTGTGAGAAAGTATATAGGTGTATAAGTATCTATCATCTATGTACGACAGTAAATCGCTGTACGCGTAAAATTTGTGTATAAAATACTGCATATATAAAATAAATAAATATAATTGCATAAGTTGATAAAAAATGCTATGCAATTGCTTTACCGCGGTAGTCCCCGAGTGCCACACTTATTTTTTAAATAAATATTTTGCATAGTGGGGGGGGCTTTTGTTTAAAAACCTGTATTTTGGGGAGATTTCGGGTAAGATTTGGGGAGAAGGAGAAATAGCTTTCTGGTAACATTGACTATACGACGCCCTAGAACGCCCAAGTTGCACGGTCCGTTACAAAGTACACAAACATCGGCTCTCAACTTATCCAAGTTTAATTAATTACTTCGGTCGTGTAGTGGTGGCCGAAATTTGAGGTAAACATTATGAATATTGTTATTGAACTCGATGGTGCGAGTGGCTAGCGCTTCCGGTCTGCGAACACGTTAAGCGACTTTCGCGACAACCGCGAATTGGATGGATGACCAAAAATTTGCTATTTCCATCGTACTTTGGAAGGCACGTTAAGTTGATCCTGGCTGCATCTGCAGTCGTTATCACCTAACAATAGGGGTTTTTTCTCTTTGTTTATCAATTAGATTATCAAAAAAAAAATATAGAGAAGTACTAAATTTTTCTTTTGTTAATCAACCATAAATATTTATTTTATTTTATTTATTTATTTAATTCTAGACCAAAATCCACAGCATTTTCTTAATATAATATAGCTTTTACAATATAGTTCATCTTAATGCCAATTACGGATTTTCATTTTTTAGTTATAGCATAATAGTTTAGAAAACCCTCTACCAAACAAAGGCGAGATGTGGGCAATTCGCGCGCGCCATTGTATATATGTGTGTTTGTGTGTATATATGTATGCATGTGTAAGTGTTTCATTTTTGTTTATATATTGCCAATCAACCAACAGCCCTAAAAAATGTTTTTTAAAAGATGCTTTACTTTAGCAAGTAAATATGTCAAGAGCCGTGATTTTTTTATTGTATGTATTTTCCGATCGAAAAACATATTACATAAATAAAGCGCGTCAAACTTTGAACCTATTTATAGACAGTTTTTTGATTTGTTAAATAGTTTGTATAGCTCTCGGGCGACCATAATTGTAATACTATCACTTTATTATGATTATTTTAAAATATTATAACAAAGGAAGGAATTGTTGTAATAAGTAAAATACTTTCATTGTCGTTTCTTTGTTTTAAGGTGAGATAGTATGATTTATACAAACTACTTTAACAAATCAAAAACTGACTGTAAGGAGGTTGTTTACATATTGATTTGAAATGTAGCATGACGCCTTGGTACAATTTTTAAAAATTAGAAGTGTCGTCAGCATCTCCCATTTATTCCCAAAGTTCAATGCGCATTATTTTTGTATTTTTTTTGGTTGATTGAGAAAGTAAAATTAAGTACCTATCTATTATTTTTTTTTTGATAATCTAACTGACCCGTCCTCATCCCACCTTCATGTCATGACGACCTCCGTAGCCTAGTGGTTTGTACGCCGGGTTTCATGGTGTCGTCCACTCGAGAGTCAGATGTTTGTGTGATGAACACGAGCATTTGTACTCCAGTCATGGATGGTTAATATGTATTTCTATATGAATATACTTATATATGTACGGTATATGTATTCTATCCCTCACCCTGGTATCCCATAACACAAGCCTCATAGTGCTTCCTTTGGGGCTAGGCTAATTGGAGTGAGGAGAGAGGGAGGAGTTGTGAGTGTTGGAAATATTTATTTATTTATCCCAGAGATATTTATAACTAAAAACCTCAAAATATATAATAACTAAAATACAAAAGGAGTCCCTTTAGGCAAGGTTCCAAAGATACTGGCAGCATTCCCCCTTTGAATAGCTAAACTAATTCTTTGTCCGAGGTAGCTGCCAGCTCTTCGTTCTCCTGTGATGTCGACCAACCTTTTTGCTATTTCCTTAAAAAGACTTACAGCGCTAGGACTCCACGGACCAAGGGTCTCGACACCGAATGGGACAAAATCATATTTGGAGCCTAGACCCCTGTATTTGCATGCCTTAGCTTTTTCAGCCGCTTCGCAAGCCGCACCAGCTCTGTTGTTGGTTCCATGTAGATGGGAAGGAGCCAGCGTGTCTGAACAGGTTGCATCCCATACTAGCACCCGGCCCAGATAGATCATGTAACGTTCTCCATATTCCGTCCATAGGAAAGGTAGTTGCCAGCTTGTGCCTCAGCATTAGAAGAAGAAGAATTAATAACCATCATTTGTCCATCAATGTCCCCATGGCAAGGGTTCCACGGCCTTCCCTATGTATGAGTTAGTGAGATTGTGCTATAACCTTAGATTAAAACAAAAAGAGTAGATACGGTACGCTCATACTTGCATCAAATAAAAACTGATCCCACGGCAGCGCGAACGGGACGGCGAGAACCGCGTCACTGCATTACCGACCCGAACGAAACAGCACGTTAAGTTTCAACGGCAGCGCGAACGAGACGGTGGGTCCGCGTCACTGCACTACCGACCAATCACGCAACCAGTACTCGACGTCACTACCGCATGAGATTCAAAACAAAGAACATTTTTTATGAAAAAATATATTTTATAGTACTTACGAATGAAAAGTGAAGCCGTGGATTTTATTTTTAGTTCTTGAGCAATTTGAGCACTTTTTAAAAACACACTTAGGCATTGTTTTATCATTTAAACACAAAATATTAGCAATATTTCTTTTTGGCACATGCATTTTTTTCAGGTCCGTGTTCACATGTACGTCGTTTGCATGTCAAGTTGTGACTAAAGCGATTAGGGTCGTGGACCACAATTTGTGCGGATCACTTTTGTGAGGCTAGTGCCGTATCTACCCTTTTTGTTTTAATCTAAGGCTATAACCCACCAAGTAGGCCCAGTGGTTGACGGCTGCTAATAAAAGCAGACGCAGACAAGACTACCGAACCACAGAGGAGCTAAAAAAATAGTTTTCACGGACCATAAATCAGAAATGAAACTTCTTTACCTAAATAATTTAACATTAGGCGGTGCAACAGGCATAGGGGAATGGAGCAGAGCACGAATCACTCGTATATACAGAGTGAAAAAAACCTATGACAAAGACTCAAACTACACATTCTGTGCACCCAAACAAGTAATATTACAAAATATTACTAATATTATGGAATCATTGGTATTTTAAGTTAGAAAAATGATTTTTTTTTCAGTACGCAATATATAGCGCGGCGTGCTACTGTGGCACTACGCAAAGAATGTGCGTGTGTGTAAGTGCGTTGATAAAAAAGTTTCTAAATAACGTTTTGAAAATATAAATATAAAAATCTTTAAAAAAAATTGTGATTATGCCCTTCAATATCTCCTTAACCATAAATTTATCAGGTATGGTCCAGAAGAAAAAAATTATCGCCATGATGTGGAAAATACGTGGCCTTCGACTTCGTTAAAAGATTTTTTACACCCTGTATAATAATATTATTGCATGTAAAGCTCGTAGCGTTTCAGCCTTCGCCAAATTACCCTCCAATTTTCATGCTCGCCGGGAAGAGCTGCGTACACAACCCACATACACACATACACACACACACACACACACATATAAATAGTCGCGTGACGCTCGTGAAGCATTTCTGTTTCATCTTTTCCATAGCATTTCTCCATTTACACCCCGTGCTAAAAGAAGTTTCGCTTCAAAAATGTTGGTCACCCATCCGCTGGTCAGCTATTGCAAACATCCGATGACCTTGCTTAAACGTTGCTAAACCTCTACGATCGCACCGAAAGCGTTACCTACTTGGGATATCGATCTCTTTAGATTATCACTTTGATCCACCAATACATGTTGGTCGAGCTTAACCCAATGCGAGAATAGGAAAACTGATACAAGGTGATTGCTGCTTTCTAGACATTGGGCAAGTTTGAAGAAGACCAATATCCGATTTGGGTCCCTCCAGAATATTAGCGTTACAAAGGAAATCTATTTGCTGTTGCAATATTATGCTGAGCTAGGCCCTAGTCAGGGTTGCGGATGGGGGGCGGTACGGTGGGCATTAGGCCGCGTACTCAGCCCCCACACGCGCGGGCCTACCTGCGCATGTTTGCGGGGTCCCCGTAATACCTCAGGAGACCCCTGCCGTGGAGCCCCGGGCCGGGAAGCTGCTAGATGCGGAGCCATGATTGAATTCCTAACGGGGACCCCGCGGCTTCGCATTAAGCAGTGTAGAAGGTATTCGCAGGACTTTTTTAGCGGATATTATGCTGTAAAGCTCCCGTTAGAGTTGCGGGGTCCTCGGTGGTCAGCCACTGGGGGGTCCGTAAGACTAGCGGGAGCCAGGTGTGAGGTCCGTTCGGCGGTGTGCCTCTTAAAGGCGCCGTCGTCTGTAAAAAGATTTTTTACCTTCGTTATAAAAAAAAAGGCCCTAGTCAGGGTTGCCAGATGCTGGCTTATCAATTCCGGGTCATTTGCAACCCCCCTGAAAAAATGTCTCCCATAAAGCATTAAATCAAACTCCTCGTCACCCCCCACAATTAAAACATCAAGCAGGCCAGCGATGTTATTCGTTTGCCAAGGCAAGACAGACATGCTGTCTTCATGTTGGTTTCGGTCTTTGCTTCATTTGGCTTCGTAAAAGCGGCTTTATTTATTAGCATCAACTCAACAGCCCGTTTTCCTGCAACGCAGTGTACAATAACCAATTTCGGCGTGTGAACTTGTCGGCTATTGTCTTCACACATACTTGAGGGGATGTTTAATTGTTTTTACAAGTACATATTCGTGGCTGAACATACTATATGGGACAGTATGCCATCTCTGTTCTACTACCTTATGTGCTTTTAAGTACTGAAGGCACGCCTTTTTAAGCATTCAAAATAAGATTCTAAGTGCATATCTATATATATAAAACTCAAAGGTGACTGACTGACATAGTGATCTATCAACGCGCAGTCCAAACCACTGGATGTATCGGGCTGAAATTTGGCATGCAAGTAGATGTTATGACGTAGGCATCCGCTAAGAAAGGATTTTGATCAATTCTACCCCCAAGAGGATAAAATAGAGAATGAAAGTTTGTATGAAACTTTGTCAATTTTAAACCGATCGGGCTGAGACTTTGCATGCAGATATAAGAAGAATCATAGATAAATGTAAGTGTGTATAATACAAGCCTGAGAACAAAAACTGTAGTCTACACTTCAGCTCTACACCGAAGCGAAGCGAGGGCGGGGCGCTAGTGTACTATAAATAATAAAAAATAATAGATGCTTAGGAACATTCTCTAAAATTAAAATGCAAATGGGCGGGTCACATTGCACGAATGGATAGAGAAAAATGGAGACACTTGTGTGACTACTTGGCAGGGACCTATAAACAAAAGGCAAAGAGGTAGACCTAGAGGAAAGTGGGTTAATGAAGTAATAAGAAAGGCTGGTGAAAATTGGACTACAAAAGGAAAGGACGGATAGACGTGGAGCAAAATGGAGGAGGCCTATACTCGTTGAGGGATCCATAATGACATTCAATTATTACCTACTTTGACATTCAATTATCATTTAAAATTTGAATTTCATTATTATTTATATTTGACAATTGTATGAAATGAAATTATATACTTAATGCTAATTGTAATCTAATTCATAATATTAATTGTTGTAATATTATATTATTTCATGCATGTGTTTATGATAATGAGGAGCTCGATGGTGCAGGTGGTTAGCGCGTTCGGCTGCGATGGTTGAAGTTAAGCAACTTTCGCAGTGGTCGGTCATTGGATGGGTGACCAAAAACATCTATCTCGAGTTCCTCCGTGCTTCGGAATGCACGTTAAGCCGTTGGTCCCGGCTGCATCTGCAGTCGTTAGCACCCGCCAATCCGCACTGGGCCCGCATGGTGGGTCATGGCCCAATCTCCCTATCCCGTCCCTAGGGAAGGCCTGTGCCCAAGTAGTGGGGACATTAATAGGCTGATGATGATTTATGATAATTCTATGATATTTATTACTTGTTCATTTTGGAAATAAAGAGGCTATATTATTATTAATATTATGTAGTATAATCAAAATAAAAAATCAATTATTCAGTCTAGTTACAAGCACTTGTGAAAGTCTAGAAGCTACGCCATCGGTTCGCAAAACGACAGCGGCAGACTTTGTACTGGAAAGAACCGGCAAGAAACTCAGCTAGAGCTGTTTTTTCCCCTGTAGGTATAAACAGAGTAGTCAAGTTGAAAAGTGACTACATTCTGAAGTCACCTTCCATTACATAAGAAATCAGAAATCAGAAATTAATATATCTTTATTCAAATTGGATGTATAGTACAACTCTTTTGAATCGTCCAAAATTTTTTTTCCCTACCACTCGTTATGGACATATTTTTTAGCTGCGGAGAAAAAGGAGCGAAAAAAACTCCACAACATTAAAAGCATAATGTAACAACATTTACAAATCATTATGTTGTTACAACGTCAATACAATCATGATTTATTTAATATAGAAAACCTGTTGGAATGATTGGAACAGTTCAAACCCAAGCATTTTTGTCTGTAATATAATCAGACACTTTGTAATTAGCTTTTTTAATAAGTGCTTTTTTTATACTATCTTTGAATTTATTTATGCTTAACTCTTGGATATTACTTGGGACTTTATTGTATAAGCGAACACAAAGACCTTTAAATGAATTATTGATTTTGTGAAGCCTAGTAGCAGGTAAAGTTATTTTATTTTTGTTTCTTGTATTAAGTGTGTGAACATCACTGTTTTTAAGAAACAAAATAATATTTTTTCTTATTTATATTTATATTATATTTTTTCATAATTTAGGATATAGCTATGTACAATTAGTTTTGTAGTGAGCTTTTCATATTTAGTAGGCAGGTATATGTACCTGCCGCCTTCGCTTCCTATAGGAAGCGACTTCGTAGCGTCAACAACAGTTATCGATTAACTATATTAATAGTTCATCTGTTTTGTTTACAAATAAAAATAAATAAATATTACCAACACTCACACCAATTAGCCTAGCCCCAAAGTAAGCACTGTAGGCTTGTATTATGGAATCCAGTATTCCATAATACAAACCTACAGTGCATAGTTTGGGAACTGCCGGTAACGGATAGAATACATATAGGTACTAATGCATATATAAGTATATTATTTATACAGAATAACATCTAAAGAAAATATAACTAGAAAAAATTCCACGCGGACCAGGCAGCAGACGGGACTCGAACCCGCATAGGTAACCCACAAGATAATGAGAGAGATTGCAGCTTAAGAATGGCTAGAAGAATTTCGACGCGGTCCGTGAGGGCCGCGGTAGCATAATTGGTCAGTGCATTCGCCCGTATTACGAAGGGTGAGGGTTCGAGTCCCGTCTGCTGCCTGGTCCGCGTGGAATTTTTTCTAGTTATATTTTCTTTAAATTTAAACATCAAGCAGTTACATGCTTTAAAAATAATAAAAATTATAACCAGAATAACATATTATATTAAACATCCATGACTGGAATGCAAATGCTCAAATTCATCACACTATCATCTACCCCCACCGGGATTTGAACCCGGGACCTCTCGAGTAGGCGACACCTTGAAACCCGGCGTACATACGAGGCCTTAGGTAAGGATATTTTTAAATTGAAATACAATCAAAAGCGAAATAAAAAAAGGAATACCTTTTTTCAAATTAATCAAAGCATAAAAGAATTTAGAGTTATTCTACGGGTTTTATTTTTACGGCTCAGTGACTATGGTGTGGGCCGATGTGGCCCCTTGTGGGGACGGGCGACGGGTCAATCGCAATTATGGACGTTCCAGGGTTAATGCTTCGTAGGGAATCACTAATTATCAACGCGTACGGTCCGATTCCTTGACCGCAATAGGCACTGCCGGATTTAGGGGAGAGCAACCGGGGCGAAAAACCGAGTATCACATTCACGTAGAAAATATGTATAATGACGAAGCCTAGAGTTAGTGTTGCCAGATACACATTTATTTGCACCCCCCCCCCCCCTCCCGCCCGTGAAAAAATAAAGCATCAAATCAAACTCCCCATCACCCACCAGAAATAAAACATCAGGCAGGTTCATTCGTCATTCGTTATTAGTTTATTTTGTTACGAAACTAGCACATTATCAGAATCCGGGACAATAAGGTCTAACTCCTGGGTTACGAACCTGGGGGTAATTACCCCTCGGGGGGTAAATCAGCCATACTTCGGGGGCACAGCCGGATTTAGGGTAGGGTAACCGGGGCGAAAGCCCCGGGGCCTCCACAAACGGGGGCCCCCACAATAGAGACTTCGGAAAAAAATCTTTCAAATTCGAACTACTAAACAGTAGTAAACATCTTTTCCTTTGATATTTTTTTTGCTCTTTTACCTTTACCTACAGCCTACAGTACTTTGTACATCTAACATACATGATTATTTAATTATATTAATCTCAGGGCCGAATTAAAGGCAGGGCAGATGGGGCTGTGGCCCAGGGGCCTCCACAACAGCTTAAGAAATAACAAAATTTCGATGGGTCAACAAGCATACAAATCCTAAGTGGCCCGGGGCCTCCACAATCTTAAATCCGGCTCTGGCAATAGGGTATTAAAACCATTTTTGAAGTGACTCAGTTAAATTCTAAACTGCTAGTATGCTACTAAAAAAACATACAAGTGTTATTCAATCGTCAAGTGCCTTAAAAATGTATTTAAAGAACAATGTTAAAATTGGCCTAAGAGCCAACACCAATTTGGAATTTATGATAATTCTTAGTATATTTTTTGCGATAATTATCAGTATTAAGATTGTGACGGACACTTCCAGTTAAGTAAGCTAAATTAATAAGTTAAAAAATAATCTGAGACAATAAATACCATTTATGTGTATAATCTATGGCAGCGCTGCAAACAAAACACTCTTTCTTCCTAATGCCGGCACTCCATTTGGCTGTTCGTATTTGCTATTTTAAAACATGACATCAGTCTGTCCTTTTCATTCCTTATTAAGCATGACAAGGACAATTTTTTGTCAAGTGAAGGGCCGGCATAAAACTTGTTACTCTGTGGTTGTGGTGCATGCAGTTTCATAGTAATCTGTGGCATTCGTGCATTCCAAAGAGTAGTTTATTATACCGGAAACTGCATTCTCGTTTCGGATTACCTGTTGTGTGTGTTTATTTGCGATTGTTTTTCCTTTAATTTAACTATTTCGGCTATCATCATCGATGTTACCAAAGAGCAGAGCCCTTATTACCAAGTGCTAGTAAACCTGTGCCAAAATATCCTGAGAGGATCATACTGCCAAATTATTCAAGAACACCTGATACATATTCACGCTGCATATTTACACAATATACATGTGATATACAAATAAATACAATAAACAATATGATACAATTATGTGAAAAATAGTCAATAAATAAGAAGCAAAACTACAGCTTTTATTTTATTCATGATTCCTACCTAACCAAGTTTTTCTTAATAGTTATTCTTTAAAATCGCACCGAATAAAATGAATTAGTTGTAATATCAATTCACTTCATACTGAGTTCATACTAAATTCATAGGTATACCTATGTTTAATTGAATATTGAACATAACCTCAAAAAAATTAGTTTTCCTAATAATTTAAGTTCTCAGAAGTGTCCGTCAATAATCTTTGTTTTTACAGTCATTTACTTACGATTTTATATCTAGAAAATAATATTTCAATATTGTTGGTTCTTAGGCTAACTATGTATGGACGCTGAAATGTCCTTTGACATTTTCATATTTTCCGCGTAGTTAGTACTCAGTGGACGCCATATTGCGGTCTTAAAGTTATTATTTTATTGAGCGTTCGGATACTACATTGAAAGATTATTAAAAATGTTATTGTCTATGTCTGTATTTATTATCTAAATGAAATAATAAAGTACTTTATTTAATTGAATTTTTAAGTTTATTTCAGCCTTGCCGTAACCTATCACCAGTTCCATAATGTGGAGACCTTTAGACGAACTGTCGAAAAGGATGTGGAGCGTCAGAAAGTAAAGAATAACGCATATAAACCGTTTAAGTATGATGCGCATTAGAATGTGACAGCGACTCCGACATTGAGTCATGAATAATAATATTATATTTTAATAATAGTACAATTTTATATAATTTGTAAATATTTTATTCAATAAATGGCAATTTTTTACTCTAAATTTAATTATTTTTAAATATGTAATCATATATATTTACTGTTTTAATTTAGGGGTAGTTTTAAGGGTAGAAAAGCTTAAGAATATGATAATCATTTTCGAGAGTGGAATAATATTTAAATCCTTTTCATTTTATCAAAAAAAAATTTTAACAATTTTTTATCAAGGGGTAGTTTTCAAGGGTTGAAAGTGAGTTTAGTATGAGGTAATTATGTTAGAAAATACTTTACAATTTCACCACTTACTATTAGACATGTTTTCTAGCGATAAAATGGCTCAATGTCAATTTTTCCATTAAGTGTTGTTTACACCCCTTAAAAATAATAGGCGGAGTTCAGATCATTTTTACTTTTGAAGTTAAGGGTAAGATGAGCCTAATTCCAAAATTTCATGCAAATCGGTTCACAATAAAAGAATTCGGAGGTAAGACCGTAACCGTGACGACCTCCGTGGCCGAGTGGTTTGTACGTCGGGTTTCATGGTGTCGCCGACTCGAGAGGGTTCGAATCCCGGTGGGGGCAGATGTTTGTGTGATGAATACGAGCATTTGTACTCCAGTCATGGATGTTTATTATGTATTTCTATATAAATATACTTATATATGTACTGTATATGTATTCTATCCGTTACCCTAGCATCCCATAACACAAGCCTTACAGTGCTTACTTTGGGGCTAGGCTAATTGGTGTGAATGTTGGAAATATTTATTATTTATTTTATTTATTTTTCGCTTCAATGACTGCACTATTAATCGAATTCTAAAAGGAGGAGGCGAGGATGTTCTCAATTTTGCCGGTATGTTGTATTTTATGTATGTACAGATACACCGATTACTCCAAGATTTCTGACCGATTTACGTGATTTTTGAAGTGAAACTTCTTTACGCCCGCTGGTCTTGGGGGGTAAGCTGGCGAATGCGTTACGCGTTACGAAGAGTGTATATTTTAAATTAATTTAAACGTCAAACAGTTACATGCTATAAAATAATAAAAATTATAACTATAATTGCTATTTTTTCTTTGAAATGTTTAATACTTGTAAAAGTATTCATTTGACATTGTGGGTTACCTATAATGCGAAGAGATAGAGCTGCCCTTGCTGCTTAAGAGGAATTTCGACGCGGTCCGCGAGGGCCGCGGTAGCATAATTGGTCAGTGCATTCGCCCGGATTGCGAAGGGTGCGGGTTCGAGTCCCGTCTGCTGCCTGGAGCTCTATTTTTGAATCACTCGTCTTGCGTCGAACGCTCGATTTCTACTAAATTTCATTCGACATAATTAATTCCGTATTTTTGAATCGCTCGAGTGCAACGAATGGGTGAGACCACTCGCTGCATGGCGAACAGTGGAGGCGAATGATAGAATAATTGTCAAATTTTTTGTGCTATTAAACGACGATAATCTATCATTGTCATGCTTTATATGCGAGAATTTTTTGTTCGTTTTTCATTGCGTTAATTATCGGTTTTTATTTTTTCTGCGTGAAATGAGTATAATTACATATTTCGTATTAAACAGGTAACACTGGTGACGAATAATTCAAAAATACGGAAAATCAGAATTATGCGACTTGAAAGTCGAAGGTGACTTATGTCGCATTCGACGATGCTATGTCAGACGAGTGATTCAAAAATAGAGCTCCTGGTCCGCGTGGAATTTTTTCTAGTTATATTTTCTTTAGATTTAAACTAACCAAATTTTTTTTTTTTTTTAAGAAGAGTTTCTTCTTAAAAAAGAGTGACACATTCATTAACCATGTATTTCTTTCCCAATATTAAGTTCTAGTTCTTCTACTTTTAAAACATTAAACATTGCCTTAAACTCGTCTGAAACCATTACCATGTGAATGTGTCACTCTTTTTAAGAAGAAACTCGCTCCTAATACACAGGTTAATAATATTTTTAGGAGTCGGGGTCCCCTTTGTACCCTTAGCACGAACCAATATCGAATTCGTATCGTTTACGAGTACGAAATGCCACTGTCAAATTTTGTACGGAAACTTGGCAGGGGCATTTCAACAACAACACTAAATGTAACTAGAACTAAAAATCAGTACACATTTGACAATGACATTTCGTACTCGCAAACGATACGAATTCAATATTGGTTCTTGCTAAGGGTACTGATTTGCAATCTAGTATGTATCCAATAAAGAAAGGCTAGGAAAATTTTGACGCGGCCAATAGGGCCGTGGTAGCATACTGGTCAGTGCATTCGCCCGGATTGCGAAGGGTGCGGTTCCGAGTCCCGTTCGCTGGTCCGCGAGGATTTTTTTCTAGTAAAACTTTTCTTTAGATTTAAACATCTAGCAGATAAATGCTTAAAAATAAATAAAAAAATGGGTGCGTGTACTTATGTAGGCGCGTGAGAAGTTATCCTTCTTTGGCATCGTTTAAAATTAGTTTTTAATTGCATGCAAATAATTAATTACAATAAATTAATAAAAAGTCTGGAAAAGTACACAGTCAATAAAGTTCAGTTTTAATTTGAAAAAATAAATAAATAATCAAAATATTCAATTAAAATCGCTACTGAATATAATTTATTAGAACATATGTGATTTGCACTTGTATGAAACTCAAACACGTATTCCGAATATACAAACTAGAAACATGTGGATAAATATTATAAATATGAATACCTATAACTGTTACTTTATTACAAAAAATAAAGATGTGGTTTTTGGTTCTACTACACCAATGGTCAAGAGATGGCGCTGTAGTCTCCTGAATCGCGCTTTGGTTCCGTTGTTCCAGATTAATAAATACTTTTGATAAGCCTTCACAATGCAGTCGTTAGCACCCACTAAATAGAGATTATATTTCTATTTTGTGGGTAGATTTTCTTAATAACACAAAAGTAACGCATGAAGTTGGTCGCTAAAGCTGTTGACCAACTTCATGCTGTTAAAATTTTGTGTTACAGTGGTGCGCGCGCATCTTAAAATTTCACTCTCATCATTTTTTCATAACACGCCTAAAGAAGTATAACTTCAAAAACATAAGATTTATTATTATAATTGAATGAAAAGTTTTTAAGTAAGATTCAATAAATTGCTCACTTGTGTAGATAATCGTAGCAAAAAAGACAACAGAACCATACCACAATAATCACTATGAATAAATTTAAACAAGACAGCATCCCGTAAAATTTCACGGTAAAATATTTCTCTCTTCTAACATAAAACGTAGCTACTGGCAAAAAAACTTACGCGCAACCGAAACTAACCGGATAACACTGGCAGCGACATAAACAATGTATATTTTAATCAATCATTATTGAAATATACCGCGGTTGGCGATATTGAACCATTACTCAAAGTCAAAAATTCGCGGTGCGTCATTTTTTTCTCGCGCGCACGATTTTCTAGATGATAACGTCTCAACAATATTTTACACGAGAACACGTACTGAAAATTCCAAACTTGCTATTTCAGTTCTAAAAGAGTTTCATACTCATATCATTTTATTAGTTCATTTATTTTTTATGAAGACATCATAAATAATATAATTAAAGCAAAGTTCAGAAATACAAACTCCAGGAAATAGCGAGAATTAGGCGAAATGAAATTACTTATTACAAAAACCCAATTAAGGCATGCATCATACTTTAAATTAAATTCCAATCCGTGTCTGCGCTGAAAATACTTACATTGTACGACATTTCATGATCATCAGCCTATTAATGTCCCCACGGCACAAGCCTTCCCTATGGATGGAATAGGGAGATTGGGCCATGACACACCACGCGGGCCCAGTGCGGATTGGCGGGTGCTAACGACTGCAGATGCAGCCGGGACCAACGGCATTACGTGCTTTCCGAAGCACGGAGGAGCTCGAGATAGTAAATTTTTGGTCACACATCCAATGACCGACCACTGCGGTAGTTGCTTAACTTCAACGATCGCAGCCGAACGCGCTAACCACCCGCGCCATCGAGCTCTTTCCCTGTAAGCTATTAAATTGAAATTATTTAGGGGGAAATTCAATTCAATTCAATTTATTGCACTCATGTGGTTACATGGATGGTTACAAGTTACAAAATGCATAAAGTACCTAACATTAACCCTGTCAGGGTATCGCAATATAGATAAAAATTACAAAAGAGAATTTAACAAATAAACAATTATCTATATGAAGAACCTAATTTTTATTAAACAACTTTTTTTCTCAAAGCATGCATAAATGTCATCTGATTTCATTAATTTTATAACTCACTCAATTGATCTTATTTACAGTACTAGTTTAATTTTGTAATTATTATTATGGAAATTCGTTTATAAAATTAAATTTGTCAATAATTAAAATTGATAAATATGTCAATAAAACTAAAATAATATGTCAATAAACATGATTATAATAATCTAGGTTTGTATTTTAAAGATCGCCTCATTAATATTATTTTGTTGCAAAGTATTCATCTATGGTGTAAAAGCATTTATCTAATAAATATATTTTCAATTTTGTCCTAAATTGGTTAAAATGTTTTTCGTTTTTTATGTGAGCGGGTAATTTATTATAAATTTTTATACACATATAATATGGACTGCTACTAAGTTTTCTCAATCGAGATGGTGGTAAATATATTCGATTTTTGTGCCGTGTTTTTATATTATGTGTTTCGTCAACTTTTTTAAATACGTCTAAATTTTGATGTACGGATAGTGATATGTCTAGGATATATCCATATATAAAGTCAGGATTTTGTATTTTATAAAATATGGTCTGCAGCTTTCCATATTGAAACCGGGAGACTTGCCTAGCTGGGAGAGCTGTTGAGTCAATTCGTTCAATGAATACAATATGCGAGACGCCAATCACAACAGTCTCATATGTGACCAATGAACAAGAATCGACGTTTTGTTTACACTAAATTTATATACAACTAGCGGGCCGCCCTCGCTTCGCTTCGGCGTAGAGCTGAAGTGTAGACTATAGTTTTTGATGTCAGGCTTGTATTATACACAATGACATTCATCTATGATTCTTCTTATACCTGCATGCAAAGTCTCAGCCCGATCGGTTTAAAATTGACAAAGTTTCATACAAACTTTCATTCCCTATTTTATCCCCTTGGGGGTAGAATTTATCAAAATCCGTATTCATTTGACATTGTGGGTTACGTACCATTGTATGCGAAAAGATGACGCTGCCTTGCAGCTTAAGAAAGGGTAGAAAGAATTCGACACGGCAATTAGGGCCGCGGTAGCATAATAGTCAGTGCATTCGCCCGAATAGCGGAGGGTGCGGGTTCGAGTCCCGTCTGTTGCCTGGTCCGCGTGGATATTTTTCTAGTAATATTTTCTTTATAGTAATGATTATTTATTGAAAATGAGGTGCCAATCAAATGAATACCTATATGATTGTCAATTTAAAATGAAAAGTACGCACTTACTATGGCGCCGTCTGTCCAAACCAGTCCAGTCATTGATAGACACAAATCTTTATTTTAATCTTGACCTCATCTCAGAGGTTAGCGTCGTCACATTAAACTAACTTTCACGTGCCAACGATCTTAATCCAATATAAATAGAGTTCAGTATCTCCGATACCAAGTGACTTTATATAAATAAATACAACTTAACTGTTACGTCATCTCTCGGCCGTTCACCGTTCATATTTTTCATTCATAAAACTTAACTGTCCCACATTGAGGTTAAGTTGGAAAAAAACCTTTAAACTAACTCGCCTAAAGACTCGTTTGCCGTAACTTTGGTGTTAAGCAACTTCCTACGTAACATTCGCAAGTTTTGATGTGAATTTAAAATTTAAAAGACCGCAATGAAACAAGTAGTAAAGTATACCATTCTCTTTCTTTCTCTAGTACACAAGAGAGATAGGGCATAGCGGATATATAAGCTAACTTATAAAGATATATTTCTTTACATGCTTCGTATCGTTCTGCAACTCAATATGATTAAGTTTTTTCTGCAATGAGTTTTGGTACAGAGTTATATATCTATACTCGTATATATATAAAACTCAAAGGTGACTGACTGACTGACATAGTGATCTGTCAACGCACAGCCCAAACCTCTGGACGGATAGGGCTGAAATTTGGCATGCAGGTAGATGTTATGACGTAGGCATCCGCTAAGAAAGGATTTTGATCAATTCTACCCCCAAGGGCATAAAATAGGGAATGAAAGTTTGTATGAAACTTTGTCAATTTTAAACCGATCGGGCTGAGACTTTTCATGCAGGTATAAATAAAATCAAAAATGAATATCATTGTGTATAATACAAGCCTGAGAACAAAAACTGTAGTCTACACTTCAGCTCTATACCGAAGCGAAGCGAGAGCGGGCCACTAGTTAATGAAATAAAGCAACAACCAGTAATGTGGCCGATTTACGGCCAGCCGTGGTCGTGGCCGCAAACTTCTAGGCTGGCACCTCAACCGTATCTTCTGCGGACAAGATTGCGGCCACGGTCACGACTGGTTGTGGTCGTAGCCACAGAACATAGAGGTTAGAAGGGCCTTGTGGGTGGGGCAGGCGCGCCACAGTTATGTGTTTGCATGCTCATTACTTGATCAAAAGTTTTTTTTTCTTTTTTTTATAGATAGGTCAGACAAATGACTCCACCCCACCTGATGTTAAGTGAAGGTGAAGTCCAGACGCGAAGATAGCTGATACAGCAGTTCTACCTGCGACACCAGCCATCCTCACCCTGCCGGCCTGCATGTTGCTTCTTCACGCCTCTTTTAAAGGATCTAACCTAGTGTGGGGGGGGTGCCTTAACGTTCCTAACAGGAGCTCTACTCTCTTTCTCCGAAACGAAATTTCGGCAACGTACGAATTTTAACCGAAATTTCGCCAGTGATTCTACTCTATTTCATCTTCTAACACGCACATAAAATTCGGAATCACAGACAGTTATCGTGAACGTATGGAATGAGTTATGTTTGTGAGTTCTTTTTGTCTACACTTTTTCGATAACGTTTTTTACTTCATAACATATTACTTTACGACAAAATTTTTGATTACATTAAAACAACCTCTTTTGACAGTGTTAGCCGACTATTATAATTTGTAGAGTTTATGCAATCGAATGTATGTCATACTAAATTTGTCGTGTAACACTTTGAAGTATTGGTACTACAATAATAAACAAAAAAAATATTTATTTGTAAATTTACATACTAAAAAATGTTCCTCACGCTAAGCAGCCTTAATTAAAAATACCCTAGTTGTAATCTTAGGTTTAATTTAAAAAAAATCCCAAAACGAAAATGAATAGGTAACATTTTTCATTTCGTCAATTTGAGGTTAATATTTCGAACAATTATGTGTCAAATTCAACTTTTAGTTCGAAAGTTTTGTGAATTAGATAAGGCTTGGAGAATTTAAATGTCAAACTATTTTCGGACGAACGTGCGAAATTTCGATAGGAAATTTCGTTTTTCGTTGAAACAGAGTAGGCCTCCAGGTCTTCCCTGTGGATGGGGAGTAGAAGAAAGAGATAATGACCCACCACGCGAGCCCAGTGCAGATTATTGAGTTCTTCCGACTGCAGATGTAGCCAAGACCAACCGTTTCATAAGCCTTCCGTAACATGGAGGAGTTAGAGATTGGTGCGGTTTTATGAAACCACGAAAATTGATTTTTCTGGCTTAAAATAGTTTTTTTTATATAAATAGGTCAGCTTGCAGCAGTCTACCAAGGCTGCTTTCTTTCTGGACCGATATAGCCTGGCTTGAGTAAACGGGAATGTTTTTGAGACACGCACAATGGTCCAATAATTAAGACTAAGTGCGGAAACCGCCCTGAAAAACTAACTAACTAACTGTAGATAGGTCCGACAAATGATTCCACCCCACCTGGTGTTAAGTGTGTGGCGGCTGGGTGATGGTAGGTTGGGGGCCAAGGCCCAACTGATTTTGGTCGGGCATTGTATATATATCGAGTGTTAGCCTCCGAATTTCTCTTGCGCGATGTAGGATTCCATACGTTGTGAGCGCAGGTCCGGTAGCGCCATCTCTTGAGGAGGCGAGTGATTATTTCCTACATCCGTTGATTATATGTGGAGCATATAGATGTCGCCGCCACAAGTAAGTTAAGTGAGAGCAAAAAAGTACTTTCTTGGCTGGCAATCGAACCCGGTTCGCCTGCGTAACAAGAGAGCTTTATACCACTGAACCACCGATACTCGGTGATAAGGCCTGAATTGTTCAATGACAATTGAAACGTTATGCGACATGTTTAAGATGACCGAAACCAATGCGCTATTAAACGCTGCAATGTGTGTTGATGGACCATCAAATTCACCCACGTATAGTGTTTCATTCTTACATTTGACTTAAAATACAATAGGGTATTTGACAAGTTTTAGAAAACGATCTCACGTTATTGCCTATGTTTATGGAGGCCGTAAAAAGTGGAGGATATTCATCATTCTGTTGCGTATTTCAGTAAAAATAACCAAATCAAAAACTCCATTTCCAAGTTGCCGCGAAAACGTTTTTCTGGACAATATGGCGTCTTACTAGTGTGTGACGTCACACGACTGATATTAAAACGTCAAACGATACAATTTAATGTCACTTTAACCGGAAGTTTACTTGCGTGTGACGTCATTTTAGGCTCCGCCAATCCCAAGCGTTTTGGGTCACGTGACAATAGATAAGAAAACTATTATCTTTTTCGTGGGTATTTAGTAAAAATATATTCATTATTCATTCTAAAAACAGATGCTAACAATTGGCACTTTATTTTTAATACTGTCAAATAGCCTATTCGCCTTGTACGTATGGAACGAAAAATTAAATTTAGCAAAATTTACGCTTTTTCATTACTTCAAGCTCCCATGGTAGGCTTATAAAGGGTCAGATGAGACTGAAATTTAATTTGGTCCGAACTAAACGGGAGACGGCCTGAATTAGCTCCTATTGTTTAGGTGTCCGATCTTTGTATAGAGAAGTGACTGGATGGTGCACAGGAGCAAATTTTTATATTATGTATTCATTTGTATACGGAAAATCTTTGGTATCAAACGGTGCTTTAGCCTGCGTAACATACTTCTGTCTAGGTATTCTGTAAGATGCAATTTCACTTGCGATCTCATTCATTCAGATTTCTGACAAAGGACATGGTTAGGAAACTGCCTTTAACGAGTATAAATATTTCGCACTAGAGGCTATGCGGAAAGAGAATGGGATTTAGATTGGAGGACGCTGTAGTGCTTTTGTCCCATATTTGTAAGGTTTTACCCCTTTTAGACATGATTAAATACAAAAAACCGAAAGAAATCACAACAACAAACAAATCCGTATCAATACAAAACTTTGACGTTTGACAGATTGCTGGGTTTGATTGCCAAATAAAAATCTTAATGTTAGTTCCGTTTTTCGCCACGCCCATTCCCTTTCCGCACAGACTCTAGCCCGTAACTTTAGAATATTTTTTTATTAATTATTATTATTCTTATACAACTTTTGTGAAATATTCAAATATTTAGAAGTATAAAAAATTATTCATGTCTGTTTCAAAAGCGAAATGTTCCGTTTTACAAAATAAATGAAGAATAAATGTACACAAAAAATATTTGATAAGTATATATATAGAAATAAACAATATTACTTCTAAACTCCTTCAAACTAGAAGGCTTACTTGGCCCTATTTTTTATTATAAGAAATCACTGAAGGCCTAAAATAATAGATTTTATTATTCTAATCAGGCTTGAGACAAGACTGTATGATAATTAATCCTTTAATTTTTGCAAATGGACAAAATAAAACTTCACAGATTTCCTGTCAGGCCGACGATAACAAATTATTTGTATTTATTTTTGCTTTAATAAACTTTTTGTAGAGTTAATCATAGAAATGGGAAGAAAGATTCTAAGAAAATGCGAAATTGATGACTCTGTAAATAATTGGCAATATCTTTTATCAGCTGTAGTAATGTAATGACATAGTAGGAGTTTTCATAATTTTCAAGATTGTGACTTTATCAAAACTTCCTGAGCCTTTTTTGGTAGAAATTATAAATATTCAGCCATTTAGCATTGACTATTACTAAGTACAGTATTTATACATTGCCAGGGCAGTCGCTCATACAAAACTTTACTACAGATGCCATTTTTTCACTATTTATTGCTCGATATTAAAACATAGTGTCTAATGTATTGCATAACTGTTGAAATAAAATAGAGATACATTAAAATAACACAAATTTTAAAACAATATAGCACAGACATTGGTACGTAATCCTGCATTTGCGAATTTGATTGGTCATCATCATCATCAGCCTATTAATGTCCCCACTGCTGGGGCACAGGCCTTCCCTATGGATGGAATAGGGAGATTGGGCCATGACCCACTAATGAACTCTGAAATGAACCCACTCATGAACGCGCTAAACACTTGCGCCATCGAGCTCCTCTAACTGATTTGATTGGTACTTGCCTGTTTTTTTTAAGATTCCAAAGTTCACGTATTCCAATTCGATAGCGGAATCAAGTCACCAGCTTATTCATTTTTATTCATTTCCATTCAACGTTCATCCTTGGTGTATAGTTTTAGCTATTTATTACTCTGGGTTCCGAGGTTTAGTTCAAAGTTACTTACTCCTGTATTTATTGCACAATTATATACGACGCCGTTTTAATGTAAGTAGTCTAATCATCATCAGCCTATTAATGTCCCCTCTGCTGGGGCACAGGCCTTCCCTATGGATGGAATAGCGAGCCACGACACACCACGCGGGCCCATTGCGGATTGGCGGGTGCTAACGACTGCAGAAGCAGTCAGGACCAACAGCTTAACGTGCCTTCCAAAACATGTAAGAACTCAGGACAGTAAATTTTTTGTCACCCATCCAATGACCGTCACGTTTGAATGATTGATTGATTGAATGAAAAATAGATGTTGTTCGATTCTCAAACCAACTAAATATGCATATAAAACTTCACGAAAATCGGTCGAGCCGTTTCGGAGTAGTTTAATTACGCACACCGTGACACGAGAATTTTATATATTATATAGATAGACATTATATATACTTATAGGTATCTTATTTTTAAACATTATTATAGCTAGACTTCGCTGGCTGGGACATGCAGAGATAATGGAAGAAGATCGAGCAGTGAAAAGAGCGTATTTGGGGCGACCGATAGGACGACCACCCGTTGGACGTCCCTGATACCGCTGGAGCGACGAGGTGCAGCAGAACTTGCAGTCTTTGGGTGCCGCCTGCTGGCGGGACCTAGCCCGGGATCGCAGAGCATGGCGTCAAGATGACGAAGACCAAGATCCACTTTGGATCGTTACGACGCAGAAGTAATTAAACAAGCATTATAGTAGTGATGCTGGAAAGGAAAGGACTTCGACACAAAAGAAATAGAGGTAGACCAAAACAAAGATGGATAGACGAAATTAACGACGTAGCTGGTAGAGACTGGATCACCAAGGCCAAAGATAGAAAAAAATTGGAGTAAAATGGAGGAGGCCTTTACTCGCTGAGGGGTCCTTAATAAATAGAAAAATGAGTATTGACAATTTTTTGAATTATAATTGACATGTTTGTAATTTATTGACCTAATATTATTGGAATTGTATTGAATGATTGATATGTATATTTGATATTTATTAAGGAAATAAAAAAGGCTATAATAATAATAGTAGTGATACATGCAAAATTCTATTGAAGGTAGCCACATCATGCTTAAGAAAGGACAGTTGTCGATTATTTTTTTATAATCTAATTGACGTAATAAATATTATTTTGGGTCATTTATCCCACTGGAGCTCTACTCTCTTTCTCCGAAACGAAATTTCGGCAAGGAACGGATTTTAAACGAAATTTCACCAGTGACTCTATTTCGGAATCACAGACAATTGGGATGATGACTAATTTTTTTTTCTTCGTTTATCAGGTTCGGTCAAAAAGTATTGGACACGTATTTTTTCACATAATATAAACATTGCAGAGATATATTAATTTGAAAAGTCGCATGACGTCACGTTTGAGTACACTTATAGGTGAAAATTCACTCAAAAGTGACGTCACGAGCCCCTACTCCCAAACTTTGACGCGCTATAACCTTGTCATTTTTTGGTTGATTGCCCAAAAAAAAATACGTGTCCATTATTTTTTGATCATCTAACTGACGGACTAAATAGAATTACGTTTACTGTACCCCGTCATCGCCCCTAAATGGAATGAGTTATGTTTGTGAGTTCTTTTTGTATACACTTTTTAGATAACGTTTTTTACTTCAAAACAATATTACTTTATGACAACATTTTTGATTACATTAAAACTCTTTTGGCAGTGTTAGCCGACTAATTTATGGAGTTGATGCAATCGAATGTATGTCAACCTAAATTTGCCGTATAACACTTTGAAGTATTGGCAATACAATAGTAAACGTAATAAACAAAAATTTGATTTATTTGTAAATTTTTAATACTAAAAAATATTCCTCACACTAAGCAGCCTTAATTAAAAATACTCTAGTAGTAATTTTAGGTTTAATTTAAACAAAAATACCAAAACGAAAATTAAAAAAAAAACGCTTTTCATTTCGTCAATTTCAGGTTAAAAGGACATTGGGCAAAAATGTATGGACGCTGCACCCACGTCCGCCACGGCTTAAACTGCATTTGTTTGAAAGGTATTATAGTCGAAATCATCTGTGCCAAAGCGCATCAAATTCCATCCAGGGGGTCTTTAGTTATTTTAAGTTAAATATGTACAAGTACTATAACGAACGAACATTAATGAAACAAGGGAATTGATTTAGTTAGCTAGTTTGACCCAACCTACATAGGGTGCTCAGGAATTATGGGAGTTATGTTATTCTGCCGCGCTAAAGTAAATCCAAAAATCCCCGCTTGGGTTGGATTTTTTTTAAACATTCTGTTCGTTACAGTAAATTGTCTTCTATGTAAAACGGAGCGACCACAGATTACACAAACTCGTCCACGCTTCGGAGAACACTTGACTCCAGTTCATCCATACTTGAACAAAACCGATAATCGTGTTCCAATATCCAAAGCGTGTTAGATAAGAAACAATCAAGTAGCAGGGAGCGCACAATCACAACGAAGTAAGACGAGACGACTATTTGCAACTGAAAGTCCTTCATCATCCGTAAACCGTTTTGAAATGTCTAAGTAAGAGCAAGCGCAGGTCGCATGGTCGGCAGGCTTTGTCGTATATCTGGTTGTACAGTACGATATGGCATATTATTATGATTACTAATAATATAAAATGAAGGTACTATAAAATGAATTTATTCAGCTACTTAAATATGCACATGTGGCATATCTATTGACTACCAGGATATTTTTTACGGTGTCATATCTTTTGAGTCCCAGGATATTTATTTTCGGTGTCATAATAAGAAAGGCTAGTTTTTCATAGATCTATCGATTCATACTAATTACATTATTGGCGAAGCTGGGTGCGTTTTGCCCATTGTTCTTTCGAACAATAATCTGTCAAATTCAATTTTTAGTTCAAAAGTTTTGTGAATTAGAGTAGGCTTAGAGAATTTAAATGTCAAACTATTTTCGGACGAACTAATTTTCGAAATGAAATAGAAACAGAGTAAGGAAAGTGCGAAATTTCGTTCGAAATTTTGTTTTTCGTTGAAATAGAGTAGGCCTTCAGATCACCCTTCCTGTATTGTAAGTGTTAGTGTTGTCTTCCTACGTCCAAACGAAAGGGAACACTTAACCTAGTCGGTTTCTGAGTACACCAAAGACGTGCTTTATAAGATGACAAATCATAAAAAACCTTATAGTTAATTTAACGTGACATATGAGATAGAGAGTTAATCCTATAATTAATAAGTATGTCATAAGCGGAAGGCGTGGGTATATGAGGTCAGTGGTCGAATTGCGCAATTTTCGTTTGCAACGATCGTGGCGCAAGTTTTAAGCGCACGATTTTGTTTTTCTAATCACTTTAAAACCCCGATGTTAGCGATTGAATTTTACCATTTCGTCCTGTACTAACCCAACGTCCAAAATGTTGTATCAATCGTTTTAAAAATCCCTTATCATAAAAAAATGAGTGTGGTTATTGTCATGACCTTTGATATTTTATTCAAACTTGTAATTTCTAATGTCATGATTGACAACTGTCATTGAAAATAAATATTCAATATGAACAACACACAATTATATATACAAATATAAAAGTGGCTACGAGGATGGGAGGACTGTCATGAGCTTTGATATTTTATTCAAACTTGTAATTTCTAATGTCATGATTGACAACTGCCATTGCAAATAAATATTCAATATGAACAACACACAATTATATTTACAAATTTAAAACTTATGACCGAACGACACGACTGAAGTGAAAATTCAGAGATGGAAAATATAAACAGATGCAATAAAATGCGATTCGCATAAAATCATATCTTCATTTCGATTGAAATTCCAACTAAAACGCTTCAGCTTATGACTTAAAAGCTGGCACGAGAATCACATTCTACGTAGGTGTCATAGAAACAAACGGTTAACGATTATCAAAGCTTTGACTTTCTAACAAAACCTCTGGTTAATTAAGCGTCGATATTTCATTTTTATCAATACTATTTGCATTGAAATATAATTTAGATTATTTTGAAAAAGTTTTTATAAAAGCGGAAGCTTATAAAAAGTAGAAGGAAAATATCTGACACTGCCTTACATAGTGAAATTATGTTTTTGTATCGTTTTCTCACAATTAAATTGATTCAGGAGCTCTACTCTCTTTCTCTGAAACGAAATTTCGGTATCGAACGAATTGCAAACGAAATTTCGCCAGTGACTCTACTCTATTTTATTTTCGAAAACGCACATAAAGTTCAGAATCACAAACAATTTTCGTGAACGAATGGAATGAGTCATGTTTGTGAGTTCTTTTTGTTTACTTTTTAAATAACGTTTTTTACTTGGAAACAATGTTACTTTCTGACAACATTTTTGATGACATTGAAAGAACCTATTTTGACAGTGTTAGCCGACTAATTTGTAGAGTTGATACAATCGATTGTATGTCAACTTAAATTTGTCGTTTAATATTTTGAAGTATTGGAAATACAATAAATGATAAAAATTTCGTTTGTTTGTTAATTTTACATGCTTTAAAATGTTCCTCGAGCTAAGCAGCCTGGATGAAAAATACTCTATCAATCATTTTAGACTTAATTCAAATAAAAATCCCAAAACGAAAAAGAAAAGGTAACACTTTTCATTTCGTCAATTTGAGGTTAAAATTTCGAACAATAAATATCAAATTCAACTTTTCGTTCGAAAGTATTGTGAATTAGAGTAGGCTTGCAGGTTTTTATTATTTTACTACCGACCGCCTGCGACTTAGTCCGCGATAAATTTAGTTATTGTAGAATCCTTCAGGGACCTCACATTTTTTCTGGCTAAAAAGTTATCCTATGTCTCAATCCAGGTTCTAAATTCATCCAAATTCGTTCAGTAGATCTTGCGTGATTGTATAACTAACGATAAAGGTAAAGAAAAATTTACGAGAAAAAATTCCACGCAGACCCAGGTCTGCTGCCAGCAGCAGACGGGACTTGAACTCGCAGCCTTCGTTATCCGGGCGAATGCTCTGACCATCATGCTACCGCGGTCCTCACAAAACACTTTTTTTTTTGAGTGTGTATGCTGATGGTCGCAGATGACTTTTACAGCGTCACCTCAAGCCGAGAATTGGCGAGTGCCTTTAGAGGTATTCCAGGCGGATGGCATCTCCCCACGGGAGGAGTCTCCTCTCCGTCTGGAGCCTCTAGACCGCTCAAACCTGAGGGGCTAACATAACACGGAGAACTGTGACGCAACCTATACTTTTGGTCGCCCAGCGCGCGGTACGGTGCGTAAATGCATTTTCCATCGTCAAAAAAAAAAGGTTTTCACACACATCACTCATTAAATAAAACTAGTTTTAACGGGTTAATGCACGAAACTTTATTTATTTATTGACGTTTCGCAGCCTTTTCTTGTCTGCTAAGAAGAATACTGATTGTTTATTTAATTTTGTCGAGCTACCTTCGAAAGACTTTTATTGAGCGTTCAGTTATTTCATTGGAAGATTTTTAAAACTTTATTGTCTATGTATGAATTTATTAGTTAATTTAGTTAATAAAGTACTTTATTTAAAATTATTTTTTGTAATTTTGAGTTTATTTATTTGACCCTAAGTACCGTAAACTACCACCGGTTCCAAAATTGGGAGACCTTTCTAAGAAGAACCGGCAAAACAAACTCAGAGAGAATTTCATATTGTTTTATGTTCTAGGGACACAGTATTATCAACTAAGCATTTAGGCTGTATACAGAACGAAAGCTGGAAGCCGACCCGCGTTTATCAGCGCTGGTCCTTACTGGTAACAGTTACATAAAGGAAGCAGATCAAAGCGTAGTTGTTCATCAATTTCAAAGGGCGGTGCCAGTGCTGACCAGCGCGTGTCGAAGATTGTCGGCACTTGTCGGCGACGTTCGGCGCTTATCGACGTTGGTCCATAGAAATGCCTGCGCCGGTTGCCTCATTATCATTTTCATTATCAGCCTATTAATGTCCCCAATGCTGGGGCACAGGCCTTCCCTATGGATGGAATAGGAAGATTGGGCCATGACCCACCACGCGGGCCCAGTGCGGATTGGTGGGTGCTAACGACTGCAGATGCAGCCGGGACCAACGGCTTAACGTGCCTTCCGAAGCACGGAGGAGCTCGAGATAGTAAATTTTGGTCACCCATCCAATGACCGACCACAGCGAAAGTTGCTTCAGTTCAACGATCGCAGCCGAACGCGCTAACCACATGCGCCATCGAGCTCCTCCGGTCAGAGCTTTTTTTCTGTATACGGCCTTACTGCATGTGTGGTGCGACGGAAAATGGAAGGAAAATGAAAATTTCGACGCGGCTAATAGGGCTGTGGTAGCATAATGGTCAGTGCACTCGCCCGGATTGAAAGGTGCGGGTTCGAGTCCCGTCCGCTGCCTGGTCCGCGTGGATTTTTTTCTAGTAAACTTTTCTTTAGACTTAGTTTTTTTCCGAAATTCCATTGGCATTCGTATTTGGGCTAGCGACCAAATGTAATCGCGCCATTAGTAGCACAATTGGTTAGTGGGTCCGCCCAGATTGCAGAAGGTGCGGGTTCAAATTCCGTCTGATGCCTGGACCGCATGGATTTCTTTCTATTTTGGAGGAGCTCGATTGCGCAGGTGGTTAGCGTGATCGGCTGCGATCGCTGAAGTTAAGCAACTTTCGCAGTCGTCGGTCATTGCATGGGTGACCAAAAATATTCTGTCTCGAGTTCCTCCGTGCTTCGGAAGGCATGCTAAGCAGTTGGTCCTAGGCCCGCGTGGTGGGTAATGGCCCAATCTCTCTATTCCATCCATAGGGAAGGTTTGTTCCCCAGCAGTGGGGACGTTAATAGGCTGATGATGATGATGATGACAATTTTCTTCAGATAAATTCTATTGTTATGAAATAGGATATACCTAAGACACAGAACACCTTTGTGACTTTAGATGTTTTTAGCTTATTTTCTCTTCTTTTATAATGTAAGGCTGTAATATGTTTTTCTAAGTTAACCATAAATAAATTCAAAGATGCTATAAAAAAAGCACTTAATAAGAAATCTTATTACAAAATGTCTATTATTAATATTACAGATAAAAATGCTTGGATTTGAACTGTTCCAGTCAGACCAACAGGTTTTCTATATGAAATAAATCATGATTGTATTGACGTTGTAACAACATGATGATTTATAAATGTTGTTACATTATACTTTTAATGTTGTAGAGTTTTTTTCGCCCGTTTTTCTCCGCAGCTAAAAAATATGTCCAATAACGAGTGGTAGGGAAAAAAGTTTTGGACGATTTAAAAGAGTTGTACTATACATCCAATTTGAATAAAGATAGGATTGATTTCTGATTTCTAACTGATAGTATTAAGTAGGTACTAAATGAAATACGAATCACTAGAAAATCTGAAAAATAATTTCATTAAAACAATGAGTCTGATGAAAAATGATCTGATACTTCAGAAAAACATTAAATATGATTCACCCGCCCACCCGAACTATGAATTTACGACTTTTTTAGGCAAATTCCAATTCATGGGGACATTATAACGAGACGTAATGGTAGTTATAGGTTCTTAAAGATTGTTTTATGTGACGTTTAATGTTATGGGCATTATGTCTACTTATAAGCTTATCATCATTTGATTGTCAGCTTGTTAATGTCCCCACTGCTGGGGCACAGGCTTTCCCTTCATTTTTTTTCTCTTGACAATGTATTTTTCAAATTTGGAGTAGGTATTTAATTTTCCATTAAGATATGCAATACACGTTTGGTTTATGTATGACAGTATTGTTATATTATTAAAATTTAATATATGTAAGAAAAAACTATGATGAATTTGCAAAAAAAGTCAAACCCATAACTTTAACATGAGATTTAAGAACAAGCTTGCCGTTCCATGTTTCAGACTCCAAAAATCAAGAGGTTCATTTCTGGGTTGTAGTATTGCATTGTTTAACACAGTTCCCCAAGATCTGATTGAGCTTCCACTGACTAAATTTAAATCTCAGATCAAGAATACTCTCATGAATAAGGGCTATTATAAAGTTGTTGATTATCTAAATGATCGTAATGCATGGACATAGTGTTTCTTATAATTTGATATTAAATGGGCATGGGTATTAGTCATTTTTCATAACAGTAATATTGTACCTATCTAATGCCGCTTCCTATATACTACATATAATGTTAACTATAAAATTAATTGTAACTATATATTTATATTCTAGACTAGCTTTTGCCCGCGACTTCGTCCGCGTTTTCGTCGTTTTTCGTAAAAAAGTAGCATATGTCCTTCCTCAGGGTTCCGTGGTTTTGATGTGACAGACAGATTAACTTTCGTATTTTAGTAGGGAAATATAATATGTCAATCCACAATACTGTTAGAAATATCGCAATAAGGAACCGCAGAATATTATTATTATCACTGTGCCCCGAGATCATCAGCATGTAACTCCTTGTATGTTATTATGTTAATGTATTGGTAATATTGTTTAGATCGCTTTCACATGAGGCTTAAGTACATATAGAATGAAAATACTTCAGCGCAAAGCTTCCGGGTAAAGTACGTTAAAAGTTGACCCGTCCGGCACGTGAACATAAAAAATTCTAGGACTACTAACCCGGGCAAGAGCGACATAACTGACCATGTGAAAAACAACTGACACCGAGATCTACTCCAGCATTACGAAAAGTCTGCCCTTGAGCCTTATTTATTGTCATTGCATAACACACCGATACTGGGAATTGCGTTCTTTTAAATTAGAATGGAAAATTATTTGGTATCATGGGAATTCTGGGAGTAAAGATGGTTTCTCCTGCACCGCAACCTATTGAAATTTGAACCTCGATTACATTTTGTTGCAACTGGGTTACTTTAAGCCGAGTTCCATTGCAAAGTTGTGGTGGTCTTAAATTTCGGAGCAGAATAATCGGAATGCCAATTTTTAAACAAATTTCATGAGAAGGAAGTACGGGCATATTTAAAGAATTTAAAAATTCTATCGGGTAATTAGTGGCTTCTTGTTCATCAGCCATTCTATTTATTGAACTATAAACTTTGCTTTCCCCCTGGATATTCGACAGTATTTTATTATTAATCTCAGATGCCTGGTCATTGCGAAGAGTTAAAATGGACCTTTCGCGTAGCCAAGAATTGTCCTTATTTAATATATATTTGTTACGTCACCGTAAACTGACGATGTAAGATGTTGTTGGGATTGCACTATACAACATAACTCAGGCGTCAGAATAAGTTTTCCTTGGTGTAGCAGTGGATAGGTATCTTTGGTGAAGGTATTTTCTTTAATAATATATCAGAAAATTCACGATCATCCGGGTTATCTACAGTTCTCACTCGCATGTTTATAGTCAAATGCACCGATGTATATCACGCCACAAATAAGAGCTTTTCAGGCAAGCCTTAACCTCATCAGCTCGGGTTCCCCGTGGTATTACCGGTAAGGTTTGTCGGAAATCACCACAAACTAAAACTGTGATACCGCCCATTGCTCGATTATTTTGTCTTATATCCCTTTAAGTTCTGTCTACCGCTTCTACTCCTTTTCGATGGGCCATCGTACATTCATCCCATATGATTAAATTACACTTTGAACGAATATTTAAACACTACCAAAACAACTAATACGTGGTCCTGACTTTAGCTACCTAACACTTAAAATCTAAGTGACTATTTAAACTAAAATATTCTTATAGAATTATAACCAGAAATATATACAACTCACAACAAAAAAGAAATGAAAATAAAGCTAAAACGCCTGTGCAATTCTATCTACCTATACCTACTTCACTTAAAAATAAATACTTATAACTATTTTAATTAATAAAAGTACCTACGCTTAATAATTTTTAATTTGAACGAATATTTCAACAGTACCAAAACAACTAATACCTATTTTACAAAATAACAACAAAAGAAATTCAAATAAACTATTTAAAGACTAAAAGTCGCGCTGATAAGCACGGTTTCTCAATATTTCTCAATTATTGTCTGTTAATAAGGTCGAACGCTCTGAACTCATCAACAGCCAAATATTGAAGCTCGCTCGCTCTCTTTTTTTTATTTTTTTGTTTCTTGCCAGACGGGGGAGCAGGTGAGAAATCCTCATGGATACCCTACAGCCGGCTGCAAGGTTATGTCAGACTCGTACTGACTAAAAAACACCCGTAGGGGCTGCCTCTGGCCGGGAAGGCCTCTAAGGCTTCATCGGAAGCGATCGTCCCCCAGGGGGGGGGGGGGGGGGGGGGGGAGCGACGCAGAAAACAGATTTAGACAGCTCGCTCTCGGACCTCCCGCCTTTTACACAAAAATAATCCTTATAGCATGATTCAGTACTCACGTGCGACGGCGCGTTCGACATTATTTCATGTATAAGTTTGGTGTTTCTATACCGATTTCTATGTTTTGTTTTTATTGAAAAGGTAATAATGTTAACTTTTTTAAATTAGGGATGAGTCAGAGTATTATAAACGTAAGAGTAAACAAATATGATCAGAATGCTCCGAACTGCTAAGCTATCGGGAGTTACACGTGTTATTGTGAGTCAACCATAAAAGATAGACATATGCTGTTGCGGTATATTTTTTAGACAATTTTATGTAGAATATTTCCGTCATACATGATTTCTATGTAACTTTAATCATTAAGGCTGCACACGCGACGGAAGCTTAAAAAATATAGTAATTTCTCCCGTTTTCCCAACATTTCCCTTCACTACTCTGCTCCTATTGATTGTAGCGTGATGAAAAGTATACTATAACCTGCCCAGGAGTATGAAGAATAATTGTACCAAGTTTCGTTAAAATCCGTCGAGTAGTTTTTGTTTCTATAAGGAACAAACACACAGACAGACAGACAGACAGACAAAAAATTTACTGATTGCATTTTTGGCATCAGTATCGATCACTAATCACCCCCTGATAGTTTTTTTAAAAATATATTTCATGTACAGAATTGACATCTCTACAGATTTATTATAAGTATAGATGATGTAATGGAAAGTGACTTCAGACGTATTTCTGAAGTAATTTTTCAACTTGACGACACTGTATATAACAATACAGGGAGAAAAAAACAGCCCTTGCTGAGTTTCTTGCCGGTTCTTCTCAGTACAAGGTCTCCCGCCGTAGTTTTGCGAACCGATGGCGTAGCTTCTTGACCTTCACAAGTGCTTGTAACAGCCTAGACTGAATAAATGACATTTCATCACAGTCTGGGCCTTGTGACTTGTTAGTACAGGTAGCTATTCGTAGTTGCCTTTTACGGGCACCAGTCTCCCACATAATAGGTTTATGTGCTTGTATTGATTAAGCTAGTTACCTATGGTGTTACACCTTTCATCGTCAGACGTCAGTTCAGACGTCATTGGAGATTTTGTCTAAAATAGAGTTTGTCCCAATTTATTTAACTTGCGACAGTCAAGAAAATATTTCTACCGTATCTTCATGAAGCCCTACCTACATATTATGTGTTTAGAAAAAGAAAGAACATGTTCGCTGTGTGTTATACCTCAGTGCTGGTACCACAAACACCCACTCGCGACCCACGTAGAGAAACCGTTGTTGTTTTTTATTACCTATTACGAAACCTTATATGTCGTGAAATTATAGGCAGGTAGTTTGTTAATAAGTGTGTTTTATGTTTCCATATTGCTATATTTTCTGATGTAATACGTCAATGTCAAAAGATTTTTGGAGCGCTGCTTAGAAATTAGGTCAAGAGTATTAGGTAAATTATTATTAAAGTTTTATATTTGTCATATAAAACTTTTATATAACTAACTAACTTTCACTCCCAAGTTGGAGTTTGGCTAAAAATAGTCGGATCTGGGTAGTTATCGGAAATAGCCTACTTATCATATAATGTTTTATTATTATAGCACGTAGTTTTCGCTCCTGACTTTGTTCGCATTTATTCCATTAATAATTCAAGCTATAAATGTATCACAATCTATTTTCTATCTATTTTTTTATATATAATGCAATAAATTACGCCACTCCACCTGACGTAAAGTGTAAAGCTGGCGGTTCGCACCGCGACCGCGACAGTAGACCGCGATGAAAGACCGAGACAGGAGACCGAGACAGGAGACCGCGACAAGTGTCTCGGTCTCTTCTGTATGTACTGCGTGGCGAGACCGAGACTACAGACGAGACCGCGAGACCGCAACCACCTCAGTATCGTAGTCTATTGATGGAGTGAATTGTGTTTTAGTGTGTCATTAAATACTGTTATGGAACGCCACGTGGAGTTATTATTGGAGGAAGAAGACGATGATTTGCTGTTATATTATTACTACAAAACTATAATGTTGTGTATTGTAAATCGGAGGGTGCTGTCTGATCAGTTCAATTAGCTTATCACAATCTTCGTCAGAAAAATCAGTAATTCTTAATAAAAAAAAAACACGTGCATTTCGGACGCGACACGAGACACTACTACATAGTCCGGGACGGCGACCAGTATGACCAGAATAAATTTTACGAAAAAAATGGTTGCCTGTAAAGTCGGTTTTACGGGCGAAATTGCACAATAGGAACAAGGAATTGAATGAAAATAAGAATTGCACAAATTTTAACTATAGAAATATATTTTGTTTACTAAAACATTGTACATGTAAACTTAAACTTAACACGAGAGACTCATCGTAACGTTACCGAGCGTTACACTTTTTCATAAGTGACTCCCAGCCGCAACCTAATTTAAGACGTTGTCACGTCAAAAACCGAAGCTCTTCAAAAAATACTGTAATATACCAACTTGTACATGAAAATAGGTACATGGCCCTGTGCTTGTTGGTATATTTCAGTATTTTTTTGAAAAAGAAGTCAGTAAAATATACCGAAAAAGTTTTAAAATACCGAATCTGGTCACACTGACGACGACCGTCTCGCTGTCTTCGGTCTCGCGTCTCTATCCTGTCTCTGTCGTACGCGCGAACTGTCACCCGTACAAATCTAAAGAACAAGCGCCGGTGGCGGTCTGCTATCTTTGTCTCTCGTCTCGGTCTCCGGTCGGTTTTTTGGTCACCCATCCAATAACCGGCCATTGCGAAAGTTGCTTGACTTCCCCGATCGCTGACTGAACGCAAAAAAAGAGATGGTGATAAAAACGTGCTCATTATGATCTATAATCATAATGCGGTGTTTATGCTAGGGGAGCAAAGCTTAGCATAATCGAGTCAGTGGTTTAAATCCGTTCCAGTGTAACAGACAAAATCACTTTCGCATTTAAAGTTATCACTACATAGTATGTATGTAAAGAGCAAAGTCGTTTCCCGCTGTCTGTCCCTATGTCCCTATGTACGCTTAGATCTTTAAAACTGCGCAATGGATTTTGATGCGTTTTTTTTTAATAGATATAATGATTCGAGAGGAAGGTTTATAATATGTATAATACATGCATAATATAGTAGAGAAACACTGATATTTTAGAGGTTTTTAATGTAAAGTCGTAAATAAACACATATTTTTGCGCTTACATTGCAAACGCTGGCTGAACCCTACGAGATAGATCAAAATAATGTACTACAGTATTGTACACCTTTAAAAGGTCCACAAAAAAGTCTGCGATGATATATGTCTATCTCTTAAGGATAACCCACATTAACCATTTTTTTTTCCTTTACCTTTTACGAGAAATAATAGATTTTATTTACGAAGCGATTTTCAGCAATATAACATTCATCCTTATCCAATTAAGTACCTTAAATACATTGTGCATTTAATTTAATATGGAATAATTTGGTTCTTTAACGCATGTAATTTAAATGAATATTTTCCAAGATATTACAGATCTAAAATGCAGGGACAAAGCGTTACCGACGCTATCGGGCGGGGGGGTTGGCGGCGCGTGCCTATTGTAATTAGGTATTAGAAGAATGTCATTGTGTATAATACAAGCCTGAGAACAAAAACTATAGTCTACACTACAGCTCTACACCGAAGCGAAGCGAGGGTGGGCCACTAGTAAATTTATAAAATACTAGTGGGTAAACGTGACTTCACCTGCGTGGAAAATTGAGTTTCCCATACAAACTAACACTCCAGTTTTCACCCCCTTCAAGGGTGAATTCTGGAATGAAAACTACCCTACGTCCTTTCTCGTAAGTCAACCTATCTCTATACCAAATTTCTTTTTAATCGGTTCAGCGGTTTTATCGTGAAGAGGTAAATAAACAGACATACAGACAGAAAAAGAGACACTTTCGCATTTATGATATTAAGTGTGGATCAGGATTATGGATTCAAAGTAATAATTTAACGAAACACGGTTATTCTTAGAAAACTGTCGGCCACCCGCAGTGGCTGACAGAAAAACAAACAATAATAATGTAACTACATAGTTAGATATTAACGTATAAATATAATAACGTTATGAACACGTTTCTTCCGTCTGTTTGTAGACTATAAAACACACGTGTCTTCTGTTTTATTAATATGGTATTTAAAATAATAACGACAGTTGGTACGCTGTTTTGTTTATATAAAAATAACAGTTATTTTCATTGAGGTTTTTAGATGCAGAGTCAACAGTATATACAAGGTAGCACAAAGCGGCAAAGATTTTAGCTTAAGAGGGTAGGCGAGTAATGATTTGAAGTGAAAACTTCTTTAGTGGCGTAGTACACTTTTTTTTGTATGGGTAAAAAATGTTAAACTCGCGTCAGGTATAACACGTGGGCTGATCGCATCATAACACACAATAAAATTGGAAAGGTTATTGACTTTCAATATATTGGACGTAACATAGTATTAAAAGAATAAGTCTCTATTTAGGACGTCCACGTGACAGCTTTATTGCGAAGAAAATGCATTTTTTTACAATATATGTCGCTAGGTGCGCTTAAATGTGATTCATGTAAGTTGATTTCTTTACAATAGATGTCGCTAAGTGCGCTTAAACGTGTTTCATGTAAGTTGATTTATCTGAGAGATAAACTTTCTTAATGTAATATAAATTGTCATGTTTGTGTACGATAGCGCAATAAATAAATATTGTATTCTACCACATGCATGATAGTACTTTTATACGGATAATTAAAGCAATTCGTGCAAAATTATTCCCTAACCATTCCAAAACATCAAAAATGCACAACGTTAATATTCAAGTTTTCACTTCTGCCGGCACTCCCGGAGTGCAACCCTTCGTTTTTTACTACATAAGTATATTTAATTTTCGAGGCGGAAATCGTCGAGAGCCAAAACTCAAATTTCGCTATTTTGTATTCACAATTTTCAGCGTTTACTACTGTTGTCTCTATCGCGCGGTATTTGCCAATGCTTGACAGCAATAGTGTTTTCAAATACCTATTTCTCAAATTTCTCTCAGCTCGCGTCCGCTCTGCGTAAAGACGCTACTGAAGTCACGACAACGGCTAACTAGAGCCGAGGTCCGAGTCTCAGAGACGCCCTCTAGTTGAGCCGACCCCCTCAGGTTCGAGTGGTCAAGAGGCTCCAGACGGAGAGGAGACTCCCCCCGTGGGGAGACGCCATCCGCCTGGAATACCTCCAGAGGCACTCGCCAATTCTCGGCTTGAGGTCCCCTTAGGATCTCGCCGTCCCCAAACCCGGTGACGCTGTAAAGGTCATCTGCGACCAACAGCATACACACTCAAAAAAAAGCTAAGTACTGAAGTTCGACCGGTGTAAACCACGATGGAGCTCTATGATGTCACACATTTCGGCCGCTGGTGAATATTGCCTGCAATAAAATTAAAAATAATGAAGCGATTTCTATTATTTAAAAGGATATTAATAAAAAAGCTTATTAGATCATTACTAAAAAAGTTTATAGAGAAAGGCTACGGGTGTTACAGCACCTACTATGGCAAGAATTATTATGCATACATTTTGCGTATCATTACAAAAGTTTTGTTAGTGACATTAATTACTTTACGAGTGTCATCATCAGCCTATTAATGTCCCCACTGCTGGGGCACAGGCCTTCCCTATGAATGGAATAGGGAGATTGGGCCATGACCCACCACGCGGGCCCAGTGCGGATTTGCGGGTGCTAACGACTGCAGATGCAGCTGGGACCAACGGCTTAACGTGCCTTCCGAAGCACGGAGGAGCTCGAGATAGTAAATTTTTGGTCACCCATCCAATGACCGACCACTGCGAAAGTTGCTTAACTTCAACGACCGCAGCCGAACGCGCTAACCACTTGCGCCATCGATCGAGTTCCTCGACGAGTGTGTCGTAATCTTTTTATTACAAGCTTCTAATTAGTTTTCATGTCAGTTTTTATCTACAAGCTCTTTCGCTTAATTAGCATAGAATAATTATTTTAAATTGAAAACAACACATTGAAATATACGAATGTTGACTTTTTTAAAAGGACTTTGTTTTCGAATGCTTTCATATTTATATGTGTTTGCAAGTTCAAATACTTATTATTTTATTACGTATAGAAATAAGACTAATTACATTGAGATGGTCAGTGTCCCACTGTCGTGAAATGATCCATTTTCTCTCATGATGGGCTTTAAGAGAGGTAGGGCATAACGGATTGAAGCGTCCGTCCGGGGAACTAACCTCCACCTCTACATAAGGCAGTGGGTCAGGTCTATAGGCCATGGTGGCCGCTTGCTATCAGGCGGGCAAAACCCTTATTTGCCATCCTTTCTGCCACATTAAAAAAAACGGGGATATTTGGGGGGGCGGGGGCAAAATACCCCCGTTAAGCCCTGAGATCTTGAAAATCTTACTCTATGAGTAAGATTTTCAAGCATGGGATTAACGGGGTCTTTTTTTTGGGGGTAGGGTTACCAGATGATAAAATCAAAAGTCCGGAGAAAAGGCTTGATTTCCATTGAAAAATCCTGAGATTTTTTACAGTTTGAGAATTTTCTCTCAAACGTACTTAACAATCAAAAAAAGTCGTAATATTATTGTTTATACTCTGCTTACACTTTTAAATCAATATAATTTGAAGATCTTAACACGGGGGGCATTATATGAGTCCATAATAAAAAACAAACCTTACTTAAAAATGTATCATCACATATTAAGTATGATAAAACTGATTAAGTACCGACTTGGATAATAAAGTACTGATTTTAATTATGCAATTACTACCAATAGAAGATTATTTTTAATATGTTTAACTTTTTATTAAAGAGATCTTTAAAACGGAAATTGAAATTAAAAAATCCTGAGTTTTTTTGAGATTTGCAAAATCCAGCCGCAATCCTGAGGGGAGTCCAAAATTCCTGAAATCTCAGGACAAATCCTGAGATATGGTATTTGGGGGGGCATTTTTTTGTCCCCCAAAAGACCCCGTTAAGTCCTGAGATCTTGAAATCTTACTCATTGACAGAACATATTTTATCACGACCTTCCGTAAGTTGAATAGTGATGTGAATCTACCCTATTTTATTTACTCGACGATGATACTACTCTGCCGCAATACAGTTTTGTTACTAAAGCGGAGGGTAGTTGTCAGTCTTTGATGTTGTTATCACATACATAACCTTAGGCCCTGCCAGAATCATCAGCGCTGCAGCAGCTCTGGTATTGCTGTAGTATTAAGCTGAGGCAGGGACCTAGTTGGCCTATTTTGGCTTGTACGACTATGTTTAAGGCTAATAAAATTTCTTTCTTTCTTTCATACCTTAGGGGCTGTTCAATTATACGTAAGCACCATAGGTACTTTAAGTACTGCTGGTCATGAAGCTCATGAAAGCTCATGAATCAATAAAAAAAAAATGGTTGCCTGTAAAGTCGGTTTTACGGGCGAAGATTTTACGTGACAACGTCTTTTTCTCGGTAGAATATTTATTGATATGAATATAATTAAATTGCACAATAGGAACAAGGAATTGAATGAAAATAAGAATTGCACAAATTTTAACTATAGAAATATATATAATACGTCAAAAAAACATATTACAATGCATTGTGCTTGTGAATACCATCGTAGCATGCAACCACGCTACGACGATTCGTAGCAAACTTGCTACACGGCTACGGGGTTCCAGCATGCTACGAGACTCATCGTAACGTTACCGAGCGTTACACTTTTTCATAAGTGACTCCCAGCCGCAACCTAATTTAAGACGTTGTCACGTCAAAACAGAATACATTAAAGGAAAAATGCATATAGGTACCAATGTTTACTTAAGGATGGGGGGGAGGGGTAAGAGCTTTGCTTACTTTTGCTGACGAGGGGGAGGAGGGGTTAATAATTGTAATAAATCTGCTTACATAATACTTGAACGGCCCCTTACTATAAAGTTGATGTAAATGTTGTAACATCTGTTTGACAACTAACTGGTTGTGTTCTAAGATGGGGAATAAAAGTTATTATTATTATAACGAGGCCGAGTGGTTTGTACGCCGGGTTTAATGGTGTCGCCGACTCGAGAGGTCCTGGATTCGAATTCTGGTGGGGGCAGATGTTTGTGTGATGAACATGAGCATTTGTACTCCAGTCATGGATGTTGAATATGTATTTCTATATAAATGTACTTATTATATGTACAGTATATGTATTCTATCCGTTACTCTAGCATCCCATAACACAAGCCTTGTAGTGCTTACTTTGGGGCTAGGCTAAAAGGTGTGTGTTGGAAATATTTATTTATTATTATTATAACAATATTTCTTTAAAGTGGTAGTAAATTCGAGCAACAGATATGTACCACCAGTACCCTTAGTACGAGTTTGAGCTCGCGAAAACTATCATAGTTTTCGTAATTGTAAATTAGGTTTCTATGACCGTTTTGGTAAAAACTAATCAAATATACTTAAAATTTTAGAAGACGCAAATGATTTAATGTTAGAATTTAAACACTGTTTATTTGTGTTGAAACGAAAACAATAAAATCAGTACCCTTAGTACGAGTGCGAGCTCACGAAAACAATTATAGTTTTCGTAATTGTAAAACTCGTATTAAGGCAGTATAGCATTCATTGCTATATTTTTAATGAATGCTTAATTTACATGATAATCAATTCGCCTGTATAATTAGCAACAATAATGTTTACATTTTCAGAACCGCTATGTCCTTCGGTATACTGTTTAACCGTACTATAAAACTGCTCAAAACTAAAAGCTTTGACAAGCGAAAATCACTTCTGTTACTGTGAAAATAGAAGCTTTTTTATCAGGCAACTTATAATGTATAACGTCGCACAGCTTTCGTTATAAAAACAAAAACACACTATTCCCACGGCACAACCAGTGCATTTAAAAATAAAAATGCAGGATTAAATTTATTAGTGCTTAGTTGATGTTAATTATGGGAACATGGTGTTTATTTATTTTTTTACTTTTTGAAGTGAAACTACTTTACGCAAGTTTGAATTTAAGAGGTAAGCTGGCGAATGCGTTACGCGTTACGAAAAGTGTGTTCCGGCAAGGCAGATATAAGCAAGAGAAAGCAGTGCGCGCGCTCATTTTCTTTCTCTCTATCTCTTATAGCTAGTAAATGAAATATGTATATGTACATACATGTATATATTGTACACACACACACACTTTTATATATATATATATAGATTAGATTTTGAATATGATTATTATGATTATGGTGTCGATTCTGGCAGGGTTCTCTAAACTTAAAACAAATTTAACATCAGTCTGTCCTTTTCATTTTGTATACAGAATGACAAGAATACAATGTTGTCAAAAAGTTTAGCTTTGGAGTAACATGCCAGGATCGACACTTATGTTGAACCCACTAAGTCGCACTTAACCGGATATTTCCTAATTACCGGCTTATTAACTACCCAATTTTATGTTTTTCCCCCAATATATTACAAAATAGGTATCTAATTACCTACTTGAAAGTTAATTTCGAATAGAAGAATATTTCGATGAAATGACAATCATGAATTGAATTTTCCTGTATAAGTAAACTATAAACTTCTCATAGGTTAGTGAGGCGGGCGAGAGACAAAATTTCCATATTTTTTCCTTAATATTAAGAAAACCTATTCATATATGTTTGAATCATTCTTATTGAACCCTTTAATTGATTAAAATAACACTGTACAGTACAGTATGTACAGTTAAAAAAAAAGTTTTCTAATTCACCCCCCAAAAGTAATTTATTTATTTTATTTATTCATCCATATTTTGATCACAGTCATACAAGTATGTACCAAATGTCAATTTGATCGGTCCAGTAGATTCCGAACAAATTGACTGTGTCAACACAGACAACATTAGGAGAGCAAAACCATCTAATAATTTCTGTTTTCCAAAATTATAATATACTAGCGGCCCGCCCTCGCTTCGCTTCGGTGTAGAGCTGAAGTGTAGACTAAAGTTTTTGTTCTCAGGCTTGTATTGTACACAATGACATTCATCTATGATTCTTCTTATACCTGCATGCAAAGTCAGCCCGATCGGTTTAAAATTGACAAAGTTTCATACAAACTTTCATTCCCTATTTTATCCCCTTGGGGGTAGAATTGATCAAAATCCTTTCTTAGCGGATGCCTACCTCATAACATCTACCTGCATGCCAAATTTCAGCCCGATCCGTCCAGGGGTTTGGGATGTACGTTGATAGATCACTATGTCAGTCAGTCACCTTTGAGTTTTATTTATATAGATGATCTGTCGAAAGAAAGAAAATGTTTTATTCAATGACACAAATTAATACATGAAACAATATAATTTATACATACCTACAATAATTTAGGTCTAAACATTTGCGTCACTAAAAAGGCAGTCCACTCAGCATGTGTATAATGTCGTAGACTGTCTGACGCTGGTCTTTCATGGTTACCTTAGAAAGTAGGGATGAGTCTATGAATAGCCACACCACTTAGGAAGAAAATTTAATAAAATTTTACAGATACTAGGGAAAAAGTGTAGGCTGTTATTTCTCGGTCTTAAATAAACTCGGTCAAGTTTCAGGAGGAATTTATTAAGATTTTTTTTTCATTTCGATTTATTAATAGAGCACATCGGTTTATATTGGCCATTGTTGACTATCAATTTCACTAGATTCCGGAAATAGTTCTATCAAACATGTTAAGTATTGAGGTTTCAATTGAAACTAAATAATTAGAGCAGTTCATATTGTTATAATATGAGATAGGAAATTCTAGTAGACATGTAATCCAGTAGTACGTCTTTGAATTTCCTAACCATTGCTGTCTCTCCTTACAAAGTTATCTGAAATTCAAACGTGGAGCAGTTTAAGCGCAGGATACACCACAATATATAAGGAATATAAATGAATTAATATATACATAATTATATCATCATCATCATCATCATCATCATCATCATCAGCCTATTAATGTCCCCAATGTTGAGAACAGGCCTTCCCTATGGACGGAATAGGGAGATTGGGTCATGACCCACCACGCGGGTCCAGTCCGGATTGATGTGTGCAAACTACAGATGCAGCCGGAACCAAAAGCTACGTGCCTTCTGAAGCACGGAAGAGCTCGAGATATTTTTTTTTTCTCACCCATCCAATGACCGACCGCCGCGAAAGTTGCTTAACTTCAACGATCGCAGCTCCTCATAATTATATATGAACATATAATATATTAGTTTTTATTAAGATAATGGTCAATGCATTCGCCCGGATAGCGAAGGGTACGGGTTCGAGTCCCGTCCGCTGCCTTTGCTGCCGAATTATTACTAATAAGATTTTCTTTAGATTTTAACATAAACTTGCTCGAGCGAAACTTTATTATTATTTTTTATAGATAGGTGTGACAAATGACTCCACCCCACCTGATGTTAAGTGATGGTGAAGTCCAGACGTGAAGATAGCTGGTACATCAGTTCTACCTGACACACCAGCCATCCTCACCTTGCCGGCCGGCATGTTGCTTCTTCACGCCCCTTTCAAAGGATCCCAGGTTGTAAGAGGGAGGGAACACGTGAGCGGGCAGAGCATTCCATTTACGGATAGTGCGACAAAGAAATGAGTCACCAAATTTCTTTGTACGCGTTGGAATTGTGGCCACAGTTAGATTATAAGAGCAACAGTGCCTCGCGGTGTTACCCGCGGTTTATTAGGGTTATTTTCCCTCAGTAAAACGTAGCCTATGTGTTACCCAGGGTGTCAGCTAACTTCATACCAAGTTTTATTAAAATCGCTCCAGCCGTTTTGACGTGAAGAAGTAACAAACATACACACTCACAAACTGTCGCTTTCATAATATTAGTGTGATAACGGTGATATATAGTGGTGATCTACTGGTATTCTCTACGCTGTGGCAGGTATATTATCTCACTGACCTACTGGGAACAATAGATGGTAACATGCGGTTTTAGTGAAATAGATATTGTGTTTGTCACACGATAATGTCGTAAGCATACTAGTAATATTGAAAACTATGTTGTTAGTAATTTCAATATCTTTAATGGCATTACCTTCATCATCTTAATATTATATTTCCTACAGTTAGGACACTGGCCGGACTGCCATGTGGTGTAGTTATTTGTAAAAGTAATAGGGCTTGATTTGACTTCCAAAGGTCAAAGGAAGTCAAGATGTAAAGCTTTTGCCCATTCTTTCAGTACCCAGCTCTTTTGAAAGTAGCATTTTCTTTGCAATCGCCATAGATCTATATATTTCTATGACAATCGTACGGATCTTTAAATTGTCCGGAATTTTTAAATTACATTGAATATGAATAATAAAATTACATAATGATTTAAATACCATACCATTGTAACTAAGTGAGTAATGGTACCATTTTGCGACTAAAAAATCCAGCCTTTTTTACCGAAACGTCAGAATTTTTGTGAATACTTTTGAAATTCCTAAATGTTTACCCAACTTCCGAATGCCTTCGGAATTATATACTTACTTCCGTAATGTTGGTATTTTCTCATTCTTTGTGATTACAAGTGACTTAATGAAGCATAAAATTGAATTAGTATATCTGTTAGTGCGGCCGTTATAGCCAAAGTAAACTTAAGTGTAAAATACTGTCAAGAATCAGATAAACAAGATATCTACGTTGTTACATTGGTACAATAAAATCCCACCAAAAACATTCTGTAAAAACCTAGCCAAGTCTCGATGGAGCTGCTTGTTTATCTCTAAAAAAGTAATGAAATCTAGACAAAGTCGTGCCAAGTCTAAGGTTCCTTGCTGCGATTTCTTTGTTATTATAGTTAATGTTTTGTGACTTGGCCGTTGAAGGGTGAACTTTTATTTCGCTTATCTTCGGAACTAAATGACCTACAGACTTGAAATTTTGGATTTTAAGTATGCTATTATAGCTTAATAGATGACGAAAATTTCAGCGTTCTGGTCTTAACCAGAGGTTCTCAAATAGGGGCCGGAAAATGCGGCGTAATGGTTCCAGTAAAGATGGTACGGCAGTGTTTGCTTCGCGCTCGACTTGTCGGGGGCACTGCCGTGCCCCCCGATCAGAAGGCTTTTAAATTATACCTCCGTATGCGGTACGCAGAGAGATGATACGTCTAATCAAATTAAACATGAAATACATTAAGCCAGAATTCACGTGAGCTCTCGTTAAAGTTGGAGCTCTTCCGACAGTTCTCGTTTAAGCTCGCCACGCGAGTCGCGCGCGCACACTCCTTCGGAACCGCTCGGCTGCGCTCGGCAGTTTCCGTAAGTAAACATTCAACCTGTTCTCGGCTACCGTGCTCTTGACCTATTCCTTTTTCGATATAAGGGTGTGTTTCCACGGAAGCGGAGGTACAGGGAATTTAGCTGAGCAAAGTTGAGTTTTTCACTGAAGCTGAGCTAAGTTAAACACATGCAGGATTTATGCAAAAATGCGAATAAGAGATTAGGCTCACAATTCAGCGACATTAGAATACCCTTCCTTTTGTATAATGCATAATAAGTCAGAAGCAAACTGGAAAACAACGCGATTGTTTGGGACTCGTATGAACATCAATACGAATATATGATTGAAAATAAACAACGCACATATCTCAAGTATATTTATAAGTGGTTGTAATGTTATTATCCATATATGTACCCATCTATGTTTGTATCTGGTATGGTGGGGCAGGATACACTCGTCTCGCATCGGAAAATCTCTTTGGCTTTTCATTGAAATGCAATCATTAATAATAAGGTCGATAATCCAGTGGTTCTTGAAAATATGAAACTGGTCGTTCCGAAAAGACACACGAGCACAAGGTTTTTTCGGAGCTTAAGCGAAGGAGTGTATGCACGTGAGACTTACGCGATGACCTCAAAATGCACCGACTTCCAGAGCAATCTCTTTGCTTAACGCTATACATGATCGGATTCCGGAGGCTGACATATCATCTCGAAAATTATGCATATATTGGTGTCGATTCTAGCATGATTCTCTAAACCTAAACTTGACAGCAGTATATCCTTGTCATTCTCTATACAGAATGTAAAGGAGAGACTGATGTTAAATTTAGTTTTGAGTTTAGAGAATCACGTCAGAATTGGCACCATTGTTTTATTTAATGTCATATTTAAGTTCTACGCATACCCCTTTATAACAGCTTATTTATTATACAGTTGCATAGTTTACTTACTGCACTTAACCAAAGCGTAAACTGGTTAAAAAACAATTCTAACTAGTCAACACTATCCCCTTATTGATAAACAAGGAATTAGCGCAGTTACACTTAAGGAGTAACGCAGAATAAGCTTGGATTATTTAATCCATGTTTTGTCTCTGTTCGTTGAAGGACGAATAGCATTTGAGTGAAATGAAAAAAAACACTGCGTTACTCCTTAAGTGTAACTGCGCTAATTCCTTGTTTATCAATAAGGGGATAGTGTTGACTAGTTAGAATTGTTTTTTAACCAGTTTACGCTTTGGTTAAGTGCTGTAAGTAAACTATGCAACTGTATAATAAATAAGCTGTTTACGCTGGCTGAAGCTGACACGAGTGGGGCTATGAAGAAGAGTTCAATGTGGAGCAAAATGTAGATGAGTTGAGCGGCTAAATTGAGCTCAACTCCGCCTCGCTCAGCTTTTGTCAAGCTGAGCACTCCGCTTTCGCCAGTTAAAAACCGCGAGCTAAATGTTTTAATGTAATTATTCTCAATTCCGTGTAGATCTAATTTGACCTATGTTACCCAAGTAATCCGAAAAGTGTAAAAGTTCATGAAATCGTAAAACTAGTCGAGGAACAACTATTATTGAAGCGTGCTGTGATAGCCGAAAGAATCATTTTTAGATCGTGCATGCAAACTGAACGCCTCGTTTTTACCCCGTTACATTTAAATGTTTTAATGTAAATACTGTTTTTATTGAAGCAAAGCGAATATATAATGTATATCTATAAAAAACACAGGATTCGACCCTGTACCTGACGCTATACGTTCGGATGCACTAACCAATTATGCTGCCGAAAAATGCAGCACCATCTCTTCGCATTGTAATTACAAATTAATAACTAATTAATGTAATTAATAACCTACAATTGCAAACGTAATACTTTTACAATTATCAAACATTTGTACATAAGTATTTTGAGGAGCTCGATGGCGCCGGTGGTTAGCGCGTTCCGCATTGATTGTTGAAGTTAAGCAACTTTCTTCTATGTTTTTATTTATGTTTTAAGCATTTAATTGCTAGATGTTTAAATCTATCTATATTTATAAATAATCAGTGCATTCGCCCGGATAGCGAAGGATGCGGGTTCGAGTCCCGTCCGCTGCCTGGTCCGCGTGGATTTTTTTCTAGTAAACTTTTCTTTAGATTTAAACTTTCTTCTATTCTCGAGTTCCTCCGTGCTTCAGAAGGCACGTTAAACCGTTGGTCCCGGCTGCATCTGCAGTCGTTAGCACCCGCCAATCTGCACTGGGCCCACGTGGTGGGTCATGACCCAATCTCCCTATTCCATCCATAGGGAAGGCCTGTGCCCTAGTATTGGGGATATTAATAGGCTGATGATGATGATGATAAAACATTTTTAAGAAGAAGGAGCAACTGTAATTATGCGGAAGGTACAAATTCGAATCCTGTCTGATGCCTGAACCGCGTGAATTTTTCTTGAGCAAAATTTTCTTTAGAAACGCTTCTGTGGAGACGCAGCCTAAGCCTGATTCGGTTGCGATGCGTTTTTGTTTTTGCCGTGGTTCTTTTGTTTTTGTTTTTTTATTTTACTCCTCCTCCGATCGAATCCTTGCCACTTTGACGTTTTAACGGGCCCGGAATTTGGAATGTTTGTTATATTTTTTTTTATAATTTGTACAGAGGTCTGATGGGGTGCAACCGAGTTGGGTTGATTGAAGAAGGAATTCAAAATAAAAGAGCATCGGATTATAAACTCGCGTACGTACCAAAATAGAGCTGAATTCAAATACAACACGTAGTTCATAATCCTACTAGTATGTTATTTAGCGTCGAATCTGATTCTTTAAAAGCAAACATCTATCTGAGTGCTACTCACAGTGGCATAATGGATTCATTCCTATCGTTACCTAGCTTCCTTTTATCTGTATTAAATACGTATACTTCTTCATATGAGGAGCTTGATGGCGCAGGTGGTTAGCGCGTTCGGCTGCGATCGTTGAAGTTAAGCAACTTTCGCAGTGGTCGGTCATTGGATGGGTGACCAAAAATCTTCTATCTCGAGTTCCTCCGTGCTTCGGAAGGCACGTTAAGCCGTTGGTCCCGGCTGCATCTGCAGTCGTTAACACCCGTCAATCCGCATTGGGCCCGCGTGGTGGGTCATGGCCCAATCTCCCTATTCCAGCCATAGGGAAGGCCTGTGCACCAGCAGTGGGGACATTAATAGGCTGATGATGATGATGATGACTTCTTCATACTATTGTTCTATTTTTCCAAATATCGCGAATATGTCTTTCAGATTGTGGAGCGGAGACTCCCCCCGAGGAGAGATGCCCTCCGTTAACAAAACCTGTCTTTCAGATTGTGGAGCGCAGACTCCCCCCGAGGAGAGATGCCCTCCGCTAACAAAACCTGTCTTTCAGATTGTGGAGCGCAGACTCCCCCCGAGGAGAGATGCCCTCCGTTATCAAAACCTGTCTTTCAGATTGTGGAGCGCAGACTCCCCCCGAGGAGAGATGCCCTCCGCTAACAAAACCTGTCTTTCAGATTGTGGAGCGCAGACTCCCCCCGAGGAGAGATGCCCTCCGCTAACAAAACCTGTCTTTCAGATTGTGGAGCGCAGACTCCCCCCGAGGAGAGATGCCCTCCGCTAACAAAACCTGTCTTTCAGATTGTGGAGCGCAGACTCCCCCCGAGGAGAGATGCCCTCCGTTAACAAAACCTGTCTTTCAGATTGTGGAGCGCAGACTCCCCCCGAGGAGAGATGCCCTCCGCTAACAAAACCTGTCTTTCAGATTGTGGAGCGCAGACTCCCCCCGAGGAGAGATGCCCTCCGTTAACAAAACCTGTCTTTCAGATTGTGGAGCGGAGACTCCCCCCGAGGAGAGATGCCCTCCGCTAACAAAACCAGTAGAGGCATTCACAATTTCCCAGCTTGAGGTTCTCTAAGGATCTCACCTCCCAAAGCCCGGTGACGCTGTGAAGTTCATCAGCAACCAATACCATAACATATTGTCGTTTGACGCTTGCATGTGGCTTGAACTTACTACATCTCATTGTCTCTCTCATTGTCCTTTTTGAAGTTATACTTCTTTAGCCGCGTTATGAAAAAATTATGAGAGTGAAATTTTAAGATGCGCGCGCATCACTGTAACACAAAAGTAACATAATGAAGTTAGCCGCGGGCGCGTTATGAAAAAATCATGTGAGTGAAATTTCGAGATGCGCGCGCATCACTGTAACACAATAGTAACACCATGAAGTTGGCCGCGGGCGCGTTATGAATGTTAGTGTCTAATAATGGTGGATTATTAACCACTTAGTGGTTAATAATCCACCATTATTAGACATCTGTTCGAAAGGTACTTTGAACGATCCACGGAGCTCCATAAGATGATCGCGTTGTCAAAAACAATGTTGGCACGCTCGTCGCCTCTGATCACTGTTTTCATATTTATAATATTTATCCACATGTTTCTAGTTTCTATATAGACACAACGTGTTTTAGTTACTTACAAGTGCTAATTACATATGGACTAATAACTTAAATTCAGTAGTGATTTTAATTGAATATTTTGAATATTTATTTAATTTTTCAAATTAAAACTGAACTTAATTGACTGTGTTAACTATCCTTTTCCAGTCCTTTTATTATTTTATTGTAATTATTAATTATTTGCATGCAATTAAAAAATATTTTTAATGATGCTAAAGAAGTATAACTTCTCACGCGCGTACATAAGTTACACGCATCCATTTATTTTCTTTTTTTTTTGGGATTTTCCCAACGCATACCCGCCCCTGGGTGAGAGACGGGGTTATGTGGGACTCATCCCCCCACTTCCCACCCACTCGCTCAGCCAAACTGGCTCAGCGGTTGCTCGGGATGAGGGGGGGGGGGGATACCCACTAAAAACCCAACAGTGCTCCCTCGCCTGCCGGAACGGGTTTGGTGGGATCCAGGTGACTCTCCACGTTAACCCCAGCAGGGGTTCCTCCTCCTCCTGGCGGTCGGGGGATGCTCGGGAGCATCCAGGCATCCCCCCTCGAGTCGTCGGGTGAGACCACTCTCCCTGTCCTTGAAATTGCTATCATCAATGCGGATTGGTGAGTGTTAACAAATGAAGATGCAGCCGGGGCCAACGACATAACGTATTGTAATGCTTTATCCTGAATGGGATAGGCCTGGGAGCGTAGCTAGTAGAAAGTAGCAATTATTACAATAAAAACAGGATGCTCAACTTTTCGGGTCGCTGACCTTCCGTCTGGTGCAGGTTCTTACCGAGCATGGATGCTTCGGTAAGTTTCTGCAGTGGATTCGGAGGGAGGCGACCCTGTCGTGTCATGAGTGCGGCGCTGCGGTGGACACGACGCAGCACACCCTAGAGGAGTGCTCGTCGTGGGTGCAGCAGCGCGGCACTCTGACAGCGGCAGTGGGGATGGATCTCTCGCTTCCCAGCGTGGTACGGGCCATGCTGGGAAGTAACAGATCCCGGCAGGTGGTGGTCTCCTTCTGTGAGGAGGTCATCTCACGGAAGGAGGCGGCGGAGAGAGTTCGCGATCAACAAGCCGACGAAGGAGGCAGGACTGGTCGGCGGCGACGAGCCCGCCTGCTAGTCCTCTAGCGAAAGCAACAATGAAAGAGCGGACGCGAGCTAAGCGACTTTTGAGAAATAGGTATTTGAAAAAAAAAATCTTTCGCGCATTGGAAAGTACCGTGCGATAGGACAATAGTAGTTAACGCTGAAAATTACGTATATAAAATAACAAAATCCGAGGTTTGGCTCTCGACGGTTTCCCCTCGAAAATTAATAAATAAATAAAATAAAATAAAATAAAATAAGCCTTTATTGCTGTTAAACTTTGAAACATTTTCTTAATCTTAACTGTATATATATTTGTTTCTATTCTAAATTATCAGTGTTCCGGTCATTATTTTCTGACACAGCTTGTCTTTCGACATAGGCCTCCTCTAAAGACTTCCATTTTCCTCTATCTTTTGCAACTCTGATCCATTCTGAACCAGCCACCTTTTTTAAATCATCTTCCCATCTTTTCGTTTGCCCACCTTTGTTTCTTTTACCGTCCCTTGGATACCACTCTGTTATTATTCTGGTCCATTTCTGTAGCCTTTCCCTCAACATATGTCCGGTCCATCGCCATTTTAGTGTTCGATATACAGAATGTGCCTGTTTGAATTGAGTTCTGTTTTTTATTTCTGTTAATTTTACTTTGTCTCTTCTGTTGACTCCAATGACACTTCTTACTATGCTATTTTGACAGACGCTCAGTTTGTTTGTTAAGGTTTTCGTTAGTGTCCATGTTTGACAACCATATGTTAAGCAGGGCAGAATACAGGTGTTGTAGACTTTTCTTTTAGCTTGTATTGGCATATCTCTGTCTTTCATAACTTCACTAAGCGACCAGTATCTCTTCCAAGTATTGGCTATCTTCCTATCGATTTCTTTGTCCATGGTTTTGTTGGGCAATATAAGTTGTCCTAAGTATATGTACTCGTCTACGTATTCTATTTGTTGTGAGTTTACTACGATATTATGTGTCTTTGAGGAATTTGTCATGACTTTTGTCTTGTTGGTGTTCATCGACAGCCCCGCCTTCGCACTCTGATCCGATAACTGTTGTAGCATGTGTTGTAGCTTTCTTGGGCACTCAGAGAACAGTATCAGATCATCTGCAAAACGTAGATGGCTTAGATTTTCGCCATTAATATTAAGACCATTCTCCTCCCATTCTAGGTTTCGAAATATCATCTCCAGGACTGCCGAAAATAATTTGGGCGAGATAGGATCACCTTGTCGCACGCCTCGCTTTATGGGGAATGTTTCGCTTGTTTTCTCCAATCTAACTTGTGCTGTACTTCTAGAGTATATATTCCTCAATATTCTTATGTATTTGTGCTGTATTCCCTGACTGTGTAAGGCTTCCCAAATGTAATCGTGCTCCAAAGAGTCAAAAGCCTTATTAAAATCTACAAACCCTAAGTAGTAGTATTTATTGTATTCATTGTACTTTTGTAAAATTTGTCTCAGGACGTGAATATGATCGATAGTTGAAAACTTGCTTCGGAAACCAGCTTGTTCTTTTGGTTGGTTTTCATCGAGTACCGTAGTAATTCGTGATAACATAATTTTTGAGAAGACCTTATAAATATTGGACATCAAACTGATGGGACGATAGTTTCCGATTTCTTCTTTGTTTCCTTTTTTATGTAACAGTATTATCGTTGATTTTGTCCAGTCCTCTGGAATAGTTTCGGTCTCTAGAATCTCGTTAAATAAATCTGTTAATATTGGAACAATCGCTAGTATAGTAGATTTAAGTAGTTCGTTGATAATTTGATCAGATCCAGGTGTTTTGTCTGTTTTTTGTGTAGTAATTGCTTTAATCGTTTCTTCTTTCAATATTTTTGGTATAGGCTCAGAATCCATTAAATTAAATATCTCTGCGGCCACTCTTGGGTTCTTACTTTGGTATAATTCTCTATAGAAGTCAGTTGCTGCTTTCAGTATTTCAGGTCTTTTTCTCGTGTTAGTTTTATTCTTAGTCTCTACCCTTAGCACCCATTCACTTTTTCCTTTAACTCTTTAATAGCCTTTTTAATTCCACCAGTTCTGTTTATATGTTTTTGTAGTGTTTGTTGTCTTTTTGTTTTCCTATCTTTTCTTATACTTTTGTTTATATTCTTACTGATTTCTCTTATTTTTTTCTCTTCTCTTCATTATTTTCCTTTATTTGTAAGAGTTTCTTCCTTTCTTCTAGTAGATGCTGAGTCTCTGTAGAGTTTTTGATCTAATTTACTTTTCTCGTTTCTGTTTTAAGTATTTCCAAAGTTTTTTCATATTTATCTTCAATCGATATGGTCTTTTCTCCGATTATGTTTGCTAATGTTGCAAGGTTGGTAATAAGCTTTTCGTTATTTCCAGTACACATCAAGGCCGAGCTATCATTTTGCCATCTCCTGTTCCTTTTTATAGGTTTTCCTGTTAGTGTAGCACCATTCTGTGATCTGAATTAAAATTTAAGTTCTGTATGACTGTGATGTTTTTGAAAGCTTTAATATTATTGGACATGATAAGATCTATTTCATTTTTGTAGAGACCATTTGGCGAAATCCACGTCCATCTTTTTGATTCTTTTTTCTTGTAGAAGCTATTGAGAATGCTAAGTTTGTTTGATAAAGCGAATGTGACTATCCTTGCTCCATTTTTACTTCTTTTTCCTTGTCCATATTTGCCAATGGTATATTCTTCTCCATTATCGCGTTTTCCAATCTGACCGTTAAAATCTCCCATCACAATGGTTTGTTTGTGTGCGTTTTGTATGGTTGTTTGCAAATCATGGTAAAACTTTTCTATCCTTACTATATCTTCTTTTTTATTTGATTCTGTAGGCGAATATGCTTGAATGATTGACCATTTTTCTTCTTTGCTAACCGGTAGTAATATATTTAAGATAGCTATTCTTTCTGTGACTCCTTTGATTTCTATTATTTTTTCCGCTAGTCTCTTTTTAATTATGAATCCTACTCCGTATTGCCCCGGCGTCACGCCAATGTGGTGTAAAATGTAATTCCCATAGTCTTCTATCTTCTCCCCATATCTTCTCAATTCGCTAATTCCTATTATGTCCCATTTTATTTCTGATATGGCCGTATCAAGTTCTTGAAGTCTCTCAGGTGTCCTTAATGACCTTGAGTTAAATGTTGCTATGTGGATATCAGAAGTTGTTTTATTTATCTTTAAAGGGTCTTGGTCTTTTTCCCCCACGAGGACCAGTCGGCTTGGGGGAGGGTGTGTTGTTATAGTTGTTTTTTCTTTTTGGTTGTGTTCTTGTTTCCGTTCGCCGATAGTTGATTGCTATTGTTGTTTTCCTATTGGTTGGGATGTAAGAGAATTAGATCGAACTCTCATCAAGTCAAATGCATTTGTTCTGTGAGATTTCGTAGAGGATGTCATCTGCTGTTTCTTTGGTTGCGGATTAGCATACGGGGAGGCAGATGGTTCTCTTTTCCTTTTATCATTAACGCCTGCAGTTTCTTTAACAATGAGTTTATCATATTTAAGGTAGGCTATGTTTCCTTTATTACATTCTTTTGTGGGAGTAATGCCTTCCTCTTCTCTAAAGTTTCTTTGGTATAATCATCAGAAATCTGTAACTCCTTGGACTTTTTCTTGTTTTTCAGAACTTCGCTCTTCTTCCAACCATTGATAAAGGATACGAGTGTAGGTCTCGGTTTTTCTTTGTTTATTAAATTTCCAATACGATAGATTTTGTTTATCTCAAAGTTTTCTATTTTTATGTCCAACTCTTCCTGGAATTTTTGCTTTGCATTCTCTAATAGTTCTGTTATAGATTTCTCACCCTCTTTCAGACCATAGATTATTATATTGTTGCTTTTCTTGTCTTTTTCTAAAAGTTGTATCTTATTTTCCAGGCTTTCCAACTTAAGTTTTAAATTTCTATTTTCTTCTAACATTGGTTTCAGTTTTTCATCCATTTTCTCCATTATTGTATTAGTTATAAACTCTGTTTGGTTCTGCATTTCTATTTTCATTTTTTCAAAGAAAATTTGAAATTGATCATCCATGATTTTCAAGTATTTTTTTGCGCTGGCAACACTGATGTCTGTGACTTTCGCCGACTATGACACACAGTTGTTTGACAGTTGTCTATGGTTTGCTTGGTTGGTAGTGCCAACGTAACTGTGCATGTAATCCGTTATAATAACAAACTAACCTCCAAATTCTGTCGGTTTTCTTCTTTCAATATTATTATCGGGTGATATAGATACACAATGTTGATTATTTCCACCACTCAGTCCACCTCGAAAATTACATACATGTAAAATAAATTTTACCCATAGAATTGCTTGCTCGATGCATTGGATAGGTTACAGCGGCACGCGATCCGCATCATAGGCGATGAGGAGGTCACGAGGTGACTAAACACCTTGAGCCTCTTCAATTACGCCATGACGTGGCGTCACTAAGCGCGTTCTATCGTCTGTACCACGGCGAGTGTTCTGAGGAGTTATTCTCTCTTATCCCACTTTCCCCTTTCTTTCAGAGGACCACGCGCGCTGGCCTACGTTGTCACCGTCACACTGTGGCCACAATTCCAACGCGTACAAAGAAACGTAGTGACTCATTTCTTTGTCGCATTATCCGTATGGAATGCTCTGCCTGCTCACGTGTTCCCTCCCTCTTACAACCTGGGATCCTTTAAAAGAGGCGTGAAGAAACAACAGGCAGGCCGGCAGGGTGAGGATGGCTGGTGTGGCAGGTAGAACTGCTGTATCAGCTATCTTCGCGTCTGGAACTTCACTTAAATCAGGTGAGGTGGAGTCATTTGTCGGACCTATCTATATATAATAAAAGTATTAAGTTATACTATGCCTCTATGTTTTGCTTATTTTGTAAGTGCTTATTACATCTGCACACCAGACGCCTTTAATGGTGATAAAAAATTTGTTTATTTTTGTAATTTCTGAGGGCTTCTATTTTTTTTGAAACACAAGTTATCGAAAAAAGGAATGCAAAGAAGCATAGAATGACTAAAAATATATTTATTGTAGGAAAATCAACTCTTTAGTGATGAAAATCAATAAGGAATCAGTCGAGAACATTTGTATGGATAAAACAGTGCCCACCTACCCTCTTGAGCATATTCTATTGAACCAAAATTAAGGATGTTTAAATCTAAAGAAAAGTTTTACTAGAAAAAAAACAGGGCCATGGTAACATAATTGGTCAGTGCATTCGCCCGGATTGCGAAGGGTGCGGGTACGAGTCCCGTCCGCTGCCTGGTCCGCGTGGATTTTTTTCTAGTAAAACTTTTCTTTAGATTTAAACATCTAGCAGTTAAATGCTTAAAAAAAAGCAAAGTTAAGGATATCAGATTTGACTCCTAGGCTGGCACTCACAGATGCCAGATTCAATTCCCCATAGTGGTAAACGAAGAAAACTTAACTGCAATCAAGATACCGCTTAACACAATGACGAGCTATTAACAAGGCACGCTATATGTATATTATTAACTAGCGGCCCGCCCTCGCTTCGCTTCGGTGTAGAGCTGAAGTGTAGACTACAGATTTTGTTCTCAGGCTTGTATTATACACAATGACATTCATCTGTGATTCTGCTTATACCTGCATGCAAAGTCTCAGCCCGATCGGTTCAAAATTGACAAAGTTTCATTCAAACTTTCATTCCCTATTTTATCCCCTTGGGGGTAGAATTGATCAAAATGCTTTCTTAGCGGATGCCTACGTCATAACATCTACCTGCATGCCAAATTTCAGCCCGTACCGTCCAGTGGTTTGGGCTGTGCGTTGATAGATCACTATGTCAGTCAGTCACCTTTGAGTTTGTATATTAGCAAATAACAACATACGCATTGTAAATCTTCTGGAAATACTAAATACCGATATTTATGCTATTTCCAAAGCAGATATATTATGATATAGTAGTTATATGTTTTCAGTCGGACATAGTATATGTTTATTGGAGGTCGTCGGGTCACCACGCACGCTTCCTTTGGCGCGAAGATACGCCAGATTATAAGGATAGAGATTATAGTTCGTGGAGTAGTGGCAGCAAAAAAGAAATATTAAGATAATTATTGTTATAATTTTTATTATTTTAGAGCATGTAACTGCTTGATGTTTAAATCTAAAGAAAATTTAATTAGAAAAAATTCCACGCGGACCAGGCAGCAGACGGGACTCGAACCTGCACCCTTCGCAATCCGGGCGAATGCACTGACCAATTATGCTACCGCGGCCCTCACCGACCGCGTCGAAATTCTTCTAGCCATTCTGAAGCTGCAAGGCAGCGCCATCTCTTCGCATTATATGTAACCCACAATGTCAAATGAATACTTTTACAAGTATTAAACATTTGAAAGAAGAAATAGCAATTATAGTTATAATTTTTATTATTTTAAAGCATGTAACTGCTTGATGTTTAAATCTAAAGAAAATATAACTAGAAAAAATTCCACACCGACCAGGCAGCAGACGGGACTCGAACACTAAAACCCTTCGCAATCCGGGCGAATGCACTCACCAATTATGCTACCGCGAAATAATTATTGTTCTTCCATTTTTAAGGAAATGTCAAAAAGGCTCACCGAAGTGACTGGTAATCAAAAGGCTGGCAGGTGTCTTGGTCAATGGATCAGCCTTGCCATCCAACGTGGAATTCTGTTAGCTTATTGGGCACCATTCCTGATGGCGGCGCTGGGGGTGACATATTTTTTATATTTTAAATTATTTGTTGTTTGTAAGCTGGTGTTATTTAAATTTACTTATTAAATATATAATTATTTATATGAACTTTTGTTAATTATTTTTTATAAAATGAATACAATACGTATATGACATTATTGTTAACAGCTTAAAGTAGAGTGATTAGACTGAGCGCACATATACCGTTTCCTGGTTCAGTTCCTGATCAGGAAATCAGATTCAGAATTCGGTGAGCCGATTCGATTCAGTGAGTCCGATCCGATTGTTAGGTTTTTCCATTCGGAAAAAAGAAGAATAGTGTGCGCCTTGTTGAGAATATTTTGTATGTAAGGACGTGCATTCAGGTTTCTGGATCGAAATTCCTGATCAGGAAACCGTACATATGCACCCAGCCTCAAACAGTCAGATAAAATTGGATACGATCGAGACGCAACACAACCACATACAGAGCAGAGCATACAAACATGATGATACAACCTACGATCGCGCTGATGAAGCCAGTTTACAAAGTCACCAGGAGCTATACAATTATTGTAACTGATTAAAACCAATTATCATTTTTTTCTCTGACAGGTATGCTTTGTGGCAACCAACTCTTACTAAAATATGTTGTATAAATCCCGACCTCCAATTACATTGCCAATTTTTTTTTTAAAAAACACCTCTAGTTATAATTCTATAGTCAGTATGTGTAGAACTTATGAAGTACATGTTTTCAAAAAAAACATAAAAACTATTGTATTAATGTGTTCAACTCTGGTTTCTCTGATTTCAAAAGAGACTTCAAAATTTTAAGTTTTTAATATTTTTTTTTACATTATTGTTGAAAAATTGATGCTCGAGTCAATCTGTGTCAATAAATATCCTAGTTTTTCTTTTGCCCTTAATTTTACTTATGCTGTGTACCTACAATGTTGTGGATGGCAGTTTTGATTTTTACTAGCTTTATATTTTACCCATGAAATAACTGCGCTGCGCTGTTTATGTATCTATTGAATAAATAAATATTTGTTGCAACCAACGGTAGCTGCAACCTCTCACGAAAGAAACAACTTTAAACCAAACCGTGGCATGGTTGGTAGGTACTTACAGCAAAAGATTGATGTCCATCTATTTTCTTTACATTATTTAAATTAGCATTTAGAACAGTTTCAGTATTTTACGAGTAAATATAAGTGAACTGATGCATGACAATGACATAGACAAATTCGACTTTTACAGCCAACTTACTAAATCTTGATTTTACTAAAACTAGATATATCCCATACAAAAATGTCAAAACCTCAATATCAATTTGATATAATTGTATGAGGTAAGTCTAATTTAAGTAAAATTGAGATTTAGCACAATTGCAGCAAGTGGAACTTAGATTCCTTTGATAGCTTAGTATCGAAATCACAGCATGTTGTGAAATATACGTCAAACTACATTGACATGACGTATGTTTTCAAACAGTCATTTGTCTGGCGCTGCAGTCAGCGCAAAAAGAGTCTGAGGTCTATATTTAATATAAAGAAAATTTTCCAAATCATCTAAGAACGAAATTTTTGTTAAATAAAAATATTTTTACTGCATTCAATATATTTTTTGTTAATAATCTTAGTTTGCCACTCTTTTTAACATAAATAATAACAAGTACTGACGTGACAAATTCATCATCTTCAATAGTTGTAGCATCTATATAGAGAATATTCCGAGGTATAAATAATATTTCATTCGGAGAGACTGTTTTGCTGACTATACGGCGGACCGCAAGGGTAGCTGCTTGATTTATAGTTGCTCGTTTTTGGCATCTGTCCGTTGTGTGCCCGGTTCGACTCTCGGTTGAGCCACTAATTTAGCTTGCATGTAAAATGAGACCATTTAATGGCCGTTTGCGGTAGCTTGAGGCTCAGTGGGCAAATATGGTATGCTTATTGTACATTACCCTTGTATATTGGTCGGAAAATAGTATATTTTTTTGTTTTAATAGGTTAAAACTGTTAAAGAAAACGTTCACTAATAAATGATAAATAAAAACATTCATGACTGGAGTACAAATGCTCTTATTCATCACACAAATGTCTGCTCCTACCGGGATTCAAGGCTTGTGTTATGGGATACTAAGGAGGTACTGGATAGAAATGCATTTAGTAATACATACATACACAGTATTATATGTTTGCATATATATTATGTGACTAGATACAAATAAATGTTTGTAGTTACACATCATATGAACATTTTCTCCTCCAACATTGTCTCCGGGAGCGCCAGCCTACATTCCTCCGGTTCCTGTGATGGGTACGGAAAAGGACAAGCACCAGCGGGCACGTGGCCAGTCCTCTGCGGCGTGGCATATCTGTCCGCCCCACTGGCACACATATCAGGGACCTCGGTCCTCAATACAAGTGTCGGATGAAAGGTGCTGGAGTATTGTCTGCATTAACTGGGTAGGATCCCCGATGACCCACCCAACCTGGTCTGCGAAATGAGCGGGGAGGAGTTAAAAGGATCCCACAGTCGCGCTTCTTCTGGTGTGCGGAGAATGCGTAGCGCATCCTGACACAATCAAAAGGATCACTGAGAAAGGAAAACCTTGAAACTGGTGTACATACGCCACTCCACCACGGAGGTCGCCAATTCACATCACACTTTATATTATAAAGGCAAAAGTTTGTGACAAACATAGACATGTTTGTTACTTCTTCACTGCTAAACAGCTGGAGCGATTTTAATGAAATTTGGTATGGAGTTAGCTGACATCCTGGATAAGCACATAGGCTACGTTTTACTGCGGGAAAGTATCCCTAATAAACCGCGGGTAACACCGCGGGGCACTTTAATTGACATATTTTATAAGGTTTTAAGTAAATAGATTGGATAAATTAATTTATTTTTATTCTTACCTGGGTTATCATATGTATACTATACTGCTGCTGCTGTGCCCTGCGGTGTTACTTGCGGTTTATTAGGGATATTTTTCCGCAGTAAAACGTAGCCTATGTGTTAATCCAGAGTGTCAGCTAACTCCATACCAAATGTTATTAAAAACGCTCCAGCCGTTTAGACGTGAAGAAGTAACAAACATACACACTCATACACTCACAAACTCTTGCCTTTATAATATTACCGTGACCTAACAATGGCATAGCTATTGGAGTGATGTAGGTTATTATAATCTTGTCCATGTTTACCATTTAAATACATTTTTATTTTGCAAAATAGGTAAGCATTGAATATTTTAAGTGTACTGTATTATAAACAGAGGTACATATAGTGAATGCATAGAGGGTTAACTCGAGCTCCGATTGGGATAAAATCTAAACTCTTTAGGGTTGCCACGAGTTATATATAAAAATTATGTATTAGAAAAATCTTTTAAAAGATTAGTACAATGTTGAAATTTTTTTAAATCTTTAATTTAAACACTATTTATGTTAAACTATTTAAATGACAAAACCTTAAAACTGCTTAATGTCTCATAATGTTAAATCAAATGCCAAATCTCGTTTTTTTTGTTGGAAAATACGTTACGCGAGATTATAAGTGAAACCGGAAATGATAATTTTATTATTTACAAACTTAATTAAAATATTTCAGTCGAAAATCATCGGTTTTCAAAGGCGAGGCTGTATTTTTGATTGACCGACTTTTCGACGCCGACAAAAATTGCCAAGAAACTCAATTGTGTTGCCTCCTGTTCAATATGACAGACATAATTCTAAGGCTAGTTTTTTTATATGACAAATTTAACTCTAAATTAATATTATAACTTACTAACTATTGGTTTCTTCTAAGAAAAGACATTTTATGAAATTCATCATCAGCCTATTAATGTCCCCACTGCTGGGGCACAGGCCTTCCGTATGGATGGAATAGGGAGATTGGGCCATGACCCACCACGCGGGCCCAGTGCGGTTTGGCGGGTGCTAACAACTGCAGATGCAACCGGGACCAACGGCTTAACGTGCCTTCCGAAGCACGGAGGAACTCGAGATAGAAGATTTGTCACCCATCCAATGACCGACCACTGTGAAAGTTGCTTAACTTCAACGATCGCAGCCGAACGCGCTAACCACCTGCGCTATCGAGCTCCTCATGAAATTGCCACATTATATTTGGATGGTCTTTTGAATGCATAATTTTTGGTGCATTTAGAATTATGGGAATACCAATATTAGTTACTTTATTAAACATGCATGATTATATTCTTATCCAACAAATCCTGAAATTACAAATATGGAAGGTTGTATGATTGTTAATCAATCAAGCAAAAAGCAAGGATTTGGATGAAAGGCACACATTTAGTTTATTTCCTGGATTGAGACAAAAGTTATTATTTATGCCGGTAAATGTTAGTTTCCTGTGGAATTCCTAAAAAACTAAAACACGGACATTATTTATTCTTTTATCATATTAATTTTATTGATAATGGCCCGCCCTCGCTTAGCTTCGGTGTACAGCTGTAGTGTAGTCTATAATTTTTGTTCTCAGGCTTGTATTATGACTTTCTTCATATAATTATAAACCTTCCGTGAAAATTAGATATAATATTATTTGAAAATACTCTATAGCCTATGTTCATCATGGATAATGTAGGATTGTAAACGTGAAAGATTTCTTCAAGTCGGTCCAGTAGTTGCGTAGCCTATCATGGTAAATTCTTAGTAAAATTTTACTTAACTTAAACTAGCTCTGTGGTGTAACTCCCGCGATAATACCTATATTTAATCATAATATAGTGAATGACCTTACCATAATGTAACTCATCATATGGAAGAGTAGTTCTTTTTGGTACAGGTGTCTTTACAATTAAAAAAAAGAGCCTACCTTTATTTATGTAACCAGATGTATGGTAAAGAAATAAATCTTTTTTTTTCTATTCAATACAAACAAACAAACAGTCAAATCTTTCCTCTTTATAATATTAGTATAGATAAAATATATATTGGCAACCCTATCGCTAGGTGCACTTACTCGCGCCTGTGCACACACGCAGGCGGTGTTTACCTGCGGTTCCCAGTAAAACTGCACTAGCTCGCGCCTGCTGCCTGTAGCTGTACCTACAAATTGTGGACCACTCTGATTAATATAGCCTCTCTACCCTGCACTGCGTGTTGGCGAAAACCAATTTGTTTGGGATATGAAAAACATCCAGCAATAGGGACAGTGAGGACAGCGAGGAGCTCGATGGTGCGGGTGGTTAGCGCGTTCGGCTGCGACCGTTGAAGTTAAGCAACTTTTGCAATGGTAGGTCATTGGATGGGTGACCAAAAATCTTCTATCTTGAGTTCCTTCGTGCTTCGGAAGGCACGTTAAGCCGTTGGTCCCGGCTGCATCTGCAGTCGTTAGTACCCTCCAACCCGCACTGGACTTGCGTGGTGGGTAATGGCCCCATCTCCCTAATCCATTAATAGGGAAGGCCTGTGCCCCAGCAGTGGGGACATTAATAGGCTGATGATAATGATGAACAGTGGTGAATCGAATGCAGTGAAAGACTTCGTCAGAGGGTAGACCGATGTGTCTGCCAATAACAGCCTACCCGCAATCACTTCAGTTACTCCGTGATCATGGCGCTTGCAACAGTGCCGAAATATCGGAATTTAGCTAAAAAGGTGCAAGGTACATGGTAACAATCCCGAAAATGACATAAATTACTATAATGTTAGTGACCATGAAAGTTTATAACAGTATAAAGTCACTGTGTAATCGAGCCCGTTGGTATTGTGATTTGACGACCTCCGTGGTCGAGTGGTTTGTACGCCGGGTTTCATGGTGTCGCCGACTCGAGAGGTCCCGAGTTCGAATCCGGGTGGGGGCAGATGTTTGTGTGATGAATACGAGCATTTTTACTCCAGTCATGGATGTTTAATATGTATTTTCTATAAAAATATACTTATTTTTGTACAGTATATGTATTCTATCCATTACCCTAGCATCCCATAAAACAAGCCTTACAGTGCTTACTTTGGGGCTAGACTAATTGGTGTAAGTGTTTGGACATATTTATTATTATTATATATCTTGTATTTGACATACATTCCTAGAGTCATTAATTTTGTTTTTATTACCAAATGGCCGATATAATTATACCTATATTATTCAGATCTAACACCTTTATCATATATATCTTAATTCTCAATTTTCCCTGCTCTATTTGTCTGTCTATTCAGTAGAAGGGATTCTATTGTATTGAAAACGCATTGTTAAGGGCCCGATTGCTTACTAAAGGGTCTCAGATTCGGATCCCTGCAAAGCCATATTTGTTTTGATATACCTTTTGTCACTCGCAGAACAACCATTGATCATGCTGAAATACAGGGTGAATTGTTGGACAATAATATATGGGTTTTAATAGCTCAAAGGGTTGCGTTAATATATGTAAAGCGACATTTTCCATGGTTGCAATTGAGATGGACGCAGAAGAATCCCTAAACGGAGATCTCGCGTCTTCGCGCTAAGCAGCTTAGAGGGTATTCACTGGACTTTTTTAGCGGATATTATGCCGTAAAGCGCCCGTAAGAGTTGCGGGGTCCTCGGTGGACAGCCACTGGGGGGGTCCGTAAGACTTGCGGGAGCCAGGTGTGAGGTCCGTTCGGCGGTGTGCCTCTTAAAGGCGCCGTCGTCTGTAAATAGCATTTTTTACCTGCGTTATAAAAAAAATGGTTGCAATTGAGATGGGTGACCATTTTGCTGGGTTCTATTAAAAGAACGTATGACGAATACATGTAATTATGTATCCTCTATCTTCAGAAGTTTACAGCTACTCGTATCTTTGACTGTTGTTTTCGAAGAACATCTTATTTTTTTTCTGATGTGCAGCAAACTACCTTACCCCATCTAATATTAATTTTTGAATGGAGTCCAGTTGCAACATTAGCTGAAGAGGTAGAACAATGTGCCGCTGCAGTAGTCGTTACCTAACTGAAACCAATCCTTTATGTGGCAGCAACTTGAAATGTATAGGAGGAGCTCGATGGCGCGGGTGGTTAGCGCATTCGGCTGCGATCGTTGAAGTTAAGCAACTTTCGCAGTGGTCGGGCATTGGATGGGTGACCAAAAATCTTCTATCACGACTTCCTCCGTGCTTCGGAAGGCACGTTAAGCCGTTGGTCCCGACTGCAACGGCACTCGTTAGCACCCGAAAATCCGCAATGGGCCCGCATGGTGAGTCGTGACGCAACCTCCCTATTCCATCCATAGAGAAGGCCTGTGCCCCAGCAGTGAGGACATTAATAAGCTGATGATGATGATGACCTTGAAATCCTATAGCCATCTGTCCACTGCGGCTGTAACCGGGATATCAACGAGATGACGGGGACTATAGTTTAATAGTTCATCGGATAGGGTCATGAACCACTACGAGACGCCAGTCCGGATTGGTGACCGGTTTTTTTTTTCGATGGAATTGGGAGATATTGTGTTGGATAGAGAAGGGAACTGGTCCCAATCCACGCTGGGCGCAAAAACAACAAAGAAAGGGTAGGATATTATTTTTATAGAATAGGGAGATTGGGCCAGAACAGCACATCGGGATGGGTCCGGAAATTGTAGTGTTTGTTTTTGGTCAGGGCGTTGCTGTACCTCTAACACTGACATTCATACTACTGACACGTAGGACAGCTGTTTTGTCTATGATATCGAACCGCTTGATGTCAACGTAACTGTCAAACTTCATTGGTTGGGTTGGTAACATTGAAAGATTAGTTTCTTTTTTTCATTAGACTTCAAAATCGGCTTCAACTTATAAAAAAAAAGCTAATCTTTCAATGTTGCTCATTGTTGGCATGTCTGCTGTCTGCATGTGTTGGAGTATTGTCTAGTTTTTACTGGGTAGGAACCACACTGATCGCAAACCGCACTTAGACCCAGTGCGAATTAATGTGTAGGATAGTATTTTTGATAGTAGTGTCGCCGACTCGGGAGGTCCCGGGTTCGAATCCCGATGGGGGCAGATGTTTGTGTGATGAATACGAGCATTTGTACTCCAGTCATGGATGTTAAATATGTATTTCTATATAAATATACTTATATATTTACTGTATACCTATGTATTCTATCCGTTACCCTAGTATCCCATAACACAAGCCTTACAGTGCGCACTTTGGAGCTAGGCTTAATTGGTGTGAGTGTTGGAAATATTTATTTATTTATTATTATTTATTCCAAACACGCGTTCCACGACAGTCACGCATATTTTATTCCTTCCCCAGAGCAGCATGGCCGAAATCAAATCATTCATTCGTAGAAGTTCACAACAGCTCTTGTAGAATTTAATACCAGTTGGGAAAGTTAACTTCAAAAAGTAACTATGAAAAGCCTTCAAGCACCACGGACATGCACACCAAGTCTTACCGTTTAGACTTTAGCAAGACCTACTGCATTTGCATTTAACGTCGATCCAGCGATATTCAACCTTAACGCTGTTGTAATAAGAGCATCTCACTACCCGCCAAGTTTAAACAAAGACGCGCTTAAGCGATGCGGCTAACTTATAATAAAACTTTGTCGGTTAAACAGATTTAAGGGCGGTTGTGCACTTGGCGATTTAGTCCACGCTTATAATTTAATATATTTAGAGGTGCTTGATGGCGCAGGTGCTTAGCGCATTTGGCCAGCGATCGTGAAAGCTAAGCAACTTTCGCAATGGTCGGTCTTTGGATGGGTGACCAAAATCTTTTTAAATTGAGACCCTCCGTGCTCCGGAAGGCACGTTAAACCGTTGGTCCCGGCTGCATCTGCAGACGTTTGCACCCTCGAATCCACACTGGGCCCGCGTGGTGGGTGACGGCCCAGTCTCCCTATTCCATCCATAGGGAAGGCCTGTGTCCCAGCAGCGATGGGGGCTGATAATGTTCCATCTGCAGACGTTTGCACCCTCGAATCCACACTGGGCCTGCGTGGTGGGTCACGGCCCAGTCTCCCTGTTCCATCCATAGGGAAGGCCTGTGTCCCAGCAGCGATGGGGGCTGATAATGTTAATTTATTTCATAAATATACTTACTCATCAGAAGTCTAAAACAACATGAACTTTTTGACGTCTTGTCCGAATTTTTTAATCTAATATATAAAATTCTCGTGTCGCGGTGTTTGTGGTTAAACTCCTCCGAAACGGCTTTCCCGATTCTTATGAAATTTTGTGTGCATATTGGGTAGGTCTGAGAATCGGACATCTATTTTTCATCCCCCTAAATGTTAAGGGTAATCCACCTCTAATTTTTTTTTTCAATTTACGAAAATACATACAACCCTAAATTTTCACTCTTCTACCACCAACCCCTATTTTTTATGGCGGTACGAAGTTCGCTGGGTCAGCTAGTATTTTATAATCATATTCTTTTGTTAATAAAAACCAGCTTGATTTATAAGTAGCTAAATTAAAAAATCAATTGAATAATTAAAAAAATGCATAACAATGATAAATAACATTTCAACTGATAAAACTCACCGTTTGGTAAAGGATGCATTTTAGGACGCTCTTAAGGTTGGGACACATTACTATCGTATATAAAACGGCACGGGTTCTCTTCTTCATTAAAAGTAATAAAAATATGGTCGTTTATTTTGCTTACACAGACCACAGAAAGAGGTTGGAAGGATGGGTGACCATAAACTGTTTGTACGGGAACCGATGTCGTCGGTTCACCCCCACTACAATTCCACCTAATAGATAATATCCAATCAAAAGACGCGACATCAAACAATCCAACCAATCAGCGCTCCCACAGATTAATGGGTAAGATACAATTTTTCTCGATGGCGCGTTCGGCTGCGATCGTTGAAGTTAAGCAACTTTCGCAGTGGTCGGTCATTGGATGGGTGACCAACAATCTTCTGTCACGACTTTCTCCGTACTTCGGAAGGCACGCTAAGCCGTTGGTCCCGGCTGCATCTGCAGTCGTTAGCACCCGCCAATCCGCACTGGGCTCGGGTAGTGGGTCATGGCCCAATCTCCATATTCCATCCATAGGGAAGGCCTGTGCCCCAGCAGTGGGGACATTAATAGGCTGATGATGATGATGAAACAAAAGTGGGTGTGATTTTATTAAACCACTATGAAACTTTTAAAATAATCAATGAAAAAGCTGGGCTGGGGGTCGAACCCGGGCGGCCTGCGTAGGAGGTGAGCTTTCTATCTAAGGAATTCTAAATTCGAAACTCTTCTATGGAAGTTGACCTCAACACATGTTTGCAAGTTTGATGTCAACTTTCAATTGGACGACACTGTATGAAATAAAACAGGTAGAAAAAAGCAGCCCTTGCTGAGTTTCTTGCCGGTTCTTCTCAGTACAAGGTCTCCCGCCGTAGATTTGCGAACCGATGTCACAGCGGTGAGCAGGAGCGTGTATGCGCTAGGGTTGAACTTGGAATTTAGACTTGTGCCAATGAATATTTATGCATAGTAAGTTATTAAATGTAAACTGATTCAAGAATACTGGGGTAAATAATGAAGGATAGGTTTGATTTTATAATCAATTTTTAATCATTTATTGTAGGTACTATAACAAATTGCTAACTTTTATATATTTTCTCCTTTTTCGATTCGTTTTATAATTCTTATTATTATCTAAATAATAATAAGATTGCGTAGCGTAGTCAGTCTGTGCGTGCAATGCAGTGCAACGCTATTATTTTACTATTTCGCTACTGCCATCCCTTCGGTCTCGGCAGTCGGCGACTGCCCTCTCCACGCCCCGCGCGCCGCGCAACGCCCCCGCGCACCTCCAGACACCCACACATAGCCGCGGCCGATTTTACGAGCACACATGCTTAAGTGTCGCTTCTTTTCGCGTAGTGTATATATTCTGTGCCGATGGCGTTTTCGACATTCACAAGTGCTTGTAACAGCCTAGACTGAATAAACGATATTGAATTTTGATTTTTTTTTGAATTTTTTTATCACTGAACCGCCGATGCTTTGATAAGGTCAGGTTTTTTAAAATAACGATGAATAATGAATGAATAATTTAAGAAAAAAAAAAAAATCATTCCTGTTTGAATTCAAAGAAATAAGGTTTAAATGAAACAACTCAACTCTCCTTTATTTATAGCAGTCAATTTGATGCAATTTTCCGCTAAAAAGCGCTACTAAAATTCTTCAGTTAGTACGTACTGTTCTAAAAGTGCTCCCTCAACCTAAGAACTGTCTTCGTTGTTATGCAACCGCGTGCACTATTGTTCTGGCAAACAAGCACTTTGTCACTTACTTTGTAAGATAAATAATTTATGGACAAAGTATTTGCATTCGGGTCTTTTAAAAGGGCTTAAATTCTCTGTTCTGTTGAGGTGCAAGGAGTAAATGAGTGTTTTGTGGGGAGATTCTTTAATTTTTTATTTTGAGGCGCTACAAAGTACTGTAAAATAAAATTTTACAGTCAACCTCAATCGATATTGTAACAATAAGTTAGACGGGATTTCAACGAATTTAATAAAAAGAGAACTTCATATAATAGTTATCTATATCTATAAAACTCAAAGGTGACTGACTGACATAGTGATCTATCAACGCACAGCCCAAACCACTGGACGGATCGGGCTGAAATTTGGCATGCAGGTAGATGTTCTGACGTAGGCAACCGCTAAGAAAGGATTTTGATCAATTCTACCCCCAAGGGGATAAAATAGGGAATGAAAGTTTGTATGAAACTTTGTCAATTTTAAACCGATCGGGCTGAGACTTTGCATGCAGGTATAAGAAGAATCATAGATGAATGTCATTGTGTATAATACAAGCCTGAGAACAAAAACTGTAGTCTACACTTCAGCTCAACACCGAAGCGAAGCGAGGGTGGGCCACCAGTATATTATATTAGTGCGGTAAGTTGGTTATTACAAACGAGTAGTAGATAGTCACGAATATGTAAATACCAACTCCGCCCGAAGGTGATACAACATTTTTCAAGATATTTGAGCGAAAACCATTTTTTTTTAGTAATTATGCAAACTTTTTCTAATAATAAAATGGCGCGTACTTCCAAATGGCGCCAAATGCTGAAAATTAGAAGTACGTTTTACCTCTCTTTTTCTTTTTAAACTACAAGTACTTACTAAACTAAAATAAATGCATAGATACGCTTACAAGGAGGTTAGATCGAAATAAAAAAACCGTAAAGACTACACCGGTAATTTAAAAAAGCAAATGTGTTGAAATATTTATTTATTTAAACTTATTTTATAATAATTTCTATATTTTCTTTTGTAATACATATACGTTAGAATTTAAAACATCGAGGGATGATAACTATTTTTTTTTCTTCGTTTATCAGGTAGATTATCAAAAAGTATTGGGCACGTATTTTTCTTTTTTCACATAATATAAACATCGCAGAGATATGTTGATTTGAAAAGTCGCATGACGTCACGTTTGAGTACAATTTTCACTTAAAAGTGACGTCACGACCCTACTCCCAAACTTTTACGCGCTATAACTTTGTCATTTTTTGGTTGATTGCCCACAGAAAAAATACATGTCCATTATTTTTTGATCATCTAACTGACGGACTAAATAGAATTTCGTTTACTGTACCCCGGAGGTGTTATAAAGCATTCGTTGAGATCCTTACATGACTTAAACTAAACTTTGCCCTAACCGGATATAGCAAAATATTTTTTAAGTATATCGTTAATATTGTAAAGACTGTTGAAGCTGTACTATTGGATCGTTGTACAATGTTCGTACTATTTGGATCTTCTTCTTTGTGTTTTCTTCAAAGCTGCCAGTAAGGGGCCGTTCAAGTATTACGTAAGCAGATTGACTACAATTATTTACCCCCTCCTCCCCCTTGTCAGCAAAAGTAAGCAAAGCTCATACCCCCCCCCCCCGTGCTTACGTAAACATTGGTACCTCTGTATGCATTTTTCCTTTAATGTTTTCTGTTTTTTTATTCATTTATGAGCTTTCATGAGCTTCATGAGCAGCAGTACTTAAATAGGCTTAGGATAGAAGACTTTCATGCACATAGTATTCATTTAAACAAATTTAATTGACACAGTATTCAATATAGAGTGAGGTACAAATATTATAATCATATTAAATACTATTACGAACAAAACAAACTTCTTCCGAATTTTTGGTATACATATTAATTCCAATTAACAGTCATCAAAAATAAGCAAAGCAAAGACCCCCCTGCCCCCCTATAGTGCTTACGTAATACTTGAACAGCCCCTAATACACATATCACAATAATGTTCAAAAATGGAATATTGAAATTCAGTGATTAGGTTAGCTTAAGACAAAAAATATATGCAATAGAAATAAAAACAAGAACTACTTTAAACTAGGGTCACGAAAAAAGTATCGATACTTTGTGGTATCGAGTACTTTTCCTTTCGATACCGATACTTTTGTACTCGATACTTGGTTTTCCATACATTAACTAAATGAGTACTTTTTGGCAAGTATCGATACCTTTAAAAATTTGGGTAAGCGCCTTATATTGATGGCAACGCCATCTAGTGGAATCAAAGCAAACCTTCTAAAACATTCCATTGCGTTGATATAATTGGAAGCACATAAGGCCCTATGAAATGTACTCGATACTTCGAAGTATCGATACTTTTGTTTCAATACTTTTACGAGTACGATACTTATTTTCCGATACTACTCATGAGTACAGTATCGATACTTTCTATTCGATATCGTGTCCCTACTTTAAACCATACATTTAAACGATTCATTCATAATCAACTATTCATATAACTCGCGAATTGTCTAAGTAATCCTTTGTAGATCCGCGACCCTCAGATAATCCCAATTGGGTATGATCAAAACTCGAAACAGAAAACTATACAAACTCTAGACATAATCGTGTACGTATTATCCTGAGTCCCTAAAGATATAACGGAGCAAAGAGAAATTATTTCGGGAATGCTCTTAAAGTCTAAGACATATTATTATTCAGACATTTCCCTAGCGGGGAAATTTTCCCTTGCGTTCTACGCATAGTTCCTTTATATACAGCTGTACTTGAAATTCAGGATTCTTAGGATGGCTTGTCCTGGACATCAACACCGATCTTACAGTTCAATATTTTAGACAGGCTTACCCTAAGAATTTGTAACGTATTTATTATGGTTGGGGCAGACATACATATATCAACTGAGAAAGGGTTCGTCACCGCAACAACTTGAGCCGTTCAGTCTATGGATGATGACGAGGTAGTGTCCATTATTTTTCGTGGGTCAAGGTGTACATTTCTATAATAAGATTCCTAATATTTATTTATTTATTCAAAAGGCTTACCAACAATTGTAACACTTAAGCAATTATAATTATAGACACGGAGACACATAATATGTGATATATTATATCAATGTTAAAATTAATTATAGGTAAACACCACATTTACCATATCTATATCAAACAGTATGTGTTAAAATTTTACCTAATATACCCTAACTTATATGTTATTTTGTCCAAAAAAAGGGCCATTACAAAATTAAAGGGTCTAAAAATAAACCTAAACATATCGGGCACTCAGTCCGTCAAGTTCGTACTAATGGCTGAGGTTACTGCACTGGGGCTATCAAAGTGTAAATCAATTTTATCACTAAAGCCGTTCAAAATTTTGCAGAATCTCGCATAAGGAGAGTTAGCACCTAAATATATTCTTGATTTGCCTCTTCACAAATTTAAAATACACATTAATAATTGCTTACTTAAGAAAGGACATTATACTGTAAAAAAATATTTGAATGATAAAACGGCCTGGTTCTAATTTTACCTGTTCATAAATTTTCAGAAGTTATATTAAAACTGGGTGCCTCAAAAATAGTTTTGAAAGAAACCTTGCGCTTACTCCCTTTCATATACTTTTTCAATTTGTTTTGAAGATTGTTTCTTCCTATTTTGGGATTTCTCTTTACACATATTGTTAATAAATTCGTTGATTATTTATTCTTCATGAATCATGAAGTTTTCCAGGTTTTTCAAGCCAATAGTTTAGCTTTAGAGGGGGGAGGCCTAATCGAACAATCAAAAATTTACATTTAAAAGTTCAATATTTCGCAAACCGATCCCTTAATCGAAGAATAGTCTTAGCAACCCCTAAGTTATTTTAAAGGACATATTCAACGATGGGGTACATTATCAAAAACAATATCATCCCCAGGGAATTGGTTGCTAGGGGATCTTACATGTAGAAGAGCAACCCTAAAAAAATATATTTCAAAATTGTATTCTACCATTTTGTCGGCGTGATCGATATACATATCTCCACAAAATTACAGCTCTCTAGTGCTAACAGTCTCCAAGCAAAACCGGGTAAGGACAGATGGACATGACGAAACTATAAGGGTTCCTCGTCAGGACTAGGGAACGCTAAAAAGGGAGTTTCACACAAGGAATACTGTACCCCTAGCATGAACCATTATCGAATTCGAATAGTTTGCAAACCGAAATGTCATGGTCAAATTTTGTATGGAAACTTGAACAGCAGCGGCAACTAAAAATCAATACACATTTGACAATGACATTTCGGACTCGCAAACGATACGAATTCGATAATGGTTCTGTTCGAACTGTTCGACTTTATACTGTTACGATCTCTTTTCCAATTGATGTGTTTCTGCTATTACCAGTAACCTCAACATGTGACAACAACTGACACAGCATCAAAATATGTGTGGAAATTGTATCGTTAGCGACATGTTTTTTTGAAAATGTTGCTACTTCTGTAAATGCTGATGAGTTTCTTGCTCCTATTCTTCTCATCAGCTAAAAGACGTCCGGAATGGATGGCAGAAAAAAAATATTGGACGATTCAAAAGAGTTTTCAAAAATTATAATTTTTTAAGCATGCAACTGCTTGATGTTTAAATCTAAAGAAAATATCATCATCATCATCAGCCTATTAATGTCCCCACTGCTGCGGCACAGGCCTTCCCTATGGATGGAATAGGGAGATTGGGCCATGATCCACCACGCGGGCCCAGTGCGGATTGGCGGGTGCTAACGACTGCAGATGCAGCCGGGACCAACGGCTTAACGTGCCTTCCGAAGCGCGGAGGAGCTCGAGATAGCAATTTTTGGTCACCCATCCAATGACCGACCACTGCGAAAGTTGTTTTAAGTTCAACGATCGCAGCCAAACGCGCTTACCACTTGCGCCATCGAGCTCCTCAAGAAAATATGACTAGAACAAATTCCACGCGGACCAGGCAGCAGACGGGACTCGAACCCGCACCCTTCGCTATCCGGGCAAATGCACTGACCAATTATGCTACCGCGGCCCTGACGGCCGCGTTGAAATTCCTCTAGCCACTCTTAAGCTGCAAGGCAGCGCCATCACTTCGCATTATAGGTAACCCACAATGTAACAAATGAATATTTTTACAAGTATTAAACATTTGAAAGAAGAAATAGCAATTATAGTTATAATTTTTATTTTTTAAGCATGTAACTGCTCGATGTTTAAATCTAAAGATTCTAAAGAGAGAGATAGAACGAAGGTTGCGGGTTCAACTCCCGTCTGCTGCATGTTCCGCGTGGAATTTTTTCTAGTCATATTTTCTTTAGCTTTTAATAAATCAATTTGAATACAGTAACACTTCATTTCATTTCATAAAATTGTTACATGGTCTACTTCAAATACATCTAAAACTAGCAAAGCAGTGAACCAAATGTTCACCAAAACCTGATTTCTCGAAAACCGGAAGTGCTACGTTACTCAAATCCGGTTTGTAGTCTTATCAGACTATTCTTAACTTATAACTTAAATATTCTCTTTATCTATCTCTTACGGTTTGGCCGCTGAAACAGCACCACAGACAGACGGACTTGTCTAATAGATAAGAGATAGTATCTATCGTTAAATACTGGACAACCATTCTATAAATCATGCTGCCCACAGTAAAACTTCACTAAAATAGAATTATACTTACCCATCGCTCTTTTAAAACTTTCTGGATATATATAGAGTGCCAAATTGCTTTACGGCTGCCTATTACTGCAAATACTGTGTAATTACGTTGAAGTCACGTACGGTAAGTAATTTGTCACAACGTGAACGTAATTTGCGGATCTCATTGTAATTTTGTGCTATAGCTGGGTAGAAAATATATCGCAGGACCTGGTAAATTTTATAAATGAATATTTCGAACACTCACCCTAATTAGACTAGCTCTTAAGTAAAACTTAGGTTCAGTGACGTTCTTGAGAAAAGAATATATTAAGTTAATAAAATCAACATTACATCTCATATATCTATATATATAAAACTCAAAGGTGGCTGACTGACATAGTGATCTATCAACGCACAGCCCAAACCACTGGACGGATCGGGCTGAAATTTGGCATGCATGTAGATGTTATGACGTAGGCATCGGCTAAGAAAGGATTTTGATCAATTCTACTCCCAAGGGGATAAAATAGGGAATGAAAATTTGTATGAAATTTTGACAATTTTAAACCGAGCGGGCTGAGACTTTGCATGCAGGTATAAGAAGAATCATAGATGAATGTCATTGTGTATAATACAAGCCTGAGAACAAAAACTGTAGTCTACACTTCAGCTTTACACCGAAGCGAAGCGAGGGCGGGCCGCTAGTCATATATATGTCTTTGTAAGAATAAACAAAAAAAAATATCACTTTTTACTAAAAAAAAACAAATTTAATCAACATCATCCTCATCTAACACTTTAAATTTCATAGTCTCTGAACATCTTTCTTGCCTGAGTAATTTCTTCAAAGTATTTATCATTCGTATTCTGAATTCGAACTTGGAGTCTTCGCTCAATTTCTTAACAGCTGGCATTATCGACGTAAAAAACGCTCTATCTTCGTCATCTTCTCTGTTAATAAGGTTTGCTAGTACGTTGACTATGTTATGTTCTGCACTAGCGACTGTACTCTCCTTTGATTCGTCAGCGTCATTCAATTTTGATCTTTTAGTTTCGTGTTCAAGGTCCATTTCGTCTTCCACTATGAGAACGTCTTCGAGCCATTGTTCTTCATTTTCATCCTTTTCATATACTACAGAATCATCTAAGTTTTTAAAACTGTTGTCCAGAAAACCTAGCAGTTTGGAATGTAAATAGGGCTTTTGGCGTAGTCTTTGCAGCTTCTTCGACTTTACGTATGAATCTCTGATGTTATACCATTTTTTCGTTATTTGGAGGCCTGCGAAAGAACAAGTTGAAGCCTTAAAAATAAGTGAAATGATATAGAGACGAAGATTTTTTTTGTCAGAAGCATTGTTCATAAAAAGCTTCTAAGTAGGCCTGTGTCGGAATTTCACCGTAATTCCGAAAACCACATCAATAAAATATCAATTATTCAGTATGTTAGATTGAGAAAAGGACTTTCTTGGATAGCCCATATCTCAGAATTGCGACGAAGTACATAAATATGTCCAATTAATAATGAACGAAATGTAGAATATTTAAAAAGGAGAATTGTGTGAAGGCCCCTCTATTGTTCGCAGTGGCCAACAATGAATTTGGCGTGAACGATATCTCACTCACTATTAATAAATAATTTATGAGCGAATGTCGAAAACAACTTACCCCTGGCCGAATCTGGGAAATTAAATAAATAAACTATAGGCCGGATGCTAGATTCGTTGCTGCGGCGGTCATCCCGGAGCCAGGTAGATTTTAAAAAGCTTTTTTATTATAAAATTTTTTATAGTTTCAGTACAGTTATCCTCAAGAGATTGCATAAAATTTTTACTTAGACATTTCGTTTAGATCACAATGCTTGCAAGTAAAAGACGCCATTCAAAATCCAATACGGTGGGAGGGCCAATATAGCGGACCAAAAACTTTGGTGAACTCATGGTGCACTCCCATAATATGGGTTTCAATCAAATCAAAGAATTCGTTGCGTAGAATACGAATAAAGGTCATAGCGCACCTGAAGCACTCGGCACTGAACCAGCTCCGCGCGCGCTGTTGATATTCTTTGTATGAATTTCTATGGGTATGCACTCACTACACCAACTACGTACCGTACCGAAAAACGTGTCCTACCGTACCTACGCTCGCTACGCTCTATCTCGCTCGCTCATGTGGCAGGCGGGGCGGCGGCGTGGCCTTTTTTTTGAGTGTGTATGCTGTTGGTCGCAGGTGACCTTTACAGCGTCACCGGGATTAGGGACGGCGAGATATTAAGGGGACCTCAAGCCGAGAATTGGCTTATGCCTCTAGAGGTATTCTAGGCGGATGGCAGCTCCCCACGGGGGGAGTCTCCTCACTGTCTGGAGCCTCTAGACCACTCGAACCTGACGGTTTATCGCGCGGTAGCATAATTGGTCAGTGCATTCGCCCGGATTGCGAAGGGTGCGGGTTCGAGTCCCGTCTGCTACCTGGTCCGCGTGGAATTTTTTCTAGTTATATTTTCTTTAGATTTAAACATCAAGCAGTTACATGCTTTAAAAAAATAAAAAATATACTAGAAGAAGTTACATAAGAGACTGTTGTGCAGCTAACTTTTATAACAGAGTTGTTGGATTAAGCTTAAAATGGCCTGTTCATTCTAATTAAAAAGTAATTATATTCTGCTACTAATGAAATGAAAAATGAATGAAAAATATTTTAGATGTTTCCAACAAACGTTAAGATTTAAGACCCCCGGATCTCAAAGGAAAGCTTAACTCTGTCTGGTCAAAAGCATACATAATCCAACTGGCTTTTGGTGGAATTTCGGATTAACCCTCCAATGAAATAGCACACGATATTCCCATCTACATAGTTGTTGCGCCGAAATTTCTAAGCAAAAAGCAATTTTGAGTTTGAACACTCGAAGAAATGCTAAATGGTGTTAGTTATATTTATAAGTGACAAACTGAACTATATTAATATGCTTCTGTAGACAGACAGACAGTCTGTCTTGTGAGCTGTAACTCATGATACGACATTACGCTTAAATACGTGAAACGGAAATCTGAAATTTTCACCAAATCCGTGATTACTGTGGCCGCCATTATAATTTATTATTTGAATTTAAAAACGTTTATTAAATAAATGGGATCTTCTGTCTTCCATATATTATGATATTTATTTTACTTGAACAAGTCTTAAATAACCAACAATCCGCACTGGACCCTCATGGTGGGTCCTGGCCCGATCTCCCTATTCCATCCATAGGGAAAGCATGTTAATTAATTAAAAAAAAAAAATGTCAGTGTTTCATATGGTTTGTTTACCTTGAAAATATGTTATTGTGTTATTTACTGTTTAGATGAGTTTATTGAATATGTTACTCACTTAACTTTTTATTTTGTTCACTGGTACAATTTGTAATATTTCATTTTTATTTAATATAAAATCCTTTAATCTTGTATCATAGTGTCTGGCATCCACAAATCAGGAAGGGAACCAGTTGAAAACCAGCGTCAGTGCAAACTGACTCATGCTGAACTGGATCCTTTTCGGTCCAGCTGTGGATATATGTAATGTATGTTTTTTAATGTCCGTCATTTAGTGTATATATATACATGTATATATGTGTATGTGTATGTGTATACATATATGTACATAATGTATGTGTGTGTGTGTATAAATTTAACCTTTTGTATGTATCCACGTCTGTTCCGAATAAATGTTTTTCATTTCATTTCATTTTCATTTCATCAGTGGGGACATTAATAGGCTGATGATGAAGTCTTAAATATTGTACTATGCTTACCATCGAATCATTCGTTTGGGAGTCCGACTCGCACGTGTCTTGGTGTTTTTTTCCGATCAGTGGAGGCATATAAGATCTTATGGTCTATGATTTGTTAGGGCAAATCAAAATAAAATTGTAGAATTTAAACCCTTAAAAAAGGCTTAAATCTTAAGAAAATTTGACTAGAAAAAGTTGAACGCGGACCAGGCAGCAGACGGGACTCGACCATGTAGGCTTATTATTATTTTAACCGATTTATCAATCTTTCGGAATATATTATTATAGACAGAAGAGGCAATTTACCTGACTTATAATAATAATTTGTAAAACAATAAATATATGCCTTAAACCGCGTTGTTTCATCTATAGTTAAATTTGACTATAGTAAAAATACGAGAAAAAAAATGTAACTATTTGACAAAATTTGACACATTGACTATATATTTGATGTGACATTAACTATAATCAAATTTAACTGTGGATGAATCAATGCGGCCTTAGTTATCTATACTTATAATAAATCTGTAGAGATGTCAATTCTGTACATGAAATATATTTTAAAATAACTATCAGGGGGTGATAAGTGATCGATACTGATGCCAAAAATGCAATCAGTAAATTTTTTGTCTGTCTGTCTGTCTGTCTGTCTGTGTGTATGTTCCTTATAGAAACCAAAACTACTCGACGGATTTTAACGAAACTTGGTACAATTATTCTTCATACTCCTGGGCAGGTTATAGTATACTTTTCATCACGCTACAATCAATAGGAGCAGAGTAGTGAAGGGAAACGTTGGGAAAACGGGAGAAGTTACTCCATTTTTAAGCTTCCGTCGCGTGTGCAGCCTTAATGATTAAAGTTACATAGAAACCATGTATAACGGAAATATTCTACATAAAATTGTCTAAAAAATATCCCGCAACAGCATATGTCTATCTTTTATGGTTGACTCACAATAACACGTGTAACTCCCTATAGCTTAGCAGTTCGGAGCATTCTGATCATATTTGTTTACTTTTACGTTTATAATACTCTGACTCATCCCTAATTTAAAAAAGTTAACATTATTACCTATTCAATAAAAACAAAACATAGAAATCGGTATAGAAACACCAAACTTATACATGAAATAAGCCATCGCGCCGTCGCACGTGAATACTGAATCATGCTATAAGGATTATTTTTGTGTAACGGTTGCCGCGCTCGACACGGGTCGCGTAGGGTATCAAAATACGGGAGGTCTGAGAGCGAGCTGTCTAAATCTGTTTTCTGCGTCGCTCCCCCCCCCCCCCTGGGGGACGATCGCTTCCAATGAAGCCTTAGAGGCCTTCCCGGCCAGAGGCAGCCCCTACGGGTGTTTTTTAGTCAGTACGAGTCTGACATAACCTTGCAGCCGGCTGTAGGGTATCCATGAGGATTTCTCACCTGCTCCCCCGTCTGGGAGGAAACAAAAAAAATAAAAAAGGAGAGCGAGCGAGCTTCACTATTTGGCTGTTGATGCGTTCAGAGCGTTCGACCTTATTGACAGACAATAATTGAGAAATACTGAGTAACCGTGCTTATCAGCGCGACTTTTAGTCTTTAAATAGTTTATTTAAATTTCTTTTGTTGTTATTTTGTAAAATAGATATTAGTTGTTTTGGTAGTGTTTAGATATTCGTTCAAATTAAAAATTATTAAGCGTAGGTACTTTTATTAATTAAAGTAGTTATAAGTATTTATTTTTAAGTGAAGAGGTATAGGTAGATAGTATTGCACAGGCGTTTCAGCTTTATTTTCATTTCTTTTTTGTTGTGAGTTGTATATATTTCTGGTTATAATTCTATAAGAATATTTTAGTTTAAATAGTCACTTAGATTTTAAGTGTAAGGTAGCTAAAGTTAGGACCACGTATTAGTTGTTTTGGTAGTGTTTAAATATTCGTTTAAAGTGTAATTTAATCATATGGGATGAATGTACGATGGCCCATCGAAAAGGAGTAGAAGCGGTATACAGAACTTTAAGGGATATAAGACAAAATGATCGACCAATGGGCGGTATCACAGTTTAATTTTGTGGTGATTTCCGACAAACCTTACCGGTAATACCACGGGGAACCCGAGCTGATGAGGTTAGGGCTTGCCTGAAAAGCTCTTATTTGTGGCGTGATATACAATCGGTGCATTTGACTATAAACATGCGAGTGAGAACTGTAGATAACCCGGATGATCGTGAATTTTCTGATATATTATTAAAGAAAATACCTTCACCAAAGATACCTATCCACTGCTACACCAAGGAAAACTTATTCTGACGCCTGAGTTGTGTTGTATAGTGCCATCCCAACAACATATTACATCGTCAGTTTACGGTGACGTAACAAATATATTAAATAAGGATAATTCTTGGCTATGCGAAAGGTCCATTTTAACTCCTCGCAATGACCAGGCATCTGAGATTAATAATAAAATACTGTCGAATATCCAGGGGGAAAGCAAAGTTTATAGTTCAATAAATAGAATGGCCGATGATCAAGAAGCCACTAACTACCCGATAGAATTTTTAAATTCTTTAAATATGCCCGGACTTCCTTCTCATGAAATTTGTTTAAAAATTGGCATTCCGATTATTCTGCTCCGATATTTAAGACCACCACAAATTTGCAATGGAACTCTGCTTAAAGTAACCCAGTTGCAACAAAATGTAATCGAGGCTCAAATTTTAACAGGTTGCGGTGCAGGAGAAACCATCTTTATTCCCAGAATTCCCATATTCTATGAACGCAATTCCCAGTATCGGTGTGTTATGCAATGACAATAAATATGGCTCAAGGGCAGACTATTCGTGTTGCTGGAGTAGATCTCGGTGTCAGTTGCTTTTCACATGGTCAGTTATGTCGCTCTTTCCCGGGTTAGCAGTCCTAGAAATTTTTATGTTCACGTGCCGGATGAGTCAACTTTCAACGTAGTTTACCCGGAAGCTTTGCGGTGAAGTATTTTCATTCTATATGTACCTAAGCCTCATGTGAAAGCGATCTAAACAATATTACCAATACATTAACATAATAACATACAAGGATATGCTGATGGTCTCGGGGCACAGTGATAATAATAATATTCTGCGGTTCCATATTGCGATATTTTTAACAGTATTGTGGATTGACATATTATATTTCCCTACTAAAATACAAAAGTTAATCTGTCTGTCACATCAAAACCACGGAACCCTGAGGAAGGACATATGCTACTTTTTTACGAAAAACGACGAAAACGCGGACGAAGTCGCGGGCAAAAGCTAGTTGAACACATAGTAGCTTTTCATCGTACGAAAATGTTCTTACTCAATCTTTTCACTTATAAAACTCTAAACTTAGATACCGCGATTAACTTATATACATTTCAAAGATACTGCTGGCGTAAAGAAAGTGACAGCACCAAATCTGATCAAACTTTAGAGTCAATTAACGCTTCCGAGTACAGCAGTATGTGTTATTATGTATAGGAAGAGTTCATATCTCTGGCAGTATTTTAGGCTTGCGGGATATTGGTAGTTGGTGCGTGGCCTTTGTGCATCGGCTGTATAAATCAACTGCTCTACGGCCTGCGCTAAAGTCAGTAGCGGTATGACCGAAGCGTCATTTACAATATGAGATATTGTACACCCCAAGGTTCTACACTGGGGACAATATTTTATTAAGCAGTTGATGCACCAAGAGCGGTGTTTTACCTAGACTTGGTAAAATCTAGATGTTTCATCATCATCATCATCATCAGCCTATTATTCTAGATGTTTGTCTACATTAAAGTGAGTAAAAGGTCTGACCGAAAGGAAAATTTTACGGCTTGTTAAATTTGTCGTTTACAGTGAAGATGATAGTCGAGATTATACAATAGTGGAGACTACAGACACTAAAAAGTGTTTTCGGTTTCATTCTGCGCACGTACTATGTACACATTGAGATATTTATTTATTTTTGTAAATTTGTATGTATAGGCATAACACAACATGTACATCACAGGTCAAGTTATCCAAACTGTCATATCCCCCAACTGACATGGAGCTTTATCAGACTATAATTTAAGTTCACAATTCAATTCCATTTTTGGTGATAATCGATCTTAGCAGGATCTTATTATATGACGATTCTATCATTGTCCGGGAGGAAAGACAAAATCGGCTGAGACAGTACGGTTTAAAATCCACAATATATTGAGAAAATTTGACAGTTTGTGGTTACTTGATGTGTGGCTGTCTGTAGCTTATAAGCCTGCCACAAACGGATGAACGGATTAGTGAACTGCAGTCTTCTATATATACATGGAACCGCTCGAGCAGTTTTGACTACTTTAAGCGGTTGGAACGCGGTGAAATGGCTGGCACCTTTGAGCTGTTCACTGTTTTGGAGGAGTTCGATGGCGCAAGTGGTTAGCGCGTTCGGTTGCGATCGTTGAACTTAGCAACTTTCGCAGTGGTCGGTCATTGGATGGGTGACCAAAAATTACTAGCTCGAGCTCCTCCGTTCTTCGGAACGCACGTTAAGCCGTTGGTCCCGGCTGCATCTGCAGTCGTTAGCACCCACCAATCCGCACTGGGCCCGCGTGGTGGGTCATGGCCCAATCTTTCTATTCCATCCATAGGGAAGGCGTGTGCCCCAGCAGTGTGGACATTAATAGGCTGATGATGATGATGATGAGCTATTCACTTCTAGAGCGGTCCGTTGATGTTGGTCACTGACTAACTGCTCGAGCAGTCCATGTATGGCAAGCCTCAAATCGCAATAAAGTTCAAACAAATATGACTCAAGAAAATCCCACTAGAAAAAAAAACCCGCGGTCCAGGAAGCAGACGGGACTCGAACCCGCGCCCTCCGCTATCCGGGCCGATGCACTGACCAATTATGCTAACAAGACCTTAATGACTGTGTCGAATTTCTTTCAGTATTTCTTAGGCTGCAAGGTAGGCAACCCACAATACAAACAAAACACCTTCAATAGTATTAATCATTGGAAAGAAGAAATAGTAATTATTGTTGAAAAAAATATTAACATTATTAATGTTGAAAATATTAAGAAGAAATAAAGATTTATTAATTTATTAGTAATGTAGATCACATTTAAGTTTCTTTAGATTTAAACATGTACACAGCATTTCATCATCATCATCATCATCAACAGCCTATCATAGTCCACTGCTGGACATAGGCCTCTCCAAATGCACGCCACTCAGATCGATCTTGGGCTACTCGCAACCAGCTCCTGCCAGCCGCCTTGCGCAAATCGTCACTCCATCGTGCCTGAGGACGTCCTACACTACGTTTGCCTAGACGCGGTCTCCACTCCAGAACTCGTCTACCCCAACGGTTATCGGTTCTTCGGCAAATATGGCCAGCCCACTGCCACTTCAACTTGCTAATCCGATGGGCTATGTCGATAACTCTGGTTCTCTGTCGGATTACCTCATTTCTGATGCGATTCTTCAGAATTTGAATACACAGAATATAATAAATACGACTCAATCTCACCTATAAGATTCTTCATCTCTTCACTGAACTTGTCGTAGTCGGGTTCTACCATCCTGTATATCTCGTTCCAGGCGCGGTCCCTCACCGCACGGTCCCTGTAGGCCATGCTGGACCTGTCCCACAGGCAGGACCTCTCTTTGACCATCATTATGAGGTCCTCCTTATCCACTATCTTCTCGGAACTCTTCCTTTTGCCACTGAAAAGAAAAGGCATTCAAATATTCCTCCCAAGTAGCAACACTATATCGTAAAAAAAAAATCAGCAGCACGTTTCTGTTTCAGCTATTGTTTTAGAGAATGATCTTCAAAATGTCGAATCAGCGATTTGTGCACGTTCTTTGGTCGCGAATTGGGCGCATTTCTATCAGCTTGAAATGCTATGAACATAGTAAAATTATCGTTTCATGAATTGAATCGTCGAGATTCTTTCAACAAAAAAGCTAGAATCGCAGAATTAAGGATAACTCACACTAGCTAGACCGTGCCGGATCCGGCTAAGTTAAGGCCTTAGGTTGAACCCGTCACGGTAGACTTATATTGCATTTAATGATAGCCCGAGAGTCGGTTGTATAAAAAGTCCTATGGATCAGATACATGAATCATTTTTTTTTTATGTATTTGATAAATTACAATTACACCTAAAATAAAAACCGGAAGTGACATCATAATTTTGTATGCGGGCAAAATGAAGTAACTTCAGGGGTGTCGACCTCTAGACCTGTGGCTTTATTGTTCATACTCCAAAAATGATTCATGTATCTGATCCATATACAGCCACAGACTTGTCTACAGCCGGCTCTCCGACTATAAGGACACACAGGGTATACAGAGCGGTAACTAACTGAACGGACAACGCTCAAGCCACCAATACATTGGTTCCTATACGTTGGTATTGGAGTTCATTTGGCAACATGTAAAGGCAGCTTAAAATGAGGATCTCGACTCGATGGCACAGTAGTGAGGGCGTTCGGTCTGCAATCGTTGAAGTTAAGCATCTTTCGCGACGGTCAGTCTTAGGATGGGTGACCAAAAACTTAAGAGCTCCTCCATGCTTCTCAAGGCACGTTATGCTATTGGTCACGGCTGCGTTTGCAGTCGTTAGCAGTTAGTATTCCAATCGAATGATTCATTACCATAGTACAATATTTAAGACTTGTTCGAGTAAAATAAGATTGAGGAGCTCGATGACGCAAGTGGTTAGCGCGTTCGGCTGCGACCGTTGAAGTTAAGCAACTTTCGCAGTGGTCGGTCATTGGATGGGTGACCAAACATTTACTATCTCGAGCTCCTCCGTGCTTCGGAAGGCACGTTAAGCCGTTGGTCCCGGCTGCATCTGCAGTCGTTAGCACCCACCAATCCGCAATGGGCCCGCGTGGTGAGTCACGGCCCAGTCTGCCTATTCCATCCATATGAAGGCCTGTGCCCCCGCCATTGGGGACAATATAAGGCTGATGATGATATTGAGCGAGCTCGATTGAGATCGCTGAGCGAGTATCGCTGAGCGAGTATCGCTGAGCGAGTATCGCTATGCGAGTTTGGCTGAGCGAGTCTTATCTTTAATAACTATTGTCACTCAGCTACAAACGAGTAGAGAGAATTCTCGCCGGCGACAGTGTGATCATTCAGCTATCAACTATTAATATAAAAAAAGATGGCGCGTAACGGAAAAATGTGACGCGTAACCGAAAAATGTGACGGTAAATTTTTTTCCAACGCCGATAAAGAAGTTTCACTTCAAAAAATTAAAAAAAATATGGTATGTGGTTAAAATATTCACTATATTTTTGAAATTATTATATTTTTGCTGTTCTATAACTTAATACTTCAGTTTTTATTTTAAGAAAGATTTTACTGGAAAAAGTCTCTATCCTTTAAACAAAACATAGTATATATTTGATCCCCTAATATATTAGGATACTATCTTAGAGCATTCTCTAAGGGATACTATATTATAAAGTAGGATTGGCAACCCTACATCATAGTCTCTTATCTCATACCTACATTCTGTATCAAGCATAACATTGAAAACAAACAATCATGCAAGTCTGAGTCTTAACGCTACGGCATAAGAGCAAGAATTGCACCCTTTAGCCAGTGGTGTTATGAATGTTAAATAAAATGGCCAACAAAATTATCATAAAATGTGATAGGTAGATAGATACTTATTTAAAATGTAATGAGTGAATATTATTGATATATTTGCATAATAATTTTATTTTATTTGACATAAAGAACAATAATAACGAATAAACTTTCAATATGTAAACAAAAAACTAATATTAAACGGCCAAACGAGGTAGAACCTCCGAACCAAAGACAAGGAGGTGTCAAGATCTCCTTTTCATTTCATCACAAGAAGGATAGATAGATAGATTATTATAATCTTTACAATACAATACAACGAAATCGACTAATTTATTTAATAAATATTTATTGAAAGAAAAGGAATAACCTCATACCTGCTTACTAATTTATACAACTAAGGTAGGTAGGTATATATCTATATTTACTTATATGTATTGAGGTAACATAATGTTTGATTGATTTATTTGCATAACCTCAACTTAATTAAAAATTGACTGTGTCATCATTCAAAACATCAATCCTAAGCTACTATAGTGTAATTAAAAGAAATACCACGATACAAACCTCTCCATTTCATGTGCGGCTAGGATCTAGCGCAATCCGGTTTCTGGTTAAACTAAACGATCCGTCGCTCGCCGTCGCGTCCGCCGTCCTTCCTTCACAAATCACAACAATACCAAGCAGCAGATGTCAAACCAAGCACAAGGTCAACAACCCCTATTCAAGTATCACACACAAAACAAAACACTGCTTCTTTTTAAATAATCAGAATCGATGAAAACTGTCAAGGAGGTTTCAATTTTAAAAGATACTTTTGGTGTGAATTAGCGCGGGAACGAGTTGGCGTTTCGCCGTATCGGAGACCAGTGTGCCGTTTGCGGCCCGGATTTGCGTTTCCGGCTGTGCACGGTCGACGCGGGACGGCAACGTCGCACGGCCGGCGCCGGCGGCGGCGACCGGTGCGAGGCGGATTGGCAACGCAGCGCGCGTTGGCAACTGATAGTAAATAATAAAGGGTCTTACTCTATGATGTTTAATAGTTATTTATAAATTAATACATCATATAGGTACACGCTTCTAATTTGGTAATACATAATAAGTAATTGCCGGACTTGCATCTAGTTGGGAACGCTCTCTTACCGCGTCTACACTTCGCTACCGTGTAAATATTTTCTGTTTTTTAGAGAAAAAGCCCTATAAGTGTATTTAGATCTTAGATTAAAACAAAAATGGAAGATACGGCACTCGCGACTGAAAAGTGGTTCGCTTAAATTGTGATGCGTGACCATAATTCGCTTTATACACAGCTAGCAAACGTGCTTAGCTTAGCATTAGGCAGACACCGCACCCTTAGGATAAGAGTGCGAAGACCCGGTCTACACGACACGCTATACCAGGTACACGTACGTACCTGGGCGTTTTCCCCCGTCCCCCACGACAACGGCTAACTAGAGCCGAGGTCCGAGTCTCAGAGACGAGGGCGGCTCAACTAGAGGGCTAGTTTAGCCGACCTCCTCAGGTTCGAGTGGTCTAGAGGCTCCAGAAGGAGAGGAGACTCCCCCCGTGGGGAGACGCCATCTTCCTGGAATACCTCTAGAGGCACCCGCCAATTCTCGGCTGGAGGTCCCCTTAGGATCTCGCCGTCCCCAAACCCGGTGACGCTGTAAAGGTCATCTGCATGCTGCATGTTTACTCAATATAACAATATTGCGTATATTCTGTGTTATAAAAATAAAACAATGCCTACGATGCTTTTATAAAGAACACAAATACTTCAAAATCAAATAACAAATGCCTCGGCAACACTTTTCATTCGCAAAACTGTAAACACCTTTTTTTCTCAAAACAAAAACGTAATCGCCATTTTGTTATCAAGAAAAGGACAACAATACAGCTCAGCCGTGCGGATTCGCCATTTCGCTCGCGCTGCGTTGAAACGTATAGTTTTGTCTCGCTCTCTCGATTGAATGTTTATTTACAGACACACGTATGTGCGTGTGAGAGTTGCTTATGTAGTTGAGTCGGATTATATTTTATTTGATGCTTGTGTGAGCTAGTGTTGCCCAAATGCAAGAACAAGACGAGACTTAGCCAGTCTTGGTCTTGGTCTTGCGCTCCCAGTCTTGGTCCTGGTCTTGGTCTTGCAGCAAGAGTCTTGCAAGTCTTGCAATTACCTATTAGACTATTGCTATTTATTAAAGTTTACTTTAGATCTTAGAAAAACGTATTATAATTGGAACATTGTGAGCTTGAATTAACATAGCCATAGTAAAGACCAATAAGATTAATAAATGTCTGAAGATTTGATCAGAAATTAGAAAAATCAACTGCCACATGGTTATCAACTGAGCTATATGCCGTTTTCCATGGGAGTAACTGTTTCTTTATAAGCTGTGTGCTAAAACATGTAAAAAACAAATTAACGATTGCGGCAACGATTGTTGTATTATGATTTCAATAGAAGCCGCCGGCGCGTGTATCATTAGTTACCATGTACTTCCGAAAAGCGGAAAATTTCTTTGAGAAGTCAGTACAAAACCTTTGATGCCGCATTATCAAAGTGCCGATGGTTAAAACAAAACTATGCATGCACTCTGTTTGATTTTAATGTATTTTTTTTTATTCGCTATGTATGTTTATGGTATTGGTCGTAATGCGCATAGGTCCAGTTTTTCATGTTCTTTGATACAGTTTTTTGCGTCTCATAGAATTCATAAGCGTACCTATACACCGAACTTATACCTAACTACTCCGTGCAATAGCGCTAAGTCCTAGCTGCATGACGCAAGAGTCTTGCCGGATTAGTCTTGTTCTTGCTCAAGTCTTGCACGGTTAGTCTTGGTCTTGGTCTTGCTAAAAATACGCGGTCTTGTTCTTGGTCTTGGTCTTGCAAAAATGGAAGAACAAGACCAAGACTGCAAGACCAAGACTGAATTTGGGCAACACTAGTGTGAGCGTACCGTATCTACCCTTTTTGTTTTAATGTAAGTTTTAGATAGTATACAAATTACACGGGACCTATAAGGGGCAAGAAAAACGTGTCATTTCATTCGTAAGTGCAGTTTTAAAGAAATTAATATAAAAATGTTTTAGCTGAAGAGCGAGATGTTATCTGCTCTATGCATGAGAGTGAAAAGGACTACTTTATTGGCGGCTGCTGCCAATAGAAGTTGAGGCGGGGACTACTTGTGGCATTTTAAAGTGAAATAATGTTGGTGTATAATAATATCATATGTTGAAATGGCAGTGGGCTGGCCATATTTGCCGAAGAAGCGATAACCGTTGGGGTAGACGAGTTCTGGAGTGGAGACCGCGTCTAGGCAAACGTAGTGTAGGACGATTTGCGCAAGGTGGCTGGCAGGAGCTGGATGCGAGTAGCCCAAGATCGATCTGAGTGGCGTGCATTTGGAGAGGCCTATGTCCAGCAGTGGACTAAGATAGGCTGTTGATGATGATGATGATGATAATAATATCGAATTATCGAGAGTCACTGTATCGACAGTCGGTTATCGAAAACGCTCCATCGACATGGTAATGAATCGATTGTACCCCAAACTATCCCAAAGTGATGGTGCGTAACATCGAAAGTACACGAAATTTATAGTACGCTATATCGCCCCTATGTCTTTCCCGAAAAGGATAAAGGACAAGTTTTTATCTTAGGAGTTTGTAGGGGAAACCAATATTTCCACACAGGCAAAGTCGCGGGCACGCACTAGTAAGGAAAAAATTACTAACTTTAAGCGCGAGCGTTCGTAACATACGAAGGTAAGCCAAGCAGGCGGTTACTCTAAGCTAGTCGCACAAACAATGTGTGAGGCCTTCTTCATCAATCTGTTAATGTCACCAGTGTAAGAATGGCAAAAGGGAAGATCTTCCTCCAAGCTGGATGATGGTAGCTCGGGGGCCGCGGCGCGACTGATGTTGATCGGGCATTGTATATGTATATGGAGTGTTAGCCTCCGAATTTCGCTTGCGAGATGTAGGCTTCCATACTATAGTGATCGCAGCGCAGGTAGCGCCATCTCTTGAGGAGGCGAGTGGTTTATTTATTTATTGTTTATTAGCAACACTAACATTGCGTTAATCATACATGGATATACATATTTTATATTGGTTGTTTACTTGTAAACACAACAATTATAAGTGTTGACGTCATTCATAATAATGATCTAACAAATACAATTTTTAGGATTGAATTTTAACTTATAATATTACATATTAAATAAAATTAAATTAAATAAGATTGCAATTATTACATTTAACCAAACAATGCTCAATTAATAAATTAGAATTTAACGTTTAAATAATAATACTAATAACACTACACAAAAAACAGTCTTTGTCACAGATTACACAACTTCCGTTTAAATGTTGACGACAAAGTATCACAAAATACATCAATACCAGCATTTCTCGCACATACTCGTAGTTCGTTGTATGTTCTACATATTCTTGGTATAGGTGAGTGGAGTCCGACATTCATTCGACAGTATAGAATACTAAATATACTCATAATTGGTTTTCGCGGGTAGTTATATGGCACTGATACATCAATTTGGCTAACAATATCATGGCAGTCAATTTTGCCGTTTACGATACAGCGCAAAAAAAAACAATTGATTATTTCCTATAATATGTTAGTTTTATGTGAGGCATGTAGATGTCGCCGCCACACCACTGCTGCGGCACAGGCTTTCCTTATGCATGTGAAATAGGAAATTTAGACCGTGATCCACCACACAAGGAGGAGCTCGAGATACAAAATTTTTAGCCACCCATCGTAAAACCGGCCATTGCGAAAGTAGCTTGACATCCATGATTGCACACCGAGCTCTGAGGCCCACTAAAAGCGATAATATGTGTAAATCGGCGACATCAGCGCGATGTCTAACCATTCCGTTGTGTAAGCAGGTTGAGGGTACGCCATTAATATAATGTTTTCCATTTTCAGACCCACGCCACTAAGAAAGTTGTAGAAGTGGCGCACAAATATTATTCTAGACTCTAGTTGAAGTGCTTCAATGGATTCAATGGAGACATATTTCAAACTCAAAGTCAAAATAATTTATTCAGTTAAGCCAATTACAAGCACTCATTAATATCTAGAAGCTACGCCATCGGTTAGTTAATCTACGGCGGGAGACCTTGTACTGAAAAGAACTGACAAGAAACTCAGCAAGGGCTGTTTTTGTCTCCCTGTTTAATTATGTGAAATATAAATTTATTATTCAAATTAGAAATTATATTTATGCGTTATCAATCATCATACAAATTGTATAAATGTATAAATTTAATGGTAGAGTTAGCAATGACCTGAAAATAATACGTCGCATTTTGAATGTCATGCTAGAGTAAGCTGAACTACCACCAGGCTAGAAAAAGACTTGGACTATTCAAATGTTCCATAATGCTTTCTACGAAAATAAAAAATAAAATGCAAACATGTAGCTTAACACTACGTTGAAATCTATGACTTATAAGTAGATATATTGCTCCCATGTACAAAAAATGTGCATACCGTAACTCCAAAATTGACTTCTAAACTTTCGGACTATCATAGTGTATTAGACTCATATATTCATCGATACCCTTATTGATATTGACCGACCGGACAAAAAGTTAGTATGTCATAAAACGACAGATAATTCAAAAGACGCATAGCCATCACACGTTTGCTCTAATATTTAAAATAATAATACATAATTTCCTAGTCTTCTAGCAGTCTTTCAGGTACTTAGGTATTAAAATAATAAAAAAACAAATAAGTTATATAGTAAACTAGGGAAATCTAGTACCGAAATTATGTATTAGATTCAGGTATATATAGAGCATGTAGCATTAACAGATAGTTGCCTGTTTTAAAAGTTAATGCACAAGAGTAACTTTTAAAATCAGGTATCATCTATGCATTTCCGGTTATAATAAGGTATTCTGTGACAGAAAGTGTGTGATGATTGTGAATGAGCCACAGATTAGAGAGAATTTTTAAACTCTCGTTAACCATAGTAAGCTAAGAGATTTAGGTTATACAGCCATATCTTCAGTAGCTTCATTATTTTTGTTATGTTTATATTATAACCATATTTAAGATTTTTAGTGTATCACACCTTATAATGTGTTTATGGAGGTGATTGGCAAAAAAAATATGGCAATAGACTTTATGATATCGCATACCATCTATAATAATTGTCTTAGCACATTTGCACGTAGTGAAAATGATAATATAGTTTTGGATATTAATACCACAGTGTAAATAAAAAAAATGTTTTATTTTATCGATCTTTACAAAAAAGATTTGTTTTGATGTTATTTAAACAACTTCAATCCGTTTTTGGCTGAATGTTACTACACCCATAGCCATTAAAAATGATACGTATACGTTGTTTATAAAATGAAAAATCCTTTTTAAAATGAATATATTACAAAAGTGTCCGTTAAAATCTAATGACTGTAAAATAAAGTATAAATTACCGTATATGTCCATATTTTTTGTACATTTGGGCCAATTTAAGCAATCTCCTTTTATAGTCCAATATATAAAAATAAAAAACTTTTTATATATTTGATAAAACAATTTTGAAAAACTGGCCAAGTGCGTGTCGAGCCGCGCGCAGTGTAGGATTCCGTAGTTGCCTGTAATTTCCACAATATATTTGAGCAGGATTCTTTATTTTCTATATCGGAAATTAGAAAAACCAATCAATCTACGTATATCAACCAAAATACCTAAATCAAAATCAAACTGCGTCTATATCTTAAAATAAATTCTATATTTATTTTAATATGAATGTTAACCGCCGATGTTATTTCCTCCCAGGCGGGGGAGCGGATGTGAAGCCTGAAAAGCTTCATCTGAAGCGATCATCCCCTGAGAAGGGGATCGATGATGAATACCATAAGGGGAGGGAAACAAATATAAGAAACTACAATCGGTGGATTAAACTACCATGGATAAGAGAAAACTACTAAAGGAAAACCAGTATAGGACACTATTGTAATAATCTACCATAGTAGGAGAAGACTGCCATTGAAAAAAACAATATGTGGAGCTGGAGGGGAAATTATTATAAAAAACGAAAACTTGCCAAGACCAAAAATTTTCGTCAAAATGGCGTTTAAATAATGTAATCCCCAATCTAGCAATACCGCCACGATAGAAAAATCTGTACAAAAATTAAATATGTTCCAATATTTTTAGGTATTTTTCAAACGGGTTATCTAAATATTAAGTACTTTCTGCGCAATTGTTAGCTCTGTGTTGCATTTTAGGCCACATACGTGTACCAATCAAGGGAATATTCTTTGATTCCCATGAATGCTCAGCCGAAAAGGTTGCCCGTGCGAAATTCCGCCGAATAGGTGGGTGCCTTGTATCATTCGCATTTTTTTCCATTCATATTATTGTATCGATTCGTATCAAATGAATAGAATATAGATACCGTAACGGCCTTTTACGTAGGTAACGTAATATTATATGTTCTTACATGTATTCATGGGGTTACAACATGTAAGGTTTTTTCGTTCTTCAACTTATATATTTAGATGTATGTATTGTATATATATTTTAATATTTGTGTATTCTATTGATATATATATTACCTACCTGGTTTACTTAGCATATGTCGTTATTGCACCCCCGTATTTTTATTTCTCACGCTTTTACTGGTCGACTGGTAGAGAATGCCTTATAGCATTATGTCCGCCATTTGCTGTTTTTGCAATAAAGTATAAATAAATAAATAAAAATAAATAAACTTCCGTTGAATAGTGAGAAACTATTGTCTATTTTAATGTTGTGTTTTGATGTGTCGCTTTAAATTTATTATTATACTAGCTGCCGCCCGCGGCTTCGTTTGTGTTATCTTTAGTGTTCTGAGACTCTTCCAGGAACGTAACATATTTCAGCGGTGAAAGTATCATTGTTATTTGAAATTTATTATTTTACTAGCTGCCGCCCGCGGCTTCGTCTGTGTTATCTTTAGTGTTCTCAGACTCTTCCAGGAACGTAACATATATCAGGGATAAAATTATATTACTTACACTTATATCTCAATGCAGGTCAGTAACTATATGGGTTCCAAATTTCATCTAAATCTGTTCAGTAGTTTTTGTGTGACTGACAAAAACTTTCACGTTATATATTCTGCCATCTTAATACATCAACTACATTTAAACATCCGGTCAAACAATAAATTAGATATATCTATAGAAGATGTGCCTTATCTGAAAAATAATCGTTTATAGGAGATTAAATAAAATAAATAAATATTTCCAACACTCACACCAATCAGCCTAGCCCCAAAGTAAGCACAATAGGCTTGTGTTACTGGATACTAGGGTAAGGGATAGAATACACATACTGTTACATATATAAGTATATTTATATAGAAAATACATATAAAAAAAAACATCCATGGCTGGAGTACAAATGCTCGTATTCATCACTCAAACACCCGCCCCCACCGGGATTCGAACCCGGGACCATTTGATTTTTTTTTAAGTGTGTAAGTTGTTGGTCGCAGATGACCTTTACAGCGTCACCGGGTTTGGGGCCGGCGAGATCCTCGACGACCTCATGCCGAGAATTGGCGAGTGCCTCTAGAGGTATTCCAGGCGGATGGCATCTCCCCACGGGGGGAGTCTCCTCTCCATCTGGAGCCTCTAGACCACTCGGACCTGAGGTGCCGCTCGAGTTGGCGATACCATGAATCCCGGCGGTCATATCACTAGGCCACGGACGCGTCAAATATTATACCAAAAGTGTGTTATGCCGAATGAATTACTGAGCAGTAAGACTCTGCCAGTTAGATGAAACCTAAAAGTATACCATTCATCCATTTTTAATCGTGAAAAAGATATAAAATTCGTTTCATAAACAGCTTAAAGTTATTTTGATAATATCTCTAATCAACAACGCAGCCCTAACTAGGTAGGGGGGCCATAAAATCTGAAATTATTACGGAAGTTCACAATCACAGGCATTGATTGATTTATCGATTCTTTATCGACGATAAAACGGCGTGAAGTCGCAACTGTTTTATTAATAGGAAGCTAATAAAATGCGGAAAACCAAATGTTTGTTTGTCGCAATCCATTAACTTCGTATGCGAACGACTTCATAATTTGTAAGTTGATACAGGCTTAGTATAATAAAATTTTGCATCAACCTGTGGAGTTGAAGGGTGAATGATTTTGAAATAAGTAGCTCTATGCCATGTTTATTAGAAATTGAAAATAATGTTTATCGATTTAAAGTCTATACTTGATCAAGTAGAAGTGGCAACATTTGTAGAACTTAGAACTTTTGATTCCGTAATATCTGTTATTGAAAAACTAAGTATTTGTTATTTTTTTTTCTAAATACCACAGCACTTACAAAAGGAAGTTATGAATAAATGACAACCGTAGTATACTATGAATTATAACCTTGTCATAAATTCGATTATAGTTAAATCGTTGTTATTATTTTCAACATTTTTGCTATTTTTATATTTGAAAATTTGACAGCTGTAACTATAGTTATATTTTAGCATTTAACTGCTAGATGTTTAAATATAAAGAAAATTTCACTAGAAAAAAATCCACGGGGAACAGGCAGGAACCCGCACCTCTCGCTATCTGGGCGAATGCACTTTTTAAATACTTATAACTTTTTAATTCTTCTTTCAAATGTTTAATACTTGTAAAGGTATTCACTGGACATTGTGCGTTACATACAATGCGAACAGATGCCGCTGCTTTGCAGCCTAAGGCTAGAGAAAATTCGAAACGGCCATCAGGGCCACGGTAGCATAATGGTCAGTGTATTCGCCCAGATAGCGAAGGATGCAGGTTCGAGTCCCACCTGCTGCCTGGCCCGTGTGGATTTTTTTCTAGTGAAATTCTCTTTAGGTGTAACTATTTCAATTCATGTAGTATATGTAGCATACTAAAAGCCGTTAAAGTTGTTACTGCGTCACTATTCAAGATTACAATTGAAGCCTGAAGGCTTAGTAGTACAAAAAAAACTAAGGATGTAACTATTTATCAATGTTTAAACTTTAGACCTTAATAACTCATATTAATCAGTCAAATATTCAATTTTTTTTATAGATAGGTCCGACAAATGACTCCACCCCACCTGATGTTAAGTGAAGGTGAAGTCCAGACAGGAAGATAGCTGATACAGCAGTTCTACCAGCCATCCTCACCCTGCCGGCCTGCATGTTGTTTCTTCAAGCGTCTTTTAAAGGATCCCAGGTTGTAAGAGGAAGGGAACACGTGAGCGGGCAGAGCATTCCATTTACGGATAGTACGACTAAGAAACGAGTCACCAAATTTCTTTGTACGCGTTGGAATTTTGGCCACAGTTACAACGTAACAGACGGTGACAATGTAGGCCAATAATTTGATAAGCTTTGACCTATTTTAACGACCTCCATGGTTGAGTGATTTGTACACCAGGTCTCAAGTCACAAAAGCCGTTTATTTTTTGTAAATAGATATCAGCCTATTTACAGCATATGGCTATCCATTATGCTACCGCGGTCCTAATGGACGTGCAAGGCAGCGTCATCTCTTCGCACTGTAGGTAACTCACATTGTCAAATGAATACCTTTACAAGTATTAAAAAAAATTAAAGAAGAAATAGCAATTGTATTTATATTTTAATTTTTAATGTCCGATATAAGTCTAACATATTCAATTACTATTGTTGGAGTTTATTATAACCTTAACTAAACAAAGATACAAATAAACAGCCTCGCCACCGCGCTAATTGTTATTCTTGTATACAAGCTAGTCTCTTTGTTTATTATGAAGCATATATCTTGCAGGATTTATCTAGAATATTCTCAGAATAGCTTTAAGAAAGTGTGGCGGTGTATACGCGCTTACTGCATGGGGGCTAGGAATAATGACACCAGGGTGTCTACACTTGAAGAGGGTGTCTTACTTTTAACTGTTTTTTTAACCTTTTAAGACAACAGCCTTAGTTTAAATCTAAAGAAAATATTACTAGAAAATAAAACGACGTAGACCGTGCAGCAGACGGGACAAAAAAGAGAAAAAAAATACGTGTGGCACTCGGGGACTGCAGCGGTAAAGCTATTACATAGCATTTTTTATCAATTTATGCAATCATAATTAATTATTAATTTCGTTTATGCAGTACTTTTTTTTCTTTGATATTAATAGATGGCGAGGCGGGCCTTATGATATTTTATTGGGCAAGCACAGCAAACAACAGCATTACCCGGCGCAAAAAAACTTCCACAAGCTCCACAGTTTACCATCTTTAGACCAAAAATTGTAATTATAATTATAAAGTCTAAATAAAAGGGAGACAAATAAAAATAAGAACAGGTGCTGAGGTCTGAAACATATATATAGAGAAAAGGAAAAAAACAAATACGAGTGCGGGATTTGAACCGACGACAACGGTGATGCGTCGAACGTTGGTCCCGCGGCAAAAAATTAACACACTGCGCCGTTTAGATCGTTAGATCGATACTGGAAAGGCAAAAATTGGTATCATATGCACTCTTGTCAGGTTATTTTCGTTATGTATTTTCTTGATTCGGTCGCTGCACTCAAAGCCCGCGATAAAATCTATGCAATAGCTTAAAAATTATAACAGCTTTACTGTGTAAAAGCCTCAGAACACAGAAAGAGGTTAGAAAGGTCTGATGCGCGGGGCAGGCACGCCATAGTCATGTATGAGCAAATAATAATATATTTATTCGTAAAAAAAATTTCATCGTAATAAACTTATAAATATGTTAAAACTAAGGCCATTATTTCACAAAAAGTACCTACATATAGACATCCTCAGCCAAACTAGGAAGTTCATCCTGTGTTTTGGCTTCAGCGTTCTTTCCGAATTTTATTTGCAATATAGCCATACAAATAACATGAGTACTATATTTTGCTGATAAATGCTGATAACTTGATCAAAACTTGGTTCTGATTGCGTCGTTGCTCTCGGGTGTGGTCGTTGTTTGATTTGATTGTTTAATGCCGCGGGCTAAACGGCTATTATTTATTAGGTGGAAGTATAGTGGTGGTGAGCCGGCGACATCGGTTCCCATACAAACGTTCTGTGGTAAAAGCTGTTTGAAAAGCTGTACATTATTTCATATCAGATGTCTGATGCTGAAGAGCTTTGGCATTTTAATGATTTAATTTGAAATAAATGTTTATATAGTTGATTAACAGTATAAGTATGACTTAAAATCATAAATATGGTATTTATAATAAGTAAATATTTCCAACACTCACACCAATTAGCCTAGCCCCAAAGTAAGCACTGTAAAGGCTTGTGTTATGGGATACTAGGGTAACGGATATAATATATATACTGTACATATATATTTCTATAGAAATACATAATTAAACATTCATGACTGGAGTACAAATGCTCGTATTTATCACACAAACATCGGCCCCCACCGGGATTCGAACCGGGACCTCTCGAGTCGGCGACACCATGAAACCCGGCGTACAAACCACTCGGCCACGGATTAGATCGATTTAAGTCAATAACAAGTTATAATTATGTTTTAATTGAGATTCCACTTCCTTTGGGAAACCTGTGTGTGTGTGTGAAGTATAATCGTTAATTTATCCTGAAAATTACTGTAGCAGCATAGTCACCTTACAAATGTGACTAAATTTAAACTTTAATTATTTTCTGGCACGACTTATTTGAGCGGGCTCAGCACTAAAGCGGTGTTTAAGAATTTTTAAACTGCTCCCAGTTTACAATTACAGTATTAATATTTAACAGTTTACATACAACCAATGGGAAGGATGTAATGCCAAGTATTTGTCCTCTTCTCAATTTACTGTGCCCTGTTCAGGGCCTACAATGCTCAAAGCAATGTACCTACTAAGATCTAAGAAAACAATGTAGAACGCAATAAAGTATTGATTGAAGGAAAAGCACGCGCAAAAGGCTGGTACCGTACCTTATCATCATCATCAGCCTATTAATGTCCCCACTTCTGGGGCACAGGCCTTCCCTATGGATGGAATAGGGAGATTGGGCTATGACCCATCACGCAGGCCCAGTGCGGATTGGCGGGTGCTAACGACTGCAGATGCAGCCGAGACAAAAGGTTTTACGTAGCTTCCGAAGCACGGAGGAATTCGAGATAGTAGATTTTAGGTCACCCATCCAATGACCGACCACTGCGAAAGTTGCTTAACTTCAACGATCACAGCTGAATGCGCTAACTACCCGCTACATCGAGCTCCTCGTACCTTATGCATTAGATTTTTATGAAATTGAGCAGAAAAGCAGTTCGCTCAGACCTGAATCCAAAGGACTACATCGAAACCGTGATCAAAACAGCTTCACGCAAACTCGAAGTCCTGAACAAGGTGCGGCGTTTTTTCACGCCCGATCAACTGTGCTTGTTGTACAAAACGCAAGTGCGGTCCTGCGTGGAATATTGCTCGCACCTCTGGGATGGCTCTGCCAAGTACTTGCTCGATGCTTTGGATAGGTTACAGCGGCGCGAGATCCGCATCATAGGCGATGAGGAGGTGACTAAACACCTTGAGCCCCTTCAATTACGCCGTGACGTGGCGTCACTAAGCGCGTTCTATCGTCTGTACCACGGCGAGTGTTCTGAGGAGTTATTCTCTCTTATTCCACCTTCCCCTTTCCTTCAGAGGACCACGCGCGCTGGTCTACGTCGTCACCGTCTAACTGTGGCCACAATCCCAACGCTTACAAAGAAATTTGGTGACTCATTTCTTTGTCGCACTATCCGTAAATGGAATGCTCTGCCCGCTCACGTGTTCCCTCCCTCTTACAACCTGGGATCCTTTAAAAGAGGCTGAAGAAGCAACATGCAGGCCGGCAGGGTAAGAATGGCTGGTGTGGCAGGTAGAACTGCTGTATCAGCTATCTTCGCGTCTGGACTTCACCTTCACTTAACATCAGGTGGGGTGGAGTCATTCGTTGGACCTATCTTTAAAAAAAATGACAGATATTAGACAGCGACGTGGTGTTATTTTCTGACCGCGGTTGGGCCCCGGGTGAAACTGTGCGTGGTCCCTCCTCCCGCGCGTCTCCTCCCGTTCGTAAGACTTTGACGACACGTCTTTTACTTCGAGCGAGCTTCCCAAAATCTAGTCTCTAAGTTCTGTAGCTAAGCCACGGCTATATAAATACTAAGTACCGGTGGTCGCTACCCGGCACAATAGTATAATATAATATTAACGTGGTATCGTTACAATGCGATTCAAATAAGAATAGGAAAGCCAATGAACGCTATTTGTCAAATGGCGCTTGTAAGGTACGGTTTGCAAAAAAAAACTTTTAACCCCTTTTTTAGCACTCCGCTAATTCAAGAATAAAAACCAAACATTTGTAAACAAATAATAACAAATATTGATAATTAATATCGGTTGATATTTTTTTTCACTTATTGAGCTTTGGCCATGAATGGTTGATAACCTAAATCGTCAACCAAATGTCACATTAAGTTGCGTTCAGATACCCGATTTCAAACTTTAGTTTACATAAAGGATGCATGTTCGTATGTGACCTAATAATCATGCATTATTACTATAATGCATGATTATTCATTACTACTCCGGCGGTAATGCAGAGATAAGCGGAATAGAAAAGCTAGATTCTGATTAATGTTTTTTCTCACAGTCTAAAAAATATTATTAAAAATCCGTGATTTTATTTCTCAATCTTAGCAAATAAATGTTATTAAAAAAATCTGATGATTTTTCTCACTTAATCTTAGTAAATAAAAACTTTTTTTTGCTCACTCTACCTATTTAATTGAATTGACAGCTATGACATCACAATATGGCGCCCAGTCGGTCCTATTCTTAGTTGAATCGCATTATATAAATCGACAGCTTCAATATGATTAAAACATGAACAATTACTTTAAAATGTTACTCTTCAAAGTTTAAAAACGCTAACGTCGTCAGTTGTGCGAATGAACGTCGCAATTAAAGTGAAATTACAAGATTAACAATCTGCACCGCGTGTAGAACATAATTACCGGTCACTATTGTAATTGTACGATTGGCCACTTTCCCAGCGACACGACAATACAAGGCGCGTTGGGAAGTTCGCTGGATGACCGATCTATTGTATTTGGTCGGATTTCGCATGGTATAACTAGGTATGTGTACACTGCACGCTGTAGATATGGTGAGCTACCAGAATGCTAGTAAATTTCGCATTTATCGCCCTGTTCCTAATTCGAGTTAGGAAGCAGTAATATTTGCCATCCACTCGACTGGATAGAACAAGTATAGTTTGATCATCAGCCTATTAATGTCCCCACTGCTGGCGCACAGGCCTTCCCTATGGATGGAATAGGAAGTTTGGGCCATGACCCACCACGTGGGCCCAGTGCGAATTGGTGGGTGCTAACGGCTGCAGCTCAATGGCGCAAGTGGTTAGCGCGATCAGCTGCGATCGTTGAAGTTAAGCAACTTTCGCAGTGGTCGGTCATTGGATGGGTGACCAAAAATTTACTATCTCGAGTTCCTCCGTGCTTCGGAAGGCACGTTAAGCCGTTGGTCCCGGCTGCATCTGCAGTCGTTAGCACCCACCAATCCGCACTGGGCCAGCGTGGTGGGTCATGGCCCAATCTCCCTATTCCATCCATAGGGAAGGCCTGTGCCCCAGCAGTGGGAACATTAATAGGCTGATGATGATGATGATGAACGGCTGCAGATGCAGCCGGGAGCAAACGGCTTAACGTGCCTCCCGAAGCACGGAGGAACACGAATAGAAGATTTTCGGTCACCCATCCAATGACCGACCATTGCAAAAGTTGCTTAACTTCAACGATCGCAGGCGAATGCGCTAACCACCTGCGCCATCGAGCTCCTCCAATGATAGTTTAATTTTGGTTTAATTATGTTTTTTACATTAACCATTTTCTTTGTGAACTAATGTTTTGCTTACATGTTTTTTAAAAAGTGCACTGTTTACAATTGATGAATAAACAAATCTGCGTAAAGAAACAAAATGGGCTAGATACCAACTTTTAAGATAAAGTAAAATAAAATGATGACATGTACATCACACTAATATTATAAAGGCGAAAGTTTGTGAGTGTGTATGTTTGTTACTTCTTCATGTCTAAACGGCTAAAGCGATTTGAATAAAATTTGGTATGGAGTTAGCTGACACCCTGGACTAACACATAGGCTACGTTTAACTGCGGGAAAATATCCCAAATAAACCGTAAACAGTAGCAGTAACACCGCGGGGCACAGCTAGTTAAAGAATAAAAGTCGCATTATGAATTCTTAATGACAAATAGATTTATCTACCTATAGGATGGGTTACAATAGGTAACATGCGTATTATACTCTGGTATGGTAAGCGTTTGAAACACAGAACACAGGAAGAGGTAAGAAGGGCCTTGTGGGCAGGGCAGGCGCGCCACAGTTATGTGTGAGCAAATGCTCATAACTTGAACAAAACTTGGTACCAATTACGTCGTTGCTATCGGATGTGAGCGCTGATTGGTTCCATTGTTTGAAGTCGCGTCGTTTGATTGGCTATTATCTATTAAGTGGAAATGTATTAGGCTCAATGGAACAGGTGGTTAGCGCGTTCGGCTGCGATCGTTGTAGTTAAGCAACTTTCGCAGTGGTCGGTCATTGGATGGGTGACCAAAAATTTCTATCTCGAGTTCCTCCGTGCTTCGGAAGGCACGTTAGGCCGTTGGTCCCGGTTGCATCTGCAATCGTTAGCACCCGCCAATCCGCACTGGGCCCGCGTGGTGGGTCATGGCCCAATCTCCCTATTCCATCCATTGGGAAGGCCTGTGCCCCAGCAGTGGGGACATAAAAGAGGCTGATGATGATGATGTAGTAGGGTCAATACTGCGACATCGGTTGTCGTAAAACGGTCGATGATAACTCTTCTATCTTTCTGTGCTTAGCGACTGTGAAGCTATAAGTGCTATATTTTCACTACACCGCCAGCTTTATTTTCCACCGAAGTTGGTAATATGGTGTTTTGACATGGGAACTCCATCATGGGTCAATTCTAAGCGTTTCCTTTCATTTGTAAGAAACAATACATCAGTTATTAACTAAGTTCACGTCCAGTACGTATAAGTTATAGATGTGCCGTATTCCGATTTTAATAAGGTTCAATTTGCTTGTATCTGAGGCTTTAAATATTCCCATGGGCGGCAGGAGTCTTCCCTGGCTACTAAGGAACTCTTTAAGTTTATTGATGGTATGTTAAATACTTCCCTTACTAGATTGTAGACGGAAGGGAAACATTATGCTTAATGTAGTAGCTTTACCTGCTCATCAGTCAATTAATATCCCCACTGCTGGGCCACAGGTGTCCCGAATTGAGCGAGACGACCCGGTTTGAGTTTCTAAAGCAGAATAGAACGACTCACAGGAAGAGGCTCCTTCCAATTTCTCCTGACAATTTGAATGGGCTTGCGCTGTGAGTCGCTCATGATTTGTTTCATGTGTGTACAATAATATATACAGAGACTGATAAACATAAATAATAATCTTTACTTGTTCTTCGACAATCTACAAATCACATGACAGCTTATTATACTATAGTTTTATATCAAAACAAAAAAATATGTTTAATACTTGAAAAAGTATTCATTTGACATTGTGGGTTTCCTACAATGCGAAGAGATGGCGCTGCCTTGCAGCTTAAGGCTAGGAAAATTTCGACGCGGCCAATAGGGTTGTGGTAGCATAATGTTCAGTGCATTCGCCCGGATTGCGGAGGGTGCGGGTTCGAGTCCCGTCCGCTGCCTGGTCCGCGTGGATTTTTTTCTAGTAAACTTTTCTTTAGATTTAAATATCTAGCAGTTAAATGCTTAAAAAAAATGGGTGCGTGTACTTATGTAGGCGCGTGAGAAGTTATCCTTCTTTGGCATCGTTTAAAATTAGTTTTTAATTGCATGCAAATAATTAATTACAATAAATTAATAAAAAGTCTGGAAAAGGACACAGTCAATAAAGTTCAGTTTTAATTTGAAAAAATAAATAAATAATCAAAATATTCAATTAAAATCGCTACTGAATATAATTTATCAGAACATATGTGATTTGCACTTGTATGAAACTCAAACACGTATTCCGAATATACAAACTAGAAACATGTGGATAAATATTATAAATATGAATACCTATAACTGTTACTTTATTACAAAAAAAAAGATGTGGTTTTTGGTTCTATTACACCAATGGTCAAGAGATGGCGCTGTAGTCTCCTGAATCGCGCTTTGGTTCCGTTGTTCCAGATTAATAAATACTTTTGATAGGCCTTCACAATGCAGTCGTTAGTACCCACTAAATAGAGATTCTATTTCTATTTTGTTGGTAGATTTTCTTAATGTGCGGTAAACACAAAAGTGTTTACCCACATCACGCTTTAGCGACCAACTTCATGCTGTTAAAATTTTGTGTTACAGTGATGCGCGCGCATCTTAAAATTTCACTCTCATCATTTTTTCATAACGCGCCTAAAGAAGTATAACTTCAAAAACATAAAGAAAATAGATTGTGAGAGACTGGTGCCTGAACTAGGCAGAAAGCCTGTATCTCAGAGCACCAGGATTCTTCCTCCCCTGGAGAATGCACATTGAGCAAATTATTGGGTCATTGATCTAACATTTAAATTTAAATTGTAGGTATAGGAAGAAAAGAACACATTTTTATTTTATTGTGACACGATTACCATAAAATAAAAATAAATACCTACAAAGCTTTGACGACCTCCGCGGCCGAGTGGTTTGTACGCCGGGTTTCATGGTGTCGTCGACTCGAGAGGTCCCGGATTCGAAACCCGGTGGGGGCAAATGTTTGTGTGATGAACACGAGCATTTGTACTATATAAATATACTTATATATGTACAGTATATGTATTCTATCCGTTACCTTAGTATCCCATAACACAAGCCTTATAGTGCTTACTTTGGGGCTAGGCTAATTGGTGTGTGTGGTGAAAATATTTATTTTATTTATTTTAAAAAGCTTTGATTATGATCAAAGCCTACAAGTAACAATTTGCTATTAATGTTATAACTATAACTAAGGGTGCCATCTCTAAAATGTGGCAACCAGGATAAGACGCGTGATAACCCTGGATTTTGAAGCCCAGAATCCGGACAGACCAATAAACAAACAGTTAAAAAAATGACACTATTCAACTTTTTTATGTTGATCTAGGCAAAAGAGCTAGCGGTCTACCTCATAATAAGTGGTCACTGCTGCCCATGGACACTTGCAGCACCAAGGGCCACTCATGCGTTGCCGTAAATTTTTAAACCCGGACTACAAATAAAACCCCGCCCGGACGCTCCCCGGACGCCCCGTAAACTAGGACAAATCCAGGGAAACCCGGACGGATTGCAGCCCTAACTATAACGAGTGTGGAAGTATATTCGGTACTTAAAATGTGAAAGCATGAGAGGGATAAGGTTAGGCTTAATTATCTATGGAAGTGTAATAAACCTTCCTTAAAATACATATCCATCCATCCATCCATCCATCAGCCTTTCTCCGTCCACTGCAGGACATAGGCCTTCCCCATAGAACGCCACAATGCGCGGTCCTGCGCTATCCGCATTTTTTTTTTATATGTTATAGGGGGCATACGAGCAGACGGCTCACCTGATGGTAAGTGATCACCGTCGCCCATGGACACTTGCAACACCAGGAGTATCACAAATGCGATGCCGGCCTTTAAGGAAGGAGTACGCTCTTTTTTTGAAGGTTCTTGGGTCGTATTGGTCCGGAAACACTGCTGGCGACAACATGTTCCACAGTTTTGTCGTACGTGGTAAAAAATTTCGACAAAAACGCACGGTTGTGGATAGCCACGCATCAAGATGATGGGGATGAAATTTTTGTCGCGATGTACGATGGCGAAATGCAGCAGCTGGAATTAATCCGAACAATTCCTCAGAACACTCCCCGTGATAAATGCGATAGAATATGCAGAGCGAAGCTACATCCCTACGCAAAGCCAAAGGATCAAGCTGATCGGAAAGGTCCTGGTCGTCGACGATCCAGCGGCTCCCAGCACATTTGACGATGTCGTCAGTCCACCTTGTTGGGAGCCGCCCCATGCTGCGTCGTCCGGTACGTGGTCGCCACTCGAGGACCTTTCTTACCCAACGGTTGTCAGATCCTCGAGCGATGTGTCCTGCCCATTGCCACTTCAGCGTGCTAACCATTCGGGCTATGTCGTACACACCGGTCCTTCTACGGATCTCCGTATTTCGGATCTTATCACGTAGGGAAACACCGAGCATAGCCCTCTCCATAGCACGCTGCGCGACTCTGACTCGCGAAAATACAAATAAAGGCTGATAAAGTAGGATCGTTTTTTATTTTTTTTATAATAATAATTTATTGGAACCACTTTACATTTTAGTATATGATAATGTGAACCCTGTCCTCTGGAAAAGGTTACCCTGAGGACCAGAAGACAGTGCTCTCCCCACTATTGTTAATTTAGAGCTACAATAATTTAAAACCACTAAATAAAAATTATATAAAAATAATGTTAAAAAAGTACCTAGGTATAGCATTAATCGGTGTGTGTGTGTGTTAGTGTGTATGTGTGTGCATGTGTGTGTGTTAGTGTGTATGTATATGTACCTGCGTTCGTGTTGTGTAGCGTATGTGCATCCTAGTTACACAAACTTTAATATAAAATGTATTTTTTGTGTTTATCCAGAGCATGATCTACTTAAATTAAATATTTTAAATATTCTTTGCAACCTTGATTTTTTGGTGTACGATATGATAAGATAATGGCAATTCCTTTCGACCATCATCATCATCAGTCTATTAATGTCCCCACTATTGGTGCACAGGCCTTCCCTATGGATGTAATAGGGTGATTGGGCCATGACCCACCAAGCGGGCCCAGTACGGATTGGCGGGTGCTGACGACTGCAGATTCGGCCGGGACCAACGGCTTAACGTGCCTTCCGAAGCACGAAGGAACTCGAGACAGAAGATTTTTAGCCACCCATCTCATGACCGATCACTAAAATTGCTTAACTTCAACGATCCTCCATTTCGAAACTCAATCACATTTTAAAAAAAAATTTTTGCTTGTTTGACCTTAGTACTAACCCTATGTTGTACTATTTGACCTTAGAACAAATTCGTAGATTGCTCCTAACATCCGCAATAGTGCATCGTGGTTTTTTTTATAACTGATAGCCCTTATTATAAGCTACTAGCTGACCCAGCGAACTTCGTACCGCCATAAAAATAGGGGCAGGTGGTAGAAGAGAAAATTTAGGGATGTATGTATTTTTAATACCACATTATAAAATAAATTTATTGCCCATAAAATTTTTAGGGGTGTGTAACATAGTGTTCTATCAATTTTCTGGGATAACATTCCTCCTAACCCATATGAGAACACTACGTTACAATACCCAATAGTTTGAATTTTGGCGCGAAGGCGCATTGTAGGTTTCAGAACACTACGTTACAGGTGGACAACCATTATCACTTAAGGATATGAAAAATAGATCGTAGCCGATTCTGAGACCCACGGAATATGCATACCTATAAAATTTCATAAAAATCGGTCAGGCCGTTTCGGAGGAGTATGGTAATTAACATTGTGACACGAGAATTTTATATCTAAGATTATTTTGTGATAGTCACAGGTCGCACTTTTGAGTTTTTATTTAGAAAAAAAAATAAAAACTGAAATGAAAAAAAAAAATATTTTACATTGTATTCAGACTTGCATTTCAAAAAAATAAAAACTGGTAAACACATGCCTAAATATGAAATATGCTCTTTTACGCCATATTTAATTAAAGTAAATATTTGGACGGTTATGCTTCCAGAATTTATTTTATTGTTTTTTCATGATAAGGTAACGTAAAGACCATGATTTTTTTTACAAAAAAGAGATTAACACAGACACGTAGGTGTTCTACTCGTACGTTTCAAATGTGTTCCTTGATCAATTACAGCGATAAACAGAAGAGAGATTTTTTTTTGGACCATATAAAATACTGTGGGGCCCAGTGCGGATTGGTAGGTGCTAACGACTACAGATGCAGTCGGGACCAGCGACTTATCGTGCCTTCTGAAACTCGAAGGAACTCCATATAATAAATTATGCTCACCCATCCAACGACCGGTCATTGCGAACTTCGAAAGTTCAGACCGAACACGATAATCATTTGCCTCATCCTATCCTACTTCCTACTTATAAATGTGTAAGTTTTTAAGTCTTTACTCAATTACACAAAAACGACAAAAGGCATTTAAAAAAAAAACAACAACAACAAAATTCCACGATACGTTATCAAATTAAAAAGGAAAATGAAACAGTGCAATTTTTCAGCACAAGTTTTCCGCTCTCCCAATTACTGGGGTAATTTCTCCATTGGCATGCAACATTGATCAAACAGCGCAGCGGCCGTCGCCCGCTCCCCTGTGTTTCTCGCGTTTTATTAAATCTCCCCGACATCCAGAAATTAAAATCTGATAGCGCTGTGTAAACAGTAATCGGTACACTCGCCTATGTAAGCTTTACTAAGAGTGAGGACGGGAAAAAGCTTTTTGGATATGGTTTACGACTTAATAATGTTGACTTTATATTAAAAAAAAAATCGTTATTAAACTGTTCGTTATTTTCTTCTTATTTCTTATTGACACTTATCTTATACTATTAAAATTAATAGTATAAGTGTCAATTGACGTGGTGGCAAAAAAAAGGTATAATTACGCATCTGTTAAAAATCAATTTCTCTCTTCAATCAGAATAGGGTATTTGCCAAGTCTTAAAAAACGATCTCACGTTATTTACTAATGTTTATAGAGTCCATAAAAAGTGGATATTCATCATTATGTTGTGTAATTCGGTAAAAAAACTAAATTTAAAAACTCTATTTTCAAGTTGCCGCGAAAAACGTATCTCTGAACAATATGGCGTCTCACTGGTGTGTGATGTCACACGACTGTCATTAAAACGTCAAACCATACAATCTAATGTCACTTTAACCGGAAGTTTACTTGCGTGTGACGTCATTTTAGGCTCCACCAATCCCAAGCGTTTTGGGCCACGTGACAAAAGACAAGAAAACTATTACCTTTATCGTGGGTTTTAGTAAAATTATGAATTTTTTTTTTTGTAAAAATAGTAAAAACTCCAGCCCATATTCATTCTAAATACAGATGCTAACAATTGGAACTTTATTTTTAATACTGTCAAATACCCTATTGCTTAAAACAGTGTTAAAATTAAATACATAGAAATTAAAAACCTCAAAAAAAAATCGCTGTTGGTATGTCATTCAGTTTTTTACAGCTCCTGTAAAATTTTAATTATACCATTTTGTTCATCAGCTCCGTAATTCATAGTAAGGTGGGCTGTCCATGGAAGGCCACTAACGATCAAACAGTTTTTAGTGGTTCATTTACTGGATGAATGAAAGAAACAAAATATTAATTACCACTTTGTTAGTAATAAATTACTTTTTTTTATCATAAATGTTATCACTATTTATTAAACTTTACTTTTATTAAGCTCTTCCAAACGGCCTTTGATAGGAACAGTTCTATACAAGGCCAATATTATAAATCAGTTGTTCAACTTAAGACTAGAGTTGTAATTATCGAAATATCCGCTTTTACTAAAACTACATAAACCGTTTTTTAATTTAAACGAAATATTATATACTTAACAAATTATAATCTTCTTTTAAAAACTCAACGAATATTCCTTGAACAATACATAACATACCCTTATATGACAATTAACCGTAAAAAAGGTAATAATAGGTTACTTACATAACAAATTTACCTTTAGCTGTGCGCGAGAAATTACAATTTTACCGTCGACGACCGAAGTCTACAAAGAAAGGGGCCGCAATCACAAAATATGTGTTCATGAGTTTGATGGAGCTTAGTGTCTGTGGTGTGTGTAGGAATTTATCGTCACATGACAATAACTGTAATTTTTTTAAAGTTGGCTTTCAAAGAAGCATGGCCTTCTATGGTCCACCCATGTATTAAAAATTTGGTGTGATACCTAAACCTATAACAAGGAGCAACACGGGAAACGTTGTGCCATTTTTCGCGGGTGGAAATGTACACAAAATAATGCAGTTTAATGATAAAGAAAATTGTAATAAGGAAGATGCAGTGGTATTGTTATGATCACCTGATGTTGATGGATAGTCCATTTTAAATTTTTTACAAATAAATATCTCGAGAGTCGTAAAAATATGCAAAAGTATAAAAATTGAAAGCGAAAACGAAACGAACAAGTACGACCAGTGACAGACAGGAGTGACGTCATCGGAACCATAGGTCCGTTTACGCGCAAAAATGTAAACTGTCAATGTCATGTTTTCCGATAAATTATAATGTTTTAATTTTTTAATATATCTGTGGTTTATTCTACATGGAATTCTTTAAAATGAAAACAAAAATAAAAATATTGCATCTTCCCTGTTACGCCATTCATACATAGACAATAAGTCAATACACCCGCAAATCCTGCACACATATTAGTTTGTATGCCCAATTCGACAGAAGAACAAAGCTCTGTGTGCCTACTACCCTCCTGGCCGCGTCGACCGTTTTTTTTAATTTATTAAGGACAACCAACAAAGCATAACACAAAGTCAGTGTTAGTAGTTAGAAGCAGTTTTAAGCTAGGATTAGTGTCGCTTTAATTTTGTTGCTCTTTGTCATTCATTTTATTTAGTCCTTTGAAGTCTTTTTTTTTATTCTGGCAATAATAGTCATATATTTCACAAAAGTAGCTTATGAAAAATATTTTTTATGAAATATACCTAACAGGGCCTAAGCACAATATGGAAAACAAACTTGAAGTTCCTACATGGTTAGCTAATGAAAATCCATACTAAACCGTGACAGGACACAATTATATGACGAAATATTTATATGACATATATACAGGGTGTTACAAAAATACAAATAAAGCTTGAAGGGCGTTGAAGTACATCATATAAGGAGTCTTCTCTAATCTTAAAATTTTTGCATGTAGTTTTAACTTTCTATAAAAACAGTTTTTTAATGATTAATAAAAATATCGATCATTTTAAGACACGTCACTACACGTTCGAGGATCATTAAAAATAACTGTTTCTAAAAAGGTTGAAACTTCATGCAAATATTTTAAGAAAATTAGAGAAGACTCCTTATATGATGTACTTCGACGCTCTTCAAGCTTTATTTGTATTTTTGTAACACTCTGTATACATACACATACATGTGCAAGTCTTAAATATTTTTGGATGAAAAGATATGCAAGCATATAGATAATCCCCTTTCTACATTCTTAAGTGAACCTGTGCACACCTGAGTCTTTAAAACAACCAAATCTAACATTTACGGCTTAATGTTAATCTTTACTCGTGTATAAATCGATTGGAGTTTCATTTCAAACAGAAATGAGGAATTTAATTTCTGCATACGCTTATGAGTTATGCGTGTAGTCTTTGATCATTTTTTATTAATGATCCGTGGCCGAGTGGTTTGTACGCCGCGTTTCAAGGTGTCGCCCACTCGAGACGTTCCCAGGCAGCAGATGAGACCCGGAGCTCTATTTTTGAATCACTCGTCTTGCGTCGAATGCTCGATTTCTACTAAATTTCATTCGACTTAATTAATTCCGTATTTTTGAATCGCTCGAGTGCAACGAATGGGTGAAACCACTCGCTGTATGGCGAATGGTGGAGGCGAATGATAGAATAATTGTCAATTCTTTTGTGCTAGACGACGATAATCTATCATTGTCATGCTTTATATGAAACGACAAAGAGTAGTAGTAATTACCGGTTTTTGTTATTTCTGAGAGAAATGAGTAAAATTTCGTATTTCGTATCAAACAGGTAACACTGGTGACGAGTGATTCAAAAATACGGAAAATCAGTATTATGCGAGTATATTCGTCTGACATAGTAGCGTCGAATGCGACTTAGGTCACCTTCAACTTTCAAGTCGCATGATACTGATTTTCCGTATTTTTGAATCGTTCGTCACAGATGTTACCAGTTTAATAGGAAATATAAATTTTTATTCCTTTCACGCAGACTAAATAAAAACCGATAATTACCGCAATGAAAACGGAACGAAAAATTCTTAGTATACATGGCTGTAAAATACAATTGTATTTTGTTGTTTATATTACCGGCACTTCACTTAGCTGTTCGTGAATGCTGTTTGTAAACTTTACGTGCATTAGCCGTCATGCCATAATAAAAGAAAAATAAACTTGACGTCAGTCTGCCCTTGTAGTTTCATATAAAGCATGACAAGGATAGATTATCGTCGTCTAAAAGCAAAATGAATAGCAAAGTAAAGAAAAATTCAAACGTCACAACACTCATTTCAAAACAGTTTCTAATAGTTTATTTTACTCAGTGGCTAAATCCAATCACACAAGAAATCTTAATAAGTATAAGTTTGACCTAATGTGAAGTCTGACACAAATTTGACAATTATTCTATCATTCGCCGCCACCATTCGCCATGCAACGAGTGGTCTCTCCCATTCGTTGCACTTGAGTGATATGCATGTTACTTACTTACTTAATAGATAATAGATAAGGTGAAAGTATTGTTGTCAACTGTTACTAGATGGCGCCATCAGTTTGCATAGTGTGATGTCTGAATGGCGATGTTGAGATTTTTACCCATTTATATAAGGCTTAGAAAATAAGGTTTCTTTTCGAATACATTTATTCCTTTGAGTTTGAACGGTGGTTTATATATATCATCCTTGCACCTTTTAAAGATTTTTTGGGATTTGTACAAGTGATTCAAAAATTCGGATTTAATTATGTCGAATGTAAATTAGTAGAAATAGAGCATTCGAAGCAAGGCGAGTGAATCAAAAATAGAGCTCCCGAACCTGCACCCTCCACTATCCGGGCGGATGCACTAACCAATTACGCTACCGCAAACTTAATGTCAGGCACTTGATGGCGCAAGTGGTTAGCGCGTTCCGCTGCGATCGTTGAATTTAAGCAACTTTCGCAGTGGTCGGTCATTGGATGGGTGACCAAAAATCTTCTATCTCGAGTTCTTCCCTGCTTCGGAAGGCACGTTAAGCCGTTGGTCCCGGCTGCATCTGCAGTCGTTAGCAACCACCAACCCGCACTGGGCCCGCGTGGTGGATCATGGCCCAATCTCCCTATTCCATCCATAGGGAAAGCCTGTGCCCCAGCAGTGGGGACATTAATAGGCTGATGATAATGATGATGATGAACCTTAATGTACCGATATCGCTCGAACGATTGCTCTGCTGAAGTGGCAGTGGGAGGGACACGTAGCAAGAAGAACTGATGGCCGTTGGGGCGGAAAGGTTCTGGAATGGCGACCACGCACCGGACGACGCTCAGTCGGCAGGCCCCCTACAAGGTGGACCGACGATCTTGTGAAGGTCACGGGAAGCCGATGGATGCGAGTGGCGTAGGACCGATCGGTGTGGAGTTCCTTGGGGGAGGCCTATGCTCAGCAGTGGGCGTCATACGGCTGACATGATGATGATGATGAACCTTAATGTTTGTGTCGCATTTCTTCAAGGCAGCACCATCTCTTCGCAACGTAGGTAACCCAGAGTGGCGGCCTAAGTAATACTCGAAATAATTTGACACGGCTATTAAGGTCTCGGTAGCATAGTGCATCCGCCCGGATAGCAGGACAGATCGAATCCTGTCTGAAAAAAAATCTTGCGATTTTAATGTTAATAATTAGTGGATGTCATGTGAAATGAAATGAAAAGTCATTTATTCAGTCTAGGCTGTTACACGCACTTGTGAAGGTCAAGAAGCTACGCCATCGGTTCGCAAAACTACGGCGGGAGACCTTGTACTGAGAAGAACCGGCAAGAAACTCAGCAAGGGCTGCTTTTTCTCCCTGTATTGATATATACAGAGTCGTCAAGTTGAAAAATGACTTGAGAGATATTTCTGAAGTCACCTGCCATTACATCATTTAGGATATAGATATATAGTTCAATAAATTTTATATTTAGTATATAGGAAACGGCATTAGATAGGTACATTGGGTTTGTCTAATACTATGAACACACAAGGAGGTGGTGACAGTTTATCAAAAACCAGCCAATTATATGAATCTGTAGACTATGTTCGATTATTTATGGTCACCCATCCACAGACCAGCCATCACGACCGTTGCTAGACTTCTATAAATAATCGAAAATTTCACGCGAAAACCGCCGCCGGCGCGCCACCGAGCTCCTCGATCCATCAATCTAATATCGCTACAGTCGATCATCTTTACGTCTCAAATAACTCCAAATACTCCCAGACCGATAATCAGTCAAACGTTACCTGGTTCATTACCTAATAATTCACCAAAATCCTGACTTAACTAGTTCCAACCGGCTCTTGCAGTTTTCACCGTTAATTACTGTCGGCCATTTTGAAACTCATTAATCTGCGTCAACCAACGGTGGCGTTTCTTGGGATTACTAGTTTGGCTTCCGACTAATGGTGCAGTCTTTCCTTTTTTTATAGTCAAGTGATATGCTTTACATTTATATAAATCAAAGCCTTGAAGCACAAGTGTGGATGATCAGTGTGTATCAAAAGTCAGCTCAAGGTCGCATCTCATTGGACCCACCCGGCACCGACCAGCACCGCTTCACACTGTAGGAAGGCCAAAGGGGAAGGTCTTCCTCCGAGCTGGGTGATGGTAGTTCGGGGGCCGCGGCCCGACTGATGTTGGTCGAGCATTTTCGCTGAAAATGTGCCTCACCCGTGATACCCCGAGGTTTTTCACGAGGACATTTGAGTGCTCAAAAGACGTGGAATTTGAAGGGATTTAAGAAGATGTAAAAATTATTTTGAATAAGGCAAAAAGTTTATCGGAAATCGACAAAAACCGACTTTTTCGACCGAAACATCGTATGTTTTCACAGAAAATTTCCGATATCCCGAGAACGGGGCGGAATTTCGAAAATATGAAAAAAAGGCACCTCGGTAATGAACCAAGAATCATTTTACGCCATTACACTTTTTTCGATATTAGTGACGGTTGGGGCTTTGCAGACGACGCGACGGGGCGGGGCGGGCTTTTTGTCCGCGAAGCAATAAAAACCGCGTCTGCCCGTCGATGTCTGCGGCTGCCCTCACCGCGTACACAAAGCACACGACGGGCAGAGGCAGTCAGTTCAGAACGTTCGTTCTAGTGAATAGTCCATCACTAAAAAGCGCATGGTGCGGACTGAGCTAAGCCATCCCGCGCCGCCGTCTGCGTTACTTCATATAAACTAGTTTGTATGATCCACGGCGGGCAGCCGCGGACATGCCGCGCCGCCAGTGCCCGCCGGGCACCTGCTTTTGCCCTCTGTGTGCGTTTGTCGCCAGTTTTGTGCGGCTCGAGGTGCGATATTACGCTGCGTACGGCTCCCGTGCGGCCACGAGGACGTATGACAGCGAAAGAGACGCGAAATTCAAAGGGCTTTAAGATGATATAATTTTTTTTTTTAAAGTTGGTTATGATAAAAAAAAAATATGATTTGTCATATTTGGAGTTTACTCCTTAAGAATCGAGTTGCATATATAAGGGGCCCGGTATGAGAAAAATGTGAGGAGTAAAATCTATCGATGAATGACATTAATGACCTCGTTACGTTTTTGTGCGCAACCTCATCAGCGCACCTTTCACTTTTAGCCATGGCAACGGATAAAAAACATTAAGTTGCAAATGTCAACAAAATAAATAAACTACAAATAGATAAAATCGGAGCAAAATTAATGAAAGCAAATAAATAACAGAATATAGAGAAATGCCGGTAAGTGTCCAGCACTCTGGAATAGTGATTTTCAGTACATATGGAATTATAATACATATTTACAAAATGATGACTAGTGTGTGATATTTTTGAAATTATGTGTTTCCAGAAATACGTAATAATATATATGATGAATATCGCTGATGTTAGATGATAAAATGTGTGACATGCAACCTATGACAGTCGAAACCATGGGACGATTCCTGAGGTATCTCTACTTGTAACCGACTTCTTCGGACTTGATTTTGTTTTGTGTCTGTTCAAAGACAATCGTTTTTAGGGTGTAAACTCCGGTCGTGCGTCGGAGCTGACACACACAATTTTTTTTAATAATCTATAATAGAAACATTCATTTTCAATGCTCTTTCAAGTCGTGGTGAGCACGAGATCTGTGATTTGTTTTAGTAAAATTTAATTTGGATTTGTATTTGATCTTGTTAAAAAATCTCTTAAAAGACTTTTATGTTTTAAGTACATAATCTCTTATCTATTAGACAAGTCCGCCCGTCCGTCTGTCTGTGGTGCTGTTTCAGCGGCCAAACCGTAAGAGTTAGATAAAGAGGATATTTAAGTTATAAGTTAAGAATAGTCTGATAAGACTACAAACCGGATTTGAGTAACGTAGCACTTCCGGTTTTCGAGAAATCACGTGATTTCTATTTTGTAATTATCACAATTTTAATTAACTATTTAAAGGTTATTTTTTTTTTTTTAACTAAATAATTTCAAACGAAACCACACAAAATCTCCGAAGTTCTCAATTAATTAAATACATTTTTTAAATCAGGTTTTGGTGAACATTTGGTTTACTGGTTTGCTAGTACAGAATAACTCTAGTCGATCCTTCACAACGAGCGGACTAAACACAAGCTGTAGGAAAGGAACCAACTCTAAGTTGGGAACTTAGGTACCGCCAGTTCCAACTTTTCGTGTTGTTGAGATACTTTACGGATTTTTGGACGCGGATATAGTATTTACAGTAAAGGCGGAGACTAGATGTGGCATTTTTCGCACGCACTCAGAGTTGACAGATAACTTTTAAGTTTGTTAAAAGTTGATGTTAGCTGTAAACAATAGGATAACACAACAACAATGAAATCAAACAATACGTATTAATTTGACGTTATCGTGTACGGCTGTAAGCATATTAAGGATGAAGCAGTGACTGCAAAATCAACTTAAAAACCTGCTATATGTTTAAATGTAAAGAAAATTTTACTCGAAACATTTTTTTTTATTAATCGTTGTGGGTTACCTACAATGTGAAGAGATGGCACTGCCTTACAGCTTAAGAAAGGCTAGAGTAAAAATTTGACATGGCCGTCAGGGCCGCGGTAGCATAATGGTCAATGCATTCGACGGCATAGTGAAGGGCGCAGGCTCGAATCCCGTCTGCTGCCTGGTCCGCGTGGAATTTGTCTAGTGAAATTTCTTTAGATTTAGCTATGAGCTTACTTATTATTGCAAAAGTGTAATTATGTACATTTAATAGTCTTTTAATTTAAAAAAAATGACGAGAAACATTTTTCTTTAGATTTAAACATGTAACAGTTAAATAAATAAATAAATATTTCCGACTCTCATGCTAATTAGCCTAGCCTCAAAGTAAGCACTGTAAGGCTTGTGTAATGGGATGCTAGGGTAACGGATAGAATAAATAAACTGTACATATATAAGTATATTTATATAGAAATACATATTAAACATCCACGACTGGAGTAATTTCTACTCGTATTCATCACACAAACATCTGCCCCCACCGGAATTCGAACCCGGGAGGGACTTCTCGAGTCGGCGACACCATGAAACCCGGCGTACAAACCACTCGGCCACGGAGGTCGTCAAAAATACAAGCTTAAAATAAAATTGTTATAATAATATAGTCTTTTGATAGCTGATTTTGAGAATTGAAACGCAGAAATGAAGTACTTAAAATAAAAAAAAATACGTACCAAAATCTGTAGTTATTAATACGAGTAAGTGCTTAAAATTAATATCATTAAAATAAAAGTAAACCGATGTGACTTACATTTTTGCATTATGGCTTTCAGTATCGTGTTTTAAGGGACATTGGAAAACAACCTCTTATTTTTTTTGTCATAGAAACAAAACTTGCGAGGGTGGAATGTATATGGTATCAAAATCTTCAATCATTCTACGTATCAAGAACTGTAGGGGTCTACGTACTGAACTGAATTTACATTGAATGTTCTTTCGGAGGCCTAAGACATAATTGTTTTGATTGAGACTTGGCTAACACCTTCAACACTTGATGTGTCAATAATAGATAGTCGCTACACAATATTTCGATGTGACCGTAACTTAAAGGCCACCGGGAAACAGGACGGTGGTGGGGCGTGCTCATAGCTGTGCGCCGCGGGCTCACAGCACGCCGTTATGAACTTTGTTCGACGATTGGCTCTGCTGAACAGAACGTGTCCCATACTTTGTCACCTAATATTGAGTATGTTTTGTTGCGTCTGCCATCAAATATGCATAACAAGTTTCATACAATATGTGCGCTTTATATACTCGTACCACCACGCCAGACAGTACAGACTTATAAACATTTTTAAAAGCTGTTGAATGCGCTGTCTCTCCGAAAGTTATCGACAACATATATATTATTGGAGATTTTAATGTACCTTCACTTCAATGGGAGCTGAAAGCAATTCAATTGTAGTTTTATGATGCTGACTATTATATTATTAACTTTATTATCATACCTACGATCATTTTAATATAATGGTAACAACAATAGTAGTGGCAATATTCTTATTTATTTCAAATTATTTAGGGTGCGAAATTGAAGTGGCTCTTACGCCATTATATATCACTACCCGTTGATAGTCACCACCCGCCCTTACTGATAGCAGCACCTCTCAATGTGAATTGCGCACCTATAATAGAAAATAAAGCTCCGCGTTACAGGTTCTTTGAAGGCAATTACCATGCTATTAATAATGATATCAGTGCTATCAATTGGAATGATTTGCTGGATGCACATCCTATTTAGGAAGCAGTCAACCTATTTTATGAGCAAATATATCAAATTATCGCTAAACACATTCCTGTAAGACCTGTGAAGTCTAGTGAATTTCCAATATGGTTTACTCGCCCACTTATACACATTTTTTAAAATAAGAATAAGGCCTGGGTCAAATGGAAGAAAATTGGTAATATATCAGACTATGAGATCTTTTCCTTATACCGTCAACGATTTAAAAACAATGTTCAAGAATATATTAATAACTATATAAATACGGTAGAGTTTTCTCTAAAAGCTTTTATGTCTTGACGTATACTTTTGTATACGTCAAGACATAAAAGCTTTTTGGTCATATGTCCGCAAGAACGGAGACGTTGGCGGTAATCCTGATGTTATGACTTATAATGACTCAAAGTCTGATGATCCTGAGCAAATATGTAACCTCTTCAGTATTTTTTTTAATTCCGTATTTGAGTCATGTACCTTCCATAACTTTGATAGTAGCTCTATGCGGAATGAACATAACAACAGTGGATTTATAATATCTCATGTTAGCTTTACACGACATGATGTAGTCAAGATATTGAAGACACTAGACGTAAACAAAGGTCCATGACCTGACAATATTCCTCTCTTTTTATTAAATTCACGGCTGAATGTATATCTTTCCCACTAGTGATACTCTTCAATAAATGCACGAGAGAAACAACTGTACCTCAAATATGGAAGAGTGCAAATATCACCCCCATCTATAAATGTGGAACCAAAAATGATGTTGGTAATTATCGCCCTATTTCTTTGTTGTCAACCGTGTTGAAAGTGTAAATATCCTATATATATATATTTATCCTCAGTTACATCCTATTATATTAAAGCAACAGCATGGCTTTGTGAAGCAAAGGAAAAGATCGACTGAGTCTAAATTGTTGTTATTCAGCAATTTTCTCTTTGAAAGCATGGATCAGCGCACTCAAGTTGACACAATCTACTCTGACTTCTGCAAGGCCTTCGACAAGGTTGACCACGAAATTCTCCTTAGAAAGATTGCCTATAACGGAATCAGAGTAGACCTCTTGCGTTAGTTTAGATCATATGTTAATAATCGAACTCAAATGGTGGTTATTAGGGGTTATACTTCCGCCAGTATCGTGGCAAGTTCGGGCGTACCGCAAGGTTCTATTTTAGGACCATTGCTTTTCATCACCTTTATCAAGGATATAGATCAGTGCTTTAAGAATAGTAACTTCCTCTTGTACGCAGACGATTTGAAAGTCTTTTAACAAATTCACAACTTGAATGACTGCTGTAACCTTCAGGAAGATCTAAATCGTCTGGTTGACTATTTCACTTTGAATAAGTTGCATCGGAGTTTAAAAAAAATGCAAGTCAATAATATTCACAAAAAAAGTTAACAAAGTCCAAGTGATTCGTGATCATGGTGTATTGCTTGATTCTGAGCTTCACCTTGATAATCATGTAGCTACTGTTGTAAGCAAGGTATACCAAATGTACGGATTTATTATTCGTATAGGTAGTAATTTTAAAAAGCCCGCCACATATATACATTTAATGAAGAGTCTAGTGAGATATCTATCAACTGAAATATGCTACAACTGTTTGGAATCCATATTATAACAAATATAACGAATTAATTGAGTCAGTTCAAAGAAAATTCTTAAAAAGATATAACTACAAATGTCGTTTACGAAAATGTTATTATGGCAAGTTATTAAATAGGTATTATTTGCAAAGTTTGCAATATCGTAGAACAATGTTGAGTGTAATGACTCTGTATAAAATTATCCATAACTTTTTTGACTGCTGTGAGTTAACAAATAACATCTACTATCGAATTCCATTCTTACAGCAGTTCTGTAAGAATACGCAATACCCGCCCACATAAACTTTTTCATGTCAAATACACAAGGACCAACGCAGGAAAACGGGCACCACTTCACAAAATAGCGTCCTTAAACAATGACTGCTTGTACTATCTCGATATTATTTGCCTATCACCGCGCTCATTCAAAAAGGAAGTTATCATAAAACTTAGGAGCCTATGTAAATATAATATATAAAATTTTATTTGGTGGCTATTTACTTGTCTCGTGAATTCATGGTTTCATCGCTGTGTTCGATGCCCTACAATAATTCTTGTTTTTTTTAAGGTAAGTATTTAAATGTACAGTGCATTTGAATGATTGGTTTGAAAAGGAAGAAATTATTATCTAAAGAAGAATAATATGTACCTAAGTATTTACACTTTTTGCTTAAATATTTTTTAGTGATTTTTATATTTTTGAGATGTTTTCTTTTTTTATAAATAAACTAAGGATAACGGTGTTGATTGTACAATTAATAAGTTTACATCAACTTCTTTGCTATCAAAATTTATTTATTGTTTGTTTTCCTAAATAAACTATAAAAAGAACGTTTTTTAGTATCCATAGTGTATAAAACCATTAAATTATAAATTACTTTCATTTTTATTAGTTATCACAGTTGTCGATAGATGGCGCTGTACCTTAGAAAAAAAATATTATGTTTTTGTTTTGCGACAAGGTATTACTAGTGATGGTTTACAATAAACGTTATTCCATACAAGCAGCAGTGTGTGGTTTTATTTATACAACGTGCAGTTTTTGTATACTTTCAGCTTATCTGGGACAAATTATAGGTATATTAATTAATTATGATAAATTTATCTTTTTATTTTTTTATATCTGATATTTAGAAATCTTGTAACATTAATATGTTGACATTGTATATTTTATTGACATAATATTAGGTAACTCTGACATTCATAATTCTACAGAAAAATATTATAATAATTTAATCTCTTTTTTTTTTTTATTAGATCCATATTAAGTATTTGCATGCTATTTTTAAAATGGCAAAACACGTGCTCAAGCCTTTATGTAATACCTATATGCCGTGTTTTAGCAAATAAAGATTATGATTATGAATTATTGTTTATATGTGGTGCAAAATAAATTCATGACGCTTCCAGTTCTTGAGATACTTGCTATCAAAATGGATCACCGTAAAACGAGTCAAACTAGATCAAGGAAACAAAGTTCGAAATGCCACAGTATTGTACGCCTACTACGGTTGAAATAGAACTTAGAACATTTGTTTTCGCTGTAAAAAGGTTGGTGAATAACTTAAATTTAACTCGGCCTTCTTGACGGAAAGCAGTTACCATAACAACATATTTACGATTGCGATAAGAGAGTAGTCGGCATCAAAATAAGTGTCGCCGCACACGGATCACACGCCACAGCCACAAACGCCGCCACGAGAAGCTAGAAGCGGCTACTAAATTGGATGAAGCGCGCGACAGCGGCCGACTAAGGTAAGGGAGAGAGGGGTGGGGAATCGCGCGAGTGACGTGTGGCGGCGTTTTATATCGGCGCATTAAGTGGCCGGTGCGGGCCACAAGAAGCGAGCAACGACGATTTGTAGCGTGTGACGGCCTCCGGCGTACCGTGTGTGGGAAGTCCATATAAAATGTATGGAAACTAGAAGAAATATGCCGGTGGCGGCGTTTTGTTGTTGTGGTCGGTGGTCCGTGTGCGGCGACACTAAGAGCAAACAATTGTATATGTGGAAGTAATTCATAAGGATACGTTAAATCCAAGTTGGGTTACCATTAAGGAATTTCAAAAGTCCTGGAAAAAATCCTGTCATTTCGAAATAAGCCCGGACTTTTGAGTCCCAAAATGATGCCATTACTCACATCGTCACAATGGTATAGTATTTAAATCATATTATATCATTTTATTATTCATATTTAAAGTAATTTAAAAATCCGTACAATTTAAAGATCCTGACAAAGTCCGGAATATTGTCTATAATGAAATTAAATGAAATGAAAAGTCATTTATTCAGTCTAGGCTGTTACAACAATAATAGAGTTGATATAAAAATATTAAATTTTTTTGAACAATAAACTGCTAGATGTTTAAATTTAAAGAAAATTCTACTACAAAAATTTTCAAGCGGTTCAGGCAGCAGACGGGACTCGAACCCGCACTCACCTCTATCCGGGCGTATGTACCGAACACTATGCTATGAAATTTTTTCTAGTACAATTTTCTTTAGATTAAATAAGCCTTATTTGAATTACACGATAATTCTCTATTCCCCAATGTTCAAAACACTCCACTAATATCTGCAGATCTACTCGTATTTACCCCGTTTCAAATGCACTCAATTCGGATCGGAATGTACATAAATATCACCTTGGGGAAAAACTGCTAGTATTTGTGCGTAAGCAATAAATTTGTTAGCTAATACTAGTTATGGTCGACCGGGGGGATATAATTCTTTAGATATAGTAAGCTAATTGCGACCTAACAATGTTCGAATCTACGATTTTCGCGAACCTGCTTACAGATGGCGCTGTTTCTATAAATTACTTACAGTGGGATTTGGTCGATATATTATTTGTTCCGATTGTATCGTTTTTATTTGTATATTATACTAGCGGCCCGCCCTCGCTTCGCTTCGGTGTAGAGCTGAAGTGTAGACTACAGTTTTTGTTCTCAGGCTGTATTAGACACAATGACATTCATCTATGATTCTTCTTATACCTGCATGCAAAGTTTCAGCCCGATCGATTTAACATTGACAAAGTTTCATACAAAGTTTCATTCCCTATTTTATCCCTTTGGGGGTAGAATTGATCAAAATCCTTTCTTAGCGGAAACCTATGTCATAACATCTACCTGCATGCAAAATTTCAGCTCGATCCGTCCAGTGGTTTGGGCTGTGCGTTGATATATCACTATGTCAGTCAGTCAGTCACCTTTGAGTTTTATATATATAGGTTCATCTTTATATATATAATTCTTCTGTGAGTGTGTATGTCACTGAACTTCTCTTAAACGACTGGACCGATTTTGATGAAATTTTTTGTGTGTGTTCAAGGGGATCTGAGAATGGTTTAGATTCACAATTTTGTCCGCTGGACAACCCCTATTTTTTTAGGGCCTTAGTTTATTACAGACTGTTCAGAGACGTCTATCAGAGGTCTAGAGGGCGGTGTCGTCGGCGAATAGCGTGAGATGGACTTTAGGAGTCTTGGGTATGTCGTTCGTAATGCAAGTAGTGGATGAGCGAAAGAGGCGAGTCCTGAGGGACGCCGGTGTATAAAGGACAGTCCGCTGAAAGACGGATGGAGGGACAGCGGATGTTCAATAATAGAATTTCTGCACCCTTTGGCTACAGAACCCCATTATATCCAAAATTGTATAAATTCATCTCGCCAACAAACCGTTTGAATATAAATCTAAAGAAAATATAACTAGAAAAAAATCCAGGCGGACCAGGCAGCAGACGGGACTCGAACCCGCACCCTTCGCAATCCGGGCGAATGCACTGACCAATTATGCTACTGCGGCCCTCACGGACCGCATCGAAATTCTTCTACCCATTCTTAAGCTGCAAGGCAGCGCCATCTCTTCGCATTATGAAAACCCACAATGTCAAATGAATACTTTTACAATTATTATACATTTGAAAGAAGAAATAGCATTTATAGTTATAACATCAAGCAGTTACATGCTTTAAAATAATAAAAATTATAACGTTTGAATATAGTTTAGCGAATATAATCTATTTGTAAGTTTAAATGCGATGTAATGAAGTATAAGAAAAATAAATAAGGTATGATTTTGAAGCTAAAGTGTAAATAAACTACTCAAAACAAGCTGCCCACCTAAATAAAACAGTTTTAAATGCAATTCTTAGGCTTAGAACGCACTGCGGTTTCAGACACGCGTTAATCGCAAGTCTGAAACCGCAAAAAAATGTAACACAGAGCTTTCTATACAAGCGCACGCATTAGCGGCTTTTTTCAGTGACTGATTTAAAAACGCAAGACTCATCATAAAAAAACGTAACCTTGGATCGCGGTTTGTAAACGCGCGTTTTTTTTGTGCCCCATAGTAATAGTATGGTGGCGCACGCACGGCGGTTAATAGCATTCATCATCATCATCATCAGCCTATTAATGTCCCCACTGCTGGGGCACAGGCCTTCCCTATGGATAGAATAGGGAGATTAGGCCATGACCCACCACGCGGGCCCAGTGCGAATTGGTGGGTGCTAACAACTGCAGATGCAGCCGGGACCAACGGCTTAACGTGCCTTCCGAAGCACGGAGGAGCTCGAGATAGTAATTTTTAGTCACCCATCCAATGACCGACCACTGCGAAAGTTGCTTAAGTTCAGCGATCGCAGCCGAACGCGCTCACCACTTGCGCCATCGAGCTCCTCATCACTCATCATCATCATCAACAGCATTCGGTTGACGGTATGTCGGAAATACTGGCCCACCCACAATTTGCAATAATTTATCAAAAGTATCGACATTCTGCAGTAGTTAAAAAATTTATCTGGATGCTGTCGCACGTCGTTGTACATTTTGCAAAATTATCCTTTAAAATGTCTTTGATCTGTTAATGGGTGTACCCTGTACCTATGGCGGCGACGTTGTTTACGTTTTCTATTTTTTAAAACCTAAGCTACAACACACGCTGCTTGCCAGAAATCCATGGTCATTCATACTGAAGTAAAATTAAGTTAAACGTGTAGGAAGGCCAAAGGGGAAGATCTTCCTCCGAGCTGGGTGATGTTAGCTCGGGGGCCGCGGCCCGACTGATGTTGGTCGGGCATCGTATATATGAAGAGTTAGCCTCCGAATTTCATTTGCGCGATGTAGGCTTCCATACTAATATTGATCGCAGTGCAGGTAATGCCATCTCTTGAGGATGGTGAGTAATGATTTCCTACATCCGTTGTATATCTGTGGGGCATATAGATGTCGCCGCCACAAACGCTAGCCGCAGTGCGTGGTTGTATGAGGTTATGCGTTTTCAGCTATTCCTCAACCGCTTCCGGTAAATCGCAGTGCGTTTTAAACCTTAAACCCTTCTCTTCCTTAATACTATGAAGGAAGAATTTTTTTTTCCTAAAGAAAAAAACAACAAAAATTAATTGGCAAGAATTAGTCACCTAGTCCAACCAAAATGTTGGATGCTTTTAATTAACATTTAAAAGGCGAGTATTAGGACAAAGCGACTCGTTTATCATTAAATTAAATGACGACACTTTTCTGGGCTAACGTGGCATTTAAAGCGGAGGTAATTTCTCAGAATGCAAATGGAGTGCAAAGAACAATACGGAAAGCTTTCTAGTTGGCTGGAACGGGGTAGTTGGCTATACTGGGACGTACGGACGGACGCACAATAGCCGTCTCTGGAGATGGTGCCTTGGTCACGGTGGCCAAATCACTGGCTGTTTTCCGGACAAAATCAAGGCCAAGAATGAACTGCTGAGATGTGTTTGTTTATCAAACCTACCAACCTTTATATTCAACCTTTATATATTGTTGAGATAAATGAATGCAATTAGTTTTGATAAAGAAAAGTTTACGAGAAAAAAATCCACGCGGACTAGGCAGCGGACGGGACTCGAACCCGCATCCTTCGCTATCCGGGCGAATGCACTGACCATTATGCTACCACGGCCCTATTAGCCGCGTCGAAATTTTCCTAGCCTTAAGCTGCAAGGCAGCGCCATCTCTTCGCATTGTAGGTAACCCACAATGTCAAATGCTGCCTTGCAGCTTAAGGCTAGGAAAATTTCGACGCGGCTAATAGGGCCGTGGTAGCATAATGGTCAGTGCATTCGCCCGGATAGCGAAGGATGCGGGTTCGAGTCCCGTCCGCTGCCTGGTCCGCGTGGATTTTTTTCTAGTAAACTTTTCTTTAGATTTAAACATCTAGCAATTAAATGCTTAAAAAATAAATAAAATCATAGTTTTGATAAATTGAAATTAGACCTAATTAATAATGAAAACCGCAACTTGACATGTCGACATTATTCATCCATTATATGGACGGCAGGATAAACGCGTTAAAATAAAATATTGTGAGCCAGATTCGTACATTATATGATACATTGATCACAATAATTGGTTTCGAATCGCACTTAAAAAGATACGACCAATGGATAGTGTAAATTTGCTGTCTTAGGAATTGCGAAGGAGCTTAAACAAGACAGCCAATTTTGGCACACATCATTATCATTATCATCATCAACCTATTAATGTCCCCACTGTTGGAGCACAGGCCTTCCCTATGGATGGAATAGGGAGATTGGGCCATGACCCACCACGCGGGCACAATGCAGATTGGCGGGTGCTCACGCTGCAGCTGCAGCCGGGACCAACGGCTTAACGTGCCTTCCGAAGCACCATCGAGCTTCTCAGAAGAGATACTAGAAGAAGAAACAAAATAGTATGGCCGCAAGAGAAAAGTTTGAGTAGAGATAAGAAAAAAATAGTCCTTAACCTCTTCGAACTCGAATAAAAAAGTATTTTGGGCGCGAAATTTATCCGGTCAAATAAAAAAAAAAAGCAGTCCGATACTTCTTTAAAATCGTAGTGTCCCTACAGCAAGACAAACTTGCGCGGGAAATGGAAAAATAACGTCTTTGAAGAACACGGAAGAGAGCAGCGCTTGCCGTCACTTGAGAATACTCCGCGCGGGCCAGATGAGGTGTCGAAAGATTTAAAAACAAATCAAGGGCTAAAAACAGGCTACTTGTTTGTGTTGGCGGTATTATCTAGGCTCGTAGCCGCCGAAATTCAAGATATTTTGTTCTTTTTCTTTTGTCAAACATTACACTTATACAGGATGTATAAAACGTGTTGGCAAGAAACGCGAACTTTGGGATACCATCAAACCCTTAGTACGAGTTTTACAATTACGAAAACTATGATAGTTTTCGTGAGCTCGCACTCGTACTAAGGGTACGATTTTATTGTTTTCGTTTCAATACAAAGAAACAGTGTTTAAATTCTATCATTAAATCATTTGTGTCTTCTTAAATTTTAAGTATTTATTTGGTTACTTTTCACCAAAATGAACATAGAAACATAATTTGCAATAACGAAAACTATGATAGTTTTCGTGAGCTCAAACTCGTACTAAGGGTACTGAGTGAGGAAGGTTGCGTATCTAGGGCTCGTGATAAGACACGAAAGGTACGCCCTTTTACAATTAATAATGATGGGCAAAGTTGCTGGAAAACGAGGTGTCGGTCGCAGGAAGAAGTCTTGGTTGAGGAACCTACGAGAATGGACTGGAATCTCGAGCGCCGCTGAATTATTCCATCTCGCTAAGGATAAGGAGACGTATGCTAAGCTGACTGCTAACCTTCGCTGTTTGGAGAGGCACTAGAAGAAGAAGAAGGGTGTAAAAAACTTTTAACGAAGTTGAAGCCTACTTTTCACATCATGACGATATTTTTCTTCTTCTGGACCATACCTGGGAAACTGATAGTTATGGAGATATTGAAGGTCAAAGTCACAAATTTATTTTTTTCAATTTTTTTACAAAAACGCACACACATACACACAGGCACATTGTTTGCGTAGCGCCACAGTAGCGCGTCGCACTAGACATTGCGTACAGAAAAAAAAAATGTATTTTTTACACTTAAAAATACATGTTTCCCACGTATAATATTTTGTAATATTACTTGTTTGGCTGTACAGAATGCGTAGTTTTAGTCTTTGTCATAGACTTTTTTACACCCTGTATGTAACTCACTTTATGTGTATACTATTATATCTTTAAGTATTTGTACACCATTGTATAATTTATATTTGTGGCTCCAGCAATATCGTACAGGCCCTGCCAAAATACCAGCGCTGTTATGGTGGGAATATTCTCTCCTACTATAACAGCATTAAGCTGAGGCAGGGTCCTGATTAGCTTTTTTTTCTTTCTTCATATTGTTGCTTTCTGTTTGTTTTATTGTCATTACTGTATTTATTGTTTTTTTGAAGTGAAAACTTCTTTAGCGGCGTTGTTCACTTTTATTTGTATGGGTAAAAAATGTTAAACTCGCGCCAGGTTAAACACGTGGGCTGATCGCATCATGACACACAATAAAATTGGAAAGGTTGTTGACTTCCGGTATATTGGACGAAACAGTAATATTTTATTTTACCGTATATTATAAATCTAGGACGTCCACTTGGCAGCTTTATTGCGAAGAAAATGCATTTTTTATTACAATAGATGTCGCTAGGTGCACTTAAATGTGATTCATGTAAGTTGATTCCTTTACAATAGATGTCGCTAAGTGCGCTTAAACGTGATACATGTAAGTTGATTTTTCTGAGAGATAAACTTTTTTAATGTAATATAAATTGTCATGTTTGTGTAAAATAGCGCAATAAATAAATATTGTAATCTACCACATACATGAAAGTACCTTTATACTGATAATTAAAGCAATTCGTGCAAAAGTATTCCCTAACCATTCCAAAATATCAAAAATGCACAACGTTAATATTCAAGTTTTCACTTCTGCCGGCACTCCCGGAGTGCAACCTGTCGTTTTTTTTTACCACGTATGTGTAAGGCCAATGAAAGCCTTTCCTTCCTTACTTATATGTTGAAAAACTCGATGGCGTAGGTCAGCTGCCAGTTCAGGTTGTAATTTTCTTTATATTTAGACATATCGCAGTTAAATGCTTTAAAAATAAAAATAAAAATATAAATACTGAATTCATCACCAGCCTATTAATGTCCCCACTGCTGGGGCACAGGCCTTCCCTATGGATGGAATAGGGAGATTGGGCCATGACCCACTACCCGAGCCCAGTGCGGATTGGCGGGTGCTAACGACTGCAGATGCAGCCGGGACCAACGGCTTAACGTGCCTTCCGAAGCACGAAGCAGCTCGAGATAGTAATTTTTGGTCACCAATCCAATGACCGACCACTTTCGCTGCTTAAGTTCAACGATCGCAGTCGAACGCGCTAACCACTTGCGCCATCGAGTTCCTCGAATTAACCAAGATAAGAAATACCGAATTAACCAAAAATTTTTTTCTAGACCTGACAAAGCTAAAAAAGGCTTTATAGAGAAGTTGGAAAGTAGGGTGTTACGACACTACGCGCCCGCTTGCAAATGTTTAAAACTGTTTGTAAAAAGGCTTCCCTTCTTTGTCTGGTGCCATTGAGAAGTCTCTGTTGTATCTGGAAATCAGAATCATTACTTAATAAGTAATAAGATTTCTGCGTGAAAAGCTCTTCTAAATACTTTGAATTCCATAATTTGAAAAGGAAATGGATAAAACCAGGGTCTAGTCTTAGATTAAAACAAAAAGGGTAGATACGGTACGCTCATACTTGCATCAAACAAAAACTGATCCCACGGCAGCGCGAACAGGACGGCGCGGCGAGATCCGCGTCACTGCATTACCGACCCGAGCGAAACAGTACGTTAAGTTTCAACGGCAGCGAGAACGAGACGGCGAGATCCCCGTCACTGCACTACCGACCACTCACGCGACCAGTACTCGACGTCACTACCGAATAAGATTCAAAACAAACAGCAATTTTTATGAAAAAATATATTTTATAGTACTTACGAATGAAAAGTGATGCCGTGGGTTTTATTTTTAGTTCTTTAGCAATTTGAGCATAATTGAGAATTTAATCATATATACATAAAATATTATCAATATTTCTTTTTGGCGTTTACATGTACGTCGTTTGCATGTCAAGTTGTGACTAAAGCGATTAGGGTCGTGGACCACAATTTGTGCGGATCACTTTTGTGAGGCTAGTGCCGTATCTACCCTTTTTGTTTTAATCTAAGGGTCTAGTGCGAGTCGGACGTGCTCATGAACGATTCTGTACGATAAGTACAAGGTAACAACATTTCCAATACCTAAGTGAGGTAAGTAAGGCTTAGCAGATTTTCTGCTTAAATTGGAGCACTGTTTTAGGTCAAAGTCAAAATCAGTGTTGGATTTAGGTATGTTGAAAAAGATAGTACAAAAAAATGAAAAGGATAGTATTTATAAAAAAAATATAGTACACTTATAATCGACACCCGTTAAGGCAAAATTTGTTCCTCTTATAAGTTTATGAGTTCTTGAATATTACTATTAGTTCTTCTCTATTAGTTTTTGACGACCTCCGTGGCCGAGTGGTTTGTACGCTGGGTTTCATGGTGTCGCTGACTAGAGAGGGCGAATCCCGGTGGGTGCAGATGTTTGTGTAATGAATACTAGCATTTGTACTCCAGTCATGGATGTTTAATATGTATTTCTGCATAAATGTACTTATATATGTACAGCATATGTATTCTATCCGTTACCCTAGCATCCCATAACACAAGCCTTACAGTGCTTACTTTGGGGCTAGGCTAATTGGTGTGTGTTGGAAATATTTATTTATTTTATTTATCTTCATCCTTGGCATTTCATCTCATCAACATATCCTCAGTAGGACTAAAATCAGTACCATTTCCACTTTCGCTACCGCTTTTGATGACACTTTCCATAATTAAAACACTGAAAACGTACTATTTTACATAATAAATCGATTGTTAAAACTTAGCAAACTATCTTTTTAGTTTCGAATGGAATGGAAGGGACGAGATTAGTAGAAAGAGAGAAGTGTACTGCGGAGGATAATCGGGGAATCCCCGGCCATCAACACAGCAAACATCGCAAGATCAAAATTCGGTTAGATACACGCACGGTCGAAATATTCAAATTATGACATAAAACTAAGCATTCGGGAGCAAACTTTAAACTATAGTATTTAAGCGTACTATCCTTTTTTTTGACCCGGAGAAATGCGTTGAGCATACCCCGCCGCTGGGTAGGCGACGGGGTTATGTGGGACTCCTCCCCCCACCTCCCGCCCTGGGTGGCCGGGCCAACCCTAGGGCTGGCTCAGTGGCTGCTCGGGATGGGGGGGGCCCTACCCACTAAAACTCCGGGATGTGCCCTCCTTGCCAGCGGTGGCGCCGTGGGGTCCTTACTGGGAATCAACCACGCCGCCGCCGGCCGGCCCGGCTATTAGCCAGACCACTCACCATTGGGGGGATTCCCAGGCACACGGTGGGAATCCCCCCCAGACTGCGGTGCCGTGCAATGCAGGCGCGGGTTACCCTGCCCACGCCCGCTGGCCCCAAAGCGTACTATCCTGAGATGTATATAGTGCAAAGGGCGAACTTATAGTATAAATACTATAATTATAGTATAAGTACAAAATCCAACCCTGGTCAAAATATCTTTATTCGAATTGGATGCAAAATACAAATCTTTTGAATCGTCCATATTATTTAATAGAGGAGCTCGATGGCGCAGGTGGTTAGCGCGTTCGGCTGCGATCGTTGTAGTTAAGCAACTTTCGCTTTGATATTTTTACCCAGCTTTCTTTCTGTATACGGCTTTCGTAATTAATGAACAACTACGCTTCAATCTGCTTCCTTTATGTAACTGTTACCAGTAAGGACCAGCGACAACAAGCGCTGGCCGGCTTCCACCTTTCTTTCTGTATACGTCTATAGGCTATGGTGGCCGTTTACCATCAAACGGGCCACAAGCTTGTTTGTCACATTTTTAACATAAAAATCTCTACATTTCATATCTACTTCATCAATATAGTTTATTCTACAAAACACTGCAATATTTCATTATCTGTCGGCGCCTCTTTCTGGCCCGTTACAGAGTGCCTTGGCTACCTTCACAAGATTTTTGGCACTTTTTAAAACTGTGAGATTTAAGCATTATGGGAAGCGGACGCCACAGACAGACGGCTTCAAACCCTCCAAACATCGCCGCCTGGTTACGTGTCTGAGTGTTTTCTACAGGTTACATTACTATTAATTCCTCTGGCAACTTTTTACCTTGGGACGACGAGACGTGGACAGGGTCTTCACCCGTACAGGTAACTCTAGCGTTGAACAAAACGCGGGGGAATAGCTGCGCATGGGTACGACTGGAGAGCCAATCGGCGCAACTCGCGCCCACCCGCGCACCTCTGTTTCCCCCCAAGTAGGGTTACCTTATCTCAGAATTTGTCCGGTGATTGCAGGATTTTTGGACTCTTCTCAGGATTGCGGCTGGATTTTGCAAATCCCATGAAATCTCAGGATTTTTTGAATTTCCAATAAAATATAGCTTACGTTTTAAAGATCTCTCTAATAAAAAGTTAAACAAACTAAAAATTATCTTCTATTGGTAATAATTGCACAATGAAAATCAGTACTTTATAATCCAAGTAGGTAATTATTCAGTTTTATCATATGTGAAGATACATTTTTTAAGGAAGGTTTTTCTTCAATTATGGATTCATATAATGCCCCACATGGTAAGCTCTTCAAATAATATTGATTTAAAAGTATAAGCAGAGTATAAACGATAATATTACGACTATTTTAAATTGTAAAGTACGTTTGAGAGAAAATTCTCAAACTGTAAAAAATCTCAGGATTTTTCAATGGAAATCAAGCCTTTTCTCCGGACTTTTGATTTTATCATATGGTAACCCTACCCCCAACACATCTTAATTTTTACTTCGGCGCAATGACGGTCAGCGCTAGAGTTTCGTACCGCGAATAATACGTGGTTTACATATCTCCCCTGCGCACCTCACGAATCCCGGTGGGGCCAGATGTTTGTGTGATGAATACGAGCATTTGTACTCCAGTCATGGATGTTTAATATGTATTTCTAAATCAATATACTTATATATGTACAGTATATGTATTCTATCCGTTATCCTAGCATCCCATAACACAAGCTTTACAGTGCTTACTTTGGGGCTAGGCTAATTGGTGTGAGTGTTGGATATATTTATATTTATACTTCCCTAACAAATGAGGTGATTGCCCAAAAATTCAAAATCTACCCTAAAATGGTATCCATTCCCGAATCGTCCTCTGGTAATCCAGGCAGCGGTCGGCTAATTACGTTTTTAATTAGCCGGCGATAAAACCGAGCGTATTATTCAGTCGGGAGCAAATTTTCAAATTAATTATGTCCCAGAACGCTTGCCACTTGGCGGGCGCTCTTTGAATTTCGAGTTGGCAACGATTTTACTATTATTTAATCCGGCGGTTGGGGACACACGGAACGGCGGTGTGACGAGCATTTTGAGATAGAATGGTAATTAGGAACGATATAAGTCAACATGAAAAATCACCAATATCCACTGCCTGAATTATTATTATATACATTATCATCATCGTCAGGCTATTAATGTTTCTGCTGGGGCACTGGCCTTCCCTATGGATGAAATAGGGAGATTGGGCCATGACCCACCACGCATGCCCAGGGCGGGTTGGCGGGTGCTAACGACTGGATATGCAGCCGGAACCAACTGCGTAACGTGCCTTCCGAAGCACGGAACTCGAGATAGAAGATTTTTGACATCTATCCAATGACCAACCACTGCGGAACTTGCTTAACTTCAACGATCTCAGCTGAACGCGTTAACCACCCGCGCCATCTAGCTCCTCATTATGAAATTAGCAAGTAATTTTTGGACTTGACATATTACATTATTCATGAACTCAATTTCTGTATTATAGATACGATATGGACTGCGTATGTTATATTGTAATTAAAAATTTGATGTTGATCATTGTATTGACCGTATTCTGTTATGTTCCATAAAAAATGTTGCTACGTTGTTTTGGCAAAACCTTGTCTCTGTAATATGAATATTGTTTGTTTTTAAGCTTTAATATAAATTTTAGGTTAGGATATTATATTGTACTGCTTTATAAAACGTTTACATAAGATTTAGTACAAAACATAATACAATTTTATTGTTATTGGTTTTCTTTGATAGTGTCGTTGATAGTTATTTTAAGAACTTTTTGCCTGAAACACCTTAGTTAAAACTAAGTTAAGGCAAAGGTTTTTTCTTTACCATTTGATGAGTTAGAACTATCTCACTTTATGCATGAATTAGCGGCCCGCCCTCGCTTCGCTTCGGTGCAGAGCTGAAGTGTAGACTACGGTTTTTGTTCTCAGGCTTGTATTATACACAATGACATTCATCTATGATTCTTCTTATACTTGCATGCAAAGTCTCAGCCCGATCAGTTTAAAATTGACAAAGTTTCATACAAACTTTCATTCCCTATGTTATTCCCTTGGGGGTAGAATTGATCAATATCCTTTCTTAGCGAATGCCTACATCATAACATCTACCTGCATGCCAAATTTCAGCCCGATCCGTCCAGTGGTTTGGGCTGTGCGTTGACAGATCACTATGTCAGTCTGTCACCTTTGAGTTTTATATATATAGATTTAATTTGAATAAAGATTTTATTATTTACTGATTGGCTCAGCGTAATAACCGCTCGTATGTCCCCACACTCAAGTTCTAGTAGTTCTACGGAGAGAGCTATCCCATGTTAGACTCTCGCAAATTTATAGAGAAACACAACAATGTATCTTCTGTATATGTTTTACTTATTTTGGTTCTCTTATAGACTCGGTACATGGGGTAAGGAATGGGGGAACCAAATAACTAGAGGGGTAGGACGGAGGGGTAGGACTCTCGCCCAGTGAACTCGCCAAGCACGCTGTGAACGAGGGTACAAAGGCCATCACCAATTGAACCAGCTCAAAGTAAGAAAAAATATGTGCGTGTACTAGTGTACACACGTAAGAAGTGAAACTTCTTTATGGCCTTATTTTTCGAAAAATGATCTACATGCAACTTTCCAGAAATTGGTTAAATAAAGTTAAATTAGATAAAGTTTAAACAAAAGGATTTTATTATCATAGACATGAATACAAATTACTGCCTATGAAACTGTTATGATTACACGGCTCAGTAATCTAAGGCACATGTTCCACCTCCGACGATGAACGATAAGCGAGTAGAAACTAGAAACGAATTGGCAGTCCTGAGTTAAAATGCACGCGCACGGCTTTTGACAGCCAAGCCAGCTTAACCGAGTATCGCTGAGCGAGTATCGCTGAGCGAGTATCGCTGAGCGAGTATCACTGAGCGAGTATCGCTGAGCGAGTACCGCTGAGCGAGTATCACTGAGCGAGTATCGCTGAGCGAGTACCGCTGAGCGAGTATCGCTGAGCGAGTATCGCTGAGCGAGTATCGCTATGCGAGTTTGGCTGAGCGAGTCTTATCTTTAATAACTATTGTCACTCAGCTACAAACGAGTAGAGAGAGTTCTCGCCGGCGACAGTGTGATCATTCAGCTATCAACTATTAATATAAAAAAAGATGGCGCGTAATGGAAAAATGTGACGCGTAACCGAAAAAATGTGACGGTAATTTTTTTTCCAACGCCGATAAAGAAGTTTCACTTCAATAAAAGTGATTTACTTTAAACATAGACCAGTAAAAGTAACTACATAAATACAATATTTAAATATATTACTTATATAAATATTTAAGGAATATCGAGATGATTAAAAAAAATTTGGTGTCCGTTGTTATTGTTATTGTTGTTTTTTGTTTTAATATACATACATGGATAACCTTAAGAGCCCTTTTACAAAATTGCACCGCTGGCGTACTGATCGGCGCGTAGGTAGATTTGCACTAAAACTTGTAGTATATATTGCATTTTACGGGTGATGTTTCGAGTCTTATAAAATAATTATTAATGAACTAATTATAAAAATACATACATATTTCAGTAGTTCAATGGTGGTTGATTAGTTTTATGAAAGTTTTTAATAGTAATTCTATTTAATTCAATATCAAAATACGAGGTAAACCTGCATTATTTTTTGGGAAGACTCGCGGAGGTTAGATGTTTTTTTTTAGATTATTAATGAGATGGAAAATTAAAATTCTAATACATTACGTTACAACAAAAACATATTTCTGATGTCGTTGTAATTAATTTGATCTAATTTATTGAACATTATTGAGAGATTGAGGCGTTTGAAGTGGTGCATATTATCGTTATTTCCGTAAACTAGCTGCAGTAGAACGATCAGTACAAAAAAATGAAAATAGTATTTGCAAATATTCTAGATTAACTTACAATAGGAAGAACAAATCTACTGTTTACTTCTATTGGAAATAGTTAAAATCTTTTTAAGGGGGTAAACGAGGTGTTCAAAAATTACGGTTGTTTGCAAAAAATGTGAAAGGGCTCTTAATATATATACATAGCGGATTTCCCCTCGAATTGGAGAGCCCGTTCGCGGAAGCTATATACATCTTACAGAAGACCATAAAATAAAACTACCCTTTGGTGGTAAGCTTCTGCTGGTAAGTAAGGTACCAGGGTTCCGCGGGGTAGGTGGCTGGTGCGGGCCGGCAGATGAGGATGAATGGAGCGGCACATTTTCTGCCGCATCATCATCTTCGCGACTGGACTCCATTTACACTCAACATCAGGTCGGGTAGGGTAATTTCTTGCCAAACGTATATAATAAAACTGTTTTTTTTTTTTTACTTTATTACGCTATTAGAATTATACAGCTTATGTGCTGTATAAATTAACATAAGTCAAACAATGGCCAATAAAGTTTATACAGTTTGTACAATGATATTTCATTAAAATATTTTAATGAATGAATGAATTAATGAAATATTTTATCACAAGAATTTTCATTAAGATTTTCAGCCACATAGCCAGACGAGGTCCTATTTATAGAGAGAACAGTATTGCTAAATATTTAATCGAATCATTGCTCAAATTAGAGCCTTTTTGTTGAGCCTCACTGATAAATTAGTGAATATTTTAAATGAGACAAGTGATATAGAACTAAAACTTCATTGAATAGTCGCCCGATTATATTCAATTATTATTTTCGAGCAACTTTACGCTCTGCTCGCTTCGCTCGTTAACTTAGCCTAAGTACCTATTAGTTCCGGAGGAACTGGGTATAATTCATAGAATAATGACAGTCAGTGTTCAATAAAATATTATTATAAATACAGAAAATAAATTAATGATAATAAATTCGGCCATGCTCAATATCCGTAGTTAAATAAAACTATTTTTAACGGGTTAATGCACGAAACTTTATTTATTTACTGACGTTTCGCAGCCTTTTCAGGTCTGCATCGTCAGAATACTGATTTTTACGTACGTTTTTACTGAGTTGCATTAACCCGTTAAAACTAGTTTTATTTAATGAGTGATGTGCGTGAAAACCTAAGAAACACAATACGTAGATTAACATGCATTAACCCGTAAAAAACTAGTTTTATTTAAAATACGTAGACTTATTTTGTATAATAACTAGATTTAAATGTAACTAGCAATCCAGTGAACCAAATGTACACCAATTAAAAAAAAAATGTATTTAATTAATTGAGAACTTCGAAGATTTTGTGTGGTTTCGTTTGAAATTCGTGATTTCTCGAAAACCGGAAGTGCTACGTTACTCAAATCCGGTTTGTAGTCTTATCAGACTATTCTTGACTTATAACTTAAACATTCTCTTTATCTATCTCTTACGGTTTGGCCGCTGAAACAGCACCACAGACGGACGGACGGACGGACTTGTCTAATAGATAACATATATTCAAATAAATCAAGATAAACACTTTGGATGTGACGCAGAGTCTGTATATCTAAACATGCATATGTTTCATATAACATTTACATCAAAAGCGGAATGGAAACATATTTCCCCTAAGTTATTGGCAATATTACTATGATTCATAATGTTATATTTTACATCGAACACAGTGGAAGGGAGAAGTTATTGATTTATAGTACAATATTATATTTGTCCCATGATATGTGTGTTTATGCGTTGGATCACAACCATATTTATGACGATAAGTGTTACAATGATTACGTCATCATTGGCTTTCTCACCCGTTTTGGGACGAAGCCATAGTTAAGGACCTAAAAATAAATAAATATTTCCAACACACAACAATTAGCCTAGCCCCAAAGTAAGCACTATAAGAAGGCTTGTGTTATGGGATACTAGGCTTGTTGAAAATATATCGATGTATCGATATATCGATATTTTTTGTTCGATATATCGATATTTTTTGCCGATATATTTTGATTCGATATATCGATACAAAATAACCAATATCGAAATTCGTATCAAAAACGATATTTTTTTAATTATTAGCGGCATATCACGATCTAACTAAATTTGTATCTGGAAAAATCGTAACTGGATCTCAGATTAATGATATTCAACATATCTATGATCTGTGCTGTATTTAGTATTGTCTATTATTTGTAAATCTGTTTCGCTGGTGAATTGGTTGTGCTGATTTCCATTATATTCTGTGGAAGTGTGTAACTGTCTAGTCTTGTTTACGAAAGATGGCAGCTGAGAGGCCCTGCAATCATTTTCATCATTCGGAAATAGGGTCTATTTTTAGATAATTTTCGTTCCATTATACTGTACTGCCATGTAGTGTAGCGGCAATTTGGTACTTTGATAATTCTTTCTTTAATTATAATTTGTATTGAACTATTATTACTGTGCTAGGCTGACCTAAATATATTTTTGGGAAAATTGGTCCGATATATCGATATATCGATGTTTTTTTCGTGATATATCGAAGCCGATATTGATATTTTTTAAAATATCGATGTATCAATATATCGATATTTTTTTCAACTTTCGACATCCCTATGGGATACTAGTGTTCCTAGAATGTTTATTATATTAAGTCTTACGTCACGTGTTGTTTCATTTTATCTTATACTAGTGGCCGCCCGCGATTTCGACTGCGTTAACTTTTAGTTTTCTATAATAAAAGTAGCCTAAGTTACTCCTCATTACATCAGCTACCTGCCAATAAAAGTCCCGGCAAAATCGGTCCAGCCATTTCAGAGATTAGCCGGAACAAACAGAGAGACAAAAATTTATATTTTGGTGTAACAGTAATATTGTTCTTATCTAATGCCGCTTCCTATATACTAAACATAATGTTAACTATATTTTTTTTTTTAAACTATAAAATTTATTCGACGACCTCCGTGGCCGAGTGGTTTATACGCCGGGTTTCATGGCGTCGCCGACTCGAGAGGTCCCGGGTTCGAATCCCGGTGGGGGCAGATGTTTGTGTGATGAATACGAGCATTTGTACTCCAGTCATGGATGTTTAATATGTATTTCATATAAATATACTTATATATGTACAATATATGTATTCTATCCGTTACCCTAGTATCCCATAACACAAGCCTTTACAGTGCTTACTTTGGGGCTAGGCTAATTGGTGTGAGTGTTGGAAATATTTATTTATTTATTTATTTATTGTAACTATATATTTATATTCTAAGTGATGTAATGGAAGGTGACTTCAAACGTATCTCTGAAGTCATTTTTCAACTTGACGAATCTTTATATATCAATACAGGGAGAAAAAACAGCACTTGCTGAGTTTCTTGCCGGTTCTTCTCAGTACAAGGTCTCCCACCGTAGTTTTGCGAACCGATGGCGTAGCTTCTTGACCTTCACAAGTGCTCGTTACAGCCTAGACTGAATAAATGACATTTCATTTCATTTCATTTTGGTGTATGTACCGTATATAAATTCATATGCATATAGTAAAAGCGGTTATTTCAATATTACAAACAGACACTCAAATTTAATTTATATGTATGTATGTATAGAGTATAGATGTATAGATATACTCTATATATCTATCATCATCATCAGCCTATTAATGTCCCCACTGCTGGGGCACAGGCCTTCCTTACGGATGGAATAGGGAGATTGGGCCATGACCCACCACGCGGGCCCAGCGCGGATTGGCGGGTGCTAACGACTGCAGATGCAGCCGGGACCAACGGCTTAACGTGCCTTCCGAAGCACGGAGGAACTCAAGATAGTAAATGTTTGGTCACCCATCCAATGACCGACCACTGCGAAAGTTGCTTAACTTCAACGATCGCAGCCGAATGCGCTAACCACTTACGCCATCGAGCTCCTCATATCGTAGATACATCTATACTGATAGAATATTATAGAATATTATAGAATATTGATCAATGTCTAACAAGAAAATCTGGAGCCACGTACACACTCGCAAAACCTCTTCATCACTCAGGTGGCGGATGTTTAGTGTTTAAAGCCTGCGAGGAGAAGGGGTTCGCAGCATCTCTGGAGCTGGCCTCCGTCTGCACCGGAACTTCCGTTTTGTTTGAGGGAACCGGTGTGTGCCCATAGAGCAAGCGGTGGTGCGCGTGGTTGATGTGAGTTTTGTGCCTAAAGTGCGGTTGCATCTGAGAGGATTTTATGCAGATTAGCTAGAAATTTTTATTTTAAATTGACGTTGTTGACGACCTCCGTGACCGAGTGCTTTGTACGCCGGGTTTCATGGTGTCGCCGACTCGAGAGGTCCTCGGTTCGAATCCCGGTGGGAGCAGATGTGATGAAAAAAAACTCCACATCATTAATAGTGTAATGTAACAACATTTACAAATCATGATGTTGTTACAACGTCAATAAAATTATGATTTATTTAATATAGAAAACCTGTTGGAATGATCGGAACAGTTCAAACCCAAGCATTTTTGTCTGTAATATAATCAGACACTTTGTAATAAGCTTTTTTAATAAGTGGTTTTTTTATACTATCTTTATTAAATTTATTTATGGTTAACTCTTGGATATTGCTTGGGACTTTATTGTATAAGCGAACACAAAGACCTTTAAATGAATTATTAATTTTGTGAAGCCTAGTAGCAGGTAAAGTTAGTTTATTTTTGTTTCTTCTATTAAGTGTGTGAACATCACTGTTTTTAAGAAACAAATTAATATTTTTTCTTACAAGTAACAAATTTTCGTATATGTATTGTGATGCAACCGTCTTTATTCCAAATTCTTTAAACTTATATCTTAACGATTCTTTAACTTTAAGATTATAAATTGATCGAATAGCTCTCTTCTGCAGCACAAAAATACACACATCAAAAGTGTCTAGGGATCAAGCATTTTTATGCGGATTTCTTGAGATTGAGATGTGGCTTTGTAATAAATTTATGATTTTATAAATTTATATGGATCCTTTTTGGTGCATTTTATAATTTGAATCAGGAACTGTGAATCAAATTCGAGTAAAAGATGAAAATCAGCTGTCAATATTTTCCCTATAAAAACATACAACGCATTGAAGACATTATTAGTGCTACTGTTTCCCTACTACTGATTAAAACCAACGTTATTATGGAGCGGCGACGTCATTTAAGCAGGGAAGAAATGCTCAGAGCCGTGGGAATGATAGAAGCTGGTTCCCGGCAACGTACTGTGGCTTTAGCTCTGAATACAAGTCAGAGTGTTATCAGTCGACTTTGGACACGATACCGAAGCACTAGTACCGTGGCTGAGCGCCATGGAGGACGGTATCGCTGCACCACACGGAGACAAGACCGATACATTCAAATCTTAACTCGAAGAGCTCCAACAATAACCGCCATGATGTTAGCCGTGAGGCTTCATCACTCTTCAGGGAACTTAATTAGCGACCAAACAGTCAGAAACCGCTTGCATGAAGTGAACCTTCATTCCCGAAGACCGCTACGGGTACCACCTATAGCAATGCACAATCGTAGGATTCGATATCAATGGGCTCTTGAACACAGAAATTGGGCAGAAGAACAATGGCGTTTCGTGTGCTTTTCTGATGAGTCTCGTTTTGGTATGAGACCAGATACAAGACGTATACGACACTGGAGAACCCCTGGACGCCAACAGCGATTAAAATCCTGCCAGGAAGTCCATCCTTATAGTGGTGGAACCATCATGGTATGGGCGGGTATTTGGATCGGCGGAAGAACTGAGTTGATTTGGATCAGAGGCAACCTCAACGCTCAAATTTATGCTGAGACGATTGTATCAGACGTCATCGTTCCTCTACAAGTGCAAATCGGTCCCTTATTTCAGTTAATGCATGATAATGCACGACCGCACACCGCAAGAGTTGTAAGACAGACTCTCGCCGCAGCTAACATCAATGTCCTGCCCTGGCCTGCTCAGTCGCCAGACTTGAACCCGATTGAGCATGCATGGGATATGCTACAGAGAAGAGCTCTGCCGAATATGGAGGGTATCCAGTCGCAAGAAGACCTTTTTTTGTTGTTGCAACGAACATGGGCGGCCATTCCACAGCGTGATTTGGATGAACTCATTTTGAGTATGCCAAACCGATGTTCTTGTGTTGTTAGTGTTCGCGGTAGAAATACGGATTATTAATTGTTTAAGTTACCCAATAAAATTTTAGAGAAAACTGTTATTTCAGTCTTTTTTTCGAACTTTTGTGTTAGTGGTTCAGATGTCAAAAATCCCTTTATTAGGAAAATGGCAAATTTCTTTATTAATGCAAAGGTGACTTGGTTTATCGTTACTGTGACAAACGAAAACACTTTATTTGATGAATCCTTAAAGAAAATTTTAATTAATATCAATCAGGAGAAAAGTTATTGCAAAAATATATGTTGATCCCTAGACACTTTTGATGTGTGTAGTTAAAATGTCGGCGGCATTTCCCCACAATAAAATTCCGTACGACATTACACTATGGAAATAACTAAAGTACACTAATCTGGCCGTATCTACATCCGTTAACTGGCGTATCGTCAAGCGTGCGTAAAGAAGTTTCAGGAGGATATTCATACTAAAGAAGCGAATCGATTTAGTAGAGGCAGGTGTACCAATCGAATCGTCCCCGTAATTTGTATTCGAACACCGTGACAAAATAGCGTGAACTCAGGAACTTGTGCCATCTTCGCGAATTTCATGACGGTTTCTCCTTTTATGACGGACGCGACTCACAACGTTATATAACTTTTGCTCCCCGAGGTTGAAGTTAATGTTATAAACGTCGTTCTGTTTGGCGTCTTATGCTGCTTTAAATCTTTTTTTTTATAGCCAGGTCGGCAAAGACTACCCCACCTGATGTTAACTGGGGATAGGTTCAAACGCAAAGATAGCTGGTACAGCAGTTATAAACTGCCACAGCAACCATACTCACCTTGCCGACCTGGAAAAATGCTTCTTCATGCCTCTCTTAAAGGACCCCAGATTGAAAGTGCAAATCGGATAGAAAAATAGTGTGCACGGACCACACATCTGAATTGAAACTTCTTTTCGTGAATAACCTAACATTAGGCGGTGCATAAAGCATAGAGGAATGGAGCAGCGCACACATCACTCATATATATGTATTGTACTCGTATGTGAAAATATATTTAAAATATCGCGTGTGACGCTCGTAGCGTTTTAGCCTTCGCCGAGTTACCCTCCAACATTCATGCTCGTTGGGAAGAGCTGCGCACGCATCCCACACACAGACACACACACAAACAATATATATATATATATTCTAATATATAAAATTCTCGTGTGACGGTGTGCGTAATTGAATTGATTTTCGTGAAATTTTATATGCATACTAGCTGTCCCAGCGATCTTCGTACCGCCATAAAAAAATAGGGGTTGGTGGTAGAAGGGTGAAAATTTAGGGTTGTGTGTATTTTTGAATGATGTATCATAATGAAATTTAAAAAAAAATATCTAAAATTGAGAAAAAGAAATTTAGGGTGGATTACCCTTAACATTTAGGGGGATGAAAAATAGATGTTGTCCGATTCTCAGACCTACCCGTTTCGGAGGAGTTTAACCACAAACACCGCGACACGAGAATTTTATATATTAGATTGAGAATTGGACAACATCTATTTTTCATCCCCCTTAATGTTAAGGGTGGTCCACCCCTTTTTTAACAAATTTTATGTTTTTTTTTTATGATACATCATACAATAATACATACAACCCTAAATTTTCACCCTTCTACCACCAACTCCTATTTTTTTATGGCGGTACGAAGTTTGCTGGGACAGCAATACAGTATATGTATTCTATCCGTTACCCTAGTATCCCATAACACAAGCCTAGTGCTTACTTTGGGGCTAGGCTAATTGATGTGTGTTAAAAAAAAAGAAATGCACGAACTTTATTTATTAATTGACGTTTCGCAGCCTTTTCAGGTCTGTGTCGTCAGAATAATGATTTTTTATTTACTTTGTCGAGCTACCTCCGAAAGACTTTTATTGAGCGTTCGGATATTTCATTGGAAGATTTTTAAAACTTAGGTTAGTGTTGTGATCATAACGCGCGAGCCGAGCGAGCAAAGCGAGCGTGCCGCGGCAGCGGCCGTCGAAGCGCCAGAAAGAAAAAATCGTTAATAGAGACCTTTTCTACAAAAAAAAAAACAAGTATCACCTCTTGGGCACTGGAAGTACAGTTTTACCATTAAAACCCTTCTATTTTTTTATAATTATCATATATGTAAAAAACGTAGCCGCAAGGATGGAGGGGGGTTACCCCTCCCTCTAAGGGGTCCTCCCTAACACTTATCCCCCTTCATTCCACTAAATTTAACAGATTCTATTAATTTTTAGGTTAGGTAAATTAAAAAAATAAACCACGCACTTCCGCCAAAAATCTTTAGTGGGGGAGGGAAGTCGGGGGGAGCCCTTCCCCTTCCCCCCAAACTACCCCGAAATTCAACCACAGCTAATGGAATTAAGTACCTAAAGTTAGCTAAACTCAAAGCAATAATTGAATTTAAAATAGTAAATGTTTCTCATGCTCAATTAACTTGTAAAAGCTTTGAAAGTAAATTCGCTTCATTTTACACAGACTACAGAGTAGAGACTTGAGTTCTTTTTATAAATTATATTGCATATGCGTTAAGGCAAAGAGAATAAATTGCACTCAGCCTTTTCTTTTTTTATATTGATGATAATTGGTATTTAACTGTGCTATTATTGTTTTCAATGTACCTATTTATTTATTTCTTATTTGCGATTTATATGGTTATATAAATAAATAATATTAATAATATTTCGCACACTCATACCAATTAGCCTAGCCACAAAGTAAGTACTGTAAGGCTTGTGTTATGGGATACTAGTGTAAAGGATAGAATACATATACTGTACATATATAAGCATATTTATATAGAAATATATATTAAACATCCATCACTTGAGTACAAATGCTCGTATTCATCACACAAACATCTACCCCCACCGGGATTCGAACCCGGGACCTCTCGTGTCGACGACACCATGAATGTCGGCGTACAAACCACACGGCCATGGAGGTCGTCGTAAATAAATAAATATATAAAAAAACTACTTTTATTGGCAACAACCTTAGGCCCTGCCAGAATATCAGCGCCGCGTCGCAGAGGCCTTGGTGTCGTTGTGGCATTGTGCTGAGGCGCCACAGAGGCCTTGATGTCGTTGTGGCATTGTGCTGAGGTGCCGCAGAGACCTTGGTGTCGTTGTGGCATTGTGCTGAGGCGCCACAGAGGCCTTGATGTCTTTGTGGCATTGTGCTGAGGCGCAACAGAGGCCTTGATGTCGTTGTGGCATTGTGCTGAGGCGCCACAGAGGCCTTGATGTCGTTGTGGCATTGTGTTGAGGCGCCGCAGAGGCATTGGTGTCGATGTGGCATTGTGCTGATGCGCCACAGAGGCCTTGGTGTCGATGTCGCATTGTGCTCAGGCGCCACAGAGGCCTTGGTGTCGATGTGGCATTGTGCTGAGGCGACACAGAGTCCTTGGTGTCGTTGTGGCATTGTGCTGAGACGCCACAGAGGCCTTGGTGTCGTTGTGGCATTGTACTGAGGCGCCACAGAGGCCTTGATGTCGTTATGGCATTGTGCTGAGGCGCCACAGAGGCCTTTATGTCGTTGTGGCATTGTGCTGAGGCGCCACAGAGGCCTTGATGTCGTTGTGGCATTGTGCTGAGGCGCCGCAGAGGCCTTGGTGTCGTTGTGGCATTGTGCTGAGGTGCCACAGAGGCCTTGATGTCGTTGTGGCATTGTGCTGAGGCGCCGCAGAGGCCTTGGTGTCGTTGTGGCATTGTGCTGAGGTGCCACAGAGGCCTTGATGTCGTTGTGGCATTGTGCTGAGGCGCCACAGAGGCCTTGATGTCGTTGTGGCATTGTGCTGAGGCGCCACAGAGGCCTTGATGTCGTTGTGGCATTGTGTTGAGGCGCCGCAGAGGCATTGGTGTCGATGTGGCATTGTGCTGATGCGCCACAGAGGCCTTGGTGTCGATGTCGCATTGTGCTGAGGCGCCACAGAGGCCTTGGTGTCGATGTGGCATTGTGCTGAGGCGACACAGAGTCCTTGGTGTCGTTGTGGCATTCTGCTGAGGGACCTAGTTGACCTTATTTTTATTTTTTATTGATGCCTTTTTTATTTTGGAATGCTATTGGTCAGTAAATTCTTTCTTGCTTTCTTCTTTCTATTTAGTGAAACAATTTGGCAGAAAAAAATACGTAAACAAAACAATCGACAGGTACTAATTTTATGAATTAGGTATATTTAGGGCCGCAGTAGCATAATTGGTCAGTGCATTCGCCCGGATTGCGAAGGATGCGGATTCGAGTCCCGTCCGCTGCCTGGTCCGCGTGGATTTTTTTCTAGTAAAACTTTTCTTTAGTTAAATGCTTAAAAATAAAAACATATATAATTATTATTTCTTCTTTCAAATGTTTAATACTTGAAAAAGTATTCATTTGACATTGTGGGTTGCCTACAATGCGAAGAGATGGCGCTGCCTTGCAGCTTAAGGCTAGGAAAATTACGACGCGGCCATTAGGGCCGTGGTAGCATAATTGGTCAGTGCATTCGCCCAGATTGCGAAGGGTGCCGGTTAGAGTCCCGTCGGCTGCCTAAGCCGCGTGGATTTTTTTTCTAGTAAAACTTTTCTATATATTTAAACATCTAGCAGTTAAATGCTTTAAAAATAAAAACATAAAGATAATAAAATACAAATTGGCTTCATGGATGAAAAACTTTCTATTTCGGCGAATAACCAGTGACAAATCCGCGTTTTAAATGTTGCTGCTTATTACGTTTGTGTTTATAAATAAATCTTTTAGTGAGTCTTAAACATAAATATTTAATCTAATAAATCATTTAACCGAAGCCATGTTAGCGAGAAACACTGGAAAACTTAACCTGAAATGTATTGACGAATATTGAAGAAACCAAACTAAGCGGTTCTATACCACATTTCAGAGAAACAACTCTTTCAGTACCGCGGCAATGCTAAAACATTATTTATGTTAACATTTCTGAGAAATATACCTAATTATTCTCTTAAATTGAGTAATTTCTCACTTTAAAATGACTTTGAGTAGGTTATTAAATATATACTAGCAAACCAGTGAACCAAATGTTCACCAAAACCTGATTTAAAAAAAAAATGTATTTAATTAATTGAGAACTTCGGAGATTTTATGTGGTTTCGTTTGAAATTCGTGATTTCTCGAAAACCGGAAGTGCTACGTTACTCAAATTCGGTTAGTAGTCTTATCAGACTATTCTTAACTTATAACTTAAATATTCTCTTTATCTATCTCTTACGGTTTGGCCGCTGAAACAGCACCACAGACAGACGGACGGACGGACTTGTCTAATAGATAAGAGATGTATATGTACAGATGGAGCCAAAAAAGTTTCACTTCAGTCGTGTGGTCATAAGCACATCGTTTTTTGATTAGTTTTATTTAACGGTTGCTTAATATTATTCATCAACGCTAGTACCGTGCCATTAGGAACTACGTACCGAAATACCTTTATTAGGTTTCAACCGCTTGCCCAGTCTGAGTTTGAGCGTTTTCTAATCTATGCCCACTGTTTTATACAGAGTTGTGTGTGGGGTGGAATAATTTGCACTACACAGGGGTACGCTTTGATATTGTACCTCGGTCCTCATGTACTTAGCTCCACTATAAGTGTTTAACGACCATTTCAGTTCTGAGTAAGAAACGGGTTGGTAAAACTCTGGTGTGTAATATTTATCAAGTACGTTTTGTACTTAAAGAAAGAAAGAAGAAAGAAAAACATTTATTGACGACATACATTAACAACTAATATAAACATTATCTTAAAGTTTATTCGTTTAGTTTAGTTTAGTTTATTTTAGTTTTTTTCTAGTTATATTTTCTTTAGATTTAAACATCAAGCAGTTACATGCTTTAAAAATAATAAAAATTATAACTATAATTGCTATTTCTTCTTTCAAATGTTTAATACTTGTAAAAGTATTCATTTGACATTGTGGGTTTACCTATAATGCGAAGAGATGGCGCTGCCTTGCAGCTTAAGAATAGCTAGAAAGAATTTCGACGCGGTCCGTGAGGGCCGCGGTAGCATAATTGGTCAGTGCATTCGCCCGGATTGCGAAGGGTGCGGGTTCGAGTCCCGTCTGCTGCCTGGTCCGCGTGGAATTTTTTTCTAGTTATATTTTCTTTAGATTTAAACATTATCTTATATATAAAACTAGCAAACCAGTGAACCAAATGTCCACCAAAACCTGATTTCTCGAAAACCGGAAGTGCTACGTTACTCAAATCCGGTTTGTAGTCTTATCAGACTATTCTTAACTTATAACTTAAATATTCTCTTTATTTATCTCTTACGGTTTGACCGCTGAAACAGCACCACGGACGGACGGATGGACTTGTCTAAGAGATAAGAGATTCTCGTGTCACAATGTTAGTTACCATACTCCTCCGAAGTCCGAAACGGCCTGACCGATTTTTATGTAATTTTATATGCACATTCAGTAGGTCTGAGAATCGGCTACTATCTATTTTTCATACCCCTAAGTGGTAAGGGTTGTCCACCCCTAACATTTTATTTTTATTTTTTTAAACAAGATTTTATTTTATAATAATGTGGCATTAAAAAATACATACAACCCAAAATTTCACCCTTCTACCACCAGCCCCTGTTTTTATGGTGATACGAAGTTCGCTGGGTCAGCTAGTATAATATAATCATCATAGGCGATGAGGAGGTGACTAGACACCTCGAGCCTCTTCAATTACGCCGTGACGTGGCGTCACTAAGCGCGTTCTATCGTCTGTACCACGGCGAGTGTTCTGAGGAGTTATTCTCTCTTATTCCACCTTCCCCTTTCCTTCAGAGGACCACGCGCGCCGGCTTACGTTGTCACCGTCTAACTGTGGCTACAATTCCAACGCGTACAAAGAAATTTGGTGACTCATTTCTTTGTCGTACTATCCGTAAATGGAATTCTCTGCCCGCTTACGTGTTATCCCTCTTATAACCTGGGATCCTTTAAAAGAGGCGTGAAGAAGCAACTTGCAGGCCGGCAGGGTGAGGATGGCTGGTGTGGCAGTTAGAACTGCTGTATCAGCTTTCTTCGCGTCTGGACTTCACCTTCACTTAACATCAGGTGGGGTGGAGTCATTTGTCGGATCTATCTATAAAAAAAATATATATATCAATATATTGTTTTAAACTTTCATGGTCACTAAAATTATAACTATTAACAGGAATGTTACCATGTACCTTGTTTATTATGAGTCTCCGATATTTCGGCACTGTTGCAAGCGCCATGATCACGGAGTAAGGCTGAGCGCAGATTAGAGTCACAACAGTCTCAAGACAGACTATTGCTTAACGAAAATTATGAAGATGCGCACATTCGAAACGAGACGTCTCATAGACAAAAACGTCTTATGTTCACAAGAACTGCAAAGCGACAAGTCTGACTAACGACTGTCCGCTTCCCTTTGTAATGTATGCGAGGGCGCACACCAACGACAAAACTGTCTAGCGATTATTAATGATAATTGATCCCGAAAGAAAGTATAAGTACAATACATACGACAAAATAAGTAATATGTGGGTCCATAAATTTTGACAAATTATCAAAGGTAGGTAATTCATTCGAAATTGCTGGTAAAACTTCCTGGGGTGGTGCTTTAATTTACTATATAATAAATAATCGGTGAAATCTATTCTGATACTGATGAAATGGTGAGTGTCGCATCGTAGACAAAACAGTTTCGTCTTGGTGTGCGCCTTGTAGGCTTGTTGAAAATATATCGATATATCGATATTTTTTGCCGATATATTTTGATTCGATATATCGATACATCGATACAAAATAGCCAATATCGAAATTCGTATCAAAAACGATATTTTTTAATATATATCATATCATATCACGATCTAACTAAATTCGTATCTGGAAAAATCGTAACTGGATCTCAGATTAATGATATTCAACATATCTATGATCTGTGCTGTATTTAGTATTGTCTATTATTTGTAAATCTGTTTCGCTGGTGAATTGGTTGTGCTGATTTCTATTATATTCTGTGAAGTGTGTGACTGTCTAGTCTTGTTTACGAAAGAGACCCTGCAATCATTTACCTGAGAGGCCCTGCAATCATTTCCATCATTCGAAAATAGGGTCTATTTTTAGGGAGATAATTTTCGTTCTATTATTATTCTCGTGTCATATTTCGTGAGATACTGTACGATATTTTTGGGAAAATTGGTCCGATATATCGAAGCCGATATTGATATTTTTTAAAAGATCGATGTATCTATATATCGATATTTTTTTCAACTTTCGACATCCCTAGCGCCTTGTGGTAGACACAACTGTTTCTTTTTAATTGTAAAGCTGTCTCGTCTATGTAAGATAAGATTGTCTAACAACTGTTGTGACTATAGTCTGCGCTCACTCTAACTCAAGTTATCATGTTACTCACTCACACTTAGGTCCGTATTACAGAATGACAACTAAGTGTCGATCTTTACTTGAGCTCAGTTAGAAAGGGATGGCGCTATGTGCTATATAGACATATGTAACACGGTTCCCAACTTAGGGGTTTTGCCCCCAGATTTAGGGGCTAGAAGGGTTAAAACGGACTTTTTTAGGGGCTGGAATTTTTTGGGGGTTCTTTTAGGGGTTTTTAACAAAACTTGCGATTAAATCGAAAAACAAAGCGTGTGTTTTCTTTCAGTTTTGTGCGTAGAATGGAACGCACCACGACGTGAAACGACTGAACTCACTGTGTGGCAGGTTGTTTTTTAAGGCTGTATGAACTAAAGTTCTTTGCCTTCCACCAATCAAAACAGCTTAATAAGATTTAACAGCCTCTCAGCTCATTTTCGTTTGATTTTCCATTCGGAAAATGTATTTATTCAATAAAATAATTTACTGTAATTAAATATGTAACGTTTTAATTTATAAGTAACGAAAGAATTTAGGTAATAAGATAAGTAGGTACATATAAATTTCTATATTTAGGGGATTTTAGGGGAATTTAAAAAAAATAGGGTAATATTTTGGTAAGGGTTGGTAACACTGATATGTAATACGGGCCTTAGTTACTCCGTGATCATGGCGCTTGCAACAGTGCCGAAATATTGGAGACTCATAAAAACAAGGTACATGGTAACAATCCCGTTATTAGTTATAATAATATAAATATTTCCAACACTCACACCAATTAGCCTAACCTCAAAGTAAGCACTGTAGGCTTGTGTTATCGGATACTAGGGTAACGGATAGAATACTTAAACTGTACATATATATAATTCTCATTTCACAATGTTAGTTACCATACTCCTCCGAAACGGCCTGACCGATTGTTATGAAATTTTATATGCTTATTCCGTGGGTATGAGAATCAGCTACTATCTATTTTTCATATCCTTAAGTGACAATGGTTGTCCACCTGTAACGTAGTGTTCTGAAACCTATAATGCGACTTCGCGCCAAAATTCAAACTATTGGGTATTGTAACGTAGTGTTCTCATATGGGTTAGGAGGAATGTTATCCCAGGAAACTGACAGAACACTATATATGACAGATAATGTGGTATTATAAAATACATAAAACCCTAAATTTTCTCTTCTACCACCTGCCCCTATTATTTATTATTATTATTCTATTTTTATGGCGGCACGAAGATCGCTGGGTCAGCTAGTATTTATATAAAAATACATAATAAACAGTCATGACTGGAGTACGTATACTCGTATTCATCACACAAACATCTGCCCCCACCGGCATTCGAACTCGGGACCTCTCAAGAAGGCGACACCATGAAACCCGGCGCACAAACCGCTCGGAAAAATTACAATAAAGACACATCAAGCATAAAACATCGTACATCAACAAGGTACATCGTCAACTAGGGCCCCACCTCAGCATGCAACGGCAAAAATGGATTGCCGCTGCAACGCTGATATTCTGGAGGGACCTAATCTACGAGTATATATATAAAACTCAAAGGTGACTGACTGACATAGTGATCTATCAATGCACAGCCTAAACCACTGGACGGATCGAGCTGAAATTTGGCATGCAGGTAGATATTAAGACGTAGGCATGCGCTGAGAAAGGATTTTGATCAATTCTACCCCCAAGGGTATAAAATATGGAATGAAAGTTTGTATGAAACTTTGTCAATTTTAAACCGATCGGGCTGAGACTTTGCATGCAAGTATAAGAAGAATCATAGATGAATGTCATTGTGTATAATACAAGCCTGAGAACAAAAACTGTAGTCTACACTTCAGCTCTACACCGAAGCGAAGCGAGGGCGGGCCACTAGTTTAGACATAAACGGACGGACATACAAGACAATGATTTAATATACAAAATAAAAGAAGTTATTAATATAATGACATTAAAACAGAACAAAAACAATCTGGACCTCACATTTACCACAGGAATAATTAAAATGGAGCTGCTGGAGCGCAGGCCTTCCCTATGAATGGAATAGGAAGATTGGGCCATGACGCGGGCTCAGTGCGGATTGGTGGGTGCTAACGACTGCCGACGCAGCCGGGACCAATGGCTTAACGTGCCTTCCGAAGCACGGAGGAGGTCGAGATAGTAAATTTTTGGTTACCCATCCAATGACCGACCACTGCGAAATTTGATTAAGTTCAACGGTGACAGCCGCACCATTTTACAACATGGCAATAAATCATGAAATAATACTGTTTATTATAAATCGAGCCAAGAAAGACACTGTACTTACAGAAATTTAAACGGAAAATTTTGGGTAATTTCGTGTTGGGCTCTCAGTTAGTTCGGCCAAATATTTATTAAATGAAATGAAATGAAAAGTCATTTATTCAGTCTAGGCTGTTACAAGCACTTGTGAAGGTCAAGAAGCTACGCCATTGGTTCGCAAAACTACGGCGGGAGACCTAGTACTGAGAGGAACCGGCAAGAAACTCAGCAATGGCTGCTTTTTTCTTCCTGTATTTATATACAGAGTCGTCAAGTTGAAAAATGACTTCAGAGATACTTTTGATGTCACCTTCCATTACATCATTTAGAATGTAAATATATAGTTAATAATCATACTTATATCAGAAATGTGATATGTATGCTTGTTACTAATTCACACAAAAGCTACTAACTGGGTTAAGATAAAATCTGTTATTACTTGATTAATAAAGTAACAACAAATTTCATCAAAATCCAATTTTATCCTGGAAAATGTTAGGTTCCCGTGGAAATTTAATAAAACTAAAAGTTAAGGCGGACAAAGTCACGGGCAACCATTACTACTGTAATATTCACGTTGGTCAACACATTGTAATAGCGAATTCCATTCGCATTACATGTCTTCCAATCTAAAATTGGTCATCTTACAGATGTATTGAACACATTTCATTGCACAAGGGCTGTCAACTTACACAAAATACAAATATTCATTACTAGTGGCCGCCAGCGACTTTGTTTGCGTTCACTTTTTTTTATATCCTTCAGGAACCTATCACTTTTCTGGGATGAAAAGTATTCTTTGTAAAAGTACTCAACCCAGGTTATAAACTATATGCGTACGAAATTTTATCCAATTCCATTCAGTGGTTTCTTCGTGATTGAGTAACAAATATAATTTTTATATTTTTTTCTCACTAATGATTGTTTCAAAACAAGTTTTTGTGCAAGGTAAAGTTATTTTGCTGTCATTATTTTTCTTTAAAAGACTATAAATAGAAAAGTGTTATTAGTAAAGAGAACTTTGGTTCCAAATCAAGAGGGAAAATCAATTTAAAATAAATTTTAAAAATAGTTATGTGATTTAGATGATCATAAACGAAAAGTTGGGGTTACTTGCTAAGCTTCATCATCAGCCGGTTAATGTCCTCACTGCTGGGGCACAAGCCTTCCCTATTGATGGAAGAGGTAGGTTGGGCCATGACCCACCACGCGGGCCCAGTGCGGATTGGCGGGTGCTAACGACTACAGATGCAGCCGGGACCAACAGCTTAACGCTCGGAGGCACTCGAGATAGAAGATTTTTGGTCACCCATCCTATAACCGACCACTGCTAAAGTTGCTTAACTTTAACGATTGCAGCAGAACGCGCTAACCACCTGCACCATCGAGCTCCTCAGATTTAAGCTTACTTAGAATACTTGGGGTGTGATCTACAATCGATACTGAAACCAAAAAGTTTTTAGAATTTTTGTGGATTTGTCTGAATGTATGTCCGGGATAAACTCAAAAAGTACTGCCAGAACACGCCAGAATCGAAAATTCAATCAAAACATTGGACTCAATGTTCAATTTCATCCATTTTGAAAACAGTTGACGAAATATATTTTCAAATGACAAAAAATCAATAAAATTTTCGCGCCACCAAATTCAAATTTAGAACACAGGTGGCCAGAGATACGAATTTAAAAATGACATATATATTTTTTAAATTTTAACTTTTTAAATAGCAAAGGCTAGTTACTTATCATCCCGCCCTCGTAATATATTTTAGTTATTATATTAAGGTTTTTAGTTTAACGAGATTAAGTTTTAAGACCTTAAGTAGTATTAACAATAAATGCATATAATGAGTAAGTAAATAATTTGTGATTTTATATTTTAGTAACAATAGCAGTGTCAAAAATCAGAAATACTCAAAATGCATTATCGAATGTTAGATATCTTTGAAATAGAGTAATATGCTGATGTGGCACCCCTATAGGTGTTTTTAAAAGTAGACCAGGTATGGTATGGTAAAGCACCTGTTCATAGATTAAAAGCGAAATATAGATTGGCAGGTGCTTTGCAATGTGCATTTATTGACAGTGACCTTTACGACGACGCAGCCAGATGTCTGCGGTTTTTTTTTACTTCTGGTTTTGCGGCAGAAACAATTGTAGCTAAACGTTAAATTTAATAACTCCTTTTTTAAATATTTTTGTATAATTAGCTGTTGCAAAGAAAGAAAACTGCATATTCATTAGTATGCAAATGTTTTTGGTCTTAAATAATTATGATAGATGCCTCAAGGTGTAATATAGGTACACAGCTGTTTTATCCCGTTGCAATGTTGCATAACAATAGTTACATTGTCATATCCCTATGACCTATGACCTATGACATGACGTGGTATTGTGTTTCTGTCGATGAGTAAAGTTCCAGGGATCCACGGGTTCCCGGGCTAGACCGGGAGGCTGCTAGGTGCGGAGACGCGAAAGAATCCCTAAACGGGGATCCCGCGACTTTGCGCTAAGCAGCTTAGAGGGTTATGTTTTTATTTATTTTTAAGCATTTAACTGCTAGATGTTTAAATCTAAAGAAAAGTTTACTAGAAAAAAAGCGGACCAGGCAGCGGACGGGACTCGAACCCGCACCCTTCGCTATCCGGGCGAATGCACTGACCATTATGCTGCCACGGCCCTATTCGCCGCGTCGAAATTTTCCTAGCCTTAAGCTGTAAGGCAGCGCCATCTCTTCGCATTGTAGGTAGCCCACAATAGGGCCGTGGTAGCATAATGGTTAGTGCAATCGCCCGGGTAGCGAAGGGTGCGGGTTCGAGTCCCGTCCGCTGCCTGGTCCGCGTGGATTTTTTCTAGTAAACTTTTCTTTAGCTTAGAGGGTGTTCGCAGGGTTTTTAGCGGATATTATGCCGTAAAGCGCCCGTAGGAGTTACGGGGTTCTCAGTGGGCAGCCACTGCTGGGGCTCGTAAGGCTTGCGGGAGCCAGGTATGAGGTCCGTTCGGCGGTGTGCCTCTTAAAGGCGCCGACGTCTGTAAATAGTATTTTTTGCCTGCGTATATAAAGGGTTAGGTCAGAGCAGTCAACGCCGCGCGTGATAGTTATAGTATTACGACAGTTTATAGGCTATGGTGGCTGCTTACCATCAGGTAGGCCATAAGCTTGTTTGCCACCCTTTAAACATCATCACCATCAGCCTTTTAATGTCCACATTACTGGGGCACAGGGCTTCCGGGACAGCAGATCCCTCTGATCCAATCTCCCGATTGGGCCATGATCCACCACGCGGACCTAGTGCGAATCGGTAGGTGCTAACGACTGCAGACGCGGCCAGGACCAACGGCTTAGCATGCCTTCCGAAGCACGGAGGAGCTCGAGATTCAAAGTAAATTTTTGGTCACCCATCCAATGGCCGACCACTGCGAAAGTTGCTTAACTTCAACGATCGCAGCCGAATGCGCTTATCACTTTCGCCATCGAGCTTATTTTAACATTAAAAAGTTTACATTCGAATTCAATATTAATCGATTCAGTTTAGGCTTTTTCAAGCACTTGTGAAAGTGAATGCTACGCCATCGGTTCGCAAATCTACGGCGGGAGACCTTGTACTGAGAAGAACCGGCAAGAAACCTAGCAAACGGCTGCTTTTTTCTCCCTGTATTATTTCATACAGTGTCGTCAAATTGAAAGCTGACGTCAAACTTATAAACATGTATTGAGATCAGCTCCCATCACATAATTTAAAATAGGTAACATTAAAAAAACAACAACAGATAATTTAAAACTATTAGCCACATTATGTGTATAGCAAATTTCACTATAAACAAAAATATTAAAACAAAGCATCGTAAAAATCGCTATTTCATATAAAAAAACAATAATTATAACAAAAGCATAAACCTGTCTAAATATAAAATCAAATGGGATACCTACATTACTTTATTATATGTAACGTTTTATATCTCTGGGAATTTAATTCATGGTTCCAACCACCATAAAGTCGGACTGAACGTTGTGACCGTAATCCAGCAGAAGCTATCAAAATGATATCGCTATAGTTATCTATTTTTACTAAAATAAGGCAAAGCGGAAAACAAAAGTCTATGTTTTCCGCTTTGCCTTACTTGAGTGTCTAAGAAAAAAAAGAAAAAATAAAATGATTTACTAAAAAAAGGCAATAAATACTAATCGACTCCATTTAAATCTATGGGCTCTTTCTCCTTAAGAATCGATTTGCATATATAAGGGGCCCGGTATGAGAAAAATGTGAGGAGTAAAATCTTTCGATGAATGACATTAACGCCCTCGTTACGTTTTTGTGCGCAACCTCATCTGCGCACCTTTCACTTTTAGCCATGGCAACGGATAAAAACATTAAGTTGTCACAAATGCCAATAAAATAAATAAACTAAAAATAGATAAAATCGGAGCAAAATTAATGAAAACAAGTAAATAACAGAATATAGAGAAATACTCTGGAATAGTGATTTTCAGTACAGATGGAATTATAATACATATTTACAAAATGATGACTAGTGTGTGATATTTTTGAAATTGTGTGTTTCCAGAAATACATAATAAAATATATGATGAATATCGCTGATGTTAGATGATAAAATGTGTGACATGGAACCCATGATAGTCGAAACCATGGGACGATTCCTCAGGTATCTTTACTTGTAACCGACTTCTTCGGACTTGATTTTGTTTTGTGTCCGTTCAAAGACGATCGTTTTTATAGTGTAAACTCCGGTCGTTCGTCGGAGCTGACACACACAATTTTTTTTCTGCCTACCCACGGACGCGCTAAAACGTTCAGTCACTGACCAAAGTGGTATGATAAGTAAATTGATAAGTCATCTTATAAGTGTGTATGATTTGTGTATTTGAAAAAGTATAATAAGTGTATGTGCAATTAGTTTTAAAAATGCAATTATGGAGTTACTTACACATGTAAAATGTGTTTAGTTCGTGCTTATGCTGCGCTACTCATGTAATAGTTAGTAAGTATTCTCATTGTAAATGAACGTTGTGTTTTTATGAGAATAAATTCTTTAAACCTAAACCTAAAAGTCTATGTTTGTATGTTAAGTGGATGTTACAACGAAGAAGTGGGCAACTTGAAAATATTGGTTTTTGCAGTCATGTCGAGAGCTAAGAATATAATGTTTCATGTTTAATATATTCGTAAAAATACATATTTTTACCAATACTAGCTATCATGGTTTTAGTTCTTTTACTACTTTGAACTTCTTCCTTTTAAACTGCATTTCTCTTTTTGATATTGTTAAATATGAATATAATTAAACCAGCACCAAGTCTCTAACTATTCTTTGCTTTAATATCAACCGATTCATTCTCATAGTCCAACTTCAACGAATCCGTTTGTGTTAATATGGTTTAGACAGTTTTAAATTGAATATTTTCTAATAAATCAAGTAAGACATTTTTTATAATCTTAGCGTTGAAAAGTTTGTGTGTATAATAAACAAACAACCTAAATATAAAGTAACTAATCTGCATTAAAAATGGCTTTAAAACAGTTTCTTACTTTTTTATGGTACAGCTTTAACTGTAGCACAGGAAAGTTTGTAGATGATACATTCAATCAATCAATCAATCAAAACATTTATTCGACACAGACATGGACACAGACTAATGTATGTCTACGCTTGTACATACATACATTCACTTAATACCTATGTACCTGTATCCACAGCTGAGCCGAAAGGGGCCCAGTTCAGCATTGTGTCAGTTTTCGCTGAGGCTGTTTTTCAATTTGGTCTTTTTTCTGACATGTGGATGCCAATATTTATAAAATTGATTAAACAAACAAAAACAATATAAACGCTCAATAAAAGTCTTTCGAAGGTAGCTCGACAAATTAAATAAAAGTTTTATTCTGACGATGAAGCCTGTAAAGGCTACGAAACGTCAATAAATAAATAAAGTTTCGTGCATTAACCCGTAAAAACTAGTTTTAATTAAAAACAATATGAATTCAAAATCATATAAACACAAACACGTTAACTAAAAGCTTGGAATAACAGTAAAAAAAAAGGTAATATGTAAGCGAGCAACTTATTCATTCTACATTATTCTTCCGTCTATATTTCAGCACAGAAGTCTACAGACTTTTATATCTTAGCATATCATCGTATGAAGTGTACAATCGGTACAAAATTGTGCACCGAACCGGCTAAAGCGATGAGACATCGCAATTTGTCGCTCGCGCCGAGTTTTGCGAGTTTAAAAGTATAAGCGGCCATGTTTATTATGCAGAAACGGCCGTTTCATTTGTTTGCTCTATTGAAAACGGATCCCTCTGTCTATTATTGATATAACGGTTTCCTGAAAAATAAATTAAAATTACGTTTAGAAGCAATCGGTGTTAAATTCGGGATAACTTTATTTTCTATTAGTGATGGCGTTCTAACGATATGAATAATAAATCTGGAAATGTCCATGAAAAATGAAATGCAAATCCAAGCTACGAAGCTTTTTACAGGAAAAAGCAGTCTAGCCTAAACGTTAGTCGTCATTATTATGTATTTATTTAGTATGTATGTGTGAATTTATATGTATGTGTTATTATGTATATGACTACTTCGTATTTATATCTGTTCGTCTTCTTTTCCATCTAATATGTGCACCCTACCACTATTTATCCACAACACCCTACGGTTGACTGGTAGAGAATGCCTATGGCATTAAGTCCGCCTTTGTACACTTGTGCATTAAGTATAAATAAATACATAAATGTCATTTGTTTTGTCTAATGATATATGTATTTATTATGTATTTGACGACCTCCGTGGCCGAGTGGTTTGTACGCCGGGTTTCATGGTGTCGCCTACTCGAGAGGTCCCGGGTTCGCATCCCGGTGGGGGCAGATGTTTGTGTGATGAATACGTGCATTTGTACTCCAGTCATGGATGTTTGATATGTATTTCTATATAAATATACTTATATATGTACAGTATATGTATTCTATCCGTTACCCTAGTATCCCATAACACAAGCCTTACAGTGCTTACTTTGGGGCTAGGCTAATTGGTGTGTGTCTTGGAAATATTTATTTATTATTATTTTTGATTTTTGGGACTATGCAGTCCTAATGGGGCTGGCAGTGACTACCACAGCGACCTATAAGATCTATTGTGCCTCGCCACCAACTTAAAGTGTCTCCTTTAGCCCGACAGCTTCTAAGAAGCTCAAAATATTTGTAGCTTTAGATATTTGACTAGACAGTCAAACCCTCAAGAGACCTGGGCGTATTCATCCTAAATGAATACTACGTTTGTGGTTGAAAGGCCATTCATTCATTCATTCAAGGCCAAAGGCATTCACATAGAAGGTGTTTTGGTGTTTACTGGTTACAGTATCTGCAAACATCAGTGTCACTCAATTTCATATGAAATTGGTGTCTGTTGATTTGTTTTTTATTTTATTTTTTAAGCATTTAACTGATAGATGAGTTTAAATCTAAAGAAAAGTTTTGATAGGAAAAAATCCACGCGGACCAGGCAGCAGACGGGACTCGAACAAGCACCCTTCGCAATCCGGGCGAATGCACTGACCAATTATGCTACCGCGGCCCTGAAGGCCGCGTCGAAAATTTCCTATCCTTAAGCTGCAAGGCAGCGCCATCTCTTCGCGTTTTAGGTAACCCACAATGTCAAATGAATACTTATGGTGTCTGTTGAGTTTGAATTATCCAGTCAAGGCTCTTACGATAGCACGGGTGTTTGGCCTGCTAAGTTCTATTAACTCCCCTAATAACCCTCTATCAGTGATTTAGCGTATTCTAATCCTGGTTGGTTTATCCAGTATTTTTTCGATTCGCTTAGAAGGTCGTCTTTAAGAATTTGCACAGTATGGTTTCTAGGGATACCACAGGAAGGTTCTGTAGGTCTTACTCTATTTCAACGAAAAACGACGTTCGAAATTTCGCACGTTCCTTACTCTGTATCCTTTTCATTTCGAAAATTCGTTCGTCCGAAAATAGTTTGGAAATTAATTTCTCCAAACCAACTCTAATTCACAACACTTTCAAAGGAAAAGTTGAATTTGACAGATAATTGTTCGAAATTTAAACCTCAAATTGACGAAATGAAAAGTTACCTTTTCATTTTCGTTTTGAGATTTTTGTTTTAATTAAGCCTAAAATGCTTGCAAGATTATTTTTAATGAAGGCTTCTTAGCTCGAGAAACATTTTTAACATGTAAAAATAACAAATAAACCATTTTTTTATTATTTATTGTAAATCCGATACTTCAAAGTATTAAACGACAAATTAAGGTTGACATACAATAGATTGTAGCAACTCTACAAATTAGTCGGATAACACTGTCAAAGAAGGTTCTTTCAATGTCATCAAAAAATTTGCCGTAAACTACCTATGTTGTTACCAAGTATAAAACGTAATCTTAAAAGTAGAGATAAAAAGAACTCACAAACATGACTCATTCCATTCGTTCACGAAAACTGTTTGTGGTTTCGATGTTTATGTGCCCGTTCGAAAATGAAATAGAGTAGAGTCAATGGCGAAATTTCTTTTAAAATTCGTTCGTTACCGAAAGTTCGCTTCGAAGAAAGAGAGTAAAGCTCCTGGTCCCCTCTGTTATCCCTATACCCCTGTTCTTGCTGATTCAACAGCTTTCTCATTGGCGATTACCCCTGAATGACCTGGTACCATTTTTTTTTTTCACCAATTTTGAGCATATCTTGTTCGAGTTAATGACGTTAAGCGCTGCTTGGCTATCAGAAAAGATATATATGGACTGGTTTGTATAGTTTTAGTGACGATTGGCTTCTACACTTTCCATTATTATTATAATTATTATTATTATTATTTTCTTTTTGCCTAAGCGGTAGGACACGTCATTCCTAAACTTTGTTAAACCATTTTTTTTACATATTTTAATTTTTTATTTTATAGTCATAATTTTTATATTATTTGCATTTTTTTTTGTTTGTAATGAAAAGTGACTTTATGTGTTACCTCATATTGAAGTCATTTTTCAATTTGACGACTCTGTATATAATACAGGGAGAAAAAAACAGCCCTTGCTGAGTTTCTTGCCGGTTCTTCTCAGTACAAGGTCTCCCGCCGTAGATTTGCGAACCGATGGCGTAGCTTTTCGACATTCACAAGTGCTTGTAACAGCCTAGACTGAATAAACGATATTGAATTTTGAATTTTGAATTTTGAATTTCATGATGGCATATATCTCCGCCTGGAATATAGTAGCGTGTTTTCCGAGAACAAGCTTTTGTTTGAAATTGAAAAAAGATTGTGTAATATTTCTTTAATCTTCCTAAAGGCCCAGGTTACTTTCTTACTATAATATCCGCAATGTATTACCTCTCTTTAGCCTTAAATTAAAAAGACACAACACACAGCTCAAACCAATACGATAAGAGGTTGCTTTAAGGACTGCACTGAAATTTGGCACGCCCATTACGCACATAGGTATATAGTTACACAGGATTTTTCAAAGTTTCCCCCTCTAAGTGGATAAAATGGGGCTCCAAAGTTTGTATGAAGAAACAAAACTAGACATATTTGTTTCTTAGGTTTTCAGGCACATCACTCATTAAATAAAACTAGTTTTTAACGGGTTAATGCACGAAACTTTATTTATTTATTGACGTTAAAAGTACGAATAAAAGTCTTTCGAGGGTAGCTCAACAAAATTAAATAAAAAATCATTCCGACGAAGCAGCCTGTAAAGGCTGCGAAACCTCAATAAATAAATAAAGTTTCGTGCATTAATCCGTTAAAAACTAGTTTTATTTAAAACTAGACAGATTTTTTTATTCTAATCACCACAGAAGTGCTAAATAACGGCAAATAAATACGTAAATACGTAGATGTTTCAAGCTACTTAATTTCTATAGAGTAAACTTTTACCTCGAATTTAATACGAGCGTAGTCACGGGCAACAGCTGGTATTTCACACGAGGAGAAAAGGGAAGTTTTACCAAACACGGACAGAGACCTTTCTTAGAAATAATAGACTAAGATATTCCGTCTAACAATATGGTGCATTAAAATATTAAGCTCTTAACGTCTTAATAGTACGCTTCGCTGGCTCAACAAATAGAATTTCGCTGATAATTGTGGCTGTTACGAAGACGCTTACCAGGGCGCCCAGTTACATTCCGCTAAACATACCCCTTAGTGCACAGAGATGTATCTAGGGACTGAGAATGGGGCGCTAAATATTTAATCACTAGTGGCCTGCCCTCGATTCGCTTCGGGGTAGAATTGATCAAAATCCTTGCTTAGCGGATGCCTACGTCATAACATCTACCTGCATGCCAAATTTCAGCCCGATCCGTCCAGTGGTTTGGGCTGTGCGTTGATAGATCACTATGTCAGTCAGTCACGTTTGAGTTTTATATATATAGATTATCATCAACCTATTAATGTCCCTACTCTTGGCGACTTGATTGGGCGACGACTCACCACGCGGGCCTAGTGCAAATTGGTGAGTAAACTATTTATATACCTATTTATTACTTAAATTTTATTTCACCCCAAACTTAAATCGTGCCTTAGAAAAACTGACAAGACTAGAATCGATTTGTTTTTATAAAGGTCCGACAAATAACTCCACCCCACTTGATATTAAGTGACGGTAAAGTGCAGACGCGAAGATAGCTGGTACGGCAGCTCTACCTGCCACACCAGCCATCCTCACCCTGCCGGCCTGCATGTTGCTTCTACACGCCTCTTTTAAAGGAACCCAGGTTGTAAGAGGAGGGAAGCTGCAAGGCAGCGCCATCTCTTCGCATTATAGGTAATCCACAATAAACCGTTAAAACTAGTTTTATTTAATGAGTTATATGCGTGAAAACCTAAGAAACAAGTATAGAGTTCTGTCTCCATCACCTCACGGATTAATAATAGTCCTTTGCTATACGAGTGAATCTACTGACCCTGTGACTTATTAAACGTTACCTTTTAGGAAGGTCAAAGGGGAAGATTTTCCTCCGAGCTGGGTGATGTTAGCTCGGGGGCCGCAGCCCGACTGATGTTGCTCGGGCATCGTATATATGAACTGTTGGCTACCGAATTTTACTTGCGCGATGTAGGCTTCCTTACGTTGTGAACGCAGTGACGGTAGTGCCATCTCTTGAGGAGGCGTAAGATTGTTTCCTCTATGTTAGTTATATGTGGGGCGTGTAGATGTCGCCGCCACGCCCTGATAGTAAGTAGACACCATAGAAGTAGCTTGCAAAATTCGCACCGTTACCTTCCCTGACCCAATCCCCTACCCCGTGAAGCCAAAAGGCAGTGTAATTTTACTGCGGTCCTTTATAATGTGGAGATACCTTTCCCAGACGACCGCTCCAATCCGAGCGGAAATTCCGCTATGATAATCATAATCATAATCAAAATCATTTATTTAGTTTAGGCTGTTACAAGCACATACGAATGTCTAGAAGCTACGCCATCGGTTCGTAAATCTACGGCGGGAGACCTTGTACTGAGAAGAAACGACAAGAAACTCAGCAAGGGCTGTTTTTTCCTCCCTGTTTTATCATTTGCAGAGTCGTCAAGTTGAAAAATGACTTCAGAGATGATTCATGAAGTCACCTTTCATTACATAATGTGAAATTATACATTGGCAGAGATACATAGCAGAAATTATACAAAGGTTGCCTGGAAGAGATCGCTTTATCGCTAGCGATAAGGCCGCCTATTGCATCACCTGTACTAAATGTTTTTGTGCTGAATGTTCAATGTTTTCCGTGGCATTTAATAAAGAGTTTTTGTATTGTATTGTATTGTAATTGTTTACCTGCATTTTGATTGCTGTGTCACACAGTATAACAAACAGAGTTATTTATAATAGGTGTAATTAAACATTTACATCATAAATATCAAAGTAGTTAGGGCAGACTCATCTCCGCTGGCAGCACCCGTTCACGAGCATGACGCATGAACCAGCCATCGCTTCGCTCAACCATATTTTAGGGAACGTAACGACCTGCCTCACACGACATCACCGAAGAGACTTTTAATATATTTGTTTCTTATGTTTTTACGCACATCACTCATTAAATAAAACTAGTTATCCTGTAAAGGCTACGAAACGTCAATAAATAAATAAAGTTTCAAAAAACTAGTTTTATTTGACTTTTAATATGCTCTACCTCTACCACTCTTAACTAACCTGCTATATTATACAACACCTAACGCCGAATTCAATTATTGGACGGAGAGTTTTCGAGACGATCCGATAAATAAATCATGAGAAATATTAATGAGCTTTTCAGTAATTAATTATATTCGACATTGAGGGTGTGATTACGTCCTTGGTGCCGACGACCCTGAATACGGCTCTGACGTAACACCCGAACTGCCGAAAGTTTTGTACGTGTATTGCGAAAGGTATTCGAAACTTGTTGCTAATGTTTTATACGTAATTGTTAACTGCTTTATAGTAAGAAGAGAAGTTACCTACAAAAGAAAGTAACGAAATTTTATTCAGAAAAACAATACATTATTAATTTATTTGATGACTCTGTAAATAATAAAACGGCGAGAAAAAAAACAGCCCTTGCTGAGTTTCTTGCCGGTTCTTCTCAGTACAAGGTCTCCCGCCGTAGATTTACGAACCGATGGAGTAGCTTCTAGACATTCATGAGTGCTTGTAACAGCCTAAACTAAATAAATGATTTTGCAGCAGACGGGACTCGAACCCGCACCCTTCGCAATCCGGGCGAATGCACTGACCAATTATGCTATCGCTGCCCTCACGGACCGCGTCGAAATTCTTCTAGCCATACTTAAGCTGCAAGGCAGCGCCATCTCTTCGCATTATAGGTAACCCACAATGTCAAATGAATACTTTTACTAGTATTAAACATTTGAAAGAAGAAATAGCAATTATAGTTATAATTTTTATTATTTTGAGGGCCGCGGTAGCATAGCAGTGCATTTGCCCGGATTGCGAAGGGTGCGTTCGAATCCCGTCTGCTGCCTGGTCCGCGTGGAATTTTTTCTAGTTATATTTTCTTTACATTTAAACATCAAGCAGTTACATGCTTTAAAATAATAAAAATTATAACTAAATGATTATGATTTAATAAACTTTTTTCAGTGATGTTCTAAAAATGTTCCTGACGAAATAAAGTTCTATATTGGCAATACCTCCGACCGTTTATTGTATACGTAGCTGACTTTTTATCAAAATAAAAGTATATTTGACTGCTGAAAAACTTTGATATCAATTCAAACACCATTTTAGGGCGCAATATTTGATTTTAATAATTTCTCAAATTCAAAGTGGATTTCTTGATTAAAAATTGGTTAGTAGCTACATTATGCAAGTCTGGAGAGTTTAATAACATTAAATGTTGGAATCTACGAGAGCCCACATTGGAATGCGTGATTATTATATTCCAATATCAATGGAAAATATTAAGAAAAATTGATATCGTGCAAATGTATTCCTATCCTAAGCACCGAAGTGTAAATCGCCATTTAAAATTCAAAAGAAGTAACCGAAATTACCGAAACAGCCGAAAGGAAAAGAAAAAAAAATAGAACTGTCAAGATTATTTGATGAATTCGAAAAATGGAACGCGGCAAATCTTAAAACAATAAAATTCAAATCCGCCACGTAGAACCGAACGGGACGATTGTTGCATCGCTTTCACGCGGAATGAGTTTTTAATTGTTTGAAATTCGAATACGGTTTATTTTTTTCGAACCATTTCTATTCTTTTAAATGGCGCGTTGAGAAGTTTGATGTGCGGCGTGTGGACGGCAATTTTTTTTAAATAGGTAGATAATTTGATTTTTTATTTAATTTACTTGTTCTGGGTAGCGTTTATCTATTTTTAATAATTTTAAGATCTTTTAGTACTACACTAGGTATATTTATATAAAAAAATACAAGAAGTTTTTCTTTTTGCGTCAAGTAACAGACAGGATTCAAATCCGTAACAAATTTCTATAGTATTTACAGTTCACTGATATTGACATTCAATGATATACTACCTCATCCGAAAGTTGTCAGAAGCAACATTTATTACTGTTTCTGATTTACTTTTAAGGTGAATATTAAAACTAAAAATAATTAAAGGTCGATATAAAAAATATATTTCAATAATCCAAAAAATATACTTCATTGCCATAGCCCAGGCTCCATACAAAAATATTACATATCCTTTCCTACCTACCCACTACCAACATACCTTTGTTTTTCTTCAATAGGATTATCAAGGTAATTACATCAAATTGGTATTAGGATACCTCGAATAACAAATTTTATCCCTCATCGTATCATTATCAGATTAATAATATGGCGGCATTAATAACAACATACGCTGTAATTGGTGCTTCGCTGCGACCGTCGCGAGATGGCGTTATTTTTATAAATCTCTACGCAATATTGGTCGTTAATTACAGACTGATTTCCTACTTAATGGCTATGACCACCTGGTTGTTAATATAATGTTTTTTTTATTATAGGATACATAATGTCTCTTTATAATGAGCACCGCGATAATATGATATATTATCAAGTTTTTGTTGCCAATTCGGGGCATATTGAATCGCATTGTTTTGTTACTCGCACTGCACGACAACGCACGATCTCATACTGCACAGCAGATGGTCTCCAAGTTACAAGAGCTGAGATTGGTAGTTCTCCATCATCCACAGTACTCACGCTCCTACAGATTTCTACGTTTTCCAGAATTTGGATAACTTCTTAGCGGGGAAAAAATTTAATAACTGAAAGGCAGTTTAAAATTCTTTTGAAGAATTTGTTGCCTCCCGTCTCGCAGACTTTTTCATAAAGGGCATCAATAACTACCACTACGTTAACAAAACTGCATTGATTGCGTGGGTAATTAATAAAAATATAGAAAAAAAGGCGATTAAAATTTAATAATTTTCGAAGTGAAAATTCTTTACGCGCGCTTGACTTGGGGGGTAAGCTGGCGAATGCGTTACGCGTTATGAAAAGTGTGCTCGGGCGAGGCGAACGGGAGTTGAGTGGGGGATATAAGCAAGAGAAAGCATTGCGCGCGCAAATATTCTTTTTCTGTATAGCTAGTAAATGAAATATGTATATGTACATACAGATGGAGCTAAAGAAGTTTTACTTCAGTTGTGTAGTCATAAGCACACTCGTCTTTTTTAGAAAAGTTTTTTTTTTTTTGGCTTACAAAACTGGTTACAAAGAATATCCATATAAATATATGCATACAAAAAAAAAACATCAACTACTTTGCAACCTACTAGATGCAAGCACAACATGCATTTCTAAAACTACCTGTAAATATAGCACATATAGGTTAAACTCTAACTAAAAAAATTAAGTGAAAGTTAAAACTAAAAACCTAATCAGAGAATATAGAATTTAAACATTTTCTGGTTGAGGCTTTAGAACCTTTAAATATGTCGAAATCATTTCGAATAGCATTATAGGTTGACAACATTCTATAAAGAGGAGAGTTTGTTCTCCCAGAATAATAAAATCCAATGCCAATAATTGGTAATTTATTTTTCATACTGTCAAATAGCCTTTATAATATCCTGGCTCCCTAGTATGAACAACGCATTATGATATAGATATATTACATTTTTATCATGCTCAAATGTCGAAGCACTATTTGACAATTACTCGTGATAAAAACATGATATTATATAGTATATAAGCTGACTAGCATGTCCTGATGTTCATGCTAGGGGATGTAAGATAGGAACTATGAAGAAACCCGACGTAGCGAGCTTGTAGTGTGTTAAGTAATCCGCATTTGCTAACATCTCCGTGTTGTCGCTGAGTTTCGTTCAACGTGGTATTACCATGAATAAAGTATAACACTTAGGTAGTAGCGATGCGCCCCGGCTTTTCACGACCCAAATTTATACTGTTGCGATAAAATATTTATTTGTCGGCGGATGGCGTCTCACTCGCTCCTTCGAAACGTTAAACCGACAACACATGTCATCAGTCAGTGTACTATTGCCTTGTGAAACGTCAAGTAACGACAGTGACAGCTGTCATCACTTAGGAGTGGTCTATGCTAAGGGTAGTATTTAACGGGCTATGTTTCATTGGAAGGGGGTACCCCCCCCTGGGGGACGATCGCTTCCGATGAAGCCTTAGAGGCCTTCCCGGCCAGAGACAGCCCCTACGGGTGTTTTTTAGTCAGTATGAGCACAGAATATATACACTACGCGAAAAGAAGCGACACTTAAGCATGTGTGCTCGTAAAATCGCCCGCGGCTATGTGTGGGTGTCTGGAGGTGCGCGGGGGCGTTGCGCGGCGCGCGGGGCGTGGAGAGGGCAGTCGCCGACTGCCTCGACCGAAGGCATGGCAGTAGCCAAATAGGAAAATAATAGCGTTGCACTGCATTGCACGCACAGACTGACTACGCTACGCAATCTTATTATTATTTAGATAATAATAAGAATTATAAAACGAATCGAAAAAGGAGAAAATATATAAAAGTTACCAATTTGTTATAGTACCTACATTAAAAGATTAAAAATTGATTATAAAATCAAAGCTATCCTTCATTATTTACCCCAGTATCCTTGAATCAGTTTACATTTAATAACTTACTATGCATAAATATTCATTGGCACAAGTCTAAATTCCAAGTTCAACCCTAGCGCATACACGCTCCTGCTCAAGCTCACTGACGCTGGAACTCTCACGTACACAGAGTGTCACCGCTGTGGTATGAGACATAACCTTGCAGCCGGCTGTAGGGTATCCATGAGGATTTCTCACCCGCTCCCCCGCCTGGGAGGAAACAAAAAAAAATTGGAAGGGGCATTCAGACGTGAGCTGCGATAGTGAGCGGACATTATAGTCCAGTCGGAATAGCCATAATTTGGACCGACTTCTATTCTAAGACACCAGCGCTTAGCCAATTTTTTCCTAGGTAGTATAGACCCACACGAATATGCCCTCCATTTGTCCCCGCTAGAACCCGTGTTTTGTAGCCAGGAAAATTGTTTAAACAAAGAAAAACCGGTTTTTTTGAGTTTTTTTGCTTGTAAACGGGGATTTTGAAATTTTTTTTGAATCAAAGTTGTTTATTAGCTTGCCCTCTACAAAATCAGTTCTATGAAAAAATAACGTGAGATTGTTAGTTTAGCAGTAAATTGCAATTATGTCGGTTTTACGTTTGCAACAATTCAACATGTTATAATAAACATTTTGATTTCTAAAGTAGTTTATCATGTGGGTAACGCCACTCCCAAGAGAGTCATGTAAAATTTATCGACCTGTGTCGCAAACTTTAGCAACAATTCTCAATCTCCGAAAAACCTGTCCCGTCTTTCCCAGAAGGCGCACAGGGGGGAAAAAAATTCAGGTGATTCGATTCACCAAGAATTTTGAGGAATCGATCGAGTAGAAAAAAATCGTTAATAAAAATGTTCGTTTTTGGACGATTTAATTTTTTTTATTAAATTGACGTAGAATATTTTTTTTTTAATCTCATGTATTTTTCTCTCCTAGGGCTCTTGTAGGGCATATTCGTGGGGGTCTATACTATCTAGGAAAAAAATGGCTAAGCGCTGGTGTCTTAGAATAGGTCTCATGTTTATTCCGACTGGACTATTAGCAGAGAACTCTCCACGCTTCGCAAAGCAATCCATTTGTACCTTTGCAATCATTGCTGATTTTGTATAGTGATTAGAAGATTCAAATTAAACGTTAGCTTGGTCACAAGACTACAGTTGTATTTTCGGGAAATATCATTGAATAAACAAGATGGCGAATCAAGACGAACTACGCGGCCAACCGCCTATCCCGCTCGCCCATCCGACATATTTATTTATTTCAAGCAACATAACTCATCATCATCATCAGCCTATTAATGTCCCCACTGCTGGAGCACAGGCCTTCCCTATGGGTGTAATAGGTAGATTGGGCCATGAACCACCACACGGGCCCAGTGCGGATAGGTGGGTGCTAACAACTGCAGATGTAGCCGGGACCAACGGCTGAACGTGCCGTCTGAAGTACGGATTAGCTCGAGATAATAAGTTTTTTGGTCACCCATCCCAATGGATGGCCAGTCATTGGGAAAGTTGCTTAACTTTCACTATCGCAGACGGAACGCGCTAACCATCTGCGCCATTGAAGTTTTACTACAGCAACAGCTAATAATTTTTTCCTACTGGATGTGTACAACTACAAACTATATTATTTATTTCCGACTATACAGCAGATAAACGAAAACGCAAAGCAAAAAAAAACCCGTTACCAGCATTAGCAGTTAGTCTACTGAAAGCTGTGAATGTAAGTGTAGACAGTACTTCATGTTACGAAGATGACGACAATTTGGTTATTCCGAATGAAAGTGAATAATCACAAAGCATTTACTTACATGCGTTTTAACCGCCGATAAAAATATGTCATTATATTTAGACGTGACAACCCAACCAAAATTAAAAAACGCTTATATATTTTGAATAACGCGGAATTAGATTGTGGTTTTCATAATATTGATAGAATAACGTATGAAGAATATACTGTATAAATATCTCGTTCTAATATGGCATTATACTTGAAATAATAAATATAAAAGAAATACGAAAAAACAATGATTATTTCATAATCTGTTAACATTACAAAGGAGATTGCTCAGCTTCCATACAAGTTTTGCCTAAAGACCATTAATCATGAAAAATTGTTTCCTAGATTCGAAATTATATATAAATTAATGTAGAAACGAAAACGAAGACGGACACCCCTGAGAACTTCTAAAAACCATATAAACTGAACGATTTTGAGGTTATGTTTGCAAATAGGTACATAGGTATTAAAATAATAAAAAACAAATAAGTTATATATTAAACTAGGGAAATCAAGCCAAGTACCGAAATTATGTATTACATTCCTGCCTGTTTTTAAAGTTAATGCACAAGAGTAACTTTTAAAATCAGGTATGCATTTCCGGTTATATTATGGTACTCTGTGACAGAAACTGTGTGATGATTGTGAATGAGCCACAGATTAGAGAGATTTTTTAAACTCTCGTTAACCAAAGAAAGCTAAGAGATTTAGGTTATACAGCCATATTTTCAATAGCTTCATTATCAGGGCCCGCGTGGTGGGTATGGCCCGATTTCCCTATTCCATCCATAGGGAAGACCTGTGCTCCAGCAGCGGGGACATTAAAATAGACTGATGATGATGAAACGGGATCTCTTTGGGTATTAGCGATGTCCCGCATCTGCTGGATGAAAAGTGCGTAAAGGACATACTAAGTGACGAAATTCTAAATTCAATACGGCGAAGCTTCTACCTTTTCTTAGAAAACAGATAAAACAAGAAACAGATAAATTAAAACATGTGTGTTGTTATATATTTAATTTTTAAGCATGTAACTGCTAGATGTTTAAATCTAAAGAAAATTGTACTAGAAATGAAAAGATATGTGTTGTTTTAAGATTTCTTCAAAAACGTAAAAGATATAAATATGACCTGCTTTGTATGTACTTATATTATGATACAAACAAGATTAAAGTTTATAACTTTGATATAAGCGTTGAAAAGCTTAGCTCTACTTGTAGGTTAAGGCTCGGCACGCGTGCGGCAGGTGTGACGCTCGTGCTACAGTTAAGGGGCAGTCTTCACTTTGCGTTGCGCAGAGACACATCCAATCATATCATACTATTGGAAAATTTATGATCTTAATGTTAAATTAAATTTGTTATATTTTTATTGGAACATTAAATATGTAAACATATTATAACCATAATCTACAACAATATGGTGCAATATGAACAAATTTAAGAATAATTAAAACAATATATATATATACTATAACAATGAACCTAAAACTAAAAACCTTAAAAAATAAAATATAATAACTAAAATACATTATTAAAAGGAGTCCCTTTAGGCAAGGTTCCGAAGATACTAGCAGCGTTCCCCCTTTGGATAGCTAGACAAATTCTTTGTCCGAGGTAGCTGCCAGCTCTTCGGTCTCCTGTGATGTCGACTAATCTTTTTGCTATTTCTTTAAAAAGCCTTATAGCGCTAGGACCCCACGGACCAAGGGTCTCGACACCGAATGGGACAAAATCATATTCGGAGCCTAGACCCCTGTATTTGCCTGCTTTAGCTTTTTCAGCCGCTTCACAAGCCGCACCAGCTCTGTTGTTGGTTTCATGTAGATGGGAAGGGGCCAGCGTGTCTGAACAGTTTGCATAATAATATAATTTATTATCATATGTATATATATATATATATATGCATATATATATATGTAAACATAGAACATTAAATATGGTCGGAGGGGAGTGATGTGGCGGCGACATCTATATGCCCCACATATATACAACGGATGGAGGAAATCATTACTCACCATCCTCAAGAGATGGCGTTACCTGCACTGCAATCATAATAGTATGGAAGCCTACATCACGCAAATGAAATTCGGAGGCTAACTCTTCATATATCAGTCGGGCCAACCGACCAACATCAGTCGGGCCTCGGCCCCCGAGCTAACATCACCCCAGTTCGGAGAAAGATCTTCCCCTTTGGCTTTCCTACAAATATGTTTGTTCGTCTGACTGTCTGTGACACCTAAGCTAAGCAGTAGAACCGATTTAGATAAATTTTGGTATCGAAATATAGAGAGGACTTTGGGGAAAGGATAAAGATGCTATTGTTTGTTACGTAATTGTAATGTGAATAGAAAGATGAAAGTTTGTAATGTGTAACCAATTATATTAAAATGTATGTAATAAATAACTAAAAACAAAAAATAGTTGAAACTTGAACACCTTAGAAAGATTTGCTCTTCATAACTTTTTGGTCCGATTTCGGCATGCTATAGAGGAGTTAACAGAACGAAAAAGTAAATAAAAGTGACAAATTTAGTTTTAGGTTTAAAGAATCACTGGTGGTGTCGACTCTGTCATAATTCTGTAAACCTAAACTTAAATTTGACAATATTGTATCCTTGTCATTATCTATACATAATAAAAAGGAGAGACTGGCGTTAAATTTAAATTTCGGATTAAGAAAATCACGCCCGTATCGTCACCGCATTATTAATAAAATTCAATCTGAGATATAAATCACAATACAAAAATTCACCACTTTTCAATCACGTATTATTAACCAAATACATTTACATCAGTATTTTCTCTAAAACGCTTTTAAAAACTCGGTCACCAGCCCCATTAAAATAAATGATGTAATGGTGAGGTGACTTCAGACGTATCTCTGTAGTCATTTTTCAACTTGACGACTCTGTATATAACAATACAGGGAGGAAAAAACAGCCCTTGTTGAGTTTCTTGCCGGTTCTTCTCAGTACAAGGTCCCCCACTAATAATGTATTTAGGATTCGCCCTTTACTACTAAATCTTCACTATGGGATAGAAATTGATGCGTATGAAGTAGTGGATATAATTAAAAAGAAAAAAAGAAGTTTAATTCTGTAGTGCATATGTTTTTTCTTATGTTTTAGTGGGCATACGAGCCGTCTGTTCACCTGATGGTAAGTGATCACCGTCGCCCATGGACACTTGCAACACCAGGAGTATCACAAATGCGATGCCGGCCTTTAAGGAAGGAGTACGCTCTTTTTTTAAAGGTTTTTGGGTCGTATCGGTCCGGAAACACTGCTGGCGACAATATATTCCACAGTTTTGTCGTACGTGGTAAAAAATATGTAATCAAATTTACCTTCTGTTTCTTTTTTTACATATTCTTCATTTAATATAAAGGATATTGCATGCACTTGATACTTAAACCTGGCTACGCCCGTGGATGACGTAGCTTCTTGCCCTTCACAAGTGCTTGTTTAATAATAATAATAATAAAATCGTTTATTTTCTCATCACAAACATTTTGGCATCGATAACAAATTTTTTTTAAAATATATTATTACATTATTGTTTGTGTGAGACTGATGCCCGTGCTAGGTACGATATACCTGTGCTACAGGTCATCAGGCTCCCACCACCTCGAATCGCCAATGTTGGTTAACAAAAAACATGAGTATGAATATAAATTTAACAAAGTTTACTATTTTTTTTTTAATTTTTAATTGACACAGGTTAAACAAAGGGTGTATTTGTATGAAATTCTGTGCAGTATGTATGTGTATTTGGTGTGAGTGTGAGTGTGCGTGCTTGTGTGTGTAAACGTGATAAGTGTAAGACAGACAGCTGATATTTTCGCGGTATATTATCCTGAGGTGAGCAATAGGTCGTCTGTTCCGTCATATGTTAGCTTAAGTAGCCATGAGCTTAGTTTTCTTTTACAGTCCCTTTTGGTCATTGAATAGAAGGAAAGTAATAGCCTAGACTGTATAAATGACTTTTCATTTGATTTCATTTCATTCCCGGCGGCGCCTCCCCTTAACCCCATAGCGGTAGCCAAGGATGCACCTTCAGGTGTGTTCCACGAGCACCATTATGCCCCACCTGCGTCCAAGGTGATGTCTACACCTGTCCTCGTGACACACAGCTATTATATGGCTATTTTGGGAATGTAGCAATATGAGTTTTTGAGCGGCGAGACAGATGTATGTATGTTTGTATTTGAGCACAATATTGAGTGAGTATTTAATGAGAATAATGTAGTTAAGTGACTTTTTTGTTTGGACTTAATTGTAGCAGGAGATTAAATTTTCCTTTATTTTCTCAATATATATTTATATTAAATAAAACTAGTTTTTCACGGGTTAATGCACGAAACTTTATTTATTTATTGACGTTTCGCAGCCTTTACAGGCAGCTTCGTCGGAATCAATTTTTAATCAAATAAAAAGTAATAATGAGTGAATGAGTAATTATGTGTAAATTAAATGCAGTAAACCTTTGACAACCTCCGTGGCCGAGTGGTTTGTACTCCGGGTTTCATGGTGCCGCCGACTCGAGAGGTCCCGGGTTCGAATCCCGGTGAGGGCAGACGTTTGTGTGATGAATACGAGCATTTGTACTCCAGTCATGGATGTTTCATATGTATTTCTATATAAATATACTTATGTATATGTACTGTACATGTATTCTATCCGTTACCCTAGTATCCCATAACACAAGCCTTACAGTGCTTACTTTGGGACTAGGCTAATTGGTGTAAAATAAAAATATTTTAAACAAATATTTTTCTTTCTTTTTTTTCAAATATTTGATTTCGAGAGCGATATGTTAATATCATCATCATCATCATCATCATCAGCCTATTATTGTCCCCACTGCTGCAGCACAGGCCTAATATGTTAATATAATAATAGATAAAATAATATGTTTCTTATCGAGTTATGGTTGTTTACTAAGTATATTTTTGGTAGGTATCTACCTATACATGACTATACATGACGACCTCCGTGGCCGACAGGTTTGTACGCCGAATTTCATGGTGTTGCCGATTCGAGAGGTCCCGGGTTCAAATCCCGGTGGGGGCAGATGTTTGTGTGATGAATCATTTGTACTCCAGTCATGGATGTTTAATATGTATTTTCTATATAAATATATTTATATATGTACAGTATATGTATTCTATCCGTTACCCTAGTATCCCATAACACAAGCCTTATAGTGCTGTTTACTTTGGGGCTAGGCTAATTGGTGTGAGTGTTGGAAATATTTATTATTTAATATTATTATATACATTGACTTTCCTTATTACCAGCATTTAGTTAAACACTAAATAATTTGTTATGAATTTTCTGTGCAACTCATTTATGCTTTTTCTTAGATATTTTATTGATATGCTGTTAATGTTAGCGGAAGAAAGTTTCATCTAAAAGAAAAAGTTGAGTATCAATAATGTTGTGGTACAATATTTCCACATCACATTCCATAAAGACAATCATTGCATTCCTACCTTCCTTCGGATCACATAATATTCCAACGTCGGGTCGAATTCGAAATGGAACACGAAGAATGCTCATGTTCATTCATAATAACATCAGAAAACCGGTAACTTGTATTACTGTAGAATACCTATTATAGTGAAAATACTATGACGATGGAAAAATTTCAATATCCGTCGATTTGGTTGCAGAATCGCAGTAAACTGAGCGAAATACTCAGAGCCGGACCCAGAGTTTTGGGGGCCCTGGGCTAATACTACTTAGGGGCCCACCTAATTACTCAAAGTATAGAAAAAAATGAGACAGTAAAATATTTCATTTATTTTATAATATGTTATGCCTTAGTTAACTACCGTTAATAAGTAACCTTTAAGCATTTGTACACACATACTCACGTACACTCGTCACACTCACGCACATGCACACACACGAAGACGCACACACACATACACACACATACAGACACACACTCAACCGCTTACATAAATTCTAATTTAATTTTTTACAATGTATTAAAAATCCAATGAAAAGACCTTACTATAAGATATATTAATTATGCTATGAAAGAGTGGTTCCTTCTGGTACAGGTGTTAACACTTAATAGAAGGAACCCACCCTGGTTTGGTGTACAACAAATGTGGTATCGTGTATTTTTTCCACATTGAATGTACATCTAATCATTTAATGTACTGCTTTAAAGAGAAGTATTTTAATTTTCTTTTTTTGGTGAATCGCTAGTTCAGCTTGATACATCTATTTTGAAAATACTATATCTGCTATGGAAATTCAGCGATTTCTGACTGTCTGAATTTCCGATCTGTTTAATTTTATTGAAAATTATGTATTCTTTTGCATTTTCGTCTATTTATGACTTTGACTTGACTTAGCAGGGGGCCCCTTGAATCCACGGGGCTCTGGGCTGTAGCCCAAAAAGTCATATTGTAGATCCGGCCCTGGAAATACTGACAGAAAGGAATCGTACAAAGAAAACATGAGTAGGTATTGCTTAATTTATATTTTGAAATATTACACTTTTTGAAGTGAAACTTCTTTGCGCGCGATTAGGGTAACTTTTTAAGGCCGCGTCACGAATTGAGCGTCAGAATTTAGTGCGACGGATAGATATAAACAATTAGAGAGAAAGAGAATAAGCACGCTATATACGTTTTAGGTATGTGCCCGCGTGATGGGTCATGGCCCAATCTCCCTATTCCATCCATAAAGAAGGCAAGATATCAGATAACCTTTACAGCGTCACCGGGTTTGGGACACGGCGAGATCCTAAGGGGGGCATCTCCCCATGGGGAGTCTTCTCTCCGTCTGGAGCCTCTAGACCACTCGAACCTGCGGGAGTCGGCTCAACTAGAAAGCATTTTGAGACTCAGACCTCGGCTCTAGTTAGCCGTTGTCGTGGGGACCATCATTCGGGCCATACGCTTGCTTGACACCCTTTAACATAAAAATAAGTTGCCTAACTTTCCCGATCGCAGACCACTTGCGACATCAAGCTTTCAATTTAAACAATGCTTGTGTTGACAATAAAAGTGACTTAGTTATAATACGTAACTCGAAGTGACCTGTTAAGTTCTTTGACCCACCCAATGAAGCAGTACTGTAGCGTCTCGAATCATGAATGGCCCCCTGTTCTGGTGAGTTGTTAGACACTACAATGTATCTTCAGGAAGTGACAATTTCGATTATGTATTCGGAGTTTCTTTGTTTGTTACGCTGGAGCGATTCGTTTAGGTAAAAAGTTGGAGATTTTTTTCATTTCAACTTAACCGTGCAAGTACAATGGATAGGTGACTGCTAATATTAAACTTTGGTTAAGGAGCTTAATCTACACCCATGTTTTAGAAAATCGATAAAAGGATCTAAGATAATTAACCTTTTGCCAACATTAAAATGTCGAATGGGCGTGGCGAAAAACGGAACTAACATTGAGATTTTTAAATAAAACTAGTTTTTACGGGTTAATGCACGAAACTTTATTTATTTATTGACGTTTCGCAGCCTTTTCAGGTCTGCATCGTCAGAATAATGATTAAAATCAGTTTTATTTAATGAGTGATGTGCGTGAAAACCTAAGAAACAAATATTGAGATTTTTATTTGGCAATCAAACCCAGCAATCTGTAAAACGTCAAAGTTTTGTATTGATACGGATTTGTTTGTTGTTGTGATTTCTTGCGGTTTTTTGTATTTAATCATGTCTAAAAGGGGTAAAACCTTACAAATACGGTAGAAAAGCACTACAGCGCCCTCCAATCTAAATCCCATTCTCGTTCCATCCCAGACTCTATCATCAAAACGGATGATATAATAGTAAACTTAGTATTGGTTTGTTATAATAATATTGATAAAAATGCACTCGGAAATACGTTTTGTTTTAAAATTACCTTCGATGGATTTTAAATTGTGGATATTTTTGTCTCATTTTAATTTTCTCTCTATACAGTTTGTTTTAATTAATTTTATACATTGATATGATAGGAACACTGTTTCATATTATACGGGAATGGGCGTTAATTCTGCAACACAGTTTTTGCAAAACTAAAGCAGATTTAACGATTCATAATTTTATGTACACTGCACTTGTTCCAAATAAAGTTATTATTATTATAAAATGTTGTACTAATTTTCTTAATCAAATTCTCGCTTTTTCGATTCATTCCACGTAAGGGGTTTACTCATCAAACAGCCACAATTTTTGCTTCTCGACTCGTGGCATTTGTATGAATTAAAAAAAAAGTCATTCACGCGCGTTTTTACTACCGCAGCGCCGAAACTTTTAAAGGATTTTAAGTTCATAGAACGCCGCATGATTTGAGAATTAGATTTTTTTATAGAGGATTCATATCATGGGTGTAGATAAAGTCTTGAATGCAACTATTTATAATTAGGAATTAAATACTCATGTGATACTATTATATGTTATTTATATTACCTAATTCAATATTTTATTTATACAAATGTTACATTCATAGTGATTGCGTTTAAAATATGTTCCGAGATCTAATTAAACTTCAAAATATCAACTGTTTTCTTGTGCATAAACTTAACGTTTATTAGTCGTAGAGTGTACAATTGTTTGAAAGGTATGTACATACTACATAGGTAAGGAATAAAATATCTTATGAATGTAAATCACATCATCATCATCAACAGCCTATCTCAGTCCAATGCTGGACATAGGCCTCTCCAAATGCACGCTACTCAGATCGATCTTGGGCTACTCGCAACCAGCTCCTGCCAGCCACCTTGCGCAAATCGTCACTCCATCGTGCCTGAGGACGTCCTACACTACGTTTGCCTAGACGCGGTCTCCACTCCAGAACTCGTCTACCCCAACGGTTATCGGTTCTTCGGCAAATATGGCCAGCCCACTGCCACTTCAACTTGCTAATCCGGTGGGCTATGTCGATAACTCTGGTTCTCTGTCGGATTACCTCATTTCTGATGCGATCATTCAGAGAAGCGCCGAGCATAGCCCTTTCCATAGCGCGCTGAGCGACTTTGAACCTGTGGACCAGCCGTACTGTCAGTGTCCACGTCTCGGCTCCGTATGTCATCACAGGTAGTACGCACTGATTGAAGACTTTCGTCTTTAGGCACTGTGGGATGGACAATGTCAGGATTTGACGTAGCTTCCCAAACGCCGCCCAACCTATAAATAAAAACATTAAATTAATTAATTAATTTAATATATAATAAAAATTAGTAAATCACATATATTGAATATTTTTGAAGTGATCGCTACAGATTCAGCTCCTTTTTAATGGCATCCAGTCTAATTCGCTTCTATGTTCATTAACAATTGCAATTTTGATTTAATTGATAATATTGACATTGTTTATTAAATTTATTAGCTTTTGTTATTCTATAACATTAAATTGTTCCAATTGAGAAATAGGCGTGCATGATATATTTTGTTATTATCATATTAATTTAAGATTGCAAGTAAAAAAAATTGTATGCTAGAAATGGTAAATGTGCAGCACTTATCTGACCTTTATACTGCATTTGTATAAATGAATGAATGAATTATCATTTGACGACCTCCTTTTCCGAGTGGTTTGTACGCCGGGTTTCATGGTGTCGCCGACTCGAAAGGTCCCGGGTTCGACAGATATTTGTGTGATGAATACAAGCATTTGTTCTCCAGTCATGGATGTTTAATATGTATTTCTATATAAATATACTTGTATATGTACAGTATATATATTCTATCCGTTACCCTAGTATCCCATAACACAAGCCTTATAGTGCTTAGCTTGGGGCTAGGCTAATTGGTGTGAGTGTTGGAAATATTTATATATTTATTTATCATTATTAACCTACATTCGTGTTTATATAGTTATTTATGCAACTGTTGTATAATGTGGGTATAGGCCGCGGCATGAATATCTAGGCGCTGACCGTTATTGCGCAGAAGTAAAAATGAAGATGTGTTGGGGGCAAACGAGGTGCGCGGGTGTACATGCTTGGCGCTGATTGGCTCTCCAGTCGTAGTAGGGTTCTCAACCCTCCTGGATTGCCCGGGAGACTCCGGTAATAATAGTTAACCTCCCGACCTCCCGGAGAGCAATAATTTCTCCGGTTTTTCTAAAACTTAAATGCAGATATAGATATATATGTGTGTGTGTGTGTGTGAGGGTGTGTGTGTTTATATATATACATATATTTTTTCTGTGAGTTTACGTATTGTGTTGTTTGGTTGCTGTATGAATATATTTATATGTATATATATTTTTTGTCCTTAGTCGTGTCTGTCAATATAAAATGTATATACACGTATCTAATTTATGTATGATAATATTGAATGTGATATAGATGATAAATTGTATCTAAATAATTTTGCGAGTATGTGTTTCTGTTTTTTTTGTTTTTTTTTTCTCTTATATTGTTATGCCGATAGTCAGTTGTCAAAAGAACTATAGGTGTCAATTGAAAATCAGCGTCAGGTCCCACAAACCTGACAACATGCTGAATTGACAACCTGTTTTGGTGTGTTACTTTTTTGTGTTGTTTGTTTACGATAATTTTTCTTTTTCTTGTATTTTTTGTTCTGTTCTCAAAATCTTGTATCTGCTGTCTCGTTGTTTGTGTCAAAATAAATGTATTTTCTTTCTTTCTTTCTTTCTAGATATCGCTATTTACTCGCTGGGCGGCCACAACATCTCGCGCCGCTCCGCTGCCGGTCTAAACCTGTTCGTCTCGACGCGTTACTTCACCCAGGGGCTTGCCGAGTATGTCGCACGTTTGTTTCTTGTTTTCAGTCTAATTAGATAAATCATTGGTACTTAATTCCATTATATGTAATTGAATTTCGGCGTAATTTGTAGGGGAGGGGGAGGGGGGGCTCCCCCCGACCCCCCCGCCATAAATGATTTTTGGCGGAAATGCAGTTTTTTTTTTTCTTTACCTAACCTAAAAATTCATAAAATCTGTTATATGTAGTGGAATTTCAGGGGGATAGGTATTAGGGAAGACCCCTCAGAGGGAAGGGTAACCCCCCCCCCCCTCCCGGCGTTTTTTTACAGAAATGATAATTATAAAAAATTAGAGGAGTTTTAAAGGTAAATCTGTACTTCCAGCGCCTAGAGGTGATATTTGATTTTTCTGTAGAAAAAGTCTATTAACAAATTTTTCTTTCTGGCGCTTCGCCGGCCGCTACCGCGGCACGCTCGCTTCGCTCGCTCGGCTCGCGCGTTAAGGTCACAACACTAACCTAACCTAGTGTGAAGTATCACCACTTGGGCCTTAGATATACAGTTTAGCCGTTTAAATAAAACAAGTTTAAACACAAACACTGACTGACACATCTCATTAATGGCGGTAAATTGTCACATTTTGACAATAGTACCAACATAATAAACTTATATTTACCATAGACAACGAGAAACATGTTATTTTTGCATAAAAAAATGGCAGCACTGATCATGAAAATTGCGAAAAAAAAAAATGTTGTCAAAATTGACTCATAACCTACAAAAATATTAATTTTCAATAATTTTTTTCTCGAGTTCTATTCGTTTCCGCCAAAAAAGATTTCGTGTACGTGTTTTTAATAGTTAATACTTTGCGTGACAAAAATTTCAGCTTGCAACTCAATTACATATAATGGAAAGGTGAGCCAAATCATTCAGTAAAATGCGTGTTGCGCTAACCGAAGCTACCTAATAAGTAATTTGAGAAAAATAAAAAAGTAGAATGGGTATTTCTTTAGTAAAAGCAGAGTTACTAACAAACTTCGATTTTTCATGTAAAAGCTTTTATGATTTTGTGGTGAAAAATCGACAAATATTAGCTGCTGACATCTGAATGGCTACTGAGTCGACAATTTTTAAACAAAATAAATATAAAGGACATGGTAAAGTTTTGTATGAGCGACTGCTCTGGCAATGTATAAATACTGTACTTAGTAATAGTTAATGGTAAAAAGCTAAGTATTTATAATTTCTATGAAAAAAGGCTCAGGAACTTTTGATAAAGTCACAATCTTGAAAATTATGAGAACTCCTACTATGTCATTACCTTACTAAAGTTGATAAAAGATGTTGACAATTATTTACAGAGTGATCAATTTCGCATTTTCTTTGAATCTTTCTTCCCATTTCTCTGTATAACTCTTCAAAAAAAAGTTTTTTAAAGCAAAAATAAATACAAATAATTTGTTATCGTCGGCCTGACAGGTAATCTGTGAAGTTTTATTTTGTCCATTTGCAAAAATTAAAGGATTAATTATCATACAGCCTTGTCTCAAGCCTAATCAGAATAATAAAATCTATTATTTTAGGCCTTCCGTGATTTGTTGTAACAAAAACTAGGGCCAAATTTGTCATAGTTTGAAGGAGTTTAGAAATAATATTGTTTCTTTCGTTAAACTTACACAGATATATATTTTGTGTATATTTATTGTTCATTTATTTTGTAAAACGGAACATTTTGAAACAGACATGGAAGTCAATTTTTATACTTTTAAATATTTGATTATTTCACGAAAGTTGTGATAATAAACACGTAATAATTAATAAAAAAATATTGTAAAGTTACGGGCTTGTGCGAAATATTTATACACGTTAAGGGCAGTTTCTTAGCCATGTTTATAAATTAATGATTGATTTTCTTTCAGTCAGAACTAATCGTATGTTTAGTAAACTGTTTATGATAATGTTACCAAGCGTATACAACATACTTTTTGTGTTGGAGGTTTTCTATAAGTTATTCAGTTGGCAAGTTCCTAAAACGGGGGGTAACGCGTCAAAAATATGATTTTACGTGGAATCGCAGAGCTACAAAAAAGTAACACTTATTAAATTGCCCTGTTAGCTTTCTGGTTTGCGAGAATTCTTTGAAAAGCTCTTTGTAGAGAAATATTTTTCGTAGTGAAAACCTCTGTTATATTTGATTGTTTTGGGAGATAAAAAATAGTAACAACTAGCGGCCCGCCCTCGCTTCGCTTCGGTGTAGAGCTGAAGTGTAGACTACAGTTTTTGTTCTCAGGCTTGTATTTTACACAATGACATTCATCTATGATTCTTCTTATACCTGCATGCAAAGTCTCAGCCCGGTCGGTTTAAAATTGACAAAGTTTCATACAAATTTTCATGCCCTATTTTATCCCCTTGGGAGTAGAATTGATCAAAATCCTTTCTTAGCGGATGCCTACGTCAGTCAGTCCCCTTTGAGTTTTATATAGATAGAAGTAGCTTTCGTCCTCAACTTCATCTGCGTTGACTTCAGTTTTTTGAGAACCCTTCAGGAAAATAACAATGTAGTGGTAAAAAAGGACCCTATGACGTCGTCCTAATTAGCAACGGGCGCACGATCATCGCATCATCGATCGACGCATCGTGTCATGCGTTCTCGTCGTGCAATGATTTTCAAACGAAGTGTCCTAACACAGCTCGGAAGTGTCGCCGCACACGGGCCACACGCCACAGCCACAAACGCCGCCGCGAGAAGCTAGAAGCGGCTACTAAAGTGGCTGAGGCGCGCGACAGCGGCCGACTAAGGTAAGGGAGAGAGGGGTGGGGAAATCGCACCAGTGACGTGTGGCGGCGATTTGTATCGGCACATTAAGTGGCCGGTGCGGGCCACAAGAAGCGAGCAACGACGATTTGCAGCGTGTCGCGGCCACCAGCGTACCGTGTGTGGCGAGTCCATATAAAATGTATGAAAACTACAAGAAATATGCCGGTGGCGGCGTTTTGTGGTTGTGGTCGGTGGCCCGTGTGCGGTGACATTAAGCCGACGCACAAGCACAGGTACATTATTTTCATCGCATAATCGAGTGGATGGCCCTGAGCCACTTATACCATTACCCTTCAATCAAATTCGTACAAGGGTGCGTCAACGAACCATACAGAGCCATAACACCCGTTGGGCCGTAATCGAGGGCTACAGGCAATCTAAGGATATTTTTCCCAGCCTCAACCCCAGACTAACTAGAAAACTATTAAACCTTAACCGAAGTTATCTCCGAGTAATGCTGGGCACCATCACAGAACACTGCCTACTTAACAAGCATTTACTAACCATACGTGTTACAGATGTAGTTAGCAGCTCTCTATGCATAGGATATCTGGAAGCAGACGAAACGGCCGCTCATGTGATTCTGGAATGCATGACTGTGGCAGAATACCGGGCATCAATCCTCAGGAAGCCGAGGACGCTCCTAGAAGCCTGCGAGAGTCCCAGGAGACTACTGCGCTTCTGGAAGGAGCTGTGCTAGCTAGCCCAATATACCCTGCACGCAGAGTGAAACGGGGGCCCATAACAAGTAACATCATGTAACAACAGTACGCCATCGTACCATCGTTGCACATTAGGATGACTTCTTAGTCGCCAATCCAGGTAATCTATTAAACTCAAAGGTGACTGACTGACTGACATAGTGATCTATCAACGACCAGCCCAAACCACTGGACGGATCGGGCTGAAATTTGGCATGCAGGTAGACGTTATGACATAGGCATCCGCTAAGAAAGGATTTTGATCAATTCTACCCCCAATGGGATGAAATAGGGAAAAAAAGTTTGTATGAAACTTTGTCAATTTTAAACCGATCGGGCTGAGACTTTGCATGCAGGTATAAGAAGAATCATAGATGAATGTCATTGTGTATAATACAAGCCTGAGAACAAAAACTGTAGTCTACACTTCAGCTCTACACCGAAGCGAAGCGAGGGCGGGCCGCTAGTTAACTATACGTTTGCCATTTTTCATCCAAATCTGTACAGCAGTTTTTGCGTAATTACTTAAGAAACATACAAACTTTCACATTTATAATATAAGTGGGATAAGGATAAGAAAATGATTTAATAATAACATGATCAACAGCTGAAACACCTTTCCCGTTACCAGCGGAAATGACGTCACGCGTGACACGTGACGTCAGAGGAAATCCCGGCGGAAGCGCCGCCATAACGGCTTAAGCGTCAGGAGAAAAATTACGCGCATTTTTGGCGGGAAACGAGCGACTTCCGGTTCCCGCCGTCGGCTCCGAGGGGAGGGAGACGAAAGGAGGTGTTGGAGCGAGACAAACGACGTGATAAGTTCTCGGTTATTTAAGGTTCGATGTGGAGGTTAATGTTTCTTTGAACGATTTGAATGTTGTTGCTGTGTTAATATAGAAGACTAGCGGCAGCCCGCGACTTCGTCCGCCTTAAGTTTATGAAATAAAATGAAAGGTCATTTATTCAGTCTAGGCTGTTACAAGCACTTGTGAAGGTCAAGAAACTACGCCATCGGTTCGCAAAACTACGGCGGGAGACCTTGTACTGAGAAGAACCGGCAAGAAACTCAGCAAGGGCTGTTTTTTTCTCCCTGTATTGTTGTATACAGAGTCGTCAAATTGAAAAATGACTTCAGCGATACGTCTGAAGTTACCTACCATTACATCGTTTAGGATATAAATACAGTTACAATAAATTTTATAGTTAACATTATATTTAGTATATAGGAAGCTACGGCCGCTGTCGCGCGCCTCAGACCGCGGTAGTATTATGGTCAGTGAGTTCGCCCGGACAGCGAAGGGTGCAGGTTCGAGTCCCGTCGGCTGCCTGGTTTGCTTGCAATTTTTTCAAGTAAAATTTTCTTTTAACCTAAGACTTGTTTGGCATGAAAAGTATCCTGTCTCTTTTCAGGTTATCAGCGGTCTGTGTGTAAAATTTCATCTAAATCCGTTCAACCAGTTTTGCGTGATTGAGTAACAAACATACAAACATTATTATCAGCCTGTTAATGTAGTCTTTGCCCCACTGCTGGGGCAGAGACCTTCCCTATCGATGGAATAGGAAGATTAAGCTATGACCCACTACGTGGGGTCAGTACGGATGTAAAAACAAAGAATACGCCGCACCAGGTGTATTCTAAATGAATAATATTAATAATCATTTATTTATTTCATTTAAAACCGTTTACATTAGAACATTGTAGGTAATAAATATACCTGAGCCAGGAGGCTTGGCTCTTCAACAGTTACATTGTTAATGCATTACGATTGACTTCCTCCGTGACCGAGTGATTTATACGCCGGGTTTCATGACTCGAAAGGTCCCGGATTCGAAACCCGGTGGAGGCAAAATTGTGTAATGAATAACTCCAGTCATGGATGTTTAATATTTATTTCTATATAAATATGCTTATAATATATGTTCAATATATGTATGCTATCCGTTACCCCAGTATCCCATAACACAAGCCTTACAGTGCCTACTTTGGGGCTAGGCTAATTGGTGTGAATGTAACAAAAAATTACATGAAATATTTAATCTCTTATCTATTAGACAAGTCCGTCCGTCCGTCCGTCCGTCTGTCTGTGGTGCTGTTTCAGCGGCCAAACCGTAAGAGATAGATAAAGAGAATGTTTAAGTTATAAGTTGAGAATAGTCTGATAAGACTATAAACCGGATGTGAGTAGCGTAGCACTTCCGGTTTTCGAGAAATCACGCGATTTCTATTTCAAACGAAACCACACAAAATCTCCGAAGTTCTCAATTTTTTTTTTCACAGGTTTGCTAGTATGGTACTAATTGAATGAATCAATCTTTTGATGGAGTAAATTAAGTTATGGCATGATTACACTTGCTCGTTACCCCGAATACGAGTGCCAATGGAATTTGGGTAAATGTAAACGAACAGAGTCGAGTATGTATTTGAGTAGATTTCGTTTTGTTTTCGCGACGCCTATTTCTTCTGGTGCCCGAATTCTAGTACCTAATGTCTTTCGTGCGCCCGAATACAGGGTGTAATGTGTTATAGATTGTGTGTAAAAACGTGTCCAAATTCTCGATAGAAGTCATACCTATATCCAATCAATACTAAAGTAAGTTTGGTATTTTTCACCAATTTCTTTAAACAAATCACGCACGAATGCATTATATTAAAGTTCATTATACAAAAGACTGGGTAGGTACAGATAACTTGTATCGAAGTCGTATTCATAGTCAAAGGCGCGTAGCATAAAAAAACCTCCATAAAAGCTTCCAATAACAAAAAAAATGGGTGCGTGTACTTATGTAGGCGCGTGAGAAGTTATCCTTCTTTGGCGTCGTTTAAAATTAGTTTTTAATTGCATGCAAATAATTAATTACTAAAAAGTCTGGAAAAGGACACAGTCAATAAAGTTCAGTTTTAGTTTGAAAAAATAAATAAATAATCAAAATATTCAATTAAAATCGCTACTGAATATAATTTATTACACCAATGGTCAAGAGATGGCGCTGTAGTCTCCTGAATCGCGCTTTGGTTCCGTTGTTCCAGATTAATAAATACTTTTGATATTATAAATATGAATAACTATAACTGTTACTTTATTACAAAAAATAAAGATGTGGTTTTTGGTTCTACTACACCAATGGTCAAGAGATGGCGCTGTAGTCTCCTAAATCGCGCTTTGGTTCCGTTGTTCCAGATTAATAAATACTTTTTATAGGCCTTCACAATGCAGTCGTTAGCACCCACTAAATAGAGATTCTATTTCTATTTTGTTGGTAGATTTTCTTAATGTGCGGTAAACACAAAAGTAACGCATGAAGTTGGTCGCTAAAGCGACCAACTTCATGCTGTTAATATTTTGTGTTACAGTGATGCGCGCGCACCTTAAAATTTCACTCTCATCATTTTTCCATAACGCGCCTAAAGAAGTATAACTTCAAAAATACTTCAAGATTAGATTGCTTTAATGAACAAACTATATTTGCGTAGGATCAAGTAGGGGGCAGTGTAACAAAGAGCATAGTGTAACATTATTTTTTTGAGTGTGTATGCTGTTGATCGCAGATGATCTTTACAGCGTCACCGGGTTTGGGGACGGCGAGATCCTAAGGGGACCTCAAGCCGGGAATTGGCGAGTGCCTTTAGAGGTATTCCAGGCGGATGCCATCTCCCCACGGGGGGAGTCTCCTCTCCGTCTGGAGCCTTTAGACCACTCGAACCTTAGGAGGTCGGCTCAACTAGACGGCGTCTCTGAGACTCGGACCACGGCTCTAGTTAGCCGTTGTCATGGGGGGCGGAAAGTGTAACTTAAGGCATATCTCTGTATTATGCCAGGCTATTTGACGTCCTTCGACACATGCTTAAGATGGCGGCCTATAAAACTAATAAAACACGTCAAGACCGACCCTAGACAGATAAGAAAAACAGATAATTTATTTTAGAATTAAAATTTTGATTTTAATGCCGCTTATATGGCCAATAACTATACCGATTCCCCTGCATTCCTTATGTTACACTGTGCCCCTTGTTACACTGTACCCCACTTAACACTACAATTAAATTTTTAGACAACCCTCGGTGCGTTAGTGACTCGCACAAAATCGGTTTTGTTTTTATTTATTTCAAAGTTGTATTCTTTATATATTTTGAAACAATGTAAAACCTTTATTATGTACTTCACAATATTAGATACAATATATATATATATATATATATCTTTATACATATAATTCTTCTGTGAGTGTGTATGTCACTGAACTTCTCTTAAACGACTGTACCGATTTTGATGAAATTTTTTGTGTGTGTTCAAGGGGATCTGAGAATGGTTTAGATTCACAATTTTGTCCGCTGGACAACCCCTATTTTTTATTTTTAGGGCGGTACGAAGTTTGCTGGGTCAGCTAGTATATATATATATATATTACAAAGGTATAATAAGAACAAAAATAAAGAAAAATCTTATTTTAAAATAGCTGTGTCTCTCCGTTTCACCCGCCTTCATTTAAGGAACATATAGACAAGCTGTCGCAGACTTTTTTAACTTTTGATGGAGAACAATTCCATCGTACATGATGTTTGCATCGACTGTTTCCGCAACGCACACAACAGAGGCTTTCAAAAGGATTATTTATTCTCGCTTTTGCAGCATTTTTCATTGGTGCTCCGCTTCTATTGGTCGTAACGTGATGTTTTACAGCGTTTTCCTCAATAAATAGACAATCTAACACAAAAGTCACAAAGATTTCTTCAATTCGAACCTTCCTGAGATAAGCTAATTCAACCAAACACACAAACAAACACTTAGGCTTTGTAAGATATTGTTTTAAAAGTTACAAATTCTACTAGTCCATGAAAAAGTTAATTATATGTAATGTCTATAAATGAATATGGCTGTGATAAATTTAAAAAATGACAAATACCAACACGTCAACTTAAAAAAGATATATTGAGCATATTGCTAATAACTATTTTGGCCAAAGAACTCGGAAATATATAATACCAATAATATTTAACAACATAAGCCCAATAATGGAAAAATGTAGAAGTAAACAAACATTTAAAAGAAAATTAAAAAAAAAATATTTTGGATAATTTTGTTATAGAGGACTTTGGTTTTTGCGAACCAGCGCATAGGATACTTACTTTTAACCAGATAATGATTTATCTGTGTGCCAAATTAAGAAAAAAATTGTATAGTATTTGTATATTGGTGGTGGGATATATACCCACCACCAATATACAAATACTATACAATTTTTTTATATACATGCATATAGAAAGGAAAAAAAAAATGTAAAGAGCGTATTATTCGCCAACAAACTGACTTTTCAGTTTGGCGAAATAAGTTGTTTTTTGTATACCTGTATTTTTAGTGAAAATAAATAAATAAATAAAATAAATCAGTTATCTTGGCATAAAAAAAACATGTTGAAAATCCCAATTCCACTTTCCAGCCCGACTGACTTCAAAACAAACTCAAATCTGACTTTTCAATCCAAGACTGATTGACTCTTAGCCCTCCCTACCCACAATAAGTTCATCTGGTGGGCTTGACCGCGCCGAGGGCGGTGTGTGAAGCTGTTGGAAAGGGAGAGGACAAAATACCAATGACCGCTCCATTTGTAAATAGAGCGCCATCCCCGCAACTTCTGGAATGGACCAAAATCTAGAACAGATTCCCCTTTGGGAAGAAGACAACGGACTTGGCTTCTGAAGCACGGAGGAGCACGAAATAAGAAGTTTTTGGTCAATGACCGACAATGAGCAAACCACCTGTGCCATCGAGCTCCTTTGTATTTATACAATAAGCTAGCTTATACAATATACTAGCGGCCCGCCCTCGCTTCGCTTCGGTGTAGAGCTGAAGTGTAGACTACAGTTTTTGTTCTCAGGCTTGTATTATACACAATGACATTCATCTATTATTCTTCTTATACCTGCATGCAAAGTCTCAGCCCGATCGGTTTAAAATGGACAAAGTTTCATACAAACTTTCATTCCCTATTTTATCCCCTTGGGGGTAGAATTGATGAAAATCCTTTCTTAGCGGATGCCTACGTCATAACATCTACCTGCATGCCAAATTTCAGCCCGATCCGTCCAGTGGTTTGGGCTGTGCGTTGATAGATCACTATGTCAGTCCTTTGAGTTTTATATATATAGATGTGTCATCATCATCATCAGCCTCATTTTATAATCCACATTTCATCTAAATCAGTTCAGCCGTCTGTGCGCGATTGAGTAACAAACATACAAATTTTCACATTTATAATATTTTTATTTATTTGTTTATAATCAGGCAACGAAGGCTCATAGATAAATACCTTATAGTCTAACATATATACGGAAAAAAGGTAATACATTAAATGTTAGTAAATAAAAAATAATAAAAATGATATCATCATCATCAGTCTATTAATGTCTCCACTGCTGGGGCACAGGCCTTCCCTATGAATGGAATAGGGAGATTGGGCCATGACCCACCACGCGGGCCCAGTGCGGATTGGTGGGTGCTAACGTCTGCAGATGCAGCCGGGACCAACGGCTTATTAATTTCTGTAACGTCCTTCCGAAGCACGAAGGAGCTCGAGATAGTAATTTTTTGGTCACCCACCAATGACCGACCACTGCGAAAGTTGCTGAACTACAACGATCGCAGCCGAACGCGCTAACCACTTGCGCCATAGAGCTCCTAAAAATGTTAGTAGAAACCTAATTAACACGTATAGACGGCGACGTGTGACGGGGTGTGGTGTCAGGTAGCCGGCCTAAATTAGAAGAATTAATAAAAACTCGGTATATTTTTCGTTGTCATCTTAAAACAATGGGCCCTTTATGTAAGACGAGCCAGTTTTATCTCTTCTATCTAAAATCTAAGGGTAGAAAATCAAATAACGATTAGGGCTCTCCTTTCAAAGGTTCGGGGGCCCAGTGACGGGCTGGATAACTAGAAGAGGTCCCTAGGGAACCATCTGGGACACGAATAGATTGTGTTATGTTCAAATTGTTATTTAAAACCTTCTTCTTTTACGAATAAGATTTTTTTACGCTGTGGCAATTGAAACGAAATATTTTCTAGAAAAGGTAATCTGTATTTTTGAAGTAAAAACTTCTTAAGCGTCGTTGTACACTTTTTTTGTATGGGTAAAAAATGTTAAACTCGCGTCAGGTTAAACACGTGGGCTGATCGCATCATGACACACAATAAAATTGGAAAGGTTGTAGACTTTCAATATATTGGACGAAACATAGTAATATTTTATTTTACCGTATTATAATAATTACTCTCTATCTAGGACGTCCACGTGGCAGCTTTATTGCGAAGAAAATGCAGTTTTTTACAATAGATGTCGCTAGGTGCGCTTAAATGTGATTCATGTAAGTTGTTTTCTTTATAATAGATGTCGCTAAGTGCGCTTGAATGTGATTCATGTAAGTTGACTTTTCTGAGAGATAAACTTTTTTAATGTAATATAAATTGTCATGTTTGTGTACGATAATTAAAGCAATTCGTTCAAAATTATTCCCTAACCATTCCAAAATATTAAAAATGCACTACGTTAATATTCAAGTTTTCACTTCTGCCGGCACTCCCGGAGTGCAACCCGTCTTTTTTTTTTATAAAGAGCAATTTTATGTTCTCTTCATTGGGAAGCCGGTGCTTTTGGCTTACATCATGCTTCAGCAATGCTGTTTAAGCGTATTTTAGTTAGAATTTTAATTTAGTTGAGGTTTGATATAAAACGGTTATTTATTAAATTTTTTGAGTGTGAGTATTTCTATTTATTTATTTATTTATTCAATCAAATCAATTACATTTTTGATATACAATGGCTGTATCTAGAAACCCTTAAACATGGGTTTATCTGTCTACAGCGATTCGCTCTAACAAATATTTTTTAAGTTTATGTTTATAATTATCTTTCATATACAATTCTTGAATACTGGGGGGCATTTCATTTAGAAATTTAGGAATAACATATTTTAGTGTTCTCGAACCATATACATTGTTGGTTTTCGGTAGGAGATATTTTTTATAATTAAGTTTACGCAAGTATTCTGGACGATGGTGAGTCTGTAGATTATGTGCACTGTTATATTCTGTTAAAACACAAAATTTGACTTTATCACATACACTCAATACTTTACAATGGTTAAACAACTCACCATAATTTTCTTTATATTTATTTTTAATATATTTTGGAACAATAGTTTTTATGATTCTTATTTGTAATCTGTATATATCTTTCAAATATGTATCATATGTTTTAGTAGAAGCGTGCTTCAAAAATGCTTCTGCGTGAGCGTTTTTCTATACTAACAGGTGAAGATTGTAGGGGTCAGGGCAATTGTTTGCGACTGACTGAAAGTTGTTTCGTGAGGTGGCGTACCGAGGACAATGTTGTATCAAGTGGTTAAGTGATTGAACAGCTTGGACAGAGATTTGCAGTAGTAATCTTAAATCTAAAGAGATATTCCTTATGGCATCCGTGCTTGGTGAGTATTTGGGTGGGGAAATCTGGGTGGAATTATATGTAGGAGTTTTTGATGTGTAACATCTTTCCTCTCGCTTTCCTGCAATTTGTGGGAGTGATTTCGTGAAATGGGACGGAAGTGTGTAACAGGAAGTTTGGGAAGCGCGCGCTATTTGATTTGATTTTAGAACATAATTAAATAAAACTAGTTTATATATATTTAGAAAACGGGTTAATGCACGAACTTTATTTATTTATTGACGTTTCGCAACCTCTTCAGATCTGCATCGTCAGAATAACGACGTCTTATGAAGATGCAGATCTGAAAAGGCTGCGAAGCATCAATCAATAAATAAAGTTTGTGAATTGACTCATTAAATAAAACTCACTGAGAATGTGAGTTTTATTTAATGAGTGATGTGCGTGAGAACCTAAGAAACAATTTAGAACATAATGTTCAAATGGCTTATTCCTTTTGTAGTAGGTTTTATTTCTTTTTATACTAATATAAGGTGAGGTTTAAATGTTACACATCATACGCGACTATTGTAAGGCTCGCTCGTTTTTTTAAGGTCGTGTATGGTTGGTAGTGTACTTTGGTTGTGGGCGGTTTTTAAGTAAAGCTGTTCTGCTGCTATGATCCATAATGAGTTGTTCTTGAGTAACCTTGAGTAAAGTTACTTGTTACAGAGATAATTAAAATAACACAATTCTCTTTATGTTTAACAAGTAAAATCTATGTTGGTATCATAATCATCCTTAATAGAATAATTGAAACAAAAAATATACTATAACAATGAACCTAAAACTAAAAACCTTAAAAAAATATATATAATAACTAAAATACATTATTAAAAGGAGTCCCTTTAGGCAAGGTTCCGAAGATACTGGCAGCGTTCCCCCTTTGGATAGCTAGACTAATTCTTTGTCCGAGGTAGCTGCCAGCTCTTCGGTCTCCTGTGATGTCGACTAATCTTTTTGCTATTTCTTTAAAAAGCCTTATAGCGCTAGGACCCCACGGGTCAAGGGTCTAAAATAAAAATAAAATAAAATTATAATGTTATATGTTAAGTAGGTTTGTCAGACTGTTTATGTGATTTACCTAAAGGATAAAAACGGGGCCCTATTACTAAGGCTCCACTGTCCGTTTTTCTGTCTGTCACCGGGTTGTATCACATGGACTGTGATAGATAGAGAGTTAAAACAGACAAACAAACAGTTTATGTATGTCTGTTGCTTCTATAACAACAAATACTAAAAACAGAATAGAATAAATATTTGAGGGGAGCTTCCATGACAACAAACGTGATTGGTTGACGTTTTTTTGCTTGATTATAATATCATCATCATCATCATCAGCCTATAATTTGCTCCCTATGGATGGAATAGGGAGATTAGGCCATGACCCACCACGCGGGCTCAGTGTGGATTGGTGGGTGCGAACGACTGCAGATGCAGCCGGGACCAACGGCTTAACGTGCCTTCCGAAGCACAGAGGAGCTCAAGATAGAAGATTTGTGGTCACCAATCCAATGACCGACCACTGCGAAAGTTGCTTAACTTCAACGTGTGCAGTCGAATGCGCTAACCACCTGCGCCATCCGGCTCCTCAAAATTTTCTTTAATTTTACCATATGTACGGGACGTTGTTAACTTCTGTATAGTTTTTAACATAAAATTAACCTGGAAGACTGGGTAAAGAGAGTAGGAATATGGTTTCCAAGGTTCACACGGGGTTGGGCACAGATCACAGAGAAAGGTTAGAAGGGTGATCATAGACCGTTTCAAAAATTCATAATTCAATATCGTTTATTCAGTCTAGGCTGTTACAAGCACTTGTAAATGTCGAAAAGCTACGCCATCGGTTCGCAAATCTACGGCGGGAGACCTTGTACTGAGAAGAACCGGCAAGAAACTCAGCAAGGGCTGTTTTTTTCTCCCTGTATTATATACAGAGTCGTCAATTTGAAAAATGACTTCAATATGAGATAACTCATGAAGTCACTTTCCATTACAAATGTAAATGATAAAACAATTATGACTATAAAATAAAAAATATGAAAAACAGATTTAAAAAAAAAGTTTAGGAATGCCGTGTCCTACTGTTTTGCATAAAAACAAATGTACGATTAAAGTTGAATACAACGATTAATAGTACCCAATGTAGCAAGAGCAGACTCATCTCCACTGGCAGCACCCGTTCACGAGCATGACGCATGAACCAGCCATCGCTTCGCTCAACCATTTTTTAGGGAACGTAACGACACCGCCGAAGAGATTTTTAAGAGAGTATGACTACTCATAACCACATATGGATACTAGATTGCAAAATAGGGAAAAAAATTAAGTACCAGTGTACATTACTATAAAAAACTATAAACACAACTGTAGGACACATGCATGTGATTACCTAAACACTAGTGTCGACTCTGCCACTACCCTCCAAACCCAAAACCAAACCCAACATCAGTGCCCCCCCTTCACTCTGTATAGAGAATTTCAGGTCTAGAGAACCATGCCAGAATCCACACCACCATTAAATCTTTATCTCAGAAATAATAAATATTCATCTAAATTTTGATTGCTGTGCCATGCAGTATAAATACAATTTAAATTTAATAATTAATTATCATTATAATAATAAAGTAGTATAGAGCAGACTCATCTCCGCTAGCAGCACCCGTTTGACGGCAGTTTGTACGATAACCGATGTCGCCAGCTCGCCCCCACTACTCATCCACCTAACAGATAATAACCAATCAAACGGCGCGACATCAAACGCAATCAGCGCTCACAGCCGAGAGCAACGACGCAATCAGAACCAAGTTTTTGTGAAGTTATGAGCATTTTCTTACACATAACTGCGGCGCACCTGCCCCGCCCGCAAGGCGGTCTTTCGGAGACGGTTAAAAAATTAAGTTAAAGTGTGGTTTTGTTGTGAAAACGTAAGAAAGTTGTGTGGCGGCGACATCTATATGCTACACATATATACAACGGATAGAGGAAATCATTACTCACAATCCTCAAGAGATGGCGTTACCTGCACTGCGATCTTATTAGTATGGAAGCCTACATCGCGCAAATGAAATTTGGAGGCTAACTTTTCATATATACGATGCCCGACCAACATCAGTCAGGGCCGTGGCCACCGAGCTAACATCACCCAGCTCGGAGGAAGATCTTCCCCTTTGACCTTCCTACAGTTGATTGATTGAAAAATTAAATTAGTAATTACTTTGTAATTACAAAGCCGCGGTCCTTACTATGAATACCGACCTGCATCCTGTCTCGAACCAGTTATCAATTCAAGATCGGCTACCATGTTTTTGTAACTAACATTGCACATAGATGGTAGTGGACGAGTACCTTTATAGGTATTGGCGATGAAGTAATAACACACACTTAATGCCACCAAATCTATATATATATAAAACTCAAAGGTGACTGACTGACATAGTGATTTATCAACGCACAGTCCAAACCACTGGACGGATCGGGCTGAAATTTGGCATGCAGGTAGATGTTATGACGTAGGCATCCGCTAAGGGAATGAAAGTTTGTATGAAACTGTCAATTTTACACCGATCGGGCTGAGACTTTGCATGCAAGTATAAAAAGAATCATAGATGAATGTCATTGTGTATAATACAATCCTGTGAACAAAAACTGTAGTCTACACTTCAGCTCTACACCGAAGTGAAGCGAGGGCGGGCCGCTAGTTTAATATAAAACTGTGAAAAACTATCACAAATTGCAAAATACTTAAATTCAATGTGCAAAAGAAAATCTATCTATCTATATATAACTTTTGCAGCAGCCGCAAAAGACGCGTCGTCACGCCTAATAAAAATTGAATGCGCATAATGTAAAACATCGTCATCATCAGCCTATTAATGTCTACTGCTGGGGCACAGGCCTTCTCTATAGATGGAATAGGGAGTTTGGGCCATGACCCACCACGCGGGCCCAGCGGATTGCCGGGATCAACGGCTTAACGTGCCTTCCGAAGCACGGAGGAACTCGAGATAGTAATAAGCACAATAAAAACTAAAACCGTGCAACCAAGCAAAGGAATCTGCTACAAGGCTATACAGCCATGTCTAAGCAAGTCATTACGGATTTGTTTCTTAGGTTTTTACGCACATCACTCATTAAATAATTGGAACCGGTGGTAGTTTACGATAGTTAGGGTCAAATAAATAAACTCAAAATTACAAAAAAGAATTTTAAATAAAGTACTTTATTAACTAAATTAACTAAGAAATTCATACATAGACAATAAAACTTTAAAAATCTAACAATGAAATAACCGAACGCTCAATAAAAGTCTTTCGAAGGTAGCTCGACAAAATTAAATAAACAATCATTCTGACGAAGCAGACCTGAAAAGGCTGCGAAACGTTAATAAATAAATAAAGTTTCGTGCATTAACCCGTTAAAACTAGTTTTATTTAAGTCATTATGGTTCGAGGGATCGAATATGGCTAGGCCTGATTTGATAACATTAATGAGGCTTTGCCCTGCGTTTCACCCGCGTAAATTTTAGGAAAAAGGTTATAGTGAGTGAAACTTAAAAGATGGACATGTACTGTCGTAGACTTTTTTATAGAACATTTAAAGAGGAACATTTATGTCATACATGATTTTTATGTAATTTTAATCGTTTACGTAGCATACGCAATGGAAGCTCACAAATGGCATTTTTTACCCATTTTTGCAACATTTTTCATCAATGTACCGCTCCTACTGATCGTAGCGTAATGTAATTATACCTATATAGAAAAAGTCATTGTGTATAATACAAGCCTGAGAACAAAATTTATAGTAAAGCTCTATACCGAAGCGAAGCGAAGGGCGGCCACTAGTGTCCTATTAAAAGACAGTTCCAAAGAAAGTTCGAACCTATAAAAAAGGCGACGTCCGTGGCTGAGTGGTTTGTACGCCGGGTTTCATGGTGTCACCGACTCGGGAGGTCCCGGGTTCGAATCCCGGTGGGGGCAGATGTTTGTGTGATGAATACGAGCATTTGTCCTCAAGTCATGGATGTTAAATTATTATTTCTATATAAAATATACTTATATATGTACAGTATATGTATTCTATCCGTTACCCTAGCATCCCATAACACAAGCCTTACAGAGCTTACTTTGGGGCTAGGCTAATTGGTGTGAGTGTTGGAAATATTTATTTCATTTAATGCATTCCATTCGTTAAGTATCCAATAACTCGAGCACTTATTGACGTTCTTACAAATACAAGACTTAGAAGAATCATTGTTGTATATGATGTGATAACCATTGTTCATGAATGAAACCTCGGCATCGTAAAACCTATCTGGAATTTTCATTAGTTCGTGAACGATTTTAGCTGTGTATTTTCTTTCACGATATTTAATTACAGACATATAGTTCAACTAAAATGAGGAGCTCGATGGCGCGGATGGTTAGCGCGTTCGGCTGCGATCTTTGAAGTTAAGCAACTTTCGCAGTGGTCGGTCATTGGATGGGTGACCAAAAATTCACTAGCTCGAGTTCCTCCGTACTTCGGTAGGCACATTAAGCCGTTGGTCCCGGCTGCGTCTGCAGTCGTTAGCACCTACCAATCCGCACTAGGCCCGCGTTGTGGGTCATAGCCCAATCTCCCTATTCCATCCATAAGGAAAGCCTGTGCCCCAGCAGTTGGTTAAACACATCCTAGCCAACGTTGGACAAAAGAAAACTGAAGTGTCAATGAACTCATTGACGTCAACCAAAAATGTAATGATTGTCAAAGTGACGATCAAGGTAATACTGTGGGTGTTAGAAATATTTATTAGAACGAAGTTTCTTTTTCGGACGGTATTGGGTATGGGGGTTAGGCGAAAATTTTCAGTCACTACCTAGCGAGCCATTTAACTTGGCAGTTACCTAGAGATCTAGCTAGGCAGCTAGCTAGACAGCTATCTAGGTAGCTTGACTGGTAGCATCTACCTACAGCGACGTAGGCGACAGTGGTGGGCGACTACTGACGACAGTAGTTGTGGACTTGGTTTACGCCTCCGACTCCTTACACAGGCCATAATCACCAACACTACACAGCTAGTATTCTTGCTTACTACATATGACACGCTATACCAGCTACAGGTACGTACCTGGGCGTTTTTCCCCGCCCCCCACGGCAACGACTATCTAGAGCCGAGGTCCGAGTCTCAGAGGCGCCCTCTTGTTGAGCCGACCCTCTCAGGTTTGAGTGGTCTAGAGGCTCCAGACGGAGAGAAAACTCGTACGTGGGGAAATGCCATAAATGCCATCCGCCTGGAATACCTCTAGAAGCACTCGCCAATTCTCAGCTTGAGGTCCCCTTAGGATCTCGCCGTCCCCAAACCCGGTGACGCTGTAAAGGTCATCTATGACCATCAGCATACACAAAAAAAGGACTTGGTTTAAAGTTTTGTTTGGTTAGTGATGGACCGGGAGCGTCCGCACTGGGCTCATTCAGTACTGAGCCTACTCCGCACTGGGACCATTCCACACAGGACCCATTCCGAACTGGGTTAATTCCGCAATGGGATCATTCTACACTGGGCCTATTCCTCACCATGAATGGCAGATTGATGCCATATTTATTGACGCAAAAACCGAGGTGGTTAAAAGGGAACACAAAATGACTCCATCCTCTTCTATCTACATAACGGGACTAAATCAAATCTTAAGATGAGGCTGAATTCTAATAATTGGTTTTTCTATATAAAATAGGTATTTAATTAAAGTTAGAGGAAATGAGAGCAGTCGAGGCGTGGGAGTTAGTAAAGTTTAACGTCCTCGAGTCTACTTATAAAACGTTCTTCAGTTTAATGAGTAAACGCACTCACACCAATTCTGTGATTTTGGGGAAAATCTTTTACTATATTATGACTTGTGGAATAGCGGAGAGTGTTCTCAGTAACGGTAGGGGACTTCATTCGATTTACGTTGGAGGAAACAAGTGTTTGAGGTACGGTACACACGATTTTATAAAACGCTTACACGGTACAGTGCCACAGTAAAATGTCGGGTGAAAAATTAATACAAAATTTGCTGAAAAATGGATGGGTGACCAAAAATCTTCTATGTCGAGTTCCTGCATGCTTCAGAAGGCACTTAAGCCGTTGGTCCCGGCTGCATCGGCAGTGGTTAGCGGATTGATGGGTGATAACGTACCCAGCGCGGATTGGTGGATGATAACGTACCCAGCGCGGATTGGTGGGTGATAATGGACCCAGTGCGGATGGAGGGTGATAACAGACCAAGCGCGGATTGGTGGTTTTTTTTTCTATCAACAAATCTTCGTTACGTTTATGATTTTTAGATCGATGGAGTTAAAGAAGTTTCACTTCAGTCGTGTAGTCATAAGCACACTCATTTGTTTTTATTTTGAAGGCTTTCAGGTCTGGAAACACCGCTGGTGACAATGTATTCCACAGTTTTGTCGTACGTGTTAAAATTTTCGAGAAAATCACAAGGTTGCAGATAGCCAAATATCAAGATGGTGGGGATGAAATTTTTGTCACGATTTACGATAGCGAGAAGCAGGAGCTGGTATGAATCGGAACAATTCCTCAGAACACTCCTCGTGATCAATACGATAGAAGATACAGAGCGAAGCTACATCTATGTTCTAGCTTAATCGCAATAAAAATAGGTAGGGTGTTTAACACAAGCTTTTAAGAATGTCACTCATTTTGGATAAATATTTTAAGCAGTACCTAAATAAGAAAAAATAAAGAAAGAAATTTTATTGGCCTTGAAAGATATATACAAAAACAGAACATAGAAAGACATGCCAAATAGGTCCCTGCCTCATCAGCTTAATACTACAGCTACACCAGGGCTGCTGCAGGTTTACGAGACATTTTTAATTTAATAATAAAACAGAAGATTAGAACCACAACAATTAACATAAAATAAAATAAAACAATAACAACATAGGCTGAATGCTTGTAGTATCTTAAGCCTTAAAACAAGAGAAATTAATTTATTAAAAAAAAAGTAAAGTGCGATTCAAATAAGAATAAGAAAGCCGATGACATGAATGATAAATAAATACCTTTGTAGCAGAACACATTAGTTATGTCCTAAAAATCGTGGAAACCTTGTTCCTCCAAATGATTAGTTAAAATGAACATATAATAAAAATGTGTTACTTTCGAAACTATTAATTATTCTTCCTTCGACCTTTTCCCAAAAAAGGTGATTCTGTATCAAACACGCTATAAAGTAAGTTTTTTTTTACACTCACACCAATTAGCCCCAAAATAAGCACTATAAGGCTTGTGTTATGGGATACTACGGTAACGCATATAATACATATACTTTACATATATAAGAATAAGAAATACATATCCAACATCCATGACTGGAGTACAAATGCTCGTATTCATCACACAAACATCTGCACCACAGTTATTCGAACCCGGGACCCCTCGAGTCGGCGACACCATGAAACCCGGGGGCCAATCGCCTAACGGAAATGCTTTGGGAACGCTAACGCTTACGATTTTATATTGTTATTTCTAGCCGCCTGAGGTTTTCGAATACCTCACGCTCATTTTTTTTAATATTGTTATTACCAATGCAAAAGAAAAAGAAAGAGCGCGAGGCATTTGAATACCTCAGGCGGCTAGAAATAACAAAATAAAATCGTAAGCGTTAGCGTTCTCCAAAGCATTTCCGTTAGGCGATTGGCCCCCCGGCTTACTAACCAGTCTGCCACGAAGATCGTCGATACATTACTTACAAATTCACTAAAATTTATTATATTAAGCATGCACTTTGTATTTCTCCTTTTTTACGTGACACATCATCTAGTTGAAATACTAAGGCCGTATACAGAAAGAAAGCCGAAAGCCGATCGGCGCTTATCGGCGCCGATCCTTCCTACATAAAGGAAGCCGATTAAAGCAGATCAAGCAAAATGTCGGACTCATCGGACGATGATTTGGTTTTGTTAGAAAATGTTTATTTAAAAATACATCCTATAAATAGAGAAAGGAAACGTTTCGGAGAATACCATCATTTATTTGTAAAAAAAAATAAATTTGATGATCAAAGATTTTATACATATACAAGAATGATTCAAGAAACATTTTATTACATTTTGGATTTAGTGAAAAACCGTTTCATGAAAAATTGGGGCAATTGGCATAAACAACCAATCCTTCCAGAAGAAAGACTTGTTGTCACCATTCGGTAAGTACGAAACAAATAATTTTAGCGCTTAGTTAATAAAAGATAAAGTTATTAGATTTATAAAAAGATTATAACTTAGATTGATTTAATCTAAGGATAATAATTCAAATACAAATTATTTATTATTCGGAACAGCGCGTGTCGGCGCTTATCGGCGCCGGTCCATAGAAAAAGGAGCAGCGCCAACAGGCGCCGATAAGCGTCGATCGGCGCTGATCGGCGCCGATCTTCTTTCGGCTTTCTTTCTGTATACGGCCTTATGCGATGCAGGCGCGGTCCGAAGGAGGGGGGGGGGGTCAGAGGGGACATGCCCCCCCCCCAAATCTAAGGTCAAATTGAAAAATCTTGTGTCAAAAAGTGTCTTGTGGAATAGTGTTTATTTTATTCCAGATACCTATTTTTTATAAGTGTAGTGAGTGACCCCCTCCAAAATTTCAGGCTACGACCGCACCTGAGGCGATGTGACAAATTGCAGCGGTTCTTGTCCCCTGTGAGCGCACACCTCAAAAGTAAAAATAACCTTCTACTTATTACAACTTAAGGAAGTAAATAAAACAATCATTGGTACACTTGATCGCGATTTTATTAGAAAAGGAAAAGCTTGTGTTTAATGGCCGCGCAATAAACTCGGGACCGCACGAGTAAAGAACACCCAGAGCTACAGGCTACCGGAACCGCTTTAGTTTTTAAACTTTACTTTTTTATATTTATACTTGCGGCGCGCCCTCGCTTCGCTTCGGTGTAGAGCTGAAGTGTAGACTACAGTTTTTGTTCTTAGGCTTGTTTATTATACACAATGACATTCATCTATGATTCTTCTTATACCTGCATGCAAAGTCTCAGCCCGATCGGTTTAAAATTGACAAAGTTTCATACAAACTTTCATTCCCTATTTTATCCCCTTGGTGGTAGAATTGATCAAAATCCTTTCTTAGCGGATGCCTACGTCATAACATCTACCTGCATGACAAATTTCAGCCCGATCCGTCCAGTGGTTTGGGCTGTGCGTTAATAGATCACTATGTCAGTCAGTCTTTTACCTTTGAGTTTTATATAAATAGATTAATTATTTTTAATTTTATCTTACAATATAAGACTTTAACTAAAAACCTTAAAATATATAATAACTTAAATACATTATTAAAAGGAGTCCCTTTAGGCAAGGTTCCAAAGATACTGGCAGCGCAGCGTTCCACCTTTGAATATCTAGACTAATTCTTTGTCCGAGGTAGCTGCCTGCTCTAGTTACAAGATATTTAGAAATTTAACATAATTTTTAATTTTATATAATATTTCAGTTCAATGTCCTCGGCGTTCAATTAACCTTGTAGAGAGCCTTGCTACGAAGTACCTTCGCCACACGGTTAGAGAGAATATTAAAAAAAATCGCTATGTTATATGTCATGTGTCACCATCTGTCAAGTCATTAGTTTTTCTGTTACGGATGCCTTTCACGCGTTATTATTAAGTATTTCGGGTCAATTTTTTATTAGTTTACGTAGAACGGTTCAATTTACGTAAAAAATATACACCAAATTATGACCGCACGAATTTAACAATGAAAATGTTTTTTTCGTTCGCTCCAGTAGGCCTTCATTTTAGCTTGAAGTGCGACTCCGATACTGGTGCACCTGCACAACAGAGTTCACCCGTCCTCTAGCGCAGTATACACTAGTATTTTCTAAGGCAACGCTGCATTATCCCCTTTTCAAAGTGAGATTGCGTAGACGAACGAAACAGTAAAACTGTACTTCCAGGGCCCAAAAGGTGATACTTGTTTTTTTTGTAGAAAAGGTTTTTTTACCGCTGCCGCTGCCGCGGCACGCTCGCTTTGCTCGCTCGGCTCGCGCGCTATGGTCACAACACTAACCTAACCTAACCTAGTGTGAAGTATCACCACTTGATAAGAAAAGTAAAAATTTTCAATATTTTTTTCTAAAAAACTACCAGTGATAAGTGTGACATTTTTTTTTTAATAATGTGGTAAACAGAAACCTTTTTAACAACAAAAATGCGAAATTACAACAAACAAAACTGTGAAGTTTTTACTTTTGGGCCCTGGAAGTACAGTATATCCACGCTGCATCATCCCCTTTTCAAAGTGAGATTGCGTAGACGAACGAAACAGCTAGGCTCTTTTGGCCACAGCCATCTCCTCGTCTGTACGTTTTAGTCAGTAAGAGTCTGCCATAACTCAGCAGCCAGCTGTGGGGTATGCAGACGATTTTACACCCCCCCATCCCTTGAGAGGAATACAGCGATACACAGACCTAGATTTCAGTAGACGCCTCATATACTTAAAATTATATAGAAACAGAGCATGTTAGATTATGAGTACTCACGAAGACAAGTGATGGCAAAAAGGTAAATAAAAAAATCAAAAAACCCGACTGCTTAAATTATATCTAATATAATAATAAATATAAATAAAAAATTAAAAGAAAAATTAAGTCCAGTAGTCTATAATTCTGTTAAATAAGGAACAAAACTACTTTAACAGTCGGGACCCATTAGATATTCAAGAATGGATCAATTTTTTCAATACCGACCCCACAAATATCACAAATAAAATATCGCATTCCACTCGGTTCAAGCTACAAACCGCTACAATTTTTTGCGTTCATGTCGTATATTTTTTTTTACAAATCTGGTTTTATGAACAAGTATCTCTTATCTAATAGACAAGTCCGTCCGTCCGTCCGTGGTGCTGTTTCAGCGGCCAAACCGTAAGAGATAGATATAGAGAATGTTTAAGTTATAAGTTAAGAATAGTCTGATAAGACTACAAACCGGATGTGAGTAACATAGCACTTCCGGCTTTCGAGAAATCACGTGATTTCTATTTCAAACGAAACCACACAAAATCTCCGAAGTTCTCAATTAATTAAATACATTTTTTTTTTGTGAACATTTGGTTCAATGGTTTGCTAGTTATTGTTATTCTCCCTTATCCCTCCATCACCTTTTCTTCAGAGGACCACGCGTGCTGGCCTACGTTGCCACCGACTTACTGTGGCTACTATTCCTACACGAACAAAGAAATTTAGTGACTCATTTCTTTGTCGTACTATTCGTAAATGGAATTCTTTACCCGCGCAAGTGTTCCCTCCTTCCTATAATCTGGGGTCCTTTAAGAGAGGCGTGAAGAAGCATTTTTGCAGGCCGGCAAGGTGAGGATGATTGGTGTAGCAGTTTATAACTGCTGTACCAGCTATCTTCGCGTTTAGACTTTATTACCACTTAACATCAGGTGGGGTAGAGTCATTTGCCTACCTTAATATATAATAACTAGCTGACCCAGCGAACTTCGTACCGCCATAAAAAATAGGGGTTGGTGGTAGAAAGTTGAAAATTTAGGGATATATGTATTTTTGTATGATGTATCATAAAAAAAAAAAATAACTCTAAAATTAAAAAAAAAAATTGGGAAGGATTACCCTTAACATTTAGGGGGATGAAAAATAGATGTTGTCCGATTCTCAGACCTACCCAATATGCACACAAAAAGTTGTTTTTGTCGTTCTGTTCCCGCGCAAAAATTTTTGGAACGAAGTTCCTTACGGCAGGCTTGGAAGGGATAGGGATTTTGCTGCGCGTCCGAACTGAAAAAAAAGTGATAGTAAAACCGTAAGAAAAAAATCCGTGAAAAAAAAGTGCGTTGAATAAAACCGTTAAATGAGGGAACTTCGTTCCTACCTGCATCATTTTTTTTAAAGTTTCCCCTCCCATAGTGATTTCATAAAACTACACTTTTTTTGGATTAATATTTTTCAGTTTAATGTTAAAATATATAATATAGCTTTCACTAGAATATTAATGATTTGTAAATTACCGGACAGCCCCGTCCACCAAAAGTCGGTTCTATCGCGTCCATCATTAAACTGACATTGTTCCACAGATTTCGTTGTTTTTGTCGTTCCGTTCCCGCGCAAATGCCACAAAAGGGCGCGCAAAATCCTCCCAAAACATAAAAGATTTGGACAAAGGCTTGAAATGAGTGGGCACTATCTTCGGTACGTGCTCCAGAGAGAGGTAACTAATGAATGGAGTAATTACAAGCCTGTTTTATGCCGTACTTATTTTTGTTGTTGTACCTATATCGCCGTAAGGCTGCGCTGTTTCGTGGCTGCGTGGAGCGAGACTCCTTTGTCTGATTTCGGAGAAGAAAAGTTGACCTCTTTATGTAGCGTTTTGGCGCGAAATCGACCTTTAGTCTGTATCTTGAAACTCGATCGTGACGATAAAGGAATCCGTTTTAAGCACAATATTATATTATTATACGGGAATGAAAAGCTTTCGTAGGCACTCCATATAAATATAAACTTTTTTATGGAGGATTGTGAGTTTTGCATAATGAAAGTTTACATAGAGAAGAAGAGAAAAAAAACTAATATTATAGCTATAAGGAGCTAGAGGAGCTCGATGGCGCAAGCGGTTAGCGCGATCAGCTGCGATCGTTGAAGTTAAGCAGCTTTCGCAGTGGTCGGTCATTGGATGGGTGACCAAAAATTTACTATCTCGAGTTCCTCCGTGCTTCGGAAGGCACGTTAAGCCTTTGGTCCCGGCTGCATCTGCAGTCGTTAGCACCCACCAATCCGCACTGGGCCAGCGTGGTGGGTCGTGGCCCTATCTCCTTATTCCATCCATAGGGAAGGCCTGTGCCACAGCAGTGGAGACATTAATAGGCTGATGATGATGATGATGATTATAGCTATATAGATCAAATTTAAGCCACTTGGTGCATTTATTCCTGAATGATCAAAATTTTATTCGACAAAGCTCTTATTTTGTTGCAATAAAAGCTATTAAAAGTTTTATACTACATTCCTCCTATAAGAATAAAAGGAAACGTCTCTGAATTTTTAGACACCACACCAACACCTCCAATGGCACGGAGATTTAATACCCTGAGTCTTTCGGAGTTGCGTGAAGAAGCAACTTGGAGGCTGTCAAGGTGAGGATGGCTGGTGAAACTGCCACATCAGCTATTAATTTGTATATATATATATATATATATATATATATATATATATAAATTTCAAAAGAAGAAAGAAAGAAAAAAATAAATTTTATTGACCACTAGCGGCCCGCCCTCGCTTCGCTTCGGTGTAGAGCTGCTGTGTAGACTACAGTTTTTGTTCTCAGGCTTGTATTATACACAATGACATTCATCTATGATTCTTCTTATACCTGCATGCCAAATTTCAGCCCGATCCGTCCAGTGGTTTGGGCTGTGCGTTGATAGATCACTATGTCAGTCAGTCACCTTTGAGTTTTATATACAATATATAGATAAACAGTATTGTTAACCTAAATAAAAAGAATAAAATATTTTTTGCCCAACTAGGTCCCTACCTCAGCTTGATACTACAGCAATACCAGGGCAGCTGCAGCGCTGATGATTATGTATGATATTTGTGTCTGGACTCTCCCGTCACTTAACAATGGTCACTTGTTCTTTTCTACCACCATTGTACATCGAACGTGCAACCACTACGTCATCGAGTACAGCAAACAGCAAGTAAGTTTTAGCGTGTTTACAAGCAGGTGACGTCATTATAGGCTCTGCCAATCCCAAGCGTTTTGGGGCACGTAACAATAGATCAATTTCATGATTTTTAGTATTATTATCAACTACTCTGCTGCTCTTTATCTCTGTATCACCATTTGTAACCATATTCTGCAAATAAAGATTATTATGATTATGATTGCTTTTTGTCTGAAATCACCAATAATTTGTTCTTTATTTTTCATACTTTCAAATAGGATGTTGCTGGTAACCTCTGTGCCGGCGACAAATTCGAGCGCTGAAGTTCATTTTAACCATATTAGGTCACAAAACACAGAAAAAGGTTGGAAAGGCGTTCATAGAACGCAGTACGGGAACCGATTTCGCTGGCTCGCCCCCACTACATTTCCACCTAATAGATAATAGCCAATCCAACGACGCGACATCAAACAATCGAACCAATCACAGCTCACACCGGAGAGCAACGACGCAATCAGAACCAAGTTTCGGTCAAGTAATGAGCATTTTCTCACCCATAACTGTGGCGCGCCTGCTCCGCCCTTCTGTGGTCTTGTCTACATACGACACCGCCGCCGTCAGAGTCTCAGATACGCCCTCTAGTTGAGCCGACGCCCTCAGGTTCGAGTGGTCTAGTGGCTCCAAACGGAGAGGAGACTCCCCGCCTTGGGAAGCTGCCATCCGCCTGGAATACTTCTTGAAGCACTCGCCAATTCTCGGCTTGAGGTCCCCTTAGGATCTCGCCGTCCCCAAACCCGGTGACGCTGTAAAGGTCATCTGCGACCAACAGCATACACACTCAAAAAAAACTTAAAAAAAACTGTATTCTGTACTTATGGTGGTATTTTTTCCACACTATGCCACTTCCTAATTAGCTTGACATCGTACCAAACCGTACAAGAAAGTAATACCACTTATAAATAACGCAACGAACTCGGGCCGATAACGGAGTGATAAGCGACTTCCCATACCAGGAGATAATAAAAGAGACGTCGCAAAAAGAGTGAAAAAGACAACACTAGCTATAATGTGTACCTACGTCCGGTCGAGCCCGTCTCGAGTTCCCGGGACGGTAGCATTCGAGATGCACCCAATAATAATCTACTTGTGTAGCCGTGATCTTCAACCGTTTGTGCACTCCAATTGTCAATTTCATTATTGGAAAAGGAGAAACTACTCATCTGTTTCAAAAGAAGCATAACTTAGGGTCACTTTCTTAATTCAAAAGTTATTCACGTTTAAGTATCATTTTATCTCTATTAAACTTTAAACAATTGACAAAGATGGAATGATGCGTTAAACCAATTAAGCCTAAGTTAGGTGCAAGTAGGCCTTATAGTGATGTACATTGTTTTTTTTTTATTATTAAGTTATTCGTCGACAAAAAACTAAATGCAAACTATAATATAGAAAAACTCAAGCAAATAAAAATTGATAAATAAATGCAACCATAAATAACACTTGCCTAATTCTCGCTGGTTCCTAAAAGACTCAGTGAATTGTGAATGGATGTTTTGCAGTTAGCCACACTGCAAGTCTCAAAACTTAGTACTAAACGAGGCTCTTCAAACTAAATGAGAGGTTCAAAAACTTATTTTGTCTACCACCCCCTTTAAGAATTGATAATTATATGACATCCCTACAAAATATAGTCATATTAACTAACTAGCTGTAAGTTGACTTCAACCCATGTTTGCAAGTATGATGTCAACTTTAAAGGACATGGTAAAGTTTTGTATGAGCGACTGCCCTGGCAATGTATAAATACTGTACTTAGTAATAGTTAATGGTAAAAAGCTAAGTATTTATAATTTCTATGAAAAAAGGCTCAGGAACTTTTGATAAAGTCACAATCTTGAAAATTATGAGAACTCCTACTATGTCATTACCTTACTAAAGTTGATAAAAGATGTTGACAATTATTTACAGAGTGATCAATTTCGCATTTTCTTAGAATCTTTCTTCCCATTTCTCTGTATAACTCTTCAAAAAAAAGTTTTAAAGCAAAAACAAATACAAATAATTTGTTATCGTCGGCCTGACAGGTAATCTGTGAAGTTTTATTTTGTCCATTTGCAAAAATTAAAGGATTAATTATCATACAGCCTTGTCTCAAGCCTAAGCAGAATAATAAAATCTATTATTTTAGGCCTTCCGTGATTTGTTGTAACAAAAAATAGGGCCAAATATGTTATAGTTTGAAGGAGTTTAGAAATAATATTGTTTCTTGCGTTAAACTTACACAGATATATATTTTGTGTATATTTATTGTTCATTTATTTTGTAAAACGGAACATTTTGCTTTTGAAACAGACATGGAAGTCAATTTTTATACTTTTAAATATTTGATTATTTCACGAAAGTTGTATGAGAATAATAAACACGTAATAATTAATAAAAAAATATTGTAAAGTTACGGGCTAGTTCGAAATATTTATACACGTTAAGGGCAGTTTCTTAGCCATGTCCTTTGACTACACTGTATGAAATAAAACAGGGAGAAAAAAAGCAGCCCTTGCTGAGTCTATTGCTGGTTCTTCTCAGTACAAGGTCTCCCGTCCGCGCCGGCGCCGTAGTTTTGCGAACCGATGCAATGTCGTAGTTTTCGACTTTCACATGTGCTTGTAAAAGCCTTCACTGAATAAATGATCTAAAGAAAACATAACTAGAAAAAAATCCACGCGGACCAGGCAGCAGACGGGACTCGAACCCGCACCCTTCGCAATCCGGGCGAATGCACTGACCAATTATGCTACCGCGGCCCTCACGGACCGCGTCGAAATTCTTCTAGCCATTCTTAAGCTGCAAGGCAGCGCCATCTCTTCGCATTATAGGTACTATACCCACAATATATTTTCTTCAGATTTAAACATCAAGCAGTTACATGCTTTAAAATAATAAAAATTATGAATAAATGATTTTTGCATTGAATTGAATTAACCAATTTGTATTATTAATGACTAACTTTTTTCTCCGTCTATCCGGTAAGAGATTACCAAAAAGTATTGGAAACGTATTTTATTTTTCACATACTCAAAAAACATAACAGATTTTAGTATATTGATTTGAAATGTCACATGACGTCACGTCTTGGTACATTTTTTTCTTAGACGCCCCCACTTGACGCGCTTTTTCTTTGCAATTTTTTATTTGATTGACAAAAGAAAAAATAAATGCCAATTATTTTTTTAACTACCTAACTGATGGACTAAATAGGATTTCGTTTATTTTACCCCGTCTCACCTCATTACCTCATTTTGAAACATACCTAATAACATATAGTCGTGAAAAATAATGTTAATTAATACAATCTAATAATAGAGTACAACACTAAATAGTTTTTCTTGCTGTAAAAAAAAATAAAAGTCATACACATGACTGCCTTTGGCTGCGTTGTTTCAACATCCCCCAATTTTCTCTAAAATCCCTATTTAAGAAAGACAACACAAATTAAAGAATGCTTTTCATTATTCTATTTTCTTTTTATTTAGCATGTATCGTCTATATAAATATTTTAAAATATATTAGTTTTCCATTGAAATATAAAATTAAATCTTACAAAAACGTGTACTTTCCCACGTTGTGATCGATTGATCTTCGCAATAACAACATAACGCGGTCCAATATAATAATAAAGACCGGTTTATATCTATAAAAAGGCACAGACTACAGTTCAATAGCCGCAGGTGTATCGCCGAGACAGATGCACCTGATGTCGCGGGCACGTGTGAATTAAAGTTTATGTCAAACGTCCAATTATTGCGTTTGACGCTTACCTTTTTGAATGGAAGCGTTTGAGCGTTACCTTAAAAGGGCTCTGATGCAATTCAGCGCGCCAAAATTGAAATATTCCGTAATATTGGGACAAAAATATCGATTGCGCTAGCTTTTTAAATATTTGTTTTTTCTTTTGTTTGGTCATGGTATTATGGTTTACTCTGCCTTCATTTGGTTTATTGTTCTTTTTAGTATTCCTCTAGTTCTTAAAAGGTTTTCACACATGAATGTATTAAAAGCAAATACAGACGTTTTCGGAAGATTGCATTGATATTATATAAATAAATAATATAATAATAAATTAGTATTTCCAACACTCACACCAATCAGCCTAGCCCCAAAGTAAGCACTATAAAGCTTGTGTTATGGGATACTAGGGTAATAGATCATCATCATCATCAGCCTATTAATGTCCCCACTGCTGCGGCACAGGCCTTCCCTATGGATGGAATAGGGAGATTGGGTCATGACCCACTACGCGGGCCCAGTGCGGATTGGTGGGTGCTAACGACTGCAGATGCAGCCGGGACCAACGGCTTAACGTGCCTTCCGAAGCACGGAGGAGCTCGAGATAGTAATTTTTGGTCACCCATCCAATGACCGACCACTGCTAAAGTTGCTTAAGTTCAACGATCGCAGCTGAACGCGCTAACCACTTGCGCCATCGAGCTCCTCAATAATGGATAGAATACATAAACTGTACATATATAAGTATATTTTTATAGAAATACATATTAAACATCCATGACTGGAGTACAAATGCTCGTATTCATCACACAAAGATCTGCCCCCACCGGGATTTGAACCAGGGACCTCTCGAGTCGGCGACATCATGTGTACATACATACATACACCGGCGTACAAACCACTCGGCCACGGAGGTCGTCAATATAACATATATGCTACTCTGTCCGGCAGAAAAACGGACCACAATTTCATTTTATTCGCCTAAATTTGTCCATAAGATTGCATAATAGAACCTCGTTATGATATGCCTCAATTTTAATACTGTATAACGACTTGAAATTACATGGCGTTAAAGTAAAATTAATCAAAACAAAGGTATCTAAGAAATTTTCTTAATTACATACGAATTTTCCATATAAACAAGTCTGCTATCAAATTGCTATCTCACCAAGGCTTCAGTGTGCGCATCAAAATAATAATATATAAACACGGAGAAGGCACTTTCACATGAAAACAAAATATTTTCCCTAAAAAGTAATTATGCGAAGCCCCTTTAAGTCGAGACTAATTATCACTTTTTCCCTGCTGACGTCATCGACTTTTTGTCCATTTGCAATTATGTACAAATAAATTGCTCTACTCCTGACGGAATATCCATTTGACTTCATTACAGGGGAAGCAATAATGACCTCTCACAGTTGCTTTTCCGAATCTATTAAAAATACTAAAGAAAGAAAGAAAAAGGTTTTATTAACCCAAATTACATTTCAATAAAAAGAAGGAATATAAAATTATAATATTATAATAAAACAATATATTATAATAAGAGGTAACCAGGATGATGACCCTGTCTCAGCAAAAGCTGGTGCGACAATAGTCGCATCAGCGCTGATGTTCTGACAAAATATATATGTATTTATAAACATTAATAATATATAATTAGACTGTAGAATCTATCCAGAAAAAGGTAATGCGGGCTTGGCTCCACGTTACCGTTAAGCGAAAGCGATATATGAATAAAGATAATTAGCTCCGCCGCAATTTCCGTTCACAAGTTATGGCGTGTCCAAGGATATATATATTATATTTGTTTCTTATGTTTTCACGCACACCACTCATTAAATAAAACAAGTTTCAACGGTATAGATGCTCTGGGGGGATTGTTGGCGCAAGTGGTTAGCGCGTTCGGCTGCGATCGTTGAAGTTAAGCAACTTTCGCTGATCGGTCATTGGATAGGTGATATTACCACGAGCTCCTCCGCGTATAATATACGTACTTTTTAGTTCATTTCCGGTAATCTGTAAAAACTGCAATCTTAATTTTTACTATATGTATCAACGATATTAAATACCCTAGATACACCACGTGTGCTAAAAGTGTGTCCCAATCAAGAAGTGCTTGAACACCACTCAAGCACTTCTTGGGTCACAGTTACGTGGACCGTTGAAAAGTCAAGTTACCGCAGAGCACAAACAAATGCGCAAAAATACATATGGTATCTAAAGTGCCGTTTTTTTCAACAGGTAGATAATTGCATTTCGAACTGTCATAACTCTTTGATATGCATTAAAGTTGACTTACAATGTTTAAATAAATGCCTTATATTGTTTTTGACTACGCGATCATCTTACGGAGCTCCGTGGATCGTCCAATGTACCTTTTGGACAGGTTTCAGGCACGATTTTGTTCCTGTTGGTTTATGTAGGGTATTTTATATCCTTAATATATACCTATAAGTTCGTTGCTAACTTCTATTTGATTTATAAATTTTGTAAAGCTTAGATTATTTGTAAGTTGAGGTAAAAAAACTTTGTCCCTCGTATTATATAGGTTTTAGGCTAAGTATTTCAATAGGTATGATGACTATTTTTTTTTCTTCGTTTATCAGGTAGATAATCAAAAAGTATTGGACACGTCATTTTTTTTCATTTTCATTTTTTCACATAATATAAACATTGCAGAGATATATTGATTTGAAATGTCGCATGACGTCACTTTTGGTACAAACTTCACTTAAAATTGAGGTCACGAGCCCCGCGCTATAAGTTTGTCATTTTATGGTTGATTGCCCAAAGAAAAAATACGTGTCCATTATTTTTTGATCATCTAATTGACGGGCTAAATAGAATGTCATTTATCCCGCCCGTCATCACCCCTATTGGCCAATTGAAAAAGTGTGCGAATTCGTAAGCGCGCTACAACTTACAGCTTGTTAATCCGCTTCTTGCTCATGAATCCCGGAAGAATCTTGATATTTTTAAACGGTGGCAGCGGATAAAGGAAGAAAGAAGTTTAAAACTGTATTTATTATATATAATGAATAATAAAATTTAAGAAGAAGAGATTTTCTCAATTTAGGAACAAACGTGACAAAAATTAACTCGCAGGTTTAGTACAGGAGCTCTACTCTCTTTCTCCGAAAGGAAATTTCGGCAACGATCGAATTTTAAACGAAATTTCGTCAGTGACTCTATTTCATTATCGAACACCCACATAAAGTTCAGAATCGCAAACAATTTCGTGAACGAATGGAATGATTCATGTTTGTGAGTTCTTTTTGTCTCTACTTTTTAGATTACCTTTTACTTGGAAACAATATTACTTTACGACAAAATTTTCGATGACATTAAATGAACCTTCTTTGACAGTGTTAGCCGACTAATTTGTAGAGTTGATGCAAGCCATTGCATGTCAACCTAAATTTGTCGTATAATACTTTGAAGTATTGGATATTTAATAATAAGATCTATAGCTACATATTTAATTGACAAGAGTTCACAACACAACATCACGAGCGGTAACATCCGGTAGATTGCCGGGCCGGTTGCGGCTGCACCAAACCGGATAATGGCGGAAATTACCGGATCCGGCCGCGCTTAGCATAATCGAACGGCTAATGAGGTTGAGTACAAGTCCGAGACGGGTGGCAGATTACAAGCGCAGCCGACACTGCTGCTTGTGACTGCGATCGACCGCAGTGTCGTCTGCGACTGCACAATGCATATTTATTTATTTATTTAATAGGTACACAAACAGAATGCAGTTATCACATGGTTAAAAAACATAAATTTGGTAAAAATCTAAACTGCCATCCAAAACAGTGTACACAACATAAATAAAATCATGGCAAGATAAAAGCAAAACAAAACTTTAAAACTAGGCTTAATCGTTTAACATAGTTAATAAAACGAGGTAATAAAAATAAAATAAAATAAAAAATAAAATATAAGCATAAAGCCATACCTCAGTCCACAGAACACAGAAAGTGGTAAGAACGGTGATCGTGTACCGTTTGTACGTCAACACGGCATTCCTAAACTTTGTTAAACCAGTTTTTTTTATATTTTTTTTATTTTATAGTCATATTTTTTATATTATTTGCATTTGTAATGGAAAGTGACTTTATGAGTTTCCTCATATTGAAGTCATTTTTGAATTTGATGACTCTGTTTAAAATACAGGGAGAAAGAAACAGCCCTTGCTGAGTTTCGTGCCGGTTCTTCTCAGTACAAGATCTCCCGCCGTAGATTTTCGAACCGATGGATGGCGTATCTTTTCGACATTCACAAGTGCTTTTTTTTTTAATTGAATTTTGTATTTTGATGAAGTTGCTCGATGACGCGGATGATTAGCGCGTTCAACTGCGATCGTTGAAGTTAAGCAACTTTCGCAGTGGTCTGTCATTGGATGGGTGACCAAAAATCTTCTGTCTCGAGGTCCTCCATGCTTCGGAAGGCATGTTAAGCTTGTTTTTGCGTCGGTGAGTAAGCTTCCAGGGTGCCACGGGGTGCGGCTACGTGCGCCGCCCAGTCGAATGGCTTTATAGACGTCGGCGCCCGGACGGGCACCCTCAAAGGGGGGGGGGTGTCCGAGTAGCCACAGCCGCTCGGACCTCCCACGAATGCTGTCGTCCGCGTATCTCATCTCTTTTCCTAGGAGAAGGGGCGAGGACGTTGGCGACCGAGAGAGGGGAGAGGGACGAACTACGCTTCCCCTCCCGCTCCCCCCTTCCAGGAACGGTGGCCTCACACTTGTAGGTTTGTCCTACAAAGGGGGGCGGCGGAGGGTTGCTTGGACGGGTACGCAGCGGACGGGGGGCGGTACGGTGGGCACTAGGCTGCGTACTCAGCTCCCAAGCGCGGGCCTACCTGCGTACGTCTTCAGGGTCCCCGCAATACCTCGGGAGAGCCCTGGCGAGGCCGGGAAGCTGCTGGATGCGGGGATGCGGAGAAATCCCTCACCAGGGGATCCCGCGGCTCCGCATCAAGCTATGTTGATTTAAAAAAAAAAGGGCGCCACGGGGTAGGGGATTGGATCAGGGCAGCCAACGGCACGTGATATTTTTAAATATATAATATTCCATATTATTCCCAACATGCCGGACTGACGACATCGTCAAATGTGCTGGGAGCCGCTGGATGCGGATAGCGCAGGACCGCGCATTGTGGCGTTCTATGGGGGAGGCCTATGTCCAGCAGTGGACGGAGAAAGGCTGATGGATGGATATAATATTTAGTGATATTTTCTATGGCAAGCGTCTATAAGCTATAATGGCCGCTTATCATCGGGCGAGTCATATGCTAGTTACATAAAAAAAATCCGTCTGTGATATAAACATATATATGTTAGTAAAAATTTCACAATATACGCGATCGAGTAAATTCTCTAGTCGACCATTACGTAGCGAGCTGGTAATAACTGCTTCTAACTAGTAATTACTGGCACTTTTCTTGGCCTCGTTCAGCTTTCGTTTGGCCAATTTTGTAAGTTGAGACTTACCGCCCTTAGGTCAAGGAACGAATTCTAGGACAACCCTTATTTAACAAAACGGCTGTAGTTTTCTGTGGAAACGACCTCAGTTTTCACCCCGGATATGATTTGAATTAGTTTAAATTCGTTTTCTAATTACAAATCACACCGCGGGTTCCGCAGGGAAAAGTGAGTTTAATCTTACGAAATAGCACTGCTGTTATGGTTTCGCATATAAGTACTTCGCATATAAGGTGTCTGGTTTTGGATGCATCATGCGTTGACACCTTCATGCGACCTCAGTTGAACCCTGTGCAGCTGCTATAACAGCTGAGTGTAATAAAAGGCGCAAGTACCGGGATTTGGGTGAGACATATTTTTTCCTGCCTTTTGCTGTAGAGACAATGGGTCTTTGGGGCCCTGCTGCAAAAGTATTTCTTAAGGATATGACTGCTCGCCTGTGCGAGGCTACGGAGGACCCAAGATCTGGTAGCTTTTTTGCTCAAAGAATTAGTTTGGCGATACAGCGAGGCAACGCTGCCAGTCTTCTGGGGACCGTGCCCGCACAGGCGAACTCAATGAAATATTTAATTAGTAATTATTGTTCTACCTTTTGTTGACATTAGAAACTTTTACTATTTGTGATGCAAATAAGTACTATATAATATACTTATGCTCGTATTCATCACTCAAACATCTACCCCCAGCGGGATTTGAATCCGGGACCTCTCGAGTAGGCGACACTTTGAAACCCGGCGTACAAACGACCTCAGTGGCCGAGAGGCTGCCAATAGTTAGTATAATGGTGTAGGACATATACTATTGGAAGACCTGGTTCGACAAGGAAGTGTATGTATTAACTAGTGGGTGCCCGCGACTCCGTCTGCGTGGAATTAGTGATTTATGTAGTTTATTTTTTATCCATCCTGCGTTTCCAGAAGTTTAGACTAATCGCAAACTTTATAATTTATTAAAATCTTTAATTCTATTAACTCAAAGAATAAGATTTTTTCATACAAACTTTCATCCCCTTTTATACCCTATTAGGGGTAGATTTTTGAACAACACTGATACACGTTATTCTTTATTTCTGGTCCTTCGTAAAAATACTAAGTTTCGAGGTAATCGAAATGCGCTTCAAAATTCATCCATATAAAAACTTCGACACCCTCCAAATCGCCTTGAAATCCACCCCCGAAGGGGTTAAAGTTAAAGATGAAAGTTTGTATGAAAAATCTTATTCCTTAAGTTAATAGACTTGAAACTAGGCACGAATACTTATCTAAAAAATATAAAGTTTGTCATTTTTAGTTTTTGAAGTTTTTGTTTTAGAATTAGTTGAGGAAAACTAAAAATGACAAACTTTATATTTTTAAGATAAGTATTCGTGCCTAGTTTCAAGTGTATTAACTCAAGAAATAAGATTTTTCATACAAAGTTTCATCTTTAATTTTAACCCCTTCGGGGGTGAATTTTGCATATTCCTTTCTTAATGCCCTCCTAGACCTTATAAGAAACCTACGTGCCAAATTTGGAGTCTCTAGAATTTGGGCTGTGCGTTGATACGCCAGTCAGTCAGTCAGTTTCTTCTTTTATATATTTAGACTAGCGGCCCGCTCTCGCTTAGCTTCGATGAGAGCTGAAGTGTAGACTACAGTTTTTGTTCTCAAGCTTGTATTATACACAATGACATTCATCTATGATTCTTCTTATACCTGCATGCAAAGTCTCAGCCCGATCGGTTTAAAATTGACAAAGTTTCATACAAACTTTCATTCCCTATTTTATCCCCTTGGGGGTAGAATTGATCATCAAATCCTTTCTTAGCGGATGCCTACGTCATGCCATCTACCTGCATGCCAAATTTCAGCCCGATCCGTCCAGTGGTTTGGGCTGTGCGTTGATAGATCACTATGTCAGTCAGTCAGACACCTTTGAGTTTTATATATATAGATATTGTTTGTCTGTTTCACTAACAGAAACATAACACAAGCACAAAGTATTTGAAGTTATTAAGGTTACTTTCCCAGACAGGCGCTCCAATTTGAGCGAGTAATCCGCTGTACTCAATCTCCCTTAAAATAGTAGTCATATTTATTAACATAAATAGAATGATCCTTTATAAATATATCTGTACCCAATTCTTAACCCATCAACTGCTGTACAGACTCGGAAAAAACACATTTATTCCTTCCTCCCATAGGAAATCCCTGAAATGGCACACCTTAATTAATGACCCGTTTAATGGCCGCTAGGTACTACTGCCTCTTTTTTCATATATCTATCTCTCTCCCTCTCTCGCGTTCGAACATAAATTTATTAATTAACCTGCCTCTACCTTTTTTTTCTTAGTTGTATTTGAACTTAAGTAATGTATGGACAGATTGCTCTGGTATGGTCACGTAAAGACTATTTCGTTTTGATTTATCTAAATAGATGAAGGGCTCGACGTAACGCGTTTCGTGTCATTATCATCATCATCGTCATAAGCCTATTAATGTTCCTACTGCTGGGGCACAGGCCTTCCCTATGGATGGAATAGGGAGTTTGGGCCCAGTGCGGATTGGTGGGTGCTAACAACTGCAGATACAGCTGGGACCAACGGCTTAACGTGCCTTCTGAAGCACGGAGGAGCTCGAGATAGTAAATTTTTGATCAACCATCCAATGACCGACCACTGCGAAAGTTGCTTAAATTCAACTATCGCAGCCGAAAGCTCTAACCACCACATCGAGCTCCTCAAATGAGTAGTAGCACCATAAAAATAAAAACATATTGATAAAATAATATTTACTAAATTAATATCATCCTACTAAAAAGTTACATGGTGCCTTGACTTACGAATTAGATGTCGGTTAGACGAAAATAACTTGGCCCACCATACATTTTTTGTCAAATAAAAACATACGTCAAATAGTAAGGTGTTATCGCCATTGGTTCAAAAAACACCAAGACGTATGTCACTTCAGCGTTGAGAACAATATTTTTTTAAGAAAAATTGAGTTGCTTAAGCTCCAAAAACCGGCCAAGTGCGTGTCGGACTCACGCACCGAGGGTTCCGTACAAACCTGTAGGTAGGTAATTTCAAGGTTCTAAGTTCACGGGAAGTACCTTGTAGGTTTTGATTCCCGTGCGCGTGTCGAAAATTTGCGGAAATTCGCGGCATAAACGGCTGTATCTTTTGATTGCTTTGTCTCAGAAGTTTGATTTTTTCACAGCTCCAAGGGACAGTAGATCCAAGTATTAAATATGAATTTCAGTTTGATACCTCCACGCGTTCCTGAGAAAACCGGTCTTGACGGACGGACAACAAAATGATCCTATAAGAGTTCTGTGTTTTCCTTTTGAGGTACGGAACCTTTAAAATGTACTCAAAACTTCACGAAACATAACCAGATCGACGCAGAAAAAAAACCGAACGGTGTGAATTGTTTTTTAAGCAGTTAACCGTGCTTAAACGTTTGTATTGTGAATATTTGATTGAATTAAGTAGATACCTACATAATTTAACATGGTAAAGAGCAATAGTCGATATTGTGCTGTTTTTTGTTGCTTAAACTCTTCAATAATTAAACTTTTTATACTAATGCGTTTTTTTTTTCCAACACTCACACCAATTAGCCTAGCCCCAAAGTAAGCACTGTAAGGCTTGTGTTATGGGATGCTAGGGTAACGGATAGAATACATATACTGTACATGTATAAGTATATTTATATAGAAATACATATATATACATACATTTTTTTTTTTTTTTTTTTACTGGCAACACTGGCCGGTTAACTTGTCAAATTGTATCAGCTGTTTTAAAAATTAAATTTATTAGAATTTTCATAATATATGTAACTAAAATAGCAATTAAAGTGAAGTTTAAGTTGTAAATATTGTGTGGTGTTGTTTTACAAAGTATGAGTTCGACGACATTTAAATAAATGAGTCTCGAAAATCGTAACGACTAAGTACCTACTTTGCAAAGTTCAATAAAAGGAAAAAACCGTGGACTGCTGCATCATAAACCGGGGGAGTACATTTGTTCTATATATTATTTATTTCTGTAATACTTTAAGTTTCCTTTATAGTATCAATAATTACTTTTGTTGGTAAATTTAAGGTGGCAGGTAGCTTACCTACATTTCATTAATAATCTAGCACTGCATCAAGTATTCTCAATCTCATATACTTAACTATTTACACTGACATTACACATATTACTCAGCTTAACTCACAATTGTGAATTCTGTTGAGAATACAAACAATCAGCAGCAGAAAGCCTCTCTTTCCTTGACATATTGTCTAAGTAAAGTTGATGGTAATTTAGTTGCTACAAACACTTACTTCATAAATACACTTCACATTTACTTCCAATAAACACCTTTTGTATGTGGCTACCAACACAATTAAACTAACAATTTGTTATTGAGATATTTGTTGCTTTATTCAGTTAGGAAAAATTAATGAGACATAGCAACCTATTATAATATTGAGTGCTTATTTACTAAATATTAATAAATATCGAATATTATCCATTTAGTTGGTCTATCAATTAAGATAAGATAAGCAGTTTATTAATTAATTCTGTATTATTATCTACCCTCATATAATATCAATAAAAATTAAATTGTTTTTGGGAATTGTGCAGTATAAAATATAATAATAAGTAATTCTGAACCAAACTCACATTTTCTAACTCATTTCAGGTTATATATAAACAATTACAACTCAACTACAACAATGATGACCCGCAAAGCTGCAGCTCAATGCACAGAGCTTCAACTGAGGCATGCTCTTGAAGAACTCAAGCATGCAAAGGAGACTTGTAGTCAGCTACTTCAAGAACGCGAGGAGAATGAAGAAGAAATTCGAAAGGTCATAGACAGGAACACGCAGCTTAAGTGTGAACTATCGCATCTTCATACTGAACACATAGAAGTCCAACTACAACGAGACAATTTGAATGATACCATCAGCCACTATGATGAGCAGTTCAGCACTTATGAGAGGGCTCTGCAACGCATCACTGACCTTGAGAAGGAGCTAAGTGCAGCAAATACCCAAATAGCCCATTTTAGGGAAGTACAGCAGCTTCAAGAGTCAGCAAATACCCAAAGTCTTTTTGAGGAACTAATGGCATCACCCGGAGGACCTCTAATGCAGTGCCAGCAGCCCATCTATCCTAAATGTAACACTAACCCCTGTGTAAATGATTTGAATTCTGACAGTTCACGTCAGTGCTCTGCCGGGAAGGGACTTGTTAAGCTTAGTAAGAACAAATTAAAAAGATATGTTAAAGTCAGAAGGTATATTTTAAAAACTAAGAAACTTATAAATAAAGAAAAAACATTTTATAGAAATATTGAGTTTGTTAAAGAACGTACACAGTTATTACAAAAATTAGATATTTGCCGTTCCATAATTGAAGAAAATAGATTAACATATGAACAAAATATGGAGTCATTGAATATTAAGTTAAAAAGCCTTCAGCAATCATTATCTAAAATGACTCAGAATTATAATAACTCCAAAAAACAGATAGATGAATACATTCTGGCCTTTAAGTATCTATCTAACACCTCCCTTCACGAAGACACACCTGTTAAATGTCAGTCTTTGGTATCAAACCAGAGTAGTATTGAACAAAATGACACTGATATAGTATGCGAGTCCATGATCACTAAATCTGTTCACTCGGAGATCACAACTAGTTGTAATTCTTTTAAGCAGAGTAACTGTCAGAAGTATATAATGTTGTGTGACGAATTAGGTAAAGATTTAGGTTGCTTATTAAAAAAACAGCTGGGTGAAAGCATAATTAATTATTGTTTGCCAGGTGCCACAATGCACCAATTAATGAAAAAAATATTAACTTTAGAACTTGACAAAAATACAAGTTTAATTATTTTAATGGGTAATAGAGGCAATATTAACAAAAATGACATTATGACCTACTATAACTCTTTGTGTTCTTTAAATGTAAATAGAATAGTTATGTTTACATTTCCATATAGTAGGAGTCTATCAAATGAAGAGATTAATATTAGGTATAGGCTAAATTTGGCATTAAGTACCATGACTCAGTATAGTAGTCAAATAGTACATCTAATAGATATAAATAAATTAATATATAATTATAAAATGACAAGAGATAAATATTATCTTTCGTATTACAATAAGAGACAAATAGCTTCTTCGCTATTATTTTACTTTACACACATAGCCAAAAATTTGGCTATCACTACTGCTTCTATTGAGCAGCATAATTATGTAGATCAGACCTTGGAATTTGTTCCAAATACTGACATTAATTGTAATTTAAATTAGTTCTTAAGACAACAGAGGAACTCTCTAGCTACAACATGACCAAGGAAAAGTCTAAATACCTAAATATTGTTCACCAAAATATACAAGGCTTTTCTGGTAAAGACCTAGAAGTATGCTTATTTTTAAATGCAAAGAATATTAGAATATTATGTATTACTGAGCACTGGCTCAGAGATTATGAATTAGTTATGAACTTAGATAATTATACAGTTGCTAGTAGTTTTTGTAGGAAATCGGCTATCAGGGGAGGCTCTCTCATAATCTTACAGAATGATCTTAAATACAAAGAACGTTCAGATATTGTTTCACTTTCAGTTGAACGTAATATTGAACTATCTTGTGTGGAACTTGATGAAATTATCATAATATGTGTATATCGACCCCCATCTGGGAATTACACTCAATTTGAGTCCGCTATGGAAGACGCTTTCAATATAGTATGTAAATGTAATAAAGTGCTTGTTGTATGTGGTGATTTTAATATAAATATTTTAGTTAAGTGTCCGTTAGTGGGTAGGTTTCTAAACTTATTTAAATCATATAACTTGGAGCATATCTTCTTTGAGCCTACCCGCATCACACATGCATCAGCAACCTGTTTGGATAATATTTTTTGTAATAGGAAAGTTTTTAATAAATCAATAATAAATTGTTTTAATTCTGATCATAGTGGACAATTAGCCTCTCTTGAACACCATCATGCTTCACACAAACATGACCTAACTTATAGACCAATTACACAAACGGGTATAAATAAATTTAAAGATAGTGTTTATCATAAAATGTCGGACTTACCAGTTTGTAATAATAATAATATTTTATATGAAGATTTATTTAATTTAATTAAAGATGAATTTAATAAGATATTCAAACGCAAAGTAATTAAATGCCATAGCTCTAAAAAGAATTTTAGTGATTGGGCCACACCTGGTATTTACAAAAGTAGAAATAAGTTGTATCAATTATATGCTCTCAAAGCAACCTCATCTGATCCTAAGTTTATAGAATATGTCAAAAACTATTCAAAAACTTTTAAAAAGGTGTGTGCCATAGCGAAAGCTAAATTTTTATCAAAAAAAATTAGTCTATCAGATAATAAAATAAAGACAACTTGGAATATAATTAATAATGAAACTGGAAGAAATAAATTCAATGAACGCACATATTCTTTAAAAATAGACAACAAGATTATTCGGACAGATGATGCCGTTGCCAACACTTTTGAAAATTTCTTTTCTAGTGCACCGTTTGAATCAACTAGAAATCTTAATTCTTGTTCTAGGTTAGCAATGACCCTCCTTGAGTCAAGCGTTGATAAGTGCAGTAATGATTTTTATTTTAGACATATCAGTAGTGATTGTATTATAAAAACATTTAATTCTATTAATATTAAAAAGACAGAGGATTTATGGGGAATATCAACATATATAATAAAACCGATTATCACTGTCATTGCGCCACAACTGGCCATTATATTTAACAAATGTATTGATGAGGGAGTGTTTCCAGATCTAATGAAATGTGCTAAAGTTATCCCTCTTTTTAAGGCTGGTGATAAATCAGATCCCAGCAATTTTAGGCCTATATCTGTATTACCAGCGCTAAGTAAAGTATTTGAGAAAATAATTTATAACCAATTACTAGCACACTTTTCTATAAATAAGCTACTTCATTTAAAACAGTTTGGTTTCACTAGAGGCAAAAGTACTACTGATGCTGGAACTGCACTTCTCAAACACATTTTTGATATATGGGAGAGTAAGCACGATGCTATTGGCATTTTTTGCGATTTATCTAAGGCGTTTGACTGCGTTAGCCATGAAACATTGTTAAATAAAATGAAGCATTATGGTGTATCAAATATTTCACTAAGTCTGATACAGTCTTATCTTTCTGCTAGGATTCAGAAAGTAGTTATAAATGAAGCTGAGTCTACAGGAGCACCCATTTCTATGGGCGTGCCCCAGGGTTCAATATTGGGCCCATTGCTTTTCCTTATTTATATTAATGACCTTCCTCACTTTACAAGAGATTTGTGTGAGACAGTACTATTTGCTGATGACACCTCTTTAGTGTTTAAAGCTAGGAGAGGAAATGATTGTTATGACGAAGTAAATTGTGCTCTCTCTGAAGTCCTTCGCTGGTTTACGGTAAATAATTTAAAACTAAACTCTAGCAAAACAAAATGTGTTAAGTTTACTTTACCTAATGTGAGGCAGGTTAATACTAGTTTAAAAATAAATGAGCAGCCTGTAGAGTTAGTGGATTCTACAAAGTTTCTGGGTATTACTTTAGACTCGCATCTGCAATGGGATCCTCATATTGATGCCTTATCAAGTAGACTGAGCTCTGCGGCCTTCGCTGTTAAAAAAATAAGACTCCTAACTGATGTGGAAACGGCAAGAATGGTTTACTTTGGTTACTTTCATAGCGTTATGTCATATGGCCTTTTGTTGTGGGGCTCAGCTGCTAATATAGAAAGTATTTTCGTACTGCAAAAGAGAGCTGTTCGCGCCATATATAATTTAAAGGCAAGAGAATCTCTTAGAGAAAAATTTAAAGAAATTAATATTTTAACACTGGCATCGCAATACATTTATGAAAATATAATATATGTAAGAAGAAACTATGACGCATTTGCAAAAAAAAGTCAAACCCATAACTTAAACACGAGATTTAAGAACAAGCTTGCCGTTCCATGTTTCAGACTCCAAAAATCTAGAGGTTCATTTCTGGGATGTAGTATTGCATTGTTTAACAAAGTTCCCCAAGATCTGATTGAGCTTCCACTAACCAAATTTAAATCTCAGATTAAGAATACTCTTATGAATAAGGGCTATTATAAAGTTAATGATTATCTAAATGATCGTAATGCATGGACATAGTGTTTCTTGTAATTTCTTATTTGATGGGTATGAGTCAGTTTTGTAACAGTAGTATGGTACCTATCTAATGCCGCTTCCTATATATACTAAATATAAAATTTGTTGTAACTATATATCTATACCCTAAATAATGTAATGGAAGGTGACTTCAGAAGTATGTCTGAAGTCATTTTTCAACTTGACGACTCTGTATATATCAATACAGGGAGAAAAAAGCAGCCCTTGCTGAGTTTCTTGCCGGTTCTTCTCAGTACAAGGTCTCCCGCCGTAGTTTTGCGAACCGATGGCGTAGCTTCTTGACTTTCACAAGTGCTTGTAACAGCCTAGACTGAATAAATGACTTTTCATTTCATTTCATTCATTTCATTTCATTTCATTTCATTTCATTTCATTTCATATAAAAACATCCATGACTGGAGTACAAATGCTCGTATTCATCACACTTACATCTGCCCCCCCCGGGATTTGAACCCGGGACCTCTCGAGTCGGCGACACCATGAAACCCGGCGTACAAACCACTCGGCCGCGGAGGTCGTCGCGTATTTATTATACTAATGCTTTTTTTGATTAAAATATTACACTTAAAATAACATGTATTTTATGTAACACTTCCTAATCCATTCACAACATTTCTTTTTACATACGAAATAAAATATTTACAATCAGAAAACTAGAAACACGATTATGTAGATGAAATTAAAATACTGTAGGCGGGCAGCGCTACCGCGTGGATACGCCCCGCTCGGCCGTAGGCAGTTATTTCAAGGACAGGGCCGAGTCATAATACTGTATAGATAATATTACCGTGGTATAGGCGGTTTTGCCTTTCCACTCTCAATACCATCTTGGTTATTAGGTTTTAAAACTAAAAGATTACGGCAATTAAAAGATTACGGTCTTAACATTCAGTTCATGTCAGCGTCTTTTTCTTTCACAGGCCTTCCCTATGGATGGAATAGGGAGATTGGGCCATAACCCACCAGGTCAGTGCAGATAGGCGGGTGCTTACAAATGCAGATGTAGGCGGGACCAACGGCTTAACGTGCCTTCCGAAGCACGGAGGTACTCGAGATAGAAGACTTTTGGTCACCCATCCGATGACCGGCCACTGCGAAAGTTGCCTAACTTCAACGATCGCAGCCGAACGCGCTAACCACTTGCGCCATCGAGCTCCTCATCGAGTAAGAGTATATCTACTTATTATTCTTTGTGTTAAATTCCTTTTGCATATATCTTATTTCTAGGTAGAATTTTTATACGCAATTTTCAGCGTTAACTACTGTTGTATATCGCACGGTATTTGCCAATGAACTATTCATCATCATCATCATCATCATGTCAGCCGTATGACGCCCACTGCTGAGCATAGGCCTCCCCCAAGGATCTCCACACCGATACTCATTTCTTGGGGGGGTTTTGCCATAATCGCCACGCTTGACAGGCGGGTTGGCGATCGCAGTACAACCAAGATATTGTAACAAGACGCTGCTGCCCGTCTTCTGCTGGCTGTGTTCCCTTAGTCGCCTTTTACGACACCCACGAGACGAGAGGGGTGGTGCTATTCTAGGCCGGCACACACACGACACATGAACTATTGAACTGTTCCAATCATTCCAACAGGTTTTCTATATTGAATAAATCATGATTGTATTGACGTTGTAACAACATAATGATTTGTAAATGTTGTTAAATTATGCTTCTAATGCTGTGGAGTTTTTGTTTCGCTCGGTTTTCTCCGCAGCTAAGAAATATGTCCAACACGAGTGGCAGGGAAAAAATGTCTAGACGATTCAAAAGTGTCGTACTATACATCCAATTTGAATAAATCATGAAATCTTCATGATGATGATGATGATGATGATATTGATTTCTGATTTCTGAATGCGTGACAGCTATAATTTTCTCAAATAGCAATTTCTTAAATATCTATTATATTTATTTATTTTATTTATTTAAACTTTATTGCAAAATTACAAAGCAAATGGCGGACATAATGCCATAAGGCATTCTCTACCAGTCGACCAGTAAGAGCGTGAGAAAAAACTATTATGACGGGGGCGCAATAAAGACAAACTTAAGATAAATCAATGATACAAATATTCTTAACAGAATACATACATATTATACATATACAGGGTGTAAAAAAACCTATGACAAAGACTTGAACTACGCATTCTGAACACCCAAACAAGACATATTACAAAATATTATAGGTGGGAAAAATTTGTATTTTTAAGTTAAAAAAATACATTTTTTTTCCAGTACGCAATGTATAGCACGGCACTTTACTGTGGCGCTACGCAAAGAATGTGCCTGTGTGTATGACTGTGCGTGTGTGAAAGTGCGTCGATAAAAAAGTTTCTAAATAACGTTTTGAAAATATTGTTGTATAAATCTTGAAAAAAATATTTTGGCTTTGAACTTCAATATTTCCATAACCATAAATTTCCCAGGTATGGTCCAGAAGAAAAAAATGGTCGTCATGATGTGGAAAATACGTGGCCTTCGACTTCGTTATAGGTTTTTTTACACCCTGTATATATATATATATATATATATATACACACGCATACATATATACAAAACATACATAAGTATATGGTTATGTTAGTCAAATATGAGAACGCTGTTTAATGCTATTGAGATAGTGCTCACGAACCAATCCCTTAAATGCAATTTTGTTAGGAGCTTTACGTATATTGGGGGGTAAGTCATTCCAGAGTCGTACAGCCGTGACAGTGAAAGAGTAGGAGACGAAGCCAGAAGAATGGACGGGAGTATGCAGAAGGAGATTTGTCCGTTGAACGGAGATCACGGTCATGAGAATCACTCAGAAACCTAAATCTGCTTTTTAGGTAAACCGGTGTATGTGGATCGAAGAGAAGATTAAAAAGGGCACAAACAACTCTGAGGTCCCTACGCTCACGAATAGGAAGCCACTTGAGCTGATGACGAAAATCTTATCTCTAAAAAATTATATCTCTAATATAATCTCTATTCTTAAGTAGCATTCGCTACTAAAAAAATTACCCCAAATGAGCGATTCACTGAGCTCCAAATGATATTATGTCATTCGTGAATAAAGCCGGGTACACACACGCGCCACTCACATATTGCAGTTCGCGCCACAGCGATAAATCAACTGTGATGTATATTAAGCTCAGGGCACACAGGGTACACAGAGCACCGCCTCCAGAGTACGCATTATCATTTTTAGGGTTCCGTTCCTCAACAGGAAATTATTTATTTATTTAATCTTTAATACCTTTACATTGCATATGGCGGACTTAATGCCAGCATGGCATTCTCTACCAGTCAACCGGAAAGAACGTGCAGAGTCAATAAAACGGCAGACAATCATAGGAAAGAACAAACATCAAACAATGAAAAAACAAAATTATGGAACCCTTATAGGATTACTTTTTTATACGTCTGTTTGTCTGTGAAGACCCTTCATCTCGGGAAACGCGTAGAGTTATCAAGTTGAAATTTAAATACATTTGTAAATTTAAAACCGCATATATATCAGATTTACAGTCCCTTGAAGCTGTAAAAAAATCATGCTTCTGAGTTCAAGTAAAAAAAAAACGGCCGTTTATCTGTTTGTGTCAAAACCCTTTATCTCGCGAACGCGTGGAGGTATCGAGTTGAAATGAAAATCATTCACTCAAATTTGCGATCCCTAGAAGCTGTAAATAATCAAACTTCTAAGTTAAATAAATAAAAGATGTAGCAGTTTATCTGTTTATGTCAAAACCCTTTATCTCGCAAACGCTTGGAGGTATTCAGTTGAAATTGAAACCATAGACTCAAATCAACAGTCCCTTGAAGCTGTAAAAAATCACACAGCTGAGTTTACGTAAAAAAAGATGCAGCCGGTGGGCGAATTCAAAACAATATATGGGCCATATTGTAGAAAGCAGCTACAATACATGCCACTGATACAAGTTTGTAACAATGTCGGGCTTATCCTATGTTAATAGTATTTGTATATTACATATATTATAAATCATTCTTAAATTACCAAATTATCCGTCTCAATATAAATTACCATTTTATTTAGTCTACTCTTAAATTACCATAGCTTTAGGCACTTACGATAACAAAAATATCATTTAAACCATTGCCCACCCGGACCCAGGGGGAAATCATGGGGTTTTGGAACTTTACTCATCGATAAAAACACAACACCAACAAAAGTTTGGGTTATTTTACTTGCTCTTCTGGAAGGTGGAGCTTGCTTCCCCAGACGGACAGTTAATCAAGTGGTTAATCCGCTATCCCTTGCTAGCTTCCCCTTTGTTTGAAATCGAAGTCGCCAAAGTCGCCAAGTGGCGGCATGCGAAAGGAAGTGTCGCCGCACATGGGCCACACGCCACAGCCACAAACGCCGCCACGAGAAGTTAGAAGCGGCTACTAAAGTGCGACAGCGGCCGACTAAGGTAAGGGAGAGAGCTGTGGGGAATCGCCCGGGGATGAAAAATCTTACTTATTTACAATTTCTTAATTAAAGAAAACATTAGTAGTAATATAGATGAAGTTATTGTACCGTAAAATCTTCCATTGAAAAATAAAATTTAAAAAGCACTATTTAAAAGCCTAAAATATCATTAGTTCCACAAAGCTGTCGCGAGTACCAACGGCAACGGATTCTGAAACGCGCTATCGTTATGTTTTTAAAAGACTTTAAAAGATACTGCGGCTATCATTAGTAATAAAAAAATAGCACTGCACTTTACATTAATACTGTACTCATAAGTAGGATCGGAAAAAAAGTATCGTACTCGTAAAAGTATTGCAACAAAAGTATCGATCGATACTTCGAAGTATCGAGTACATTTCATAGCGCCTGCTATGAAATCATCTGAGCATCTCACCGATTTAAATATAAAACAAATCGGCCCTGGCAACACTACTTTTACCTCAAAGGAAATTGAATTGAGTATAGTAAGGGTGGTCTGTGACACTGCACAACGAGCTTTTTATTACGGCAAAATGTCGCTTTATTGTAATGACATGAAACGGTGGCTTCGTAACGATCTCCGTGTGTAGTCTTAAAACAATTTGCTGTTTGTACTTGAATCGTTTCCTATGATCGCATTGCATGGGTTAGTCTAATGAAAAAAAAAGGATTTTTGAAGTGAAACTTGTTTACGCACACTTGACTTGCGGGGGGTCGAGCTGGCGAATGCGTTACGCGTTACCTATAATGCGAAGAGATAGTGTGTGGGCCGCGGTAGCATAATTGGTCAGTGCATTCGCCCGGATTGCGAAGGGGTGCGGGTTCGAGTCCCGTCTGCTGCCTGGTCCGCGTGGAATTTTTTCTAGTTATATATTCTTTAGATTTAAACATCAAGCAGTTACATGCTTTAAAATAATAAAAATTATGACTAACCATTTTACTTGTTCCACCAAGACAAAATATACTGTAGGTACTTCCATTTTTTCATAGTAGACTTATTGATTTCTTTTTTTTGATATTTTATACGAAAACAAGCATATATTCATTATCTATAACCATACTACATACATACATATGACAATAATATGAATACTTCTGTATATTGCTTATAAACACTACCGGACATAACGTCCGAAGTTATATGGTCCCTTCAATGTCGTTATATCCGGTTACCACTGTATATATATACATACATACAGATGGAGCTAAAGAAGTTTCACTCCAGTCGTGTGGTCATAAACACACGTTTTTTTTGAGGTTATATGTTTGTCAAGACTTAACAATGCTCGCATGAAATTCGCTGATTAAAAAGAGAGGAAATATATAAGGGGATAATCTGGCCTATCGATCTACCACCATCTTCTTCCCTCTTTTCCAATAAACAGTAATAGCAATAATCAACTTGGGAATGATTCATCATCATCAGTCTATTAACTATGTGTATGTATGTATTATGGGTTTTACTAGTATTATTCTCGACGAACCCTTTCATTCAATACTCGTAACTTGGGAGTCTAGTGGGAGTCTAGAAAAAACCGGCCAAGTGCGTAAAAACCTGAAATTTCAAAAATATTTTTTACTGTATGATGTACTTCCTTTATCTGTACTATAAGACGTTACTTCGTACCAAATTTCATGATTCTAAGTTCACGGGAAGTACCCTGTAGGTTTTGATTCCCGTGTGAGTTTCGAAAATTTGTACCTTTTGATTGCTTTGGCTTAGAAGTTTGATTTTTTCACAGCTCCAAGGAACAGTAGACCTGAGTATTAGATAAGAATTTCAGTTTGATACCTCCTTGCGTTCCTGAGAAAAACGGTCTTGACAGACGGACGGACGGACGGACAACAAAGTAATCCTATATGGGTTCCGTTTTTTCCTTTTGAGGTACGGAACCCTAAAAATAGTAGTCCGCCATATTGGATTTAAAACAACGTCACTGCATGCAACCACATGCATTGAAGTCTGTGATTGACATCCAAACTGTCTGCAAAATTTCATCTCAATCGGTAGAGTATAACTGCTTTGAAATTCAGTTGCAAGATTTAGCCCAAACATTTCTGGTTGAATAAAAGCTTTTAGTAATAGGTACCTATATAGTGATTTGATACTGAAATACTATTGCATGCGAATTAATTTCAAGAGTCATAATGTTAATGTTGCCAACAGCAATTCACGTCATGCTCACAGCTTAACATAATGTTTATTCCTGTACAGAACGCTGTGTGTGAAACATATTTCATCTGTGTCTAATTAATTCAAGTCGACTTTACATGTATTCACGGCTTTAATTGAGTTTCCCGATAATTTTTCTGTGTTATGTAACGAATAGATAAAAAGGTGCTTAGAATTATTATACGAGAAGTTTTTTATACTAGTTCGCGGAGGTAAGGTGGATCATCATCAGCCTATTAATGTCCCCACTGCTGGGGCACAGGCCTTCCCTATGGATGGAATAGGGAGATTGGACCATGACCCACTACGCGGGCCCAGTGCGGATTGGTGGGTGCTAACGACTGCAGATGCAGCCGGGACCAACGACTTAACGTGCCTTCCGAAGCACGGAGGAGCTCGAGATAGTAATTTTTGGTCACCCATCCAATGATCGACCACTGCGAAAGTTGCTTAAGTTCAACGATCGCAGCCTATGCACGAAGGTGGGTTCGTTCAGCACGATGTGGTGCTGCAACTCGCCCTGGCCTTCACGATGCTCTTATACGTTGCGGGTTCGATGTTGGTGGCTAGTGCGTCACTCAAATTAAAGTCACTGGCTTCAGTACGATTCACAGTTTTATTGGTGCTTCACATAATCTGATACATTGAGGTCACTACACTATATCTATTATAATCGTGCTACACGTTAAATTACTTATTATAAAAACATTAAATCACTATTAAATATGGCGACTGCGCCTTGTGTCTCACACAACGTGATCACTCGCTACGGTGGTTGCTATCGGAAGAGGAAATGCGCTGCGCTGCGCTCGCGCTAGTGATGCGCGTTAAATTAAGGATGCGAATTTGCATGAACATTCCCTCCCCGGGGCAACAACGGGGTTGGAAAACCTAGCCTTCTAAAGGCAACTTGCACAATTTTAGAGCTGGCCTAACAAGCTCGCCAGATTGAGTTCTTAACTTAACAGATCGTACAACATTATCTCTACCTTTATATAGCTCTAACACCCTACCTAGCTTCCAGTGTAATGGTGGAGTATTTTCATCCTTGATGAAAACTAAATCATGTAATTTTAAATTTTCTGACTCACGATACCACTTAGTGCGCTGCTGCAACGTGCTAAGATACTCAAGATGCCAACGTGCCCACACGTTCTGTTGCAGCTTCTGCAGCATCTGAAAACGAGACAAACGTGACATATTTGTTTCTGACCAATCATATTCAGGCACCGCTACCAGTGGCTGACCAATGAGGAAATGTCCTGGCGTCAAGACTTCCAAATCACCTGGATCCTCAGACATCGCTACGAGAGGTCTGGAGTTTAAAATAGCTTCTATTTTACAGAGTAATGTCGTGAGTTCTTCGAATGTCAATATGGTCTCACCGATTTCTCGTTTCAAGAGGTTCTTAACGCTCTTAACCGCGGCTTCGAACAGTCCACCCATGTGAGGCGAAGCAGGCGGGTTAAATTCCCAATGTATATTTTGTTTCCTAAACTGCTCCTTCAATATGCATTCGTTGTCTAACAAGAATCGGTTGACCTCCCTGAGGTACCTGTTCGCGCCAACAAAATTGGTCCCTCTATCCGACCGGACGAGAGAGGGAAGTCCGCGTCGACTCACGAATCTAGTGAATGCAGCTATAAACGCTTCAACCGATAAACTCGAAACCAATTCAATATGAACCGCCTTTGTAGCTACACACACAAACACGCAGAAGTAGGCCTTGACTGACTTCGCGTTTCGTAATAGGCTAGCTTTTACCAGAAATGGTCCTGCGAAGTCTGTAGCGACCCCGTCGAACGGTCTCGCGCGTCGCACGCGGTCCGCGGGCAGGTCCGCCATGCGCGGGGGTTGTTCTGCGGCAGAAAACCGGAAGCACCTCGTGCAGCGCCGTACAGTCCGGGTTGCTTGGCGCCGGATCGACGTTATCCAATATTCCCTGCGTAAAATAGCAATTAGACCATTAGCTCCAATGTGACAATGAGACCTGTGATAATGTTGCATTAATAATTGTACAAATGTTGTATCCTTTGGTAACAAAACCGGATGCCTCGCACCATATGTTAATTGTGAATGCCGGAGTCGGCCACCGACCCTTATGACACCCTCGGCGTCCAGGAACACACTAAGCTTCTGAAGTGGGGTTATGACCCTCTTATGCTGCTTCAACAAGTCTATTTCCTTTGCATAACTTAAACCTTGTACTCGTCTGATCCAATATTTGAGAGCGCCCCGCGTCTCTTGCAAGGTCAATATCTTATTCGGTGGTCGCGTCGACTTATCTGTCCGCAGACTGTTTATGTAGCGCAAGACGTATGCCGTAATATTAATGAGCCGAGTGAAGCTACTCACTCTTTCCAATAATTTTGTATCCCATGGCTCATCTTGGACTATGTTGGTGTTTATTACCCTTTTAAAGCCTGGCAGGTCCGTCGGCTTCACGTGGGTCTGAGGCCACTCAGAAGCCTGCCTCTCCAGCCACGGAGGACTCCACCATAGTGGGTGGTGTATTAATTCGTCCACTGTCACGCCGCGTGACGCGCAATCTGCCGGATTATGATCCGACTGCACGTGTCTCCACGTCAGTTTTCTAGGCGAGTTTTGAATGTGTTGTACCCTGTTACATTCAAACGTTTGAAGTAAATGTGGCTGCGTGTCCACCCATGCGAGTACAATAGAGCTATCTGACCATGCATTCAAACTGTCAATATTAATTGATCTTTCATAACCATCCGCTACATGGTTAAGCAGGTCACATACCAAATGCGCTGCGCTGAGCTCCAGCTTCGGGATCGTTTGTCGTGCCTTGATAGGTGCCACCCTTGATTTAGCTATAATCAAACTAACCTTAACATTACCAAATGCATCCTCGCTGCGTAGATATATACATGCCGCGTATCCTGCTTCGGATGCGTCCCCGAACCCATGCAGTGAGTATGACACTGCGTTGGGTAGAATAATACACCTCGGTATCTTGAGTCGCTCTAGGTGGAAGAGATCCCGTATCATCTCTCTCCATTTCTCTACAATCGCCTCGGGTACCGCTTCGTCCCAATGTAGACCATCCATAAACAATTCCTGAAGTAGGCCTTTAAATCTAATTATGACCGGTGTGCAGTAACCACACGGATCATAGAGCCTCGCTATAGTACTCAATACTGATCGCTTCGTCACTTCTTTCTCCGAAGGTATGTTCAGTCGGTACGACATCGTATCTGACAATGGCTCCCATTGTATACCTAGTACCTTAATAAAGCTCCTGGGATCAGCCGCATCAAATTGTTTAGGTTGCTCGCAATGCTCCTCGGGCAAATCCTTTAACAACTGTGGGTTATTGGTAGACCACTTACGGAACTCGTACCCCGCGCTCCGCATAAGCTCAATAAGCTCTGTCTTCATTGCTTGTGCTCGCTCCAGCGTCTCTGCACCTCCCATAATGTCGTCAACGAAGACATCATGCCTCAGGACTTCCGCTGCCACAGAATTCGGGTGGGTTTCCTCCCACTGCGTCGTCAGCTCCAGCAATGTTCGAATGGCAATGTAGGGACTCGACCGCAGTCCATAAGTATTTGTATTCAATTCGTATACCTTAAGCTCCTGCGACGGATCACTTCTCGACAGTATAAGCTGGTACCTCCTGTCCTCAGGGTGAATCCAGGTCATCCGGAACATTTGCTTCACGTCCGTCGTAAACACGACTCGATGACGCCTGAAATTCATTAAGATTTTAGTAATGTCATTCTGTAGAGCTTCTCCACTATGTAAACATTGGTTCAACGAGACTCCATTGGTTGTCTTACAACTGCCATCGAATACCACTCGGATCTTATCCGATTCTTTCTTAAATATGCCATGGTGTGGTATCACATAGTGTTCAGCGTCAAACTTAAAATTTGATACAGACATGTGACCGAGCTTTTCATAGTCTTCCATAAATTCCCTATACTTAGCTGCAAATCGAGGAAGCCTCTCCAGTTTTTTCTCTAAAGCGTAGAACCTACGCGTGGCCGTAGCCAAAGAATCTCCCAGCTCCGGTCTATTAGATAATAAAGGTAAGCGTACCATAAATTTTCCGTCAGTCTGCCTCACTGTCGTGGTTTCATACAACCGCTCGCACTCGTCGTTGCGAGGATCCCTCGGTTTCTCCGCCGGCGGCTCCTCCGACGTCCAGAATCGCTTGACGGCCTCCGTCAGCGTGGTGGTGGATATCTGCCGCTGCGCCGATTCTTCGGAGCCGTTCACCGGCCCCATGAGGGCGTGCCCGAAGCACGTCCCGTAGGCTGCCACGCCATCTGTACCGATATCCACTTTAGTACCATCTAAAATATAATTCAATACATCAGCCCCGAGTATTAAGTCTACCCCTTGCGGTAACGAAAAACATTTGTCTGCGAGTCTCAATGTAGGCGGAGCTTGCTTCAAAATTCCCCTAGGTGAGGACCTTCTCACCGGTAAGTCCATACTTAACTCGTGCATGACTACTGCGACAGTAGAAATTATTGGCACAGGCCTATCCACGGGTTTAATAACAATTTTGACTTTACTAGCTGGTGTCCGCACCGTAGTGTTTCCTATTCCGACTATTTCCATGGAGCTCTTCTGTCGGTGCAATCGAAGTCGATCTACCAAAACTTCTCCGATAGCGCTGACACTGGCCCCGGTGTCTAACAGAGCGCGAGCTTCCTCGAAGTCGCCGCGGCTATTCTTAATAGCTAAGGTCACGGTGGGGTTGAGGCAGTTTCCGAAACCGCCCCCCACGGTGTAGACGTGCGCACCGACAGGAGCGAATCCTCAATATTCGTCCTCGCCCTCGGGACGGTCCTGCTCCGGAACATAAACTGGCCGGCCATACCTCAGTTCCCGAAACTGTTCCTGCGCCCGTTGGTACCTCGTACCCACTCGCCGCGCGCCTCGCTCCAGGTCGTACGGGCGAGGTTCCTCTCGCGGGGGGGATCGTGGTGGCGGCGCCGGCAGTACGTGGTGCGGGGGGCTGGCGCGGCGGGGAGGTGTCCTCGCCCGCGGCGGCGTGCGCGGCGATGCTGGGCGGGAGGGCTGCTGTGTCACGCGTCCCCGTGCCCCACCATCTGCGTTACACAACAGCGTGTGATGGATTGCGGCACCACATAATCCACACCCAGTTCCGCGGTCGCACTCCCGTGCGAAGTGTTCGCCCAGACACACGAAGCATACCCCCTTGCTTCGCACCCAAGTCTTTTTGGCTGAGCGGCTCAGTCTGGTGAACCCATAACATTCCTGAATTCTGTGGCCTAGCACTTTACAGTATATGCACCTCACCTGCCCCGATGTGGTGGCCACCTGGCCGCGAACCTTGTTCTGTGGTGGCGACCGCCCGGCCCTGCGCTGCGCGGGTGGCGATCTCGCGAGCCGCGTCGGCTCCCTCCTCTCCTGCTCCGGAAGAGGCGTGGCGATGAGCTGACGCCTGCATACTTCGTCCAGCAACCCCATCAGCTCCGAGAAGGTTGGCAGCTCCGCAGACGATCCGTGCCTCTCTTCAAATTGGTTTCTCAACCGGGCGGGCAGCTTCTGCTGTATAATAAAAATTAATAAATAAGACCACTCCTTAACTGGCAACCCTAGCTTTTCGAGAGCCTGCGTCGACTCAAGCAGTGGGTTATATAGCTTCCGCCTCAGTCCCTCCAGAGAGGAAGGTATAGAAGGGAGCGACATTATCTGCTCCAGATAACTGTCGGCCAAGAACCGGGTGTTCTGGTAGCGGTTTCTTAGCAATCCTAAAGCGACCTCATAATTTTTTGCGTCCACGGGTAGGTGCTTCACCAGGGAGAGCGGCTCCCCCTTCAAGCAGCTTCGCAAATAGTAATGTTTCTCAGCTTCGGGAAGGTTGGGACGATTATGCACAAGGGAGAGAAAAAGATCATAGAAACTCACCCAGTCCATGGGATTACCGTCAAACTCCCCCAGTTGAATGAAAGGAAGTTTGGCTGCCACATTGTACCCCTGTGCCTGCAAGCCACTCGCAGTCTCCATACTGGTGGATGGGGTGGGTCCGGCGTCGAATTCCTCAGCCCTAGTCTCCACTGAAACTAATAATTTATTAATAGCAGAGAACTCCTGCCCCAGGTTCTCCACATCTTCGGCCTCGCTGGCTACCAGCTGTTTGTAAGCCTCAACAAAATCGCCATAATATTTGTCAAATCGTCGCTTTATCACCCTGACAGCAATTGACGATGAGGTTCCTTCTAAGGATTCACAAAAATCCCTGAGCATCCTAGCTGTTACCTTCAAAGTATGACGCGCCACGCTTTCGGACATTTTAGTTAATAATAATAAAAATACTCAACCAGAATAAAATACTAATCGCTACGATATACCTACGCTATGTCAACAATAACTATACGTACCCTACGTATTAAAGAAACAATAAATATCGCGTCGATATAAATATGAAATTAATAACAATTAATCATCAATTAATAGAACCACCAGAAATACAAAAACAATGTAATATCACCCCGTATTACATATCAAACAACACTTAACAATCTTATAAACAAACAAATAACTGTATATTCTAAACAGTAATCAAAATGTCTTATCAGTTATCAAAATACAAAAACTAATGTCGCTTCGACCTTCAACAATAACAATTTACCTGACCTATGTTCGCGTCGAACATCCTAACAAGTATATTGCCATGCAATTATATTACTTACTACATAAATATAAGGTCCATACCCTTTCCTTGACCTGCCGCAGGCACTCACCAATATGATTCACTATTAATGCACTATAGTGTCATAGGCGAAAGGACGACTTTCGCACGCGCACTGATATTACGTGACACTGATAAGACGAAGCGATGCCTCCGCTCGCCGCTCGCTGCCGCGCGATGGTGACCACGTGACCCACGCGGATGCCGCGCCGCGCCGATGAGTCAAATCGAAATAATTAGTAGATATTTCGTAGGTAATGTCGCCGCTCCGCGTGGAATACCGCCTCGTTGAAATGCTGAATGCCGATCAGCAACCAAATGACACTCGCCGCCGCTGCGCGCCGATGTTCCAATGCCGATGAATGCACGTGCTCGTGCACGCCGATGCCCCTCGGAAATATTCTTCTATGTCGCCTCGCAATAATAGATTATTTTCTATAATTCGCTGCTTCGCGTGGATGCCCCAATGTATCAATCTCGCGCCGAGTTGAATATTGTCGATGCCGCTCGACTACCGTTGCCCGACGAGTCGACTCCGTACTTCGCCGGTTGTTACCTTCCCCTCATGGGCCACCAGAAAATGTGCACGGAGGTGGGTTCGTTCAGCACGATGTGGTGCTGCAACTCGCCCTGGCCTTCACGATGCTCTTATACGTTGCGGGTTCGATGTTGGTGGCTAGTGCGTCACTCAAATTAAAGTCACTGGCTTCAGTACGATTCACAGTTTTATTGGTGCTTCACATAATCTGATACATTGAGGTCACTACACTATATCTATTATAATCGTGCTACACGTTAAATTACTTATTATAAAAACATTAAATCACTATTAAATATGGCGACTGCGCCTTGTGTCTCACACAACGTGATCACTCGCTACGGTGGTTGCTATCGGAAGAGGAAATGCGCTGCGCTGCGCTCGCGCTAGTGATGCGCGTTAAATTAAGGATGCGAATTTGCATGAACACAGCCGAACGCGCTAACCACTTCTGCCATCGAGCTCCTCAGGTGGATACTGAGGATTAAAGAGGATATTGAAAAGGGGACAAAGGGTTCTAACATTCCTGCGCAGATGAATAGGAAGCCACTTGAGCTTCTTACGAAATCTAAAAACATGGTCATACTTCCGTAGACCAAAGATGAAGCGGATAGCGAGGTTCTGCAGTTGCTCAAGCTTGTTCATTGAGGTCTCTGTGGCATCTAAGAATCGGCATAACCGTGAAGCGGTAGAATGAATGACTAAGCGAGTAAAATTTTGGAATGCAATGGCAAAAATATTGAAGAAATTTAAAGAAGGAATGGATCGTTGATCATTTTTTGACATAAGCAACATGGGCCGACTAGGAAAGCTTGGAGTCCATTGCGACACCAAGATTTTTATATTGTCACTACTGTATGAAATGTCGTTTCCATCAAATGACACAGTTGACAAGTGAAGGGTATTTGCAGCATTACACATGTACCTGCTCCCTATGATTATGGCCTGTGATTTAATAGGGTTCACCAAGAGACAGTAAGACTTTGCCCAAGAGATGATGCAGCAAAGATCATCATTCAAAGCCACTATTGCTAAATCCACTTCGTCGATATTGAAATGGCAATAGAGCTGCAAGTCGTCTCATCATCATGTCAGCCATATGACGCCCACTGCTGAGCATAGGCCTCCCCCAAGGATCTCCACACCGATCGGTCCTGTGCCACTCGCATCCATCGGCTTCCCTCGACCTTCACAAGATCGTCGGTCCACCTTGTAGGGGGCCTGCCCACTGAGCGTCTTCCGGTGCGTGGTCGCCATTCCAGAACCTTTCCGCCCCAACGGCCATTGGTTCTTCTTGCTACGTGTCCCGCCCACTGCCACTTCAGCAGAACAATCGTTCGAGCGATATCGGTAACTTTGTTTCTCCTACGGATTTCCTCATTTCTGATTCTATCGCGTAGGGAAACACCGAGCATCGAGAGATTATGAGACCCGCAGTAAAGGACCACTTCTCGCTTCCGTAGGTCATCACTGGCAACACACGATCGTCGACGACCAGGACCTTTCCGATCAGCTTGATCCTTTGGCTTTGCGTAGGGATGTAGCTTCGCTCTGCATCTTCTATCGCATTTATCACGGGGAGTGTTCTGAGGAATTATTCGGATTAATTCCAGCTGCTGCATTTCGCCATCGTACATCGCGACAAAAATTTCATCCCCATCATTTTGATGCGTGGCTATCCACAACCGTGCGTTTTTGTCGAAATTTTTTACCACGTACGACAAAACTGTGGAATATGTTGTCGCCAGGAGTGTTTCCGGACCAATACGACCCAAGAACCTTCAAAAAAAGAGCGTACTCCTTCCTTAAAGGCCGGCATCGCATTTGTGATACTCCTGGTGTTGCAAGTGTCCATGGGCGACGGTGATCACTTACCATCAGGCGAACCGTCTGCTCGTACGCCCCCTATAACCTGAGACTTTGCATGCAGGTGTAAGAAGAACCATAGATGAATGTCATTGTGTATAATACAAGCCTGAGAACAAAAACTGTAGTCTACACATCAGCTCTACACCGAAGCGAAGCGAGGGCGGGCCGCTAGTCCTATATAAACATTTATGAAACCATGAGGTGTAAGAACTTAAAAATCATGAAAAGTTTCGGTACTGCGATAATGAAACGCGTGTGAATAATTTTTTTATAATCAAGCTTCAGTAAGAATGTGTCTGCCTGATGAGTACGGAAGGGATCAAAAAAGCGAAGGAGTGTTATTATGAAATTTAGTACAACATTACATCATCCGTTTGGATATTGGAACATTAGAAGTTTGAATGTTAGGCAATAACCTAACTGTTTTAAAATCCTTTATAGAGGTTTTAACGCATAAATGTAGATGCAAATAGACCAGCCTTCTTGTCTCGCGTGTCACGTGACGAGTAGACACGGCGGTCTGCGCCCAAGGCACAGTTTTAAAAACAACAGGCGAAACAGGTGCAAACAATGCAACACAGTACACACGCGAGCAAGATGATGGGGTCCACTGCTTTTACTTTTGTAGCATTCGCACCACACACAAATAAAAAAAAACGATTGGCGGCTTTATGCTACAACTGGGTCAGAATATTTCGCGCAATCTGCCGATAAAAAACCAGACTGGATACGGGAATTAAAGCAACGAGTATAAATCCCTCCGTTTCTGCCGGCCTAGGCACCCAAGAACCTTCAAAAAAAGAGCGTACTCCTTCCTTAAAGGCCGGCATCGCATTTGTGATACTCCTGGTGTTGCAAGTGTCCATGGGCGACGGTGATCACTTACCATCAGGCAAGCCGTCTGCTCGTACGCCCCCTATAACATAAAAAAAACACACTGGTCAAAGACTTTTGTCTTGAGACATTGAGGTAATTTTGAAGCAAGTCGTCTGCGAAGAGATAAAAGTTGGAGAGGAGGATATTCTATTAGGATAGTGGAGGATATTTGTTACTTAATCACGCAAAAACGGCTGGTGTTGAATATCAGCCGTTTTTGCGTAATTTGGATGAAATTTTACATACAGACAACGCATAATCTGGAAGGAGACATAGTATACTTTTTATCCCGGAAAACTATCGTGTTCCTGCTGGATTGTCAAAAAACTGAAAAGTGACTTCATGAGTTATTTCATATTGAAGCCATTTTTTAAATTGACCACTCTGTATAAAGGGTGTAAAAAAATCTACGACAAAGACTTAAGCTACGCATTCTGTACACCCAAACAAGTCATATTACAAAATATTAAAGGAGGGAAAAATTTGTATTTTTAAGTTAAAAAAAATTACCTTTTTTTTCCAGTACACAATGCGTGGCGCGCTACTGTGGCGCTACGCAAAGAATGTGCCTGTGTGTATGTGTGTGCCTGTGTGTAAGTGCGTCGTTATAAAAGTTTCTAAATAACGTTTTGAAAATATTAATGTGATAAATCTTGAAAAAAAATTTTGTCTTTGACCTTCATTATCTCAATAACCATAAACCCTGGTATGGTCCAGAAGAAAACAATGATCATCATGATGTGGAAAATACGTAGTTTTCGACTTCGTTATAGGTTTTTTACATCCTGTATAATATAGAGAGAAAAAATCTGCCCTTGCTGAGTTTCTTGCCGGTTCTTCTTAGTACAAGGTCTTCCGCCTTAGATTTGCGAACCGATGGCGTAGCATTTCGACATTCACCAGTGCTTGTAACAGCCTAGACTCACTAAACGATTTTGAGTTTTGAATTTTGAAAAAAAAAAACTAAAGTTGATAAAACTAAAAGTGAACGAAGTCGCCGGCGGCCGTTAGTAAAAAAATAATTCTTTCGCAGTAAACTGCGGCAATTTGCACTCAAGTGCTGACATTATCATAATAATATAAAAAAGAACTAATTGTAAGTTACAAGTTGTAAAATGGTCACTGTCACTACAAAGTTGCAGAAATTGAGTATCTACTGACATTCTCCTATTATGGACTGGGAGTAAAAAACTGGCCCAGAGGTTCCGTAATATTGATAAGGCTCAACATCCTCAAGTTTCAGTCCTACTAAAATTATAAATTAATGTGACAGTTGGTATTTTGTTTTATTAGTCTGTATCTATATTTATTATGTAACATCTGTAATAACCACATGAGTGCAATAAATAAATTTGAAGAAATTAAATTAAAAAGTTGTTTAAATTCCAAGATGGCAAAATGAACGAGTTAACCACTTTGCTTTGTTTCGTTCCTTTATATTTTAGTTGTTATAATATAATTGTATTGGTGTCGATTCTGACATGATTCTCTTAACTTAAGACTACAACAAAAACATCAGTCTCTCCTTTTCATTCTGTATAGAGAATGACAAGAATATAGTGTTGTTAATTTTAAGTTTAGGTTTAGAGAATAATTCCAGAATCGACACCAATATCATTTAATAGTTATTTAAGCAACTGTTGTATAATGAAACACGAATGTTGGTATTACATGAGTGTTTTAATACCTTATTATAAAAAAAATACGTACAAGACTTTATGAATGATATAAATCTATATATATATAAAACTCAAAGGTGACTGACTGGCATAGTGATCTGTCAACGCACAGCCCGAACCACTGGACGGATCAGGCTGAAATTTGGCATGCAGGTCGATGTTATGACGTAGGCATCCGCTAAGAAAGGATTTTGATCAATTCTACCCCCAAGAGGATAAAATAGGGAATGAAAGTTTGTATGAAGCTTTGTCAATTTTAAACCGATCGGGCTGAGACTTTGCATGCAGGTGTAAGAAGAATCATAGATGAATGTCATTGTGTATAATACAAGCCTGAGAACAAAAACTGTAGTCTACACATCAGCTCTACACCGAAGCGAAGCGAGGGCGGGCCGCTAGTCCTATATAAACATTTATGAAACCATGAGGTGTAAGAACTTAAAAATCATGAAAAGTTTCGGTACTGCGATAATGAAACGCGTGTGAATAATTTTTTTATAATCAAGCTTCAGTAAGAATGTGTCTGCCTGATGAGTACGGAAGGGATCAAAAAAGCGAAGGAGTGTTATTATGAAATTTAGTACAACATTACATCATCCGTTTGGATATTGGAACATTAGAAGTTTGAATGTTAGGCAATAACCTAACTGTTTTAAAATCCTTTATAGAGGTTTTAACGCATAAATGTAGATGCAAATAGACCAGCCTTCTTGTCTCGCGTGTCACGTGACGAGTAGACACGGCGGTCTGCGCCCAAGGCACAGTTTTAAAAACAACAGGCGAAACAGGTGCAAACAATGCAACACAGTACACACGCGAGCAAGATGATGGGGTCCACACTGCTATAGTAGCATTCGCTTCACACCCAAATAAAAAAAACGATTGATGGCTTTATGCTACAACTGGGTCAGACTATTTCGCACAATCTGTCGATGAAAAACCAGACTGAATACGGGAATTAAAGCAACGAGTATAAATCCCTCCGTTTCTGCCGGCCTAGGCACGTCTTAGAGTACTCCGACGACGAAATCACCAACGAACACTACATAGCTAGCATACTTGCACACTAGCTTAACATTAGGCAGACACCGCACCCTAAAGATAAGAGTGCGAAGACCAGGTGCAAGATTGAAGACACAAGGGACAATATGTCATTATTGGAGAGGGTTGTCCACTGCTAATTTTATTGTTCTTTTCAACTCAGTGCCTCAAATGAGCAGGCTTTGTAAGAAAGCAAAAACTGCATTAAGGCTTTACTTAGTAAGAATAAAGACAGGATAAACAGATGCTATATTAGCAAGTATATTTCTGCTGAGTAAGGTTACGGTTATAAATTATATTAGAAGAGTAAGAAATTGCTTAACAGAAAATTATGTTCCTTTACATTTGGGAATTGATCACCTAACAAGAGCCGGACATAGTGCCTGAAATCTTATAATTCCTAAAGGATTATTTGGTAATGAAGAGACTAATCCCATTGTTATTTGTGATGGCACTTTTATCTATGTACAAAAATCATCCAATTATTTACACACCACACGCCTGGGCGTTATTCCCCGCACCCCACGACAACGGCTAACTAGAGCCGAGGTCCGAGTCTCAGAGGCGCCCTCTAGTTGAGCCGAACCCTTCAGGTTCGAGTGGTCTAGAGGCTCCAGACGGAGAGCACACTCCCCCGTGGGGAGATGCCATCCGCGTGGAAAATCTCTAGAGGCACTCGCCAATTCTCGGCTTTAGGTCCCCTTAGGATCTCGCCGTCCCCAAACCTGGTGACGCTGTAAAGGTCATTTGTGACCAACAGCATACACACAAGTATAAAATGGTCTCGATCTCAAAGAAAAATGATGCAATATTGAATGACTGTTGGTAAAATTACAAAATATATACGATGACGGAACAACTTTTTACATAGTAAGTAACCTTTTTGAAACGAAAATTTATTTAGGCGCATTAGACATTTTTGATATAGGGCAAATCCATTGAACTCGCGACTTTGTTACTGGCACCTCTGTTTATAACTAAAGTATTTATTTCCCGTCGTTGTTTGTTAGTAGTGCCTTCGTCTAATGCAGCAAACGCGAGTGCAAAAGGTCTGGAGTTCGAACTATCGGGTTCTTTTGCACTCGGAATGCGTTTGTTATAATTTTTTAATTGTTTTTTGTTTACATTTGCTAAACTTTTGTTACTTTTTTACTTAACCAAAAGTAATAACGTCGACAGTACTTAATTATAATTAAACGATCGACAAAACACTTTTGATGCTTTCGTATAGTTATTAACGTTTTTGACGTGATATTGATGTTTGACTTTTATCTGGGTTTGTGTCAAAGTAGCCACAAAACAATGGCAAAACAATACTTTTACAATGGACCATAATTGTATTATTGGTTAATGCCTTTACATAGGACCTCCATCCAGATGTGATCCATAATTTTAATATTATTATTCTTGACTTAATTTTATCATGACACGAACCATTTCATTGTCCCGCAGTGTACGCACCATCTGTCCTAAGATGGGTATTTTAACAAAGCCCAAAGCTGTATTTTACCGTCAAGGACTTGGCTAAAAAAACATTTAGAATCAATAGCATTGGACAGGATCCATTGCTTCTTCACTTTAAATTTATTTGAAGTTGATATTTTAATAGCCTCCGATGGATTAGCCAATCTTTGTTATTATTGTCCGTACATCTGTCGGTCAGGTTTTCGATATTTTTAAACGTATCATTAGGTAGGTTTTTGTTAAAACGAATGTGTTATTGTTTTATTTCAGCCAAGCAAATTAAATTTTGTTCCTTTTTATATTATATGGGAAACATAATCACATCATCATCTGATCTGGTCGCTTTAGCGACCAACTTCATGCTGTTACTTTTGTGTTTACCGCACATTAAGAAAATCTACCAACAAAATAGAAATAGAATCTCTATTTAGTGGGTGCTAACGACTGCATTGTGAAGGCCTATCAAAAGTATTTATTAATCTGGAACAACGGAACCAAAGCGCGATTCAGGAGACTACAGCGCCATCTCTTGACCATTGGTGTAGTAGAACCAAAAACCACATCTTTATTTTTTGTAATAAAGTAACAGTTATAGGTATTCATATTTATAATATTTATCCACATGTTTCTAGTTTGTATATTCGGAATACGTGTTTGAGTTTCATACAAGTGCAAATCACATATGTTCTAATAAATTATATTCAGTAGCGATTTTAATTGAATATTTTGATTATTTATTTATTTTTTCAAATTAAAACTGAACTTTATTGACTGTGTCCTTTTCCAGACTTTTTATTAATTTATTGTAATTAATTATTTGCATGCAATTAAAAACTAATTTTAAACGATGCCAAAGAAGGATAACTTCTCACGCGCCTACATAAGTACACGCACCCATTTTTTATTTATCTTGTCTTTATAAAATTAGTGTGATTTAAACCCTGTAGGTAGGTCAAGCGTCGCTCACCACTTGAGATACTAAATCAATGACTTATTATTTAACTCAATTATAATTTGTATCTTTAATTACTCACACAGCTACCGTACTCGCAATTAACGTTCGCCCTTTCAAACTATTTTTGATTGCTTTTTTAATCATACGTTGCTAGCATCAAAATTTTAAAGAGGCAGTTAATTTTTTTTTCTTCATTTAGTTCTCACGGGATGAATGGTCTTATTCATAGTCCAAATCGGTTATTAGGGCTTGTGGTGTCTTAAGCTGTTGGAAATGTACAGGGTGCTCTCTAAACATTTTTAATTATCAAGAAGATCGATTTCATATACGCAAGTTCTCAACTTGGTTTGAGGCATTAAGAGTTTGTGAAATGAAACCAAGGACAAACCTAGATCCACCGAATATTTTAAAAATAGCAAGTGTTTAGGCAATTCATTAAAATAGTTAAAATGATTGAGGTCAATATTAATGTTTATCCAATTGGAATGTCAATATTTCTTAAATTGGTAACTTTTGAAAATTACATATTAGCATATAAAAATCTGTTGTATTTGATTAAAAAAAATATTATATATATTTTTTTTAAATCATGTAACTGCTTGATGATTAAATCTAAAGAAAGTATGACTAGAAAAAAATCCACGCGGACCAGGCAGCAGACGGGACTCGAACCCGCACCCTTCGCAATCCGGGCGAATGCACTGACCAATTATGCTACCGCGGCCCTCACGGACTGCGTCGAAATTCCTCTAGACATTCTTAAGCTACAAGGCAGCGCCATCTCTCCGCATTATAGGTAACCCACAATGTCAAATGAATACTTTTACAAGTATTAAACATTTGAAAGAAGAAATAGCAATTATACCTAGTTATATATTTTTTTAAAGCACGTAACTGCTTGATGTTTAAATCTAAAGAAAATATGACTAGAAAAATTCCACGCGGACCAGGCAGCAGACGGAACTCGAACCCGCACCCTTCGCAATTCGGGCGAATGCACTGACCAATTATGCTACCGCGGCCCTCACGGACTGCGTCGAAATTCCTCTAGCCATTCTTAAGCAAGGCAGCGCCATCTCTTCGCATTATAGGTAACCCACAAGTTCTAGTCATATTTTCTTGAGATTTAAAAAAATGATGTTATACCAACCTATAATAATTTTTTTTACTAGCTCAGCCTAACAAAAAAAAAGAATTTTCTTTACAAAAGCTGAATAAAGCTATCTTCAAATCTATGTATTATTCATAAATAAATTCAAAATGCTTGCGAGTGTAATCCAGTAAGAACAAAGTTGTAACCGTTACAAAACCAGCATTTTTATTTTTTTCAATAAATAAAATAAATAAATAGATATTTCCAACACTCACACCAATTAGCCTAGCCCTAAAGTAAGCAGGGTAGGGTAACGGATAGAATACATATACTGTACATATATAAGTATATTTATATAGAAATACATATTACATAGTGAGATAAAATTGATCTTGAAGCAATAAATCTATAAATGCTATTTTCATTAATCATTAAAAATTTTAATTAATGACTAAAAGAGTTAATTATGTACATAAACGCTGTACAAGCAAAGTTTAATTGAAGAATTATATTTTTTTTTCTTAAGATTGTATTTATATTTTACTAGCTGTGCCCTGCGGTGTTACCCGCAGTTTATTAGGGATATTTTCCCGCAGTAAAGCATAGCCTATGTGCAAATTATATTAAAATCGCTCCAGCCGTTTAGACGTGAAGAAGTAACAAACATACACACTCACAAACTTTCGCCTTTATAATATTAGTGTGATTGTATTGAATGCACAAACGTCGCTGTAGAAAGTTTGTTAAAGATAAAGAAACAGCAACATCCTGTATAGTACTAAGTTTTATCTCTGCACCCTAAGCGTCACAGTCGGCCGGCACGGTGGGATCCTCCCACGGCGGTGTGCAGAGTTCGCTTCTCTGGTTAACATAACACATTGTATTAACAGAAGGTCATAATTCATTATTTTTTATGTTAATAAGGGAGACAAACAAGCGCTTAGCCCGCCTGATGGTAAGCGGCCAACATAGATGATAGACGCTTGCAATACCAAAAATAAAACTCTTACTCTTGCCTCATGCATCATCATCATCAGCCTATTAATCTCCCCACTCTTGAGGCACAAACCTTCCTTATGGATGGAATATGGTGGGTGCTAACGACTGCAGATGCAGCCGGGACTAAAGGCTGAACATGCCTTCCGAAGCAGGGAGGAACTCGAGAAGATTTTTGGTCACTCATCCAATGACCGACCACTGCGAAAGTTGCTTAACTTCAACGATCGCAGCCGAACGCGCTAACCACCCGTGCCATCGGGCTCCTCCTTTGCCTACCCTGACCCACTCCCCCTCACTATTCACTCGAAACTGTTCTCGACGCACAACACTTACAGTATCGGATCGCGACGCGACACTTTTTTGTTTTTTCCGGTTTTTAGGTTAATTTAAAATACTCGTATGCCCTGGTAATAATAGCAATGACCTTCTGACTATTCATTATTGAGTACAACAAGTTTGAGGTTTCATTCACTCGTTTGTTGGTGTAATTGATATCTTTACGTTATAAACTCGCATCTATACATTTCAAGCGGTTTAGGTACATCGTTATTTTGATCGACGTGGTTAAATCAGAGGTAGGAGGGGGGTGAGATGTTAAAGAAAAGAAAGGGCTAAGCACGTCTGTAACGTCAGGGACAATCCTTCCTTTTGGCAATCATAGGTTTCATTTTAAAGTTATTTCATCCATATATTTCATCTATATAGTCATAAATTTCAGCATACTACCAATATTAAACACTAGTTGCCGGCCCTCGCTTCGCTTCGGTGTAGCTGTAGGGTAGACTATAGTTTTTGTTCTCAGGCTTGTATTATACACAATGACATTCTTCTTATAGGTACCTAATTTTATTACAATAGGCACGCGCCGCCGCCAGGCTCCCGGTAGCGTCGGAATCGCTATGTCCCTGTATTTTAAAATATGTAATATCTTCGAAAATATTCATTTAAATTACATGCTTTAAAGGGCCAAATTTAGCAGTATCAAATACACAATGTATTTAAGGTACTTAATTGGTTAAGGATGAATGTTATATTGCTGAAAATCGCTTCGTAAATAAGCTATTATTTCTCGTAAAAAGTATAGAATAAAAAATGGTTATTGTGTGTTATCCCTAAGAGATAGACATATACCATCGTGGAATTTTTTGTAGACGTTTTTAAGGTGTACATTGTACAATACTGTAGTACATTATTTAGATCTATCTCGTAGGGTCTAGCCAGTGTTTGCAATGTCAGCGCAAAAAAATGTGTTTATTTACGACCTTACATTAAAAACCTCTAAAATTATCAGTGTTTCTCTACTATATTATGCATGTATTATACATATATACCTTCTTCTTGAATCACTCTATCTATTAAAAAAACCGCATCAAAATCCGTTGCGTAATTTTAAAGACCTAAGCATACGGACAGACAGCGGAAAGCGACTTTGCTTTATACTATGTAGTGATTGATACCTTTTATTATCATACCTAGAAACGCACCAAATTCAAATATCACGCACTATTCATCATTTTGTAAATACGTACAAGAATTGTAGAAAAGAAACCATGTTTTAAAGGTGTGAATAGTGCAATGATACTTAAAAAGTTAAATACTACTCAATTAAAGAATTTTGATTGTAAACATTTTCTGGTTGAAGCTAAACCAAAGCGGGTTGAGGGTAATATACGATTTCAACTTTGATTTCATATTCTTAATTGGAGTACCTATTTTCGTTTCGTTAAGATAAATCAGTAAATTAATGAATGCCTTTACAGAGATAGATTTTGGTTTCATAACAACATGCCCAAAACAACACAAACAAGTCTACAATAATAAGAATGTATTCCTTAAAGCTTTCAGCTTTACCACGACGTTCAGGTGAATCCCAATTTAGTGTGATCCCGAGGGACGATTTCTTGTCGGCGCAATTGTGAGAAGATGTCTCCAGAAGATTCGTTCATTCTCATATCTATAAAAGGTATGGAGTTTGTCGAAAAATACAAAAATAGTAAAGGTGAACCCTCCCCCCTTTTTTGTTATCCTTAACTTAAACTTGGTAGAGATTGTATTTTCATGTACTTAATTTTTGTTTTAAAGTAAAAAGTCAAAAAGTTATCTGGTCTATTTTTGAATCACTCATCTTGCGCAGAACGCTCGATATTTACTGGTTTTGATTCGACATAATAAATTCTGTATTTTTGAATCGCTCGACGTCAACGAGCGATCTCGACCACTCGGTCCCCGTTTAGAAGTGAAAAATCGGGTAGAAGTTTGTATTGAACACCAATTTATCCACGCCAACGAAGTCACGGCACACAATTGTATTAGGTACTCATAAGAAAAGTGGCCGAGTGGTACTCGTATGTACGCTGGGTCCCAAGGTGTCGCCTACGCAAGCGGAATATTGCATCCCGGCGGCGGCAGATGTTTGTGTGATGAATACGAGCATTTGTACTCCAGTCATGGATGTTTAATATGTATTTTCTATATAAATATACTTATATATGTATAAGTATATATATTCTATCCGTTACCGAAGTATCCCATAACACAAGCCTACAGTGCTTATTTTGGGGCTAGGCTAATTGGTGTAAGAGAAAAATTATAAAATAATAAATTACATTAATAATATTATTTTTATTAAATGAATTGATGCATGTATTGGTTTTGATTATTATCCTATTGAATATTAAAGTATAAAATTTTATTTTTTCTTATGATGGATTGTTAATGAAATTGTAATTTTATTTAGTTTTTTTACAAATATAAATGGAAATATTCCTTTTGCATGCTATATCATATGACTAAATGGTCTTAAAGCTACCTCTATATTTTTGTAAACATGAACATTTCAATGTCTACCCTGTAAAGTGGCAAATAAAGAATTTGAACTGAATTGAGTGTTGAAAATTTTTATTTGATTCATCATCATCATCATCATCAGCCTAATAATGTCCCCACTGCTGGGGCATAGGCCTTCCCTATGGATGGAATAGGTAGATTGGGACCTGGACCCACCACACAGGCCCAGTGCGGATTGGTGGGTGCTAACTAGTGCAGTTGCAGCCGGGACGGAGTTGCCTTCCGAAGCACGGAGGTGCTCGACATAGTAATTTATGGTCACCCATCCAATGACCGACCACTGCGAAAGTTGCTTAACTTCAACGATCGCAGCCGAACGCGCTAACCGCTTGTGCCATCGCGCTCCTCGATTTATTTGATTATTTAACAGTAATTATCATGTCGTCTATGTCGTTTTCGTACTTTACAGCTTACACGAACTTAACATCGTACATATCGCACCCCCAGTGGAAAAAAGGCATAAGTGAATTTACGTTGAATCATCGATTTTATCATATTTGAAAAGTTCGTTTGACGATACATATGCTAAATTTTTTTCATATTTTTCTTGTTAAATTTGACGAATTAATACAAGAAATTAATTTTGAGATTTTTTATTATATCACATTTTTTCTTAAGGATTAAAAGATTATGTGATATAACGCAAAGAATAAATTAAGAAATATGACGTATTACTTAATATTACGTTTATCGCTAAAATTTAATGTAAAAAATAAAAAGTAATAAATATTATGATTTAAATGCGTTTGTTTTTTTTACATCGCTAGTCTTGTATATACGATTATGTTTTTATTCGTTATATTAACTGGGTAAGGAAATTATCTTAAATGCACTTACTTAACCAAAAAGAAATAATAATAGCAGTATGACTGTTTACTTCTTATGAACTTAAAATAAATTAGGATAAGAACTGTTACTGCTTTCTTCCACTAAATTTTTTTCTTTGCGCCGAAACATAAGAATACATACTTCGGTGCGGCTGTAAAATAATGATTACTTCTTTCTTCTTTAATTACATCCCTTGAGTTAACCAAAGTATTTTTGTCTTTAATCCAAACTTTGTATCCTTCATTTTCATTATATCCTACTAGAATTCATTTAACCGTCTTTTTGTCTAACTTTTTTCTTATACCTTAGGAACATGCACATAACAGGTACTTCCTATTATTATCCTTAAAAGACCAATTCTGGGTTTCTCGTTAAACCACAATTCGTAAGGTGACTTGTCATACACCGTTGGACCAGTGCGATTCAAGATATAGAGTGATGTGTTTACTAGTTCAGCCCAAAGGCCTTGAGGAAAACCTCGCGCATTCATTATAGTTCTAGCTGCTTCAGCATCTGTTCTGTTTTCTCTCTCGCACGCATTCTGCTGAGGAGTATGTGGCATTGTCACTCTGTGCTTGATGCCATTCGATTCTAATATAGTTTTAACCTTCTCATTAACAAATTCCCCTCCGTTGTCTGTAAAAAGTTCTTTGACTCTATGTCCTGTTGCTTTTATCTCAGCTAACATAAGTTCCAACTTTTTGAAGACTTCTGATTTTTCTTTCAGAAAATAGACGAATCTGAACTGAGAATAGGCGTCTTTGAAAACTACGAAGTATCTTAGTTTCGATATCGAGTACATGAAGGATCCACAAACGTCTGAAAAGATAAGTTTACCTTGTTTCTGTTTATCTCCAACCAACAGGATTTTGTTACCAATCAAAAGTTTACATTTTGTAGCTTCTGACGTGAAGATGCTATTAAGAGCTTTTCTTGGGCTGATAGTACTGAGAATAAGTTTTTTGTGATCCCTGTTACAGTACCAAACATCATTGAGAGTAATCAATTGCTTGTGGCTTCCTAAATCTGTTTGTACATTAATAGTTTCTTTACCAATCGCTTCAATGGCTTGTTCATTAGCTGCCGTTACAGTATGTGATCGATCAAAATACTCAAAAGTCTTGAATACGTGTCTTAGGTTTGTAACGTGATTTGTAGCTCCATTGTCTACAAACCAGCTATTTTGATATTGAATACCATTACGTTCATATTCACAGCTTCATTTAATTTCGTGTCAGATGTTGTTTTCGGCGGGCGTCCATCAGCTTTCCATTTATGGCATTGTTTTACCTTATGGCCGATTTCACCACATAAATGACATTTATTTTTCTTTTTGTCATATTTAGGAATCCTCTGTGTTTTGGATGGTCCTTGAAGAGTCAGTGCATCTCCGCAGTTCTCGGAACCTTTTGAAGATAATGCTCTTTCGTGAGAACATAGCTGACTGGTTAATCTCTCTATAGTCCTCTCTTTACTTGATAATAACAACCAACTAGATTTAAAGGCGAAGAATTCTTCCGGTAAGGTATCCAATATCTTCTTTCTTTTTTTTCCGTCAGGAAAATGCGTGACGCATACCCCGCCACCTGGGAGTGGCAACGGGGTTATGTGGGACTCCTCCCGACCCGTCCTGCCCGTCCGCTCAACCAGTCCTGGGACTAGCTCAGCGAACGCCCAAGAGGGAGGGGCCCTACCCACTAAAAACCTGACGATGCCCCATACCTCACTCGGTCCACGGTCCCAACCAGCGTGGTTGAGACAACGGCACTAGATGAGGTCACGGGAACCCTTACGGAATCTTCCGCGACCTCACCAGTGAGCGTCCGAGTCAAACGGACGCATCCCTCTCCCCCCGGAAGAGGAGAGTGTTGGGGATGCCCTGGAGCAATCCAATATCTTGCAAATGAGGAACATATCGGGTAAATCAGCAGTAATTCCTTCCGACTTCTTCATTTCCATAGACAGCTCTTGCCACATGTTCTTTAATTTTGACAAATGGGTCGCCATGTCGTCGTTTGGATTCTTCTTATGTCCGAATAATTTCATGAAGAGATCATAGGCTTTATCTTCTGTTACGCCATCAAATAATCGGTGCAACTCTTGCCAAACCTCTCTTGCAGTAGAAAATATCATTACCATCTAAAGATTTTTGATCTCATTATTGCTTAAAGTAGACATTTTATTTGTATTTTTATTCGTTCATTATTTGAAAACAAAAGGTGCTGGCAATGTGTACCGTACCTTAATTTGTTAAGAACAATGGGCAAAAATACCCAGCTGCGCGAAAGATGTATGAAAAACTACCTTTTTTTATTATGACACCGTAAAAAAATATCGTGGTAGTCAAAAGATATGACACATAATTAATCTACTATTAGGATCTACGTACTTTAACGGATAATAATTCTATAATAGGCATGTTAAATTTTACAAAGTACAATTGAGCTATACGGCATATTTAAGTAGCTAAACAAATTCATTTAATTGTTTTGTTCCTTTGTTTTATATTATTAGTAACCATAATAATGTGCCATATCGTACTATACAACCGACAAAGCCTAGCGACCATCCTTCGCTTGCACTTATTCAGATACCTCAAAACGGTTTACGGGGGTTGAGGGACTTCCAGTTGCAACTAGTCGATTCGTCTTACTTCGTTGTATCTGGGCGCTCCCTGTCACTTGACTGATTTTTATCTAACACGCTTTGGACATTGGAACACGATTATCGGTTTTGTTAATTAGTATGGATGAACAGCGCTCATGTTTTCTTCTATGCGTCGACAAATTTGTGTGATTTATGGTCGCTCCGTTTTACGTAGACAATTTACTACAATGAACAGACTGTTTGAAAAAAGCCAACCCATGCGGGGATTTTTGGGTTTACTCTAACACGGCAGAATAACATAAGGAATAATATAGGCATACCTGAGCCCTCTATGTAGGGTTGAACTAACTAAATCAATTCCCTTGTTTCATTAATGTTCGCTCGTTATAGTACTTGTACCTATTTAACTTAAAATAACTAAATACCCCCCGGCATGGAATTTGATGCGCTTTGGGACAGATGACCATGACTTTAATACCTTTCAAACAAATGTAGTTTAAGCCGTGGCGGACGTGGGTGCTGCGTCCATACATTTTTGCCCAATGTCCTTTTGCTTGTTACTTTAGTTTTTAATTGAGAGAACATAATATTTTGTTGTACGGACCCGAGAAAAAACTTATTTTGTTAATTGTTACAAGTCTTAACAAATTATTTATTGTTTATATAAGAATTTATAAAAAAAATCAATAGTGGTAGTAATATTCACCCAAACTCCACATTTCTGAATTATTATTGTGCAATTGTATTGTTTATAGTACGAACTTTAATTGTAACCAAAACTACAATTAGTATTTTGCCTGAAATTAAAAATAGTCAATGCAAAAAATGCATTGCCTTTTTTCCCTAAATAAAATGTGTTAATATGCAACTAACTATTCTATAACATATGATGGAATAAGTTATTATTATTGTTTACTTAAGTTATCTTAACAAGCCCTTAAATTGAAAAAAGGGGTAAGTATTGCTTATACATTTCAAAAATAATTTTAATAAAGGAAATAATGCAGTAATCTTACTTATACTAGCATAAGTGTTCGTATGTACAAGTTCATTACTGCTTTAATACAACATACGTTTTGAAATACATTTTACTTTTCTGGCAAAGTCTGGCATAAATTTTGATACTCAGAATCCTTTATTTTATTACATTCTGAAAAGTAGCATAATAATGTATTTTAACAATTCCTAATAAACTATAATCATTAGCACTAAATTAAATACAAAACGCAGTGCAACATTTTTTCTCCTTTTTTTGATATATGAATAATTCTTCTACGTTTGGAAATAAAGTAAATATGCCTAAAAATACAGTTTTTTCGCCATACTGAAAAATCAGCATTTCCGTCTTATGCCTTTTTTCCCCTGAGGGTACGATATATACATAGAATTACATCTGCAACTGAGGCAATTTAAATATCGCAACAGCATTATCGGAATGCAATGAAAAGGTCGAACGTTTTAAAATGTTCTGTTTACATTTTGTATGCGAGTAATTTATGCAATAATAAATAACGACTAGTTTAAATAGAGGATAACGACAATATATTTAGAAATACATATGAAACATCCATGACTGGAGTACAAATGCTCGTATTCATCACACAAACATCTGCCCCCACCGGGATTCGACCCGGGACCTCTCGAGTCGGCGACACCTTAAAACCCGGCGTAAAAACCACTCGGCCACAGAGGTCGTCAAATCAATATGTACTTTTATTATTCATATTCAATGTAATTTGAAAAATCCGAACAATTTACAGGCGGATTATAGTTTAAAAGTCGGGTACAACAGCATATACACTCAAAAAAAAGATAATGATCTATTGCTCGCTACTTTGTTTAGTGCTACAAGTTTCCGCTGTCAGTCCGTCTGTCTGTCACCTAACAGTAGCTAGATGAACTGCTAAATAAACTGCAGTTATAATTACATTGGCCTAACCAAGTGCCCTTTTTTACTTTTGAATGATGACGCGGATTTTGAAATATAAGAACCTGCGCTGCGTTTTGCGGGAGCACGGAGCAGGCGCCCGCATGGCGTGCAGTTTTTATGTGATTTCCACGTACACGTGTCTTTGCCGTACTCTTTTAACACTTACGGAGAGAAAGAGACAACTGCGTTAATGGGTACGTATTTGATTATTAAAATTATTTGTTTATTTAAGCAATTATAGTAGGATTTAGGACGATATTAACTACAAATTTTAACACTTACGGAGAGAAAGAGACAACTGCGTTAATGGGTACGTATTTGATTATTAAAATTATTTGTTTATTTAAGCAATTATAGTAGGATTTAGGACGATATTAACTACAAATTTTAACACTTACGGAGAGAAAGAGACAACTGCGTTAATGGGTACGTATTTGATTATTAAAATTATTTGTTTATTTAAGCAATTATAGTAGGATTTAGGACGATATTAACTACAAATGCGTTGAATTAACAAACATAGGCTCAGTATTTACCGAAAATAAAACACTACAATATTTTTAGTGTGAATAATATTTTTTTTTGCATTTTTTCACGGAGTACTTTGGCATGTTGCTTTTACAACGGTCCGCGCGAGACTTTGAACGAAGAAGTGCTTCGGGCGTCGTCCAAGCACTTCTTTCTTGGGACATGTTTTGGGCTCTGGTGGTATATCTCTATGAGGAGCTCGATGGCGCTTTCGCAGTGGTCGGTCATTGGATGGGTGACCAAAAGTTTACTATCTCGAGCTCCTCCGTGCTTCGGAAGGCACGTTAAGCCGTTGGTCCCGGCTGTATCTGCAGTCGTTAGCACCCACCAATCCGCACTGGGCCCGCGTGGTGGGTCATGGCCCAATCTCCCTATTCCATCCATAGGGAAGGTCAGTGCCCCAGCAGTGGGGAAATTAATAGGCTGATGATGATGATGATGATGGTGTATCTAGGATATTTAATATCGTTGGTGATTTTATAGAAAAGCGCGACGCGGGAGAACTGCTTCATGCAGCGCTACCCTATGAGAAAATTAAAACCAATAATTACGCCTGATTTAACGCAATGAATATACAAGTATCACAATGCAAATAGATGTAGTAATGTTCAATTTTTTTATGTGAAACGCATGAAACTGTGAATTAACAAGTTTTTTTGAGTAGATTATTAAATGGTTAAGTAAGTGCCTTCAGCGTGGGAAATATTACTGATTTGCATATGTGTTTGTGTTATTATAAAGATTCTTTAAACGTTAATAGAAGTATAAATATAAACTATCTCTTATCTATTAGACAAGTCCGTCCGTACGTCTGTGGTGCTGTTTCAGCGGCCAAACCGTAAGAGATAGATAAAGAATATTTAATTATGATTTTATTAACTTTTTAAGCATTCAACTGCTAGATGTTTAAATCCAAAGCCAGCCGTTGTCATGGGTTATATTTCAGCAAATGTGTTGAAAATGTATTTATTTCTTGTGTATTGACGTACACGAGCGCCGTAACCCTAATTTATTAAAATTAAAATAAAATAAAATGCTTTTATTTCAAGACATGGTCTCATATATGTTAGTATCAAATTTTCTTAACCTATGTTAGTATTTCATTACAATTTCAATTTCAATCATAATTCTATAAAAAAATAATTAATTCTACTGCACCTTCCCTTCGACCTGATCACCAAACATGTAGTTTGTTTTTTCTAAGTGTCTTCGCAAAGCTTGTGCATTAGCCAATGTCAAGTGTTAAAATGTTTAATATAGCAAATAATATAGCACTCGTGGTCAAAGTAATGAATCAAGTCAAAGTAAGTGGCAGTTAAAAAAATATCCACGCGGACCATCCGCTGCCTGGTCCGCGTGGTTTTGTTTTTTCTAGTAAACTTTTCTTAGGAGAATATTTAAGTTATAAGTTAAGAATAGTCTGATAAGACTACAAACCGGATTAGAGTAACGTAGCACTTCCGGTTTTCGAGAAATCACGAATTTCAAAGGAAACCACACAAAATCTCCGAAGTTCTCAATTAATTAAATACATTTTTTTTTAAAACAGGTTTTGGTGAACATTCGGTTCACCGGTTTGCTAGTTCTTTAAAAATAGTTAAATAGAATGGACTCCCCTCTGCTCGGTCAGTTCATCAAAGCGTCACTTTGGCAGTTTTGTTTTTGACGTGACAACGTCTTAAATTAGGTTGCGGCTGGGAGTCACTTATGAAAAAGTGTAACGCTCGGTAACGTTACGATGAGTCTCTCGTGTTAAGTTTAAGTTTACATGTACAATGTTTTAGTAAACAAAATATATTTCTATAGTTAAAATTTGTGCAATTCTTATTTTCATTCAATTCCTTGTTCCTATTGTGCAATTTAATTATATTCATATCAATAAATATTCTACCGAGAAAAAGACGTTGTCACGTAAAATCTTCGCCCGTAAAACCGACTTTACAGGCAACCATTTTTTTTTTTTTTTCTTGTTATAAATTGTGTTGTGGCGGATGTTAGTGTCTAATAATGGTGGATTATTAACCACTGAGTGTTCGGGAACATGCACAAGTGTTGGCAAGTGAAACAAAATAGCGGAAAGTGTCTTTCGACGTTCCCTCAAGAAGTCCTTTTAGGAGGTTCCAATAAATCCCCACACATTTACTGAAACATAGGGAAAGGGTGATTGACTTGACTGCCACTTACTTTCACTTGATTCATTACTTTGACCACGAGTGCTATATTATTTGCTATATTAAACATTTTAACACTTGACATTGGCTAATGCACAAGCTTTGCGAAGACACTTAGAAAAAACAAACTACATGTTTGGTGATCAGGTCGAAGGGAAGGTGCAGTAGAATTAATTATTTTTTTATAGAATTATGATTGAAATTGAAATTGTAATGAAATACTAACATAGGTTAAGAAAATTTGATACTAACATATTCATATATGTTAGTATCAAATTTTCTTAACTCATTCCATTCTCATGACCATGTCTTGAAATAAAAGCATTTTATTTAATTTTAATTTTAATAAATTAGGGTTACGGCGCTCGTGTACGTCAATACACAAGAAATAAATACATTTTCAACACATTTGCTGAAATATAACCCATGACAACGGCTGACCAGAGCCGAGGTCCGAGTCGCAGAGACGCTTCTTGTTAAGCCGACCCCTCAGGTTCGAGTGGTCTAGAGGCTCCAGACGGAGAGGAGACTCCCCCCGTGGGGAGATGCCATCCGCCTGGAATACCTCTAGAGGCACTCGCCAATTCTCGACTTGAAGTCCCCTTAGGATCTCGCCGTCCCCAAACCCGGTGACGCTGTAAAGGTCATCTGCGACCTACAGCATACAAACTCAAAAAACAAAAATTGCTCAAAATGCATTTACGGAGAAGGAAGGTTTTTTTTGCTATTAAAATTTTCTTCAGATTTATAAACTAGGTTTAAGTATTTTTATAACCTAGTTTAATAAATAAATAAATAAATATTGCTAACACTCACACCAATTAGCCTAGCCCCAATGTAAGCACTATTAAGGCTTGTGTTATGGGATACTAGGGTAACGGATAGAATACATATACTGTACATATATAAGTATATTTATATAGAATTACATATTAAACATCCATGACTGGAGTACAAATGCTCGTATTCATCACACAAACATCTGCCCCCACCGGGATTCGAACCCGGGACCTCTCGAGTCGGCGACACCATGAAACCCTGCCATGAAACCATGAAAAATGCTTAAAATAATGGTAAGTTACGCGTTCGGCCTGTGATCATGAAAATAAAGCAAATTTCGCAATGGCCACGCATCGGATGGGTGACAAATAGGTACAACTAAGGAATTGTATTATTTCTTACATTTTAGTGGTTTTCTTTTTTATATCAACTCAAACTCAAACTCATTTATTTGGTCTAGGTTGTTACAAGTTCTTGTGAAAGTCAAACGCTATATCGGTTCGTAAATCTACAGCGGGAGACTTTGTACTGAGAAGAACCGGCAAGAAACTCAGCAAGGGCTATTTTTCCCCTGTTCTGTTTCATACGGTGTCGTCATTACGTCATTTGAAAGATGACTGGAAAAACTAAAAGCATGTGTTGATATACCGAGTTCCATTATTTTCTCCGAAAGTACGGATCAGATCTACACCAAATTATTATGGAACCATCTCGCCAAAAAACTGATTCAAACAAAACGAAACAAGTGTGCTTATGACCATACGACTGAAGTGAAACTTTTTTAACTCCATCTATATATATATATATATATGTATATACTAGCTGACCCAGCGAACTTCGTACCGCCATAAAAAAATTTAATTAAAAAAACATTGTCCAGCGGACAAAATTGTGAATCTAAACCATTCTCAGATCCCCTTGAACACACACAAAAAATTTCATCAAAATCGGTCTAGTCGTTTAAGAGAAGTTCAGTGACATACACACTCACAGAAGAATTATATATATAAAGATATATATATATATATACTAGCGGACCCGACAGACGTTGTCCTGTCTACACGTCTTTGTGAATCTAAACCATTCTCAGATCCCCTTGAACACACACAAAAAATTTCATCAAAATCGGTCCAGTAGTTTAAGAGAAGTTCAGTGTCATACACACTCACAGAAGAATTTTATATATAAAGATAATGACTAAATATATGTATATGTATATATACATAAATGTGTACAATATAAATATGTCTGTACATATACCTACAAATGTGTGCGCGCACTGCTTTCTCTTGCTTATATCCCCCACTCAATTCCCGTTCGCCTCGCCCGATCACATTTTCGCGTAACGGGTTCGCCACCTTACTCCCCAAGTCAAGCGTGTGCAAAAAAGTTTCACTTCAAAAAGGAATCATCAAAATATATGCGTTGACCGATCTCGAAGATATACACCGCGTACACCACCACAAAAATATATAGGTACTAACGAATTGAGAATCCCGGATTTTTTCAAGTCGGTTAAAAATGTATCTCGTCGCTTTACCAAAAAACATCGCAAGCTCTTACTTACCTGCCAAGAATCAAACCCGACAAAAGCCCATAAGAACGTGTTCCCACGCGAGTCACACGAGCGGTGACCCGCGACCTGACTCATGCGGGTCACGCTCCGGTGCGCGGTGACCGCTCGAGGGAGGTGCTTCTAAACGAAGAAGATTCGCTAAACAACCTCGTTTTTTCAACCGACAGCTGTTCAGTATAAATTTTGAGTCATTCAAGACAATAGTTAAAAACTTTAACTCTCTAGAAATTATGATTTTATTTATTTTCAAGCATTTAACTGCTAGATGTTTAAATCTAAAGGAAAGTTTACTAGAAAAAAATCCACGCGGTTACCTACAATGTGGGTTACCTACAACGCGAAGAGATGGCGCTGCCTTGCAGCTTAAGGCTAGGAAAATTTCGACGCGGCTTATAGGGCCGTGGTAGCATAATGGTCAGCGCATTCGCCCGGATTGCTGCCTGGTCCGCGTGGATTTTTTTCTAGTAAACTTTTCTCTAGAAATTAACAAAAAAATACTCTGAGCAAGATGAGCGCGATCTTAGTTCGCGCGAACGCGCAATCAAACCTATTAATGATGAATAGGTGTCCTAACCGAAGTTCGCGCGCTGATCGCGTCGCGTCGATAGGAAGCGGGTGAGGGGCAGGGCTAACCCGTTCCGTATTCGCGTTCTATTAGGACACCCAGTTCGCGATCACGCGATGGTCGCGTCGTTTAAACGCGCGATGATCGCGTTATCGCGTTGTATTAGGACAATGCCTCAAACGCGTGGTATAAGTCGCGGCACGAAACTAGCGCTGACCGTTATTGAACAGAAGTAATAATTAAGAGGTGTTGGGGGGAAACGAGGTGCGCGGGTGTACATGCGTTGCTCCGATTGGCTCTCCAGTCGTACCCATACGCGTTTTGTTCAGCGCTAGAGTTACTTGCCGCGACTTGTACGCACGCTGTTATGCTTTAAAGTGGCCATTCACGGCGAAACAGTCGCACAGGCCGTCGATCGAACCATGATTCGATAAGTATTTCAACGGACCGGCAAGGTGACATTGGTCGTTCAGTCCGCTTTACGACCCATCCGTTCACGATCGAACTAGTCGCATACGACCGAAGTCCGTCCGACGGTCTTGTCCAAGCGTTGTAACGCGTATCGCATCCGACTCCTCCCACACAGGCCACAAACACCAACACTACACAGCTAGCATACTTGCACACTAGCTTAGCATTAGGCAGACACCGCACCCGTAGGATAAGAGTGCGAAGACCCGGTCTAGACACGACACGCTATACCAGGTACAGGTACGTACCTGTGCGTCTTTCCCCGCCCACCACGACAACGGCTAACTAGAGCCGAGGTTCTATTCTCAGAGACGCCCTCTAGTTGAGCCGACCCCCTCAAATTGGTCTAGAGGGTCCAAAAGGGGAGATGCCATCCGCCTGGAATACCTCTAGAGGCACTCGTCAATTCTCAGCTTAAGGTCCCCTTAGGATCTCGCCGTCCATAAACCCAGTGATGCTGTAAAGATCATCTGTTACCAACAGCATATACACTCAAAATAAAAAGAAAATTCATAATCATAATCTTTATTGCTTCATGTTGGTACATACATGGGTTCTTAAATTTAAAATAAAGATTCACAAGATGAGCCCTGCAAGAGCATTGCAAATTTTCTTAATTTCTAACAAACAATAGTAATACTTAATAGATACACATATATCATTATTTGTCCTGATTAAATAGACATAACATTAAAGAAATATTTACATTTAATTATTTTTTATCATTAACATAAAATTAATATGTATTTATTTATATACTAGCAAACCAGTGAACCAAATGTTCACCAAAACCTGATTTCTCGAAAACCGGAAGTGCTACGTTACTCAAATCCGGTTTGTAGTCTTATCAGACTATTCTTAACTTATAACTTAAATATTCTCTTTATCTATCTCTTACGGTTTGGCCGCTGAAACAGCACCACAGACAGACGGACTTGTCTAATAGATAAGAGACTAGCAAACCAGTGAACCAAATGTTCACCAAAACCTGATTTAAAAAAAAATGTATTTAATTAATTGAGAACTTCGGAGATTTTGTGTGGTTTCTTTTTAGATTCGTGATTTCTCGAAAACCGGAAGTGCTACGTTACTCAAATCCGGTTTGTAGTCTTATCAGACTATTCTTAACTTATAACTTAAATATTCTCTTTATCTATCTCTTACGGTTTGGCCGCTGAAACAGCACCACAGACAGACAGACGGACGGACTTGTCTAATAGATAAGAGATATTTGGTGTTCTATTATTACTTGATAAATAATTATTTAAATATATATTCCCCCATTAGTTTTAACTTCGATACTCAAAAGGTGACAACATCAAATTACTAAAGCTTGTTACATTGTAACCACAACGAAAAGAGAAAAAATCAAACTTAAAATCGACTTTAACTCGAAACGTATCCTTTAGTCCAGTTTCCCACTGACCGGATAGAAAAATAACAAAACAGGATAGAATCATTAAGTAAATTCTAGGGTGCACTCACATCCTGTGTCGTACGTTAATGCAATCGGATATTAAGGCCAGACGTACGACGAAGTAAATTGAATGAAATATATCTTGTTTATGTTTCATTAAGAGCATTAGCAAAGCCTCTTATTTTGCCTTGATTAAAAAGAGGTAGGGCATAAAGGATTTCCCTCATTCTTTCTCATCTCTTTTTGGATAACGATAAGATGTTTCTGTGTAGTTGAATTTTTAAAATTTCAATCGTGAGGACGGGTTTAAATAGTCGAGGGTTTGGAATCTTGTGGGTGGCAAGAGAGACTCGCGCCGGTTTCGGAACCGATTCTCTGCCGGCGCGGGCCTCACGAGTCTCTAACGCGTCGATCAAACTTAGAGTTGATCGGCGCGGGCCAGCATCCACACACGCGTTAGCTCTCAAACAAGCTTCCCCGTTAGTTAGCATAAACGGCGATCGCACCCCGTTAGGCCCCTTACAGCAAGGCCCTTCCGGTATTGCCTGCCCTCCCTACAGCTTTTCTGTCGGATACGGGCCTGCCTCACTAGGAGGCCGCACCGTCCTTCTCGCGCATATGCTCTAGTATCGAACTAAAGCAGCGCTGCGTCGCTCCCCCCCCTGGGGGACGATCGCTTCCGATGAAGCCTTAGAGGCCTTCCCGGCCAGAGGCAGCCCCTACAGGCAGGGCAGGTTATGTCAGACTCGTACTGACTTAAAAACACCCTTAAGTCAGTACGAGTCTGACATAACCTTGCAGCCGGCTGTAGGGTATCCATGAGGATTTCTCACCCGCTCCCCCGCCTGGGAGGAAACAAAAAAAAAAAGAATCCTGTGGTTCGTATGTGTAAAACCGGAAATAATCAAAAATGTGTCGTAGTGTCGCGATCCGATACTGTAAGTGTTGTGTGACGAGAACAGTTTCGAGCGAATAGTGAGAATGTGAACACTGGTACGGGTATCGAATGCAATAAAAGACTACGTCGGAGGGTAGACCGATATGTCTGCCAATAACAACCTACCCGCAATTACTTCAGTTACTGCGTGATCATGGCGCTTGCAACAGTGCCGAAATATCGGAAACTCGCTAAAAACAAGGTACCATGGTAACAATCCCGTAAATAACTTATATTAATATAATGTTAGTGACCATGAAAGTTTCAAACAATAATGTTTCTATTTGTTTCTTAGGTTTTCACGCACATCACTAATTAAATAAAACTAGTTTTTACGGGTTAATGCACGAAACTTTATTTATTTATTGACGTTTCGTAGCCTTTACAGGCTTCGTCGTCAGAATAAAACTTTTATTTAATTTGTCGAGCTACACAAATAAATAAAAGTAGGTAGTAGTAGTTAGCTCGACAAATTAAATAAAAGTTTTATTCTGACGACGAAGCCTGTAAAGGCTACGAAACGTCAATAAATAAATAAAGTTTCGTGCATTAACCCGTAAAAACTAGTTTTATTTAATAATGTTTCTGTAGTGGAGGAAACATCATTTTCGTTATCCACAACGTGCAGTTCACTCGAGGGAACAACATTTTCATGTCTGCGATCATCGGTGTCTTCTCTTAAAGAGATTTCACTGTCATTAGTGGCTTCTACACCAGACGACTGTATCAAAGTATTATTATTGTTATTTGAAAGTGAAGAACAGCTTCTTTCGGGGAAGGAGTTTAATCACTGCTTGTGTAGGGATTTAAGTTGATAAAAATGTTTTCAAAAATACGGAGTCTCTTTCTTTTATTAATTTTCTCGGGCATACCGCACTTCTGAAAAAGTAATTGTTTCCATTCTCAAAATAGCCTACAAGTAAATAAATAAATATTTCCAACCCCTACACCAGTTAGCCTAGCCTAAAGTAAGCACTATAAGGCCTGTGTTATGGGATACTAGGGTAATGGATAGAATACATATAGGTTACATATATAAGTATATTTATATAGAAATGCATATAATACATCCATGACTAGAGTACAAATGCTCGTATTCATCACGCTAACCTCTGCCCCCGCCGGGATTCGAACCCGGGACCTCTCGAGTCAGCGACACCATAAAAACCACCGGCGTACAAACCACTCGGCCACGGAGGTCGTCAATATACAACAATAATATACTCTGCGGCTTTCATATCAAACTTAGAGCGGTGACATGACGGAACATGTACAAGAGCTCTACACCCGAATACTTTAAGTGAGAAATATTAGGTTTCTTAGGCCCGTATTATAGGAAGATTCTCAGTGATCGATCTAGTCTTGAGCATAGTTAGAAAGGGATGTCGCTATATATAGCACATAATGATATCCCTTTCTAACTGTACTCAAGTAAAGATGAACACTTGGTTGTCATTCTGATTAGGGGCCGTCCATAATTTACGTCATCGATTTTTTCAGATTTTAGACCCCCCCCCTACAATCATCCTATCGTCATTTCTTAAAGAGAAGGGGGAAGGGGGGGGGGGGCTTCTCCCAAAATTGACGTCATTACCAGTTTGACAAAATTAAAACATTGCAGATTTGAGAAAAGCTAGTATTATATGGAATATTATTGTTAGAGTATTTTATCTGTAGTTATTACTGTATTTGTGTACATCTATGTTGCATTATTTATGTTTATTATGAGTTATTTTAGTATGTACGCGCCTTAGCCGCCTCTCACATTTGCAGTCTCACTTACTAGGTGTGCTGGAAGAAATTTCTTTTTAGAAATAATCTTTTTGTACGTGAACAATAAACTATAAATAAATAAACAAGAATGACGTCATTTACCGTCATCCGCAGACCAACCCCCCCCTAATTTAGAATGACGTAATATATGGACGGCCCCTTACAGAATATGGGCCTTAATGTACCATCTTTGGTATGGAGTCTCGTAACCTACAGCTCGATATCAGCTATTCTTAAGGTATACCGCAGTTTCCACAGCATCTTGCCAAAACGCTTTAGAGAGGTTACTTTCACTTTTTTTTCCTATGTGGTTTTTTGTCAACGCATTCCTAGTTTAAACCCTACTAGCAAACTAGTGAACCAAATGTTCACCAAAACCTGATTTAAAAAAAAAATGTATTTAATTAATTGAGAACTTCGGAGATTTTGTGTGGTTTCGTTTGAAATTCGTGATTTCTCGAAAACCGGAAGTGCTACGTTACTCAAATTCGGTTAGTAGTCTTATCAGACTATTCTTAACTTATAACTTAAATATTCTCTTTATCTATCTCTTACGGTTTGACCGCTGAAACAGCACCACAGACAGACGGACGGACGGACTTGTCTAATAGATAAGAGATGTGGGTTTTTGTGAATGTTGTAATTAATGTTTGTGTTATATGTTTAAATGGTAATGAAATAAAAAAAAACAGCATTATTATTAAAAATCTGATTTTATCAATAAACATCAGTGGTTTAGTGGTAAAGCTTGACACGCGGGCGGCTCGGGTTCGAATCCCAGTAAAGGAAGGACTTTTTTACTAATTATTTCAAAAGTCTCACCCAACCAAAGACAAATATAAATAGGACGATGATAATAATTGAACTTTAGCTACGTCCTGAATTAACACTCATGGCTGTACAACGAAAACGTTAGTAAATCTAATTATATTGAAACATCGCAAGTGGCCGTACAATATTGTATGTACAAATATAAACAAGGATGATCCCGAGCCGAAGGCCTAGAAATTAAATGTCACCAGCCGTTTCTACCCATCGCTCCCTTCACCCGTAGGGCTGTCGGATCTTGGAAATATGTAAGTTAGTTATGAGTTTCATCAAAATACGTTTTTTTCTTTTAATTACAATATCACTTTCTAGAGTGATCATATTTATTGAGTTCAAAAATTCTACTGCAAATAATAATAATATATGTATTTATTTGCCCCAACAGTATTACATAGTTAAATCATAACCATTGTTTTCTTTATGCCCAATAACAGCGACAATGCTACTTAGAACTAAAAATACAATAAGATAGCATTTACAATACACCAGTACCGAAACTAGGCCGAGCCTGTATAATAGATACTAGATCCTTCCATTTAATATTTTGAATGTTGTGCTTGGGGATTCTGCAAGAATTTTTGGTAGTTTTTTTTGAAATCCAAACTAAACTAAAGAAGAATAAAAAATATAATTTATTTATCATACGAAAAAATGTTAAACTTCATCATATGATAGTGATTTAAGCCAATCTGTAATTGAGTTACTACATTAAGGATTTTATGAAATAGCAATAATGACGTAAAAATGTAGGAAAAGCCGAACTCAATAGATTTGTGCATGCGTGACGTGAGCTGTAAATTATAAAAGGTGGTGGAATACAAAACTTGATCTATTTATTGAAAATTGATTTTCGACATAACTTATTTCCGTGATATTTCTGATATCTTAATAGTTATTCTGTTATTCAGAGTGGAGACGAATCCAAAAAAATCAGATCTCATAAAAATTGGTCTAGCCGTTCTAGAGTTGTAAATGTTCTAATAAGCACTTTGTTTTATATGTATATATTTATCGAAAGGAATAAATTAAACTTTTTTTTAATTAATGAGTGTGATAAGTAACTTACCAAATAAACAGATTTTTCTATTTCTATCCATCTTTGTGTTCACTAATACAATAAAGTCCCAAGAGTTGACCTTAAATAAATTCAAAGATACTATTAAAAAGCTTGTTACAAAGTGTCTGATTATATTACAGACAAAAATGATTGGATTTTATCTGTTCCAATAATTCCAACAGGTCTTCTATATGAAATAAATTATGGTTGTATTGTCATTGTAACAACATAATGATTTGTAAATGTTGTTTACATTATACTTTTAATGTTGTGGAGTTTTTTCGCTGTTTTTTCTCCGCAGCTAAAAAATATGTCCAATAACGAGTGGTAGGGAAAAAAAATTTTTTGGACGATTTAAAAGCGTTGTACTTAACATCCGATTGGAATAAAGGTATTTTTTCTAACAATCACAAGTTACTTCAAATAACAGTCTTTGTGCATTTAGCCAATGTTAAGTGTTAAAATGTTTACAAATACTATAGCACTCGTAGTCAAAGTAATAAATCAAGTAAAAGTAAGTGGCAGTCAAATCAATCCCCCTTTCCCTGTTTCAGTAAAAGTGTGGGGATTTACTGGAACCTCCCCGTGGACTTCTTGAGGGAATGTCGAAAGACACTTTCCGCTATTTCGTTTCACTTGCCAACACTTGTGCATGTTCCCGAACACTTAGTGGTTAATAATCCACCATTATTAGACACTAACATCCGCCACAACACAATTTTTAACAAGAAAAACATAACTGCTAAAGTAACTTCCCGATCCCGCCAAAAAGTCCTCAAATAACAGTCTTACTAACTAAAATCATTGCAATTTTTTTTTGCTCAAACCTGTGGCAGCCCTGCCTAGCCGCCTTTTGCCCGCAGACCGGTAAAGCTGTAGGTATGGAACTATGAGTGTGGGAACCGCACTAAACTTTAACCAGATTTATTAACTGGGTTATCTATGGTTTACTACGATACACAGAAGATACGCTTTGTAACCGATGGCCTAGTGCAATCGTTTGTTATTTTTTATATATTTTTGAAGTGAATTCTTATTTAGCGGCGTTATACACTTTTTTTTGTATGGGTAAAAAATGTTAAACTCGCGTCAGGTTAAACACGTGGGCTGATCGCATCGTGACACACAATAAAATTGGAAAGGTTGTTGACTTTCAATATATTGGACGAAAAATAGTAATATTTTATTTTATCGTATTATAATAATGTCTCTATCTAGGACGTCCACGTGGCAGCTTTATTGCGAATAAAATGCATTTGTTTACACAAGATGTCGCTAGGTGCGCTTAAATGTGATTCATTTAAGTTATTCCTCAGTACTTACTCAGTACATCAAATTGTTATTTCTTGATATTGAAGACAGGAAAACACTTGATAAACTTGACGAAAAATATTTATTGTTAAACTTGAAAGTAACTGTGTGCACACTGCTTGAGACAAACGCGAACTAACTTGGGCCTGTCTGAAATATATTTAGACATAATTTTTATTTTTTAAAGCATGTAACTGCTTGATGTTTAAATTTAAAGAAAATATAACTAGAAAAAATCCACGCGGACCAGGCAGCAGACGGGACTCGAACCCGCACCCTTCCCAATCCGCGCGAATGCACTGACCAATTAAATAGATTTTTAAATTAAATAGATCCTTAGATTTAAACATCAAGCAGTTACATGCTTTAAAAAATAAAAATTATAACTATAATTGCTATTTCTTCTATCAAATGTTTAATACTTGTAAAAGTATTCATTTGACATTGTGAGTTACCTATAATGCGAAGAGATGGCGCTGCCTTGCAGCTTAAGAATGGCTAGAGGAATTTCGACGCGGTCCGTGAGGGCCGCGGTAGCATAATTGGTCAGTGCATTCGCCCGGATTGCGAAGGGTGCGGGTTCGAGTCCCGTCTGCTGCCTGGTCCGCGTGGATTTTTTTCTAGTTATATTTTCTTATATATATTTAGACAGTCAAATATTGACCTAAGTAATTACTATATAGTTTTTAAGTTTGTGTTCTTAAAACGTCTAATGAAAATAAAGTATGCTTATGAAATCTTATTTTAGTTCTATCATTATGATTTTTATCGAACTGCCGCGTTACTATAGACGCAAGACGACAGCTTGACTTATTCGAAATCCATCAAGTGCCTTCACATAAGAAGGAGATAGAAAGCCTCTCTGAGTGTGTTTCGCTGGTTCTTCTCAGAAAGGTCTCCCAATTTTTGAACCGGCGGTAGTTTACAGTAGTTAGGGTCAAATAAATAAACTCAAAATTACAAAAAATAATTTTAAATAAAATACTTTATTAAGTAAATTAAATAATAAATTCATACATAGACAATAAAACTTTATAAAATAATAAAAGTCTTTCGAAGGTAGCTCGACAAATTAAATAAAAGTTTGATTCTGACGACGTAGCCTGTAAAGGCTACGAAACGTCAATAAATAAATAAAGTTTCGTGAATGAAATAATGTACTTTATTAATTAATTTAGCTAATAAATTCAAGCATAAACAATAAAGTTATAAAAATCTTCCAATGAAATATCCGAACGCTCAATAAAAGTCTTTCGAAGGTAGCTCGACAAAGTAAATAAAAAAAAAAAAATATTCTGACGGCGCGTTCCTGCAAAGGATTCGAAACGTCAATAAATAAATAAAATCAGTGCATTTAACCCAACGGGTAACTTGTTTTATTTAATGAGTGTTGTCCGTGAAAACCTAAGAAACAAATAAATAATAATAGGTATCCGCAAACCTCCCTCATTATTATTATCGTGCTTTGGGGCCGTTCAAGTATTACGTAAGCACCATAGTGGGGCAGGGGGGTCTTTGCCTAGGGCGGCGGAGGGAACTACACGGGCACGCCCAAGTAGCCCTCCGCAGCGGACGGGGGGCAGTGTTACCAACCCTTACCAAACTTTTCCCCTAAATATTTTTTGAATTCCACTAAAATCCCCTAAATATACAATTTTTTAAGTACCTACTTATTGCCCAAATTCTTTCGTTGCTCATAAATTAAAACGTTACATATTTAGTTACAGTAAATTATTTTATTGAATAAATACAGTTTCCGAAAGTACAATCAAACGAAAATGAGCTGACAGGCTGTTAAATGTTATTTAGCTTTTTTTTAACTTTAGTCCATACAGCCTTATACCCGCCATACACACTACGATAAATCATTACGATTAGACTGTACAGTCCATACGGTAACGATAAATCGTAGCGTGTATGTTATAAAACTGCACAGTTTCCTATACTAAACGAAATCGTATAAACTGTACCGTTCGAACTGTACAGTCTGATCGTAACGATTTCTCGTAGTGTGTATGGCGGGTATTAGGAAACAATCCGCCACACAGTCAGTTCAGTCGTTTCATATCGTGGTGCGTTCCATTCTACGCAGAAAACTGAAAAAAAAACACACGCTTTGTTTTTCGATTTAATTCCAATTTTTTATAAAAGCCCCTAAAAGAACCCCCAAAAAATTCCAGCCCCTAAAAAAAGTCCGTTTTAGCACTTCTAGCCCCTAAATCTGGGGGCAAAACCCCTAAGTTGGGAACCTTGACGGGGGGCGGTACGGTGGGCACTAGGCCGCGTACTCAGCCTCCATGCTGACAATGACGAAACGATTGTGGAGCTGTCTAAATTCGTGCTTGATCTGATTATTTCTGCAGTTTTAATGGTCAGAATATCATAGCATGCATGATCACGGGCCATCCTGCGCACGTCTGCGGGGTCCCCGTGATACCCCGGGAGACCCCTGCCGCGGAGCCCCGGCTAGGCCGGGAGGCTGCTAGGTGCGGAGACGCGGAAGAATCCCTAAACGGGGATCCCGCGGCTTCGCGCTAAGCAGCTTAGAGAGTATTCGCAGGACTTTTTTAGCGGATATTATGCCGTAATGCGCCCGTAAGAGTTGCGGGATCCTCGGTGGACAGCCACTGGGGGTCCGTAAGACTTGCGGGAGCCAGGTGTGAGGTCCGTTCGGCGGTGTGCCTCTTAAAGGCACCGTCGTCTGTAAATAGCATTTTTTACCTGCGTTATAAAAAAGGGGGGTCTTTGCCTTGCTTAATTTTGATGACATGAGAGGGGGGGGGGGGGAGAGACGAGACAGTGATTACGTCAGCATCAAGGATTCGGGTTGCATGGATTGAAGACTGTTATTTGAAATTGATAAAGTTCGAAAGTTCCAAAAATCTCGAAAAAGATTGTTTTATTCGTAATAGTACTCAATCTAATTTAATATATATAATTCTCGTGTCACGGTGTGCGTAATTGCACTACTCCGAAACGGCTCGACTGATTTTCGTGAAATTTTATATATGCATATTCATTCAGTAGGTCTGAGAATCGGACAACATCTATTTTTCGTCCCCCTAAATGTTAATACATCATACAAAAATACACACAACCCTAAATTTTCACCCTTCTACCACCAACCCCTATTTTGAAGTTATACTTCTTTAGCCGCGTTATGAAAAAATTATAAGAGTGAAATTTTCATCACTGTAACACATAATTTTAACATAATGAAGTTAGCCGCGGGCGCGTTATTTGTAATATTTTATTTTCCAAGTGACCGTGGGGCAGATTTGAACAAAGCAAACAGGGCAGATTTGAACGGGACATTGAAATGAAATGAAATGAAACGAAACGAAACGAAACGAAACGAAACGAAACGAAACGAAACGAAACGAAACGAAATGACATTTATTCAGTCTAGGCTGTTACAAGCACTTGTGAAGGTCAAGAACACAACGTGTTTTAGTTACTTACAAGTGCTAATTACATATGGACTAATAACTTAAATTCAGTAGTGATTTTAATTGAATATTTTGAATATTTATTTAATTATTCAAATTAAAACTGAACTTAATTGACTGTGTTAACTATCCTTTTCCAGTCCTCTTATTATTTTATTGTAATTATTAATTATTTGCATGCAATTAAAAAAAATTTTAATGATGCTAAAGAAGTATAACTTCTCACGCGCGTACATAAGTTACACGCATCCATTATTTTTTATGGCGCTACGACGCTGTGACAGCTAGTAAGATTATAATATTTGTACCTTACTCTATGTTGAATAATGTAAATAAAGTTTGTTTAAATATGTGTATTCTAAGCCTATTTAAGTACTGCTGCTCATGAAAGTCATGAAAGCTCATGAATCAATAAAAAAAAACGTGTGTGTCAGCTCCGACGCACGGCTGGAGTTTACTCTTTAACTTCGATAGTCTAACCATACGCAAAAAGAGTTTATTTAACTTAAAAAAGATTGATACTGTATGAAAGGGTAAATTAACAAATTAATGAAAATAATATACATATATAAATATATATTTATTCATTTCATATACATTTATTATAACTAATCGACGAAATATTTTACATTAATTATGTACCTATACGCCATTTGTGCATTTAAAATTTTAGTTCATATGTATCAAAATAGATGGCGTTGTAGTTCGTTGCATCACGCTTGTATATATGTTTGGAGCTACATATAGGCAAAACGTCACCTAAATAATACGGAAATTTATGGACTAACAAAATATGAAAATACACTGTAGTTTCAATTTAATTATTTTGTACCTAAGCTCTTGGATTTAAGAGTCATTTTGGCTCGAACAGGAACAGGATGCGCACCAAAAACGTAACGAGGTCATTCATCGATAGATTTTACTCCTCACATTTTTTCTCATACCGGGCCCCTTATATAAGCAAATCGATTCTTAAGGAGTAGTAAACTCCAAAAATACAATACATAAAAGGAAAAATGTTTATAGGTAGCAATGTTTACGTAAGCATAGGAGAGGGGGTAAGAGCTTTGCTTACTTTTGCTGACAAGGGGGAGGAGGGGGAAATAATTGTAATGAATCTGCTTACGTAATAATTGAACGGCCCCTTTCTACTTTTTCCAGCTCATTGGGTTGTCTGGAAGAAATCGCTGATTGGCGATAAGACCGCCCTTTGTGCAACTGTAATTGTTTTGCCTTGTATTTGTATTTTATTCATGTTATTTATGTTACTGTTGTGCAATAACGTATTATTATTCTATCTTATTTTATTAATGATAATAAAAGCATTTATTTCAGATACAAGATCCATCTCAAAATTAAAAAATAAAAAACAATACAACAATTACATTAAAATAAATAATAATAAAGCGCCTTCACCTTTTAAACCTACGGCTATAAGTGAATTCTGTATAAAAAAATGCTTTTCTTTCTTCCTACCTGTCTTCTATTTCCTCTTAAATTATAAATTTCCGTAAACACACAAAATGTCGATCCGCTCCAACCCTCTTTCCATGTATTACAAACAAGCAGGTATACCCAAAAATAAGGCCTCTAAATAAAACTTTCTACCCCCTTTTAAAACAGCATCAATAACAATTATTAAATCTCTAAAACTCATTCGTTAAAACAACAAATCTGACACATATTTCACACCTACACTCCGAAGGCTGTGATAACCATTTAATCAAAAACCGTGTTTCTTAGCTAACGGTTACTCACCAAAGGTCTGTTTAGGTTAGTCGATTTCGCAATAAACCATTTTATAATGAGCCTTCACGCCATAGTAAATCTAAACTCAATAGAGGTCTTCTTAAATTGGAGGTTGACACCAGTTTGTCTTGACCTTTGCGGTTCAATACTCGTCAGAGAGCAATAGAGCAAGATACGTTGGCGCACACAAAGGTTATTGACTTTAGAATATTAATGGAAGCTAATAGTGATTCGTACTTCAGATGTTACAATGCCTACATTAAATATTTATCATTGTTAATGACGCATTAAAGTTCAATTTCGCAATCGTATTAGATATATCACAAACAGTTTTTTTGTCTCCCGCTAATTGGAACAGCATCTGCGTGTTGCTTTTTCTATTTTTGTATTGATTTTTAGCTTTACGCTAGTGGTTTAGTTAAAATTCTCAAAATATTTTTTTAAAAATTATAGTTATTTTATTTGTTTCGTAGGTTTTCACGCACATCACTCATTAAATAAAACTAGTTTTAACGGGTTAATGCACGAACTTTATTTATTTATTTACGTTGCGCAGCCTTTTCGGGTCTGCATCGTCAGAATAATGATTTTTTATTTACTTTGTCGAGCTACCTTCGAAAGACTTTTATTGAGCGTTCGGATATTTCATTGGAATATTTTTAAAACTTTATTGTCTAAGTATGAATTTATTAGTTAATTTAATAATTAAAGTACTTTAATTAAAATTCGTTTTTGTAAGTTTGAGTTTATTTATTTGACCCTAACTACAGTAAACCACCACCGTGCCGGTTCCAAAATTGGGAGACCTTTCTGAGAAGAACTGGCGAAACAAATTCAGAGAGGCTTTCTATCTCCTTCTTATGTTAAATCATGCAAACAAAAAGAACTAATAGTATCTGTTGGTCTTGCAGTGTGTGCTCGGGGTTGAGATTTTATCTCTTGTATAATGGGTTCCCAAGCTGGTGGTACACACCAAGCATCTTCCTTATTGAAATTTGGATGTACTAGAATCTCAATAGCCTCGCGCATCATTCGAGGAACGAACCGCCGCTCAGTTGCAAGGATCTGTGGTTTATCAAATCTAATGTAATGGTTTGGTCCCCCTACTGCATGTTCACACACTGCAGACTTATTTTCGCGCCTATTTTTCATATCGTATATCATTGAAACGTCAATAAATAAATAAAGTTCGTGCATTAACCCGTTAAAACTAGTTTTATTTTATAGTAATTTTGTTATTTACGGGATTGTTACCATGTACCTTGTGTTTTGGGAATTTCGATATGTCTGCCAATAACAGCCTAACCGTAACCTGCTTCAGTTACTCCGTGATCATGGCGCTTGCAACAGTGCCGAAATATAGGAAACTCGCTAAAACCAAGGTATATACATGGTAAAAATCCCGTAAAAACATAAATTACTATAATTTTAGTGACCCTGAAAGTTTTAAACAATATATTTATATTATAATTTTGTCGTGCAGAAGAAGTGTATTCGTATCCTTGCACAAATAGACAATACAGTGAGCTGCAAACCTTTCTTTAAAAAATATAAAATACTTACTCTTCCAAGCATATACATACACGACATATGTGGTTTTGTATTTAAAAATTCTAACGCGATTAATAAAGTTAGCCAAACCCATAATATTAATACCCGCCATAAAAATAGATTAAATCATCCCCCATCAAGACTAACCATGCTTAGCAATAGCCCCTACTACATGGCAGTTAAGATATTTAATAAATTACCACATTCTATAAAAAACCAAAAATCTATTACCACATTTAATACAAAACTTAAAAATTTTCTAATTGATAAATGCTTCTATTCTGTGGATGAATATTTAAATTACAAATAGATAACAATTTAATATATGAATGCACAAAGTTAAAAAGAAAATATATTTATTAGATAAATGCTTTTAAATATACTTTTTAATATATATAATGAACACTTTACAACAAAATAATACTAATGAGGCGATTTTTTTTTTTTTTGAAATACAAACCTAGTATGTAATAATCATGTTAATTGACATATTATTTTATTTTAATTTTATTTTATTGACATATTTATTAATTTTAATTACTGACAAATTTAATTTAATTTTATAAATGAATTTCCATTTCTATTATATTTCTACTGTTAATAAGATCAATTGAGTAAGTTATATTGTTAAACAAATGGAATCAGATGACATTTATGCATAATATTACATTAATTTGAAATCTATTTAGTTTAGGATTATTGCAATACCCTAACTGGGTTCTTGTTTGGAATGATAATATATATTTTTGTAACAGCATGTAAACAGCAAGAATGCAATAAATGAATAAATGAATATTTATTTAAAAGTTCATTACGAAAAGACATTAACTGACTCATTGATCGATTGAGCTACAGCCAAACTCGCTTGATCCAGAAACATGAAATTTCGTACAGGTGATGACAGTTATGGCTAAAAACTATTATAGAATAGAATAGAAATAAATTTATTAGCCTTAAACACAGTCAGATTTACATAAATAAAACAGAACAAAATAGGCCAACTAGGTCCCTGCCTCAGCTTGATACTACAGCAACACCAGGGCTGCTGCAGCGCTGATAATAATTCTGGCAGGGCCTATGGTTGATGACACGGAATCATCATCAGCATATTAATGTTCCCAGTGCTGGGAACAGGCCTTCCCTATGGATGGAATAGGGAGATTGGGCCACAACCCATCACGCGGGCCCAGTTGTGGGCTGCTAACGACTGCAGATGCAGCCGAGACCAACGGCTTAACGTGCGGTCCAAAGTGCGGAGGATCTCTAGATAGTAAATTTTTGGTCACCCATCCAATGACCGACCACTGCGAAAGTTGCTTAACTTCAACGATCGCAGCCGAACGCACTAACCACTTGCGCCCATCGAACTCCTTAAGGCCTTTTGCCTTAATTAATCAAATATAAATATTCGATTATGCATTAACAATTTCATAAGTACCTACCAAATATTATATTAGTTCCTACTTAAAATTATAAATGTGAAATCTTGTATGTTTTTATACCTTTATGATAAAATTTGGTATAGTCTATTATCTGGATTGAGACATGATCATTTTGTGTCAGGAAAATGTTAGATCCCCGTGAGATTCTCAAAAAACTAACTGCAATACGGACGAGGTCGCGGGCGAAAGCTAGTGGTGTCGATTGTGACATGATTCTCTAAACCTAAACCTAAATTTGACTACAGTGTATCCTTGTCATTCTCTATACAGAATGAAAAAGAGGTACTGATGTCTAATTTAGTTTTAAGTGTAGAGAATCATGCCAGAATTGACACCAATGTCACTATAAACTACTAATTTAAATCACTCAAAATCTTGATTGATCCATAAAAGAAAAAAAAAACAGAAAAGCCTAAAAGATCATTAGGTAAAACTTAAAAATAAATTAAAATACAAAATCAAAGAGACAATAACAAAATGCGTACACAGGAACGTTAGTTTAAATATCGAACAGACGCATGTGAACAGGAGCTGTCAACGAACAAAATTCGAAAAGATAAAGATACCCAACAAACTGGTCGTATCGTAGAAAACACCTGTGCGCGGAGATCCCGACGACGACATTAAAAAGATCCCCAAAAAAAAAATCAAAACAAGACCTCTTGAAATCGAGTACCTTGGAAACAGAGATCGGTTCCAAATTTGAATGTCGATCGAATGTGAACTCAATTTTCAATGCTTTTTAAATGTATGGAGATAAGGTTTGGAATATACAAGTAAAAGCTTTATGGAAACACGTGGTCTCGCCGCATTAATAAGGTTACAATCAAATGTGACCTCTAATGAATTAAGAATAAAGCGTGTTATTCTTCGAGTGTCACAGAAACGAAATTGGGTCCCACAAAAAATGGAACGGGTTTTGGGGCAAAAAACCGGGCAAGATGCTACCTTACAACTTTTTTTTTACCCACCAATTTATCAGTAGTTTATGTAAACATTGTTTTTTTTAACCATTCTCTCCTTTGTTTGCTTACGTAACGGGTAAATGTTTTACTCATAAACAAGTGTGTGAATTAAAACAATTTCTGGAGTTTGTTTGTGTAAAATATCGATAGGTATTTTATTATGGATTTGAGTTTGTCGAATATGGGTAGGGGCTTAGAGTCTGTGCGGAAAGTGAATGGGCGTGGCGAAAAACGGAACTAGCATTAAGATTTTTATTTGGCAATCAAACCCAGTAATCTGTAAAACGTCAAAGTTTTGTATTGATACGGATTTGTTTGTTGTTGTGATTTCTTGCGGTTTTTTTGTATTTAATCATGTCTAAAATGGGTAAAACCTTACAAATACGGTAGGAAAGCACTACAGCGCCCTCCAATATGAATCCCATTCTCTTTTCGCACAGGCTCTCTGAGATTTACTAAATTAGGCTTTAATATTTATTACTATATTAGGTATATTTGTAGTAGTTACCTATTGTAGTACACTTGCTTAATACTAGAAATGAAAATAAACTATACCAATTACTAGGCTTCACAAAATCAATGATTCATTTAACAGGTCTTTGTGTACGCTTCTCCAATAAAGTCCCTAGCAATATTCAACAATTGAGCGCCAATAAATTTAAAGCGGCTATGAAAAGAGTTTTTATGAATAAAGCGTCTGATTATAATATTTCAGACAATAATGCTTAGTTAAACTGTTCTATATATAATTATGATAAAGATGACCTAATTTTGTAATTGACACTGTAACAATATTAATATTTTGTAAATATTGTTATTACAAGATTTATCACCGTGAAGCTTTTTACGCTCGTTTTTCTTCACAGCTAAATATGTCCTAAACGGGTGCTAGGGGAAAAAATATGGACGATTCAAAAGAGTTGTATTATGCTTCCTATTTGAATAAAGATATTTTTATAATTTTTTAAGCACTGGTGTTTAAATCTAAAGAAAATTTTACTAGAAAAAACCTTTTTTATAATTGCTATTTCTTCTTTCAAATGTTTAATACTTGTAAAAGTATTCATTTGACATTATGGGTTACCTATAATGCGAAAAGAAGGCGCTGCCTTGCAGCTTAAGAATGGGTAGAAGAATTTTGACGCGGTCCGCGAGGGCCGCGGTAGCATAATTGGTCAGCGCATTCGCCATAATTAAAATTTGTATTGAAAAATTTGTTGCAAGTGGTAAATTTTTTTTGTACTTTTCAGTGGTAGTTTCAAAACACTTTTTAAGGTTAAAGCAAGACTAAAAGAAATATGGCAAATATTTGTCATGCAGTAAATCAGCACGACACATAAGGCAAGCTACACATGTCTCCATACCCACACATGTTCCATATCTGTAGACGATTTTTTTTAAAACCTTCCTCCTTTAGCAACAGATAACATGACTTGTAGGTAAGTAGCTGAAATCACAGATGATTATTATCTCCTGTGGATGAAAGAAATAGTGTGCACGGACCACATATCTGAAGTGAAACTTCTTTTCTTAAATAACCTAAAATTAGGCGGTGCATAAGGCAAGGTAATATATATATATATATATATATATATATATATATATATATATACTAGCTGTCCCAGCGAACTTCGTACCGCTATAAAAAAATAGGGGTTGGTGGTAGAAGGGTGAAAATTTATTTATATGATACATCATATAAAAATACATACACAATGTATTTATGTATGATGTATCACAAAAAAAAAAAGGAGTGGATTACCCTTAACATTTAGAGGGATGAAATATAGATGTTGTCCGATTCTCAGACCTACTGAATATGCATATAAAATTTCACGAAAATCGGTTGAGCCGTTTCGGAGGAGTTTAACCACAAACACTGCGACACGAGAATTTTATATATTAGAGGATATATATATATATAATAAATCATGATTGTATTGATGTTGTAATAACATAATGATTTGTAAATGTTGTTACATTATCCTTTTAATGTTGTGGAGTTCTTTTCGCTCGTTTTTCTCCGCAGCTGAAAAATATGTCCAATAACGAGTGGTAGGGAAAAATATTTTTTGGGCGATTCAAAAGTGTTGTACTGTACATCCAATTTGAATGAAGATATATTGATTTCTGATTTCTATATATCTAATAAATAAAATTCTCGTGTCGCGGTGTTTGTGGTTAAACTCCTCCGAAACGGCTCGACCGATTTTCGTGATATTTTATAAGCATATTCAGTAGGTCTGAGAATCAGATGTAATCTTTTTTTTATCCCCCTAAATGTTAAGGGTTATCCACCCCTAAATTTTTTTTTCAATATTAGATATTTTTTTTTAATTTTTTATGATACATCGTACAAAAATACATACATCCTTAAATTTTCAACTTTCTACCACCAACCCCTATTTTTTAATGGCGGTACAAAGTTCGCTGGGTCAGCTAGTATATATATATATTTTTTTTCGCGTATGACGCTCGTAGCATTTCAGCCTTCGTTGAGTTACCCTCCAACTACCATGCTCGGGAAGAGCTACGCACGTATCCCACACACTCACACACACACACACATATATATATATATATATATATATATATATATATATATATATATATATATATATATATATATAAAGTCGGGTGACGCTCGTGAACCATATCCGTTTCATCTTTGCCACCCAAGAAAAAAATCCAAGCAACATAAGCCGGTTTCTTTACATAATTACTAGCTGACCCAGCGAACTTCGTACCACCCTAAAAAAATAGGGGTTGTCCAGAGGACAAAATTGTGAATGTAAACCATTCTCAGATCCCCTTGAACACACACAAAAAAATTCATCAAAATCGGTCCAGTCGTTTAAGAGAAGTTCAGTGACATACACACTCACAGAAGAATTATATATATAAAGATTAATTTTTCAGTGTACTTTTGATTTCAGACGCAATCTCATTTTGTGGACTTTTTCATGTAGGTAACATTCTATGGTAACTATTTATCGTATTATAATGATAGTCTAAATAGATGTCCCTAGGTGCGCTTAAATGAGAAATTCTGTGAGATAAACTTTTTAATGTAATATACGAGTAAATTGACATGTTTGTGTGCGATAGCGCAATAAATAAATATTGCAGTCTACCACATAAATGATAGTACTTTTATACTGATAATAATTAAAGAAATTGATGCAAAATTATTCCCTAACCATTCCAAAATATCAAAAATGCACAACGTTAATATTCAAGTTTTCACTTCTGCCGGCACTTCCGGAGTGCAACCCGTCGTGTTTTTGAAGTAATACTTCTTTAGGCGCGTTATGAAAAAATGATGAGAGTGAAATTTTAAGATGCGCGCGCATCACTGTAACACAAAATTTTGCTGTTACTTTTGTGTTTACCGCACATTAAGAAAATGACCAACAAAAGAGAAATAGAATCTCTATTTAGTGGGTGCTAACGACTGCATTGTGAAGGCCTATCAAAAGTATTTATTAATCTGGAACAACGGAACCAAAGCGCGATTCAGGAGACTACAGCGCCATCTCTTGACCATTGGTGTAGTAGAACCAAAAACCACATCTTTATTTTTTGTAATAAAGTAACAGTTATAGGTATTCATATTTATAATATTTATCCACATGTTTCTAGTTTGTATATTCGGATAACGTGTTTGAGTTTCATACAAGTGCAAATCACATATGTTCTAATAAATTATATTCAGTAGCGATTTTAATTGAATATTTTGATTATTTATTTATTTTTTCAAATTAAAACTAAACTTTATTGACTGTGTCCTTTTCCAGACTTTTTATTAATTTATTGTAATTAATTATTTGCATGCAATTAAAAACTAATTTTAAACGATGCCAAAGAAGGATAACTTCTCACGCGCCTACATAAGTACACGCACCCATTTTTTTTTTAGTGTGTATGTTGTTAGTCGCAGATGACCTTTACAGCGTCACCGGGTTTGGGGACGGCGAGATCCTAGAGGAACTGAAACCGAGAATTGGCGAGTGCCTCTAGAGGTATTCTAGGCGGATGTCATCTCCCCGCGACTCAAACAGTCTCCTCTCCGTCTGGAGCCTCTAGACCACTCGAACCTGAGGGGGGCGGCTGAACTAAAGGGCGTGTTTGAGACTCGGATCTCGGCTCTAGTTAGTAATGTCGTGGGGGGCAGGGAAAAACGCCCAGGTAGGTATCTTTACTTGGTATTGCGTGTCGTGTGTAGACCGGGTCTTCGCACTCTTATCGTACGGGTGCGGTGTCTGCCTAATGCTAAGCTAGTGTGTAACATAGTGATGTAACGAATGTCATTTTCTGAACATGCGAATGCGGATGCGAATGCGAATGTCTGGTGCCAACATTCGCGAATGCGAATATTTATTTATTTTTTAAAATTGGTGCCAATTGTCTATGGCATGGTGGCAATATCGTTCGAATTGCCGAGTTGATATGAACTCATCCGACTGAAGTGTCATTCCGCTCGCACCGGTCTTTCCGTAAACAAAACAAGTGAATTTTGAGGTTAGTGATTGTGAGTGGTAATAGTGATTTATTAACATGAGTAAATCGAATTCTAGTGAAACGTGGACTTATTTCACACTTTGAGATGCTGAACGAGCTAAATGCAAACTGTGTAACAATGAATATTCAAGGAAAGGCAGAACTACAACTTCTTCATATTGTTTTTTTTCTAATATTCATATTCGCAAAACATTCGCAGAAATTTTGCGAATGCGAATGTGATTGCGAATATTCAAAAATATGCGAATATTCGCGAATGCGAATGCGAATATTCGTTACATCACTAGTGTGTAAGCATGCTAGCTGTGTAGTGTTGGTGTTTGTGGCCTGTATGGGAGTCGTAAGCGTGTTGGCGCGGCTGATTTCGTCGTCGGGGTACTCTAAGACGTGCCTAGGCCGACGGAATTTGTTTCGCCACGCTTTTAACATTAAAATGAAGATGCGAGCGAAATTTAGTTCAAATACAAAAGTAGAATAATGAATCGACCAGCTTCCTTTCACAGGAACTAATTAAGTTGATGATATTTACTTATGTTATAATATAAATAATAATTCCATCTCCTTCCATTCTCTATCCAGTTCCTGCAAAGAGGGTGAGCAAATACAATTAAATACACCTACTAAGTTTGTTAAATGTCTCACAAAAGATTTTCACTTTGAATATATTTCATAATTATGAGTTCATTCGGTTTGTTCAATTAGCCATTAATTTTAATCAGACTTTGTGGTAATCCTCTTTTTTAGTAGATACTCCGAGTACAGAAGGTTTTTTGAACAAACGGTTATATTTATAGATTGTGTAGGTAGGAGGTTGCTACGTCTTAAAATTCTAAGATGGATATAATTTTTTGCTATTGAAAAACTTACTCCTTTTAAAGAAAATTTTACTAGAAAAAAAATGCACGCGGACCAGGCAGCAGACGGGACCCGAACCCGTACCCTTTACTATCCTGGCGAATGCACTGACCATTATGCTACCGCAGCCCTAATGACCGTGTCGAATGCTTTCTAGCCTTTACTAAGCTGCAAGGCAGCGCCACCTCTTCCCATTGCAGCTGTAACTTATTCCTTACTAAAAATTTGAGATTTCTATCCCAGCGTAGGTGAAATTCATGGCGATCCAAAATTTTTTTTTTTATTAAATTAAGTTTTTTAGTCCTATATACATATTTTACATTCGGCCACAGATAAGAAATCTACAAATAAACGTACATTTTTATCTTTATTCTGTTTTAAATAAATGTGACTTGAACCATAGTTCTTTAATCCAATTTGAAAGCTAATGATGTGTTTAGCAGGATGAATGATGTGTCTTCATTTCAATTATGAATTTTGGCCCAAGTTGCACTAAAAAATACGAATAAATAAATTTAATAAACCAAAAAACCAGATTGCTTAAATAGTACATAGTACTTGAAATAAAAACTTAAAAGAATAAAACAAGTCCAATAGTCTATAATTCTATTAAGTATGGAACAAAGATAGTTTAACAGTCGGGACCAATTATTGAAAAAAAATGATGCATTCTGGAATATCTAATGGGTCCCGTTTGTTAAAGTAGCTTTGTTCCTTACTTAACAGAATTACTACTGGACTTGTTTTTTTTCTTTTCAGTTTTTGTTTGAAGTACTATTCAGGCAGACGGGTTTAATGTGTTTTTTTAATTTACTGTTTTTTAATTTGAAGTTATAATTAAGCAGTCGGGGTTTTTTTTAAATATACCGTTTTTCACACTATTAAGGCCGTATACAGAAAGAAAGCCGAAAGCCGATCGGCGCCGATCAGCGCCGATCGGCGCTTAGCGGCGCCTATAGGCGCTGACGCCGACTCGCGCTGGTCCGAATAATAAATAATTTGTATTTGAATTATTTTCCTTAGATTAAATCAATCTAAGTTATAATCTTTTTATAAATCTAATAACTTTATCTTTTATTAACTAAGCGCTAAAATTATTTGTTTCGTACTTATCGAATGGTGACAACAAGTCTTTCTTCTGGAAGGATTGGTTGTTTATGCCAATTGCCCCAATTTTTCATCAAACAGTTTTTCACTAAATCCAAAATGTAATAAAATGTTTCTTGAATCATTCTTGTATATGTATAAAATCTTTGTTCATCAATTTTTTTTTTTTTTACAAATAAATGATGGTATTCTCCGAAACGTTTCCTTTCACTATTTATAGAATGTATAGCTGTTTTTCGCATTTTTAAATAAACATTTTCTAACAAAACCAAATCATCGTCCGATGAGTCCGACATTTTGCTTGATCTGCTTTAATCGGCTTCCTTTATGTAGGAAGGATCGGCGCCGATAAGCGCCGATCGGCTTTCGGCTTTCTTTCTGTATACGGCCTTAGTTACGATTATAAGAGGGTATATACTGCAGTCTTGTCTCTAGAGTGAGGGAGTTAATATCGCGGGGTTTATTTAGTACCTTGCGATGATTTAAACGATTGATTTATTAAGACATATAGAACCGTACCACCAGGGTCAAGGCCACAGATGGGCCACAATTTTCTCAAAAATGTTTGAAGTTAAATCTATTTAATAAATGAAGTTAATAAGACTTCAAGTAGCTGTATCTTTGCGAATATACCAAACAGCGGAATAGACACCATCATGTTCTCACAGCACGATACATGCTACTACTTTAGCTGCTAACAAGCCAGAAGTTAGTATAGAGCTTATAAAGAAAACTGCTGATTGGACAACTGCGAGATTATACAATAGACAAGATCCAAAAATAACTAAGAATTTTTTTGCTCGCTCTCTTTACAGACTGATTTCGATCTTGTCAACTTTCATTAAAGTAATAAGCAAATCATTTTATGCATAAAACTACAATTTGAAAGTGATGAATTCAGTTGAAAAATAAAAATATAAAAAAATGGTTGCCTGTAAAGTCGGTTTTACGGGCGAAGATTTTACGTGACAACGTCTTTTTCTCGGTAGAATATTTATTGATATGAATATAATTAAATTGCACAATAGGAACAAGGAATTGAATGAAAATAAGAATTGCACAAATTTTAAGTATAGAAATATATTTTGTTTACTAAAACATTGTACATGTAAACTTAAACTTAACACGAGAGACTCATCGTAACGTTACCGAGCGTTACACTTTTTCATAAGTGACTCCCAGCCGCAACCTAATTTAAGACGTTGTCACGTCAAAAAGTCTTTTACTTTTATTTTTAATATTTATATCAGAAATCACAACAACAACACTTTTGAATCGTCCAAACATTTTTTCCTTACCACTCGTTATTGGACATATTTTTTAGCTGCGGAGAAAAACGAGCGAAAAAGCTCCACAACATGTTCTCCACATACAGGAATGATTGGAACAGTTCAAACCCAAGCATTTTTGTCTGTAATATAATCAGACACTCTGTAATAAGCTTTTTTAATAAGCGCTTTTTTTATACTATCTTTCAATTTATTAATGGTTAGTTAACTCTTGGGACTTTATTGTATAAGCGAACATAAAGACCTTTATATGAATTATTGATTTTGTGAAGCCTAGTAGCAGGTAAAGTTAGTTTATTTTTGTTTCTTGTATTAAGTGTGTGAACATCACTGTTTTTAAGAAACAAATTAATATTTTTTTCTTTCAAGTAATCATCATCAGCCTATTAATGTCCCCACTGCTGGGGTACAGACCTTCCCTATGGATGGAATAGGGAGATTGGGCCATGACCCACCACGCGGGCCACGTGCGGATTGGTGGGTGCTAACGACTGCAGATGCAGCCGGGACCAACGGCTTAACGTGCCTTCCGAAGCACGGAGGAACTCGAGATAGTAAATTTTTGGTCACCCATCCAATGACCGACCACTGCGAAAGTTGCTTAACTTCAACGATCGCAGCCGAACGCGCTAACCACTTGCGCCATCGAGCTCCTTTTTTTCAAGTAATAAATTTTTGTATATGTGTTGTGATGCGACCGTCATTATTCCAAATTCTTTAAACATATCTCTTAAAGAATCCTTAACTTTAAGATTATAAATTTATCGGATAGCTCTCTTCTGCAGCACAAAAATTGTTTGAATGTCGACGGCGTTTAATACATTATTTAAGGTTGAATATTCCCGAAATTCAGAAAAAATATCATAACTATAAATAGTCGCGGAACATACAGGGGGGGGGGGGGGGTGATTCGGATACCCCGCGATAAGAGGGACGTACATTTTTTTGGACTCTCTGTATAGGTATCAATTATGATTATCATACTTCATTATTATACACGACATGAAAAGGTTTATAAAACCTGCTTCTTTCAGCTTATTTTTTTTAAATGTTATCTGCAATGAAGTATAGATATATTCGATCAACAATTCTATAGATAACGGGTCAGCGCGTAAAATCCATCTCGGTAAATAATATAGGGTAACGGATAGAATACATATATTGTACATATATAAGTACCTATATTTATATAGAAATACATATTAAACATCCATGACTGGAGTACAAATGCACGTATTCATCACACAAACATCTGCCCCCACCGGGTATCGAACTCGGGACCTCTCGAGTCGGCGACACCATGAAACCCGGCGTACAAACCACTCGGTCACGGAGGTCGTCAGCCAAATATAGCCTCACTTGAGGCGTGAAATCTTATTTTAGATTAGTTAGTTTAATACAAAACGAAGTTACTAAGGTTGATTTCACATTTTCATTTTACCACCTTTATCGTTATTTGCCAAGTATCCCTCGACCAAGAAAGCAAGTATCAGATGTAATTTATGTTTTAGAACGTTTTATAAGATAAAAGGTCATATGTGCGAAATGACATTTCGTCACTTGTAACCTTTTTCGTTAGTGAGATAGTTCGCTAAGGTTCAAACTAAAGTGTTTTATAACATTTATCTCTGCTCATTGAGAATCGAATGTAGCTGCATAAGTTTAAACATACGCAGACATTTTTTTATTTAGCTTTGATTTTGTATGCAAACCGCTATCTAAAGAATTGTTGATCGAAGATAGCTATTTAAAAAACGAGCGCGTTCGAAATTCAAGCGTTGAGCGTTACGTTTCGTTTCAACCCTCACGCGCTACGGACCACGCAGGCTCTGCTGCTTTCCCGGGCAGTAGTGATCAGCTAACCCTACCCCCCTCCTCTGTGGCACCGTCAAACCGCTCCGAGCGCCCGTTCCGTTCAGACGTACGCCCGCGTCTACCGCGTAAACACCTGTGGCATTTCAATCCGCGAAAAGGACGGAGCAGTGCCGTATCTTGCGTCTCGATCGCACATCGGCGGTTGTGCGTTCGATTTTTGTTTTTGTTTTTTCCGCGTACCCACCACACATCTCTCTCTCTCAATAATAAGAAGGACATTGGCGAAAATTTCTGTGTAAATCGGAACAAATCACAGTTATAATATACACAAGGATCGCAGTGAATTTTCAGTGACACACAATTTGTTATCAGTGCTTTACTAGTGAATGGTGTGTATAAGTGTTTTTTTTTATTATAAATATTATTTCTTTCGCTTGTCCGGTTGTCCGAAACGCTTTTTATGAATGAAGCTGGAACCGGTCGAATGCCGGATGGATTAAATTAAAAGTCAAACCAGTCTGGCCTGATCGCCAATTTCCGGCGGCCGTCGTGGGAGTAATGAGTATACAGCCTTCTTTTTTTTTATTAATATTCTTAATTCTGTTAATGACCTCCTTTTAAAGATCTTTTTAGAAGTGTACCGTTTGGTCTACGAAATCAATATAAAGCCTTAATAGTAGGTACGTGCGTATACTGAAAATGCGATAATGCTTCAATGACGTTTAGAGAAAATCGTATCAGAGCCCGAAATTCGGGAATCTGTCCCCAAAATTGAAGTTAAGGGAACTTATCCTGAGAGTGTTTTGTAAATTTAATTACGGTAATTCCTTCCTCATGAAACTTGCTTGCGACGGACGAAGGCCTCATTTAATTTGATAGTATTAGAGAAATCAGATGTTTCTTAAAGAATGGACAAAGTGGAAATCGTACGAATAAATAAAATTTGGCTTCTCTATAGCGAAAAAATCGTAAACTTTTTCCCAATGCAGTAAAATCAAAAAACTATTGAAATAAACTAATATTAACGTATCGAAACTATTAAATTATATAGTCAAAATATACCTATGATTAAACCAGATTGAATTTGCATAAATTATTGTGTTTGCGAGCGTTATATTGAATAACACCCTAAACATCCCTAAAGATGTATTAAGCTACGTAAACACCCATAACAATGAGCTTATGAAATGCTAATTTCAATTGATAAGTAAACTTTTTGAAAGAAAATAGATATAATTTAATGTAGAAAACTCAATGCAGATATTGGAATGAATTTGAAAAAGAAATTACTATCAATTGTTGTGAAAGTATTTAACAATGATAGGTAGTTTTATTTAATGATAGGTATAAAATCGACAATATCGAAAACTTCAAATTTACTCAAAATTACAGCCAGATTGAGTGTTTAATAGGTATGTAAGTTTCTGAGTTTGTCGTTTGATAAATTAATAGAATTTCAGCCAAACAAAAAAGAATAACTTTGAGTCGAATACCTAAAATAAAAGAGTTTTTATTGACTTTCTATCTACAGAAGTGATGTGACTACCATAGAATTGATAATCAAAAATCATTGGCCATAGAACTATTAAAAAGTAAACATTTGAATTGAGAATCAATTAAATATGTATATTTTCTACAATCCTGATCCTTTCCAAATTTCGTGATATTTCCGATTCCTTTTTTCCTATACTGTTTCCTCAATTTTTACTTGACATTGGCTGAACGCACAAACCGTGCATGCCATAAAAAAAGAAAAAGAAGTAGGAGAAGAGAATCAAAAATCTAAAAAGTATTGTATCTATTTACTCACTTTTGACCTACCGTACCGCAGCAAAGTCCATAGCCGTATAACCGTTGAAAAAATGGAAAACAAGTTGTTTGATCTTGTGACCACGAAGCCTGAAAAGGGATCGCAACGTCGAGTGTCATGTAAAAATAAAACAAAGACGCTTTTTAACGCGCTCAAAAGAGTATTTAAAAATCGAATGAGCAATTTTTGTGTTCGGAATAGAAGACAATCGGGAAATGCCCGACAAGTTTGAATATGACGTGGCTATGTTTTGTATTTCAGTCGAATCGTAATCGAATGATTCAAACGTTTCGGGAAGTTTAAGAATGTCGCTTAAATCGCATACCGTCAAACTGAAACCTTAGTTTATTTTTAGAACTTTCATGTGATTTAATACAGTTTATTTTGGGGAAATTACTAATTACAACTTTGAATAATTATGTGATTACATTTTGTATTTCCGTCGAATTCAATTCGGATAATTCAAACATTCCAGGAAGTTTTAGAATGTCGCTCAAATCGCATACCGTCAAACTGAAAACTGAGTTTATATACAGTTTATTTGTAGAAATCCTTCAACCTTATATTGGAAGAACATAAAATTCGTACATATTTCTAATTAATACAATAAGTACTTCAATAATTACGCTCTAGCGTTGCAACATTTTGTTAGGTTTTAAACTACGCAATAGTTAACGCGTTCGCTCTGCAATCGAAAAAGTTGAGCAACTTTCGCATTGGCCTCTTATGGGATGGGTGACCAAAATTTTACTAGCTCAAGTCTCGTAATAGGTACTTACCGAAACAATCGGACTTCTATAATGAAACCCTGAGACTGAGCGTGTCCGATATGAAAATTAAAAATAGCGTGTGCATTTTATTTTATTATTATTTCTATTTTACGACGGGTCTTTTGCGGGACCTGATAAGGACCCGAGCCGTAATAAAATAGAATTCAAGAATCAATTTTCAAAATCAACTTTAAAACAAAAAAGTTATGTGTAAAAGTCGCGAAAAGTCATTAAACAGAAATAAATAAATACACCCTGTTAAACCTACTAAAAAAGTTGCATTCGAAAAAACTTATACCTACTGAAATAATAACTGTTTTTTCAGTATTGAAAAATTTTCATCATTTCTGTTGCTTAAAGTATCACAAACTGTCTGAACAGTTTGTCCCTATCCCAGAAACATCTTAAACCTATGTCGAATACAAATATTTTAACTGATTGCATTGTGGCAAGCTTTCCGTAACATTTTGGTGTTTCATTTCTTTCATTCCAAACGTTACTCTAAGAAAAAACTTATTTGAAATACTACGCGTTCGGAGCGGCGACATTAAATGTTATTATATTCCGATATCCACGCGAAGTCACGGGCGAAGCTATCGCTTGCAAAGGATTCCATACCGCTTATATGTTATAGGCAAGTAATCAAAGCCTATTGGTTAGTTCAAGTCATTAGTACAGGGGTTAATGTTCCAAAAGCCGTCAAACTTGTATAAGTAATATTGTAGTCCTCTCATATTAGTATAGTTAAGTTAAAACCGATTACGGTTATGTTTTTAGGTAAGTAATTAAGTACTATATTTGTTTCTTAGGTTTTCACGCACATCACTCATTAAATAAAAACTAGTTTTAACGGGTTAATGCATGAACTTTATTTATACATTGACGTTTCGCAGCCTTTTCAGGTCTGCATCGTCAGAATAATGTTTTTGTTTTTCAGAAAGGTCTCCCAATTTTAGAACCGGTGGTAGTTTACGGTAGTTAGGGTCAAATAAATAAACTCAAAATTACAAAAAAGAATTTGAAATAAAGTACTTTATTAACTAAATTAACTAATAAATTTCATACATACAGTGACAATAAAGTTTTGAAAATCTTCCAATGAAATATCCGAACGCTCATTAAAAGTCTTTCGAAGGTAGCTCGACAAAGTAAATAAAAAATCATTATTCTGACGATGCAGACCTGAAAAGGATGCGAAACGTCAATAAATAAATAAAATTCGTGCATTAATCCGTTAAAACTAGTTTTATTTCATTAAGTACTATTATTAAGTATATTTTTTACTTTGCATAATTACATTAGAGAATTGTGGTAGGTAAACTATAACATCATCTTATGGTTTCATAATTCAAACACAGAACATTTATTTGTTTCATTCACGCACTTTTAAATTTAGATCGAAATTTAGAATCTCGAAATTTGAATTCAAATACTCGTATTATTCTAAAAAAAAACAAGCAATAAGGCTACACATGTGAAGACCTTTTTGTTTTCTTTTTTATTAGAAGCAGTTCCATATTCAAATTTTGAAACGAAATAAAAAAAAAACTAAAAGAGTTAATTTTCAGCATAATAAATTAACCAAATTAAAAGGCAGAGCTTATGTTTTAGCGATAATAAATTAACTAGAATCGGAGAAGATGATTGTCGCCTACCATTAAACCGACTGCGTAAAGTAACCTGATACTTGAACAGACATGTTTGACAAACACCAGACGGCTCAGCCCATTGACGCCCACTCGCTAAATCATTGAATATTTATTAGCCTAATATTGCGATGACCAGCTCCTTATCACGTGGGCTTAGCTGTTTTGTAACAAAACGGACGAAAGAATCATTTTTTTACTAAAAAAACGAAGGACCAGATGGACCACTCTAATTCATCTCACGGCGACATTTCGATCAAGATTTCGCACGTTTATTACTTAACTAGCGGCCCGCCCTCGCTTCGCTTCGGTGTAGAGCTGAAGTGTAGACTACAGTTTTTGTTCTCAGGCTTGTATTATACACAATGACATTCATCTATGATTCTTCTTATACCTGCATGCAAAGTCTCAGCCCGATCGGTTTAAAATTGACAAAGTTTCATACAAACTTTAATTCCCTATTTTATCCCCTTGGGGGTAGAATTGATCAAAATCCTTTCTTAGCGGATGCCTACGTCATAACATCTACCTGCATGCCAAATTTCAGCCCGATTCGTTCAGTGGTTTGGGCTGTGCGTTGATATATCACTATGTCAGTCAGTCAGTCACCTTTGAGTTTTATATATATAGATATAAAGAAAAGTTTACTAGAAAAAAATCCACGCGGACCAGGCAGCGGACGGGTCCGCGTGGATTTTTTTCTAGTAAACTTTTCTTTAGATTTATACATCTAGCAGTTAAATGCTTAAAAAATAAATAAAATCATAACTATATAGATATACTTTTTTGCCTCTCCTGAAAAATTGGCTTTTGACTGTGTCCTATATCTTTTTAATGAATATTTTTAAAACTATGTCTTGTTTTCAATCCCAAATTAGTTTCTGTAGTGCTAGTTTTAACTAAAGCTCGGAGTGACCACTAGTTTTATCTGAAAATCAAATATATAAATACATCAGTGATAAATTCTAGTTTTTAATAGTTATTTCTAATTTCAACAAAGGCATTTAGTAAAAACTAACTTTAACTAGGAAAAACGTGTTCTGTCTCAAAACTGGTTTTAACTGTAACATATATAATGTAATACGATATCGAAATAAAGCACTTGTAATTGTATGTATTTGTATAATTTGTTACTTTATTAGGAATTATTCATAGTAAACTCATTGCTGTGCGTTCTGGGGCATTCAATGTATGGGGATAGAGCAATGTCCTTTAAGAGGTTTAGATTCTCTAAGCTCTGTCTGTCTAAGAGAAATCAAAAATTAAAAAAAAAATCTAACAATCAAATAACCGAACGCTCAATAAAAGTCTTTCGAAGGTAGCTCGACAAAATTAAATAAACAATCATTATTCTGACGTAGCAGACCTGAAAAGGCTGCGAAACGTCGATAAATACATAAAGTTTCGTGCATTAACCCGTTAAAACTAGTTTTATTTAAAGGGAAATCAAATTTTATAATTTATCGTTCAAATTACGAAAAAAAATGTGTTTATCGTTACAATGAAATTGATGAAACTTCTTCGTTACCGTAACAGAGTAGACATCTTGGACTGAGTGCTTTTTACAGTAAGTTAATAAACTAAAATGGAGGGAATTTCATTTTTAAGCGCGGTGCATCATAGCTCCTAATAATGTCCCCATTTGCTGGAAAGATAGGATTTCCTATGAACAAACCAAGCAACCACGCGAGCCCAGATTAATATTATAAGACCCACCCCGGCTTTGAATGAAATTTATTTAAACGCCATAAAATATAGCCTGTGTCACTTTCAGGAATAATATAATTTACTCATGGTAAAAGGATTTACATGATCGCTTCAGTATTTCCCAAGATTTATTAGCGGGTAGTTAGCGCGTTCGGCTGCGATCGTTGAAGTTAAGCAACTTTCGTAGTGGTCGGTCATTAGATGGGTGCCCAAAAATCTTTTATCTCGAGTTCCTCCGTGCTTCGGAAGGCATGTTAAGCCGTTGGTCGCGGCTGCATCTGCAGTCGTTAACACCCGCCAATCCGCACTGTGCCCGCGTGGTGGGTCATGCCCAATCTACCTATTCCATCCATAGGGAAGACATGTGCCCCAGCAGTAAGGACATTAATAGGTTGATGATGGTTCCTTCAAACAAACTTTACCTCTTTAATACGTATTAATTGTATAGATTATACTGTAATTATAATGTTAGTTTTTATTTGTACATGGCATTCCTAATAAATTTTAGTGACTATGTAAAGACATGTTATTTTGTGACGTTTCTATATAAACAAATAAATACATATTTCCAACACTCACACCAATTAGCCTAGCCCCAAAGTAAGCAATGTAAGGCTTGTGTTATGGGATACTAGGGTTACGGATAGAATACAATACTGTACATATATAAGTATATTTATATAGAAATACGTATTAAACATGACTGGAGTACAAATGCTTGTATTCATCACACAAACATCTGCCCCCACCGGGATTCGAGCCCGGGACCTCTCGAGTCGGCGACACCATGAAACCTAGCTGTACGCCGGGTTTAACCACTCGTCAAAATTTTGACATAGAAATTATCGTTATATTTTTTATTTTTTGTGACATATATATCTTAATGTCTTCTAGGTTTTTTGTCTGTCAAAAATCAAAAATACTTTATTCAAATTGGGAGCGTAATACAACTCTTTTGAACTATCCATATATTTTCCTTGCCACAACATATTTGATACTTTCAATTTTAAAACCAAAATCTCTTTTACCATGTCCATTGTAAAATCCATTTCTTCTGCAAAGCTCGCGCGTAAAAATCCAATAAAAAAAATCAATCAATAATTATTTTTTTTTTTTATTGAATGCTATTTGTCAGTGTTATTAATTATTAACGAATTTAGTTCAAGTCAATTTTTATTTACTTAATTGAAGTTATTTTTTTTTTAATTAAGGACATTTTATTTTAAATTGCGATACCTTATCAGGGTTCATGTGTCTGTATCTAATAGTTTTATGTAACATCTGTAATAACCACATGAGTGCAATAAAATAAATTTATTTATTTATTTATAATCGCCTATTTCAATAATCTCTATGTACAATATAACTATCGATACCTACCTGATCTTATACTTGGTCCTTCTCATGAATGAGTATTACTCGATATCAGAAACAGGTTTCCGAAGCGTCCACTATAATTCCCACGGCTCTAAACATTATCCACCGGATGTTGGCAACTATTAAAACGTATCTGGTTATCTTTGTATATTATGTGAACTTATTTTCTGTGAAAAGTTCAAACTGTGTGATTTTTTTGGTATTGAAAAAAATATCTTTATCTTTAATTCTCTTTAATTGTCGTTGAAATAAAATAAAAAATAAAACGTTAATTGCTATTTCTTCTTTCAAATGTTTAATACTTGTAAAGGTATTTATTGACATTGTGGGTTACCTACAATGCGAAGAGATGGCGCTGCATTGCAGCCTAAGAAAGGCTTGAGAAAATTCGATGCGGCCGCAGGGGTCGCGGTAGCATAATGGTCAGTGCATTCGCCCTGCCGCTCTGCGTCTGCTGCCTGGTCCACATGGAATTTTTTCTAGTTAAATTTTCTTTATTTTGTATATTTGTTACTCAATCACGCAATAACCACTTAACGAATTCGGGTGAAATTTAGCACGCATATAGTTTACGAATTGGATTGAAACATAGGATACTTTTTATAACGAAAAAACGTTGAGATCCTATATGAATTTCAAAAAACTAAAGTTAACGCTCACGTATTCGCGGGCGGCCGCTAGTCTTCCATATATTGTTTTAAACGAATCTCCTGCATACTTTTTAAATAATTTCGCTTAATACTGTTATATGAGTAGTTAGTCTATATCTGTCATCTATACTTGTCAATACGTCGTTGTTATAAAATTGCTGAGCCGAACAGTCGTCCTATTCATAATTTGAAATTATAACATGGTGTCAGAATTGGGATACAACTGCATGGTACAAACGTAGAATTGGGAAAAAATACAAAAAGGCACTTCACTACCTATTTGGTAAATTCGTTCGAATTTCAGAACCACGTAAAATACAAACCGACGAAACTGTTTTCTCGTTCGTCGTCTGAAAAACGAAAAAAAAAAACAAATTTCAACTTCCCAATTTCTAGAACGGACGTTCGACTTTCAAATTCAAACAGTTCTCATATCAAACGAAACGTTTTCGCATGGACTGTTTTAAAAAAGAAAAGAGAGATAAAGGACTCGCATCCTGCACGGTACACAAGGTGTATTCGGTCTATTTTCATTTTAACCTGTTACACAAGCACTTTATCGTAGATTGTGAAAAAAAAAAACACAGCACCAGCCAGTTACCGCTTCAATTCAAACCAGTTCCGAAGCCACACGACCGCCTTGCATCCGGTGGGCACAGATGGATCGAGCCTATATCACAAACTTAGTAGGTGTATGCAATGAAACGCGATTTGTTTCATCGTTCGTAATTCGAATAACGTTACTGATAATAATCTGGGGACTATTCTTGACTTTGTTTTTTTTTTGGGAAGGCAAGGGGAACAATGCCCATACAGCCTGGTCTTAAGTTAAATTATTCTGTTTTCCTTTTTACATTAGAATGTCGGTGTGACGCATTCTAATGTTTCTTGAAGTGTTTGGCATGAAATGTATCGAGCTAGCTTTTTCGATAAGCTTCTGTGAGGTAGACAATACTACAATAAAATTCTCACGTCCACTTGACCGGAATAGCGTATATTTTGACGATTCTACTAATTCTTCAGTTACGCAGACAGTTGTAACACAAAATCACACCAATTTTATTTCACAATATCCACTATGAACGAATTTAAGAATAATTAAAATAAGACGCCAACCACACTCGATGAAATCCCGCCAAAAGCTCTAGACTTTGTTAAGGCATTTTCACGAAAGCTCCGAAGCGCTCATACATCCATTTTTAAACCTTAACCTGGTTGGTTTTTATAAAAAATAAAATAAAAAAAGCATTTTTATTTCCAGTACTTAAAGTTTACACTTCTTCCAATCTATTTTAGTGTTGTCATGTAGTTTAATCTATGTTAGTATAATTTCCTCTTTCTTTCTATAAGAGTAGAAAAAGAAAATTTGGTTTACATAAAAAAATCAATTTGCTTTTAAACGCAATGAATTTTTTGCTTTTAGGATACTGTGGCGAAGCTTCTTTTTATTAAATAACAATTTTTCTTTGTTATATAATCATATCATGATTTCAGTATAATACTTCGCTGTTTTGTATGAATTACCATGCTATTAAAAAAAAGCAAATTTTACAGGGTAGCCATTTGAAAATCAAACAAAATATTTTGTTATCACAACTTTCTTAATATTTGAGCAAAAGAAAAAAGTTGTCATTTTTTTTCTAGTAAACTTTTCTTTAGAAAAAAGTTGTGTTAAAAACGAATATTTTCAAAATTTTGGATACAACTTGACGTTTCGACATTATTTAAATTCCTAACAGATAAAGTTCCCTATGTAAACTTCCTATTGAAAACTGGAAAATGGGAAAAAATCTTTTTCGAAATCATACTTATTTCTTATGTTTTCTACTTAAAATCGATTCAAAGTCTTTCTTTTAGTTTTGATTATTAATTCAGTTTTCATGTTGATTTTGTATGAATTTTCATTCAAAACTCTGATCGATGCTTACGAAATTTATAATTAACATTGACTCTTCTATTCACAATAGAAGAGAGAACTCTTCTATTCACAATAGTGCGTTCGGCTGCGATCGTTGAAGTTAAGCAACTTTCGGAGTGGTCGGTCATAGGATGGGTGACCAAAAATTCACTATCTCGAGCTCGACCGTGCTTCGGAAGGCACGTTAAGCCGTTGGTCCCGGCTGCATCTGCAGTCGTTGGCACCCACCAATCCGCACTGGGCCCGCGAGGTGGGTCATGGCCCAATCTCCCTATTCCATCCATAGGGAAGGCCTGTGCCCCAGCAGTGGGCACATTATAAGGCTGATGATGATGATTCACAATACCATTTGTCAATTAGACAAAGAGCTGATTCGAGGGTGCTAATGATCACACACGCAACAAAATGATAAATGTTTGCTCACCCATCCTATTACCAGCCATTGCGAAGCTTGCTTAGCTTTCACAATCACACATCCAACGTACTAACCGCTGTTTTTCCATGCTCCTGCGCATCTTAGCCACGTGCAATGCAGACCTGCGCAAACGGTTTGCTTCCTAACTGTGACATCGCGTTGGTCCGCCCTAGATTATATTATTAGTATTGAATTGACTGAGAATGGACGTTCGAATGTAAGTATTTGTAATATACAAGTACCACACGTTTTGGTGGCGACTAGCGGCCGCCCGCGACTTTGTCCGAGTTAACTTTTACTTTTTTTTTCTAACATAAAAGATTTTTTCTAAAATAAAAGTAGCCTAAGTTACTACTTATTACATCAGCTACCTGCCAATAAATATCCCGTCAAAATCGGTCCAGCCGTTTCAGAGATTAGCTGAAACAAACAGACATACAGACAGACAAAATTGTAAAAAATGTTATTTAGGTGTACCGTATATATATATTCATTCATGCATGTAGTAACAAGCGGTTATTTCAATATTACAAACAGACACTCCAATTTTATCTATATGTATAGATGTATAGATTCGGTCATCGGGCTTGATTTTGGCATAAATTTTCTTATTTTATTTCGTTGAAAACCACATTAAAATCCGTTTAGAAGTTTTTATTATCACGTAAATTTTGTTTTTTATTTTTATTGATTTTCTAAGAACACACATTGATTACAGAAGAAATATCTGCCAAACTATTACAATAGTTTGCGGCAGAGATCCCGTGGATACTGACTAATTACAAATTATGTACTTACAATGCGTTACTTCTATTAAACAAAACAAATCAGTAGGTAGGTACTATCATAAAGATTATATTTAACAATAACAGTACTGTAACGAGGAGCCCGATAGCGCAGCTGCGATCGTTGAAGTTAAGCAACTTTCGCAGTGGTCGGTCATTGGATGGGTGACCAAAAATCTTCCATCTCGCGGCTCTCCGTGCTTCGGAAGGCACGTAAAGCCGATGGTCCCGGCTGCATCTGCAGTCGTTAGCACCCGCCAATCCGCACTGGGCCCGCGTGTTGGATCATGGTCCAATCTCCCTATTCCATCCATAGGGAAGGCCTGTGCCCCAGCAGTGGGGACATTAATAGGCTGATGATGAGTACTGTAACGCCGGTAGCGTTACGGCCTCCTTGCTTGTGTAAACTCTTTGCTTACGTAATGCCTACAACTGGTAGTTATATTAAAAAGTAAATGAAATTATTTTAAAGATTTGAATATGAGAATCTTTTGTCTCATATCGAACATTCTGGGAGATAGAATTCAAGCACAGAAACAGAAACGATCGATTGATAGAAAGACTATTTTTACTACATAGCGATTAAAAATTCTTCTCTTCTCTTCGCTTCTCTTCCGAGCATCCAACTATTTGACCGCGTCATCCCCTGGGAGGACCGGGTCAAGTACTTCGGAGTCACGTTAGATAACCGATTGACGTTTGCACCTCATCTCAAGATAGTTCGTGATCGCGCAGCTTTCATTCGCGGCAGGCTATTCCACCTCATAGGGAAGCGTAGTAAAATGTCACTTAGTCATAAGTTGACAAGTTACAAAACTTGCATCCGCCCTATGATGACCTACGCGAGTGTTTGCTTCGCCCACGTACCTACGTCGCGTCTTAAACCATTACAAACGTTGCAAAATTGTGTGTTGCGTTGCTACGGGTTACCCGTGGTACGTGCGCAACATCTATTTGCATCGCGATCTCAAGTTAGACTCCATCGTGAAGTATATGAAGGACGCCTTGAGACGCTACTTCGATAAAGCCACGCATCATCCAAACCAATCCTAATACAGTGTTTTCTAACCTTTCAAACACTGCTAGGGATGTCGAAAGTAGAAAAAAATATCGATATATCGATACATCGATATTTTAAAAAATATCAATATCGGCTTCGATATATCGAGAAAAAAACATCGATATATCGATATATCGGACTAATATTCCCAAAAATATATTTAGATCCGCCTAGCACAGTAATAATAACAATACAAATTATAATTAAAGAAAGAAATATCAAAGTACCAAATTGCCGTTACACTACATGACAGTACAGTATCTCACGAAAGATGACACGTGGAATAATAATGGAACGAAAATTATCTACCTAAAATAGACCCTATTTTCGAATGATGAAAATGACTGCAGGACCTCTCAGGTGCCATCTTTCGAAAACAAGACTAGACAGTCGCACATTTCCACAGAATATAATGGAATTCAGCACAACCAATTCACCAGCGAAACAGATTTACAAATCATAGACTATACTAAATACAGCACAGATCATAGATAAGTTGAATATCTTTATCCATCTGAGATCCAGTTACGATTTTTCCAGATACGAATTAAGTTGGATCGTGATATGCCGCTAATATTTAAAAAAATATCGATTTTGATACGAATTTCGATATTGGTTATTTTGTATCGATGTATCGATATATCGAATCAAAATATATCGGTTAAAAATATCGATATATCGAACAAAAAATATCGATATATCGATACATCGATATATTTTCAACAAGCCTAAATACTGCTACCCTTGTAACCTATTAAGAAAACAGATTTTACCCCGACTTTAAAATGTTATCATCAGTCCAAGAAATTCCAATTTGCTCGCTACATCTTCGTCTCTAATAATGTCATCATCAGGAGAAAATCTCGGCCCGCTTCCCACACTCAGCACCCCGCGGGCTCGCTAGCAAAAAGGAGCGCATGCTCTATTTAGTAGTATTTTTATATAGTACTAGCTGACTCGGCGAACTTCGTACCGCCCAAAAGTAATAATTTGCAATAAATTAAAATTGCGACTATAATTTGAGATTTAAACTATCCTATCTCACAAGTTGGATCGAACTGCACATGGTGTGCGAATTTTATTATAATCGGTTCAGTGGTTTAGGAGTCCATTGAGGACAAACATTGTGACATGAGATTTATATATATTAAGATTTTGTTACTATTTAGATTTGACCAAATAATTAGGTTCTTTGTTACCCCCGGAATATGGCTGATTTACCCACGAAGGGGTAATTACCCCCAGGTTCGGAACCCAGGCCCAGCAGTAGCCAGGTTAAAGCTTCTAGTTATCATACTTCCGCCCTCCCGTCCTCCAATCGTAGGTCCCTCCGATTCTATGCATTTATATGACATATCTAGGCACGTCTTAGGCCCGTTTTACAGAAAACTAAATGTTGATCTTTACTTGAGTACATATAGAAAGGGATGTCGTTATGTGCTATATATAGCGACATCCCTTTCTAACTATGCTTTAGATTAGATCAATCACTGAGAATCTTTTTTTAATACAGGCCTTAGAGTACCTCGACGAGGAAATCACCCGCGCCAACGCACCTCCGACTCCACCCACACAGGCCACAAACACCAAAACTACACAGCTAGCATACTTGCATACTTGCTTAACATTAGGCAGACACCGCACCCGTAGGATAAGAGTGCGAAGACCCGGTCTACACACGACACGCTATTTTGGATATTAGGATTTCGAACAATAAGGCGAACGGGAATTGACGACCTCCGTGGCAGAGTGGTTTGTACGCCGGGTTTCATGGTGTCGCCGACTCGAGAGGTCCGGGGTTCGAATCCCGGTGGGGGCAGATGTTTGTGTGATGAATACGAGCATTTGTACTCCAGTCATGGATGTTTAATATTTATATCTATATAAATATGCTTATATATGTACAATATATATATTCTATCCGTTAACCTAGCATCCCATAACACAAGCCTTACAGTGCTTACTTTGGGGCTAGGCTACTTGGTGTGTGTAAAAAAAAAAGCAATAAGAGAAATTACATTCGCTAGATTTTTGTAAAACAAATTTTCTCGAGAAAAATTTAACCTATCCTTTCTACGTGTATCATAATTTATGATGATGCTGCGATCCGAATAAATTTTACGAAAATCCCTTTAAACTAAGGCTAGGAGATTATTTGATTTATAAATTCGTTATTTTCTTTTAGGATTATATTTTTTTTATTAACAAACTTTAGTCTGAAACGTTGGAAGAAATATTAATTTAGGGTGTTGTTGACACTCTAGTGTGATAGAAATTTTTCAAGTAAACAGAATTCTTAGAAGGCGTTAAGTCAGTATTTCGTATAAAAGTTTAAGAGGAGCTTAGTGTACGGTCATTTTCTTTCATTTAAAACTTTTGTTTGGCCCCCATAAGGCCGTTCGCCTTACGGGATTGCTATGGTTATCGCTATCGCTTACGATTTCGTTTTGTTATTTCTGACCGCTGGAGGTTTTCAAATGCCCCGTCCTCTTCTTTTTTCGGTTGCTGAAGTAAAACTTTAATGGTGCAGATGACTACTGCTCTACACCGAAGCCAAGCGAAGGCGGCCCACTAGTACAGTATAAATACAAATAGTGTTGACATTGTGAGAAGGCTAGGACGAACTCGACGCGGGATCAGGGCCGCGATAGCATAATGGTCAGCCGCGGTAGCATAATGGTCAGCCACGGTAGCATAATGGTCAACCGCGGTAGCATAAAGGTCAGCCGCGGTAGCATAATAGTCAGTCGCGGTAGCATAATGGTCAGTGCATTCACCCAGATAGCGAAGGGTGCGGGTTCGAGTCCCGCTTGTTGCCTGGTCCAAATAGATTTTTTTTTAGTAATATTTTATTTACATTTAAACATCGAGCAGAAAATAAAAAATATATAACTACAAATAGTGTTATTTATATTAGGTATGATTACATGGAAGTGGAGATTACTTCCCCAGGTGTACGTTCCAATAACGGCGGGAAATCCGCTTAAATTCTTTTACCGTTTCAGCGTAGCCTTCCTTTTTTTACTTTGGTTATAATAACAAAATATTGTCAGCAATAATTTTCAATACAAACTCGCTCGGTACACGTTCATGCAGATTACCAACTGTACACATATACATGTACAGGTTGTATCTCAAAATTACATAATACTATGTACTTTCATACGATTGTCATGCGTGATAACGGGTGGGGATGTGTATAAAGTGCGAGCGAGAGAGAAAACAGATTGGCTATGAAATTGCCTGTTTTCCAAATGAGTTTTTTTATGTCGCTTTCTTCTTTAGTCAAGGTTTTTCGGGATTAGATAAGAGAGATTTTGCGACGGTCTATGTGTGTTATTAGGGACAGATTATAGTTTAAAGAGTAAATTGGTTAAGTAGTGGTTAGCGAGTCTTTGATTGTGGAAGTTAAGCGACTTTCACAGTGGCAGGCAATCAAAACCAACGGCTTAACGTGCCTTCCGAAGCACGGAGGAGATCGAGATATAATTATATATTGATCCCTCACCCAATGACCGATCATTGCCAGAGTTGTTTAAGAGTATTCGCGAGCGGAGAGACATATGAGAGAAATTAAAAAAATCTGAAATTTTACTCAAAAGACGGACGATTTGGACGCATCAAAAAGTCATGGTCGGAGAGACATTTGAGAGAAATTAAAAAAATCAGAAATTATATTCAAAAGACGGACGATTTGGACGCATCAAAAAGTCATGGTCGGAGAGACATTTGAGAGAAATAAAAAAATCAGAAATTATATTCAAAAGACGGACGATTTGGACGCGAAAAAAAGTCATGGTCGAAGAGACACTTGAGAGAAATTAAAAAAATCAGAAATTATATTCAAAAGACGGACGATTTGGACGCGTCAAAAAGTCATCGTCGGAGAGACATTTGAGAGAAATTAAAAAATTCTTAAATTATATTCAAAAGACGGACGATTTGGACGCGAAAAAATGTCATGGTCGGAGAGACATTTGAGAGAAATTAAAAAAATCAGAAATTATATTCAAAAGACGGATGATTTGGACGCGTCAAAAAGTCATGGTCGGAGAGACATTTGAGAGAAATTAAAAAAATCAGAAATTATATTCAAAAGACGGACGATTTGGACGCGAAAAAAGTCATGGTCGGAGAGACATTTGAGAGAAATTAAAAAAAAAAACAGAAATTATATTCAAAAGACGGACGATTTGGACGCGAAAAAAAGTCATGGTCGGAGAGACATTTGAGAGAAATTAAAAAAATCTGAAATTATATTCAAAAGACGGACGATTTGGACGCGAAAAAAAGTCGTGGTCGAAGAGACATTTGAGAGAAATTAAAAAAATCAGAAATTATATTCAAAAGACGGACGATTTGGACGCGAAAAAAAGTCATGGTCGGAGAGACATTTGAGAGAAATTAAAAAAAAAACAGAAATTATATTCAAAAGACGGACGATTTGGACGCGAAAAAAAGTCATGGCCGTTAGCGTTTGGCCATACATTTACATACATTCAGGTATGGTGAGAGTACTTCACAGGGTGCAAGTTTGCCTCACTTATGTTACCTCACTCTTTCTTCCGCGGTCGAGTAAATCCAAAATTCCCCCCCCCCCCCCCCCCCCCATCAATATTAGTATAAAACGAATGCAAGTAGTATAAATAAATAATATTTCTTACACTCACACCAATTAGCCTAGCCCCAAAGTAAGCACTGTAAGGCTTGCATTAAGGGATCTGGGGTACCGGATAGAATACATATACAGTACATATATAAGTATATTTATATAGAAATAAATATTAAACATCCATGACTGGAGTACAAATGCTCGTATTCATCACACAAACATCTGCCCCCACCGGGATTCGAACCCGGGGACCTCTCGACACCACGAAACCCGGCGTATAAACCACTCGGTCAAGGAGGTCATCAAAATTAAGTATTAAAATACATATATTTTTACTTCACCACGTAGGTTAGTAACTCGTCCCCCACATGGGCAACTGGCGGCCATATTTGGTCCGCAGATGTGAACGCACGTTAGAAATATTATCGTCTGCTATTTTTATAATGATGCTGTGGCTGTTCAGTCGCTAAGTTTTTTTTTTATAATAAATAATGTTAGTCTTAGTGTTTTTGTTTGGAATTAAAATATTAATAAATTTTGTTAAGACCAATTAATTAGTCTAGCTCCAAAGCAAGCACTGAAAGGCTTGTGTTATAGGATACTAGGGTCACAATCGACGACCTCCGTGGCCGAGTGGTTTGGACGCCGAGTTTCATGGTGTCGCCGACTCGAGAGGTCCCAGGTTCGGATCCCGATGGGGGCAGATGTTTGTGTGATGAATACGAGCATTTGTACTCCAGTCATGGATGTTTAATATGTATTCATATATAAATATGCTAATATATGTACAGTATATGTATTCTATCCGTTACCCTAGTATCCCTAACACAAGCCTTACAGTGCTTACTTTGGGGCTAGGCTTATTGGTGTGAGTGTCGGAAATATTTATTATTATTATTATTACAATACATACAAGAGCAGTAGCGTAACTCAGCCACTTTCTTGAAATAGATAGAATGGGATTTAGATTGGAGGGCGCTGTAGTGCTTTTCTAATGTATTTGTAAGGTTTTACCCCTTTTAGACATGATTAAATACCAAAAACCGCAAGAAATCACAACAACAAACAAATCCGTATCAATACAAAACTTTGACGTTTTACGGATTGCTGGGTTTGATTGCCAAATAAAAATCTTAATGTTAAGAAAATATAACTAGAAAAAATTCCACGCGGACCAGACATCAGACGGGACTCGAACCCGCACCCTTCGCAATCCGGGCGAATGGACTGACCAATAGACCAAATCACCTACCAATGCTACCGCGGCCCTCACGGACCGCGTCGAAATTGTTCCAGCTATTCTTAAGCTGCAAGGCAGCGCCATCTCTTCGCATGATAGGTAACCCACAATGTCAAATGAATACTTTTACAAGTATTAAACATTTGAAAGAAGAAATAGCAATTATAGTTATAATTTTTATTATTTTAAATCATGTAACTGCTTGATGTTTAATTTGTAATTGAGGGCCGCGGTAGCATAATTGGTCAGTGCATTCGCCCGGATTGCGAAGGGTGCGGGTTCGAGTCCCGTCTGATGCCTGGCCTGGAATTTTTTCTAGTTATATTTTCTTTAGATTTAAACATCAAGCAGTTACATGCTTTAAAATAACAAAAATTATATCTTAATGTTAGTTCCGTTTTTCGCCACGCCCATTCTCTTACGCACAGACTCTACCTACGACTAAGCAGAGTGCTAGGGTTAGGGTTAAAAAAAATGGTTGCCTGTAAAGTCGGTTTTACGGGCGAAGATTTTACGTGACAACGTCTTTTTCTCGGTAGAATATTTATTGATATGAATATAATTAAATTGCACAATAGGAACAAGGAATTGAATGAAAATAAGAATTGCACAAATTTTAACTATAGAAATATATTTTGTTTACTAAAACATTGTACATGTAAACTTAAACTTTTTCATAAGTGACTCCCAGCCGCAACCTAATTTAAGACGTTGTCACGTCAAAAAGGGTTGGTACATACAAAATGTAAAACACATTTGTGTAGTTACTATTGTTATGGAATCGAAACGGAGGCAACGGCGCGGGCGGCGCAGCGCAGCTAACTCAACTCCGCCAACGACCAGTCTCGGCGGCGCGCGACTTGGTACTGCGCATTTGTGCGTATTTGTCTTGTCAAGATTGGTTAGCGGCCGTGTAAATGACGTTTGTCTGTGTGCCTGCGTCGATTCGGGCGCCAGTATGAAGTCGGAGTACTGCTCTTGTATGTATTGTGCTAGGGTAACGGATAGAATACGTATAGTATAAGAAGATAGAAGACGCTTACGATACCAAAAATATCACTATCGCCATTGCCTATCTTGACCCAATCCACTACCCCGTGGAGCCCTGGAACCTTACCAACATAAACACAACACTACCGACAATGTTGTTTTACTATGATATTCTGTAAGGTAAATTTAAAAGATAGTCTTATTTCTCGGTGGTTCCCCCACGACAACGGCTAACTATAGCCGAGGCCCGAGTCTCGTTGAGTTCGAGTGGTGTAGAGGCTCCAGACGGAGAGGAGATTCCCCCTGTGGCGAGATGCCATCCACCTGGAATACCTCTAGAGGCACTCGCCAATTCTCGGCTTGAGATCCCCTTAGGATCTCGCCGTCCCCAAACCCGGTGACGCTGTAAAGGTCATCTGCGACCAACAGCATACCCATTAAAAAAACTGTGGTCTTATAGCGCAACCATGGCGTTAATATAATTCCAGATAATATAGAAATAAATACAATACTTTTCTCCCATAATAACGGCGTGTGTCTGCCATTTTCTGGGTAACACAAACCTCTTTGTTCACAATAAGACAACTCGAAGCAACTCAATAAGACCACATGAGTAAATAATGTACAGAGGCAAATCTTCTTGCAATGCGCGTGTGGGAGTGAGCACTAGTAGCCTGTCGATGCCTTAGATTAAAATGAAAAGGGAAGATACGGCACTAGCGGCTCAAAAGTGATCCGCTTAAATTGTGGTGCATGACCACAATTTGCTTAAGTTACAATTGGACATCCAAACTCGATGAATGTGTACTCAATATAACAATATAGCGTATATTCTGTGTTATAAAGATAAAACAATGCCTTCGACGCTTTTATTAAGAACACAACATGGCAACATTTTGCTTTCGTGAAACTATAAATACATATTTTTTGCATAATTCTATATACTGATTCGCCATTTTTTATCAAGAAAAGTACAACAATACAACTCAGCCGTCTGTAGAGAGAGAAAAGCACAGTATAATTAGGTTTAGAGAGCGTAACATTAATCTATTCTTTCTCATCAGTTAGACTTCAGCAATCAGAAAAAGTTGACGAAATATGTCGAGTCGAGTATCATTGTCTAGATAAAATTTAATAATATCATGGCCTTCTAAGAGCCAGTGCTCACACGCGCAATTGTATGAAGCTTCGTTTCTTTACATTTCTTATTACTCGCGTGGTGAGACCGTGCGAAGTATGACATGTGGCGCCTACGTCGCGACTGTCATATGTTTTTTGTGTGACGTTTTGAAACGACTCAAGTTGTGCGTGCAGTATCGCGCTTTCAAACCAAACGCAACGTCCTAATAGAGTGAGTTCCGACAGACCTTACTTAATAATAATAATAAATTCTTTATTTATTTCTTCACATAAGTAGAAAAAATCTCATTTTCAATAGTGCTTAATTACAATATGATATTTAATTACTGTGAAGACTGGTGCTTTTAATAGGTTAAACCTGTTCTGCGAGACCTATTTTCTGATGGACAAAATATGTATCAGGTTGTACGGTACGTGTACGTAAAAACTTTATACAATTTACCCACAGTCTGAGGACAGATTTTTACTTATGCTGTAGAGAGGAGGAGCTCGATGGCACAAGTGGTTAGCGCGTTCGGCTGCGATCTTTGATCGTGGTCGGTCATTGGATGGGTGACCAAAAATTTACTATCTCGAGCTCCTCCGTGCTTCGGAAGGCACGTTAAGCCGTTGGTCCCGGCTGCATCTGCAGTCGTTAACACCCATCAATCCGCACTGGGCCCGCGTGGTGGGTCATGGCCCAATCTCCCTATTCCATTCATAGGGAAGGCCTGTGCCCCAGCAGTGGGGACATTAATAGGCTGATGATGATGATGATGTAGAGAATACTGGAAATGATTTGAAATTGATACTCACAGACACTGTTCATCGTCAGTATTTTTGCCAGACACTTTAAAAATATCGAAAGTAAAAAACACAGCCCTATTTAATTTTCTGCAACAATTTTGATTTTCTTAGATAACAATTCAGTTAGACTGTTTTCAAGTTCACTTCAATGAAGTTGTATTAAAATGTATTTAATTACCATGAGTTATCAGTTGCATTATAAACAGGCTTAGAATATTGTTAGTACCTACTATTGGTCTGACACCTTGCAAAAATATAATTATAGTCCCCTTTATATCATAGATAAATATCAGGTCTCAGACTGTAAGCTAGATTGTGTTATTTGCTTTCGACATTAAAGTGTCAAGCATTAAATACTGCTGACAGAATGTGTCTGGCAGTATAAATTCAAAATTGCATATAATTGAAATGAAATCATACTTCATTCAAATTGACTTATTGAAAGTTCTTTTGAAGCGTCCGATGTTTTTTCCTACCATCCATTAAGGACATCTTTTAGGTGATGAGAAGAATGGGCACAAGAAATTCATCAGCATTTAACAGAAGTGGCAACATTTACGAAAGAACATGTCGATACCAGTACAACGTCCAGTCACACTTTGATTGCTGTGTCATCTTTATATATAAAACTCAAAGGTGACTGACTGATATAGTGATTATCAACGTACAGCCCAAACCACTGGACGGATCAGGCTGAAATTTGGCATGCAGGTAGATGTTATGACGTAGGCATCCGCTAAGAAAGGATTTTGATCAATTCTACCCCCAAGGGGATGAAATAGGGAATGGAAGTTTGTACGAAACTTTGTCAATTTTAAACCGATCGGGCTGAGGCTTTGCATGCAGGTATAAGAAGAATCATAGATGAATGTCATTGTGTATAATACAAGCCTGAGAACAAAAACTGTAGTCTACACTTCAGCTCTACACCGAAGCGAAGCGAGGGCGGGCCGCCCTGTACCCGTACAGTACAAATACAAAAGGTGTTCTATTATGTATTATTCATTAAATAGTACGTATTATAGATAACATCTCAATAGTAACGCGTAATATTCGCAGGCACTAAGTATAGTGAGTAAGTTTAAGTTACAAGACTAACTTAACCTAACTCACTTTGTGTTGTTCAAACGTTCTTTGGAATGTCGTTCGTTCGGGAGGGAATTACAAAAACACACTCGTGGTAGATCTTGGTAGCATTCGGGACACAACCTTTACGCGTTATAAAACTCTAACAAACATTATACGTCTAGTTTTATGAACGCTTAAACTTATTATAACGTAGTTTTACTGCAATATCAAATAGGTTTTGTGTCCGTTAAACGTTTATAACCCATTAACTGGATACGGTTAAATGATGACACAAACGTTTATTCCTTCGAGTTTGTTTAACCGTTTTTCGTTCACGCGTGGATGTTTTTACTTTGAAAAGTGGTATCTAAAGAAAATATAAAAAGAAAAAATTCCACGCGGACCAGGCAGCAGACGGGACTCGAACACGCACCCTTCGCAATCCGGGCGAATGCACTGACCAATTATGCTACCAAGGCCCTCACGGACCGCGTCGAAATTCTTCTATCCATTCTTAAGCTGCTCTTCGCATTAAAGGTAACCTACAATGTCAAATGAATACTTTTACAAGTATTAAATATTTGAATGAAGAAATAGCAATTATAGTTATAGTTTTTATTTTTATCTATTTAATCTTATTTATCTATTTATATAATTAATATGTGAGAAATTTATCAAAGAAACTTATATAAAGAACCAAATTTCTGTAGAAGTAATCTTTAACAGTGTAACAGAATATACCGTTGAGAAATTTAAGTTTAGTTTTAGATAATCATGTCAGAATCAAGACTTATATATCATGAGCAAATAATTTAATCTAAAGAAAAGTTTTACTAGAAAAAAAATCCACGCGGACCAGGCAGCGGGCGGGACTCGAACCCGCACCCTTCGCAATCCGGGCGAATGCACTGACCAATTATGCTACCACGGCCCTGATGGCCGCGTCGAAATTTTCCTAGCCTTAAGCTGCAAGGGAGCGCCATCTCTTCGCATAGTAAGGTAGGTAACCTCCAATCGCGCCGCGGCCATCAGGGCCGTGGTAGCATAATTGGTCAGTGCATTCGCCCGGATTGCGAAGGGTGCGGGTTCGAATCCCGCCCGCTGCCTGGTCCGCGTGGATTTTTTTCTAGTAAAACTTTTCTTTAGATTTAAACATCTAGCAGTTAAATGCTTAAAAATAAATAAAAACATAAATAATTTAATCTTATTTTAGGACTTATCTATGATTTGATAGTTTTTTTTTCTATGATTTTGTTTAAAGCTAAAAATATCTAAGCTCGAAGGTTAACCTGATTTACTGTATTTTGCAGTTTTTTACGTAAGTTTCTCAAGTTTAAAGCTATCTTGATATGAAGTTAATGCGCAACTCGAATTTAGTCTTTCGCTTGTTGGACTCCATTAGAGTTTCTTAAAACTTGATTTGGAGCTTACGCCACTATCTTTTTAACCCACGCATCACCTAGTTAAGTTAGGGTGCGGTACAAGTGACAACACATGGGCGTTTGATAAAATTGTAGAGATAAACTAGATAGTTTTGTCGTTTTATTTGTTTTTTTATAGATTCAGGTAGGCAAATGACTCTACTACACCTGATGCTAAGTGGTGATAAAGTTTGCTATAGGTATAATGTCATTAAAAATCATATCAAGTTGAGTGCTATAATTCTGTGGAGAAATAGGGACCGAACCATATTATATTTTGCTGTAGGTGGTATTTTCTAAATTTTCTTCTTTTTCTTAACCTCGGGTTTAGCCTTTATCGTGTATAGGCTTCTTAATTTTTTCTAAATCTTATCTCTTATCTATTAGACAAGTCCGTCCGTCCGTCCGTGGTGCTGTTTCAGCGGCCAAACCGTAAGAGATAGATAAAGAGAATGTTTAAGTTATAAGTTGAGAATAGTCTGATAAGACTACAAACCGGATGTGAGTAACGTAGCACTTCCGGTTTTCGAGAAATCACGTGATTTCTATTTCAAACGAAACCACATAAAATTTCCGAAGTTCTCAATTAATTAAATACATTTTTTTTTGGTGAACATTTGGTTCACTGGTTTGCTAGTCTCTTATCTATTAGACAAGTCAGTCCGTCCGTCCGTGGTGCTGTTTCAGCGGCCAAACCGTAAGAAATAGATAAAGAGAATGCTTAAGTTATAAGTTGAGAATAGTCTGATAAGACTACAAACCGGATGTGAGTAACGTAGCACTTCCGGTTTTAGAGAAATCACGTGATTTCTATTTCAAACGAAACCACATAAAATCTCCGAAGTTCTCAATTAATTAAATACATTTTTTTTTGTGAACATTTGGTTCACTGGTTTGCTAGTTTTTTTTAATAAGCCTAGTTTTAATCGGGTATATGCCTCTTCATGGTTTCCTCGACTCCTCGCAACACGCATTCAGGTCTCGCCCACTATTTTGGTAATGCCATCAGTCCAACAGATTGGTTGCCTTCCCAAAAATTTTATGAAACGCTTTATCGCTAAAGATATTTCTGTTTCTTTCGCACTTATTCTATCAGGTATTTTCACTGTAGAGCTGAACCTCTCATTCTCAAAATCTTCATCAGTAAAAAGTTAGGTCTCCTTTCGCTTATATTTTATACCACACGCCAAAACAGTATGTAGGCAGTATAATGATCGGAGCAGGCAATTTCTTTGTCCGTTTCCCGTCCGTCCGTTCGTCAGTTGGTTTAGGCATCGTTTCCCTATACACACATAATGATATACGTACAGACGGACCGAATCATTTAATCGTTGGCGAGAAATTTTCAACATTGTCCTTTGTCACATCTAGTATAATGGATTGATAAGGGTCTCGACCATAACTCTATCTGTTTGATAATTTATTACATTTAGCTGTTGGGACGCGGATGTTGCCCCGTTCCCTTGAGTCACTATCACTATATCTCCATCTGTCACTGTGTCTGAATGCTTTGGCACGATTCTGTTGAGCTGTCGTTGAATGGCTTTAGACCTAGAAAAGAAAATCAGGTTTTAATACCACAAGACAGTATTTCTGTATAATAATTAAACTTGTTTATTATGCGTGACCCACCACGCGGGCCCTGTGCGGATTGATGAGTGCTAATGACTGCAGATGCAGCCGGGACCAACGGCTTCACGTCCCTTCCGAAGCACGGACGAGTTGGAGATAATTAGTTTTTGGACACACATCTATTGACCGACCAATACGAAAGTTGCTTAACTTTCACGAATATGCCACATATTATATAATTAAACTAATTACATGTCTCTTATAAATTTTTGGATGAAAATACAATGCTCACTATGGCATTTGAAACAATTAGCTATTTTTTTTAAGTATGTAACTACTTTATGTTTAAATCTAACTTAGCTGCCTGGTCCGCGTGAAATTGGTTCTAGTTATATTTTCTTTAGATTTAAACATCAAGCAGTTACATGCTTAAAAAATATATAAATATAATTGCTATTTCTTCTTTCAAATGTTTAATACTTGTAAAAGTATTCATTGGACGTTGTGGATTAGAAATAATGCGAAGAGATGGCGCTGCCTTGCAGCTTAAGAATGGCTAGAAGAATTTCGACACGGCCATTAGGGCCGCGGTAGCATAATTGGTCAATGTGTTCGCCTGGATAGCGAAGAGTGTGGGTTCGAGTCCCGTCTGCTGCCTGGTCAGCTTAGAATTTTTTCTAGTTATATTTTCTTTTAAAACAGTATTTAATATAACATAAATAAATTGGTAGTTCACTACGAAAATGTAACAATATTATACAGAGTAACATAAAATTACCAAACAATCAATAAACACAACAAAACGAATGTAAAAATTATATGAACGTAGTTGGTGCGCTAATGAGATGACCCGTTTATGTCGAAACAGGCGTAACCCAGAAAAATCATAAAACGGGTAATGAAGTAAAAAAAAGAGGAACTCCCTTATACAGTGTATTTATTTGGTGAGAAAAAAATTTACGACTCCCTTGGGTATGAACATATTATGTCAATTTTTACAACTATGACCCCGGCTCCGTCGTTCTGAGTTTTTATCTACTAAATTAATGTGTCTCTTTTATGGCTGCAGCTTTAAAAGTCCAGCATGTTTGTCAGATTTTTAGATGTTGTTTTATGTGTGAAACAAAAGAAATGGGTTAGCAAATTTTTGTGCAAGCAAAATATATTATTTTCTTAATCTTATGACTATTAAAATTTTTGATAAGGATAAAGATACAACATTGAAGTGGGAAGACTATTAATAAAATGCTAAAGTCAGAATTTGAATCATTTTTTATGTAGATATCCTGTAATGAAAGATTTCAACAACAAAAAGGTAACAGAAACTTCGAATTTAATAAAACTAAATTATTTTGAAACTTAATCTTGGAATAGCGGCCCCCAACTAATTTTAGGATAAAATGAGTCTTAAATATTAATCTTTCCCCAATAAACATTACTTTAGTTTAAGGACAGTGACAACGGTCTAACCTAACATATAATTTTAGTCACTGATTAATATTATTAACTTCAGCGTGTAATATGCCACTTATACCAGTAACGATAAAATAAATTACCAGTTTCAATTTCGTTTAAATCTACGTAGGCTGCATCTTCCGAACACATTATAAGATTTTGTGTAGCTGGTATATTTCTAATATGATGAGTATTTAGCATGATTGAAGAAACAGGGTTTTAGCTTTTTATTTAAATTAATTAAAATGAAAAAAAAATTTTCAATTTCTAAATGAGAATTCACGAAAGTGTACTAAAAGCACCATCGAAATAAGAATATTTAATTTAGTGACCTAGGAGAATCGGCTAAGTAAACACTCTTTATTGTAGCCCTTTTTGGTGATAAATATTTGTATATGATTAATTTAAATTAAAAATAGCAAAAAAATAATTATTAACGAAAATTAGATTAGATAGAATTAAGAAAATATGAGGTTCAATAAATTAAAGACTAAAGAAACTTTAGTTTCAATGAATTATCATTTTAATGAACTCGAAACTAAATCAACATTTTCGTTTGAAGACGAAAATGTTTTCTCTTGTGTTTGTTTAGGATGCTTGATAAATTGTTTGGGTGTTTCGTTTGTTACTTAACTGAGAAATATATTACATTATTAAAAAATCTAAAGACCTTATGCCTTTTGTTAATAATTACAACACTGCTAAAATAATGTGTAAACTAAATGTGTAACAATTTAAAAAGAAATAAAAAAAAGAACTTCTATTTTGCTAATATATAACATTCCGCCAGTCTATCGTTTGCGAGTCCGAAATGTCAATTTCAAATGTGTTCTGATTTTTAGTTCTCGTTACGTACTCTGTGCCGCTGCTGTTCAAGTTTCCATACAAAATTTGACATTGACATTTCGGTTCGCAAACTATTCGAATTCGATAATGGTTCGTGCTAGGGGTACAGGACTGTTGTACTTGCCAATGACTGGACTGAGTCGATTTTTCGTAGTAAAATTTTCTTTAAATTTATATATCTTGCAGTTTAATAAATAAAACAAGTTATAGCGGGTCAGATGCACTGATTTTATTTATTTATTGACATTTCGCATCCTTTGCATGAATGCGTCGTCAGAATAATGATTATTTATTTATTTTGTCGAGCTACCTTCGAAAGAGTTTTATTGAGCGTTCGGATATTTCATTGGAGGATTTTTAAAACTTGAATTTATTATCTAATTTAATTATTAAAGTACTTTATTTAATTCTTATTTAGCAGTTTAATGCTCAATTTCAAGTAATAAAAAAAATATACACAAAATTCATTTTCTTAACACTCCAATCCAGGCTGGATTGAATATTACGCATGTTTATGTATAATAAAAATAATGATTGTTTATTCAAGGGCACCCATTAGACCATCAAAAAAGTGCCCAAAGGATCATATTTACATAACCCATTCGACCTTCTGAATTTATTTATATTAACTACTACTCTTTACATAATTATGTTTTCTAATTATTATTTTTTCTGTCTTTTTAGATCACTGGGACGACCTCATTGGCCACATCAAAAAGTGACTCGAACAAAATGATGTAGAAATCGAAAAAGATAAGATAAACCCTGTTTAGCACTCTAGTGACAAATCGTGTTAAGTGACAGTGACGAAAATATTGAGTGACATAATTTTAACCATTTAAATGGTGTTCAGTGAACAAAGTGACAATGTGGAGGTGATTAGTAATCAATCTAGTTGTAAATAAACTATGTGCTGTGCAATTGTTGTGAATATCTCATTTAATAGTCAAGATGTGTGCCAAATTAGAGAATCTGGTGGTCGTCGTATGTGGTAAGTTTTTTTTTTTATTCCTTATTAAGCCATCTTAAAGGTTAAGCCGGTTACATAGTTATAACTTTAATTAATATCACAATATGAATAAGGATAACGAAAGAAGCCTAAGAATTCTGTTAAAACATTGATGAAATATAAAAAAATGAATCTTGTCTACTACATTTAGTTTTATCAATGAGATCAACTCTGTGTGTTTCGTTCTGCGAACAGTAGTGATGTGGTAAGTTTTAAGAATAGAAATTATTACTTGTCCAAATTAATATGTTTAAAAAATATTGCATGAAATCTTTAATTTTAAACATTTTTGCTCCATTGTAATCGGGTAATTAAAACATGTAATGTGTTCAAAATTTCATAGAATACTAAAGGTATTTATTTTAAATTAATAATAAGTTAATTATTAATTTAATATAAATTAAGAGACAAGAAGCGATGATGACATTCGTAGGCTGGCTGGAGTGGGCTGGATGAGAGTGGCAGAAAATCGGGAGCAGTGGCGTGCATTAGGGGAGACCTGTGTCCAGCAGTGGACGAGCATAGGTCGATGATGATGATGGATAAGTTCGTCTTTGAAAGAACTTAGAACGTCATATTATAACGCGTGAAATTAAAATATAAATACTAAATAACAAAGTTAGTCAACTGATTAGTGTGCACAGAGAAACAAAAGATTTTTTAGATTTTTTTAATTTAATCCAGCGATGGGATGGTATTGAACTCTATCTTACAACACCAATAATTAATCGGTACCTATAATTGAGCGCGAGTCATTAAAACCCGCAGTCGAATAGAATTAATGAATTTTGTTTGCGCTAAATTAATTTCAAATAGTACTTACTACTTGTTAAATTGAATGCGATTCCGAAATATTGGAAAATTTGTGAAATCTAGAAATAATTAATTAGATATTTCACATTGATGAACATGATTTGGTGATTCTGTTTTAAAATGCAGTAAAGTCATATTTATGTAATGAGTATTACAAGTAAGTACTATATTTAAGGACTTCAATTGCAACATGTTAATCTATATATATAAAACTCAAAGGTGACTGACTGACTGACATAGTGATCTATATAGTATCAGCCCAAACCACTGGACGGATCGGGCTGAAATTTGGCATGCAGCTAGATGTTATGACGTAGGCATCCGCTAAGAAAGGATTTTGATCAATTCTACCCCCAAGAGGATAAAATACCGAAGCGAAGCGAGGGCGGGCCACTGGTAATAATTATAACGTGTTGTAATATTCTGTTGATAACGCAAAGAAATATTGAATCTAACTAAAAGAATAATACACGGCCTCAAGTGCGGCCGTTAGATTAATTATGAATGATTATGTATGTAACTAGTGAAGTGCTATAAGGAAATTTATAAATTAAAAGCCATTAACTCATTATTTTAATATTCCAATTTTTCCCGGATATATTCTCGGAAATAATTAAATTTTCAGGAAAGTTTCCGGAATATTCCCAGTATTTCCAACCCATTGACCCAACCACTAACTATTTTGGTAACCAAAGAGATGAGCAGAACATTAAAAATAAATAAATATACACTCACACCAATTATCTCAACCCACAAAGGAAGCACTGTCAAGACTTGTGTTATGAGATACTAGGGTAACTGATAGAATATACATACTGATGCTTGTGTAAGTAAATTTTATCTATGAACTAGTGGCCCGCCCTCGCTTCGCTTCGGTGTAGAGCTGTAGGGTAGACTATAGTTTTTGTTCTCAGGCTTGTATTATACACAATAACATTATTCTAGTACCTAATTATAATAGGCACGCGCCGCCAGAGGGTAGCGTCGGAACCGCTATGTCCCTGCATTTTAAATCTGTAATATCTTCGAAAATATTCGTTTAAATAACATGCGTTAAAGGGCCAAATTGGTCTATATTAAATGCACAATGTAGTACCTTAAGTACTTCATTGGATAAGGATGAATGTTATATTGCTGAAAATCGCTTCGTAAATAATCTATTATTCCTCGTAAAATGTAAGGGATAAAAAATGGTTATTGTAGGTTATCCCTAAGAGATAGACATATACCATCGTGGACTTTTTTGTAGATATTTTTAAGGTGTACAATACTGTAGTACATTATTTTGATCTATCTCGTAGGGTTCAGCCAGCGTTTGCAATGTAAGCGCTAAAAAATGTTTTTTGACCTTACATTAAAAACCTCCTAAATTATCAGTGTTTCTCTACTATATTATGCATGTATTATTTATACAAACCTTCCTCTTGAATCACTCTATCTATTAAAAATACGCATTAAAATCCGTTGTGTAGTTTTAAAGATCTAAGCATACATAGGGACATAGGGACAGAAAGCGGGAAGCGACTTTGCTTTATACTATGTAGTGATATATATAAACATCCATGACTAAGGTACAAATGCTCGTATTCATCATACTCGACCCCTGGTATTCGAAGGGGGAAGGGTATTTTAACCTGGGTCTGGTATTCGAACCCAGGACCTCTGAGTAGGCAACATACTTTGAAGTATATACCACTCAATCACGGATGCGGGTCGTTAATAATGTTATAACGGGAAGTTTTAAAACAATTTGTAGTATTGCTTACAAAATTTCACAAACGCTCACTTCATAGTTGTTGTGGCTAGTAAGCCATGGTGTTAAAAATATATATAAAGGAAAAACCATAATTATTAATGCCACAATGACGATTTATCAAAACAATGTATAACTTTGGAGTCCATAGGTACCCATACCGGTATTTGGCCCCCATAAAATCGTGATGGTTTTTTAGTAATTAAATTTTCATGGCATAAGCTGTCGTATAAAACATGCACGCACCCACGCTTTTAAATTCCCATAATTTGCTAAACCGGTCGGTGAATCGTTTGCAAACGAAAAAAGTTTTTTCGGCACTATACCTAAATATGATGATTTTAGAGTTATGATACTTTTCATAAGGCATGCCTATTACAATGAGTCATTAAAATCATAAAACAGTTCATTTTAATGAAGCAATCAACTTTTAAAATTTTGTTTAACGACTTTGAAAACAACAAAATCATTGGCATCAATCTGTCATCATAGTTAAAGAGATTATAGGTAACATTTACTGATTTAAAACTTGATGGCGCAAGTAGTTAATTAGCGCGTTCTGCTGTGATCGTTGAAGTTAAGCAACTTTCACAGTGGTCGGTCATTGGATGGGTGACCAAAAATTTACTTAATAATAATTTATACTATTTTAATTTAACTCGAGTTCCTCTGTGTTTCGTAAGGCATGGATTCGTATAGCAGTTGATCAGGGATGCTTCAGCAGTGGTTAGCACCCACCAATCCACACTGTGCTCTTGTGGTGGGTCATGGGCCAATCTCCCTATTCCATCCATAGGGAAGGGCTGTACTCCCACTCCCACTATTAATATCCCCACTGCTTGGATTTAATAGACTGATGATGATGATGAACCATAATAATATATCGTTTAATTCATCTGTCTAAGTATTGAATTCATGAATCATGACATGCAGCCCACTGACTGAAAGAATAATGTTTTTACAAAGGGGGTTAAACTATTATTAGAGTTAAATTACTATGAGGAAGTTCGAGCAAAAGTTTTCTTGGCCAATGGAATGTACTTACAATAATACACAAAAGTCATAGCAATACAAATAAAAACAGAAAGCATAAACAAAGCTATTCGAATATAACACAAGTACGTTCGAAACATAAGCAATAGGAAACATGACGTTATTTTTAACGACCAAACAAAGCGAGATTTTGAACGAATCCAATCGGCTACCTACTTCACAACGCTAGTAAGTCAACATTTGAAATATTAATACCGACAACATAGGGTCGCATTGTTTTGTCGTTCGAAGCAACTTTTCCGAACTTATTGACCTACAATTATGTTTGAGTTGAAAGCGAAAAAATATTGTGCTTACGCGTTTTGTTAGTTCGCAAAGGTTGGAGGTTAAAGGATTGTGTTGTGCAATTATTAATAACTAGCAAACCAGTGTACCCAATGTTCACCAAAAAAAAATAAAAAAAATAAAAAATAAAAAATTGAGAACTTCGGAGATTTTGTGTGGTTTCCTTTGAAATAGAAATCACGTGATTTCTCGAAAACCGGAAGTGCTACGTTACTCAAATCCGGTTTGTAGTCTTATCAGACTATTCTTAACTTATAACTTAAACATTCTCTTTATCTATCTCTTACGGTTTGGCCGCTGAAACAGCACAACGGACGGACGGACTTGTCTAATAGATAAGAGATGATAATAATATTCTTTATTGTAATAAACCATACAAGACACACAAATATATTGAAAAGTTTTAGTACTAGCCTATTTTAGATTTGATAATGATATCGTGTCATTTAAAACTTACGTTTTACAGTATGGTTGAGTTCATGAATTATGGTAGGATTTGATGCACGGGTTGAAGACATGCTTAATGGGTTTAAATGTAACATTTAATTTCGATTCTTTACAAGATCATTCTAATTTTGACATTCACATAATTATAAAAATAAAACATGCTAAATTGATAACACCAATTAAATATAATATTATAATAACAATTATTGACATTTATATAGGTAATTGAATAGAAATGTTATCTTTTTATGACTAAATAGGTTATGATACATTTTAGATAAAATGTAACACCATTATTTGTATCCTATTTATTGCAAATAAATTGAATTGAATTGGATTATTTTTTTAATCACGTCTTTTTAGTCACTTCGGAACTAATCAATAAACGAGTAGTTTTGTAATTTTATAGATATTAACTCAATTATATAATATATGTACACGGCTAATGAAAAAAAAAAGTTTATTTATCATATAACAAAACTCTTTAGAAGGTATATTTTCATTGTGTTTTTTAAATGAAACGACTTTAAAATCGAAACGAAATCATAAATAAATTTTCATAAGACTTAGGCGACATGTCGCATACCTAACCCGCAGCATCACACCCTCCCGAAGTACCGATATTTATTAGTTCCCCTCGCAGCAATTAAATTTTAATTAAAACAAGGCTCCTCTCAGGTTAAGTGTCAGTTAGCTAAAGTTCGGTTCTATTTGCTCAAGCACCAATTTCGAGTACCTTTCGTTTGAATTTGCCCTGTAATTTGGCGAGTTGAAACATATTACACTCACTCGAGCATTATTTTCGTTAAGTTTCTGCGTCTGTAAATACTTAAAGCAATTATCAACAGACTTTGCTTCGAAGTTATTTTAATATAAACAAAATAAATAATTATGTTTTTATTTATTTTTAAGCATTTAACTGCTAGATGTATAAATCTAAAGAAAAGTTTACTAGAAAAAAAAATGTGGGTTACCTACAATGCGAAGAGATGGCGCTGCCTTGCAGCTTAAGGCTAGGAAAATTTCGACGCGGCAAATATTTCCGTGGTAGCATAATGGTCAGTGCATTCGCCCGGATTGCGAAGGGTGCGGGTTCGAGTCCCGTCCGCTGCCTGGTCCGCGTGGAGTTTTTTCTAGTAAACTTTTCTTTAAAATGAATAATCTTGAGGAACTTACATTTTCACTGGTTTTTTTATTTTGCATAAAGTCATGCTTGTCAAGATCGTATCTCCATTCGTGTCTCAATGTTTATAATCGGTGACAAATTTGCTTGGTAAAACCTATAAAGTAAAAATCTTTACTGTGAGTAACAGAGTAGTATAGGCTTCAAAATAAAAAGGGTGAATTTACGATAAGCTCTAAATTAAAATTAATTATGTTATTCAAGTTTAAATTATAAAAATTAATCTTACCTTCGAATGAGGTCATAAAACCGATTGGCATAAAAATAAATCATAGGAAGTGATCCCCGAAAAGTATCTCTGATCAAATCCTTTGCTGAGCGGAATACTTCTAAAGCTTCGTAAATTAAATTAATTTAATATTTCCTACAGGTCGAGTCAGGCTTATCGTCTCTAAAAAGCATCGCTGATAATTCCTGGAAGGTCGGCACTGCAACCAATTTTAATTATAGCACTTAATTGGAAATCCTTTTCACACTAATCAAACAAATATTTTAACTTTGCGAATCTGTATGGACACGGGCATTTTGTGAACATACAAAGGGTCAGGCCTGTACAACGATGGAGGCAAACACAGAATTTTAATGTTTTTGTACTTAAGCTGATGTGCGTCGGACGGTACGTTTATTAAGCATTTTGTATAACAAATTTTGATTAACAAAGTTAACATAAAAAAAGATAATTTAAAACTGTTATTGATTTTTTTTTTTTTATAATCTTGTTTATTTAGAGGCTTTTACCTTATAAAGATATGCCAGCCCCATCATATCCTAACATTATAAATTACAAAATTAATATAAAACTACCACCTAAGTCGCGGGCGGCCGCTAGTATATTAATAAAATCCAATTTCTTGGCAAAATCTAACAAGCGACTGCCCACAACTTCGCCCGCGTTTACTTTTAAACCCCCATTTTACCATTTTAGGGGGTGAGCTTTGGTAAATCCTTTCTTAACATCATCATCATCAGCCTATTAATGTCCCAACTGCGGGGGCCTTCCCTATGAATGAAATAGGCAGATTGGGCTGTGACCCACCACGTGCGCCCGGTGCGGATTGGCGGGTGCTAACGACTACAGTTTTAGCCAGGACCAACGGCTTATCGTACCTTCCGCAGCACGAAGGAACTCGAGATAGAAGATTTTTGGTCACCCATCCAATAGGGATGATGACTAATTTTTTTTCTTCGTTTATCAGGTAGATTATCAAAAAGTATTGGACACGTATTTTTTTTTCACATAATATAAACATTGCAGAGATATATTGATTTGAAAAGTCACATGACGTCACGTTTGAGTACACTTTTAAGTGAAAATTCACTCAAAAGTGACGTCACGAGCCCCTACTCCCAAACTTTGACGCGCTATAATTTTGTCATTTTTTGATTGATTGCCCAAAGAAAAAATATGTGTCCATTATTTTTTGATCATATAACTGACGGACTAAATAGAATTTCGTTTACTGTACCCTGTCATCACCCCTATCCGACCACTGCGAAAGTTGCTTAACCTCAACGATCGCAGCCTAATGTGGTACACCACCCGCGCCATCGAGAGCTCCTTTCTTAACGCACGCCTACATTATAATAGCTCAAAGTATTCTGTTTAGTTCTTTGAGCTGTGCAATAATAGACCTTTGATAGACGTCAACTTGACAACTCTGTATATAAAAATACAGGGAGTAGAAAACAGCCCTTGCTGAGTTTCTTGCCGGTTCTTCTCAGTACAAGGTCTCCCGCCGTAGTTTTGCCGATGGCGTAGCTTAATGATCTTCACAAGTGCTAGGAACCGCCTAGACTGAATAAATGATTTTTGAGTTTGATTTCGAGTATACAGGGCGTCCCACGGCTACCTCACACGGAGGGAAAGTATATTAAATATTGAAGATAGGATATTTTACTGAAAGAAGACATCATTTTATTTTTGATAATAACTAGAACTGCATTCATAGATTTTTAAAAATCGCCTGCTACAACTGGGAATTAAACTGGTGATATTTCGAAAGAAAAACACGATTTTTTTATGATAAACGTCGAAAGGGTTAATCATAAGGATTATTTTTTGCTAAATAACATAGCATTTTAAATGAAAGAAAAGTCATTAAATTTAATATTTTATTTAAAATTGTTTAACACAAACTAATATTTTTTTTTGCGAATTTTTTTAATATCTATGAATGCAGTTCTAGTTATAAATAAAAATAAAATGATATCTTCTTTCAGTAAAATATTCTATCTTCAATATTTAATATACTTTCCCTCTGTGTGAGGTAGCCGCGGGACACCCTGTATAGTACCTATACAGATTTTGACTTTTTTACGTTCCGACTAAAAGTAGGTAGGTACTCTAAGGCTTTGGTATTTCGCAATCAAAGATCAATTATTACTTTTTAAATTACCATATTTCAAAGAATTACAATATTATTATCAATACTTATGTTTCTACTTCTACGTCTGTTTTCATCCTATGTATTTGAAAAAGGTCTTATAGTTTTAAATATAATTGCCAACTGCCGGCTCTAAAAACGCAAAGAGGCTGCGGGCGTTACAGTACCTACCACAGACAAACGCCTACAAAAAACACTAAAACATAAACAGATTATTAATTTTACACATACTAAAAGTATCTACTACAGTCAAACGCTTACGAAAACGCCAATACTACAAGCACGGTAATAATATATATAGATAATATTACCGTGCTACAAGTATCTCTCGCACGCAGCAGAAAAATACCTACATACGTACGCGACTCGAGCGGCCGAGTTCCAAACCTTATCCATCACGGACGGTCGACATGATACTGTATTCCTATTCATCATCCCTCTCTCCTAATTCTTATATTAATGCCGCCCTTTACGCTACAAATACAATGAATTATCCGCGTCCCCTACCATGACACGCTAAGCTGGCCCAAATAACGTGATAAAGAGGACACCCTCATCTTTGTACCTTGCCTTTTACAAATAAAAAGGTTGACTGTTAATGTTAGGTTATTTTAGTTACCTCTGACTTGTAGTCTTTTAAATGTCGTATGTGATATTTTGTAAGTCGTTGTATATGCATAACTCTATATTGTTTTAAACTTTCATGGTCACTAACATTATAGATATTAACGGGATTGTTACCATGTACCTTGTTTTTTATGAGTCTCCGATATTTCGGCACTGTTGCAAGCGCCATGATCACGGAGTAACTAGAGTTACTCCGTGATCATGGCGTAACTGAAGTAATAATAAAATGTAATAATATTTTTAATAGTAATAATTATTGTAAAATTAATCCCGTTAATATCTTTAATAATATACATAACTCGTTTATTTTGTTAGCTCTGTAATAGTTCATATTAATTAACTTATATTGTTTTAAACTTTCATGATCACTGACATTATAGTAATATAAGTTATTTACGGGATTGTTACCATGTACCTTATTTTTAGCGAGTTTCCGATATTTCGGGACTGTTGCAAGCGCCATGATTACAGAGTAACTGAGTAACTGAAGTGATTGTGGGTAGGCTGTTATTGGCAGACATATCGGTTTGCAACTTAACTTATTCTTTTAAAATTTTAAAGTATCACAACATTATAAGTAAATTGTCACAAGATGCTCAATAAAACTAATTCTCTTTTGTTTTTGTATAGAAATGTTTTAATTGAGCGTTGATAACAGATAGTGACCAGTGACCATTTCTCAAGCTTGCAAAAGCGAGTTCTGTAGTTTAAGTATGATTGTGTAAGCAGAAATTATTGATGATTGATTGATTTATTGAAAAAGACCACAAATAATCGGAAATATTCTCGAACTCATTACGACAACTAGGTATCTAATGTATGAGTTGCGTTCGAGATATATGTGATAATAATGAGTTGCGTTCGCGAAAACGTAGTAGCGCGCCATCTAATCAGTCATTTCGTTTCGTCATTGTTGTAATTGATCGCATTATTTTTCTTGTTGTTATTAATCGTGTCCTTTTTGGGGCGTTTAATCAGGCCCGTAGGTATCGGCAAATATAATGGAAAGCACTTAAGGCCTTCGCGTAAGGACCCTTTTGCTGCGAGGGAAATAAACAGATATTTATGATACAATCCTTAACTAGTGTCAGACAAAACTAGATTGCTCTAGCTTAAATGGTTTTCAATCTAGGGTTCTACTATTTGTATTTTTCTTTCGTGAAACCCAACCCTCTCATTTCGTACCTATCTTTTTCTCTGAATGTTTAAGTGAAGAATTTCAGATAACAATATACTGACTTGGTAGATGAAACTGGCCGTTGTTTCCGGCTGCATCTGCAGTCGTTAGCGCCCGCCAAACCGCACTGGGCTCGTGTGGTGGTCATCGCCCAATCTCCCTATTCCATCCATAGGGAAGGCATGTGCCCCAGTAGGGAGACATTATTAGGCTGATGATTATGTCTGCTATGACCATTAGTCTTCATTTGACGACCTCAGTGGTTTGTACGCCGGGTTTCATGGTGTCGCCGACTCGAGAGGTCCCGGGTTCGTATCCCGGTGGGGGCAGATGTTTGTGTGATGAATACGAGCATTTGTACTCCAGTCATGGATGTTAAATATGTATTTCTATATAAATATACTTATATATGTACAGTACATGTATTCTATCCGTTACCCTAGCATCCCATAACACAAGCCTTACAGTGCTTACTTTGAGGCTAGGCTAATTGGTGTGAGTGTTGGAATTTTTTTATTTATTTATTATTATTCTAACTTGATTTGATCCTATAATTAGACGTCTTTCATTCGACCTTCGCAAAAAAAGATTTCACTCCACAAACAAAACGAGGAGGCCATGGGAATTATGAATAACAATAATAACCTGAGACGAATAAACTTCCGAGATTGGTAATATTTTCACAAACAGCGATTTGGTCTCGACGACCTTTCCCCCGCCCCTCTGATCAATATCGGATCTTCACGGAATCGACTTACAAAACTTCCCCTTCACTAAATACCCGGGGTACGGATACTCCTAACTTTCTTAGGCTCCCCTTTTTAGGGGAGAACGGGGAGTTTTTTATTGGCACGCGCGCCACAGTGTAGAAGTGGCAGATGCACAATTCGGCGTTAGGTAAAGTTTTTTTTTGTTTTAACCTTTCATGGTCACTAACATTATGGTAATATACCTTGTTTTTAGCGCGTTTCCGAAATTTCAGCACTGTTTTCGGCAGTTACTCCGTGATCATGGCGTTTGCAGCAGTGCCGAAATATCGGAAACTCGCTAAAAACAAGGTACATGGTAACAATCCCGTAAATAACTTATTACTATAAGGTTTTTTTGCTGTTATTTTGGAGCTTTGTTTCAGGAAGTGACAGCTCTATCTAAAAAACAGACTTTATTTATACAAACTAAATTGTAAAAATGAGTGTACAAGTGGCGGACTTTACGCCATTAGGCATTCTCTACCAGTCAACCGGTGAACTGTAGCAAAGAACTTAAGAAGGTAGTGTAAAGATATCATCAAATTATTTACTTATAAAAAATAAAATTATTATTCGTTTATGTAAAATTTGATTTTTAAGCATTTAACTGCTTAATGTTTCATTAAATCTAAAGAAAAATTTACTAGAAAAAAATCCACGTGAAGCAGGCAGCAGTCGGAACTCTTACCCGCGCCCTCCGCTCTCCGGGCAGATGTGTAAAGCGATTCAACTAAGAATAGGACCGAAAGGCGCCATATTTTGACGTCATAGCTGTTAATTCAAACCAAATAGGTAGAGTGAGCAAAAAAGTTTCTATTTAATGAAACTTATTTACTTAGATTAAGTGAGAAAAAACATTAGATTTTTTGATAAAATTAATTTACTAAAATTGAGAGAAAAAACAAACGATTTTTAATAATATTTCTTTATTTAGACTGTTTGTGAAAAAACATTCATCAGAATCTAGCTCTTCAATTTCGCTCGTCTCTGCATTACCGCCGGAGTAGTTATGAATAATCATGCAGGTCACATACGAACATGCATCCTATATGTAAACGAAAGTTTTAAATCGAGTTTCAGAACGCAACATAAAGTGACATTTGGTTGACGATTTAGATTATCAACCATTCATAGCCAACGCAATAAATAAAAAAAAATCAACCAATATTAATCATCAATATTTATTATTGTTTGTTTAAAAAGGTTTGATTTTTATTCTAGAATTAGCTGAGTGCTAAAAATTTTACTAATATAAACAAATAATAAACTTTATTGACACCTTACAGCTACAATAAAGTTATATATTGATACAGCTATATACTGATATCTCAAAAAAATGCATAATTTAACATAGTTTTTAAATTCATTTACCTTTTATTATCCAACAATCTGTAAGTTTCAGAGGCGAGAAATGGGATGGTTGTACTGAATACATTTAGTCTGTGCCTTCAAGACGAATTCGCGCCATAACTTATGAAGTTAATTTGCTTTGGTAGCCTAGGTACCTGTAGTTCTTCAATTAAGTAAATAATTACTGAGAATTTACCTGACGAAAAAAAAATTGAGGAACTCGATAGCGCAGTAGTCGTTGCATGGAGTCTGCTATTGTGGAAGTTAAGTAACTTTCGCTATTGTCGGCCATAGGATGGGTGATCAAAAATGTATTCATTCCTAATCCTCCATGAAATCATAAAATTTATTCATCCCTATTCCTTTATGAAATCATAAAATTTATTCATCCCTATGGCTTTATGAAATCATAAAATTTATTCATCCCTATTCCTCTATGAAATTATAAAATTTATTCATCCCTATTCCTCTATGAAGTCATAAAATTTAGACATAATTTACTTATAATAGGGATAAATGTTTTTTTATCACCCATCTTGTGGCCGACAAGAAGAAAGGAGCGTTCTGTCGTTGTTCCTAATAGCATTGTTAAGCGTTGACACTCACCAAACGACACTGGGCTTGTACGGTATACAGTAGGACATAGCGGATTTTCCGCTCGTGTTGGAGCACCGGTCTGGGGAAGTAATCTCCACCTTACACAACATCATCATGATCATCATCAGCCTATAAATTATTTTCGGAACGTTTTGACTGTCAGTACATGAACCATTGTTATATGATACATGTACTGACTAACAAAGTTTAGTCATGACTATAGTTTTTTGTATTTAATTGTTTGATTATTATTGTAATATAATTTAATTTAATTTATTAGTGTCCGTTCGAATTATTTTGATTATTTTTTTTATATTATGTTATTATTATGATTAGTGTAATATTTATGTGATTGGATATTTATTGTAATGATTATGATCCTTGTTTGGTCGAAATAAATAAATTGAAATTGAAAAATTGAAAATTAATGTCCCCACTGCTGGGGCACAGGCTTTCCCTATGGATGGAATAGGGAGATTGGGCCATGACCCACCACGCGGGCCCAGTGCACAAGATCACAATACGTTAACACTACCTTTTGGTACTGTTGTGTTTCTATCGTCGAGTAAGGCTCCACCCCGTGGAGCCAGGGGATTAGTCAGGGTAGGCATATGATATTTTTAATATCATAATTTAATATCACAAGGCTATGGTGCCTGCTTACCATCAGGCGGGCCCGTTCATCCTATTCAAATTGTTTGTTATTTACCAATGTAACAAAAATACATTAACAATAAATATATTAAGAAAAGATTGTCTGTATACAATAAAGGTGATTTTTGTGTGTATTATTATTTTTTGTTAACCCTTTACAAGCGCTGTATATAAAACGCTAGGGTCTTGTTAACCTTGTATGATCATGTGTTTTTTTTATTTAAAACTCGAATTCAATTTATTTGATTTATTTAATCCAGATTGTTACAGACTCTCGTCATCATCAGCCTATTAATTTCTCCACAGCTGGGACATAGGCCTACCATAGGGTAGGCCTATGTCTATACTACATCTATAGAGATGGGATAGGGCGATTGGGCCATGACCCACTATGCGGGCCCAGTGCGGATTGGTGGCTGCTACCGACTTCAGCAGCCGTCGGGGCTCACGGTTTAACTAGCCGTTGGCCCCGGCTGCATCTGAAGTCGTTAGCGAAATACGGAGGAGCTTGAGATAATATTTTTTGCTCACCCATCCAATGACCGACCATTACGAAAGATGCTTAACTTTCACGATCTCAGTAAGATTATCAGTTCTCAAATCTATTTAATGCAGATTAAGATTATTCTATTCTATTCTACGGCGGGAGACTTCGTACTAAGAAGAACCTAAACCATACTTTAAATTACCCTAAAACATAATTTCGGGTAACAATAACAACACTACGATTCACCACAATCCTTGACATTTACAAACGGACGGACAGACCAACTGACGTAACAAGTGGCCTCTTTGACCCCAACGGATGTAGGGTGGCATTTCGGAATAATGTTATTAATCACCCCCACCTGTCGTTAGGGAAGGGGCGATCTACTTAAGAATATCCGATGGTACAATCCGTAGATTATTCGGATATTATCGGTGAACTTAATTGATATCGCTGTCGTGGAAAATCAATCAAATGTAGCTTTAGTGTTATTATTTTCACAACCTTTGACGTCGCTGTCTTTGAGGTCGGTGTAGAATATAAAGATTTATTGTCTTGGTTCTGGGAGTTAATAGTTAATAGAGCAAATGTCTGATATTCATAGTGTTCCCTCCCTCTTACAATATGAGATCCTTTAAAAGAGGCGTGAAGAAGCAATATGCAGGCCGGCAAGGGAAAGATGGCTGGTGTGGCAGGTAGAACTGCTGACTGCTTCGCTTCTGGACTTCACCGGCACTTAACATTATGTGGAGCGGATTCATTTGTCGGACCTGTCGATAAAAAAAATCATAAAGCAAGTACTTCCAATACGATCATAAAATAAGATCTCCATAATAATCAATTTATTTTCTAATTAGTACTCCCGACAGACGTTGCCCTGCCAAATGTTTGATGATAAAAATAAAAAAAAAACTGAAATCTGACAGAAGTGCCACAAGTTTTCTTAAAATTTCTAGTTTTCTGCATATATTCCTTATATGCATTTGCCTTTAAAAGTTTAAAAAAGTATTTTTAACTAAAAAAAAGTAGGATGAAATTAATTAAGTTTTTCTCAAGTTATTGCGTCAAGTTATTTTTTGTATAAATAGCTGTATTAAAGGTGTAAGGAAAAAACACTTTTTTTAAGACGGAAAGCGAAAGAAAAACAACTTATCCAAGTCTAGACCAATCTCAACATTAAAAGAAGATAAAAAGTATAATAACGTCGCCAATTTTTTTAACTTTAAGTATACTTTATTTAGATTTATTATTTGTTATTTTTTTATCCAGAACTCAGTGAAAGCGAAAGAAAAGCAAAAAATCAAAGTCTAGATCACAGTCTTAACATTAAAAAAAAGATACAAAGTATTATAGCGTCGCCACACTTTTCAACTTGAAGTATACCTACATAGGGCTTTGCAGAGTTATGAATCCAAAAAGTTCAGTTGTTACGGCTCAAGTTATCAAGTCACGGTCGCAAAACTTATTCCATTTACTATCATCCTTGCATACTAACCTTTAATAAAAACACAAGACCGAGCATAAATAAGTTTTTACAAAGGCAACAACACTTTTTTTTATAAAGACGTTACAAGGGTTTTAATGTCACACCTGCCCCTTGTGGATGGTAAAATTGTATGAGGAAAAATATCCGTAAAGTATCCGTTGCTAAGTCGAGTTGATTTTAATAATATACTAGACACTTAATATTCAATATATTTCGTCAATGGCTGTATATCATGCAAGATTGTTAAACCTATTCCCTTACACTCTTACTCCCATCCTCTAAACCTTTTATTTATTTTCTGTTTCCTTTCCTTTCCTCTCCTCTTCTTTCGCCTCTCACTATTATTAAACCGTCCACTCCTCTCCCTGTCTTTCCCACCCATTCGACCTCCCTGGCTGCATTTCGACGCGGCCTCGGATTCTGATGGGACTACTCTACCAAATATCGAATCCTCTACATCACAATTATGTTACATTCATCACCTTAAAATGTAATAAATAAATGAGTGTTTAAAAAAAAAACTCTGCCTGCAGTTTTGCTTGTGTATAAAGTTGGTTACCAAAAATTTCATCCTCTATCTCAACCCCTTTATTATTTTCGTGACATAAAATTTTACCTGTTTATCTCCCTATACGAAAATTCTTTGAAATTGGTTCAAATGATAAGGTGTAAAACGTTTCAAACTAATTTATTACATTATGGATTTTTCTTCGCCGTGATATTTTGTTTTTATTAGTTTTATTCATAATTTGCGACGATAGGGTTCGTATGAAATAATTTTGTCCAAATATGTTCTATGAAAAATTACTTATTTTTTATCTAAAAACGTGGTAATCATTATTACATACATAACTAGCGTGATCGAGAAACAAAAATATAATCTTACAAAATTTCACATTTTTAATATTATTAGTAAGACAGTAGGTAATTAATTCGTTTCTGAGATCATCGCGAAACAGACAAGACGCGAGGGTCTTTGTTTTATAAAGCAGTTTAATAACTGACCTTTTTTTACATATATAGTCAGGTAGGCAAATGACTCTACCCCACCTGATGTTAAGTGGTGATAAAGTCCAAACGCGAAGATAGCTGGTACAGCAGTTATAAACTGCTACACTAACCATCCTCACCTTGCCGGCCTGCAAAAATGCTTCTTCACGCCTCTCTTAAAGGACCCTAGATAGTAGGAAGGAGGGAACACGTGCGCGGGTAAAGAATTCCACTTACGAATAGTACGACAAAGAAATGAGTCACCAAATCTCTTTGTTCGTGTAGGAATAGTGGCCACAGTAAGTCGGTGGCAACGTAGGCCAGTCCTCTGAAGAAAAGGTGATGGAGGGATAAGGGAGAATAACTCCTCAGAACACTCGCCGTGGTATAGTCGTCGCCGTGATAGTATTTACTGTAAAAAAATATTCTCGAATACGAAAATATGACATTTACATAATAGTACAACTGGGGCTATTGGGAAAGCATCATTTTTTATCATTCCATAAAAACAGAGCGTGTAGGCCTTTGTTTGGATTTAAAAGTGTGACTTGCTTTTTATAGCTTTGTGTAAAGTGCGAATTCATTTTATGGATACCTTAGCTGACATTCAGAATGCCAATGCTGCCATAAACCAGAAGTTTTCAGTCAATACAAAACGAGGTTGTTACCATGTGCCTTGTTTCTATATATTTTCTTTATTTTTATATTTTTGGAACGAAGTTCCTTACGGCAGGCTTGGAGGGGGATAGGGATTTTGCTGCGCGACCGAACTGAAAAAAATGTGATAGTAAAACCGTAAGAAAAAATCCGTGGAAAAAAGTGCGTGGAATAAAACCGTTAAATGAGACGTGCGCAGGCGAGACAGTCGCATACACAAGCGAGTTTGCAATTTGTGTCGATTCTACATTAGCCGAAGGAACTTCGATCCTACCTGGTGTCCCACGACAGCACATAATTTTTTTTTAAGAGCGTACTCCTTCCTTATAGGCCGGCATCGCATTTGTGATACTCCTGGTGTTGCAAGTGTCCATGGGCGACGGTGATCACTTACCATCAGGTGAGCCGTCTGCTCGTATGCCCCCTATAACATAAAAAAAAAAATTCGGTACTGTTGCAAGCGCCATGATCACGGAGTGACTGGAATAACAAAAATTACTATAATGTTAGTGACCATGAAAGTTTAAAACAATGTAAAACGATACATGTAGAGATGTACAGACACTCATCGGGGGAAGCGACCTCCACCTTTCAGAAGATTACAGTGAAGTAACACAAGCATTTGTTTCTGTCAATGTAGAAGAGGGCGTAGAATGCGAGGAGGTCGATGGCGTAGGTGGTTAACGCGTTCGGCTGCGATCGCTGAAGTTAAGCAACTTTCGCAGTGGTCGGTCATTGGATGGGTGACCAAAAATCCTGTATCTTGAGTTCCTCTGTGCTTCGGAAGGCACGTTAAACCGTTGGTCCCAGCTGCATCTGCCAGTCGTTAGCGTTCGCCAATCCGCATTGGCGCCGCGTGGTGGGTCATGGCCCAATCTTCCTATTCCATCCATATAGAAGACCTGTGCCCCAGCAGTAGTGACATTAATGGGCTGATGATGAATGTGAATGATTCGTAGAGCTTCACGGGGACATGCTTCGTAGTTGGTTGTATAGAATTCGAGTCTTATGATATTTGAATAAAGCTCAAAATCCATTTATCGAAGTTTAACCGCGCACGCCTCGCATACGCCACGCACACAACGTAACGCATACGCATTACATTCGCGCGGTAAATGTAATTTGAGACTTATTGATGAGGACTTAGGGCTCAAATTTATGCAACCAATCCTGCGCCTTGCACCTGCGCTTCGAATAGTGTGGGGATACTTGAAGGAAAAAAACACGGTATGTAGTCGGCGCGGGTTTTGAACAGACCATTCAATAAACGCGCATAAGATTGTGTTATAATTATGTCTATTATAATATAACTATAGAGCGACAGGTGTCTTTATGAAAGCGGCGAAAATTGGTACCCACGCCGCTGTCTTTGCAATCTTCATATTTTGTATGTCATTTACGTGGCACGAGACAGTGGCGCACTCACTGAACTGACACTCATTCACAAAGATCTTTGTCGCACAGAGTACAGTGTGCATGAAAGAGTACCATTTACTTTTATCTTCACGACATTGCTATTTATTTATTTATTATTAGGGAAAAAACAGCATTAATTTACACATAAAAATTATAACATTAAGTTTAAACAATGGCCTAGGTAATTTCCACTATTATTTATCTCACATAATGTCTAATAAACTAATGAGTGAAAAATAACAGTTTTGACATCTAAAGAAAATATAACTAGGAAAAATTCCACGTGGACCAGGCAGCAGACGGGACTCGAACCCGCACCCTTCACTATCCGGCGAATGCACTGACCAATTATGCTACCGCGGCTGTCGGAGTCCCGTCTGCTGCCTGGTCCGCGTGGAATTTATTCTAGTTATATTTTCTTTAGATTTAAACATCGAGCAGTTACATGCTTAAAAAATAATAATTATATTTTTTGACATTTAATGAACATAAAATAGATTAAATATATCAATGTGACTATATTTATAGTTGTATGATTTCATAGCTCAATGTAGCGATTAGTTACATAATTAGTGCGACCGGCTGAAATATAAAACTTATCATGTGCTCGTAGATTTGCTCTTGGAAATTTTAGCAAAATTTTGCTCAATAGTTAAGGAGAATCGCCATCGCCATTTATAACCTTGTGAAGCAAGGCTGACTCTCTCTATTGTATTAAACATAGTATTCAGTATATCTAGGGACTAAGATAACGCCTAAGGCCTCATCTCTGAACGCCTGAACGCTTCATAACGTGCACACATCACTCCCAGTGGACGTTTAACTCCATATTCCATATCAATTTGCCTCTGCAAAGCACTAAGCCGTCCCTTGACATTCTACTTGAATGCCCTACTGGGTTGTTCAGTGATACTGGAATAGATGTATCGATAATATTATACATTACAGATATGGTAATTGGTCTATATATTTTTTCGTGGTTACGGTTAGATGCACTTTATTATTGGTATTTTTTTGAAAAGTAGGTTTTTTTATGTAAAATGGTGTAATGTAAAAAGGTAATGAGGGAGAAGAACTTCTTAGCAATCTATAGCTATATATATATCTATAGCTTCTTAGATTCGCCGTACGGGTGCTGGGTCCATCGTCTGGAAGAGACTGAAAGTCTAAGCAGTTCCCGAGACTTGCGACTCAGGTGTATGTTTAATAAGGCCCCCTTTGAGATGCGTATCAACGCTCACCTTCACTGCTCGAGTTGCCCGCCCTTCCTAGCCAAATTTGATACGAGCCTGTTAGTGCAGCCTCAGTTACTCGTTTCAAAATGTTTCATCACATTTTATATTACAAGAAGCTGTGTAATTAAGAAACGAGCATGATAATTATTGTGCATTGGAAAACATAAGAATGAACAGTGCCCTCTTTGACCTATTGGAGGCCCTGGGCATATTAGGATAATGGGGCCCCTAAGACCCCCGTTTGGTGATCTAACAGGAACTAGGGACTTTGTATTTCATCTGAAGTGGGCGCTTATTGATCGCGGGGCCCTGGGCACTTGCCCAAAGTGCCCACTGGAAAGACGGGTCAGATAATGAAATAAACTAAGGCGCATTCCAACCTAAACGTTTGGTTTCAGTACCGATTCTTTACCGAGGACCACTTCTTGACCGGCTCTGTTACGGTGCGGTGTAGTTACGTTTTGTTTGCTACGGTGGTTGTCTTTTGTGTAATTGTCGTTACGTCACGCAGGAGAATCGAATGGTTCAGGTACCCTCGGTACAGGAAAATGTGTATACACTCTGATAAGAAACTATACCAAAAAAGAAAAAAGAAAATTGAAAACACAAGTGATTTTATCTATGCTAGTTTCATTGTATTGAGTGACTTTTGATATAGTATATAATATTGATTTCGTTATTCAAATTTGGTTTGGAAATATGGCAGTTTTCGATTTAGAAACATGACGACAAAAATAATTGAAATCCATTTGTAAAAGAAAGTTGAAATACCAATATTTAAACTCGTATCAGAAAGGGTTCTAAAATCAGTCGGAATCCCAATCAGTTGGCAATTGGCATAGTTCAACAAAGTCTGAAACTTTAAACTTAAATTAATAAAACTTTCAAAACAATCATCACGTTTCGATAGTTCTCGTATTTCATTTAAACACAATATCGATTATATCTAATTCCGATTTATCGAAGCTGCCCCATCACTATTTCTTATATTTCTAACAGCTTACAGTTTAACTGCGGTGATTTAAGCGGGGTTGGACTTTCCTAAGTGAGTTTAGATAAGAATTTCGTATAATGTCATAAAGCTTTTTGTAGTTATTACTCGAATAACATTTTTCATTAATGTTACTATGCTTTCCATTTTAACAAGGACGCTGTCATAAATTGTTTCTCGTTAAAATGGAATTAAAGTAAGACGGGCCCTCATATTCTATTTTGTCGATAAAACGTTAATATTTCGATACCGAAGAGTCATTAATGTATTTCAATATTGTATACTCCATTGAGGTACAATAATCAATAACGGAACAATCGTTTGAGAATCTTTATCTTTATTGCCTATACATAGAAGACTTCATTAAAATCTGTAATATTTCATATATTTCAATTATTAGTACCTACAAAAATAAAGAAAATTCAATAAATGTTCATGATCGTCTATTTCAATAGCGTTTCAGCTATTTTCTTATATTTTTCACTGCGACAAACGAAATTATTAGTTTTTTTTAAATATATGTATACTTTATTTTTTTCCGCACGTGAATGAGTAAAATTTACCACAAAAAATGCATTTTACTCGATGCCTTGGACAGGTTTCAGTGGCGCGCTCCCCGCGTCATTGGTGATGAAGAGGTGACTAACAAACTCGAGTCTCTACAATTACGCCGCGATGATGATCATTAAGCGCATTCTACCGACTATACCACGGCGAGTGTTCTGAGACTTATTCTCCCTTATCCCTCCATCACTTTTTCTTCGGAGGACTACGCGCGCTGACCTACGTTGTCACCGACTTACTGAGGCCACTATTTCTACACGAACTTTGGACATACACCCCACAACAACAGCTAACTAAAGCCGAGGTCCATGTCTCAGAGACGCCGTGTAGTTGAGCCGACCCCTTCAGATCCCAGTAGTCTAGAGGCTCCAGAAGGAGAGGAGACCCCCCCTGTGGGTAGATGCCTACCGCCTGGAATGCCTCTAGATGCACTCACCAATTCTGGGCTGAGGTCCCCTTAAGTTAAGATCTCGCCGCCCCTAAAACCTGTGACGATGTAAAGGTAATCTGCGACCAACAGCATACACACTCAACAAAATTAACACAACTGACAACAAATCAAATAATAATTAATTATAGTCTCTGTCTATTTTAATAAACAGAGAAAGTGGTTTAGTTTCGGAATATCATTTAAAATATTTATGAACAAAAGAAACTAGCTATGATTAGGGTTGCAACGATATATCGGAATATCGATATTATCGATAATATCGAGACCAAAATATCGATATTTATATCGATATTTAAAATTCACTGATATCGATAATATCGATATCGGAAATTCCAAAATATCGATATTTCGTAGACTTAATTTGAACACAATAATATCAATTAATTTACCTGCTACGACTGTCTAAATTGAATAATATCGAAATAACTATTGCTTTGAAATTGCAAGAGCTTATAGATGTATTAAAAACATCTCGAACCCCAAGAAATATACTAAACTGGTGTGGACCCTGGCATGTTTCTCTAAACCTAAAATTAAATTTGACAACAGTGTATCCTTGTCATTCTCTATACAGAATGAAAAGGAGAGACTGATGTTAAATTTAGTTTTAAATTTAGATAATCATGCCAGAATCGACACCAGCGTATATAGGTATAATCGTATACCTAATGGTAACTCATGCACTTAAATAAAATCCTTGCCTCTTTTTCTAGATAATTGTCAACTACTGATTAATTGAAATTTAATATCATTGTAATATAACACAAAATAAAATTAAGAATCTTATACAAATCGTAAATTTTTTAAGCTCGCCAAGTCAAGAAAGTGAGATAGGTATAGTAATTTTGGAAGCTTTGGGCTTACCCTATTCTGAAGCCTGATGTGTAGGTTTTACTAATTCATAACAATTGTTTTTCATATGATTATCTATTCTGATTTTGGCTGCGAGCAAATATTTCAAACAAAATAAATATCTTTGATTCGAAATTGCTTTTGATTTGATACTTCTTACAGCGCTATAAAAAAATATAGAAAATATCGTGTTGGAAATGTTGGAATGGCTGACACATCTGATCGGATATCGATATTTACCTGCCCACATTATAAATATCGATATTTCGGAAACCTTTGCATCCTTAATTTTAGGTTTTTGCTTTGCAAACTTAATATAAAGCAAAAAAAAGAAAAAAATATCGATATATCGATAATATCGAGTTAAAATGGTCGATATATCGGATATCGATATTTGCCTGACTTCGATATAAATATCGATATAAATATCGATATTTCAAAAGACTTTGCATCCCTAGCTATGATTAATATTTTCTAAGTACCCTTAGAATTGGATTCAAGTCGCCAACCAATTACCCCAATGTAGCTATATTATCTAGGTACCCTTAGAATCGGTTCAAAACGCCAACTAATTACCCCAATATTGGGGTAATTTGCTGCAACTAGCATAAAAAAATCAATAGCTATTAAACTAAGATTTCTACATCCAATACCAATAACAGTCTGCACCTTGGTACCATAAATTAAACTTAATATAATTTCAGTACAAAAAGTACTCAATAAAATTATCAGCCGTATTATTACTTCTATTTCTGAAACGGATTTCTTTTTCTAATTTAAACTCGATAATTGACTGCCTTCACAGGTACTGCAAAACATACAGCCAACACAGCCTTTCACAAAACAAGTTCAGAAGGATCACGATTTAAATAAAATAGAAGACCTATTTCCATTTCGAACTAAAATTCAAATTGAAAAAAAAAAAAAAAAACGTGGAATTCCAATCGCTGTGCATACAGCCTTATTCCGAACGACACTTGACCACTAACTGTTCTAAATTCAAAAGTAATATGCGGTTATCCCGATCCAGCTATCGACCGGTTCCCAACACTATTAAGTATTTTCTCCTTAGAATTCCACATTCAAAAACAAACTTTAATCCCCCTACATACAAGTTAGATTCGTTGGTAGTTCGCTCTTAGAATTTCTAAGGCGCGTGTGAAATGTATCAGATGGACCCATTCATTTGAGTTTAGACTCTACTTCCTTATAGTAAGAGGCGGTAATTCTTTGCTTTGCAACTTCTTAGTTCTTCTAATCCCCGCGTTAACGCTGAAATAGGGAACGGAAAATGTGTTTTATAGCATTCGTTATAGGGTTGAGAATTTATTGTCTCCCGGGAGGATAGCAATTTAAATGCTTCCTACTCCAATAATTATTGTTTTAGCTCTTTTAATGATGGCTTATATGTATAAGGAATGCGTGTATTTCGAGTCAGTAATAATTAGGAGCAGGCAGGTAACTGCAGCCTCGTTAAGTTCATATTTTTATACGGATTTGAACTCTAAAACGTTGATGGTAAGACTATGTTTATTAGGGTTCAAAAAACAAATGGTGACAACGGAATCTTATTACTAAGCCTACGCTGTCTGTCCGTCTGTCTGTCAACTTGTTCTATCTCATAAATATGCACACATAGACAGTTGAAGATTTTACATAATATAAATTTCTGTTGCCGCTTTAATATCCAGTAAATTAATTTAAAAATTGAAGGATCACATTTTGTAAAAAAGATGTTTTTTTCGTAATTGTAGCTAGAACACACTAATATAACAAAGGCGAAAGTTTGTGAGTGTGTAAGTGTGTATTTGTGATATTCATTATATATATTATATTATGTATTTCTGGAAACACACAATTTCAAAAATATCACACATTACTCATCATTTTGTAAATATGTATTATAATTCCATCTGTACTGAAAATCACTATTCCAGAATGCTGGACACTTACCGGCATTTCTCTATATTCTATTATTTATTTGTTTTCATTAATTTTGCTCCGATTTTATCTATTTTTAGTATATTTATTTTATTGACATTTGTGACAACTTAATGTTTTTTATCCGTTACCATCGCTAAAAGTGAAAGGTGCGCAGATGAGGTTGCGCACAAAAACGTAACGAGGTCATTAATGTCATTCACCGATAGATTTTACTCCTCACATTTTTCTCATACCGGGCCCCTTATATATGCAAATTGATTTTTAAGGAGTAAACTCCAAAAAAGACACCCTGGATTAACACATAGGCTACGTTTTACTGCGGGATAATATCCCTAATAAACCGCGGGTAACACCGCAGGGCACAACTAGTCCTTAATAAAGGCTGTATTTCCTTTTCTATTTCTTAGGCTGCAAGGCAGCGCAATCTTTTCGCATTGTAGCTAACCCACAGTGTCAAACAGAATACCTTTACAAGTATTAAACATTTGAAAGGAGATAGCGCAAGATACTGGTTGGTTGGTGGACCGAGTGAAGTTATGAAGTGATAACTTCTTATGTAAACCGCTTCGTTACGTAACGCGTTACGGCGTCAGTCTATCAGGCAGGCAGGCTCCTCTCTCACTCTAACCCGGAACGCCGCTTAGATTAATTTATCACTTCTGTCGTGCGTCCCGAAACGTACACACATTTTTTTTGTAGCATAATTTCTGTAAGCTCTAAACATTTTTTGCAGTTCAATGCTTAAAAATATAAATGTAATCATCATCATCATCAGCCTATTCATGCCCCCACTCTTGGGGCACAGGCCTTCCCTATAGATGGAATAGGGAGATTGGGCCATGACCCACCACGCGGGCCCAGTGCGGATAGGTGGGTACTAACGACTGCAAATGCAGCCGGGACCAACGGCTTAACGTGCCTTCCGAAGAACGGAGGAACTCGAGATAGAAGATTTTTGGTCACCCATCCAATTACCGACCACTGTGAAAGTTGCTTCAACGATCACAGCCGAACGCGCCAACCACCCGCGCCATCGAGCTCCTCAAAAAATATAAATATACTAGCGGCCTGCCCTCGCTTCGCTTCGGTGTAGAGCTGAAGTGTAGACTACAGTTTTTGTTCTCAGGCTTGTATTTTACACATTGTCATTCATCTATGAGTCTTCTTATACCTGCATGCAAAGTCTCAGCCCGATCGGTTTAAAACTGACAAAGTTTCATACAAATTTTCATTCCCTATTTTATCCCTTGGGGGTAGAATTGATCAAAATCCTTTCTTAGCGAATGCCTACGTCATAACATCTACCTGCATGCCAAATTTCAGCTCGATCCGTCCAGTGGTTTGGGCTGTGCGTTGATAGATCACTATGCCAGTCAGTCACCTTTGAGTTTTATAGATATAGAAGATATACGTTGTATTGTACGGAACCATTCATGTGCAAGCTCCACTCGCACTCAACTGGTTTTTTGTCATACCTTCTTATTCGTGTGGCATGATGATAAATGACTTCAAATTTATTTCCTCTTCTGATAAATTATAAGGTTATAAAGTCCACAAATTGTTCAGGTGTGATCATACGAGGACCTACAAATGTTCAAAGAAGAAAAAGCGAAAATACCCTGTAGATTTTTGTTTTGTTCAGAGTCATATATTAAATAAATAAATAAATATTTCCAACACTCACACCAATTAGTCTAGCCCCAAAGTAAGCACTGTAGGCTTGTGTTATGGGATACAATACATATACTTTACATATATAAGTATATTTATTTAGAAATACATATGAAACATCCATGACTGGAGTACAAATGCTCGTGTTCATCAAACAAACATCTGCCCGCATCGGGATTCGAACCCGGGACCTCTCGAGTCGGCGACGCCATGAAACCCGGCGTACAAACCACTCGGCCACTGAGGTCGTTATATTAGACCAGTGTTTATAATAATATTAAGCGAGTGTTCTGAGGATTTATTCTCCCCTATCCCTCCATCACCTTTTCTTCAGAGGACCACACGCGCTGGCCTACGTTGCCACCGATTTACTGTGCCCACTATTCCTACACGAACAAAGTTTGGTGACTCATTTCTTTGTCGTACTATTCGTAAGTGGAATTCTTTGCCCGCGCACGTGTTCCCTCCTTCCTATAATCTGGGGTCCTTTAAGAGAGGCGTGAAGAAGCATTTTTGCAGGCCGGCAAGGTAAGGATGGTTGGTGTGGCGGTTTATAACTGCTGTACCAGCTATCTTAGCGTTTGGACTTTATCACCACTTAACATCAGGTGGGGTAGAGTCATTTGCCTACCTCTATATAAAAAAAAGACAGGTGCTCCAATTCGAGTAGAAAATCCACCAAGCCCTACCTTTAAAGTTACTATCAAACTGATTTTATGTAAAGTTCTTTACAAATTTAGTTAAACGAGATTTATTTTAGGCTATTTAAAGCACAGTTATTACATTAAAAGTTAAAATGTCACTAACATTACGACCTTAAATTCAATAAAGCATTATAATGGCTTCTAAGATAATTCCTTTAGGTTAGTTAGGAATTGGTAATGTGATTTAGAAATGTTTTTACTAAAACAATATTGTTTCATTAGTTCTAGTCTAGACAGGTGCTAAAAGCATGTTATCGGCTATATGCAAAATTTTCTGTTTAGGTCTGTCAACCGACTGAATAACGTATCTGTCACTATTATTGTATATTTATATCGAAATAAACATTCATGAGTACAAATGCTCGTATTCATTACACAAACATCTGCCTCCACCAGGATTCGAACCCTTTCGAGTCGGCGACACCGTCTAACTGTGGCCACAATTCCAACGCGTACAAAAAAGTTTGGTGACTCATTTCTTTGTCGCACTATCCGTAAATGGAATGCTCTGCCCGCTCACGTGCTCCCTCCCTCTTACAACCTGGGATCCTTTAAAAGAGGCGTGAAGAAGCAACATGCAGGCTGGCAGGGTGAGGATGGCTGGTGTGGCAGGTAGAACTGCTGTATCAGCTATCTTCGCGTCTGGACTTCACCTTCACTTAACATCAGGTGGGGTGGAGGCATTTGTCGGACCTATCTATAAAAAAAAACACTCGGCTACGGAGGTCGTCAATTCTTTTTCAATAAACAGCTTTCTACTTGCAAAAAATAAAACCTTTAAAAAGTTACCTTCTTGGTTGCCATGATTCGAACTAAAGATCGTTCCATAAATAAATTACATGACAAAATATGAGTTTATTCTGACTAAGAATTTATTTGACCGCTAAACCACGACAGATATGGATTTTCAAACAACTTTTGCTGGCCGCTGCTCGCATGTATTTGGTCAGTACAACGTTTTCGATTTATCTCGAAAAATATTGTCAATATAATGCTCAAATCTCCAAGCATGTTTGAAAGAACATGCTTGCAAGGAACTTAGTCCATTCTCAATGTCTATGTCTAAACCATAATCTTATATATAAAATTCTCGTGTCACAATGTTAGCTACCATACTCCTCCGAAACGGCCTGACCGATTTTTATGAAATTTTATATGCATATTCCGTGGGTCTGAGAATCGGCTACTATCTATTTTTTATATCCTTAAGTGATAATGGTTGTCCACCTGTAACATAGTGTTCTGAAACCTATCTACTTGTTCGCGAACGTCATACTTAAGTACTTCAGGCGTACGCTCTTATATAGGTACACGATACATGGTGTCGGATTTTTTCGCACACAATAAGTAAGGGGGGATATGCCTGTTCATTTTCACTCTCCCGCCATGTGCAGAGTCTCTCACTGAGACAATGAGTGGGACACTTTAAAATGCGACGCGAGTTATGGGATGTAGCGGTTTTCACAAAGTAAATGTTTTAAAGTTATAATTTTTATTATTTTTAAAGCATGTAACTGCTTGATGTTTAAATCTAAAGAAAATATAACTAGAAAAAATTCCACGCGGACCAGGCAGCAGACGGGACTCGAACCCGCACCCTTCGCAATCCGGGCGAATGCACTGACCAATTATGCTACCGCGGCCCTCACGGACCGCGTCGAAATTCTTTCTAGCTATTCTTAAGCTGCAAGGCAGCGCCATCTCTTCGCATTATAGGTAAACCCACAATGTCAAATGAATACTTATACAAGTATTAAACATTTGAAAGAAGAAATAGCAATTATAGTTATAATTTTTAGATTTAAATGTTTTAAACTTTCATGGTCAGTAAAAAAGGATTTTTTGTCTACCGTACACCTTGTTTGTAGAGTCTGTGCGGAAAGAGAATGGGATTTAGATTAGAAGGCGCTGTAGTGCTTTTTTATCGTATTTGTAAGGATTTACCCCTCTTAGACAAGATTAAATACAAAAAAACTGCAAGAAATCACAACAAAAAACAAATCCGTATCAATACAAAACTTTGACGTTTTACAGATTGCTGGATTTGATTGCCAAATAAAAATCTTAATGTTAGTTCTGTTTATCGCGACGTCCGTTGCCTTTCCGCACATACTATATGCTTGCAACAGTGCCAAAATATCGCAAACTCGCTGAAAACAAGGTACGTAGCAAACCCGTTAATAACTTAAGCTATTGTGAGTGATGTTGTTATTATTACAAGGTATTACAAGAAAAAAACTTGCGTTAAATAATATACAGCACAATCCTTTATATTTCATGATTGCTGACGTTTTGGGCTTCGTAGTTATGATTTTGTGGTGTCAATAAGTGTTTAATTAAACGTTTATCTGTTTAAATTTTGGTGTTACCAATGCTAAATTTACTTATTTATTATCTTTTTAAACTTACCTTGTTTAAAAAAAGTTAATAATTTCGTATTTATATTAGCAGCTAATTAAGCATACATAGTATTCAAAAAACCTGTTAATGAATTTACAAATTTAATTCGAATAAATAAAATGGTATTTGTTGTTAGTAGCCGGTTTGCTTCCATGCACCTTGTTTTTTGCGAGTCTCCGATATTTTGGCATTGTCGCAAGCGCCATGATCACATAGTAACTGAAGTTATTGCGGATAGGCTGTTATTTGCAGACACGTCGGTCTACCCACCGACGAAGTCTTTTATTCCGCTCGATAATTGCGCTAAAATGACTGTAATGTTCTTGAACATTAAAGTTTCATACAATAAATAATAAATTGTGTGTGCACGGACCACACATCTGAAGTGAAACTTCGTTTCGTAAATAACCTAATATTAGACGGTGCATAAGGCATAGGCGAATGGAGCAGCGCACGCATCACTCATATATATATGTATACATATCATCGCGTTTCAGCCTTCGCCGAGTTACCATCCAACTTTCATGCTCATTGGAAAGAGGTACGTACGTACCCCACACACATTGACATTTAGTCGTGTAACGCTCGTGACGCATTTTCGTTTCATCTTTTCCATAGGATTCTTCCTTTTACACCCCGTTCGAAAAGAAATTTCACTTCAGTACCCTTAGTACGAGTTTGACCTCACGAAAACTATCACAGTTTTCGTGATTATAAATTATGTTTCTATGTCCATTTTGGTGAAAAGTAACCGAATATTCTTAAAATTTAAGAAGACGCAAATGATTTAATGATATTTAAACACTGTTTATTTGTATTGAAACGAAAACAATAAAATCAGTACCCTTAGTACGAGTGCGAGCTCACGAAAACTATAATAGTTTTCGTAATTGTAAACTCGCACTAAGGGTACAGAATGATAATTTTAGCACCGTTGTGTCGCTATTCGCCACCCGCTACCGCTTATGTTTTATCCCACACACGCCCGCGGGTGCGTTCACCTCTCTCGAGACCTCCACACCCACTTCAGTTAGTTACTCGCATATTAGCTGATGGCTATGTCTTTTGGAGATCCTTGCTGTAACATTCGCTAACTACATACATGGACGTTCACACACTGCATCTTAGTTTTACAGCTCTGCTCCGCGTGAAACACAGGCTAAATTTGAGCGAAAATGAATTAGAGAAATTTGCCATGCTCATAAATTCATAATTGGTTTTTATTACTGCAGAAAATGATCTTCTTCTTAGTTGTTCACTCTTGTCAGAGTGGTCGTGGTCATGTGCCGGTCAGAATATTGCGCCATCGCTTCCTTCGTGATGCGACGCCATGTTGCTCTGTGTTTTGCAGAGTGGGAGTGAGAAAATGATATAATGATACATATTTGTTTCTTAGGTTTTCACGCCCACCACTAATTAAATAAACCAAGATTCAACGGTATACATGCACTGATTTATTTATTTATTGACGTTTCGCATCCTTTTCAGGGTGCGTCGTCTGTCTAGGATATATAGTTTATAGATATATAATAGTATATAGATATACTAGCTGACCCAGCGAACTTCGTACCGCCCTAAAAAAATAGGGGTTGTCCAGCGGACAAAATTGTGAATCTAAACCATTCTCAGATCCCCTTGAACACACACAAAAAATTTCATCAAAATCGGTCCAGTCGTTTAAGAGAAGTTCAGTGACATACACACTCACAGAAGAATTATATATATAAAGATAGTTTAGGATAAATACATAGATTTGAAATTTTATAATCGGCTGCAACTGCAAAACCTTGTTAATACGATGGGTCGATCTGAGTAAATAATGGTAAATTGCACCCAATTCTCTGCCAAAAATGAAGAAAATTTTATTCGGAGATTACAATTTCAGAAACTCACGAACTACTTAACTATGTGTTGGCTACTGATCTGCATGATGATGCATTATTAATTATATTGCAAACTAAACGTGAAAGAATTTTTCAAATCGGACCAGTAGTTTCGGAGACTTGACAATACACACAAACAAACAATTATTTCATCTTTATAATATTAGTGTAGATAACACATGCATAGAACTTATTAAATGAACAGACCTAGCCGCATTAACCAGAGTACAACTTTATTAAACCCAACTTGTGGTAAGCGCGGTTAAGTTATTTTAAAGTTATTAGGCAATACTCACACATCTGAAGCGCTGTGTTAAGCAAATAGGATTGAATAGTGAGCGAGCAGAGCGTAATACAATCTAGAAACGACTTAGTTCAATTTGATCACCGATCTGAATAGTAGGTTTACTGTTATTTGAGATTAACTCCGGACAAATCTATATATCTATATATTTTTGAAGTTATACTTCTTTAGGCGCGTTATGAAAAAATGATGAGAGTGAAATTTTAAGATGCGCGCGCATCACTGTAACACAAAATATTAACAGTATGAAGTTGGTCGCTTTAGCGACCAACTTCATGCTGTTACTTTTGTGTTTACCGCACATTAAGAAAATCTACCAACAAAATAGAAATAGAATCTCTATTTAGTGGGTGCTAACGACTGCATTGTGAAGGCCTATCAAAAAGTATTTATTAATTTGGAACAACGGAACCAAAGCGCGATTCAGGAGACTACAGCGCCATCTCTTGACCATTGGTGTAGTAGAACCAAAAACCACATCTTTATTTTTTGTAATAAAGTAACAGTTATAGGTATTCATATTTATAATATTTATCCACATGTTTCTAGTTTGTATATTCGGAATACGTGTTTGAGTTTCATACAAGTGCAAATCACATATGTTCTAATAAATTATATTCAGTAGCGATTTTAATTGAATATTTTAATTTATTATAAACTTTTTAATTATATATGTATTATTTTAATTATTTATTTATTTTTTCAAATTAAAACTGAACTTTATTGACTGTGTCCTTTTCCAGACTTTTTATTAATTTATTGTAATTAATTATTTGCATGCAATTAAAAACTAATTTTAAACGATGCCAAAGAAGGATAACTTCTCACGCGCCTACATAAGTACACGCACCCATTTTTTTAAGCATGTTAACTGCTTGATGTTTAAATCTAAGGAAATATAACTAGAAAAGAATCCACGTGGACCAGGCAGCAGACGGGACCTATATATCTATCTCTATAAGCAGTTTTTTATGTTAAAAGGGTGGCCAGACGGTAAGCGGCCGTCATAGCCTATAGAAGCTTTCCTGAAAATATATCACTCAGGGCGTGTCCTACCCTGACCCAATCCCTACCCTGTGAGTGGAGTCCTGGAACCTTACTAAGTGACATAAATACAACACCACCAAAATATAGTGCTATTTTACTGTGAATTTCTGTAAGGTAATAATAATGTTCATTGTTTTCTTTACAAAAGTGTCTTGAATCTAAGGCAGAGGTTACTTCCCTAGACAGCCGCTCTTATTCGAGCGGAAAACCCACTGTGCCTTACCTCTCTCATAGTTATTAAAATGAAATATTTCGAAATCTAGTATAAAGACATTGTTAAACAGTATATAAACTATAAAAGTAAAAATTTTAAAATGGCAATATAAAAGATATATAAAATTACGGAATTACACTCAATTCAGTAAACTTTTATGAAAGTTACAAAGAGAAAATACTTGTCTTTCTACATAATTCTTATTTAAAATGTATCAACTTATGCGACTTTTGCATTAAATTATATTTTAATGCACGACAAGAAAGATTAAATAAAGTTAATATTTATTTCGTTTGAATTCCACAGGGAATACAGGCACTAAAGTGAAATTAGTAAAAAGGACAGAATATATTCAGTAATTTCCTATATGGCTCAAAAACCAAATTTCAACTCTAACAAATTTCAATTATCACCGTTTTTTTGTAGAAGTTATGTTAAACAGGTTCCAGTTTTAATCACACTAATATTATAAAGGCGAAAGTTTGTGAGTGTGTATGTTTGTTACTTCTTCACGTCGAAACGGCTGAAGCGATTTTAATAAAATCTGGTTAGCTGACATCCTGGATTAATACATAGGCTACGTTTTACTGCGGGAACATATCCCTAATACCCCGCGGGCCACAGCTAGTATATTATAAAAATATCCTTAAAACTCCCAATTCATGGTCACCACCACCTTGAAGGCTACAGTTAGCATTAAGCTTATTGTGTACAGTGGTTAAAGTTTAGCTCTAGTAGTTACCAGATTAAGCTTTACTCAAAGTTTACAATTTACCAAAAGTCAGATTTACAATCAAGAAATAGATTTGATTAAAGTCTCCTCTACGTAAGATAAAGCCTTGAAATCGTTTGTACGAAACCGGAGCTGTATTTTTGATTCGCTCGCCTGACATAGTATCGTCGAATGCGACTTCCAAGTCGCATGATACTGATTCTCCGTATTTTGGAATCGTTCATCTACAGTGTTCACTATTTGTATAAATTTCACAAAAAAAGATAAAAAGCAGCCGTTATCGCTTTAATAAATAAAAGTATAATTCTCAATAACTGATTATTTAATCTTGTGCCTTTTTTTGTTAGAAAAGATTTAAACGTCGCAACAAATCGTCATCTTATCTGTATTTTAATAATATAAGGAATAAATCTTGGCATATTGTTGTTGGCTAGATTCTGTAAAATTTTGAACGGCTTTAGTGATAAAATTGATTTACACTTTGATAGTTCCAGTGCAGTAACTTCAGCCATTAGTAGGAACTTGACGGACTGAGTGCCCGAGATGTTTATTTTTAATTTTAGATCCTTTATTTTTGTAAAGACCCTTTTTTGGACAAAATAACTTATAAATTAGGGTATATTACATAAAATTTTAACACATACTGTTTGATATAGATATGGTAAATGTGGTGTTTACCTATAATTAATTGTTACATTGATATAAGTGTCTCCGTGTCTATAATTGTAATTGCTTAAGTGTTACAATTGTTGGTAAGCCTTTTAAATAAATAAATGTTGTACATAAATTTGACAATCATACCATTCGCCTCCGTCATTCGCCAAAGCGCAACGAGTGGTCGAGACCGTTCGTTGACGTCGAGCGATTCAAAAATACGGAATTCATTATGTCGAATCAAAATTAGTATAAATCGAGCGTTCGACGCAAGGTGAGTGATTCAAAAATAGAGCTCCTGATTTCATAACAGCTAGAAATTTGAATTTCACCATAAGGTGTCCCACAAATATGTGATACACATTCTGTGTTAACAAAAGAGATGCATATGATAATAGTTGATCGCTGGCTATTCACACTGCCGGCGAGAACTCTCTCCACTACTTTCACGCTGAGCGACAAGAGCCATTAAAAGATAATACTCGGCGATACTGGCTCAGCGATGCTCGCTTGTCTTAAAACGCGCGCGCGTTCATTTTTGCTCTGGATAGTCTACGCGAGCGAGGGGCGCGAGTTATCGCTCGTCGTTCTCACACACTCAAAATACCCAATTTCAAAAATCAGGGAATAATATATATGTATCTTATAGACCACTTTCACTTTGAAGTATTTTTATGTAAAATGTTAGTTACTAGAATAACGATAGCAAGTTAATTTGATCACTAATGTAAAAATGTTCTGTCGTTTTATGGCGACCGAAACCATTTCAGTATCTCAAACTCCGCCGTGCTGCGGGAGGTGAACCCGACTGCATCTGTACGTACGAGTAATGTACTTCACAAATAAATGTGTGGGTGGGTTATGAGTGTCCTGCTTGTTTCTCTTAATAAATGATGTTGTCAATGGACATGAATTCTGCAAAATTTGGTCACTAGGGGCGCTGTAATCGCTTGACCCAAAACTTCTATCAAATACATACCTATTAGCTTATATTCATGTTTAAGCTTTTTATTAAACAAATTACAAATGCCGCATTGTGCAGTTCTTAGTTGTTGTAAGAAAACTGCATGTTTACCAACTAAAATATAATTTTATATGTTTCTTTGAAAGGGGGGTAAAACTGAGCTGCTATTTACATCATGATATGTATTTGGGACAGGTAATTGCATCTGGATGTCTTCAGTTTGATCAGAAAAAACTGCACCAAATTTAAAATTGCGGTATTATGCCTCAAGACTAAAAAAACACCCAATGTTATACTTCCCATTTTAGCCCAAAGTAACCTAACTCTATGAGATGCCTGACTGATGCAAAAATAAAATAGATTTGATTAATGAGCCCGCTAAAAGTTACTGAGATCCATGAACTATTAAAATAATCATGGAAAATGCATCTATGTGCCGAGAATGAGCATTCTAATAGAAAGAGTACCTTTCTACTAGATCAGCTTTTCTGCCTTGCATAGATGCTCCTCTCCTTATCACATCTGCTTTCAGCTGTATTACAGACCATATTGAATAAATTTTCACCACTTATTTAATTTATTTAACAATAAAAACACGTTCAAAATTTGACAGCTGCAATATTCGGCTAAGGTTTGGGTCAAGCGTTTGCAGCGCCATCTATGTCGAGCTTTGCGTATACTTCTCCATTGATCAAGACTGTATCTCAGTCGTAGATTAATAGCTCTATAAATTATTATTCGATTCCAATTAGAAAAAGGAACTGTCAAAACAATAATCATATACGGAACGATTTTTCAATAGTCCGCATATAAAATTGTCAAGTGTGGACGGGGTTCGCATGTTATGTTTTATTTCGGCGACGATCCGTGTAGGCCGACCGCATGCGGACGCCAGATGGGACGATTGGTTTTTTACGACTTTCATGTTTTACGATGTAACCACCCTAATTCGGCACATTGAAAGATTCGTAGAATCTCTGCGCGAGTATTTCACGATAATAAATAATAAAACGTACCGTTATTTCTTATTTCACTGGGGTTGAGAGAGTACCAACATTAAAGTTACTAAATTAAACCGTTTGAAAGACTAATTTATTTATTTATTGCATGTCACATTACATAAATGATGGTACATTAATTTATGTAAGGTAAATATGTGACGCCCTGCAAGGGCATAGCAAATATCAAGCCAGAGGGCTTGTTAAATAATTATATTATAATACTTTATTCACATTTCATTTTTACACAACAATTACATTTTATATAATAGATTTAACAATTTCAATAAACAACAATAATAATAATAATAATTTCCAGGTGAATCCCTTAGGCATATAATCTCCGGTTGTTCTCGTCTCGCAAATGGCGAATATTTGCACAGACATAACCAAGTGGCCAGGATAATACACCAACAACTTGCTTTGAAATACAATCTTTTAGCATCCGAGGTTCCTTACTACAGGTATGCTCCAGAACAGGTTCTTGAAAATAGCCATGCCACATTATATTGGGATCGATCTATCATTACAGACAGGACTATTGTGGCTAATAAGCCCGATATTGTATTGATAGATCGACACGAACGCCGTGCAGTAGTTGTTGATGTCGCTGTCCCACATGACGACAACCTTGTAAAAGCTGAAAAAGATAAAGAAAACAAATATCTTGATTTAGCTCGCGAGATTGTTGACATGTGGGACATCGATTCAGCAATTGTTGTGCCGATAATCATATCTGCCCATGGTTTGATAGCCAAGAGCCTCGATAAACACCTTAAGAGGCTCGCGTTAGGTGGTTGGGTCAAGAGTCAGATGCAGAAGGCAGTTCTTCTGGCCACGGCCCGTATAGTGAGGAGGTTCCTGTCTCTGGATCCTTAACCGCCGGTAGCAGGGACCCTGATCTTGCTGCCGATGGGGAACTGCATTTTTGTATTTTTAAATATTTTTTTTTTAATGTTATACATTGTAAAAATTTAATATTTAGAAATATAATTTTGTATGTATTTTAATGAAATAAAGGAAATAATAATTTAATTTTTACACAACAAACAATTAAATTTTATAAAATGTATTTAACAATGTCAATAAGCAATAATAATAATTAAAATGTCTACTTTAAAAATTAATTACGTTTGTCGTCAAACAATTATTTTAAATTAAAACATAATTTTTGGACTAATACCGATAACACTTCTGTAATCTTGTACCCAGAAACACTTTATATAATTTAGCATAAATGTTGTCTACCAGGTGGACCGACAATCTATTAAAAGTTCAGCCGATCAAAATGGAGATATTTGGAGGATGTCTAGGCCCAGCAAAGGTCGTCGTATTGTTGAATCATGATGAGGTGTTATTTGAAATGTTAACAGCCTGTTAACTTGTACCTATAATAGAAGGATTTTACTGTCTTCTCTTGGGGTCGGGGTGCGCTGGTGAAGTACGTATTTCTTGCTCATCAACAGTCATCGCAACTGGTTTCCATCAACACTAATACGAACTGTTTTTCAAGCGTATGCTATGAATGTCAATTTATTGAGCACACTCTACAGCCTGAACGTCTCGACGGATATTCACATGCAAAGTGTCATTTGAATCGGTGTGATTGTGCAAGTGACATCAGATATATTAAAATGTCAAAAAAAAAATAAAAATGGCTTATTTTTGGCGCAAAACTAAAACATCTTGTAAACAAATTTGCATCAAATCCATCAAGCGGGGTATCAAAGTGAAAGGTTTCAAAAGACAATGCACAAAATATAAATAAATGTACAAGTTATAAGATATTAAAGAAATATTTTAAGGTATCGAAAATAAAATAATTATTTTATAAAATCTAAAACTGAAAAGAAAAAAATAAGTCCATTATTCTAGTATTCTGCTAAGAACAAAGCACTTTTTTTCTTTTCAGTTTTTTTAAACTTAATTTTGAATCCACCTGCTTTAATATTAGGTTTAAAAAAATATAAAAAAAAACTTTATTAATTTACTTTTTTATAAAAGTCAATAAATAATGCGATTTTTACTTTTTTTGCTGTCAGTGTATGCCGTTAGTTTGCCGCTGTAGAGTTTTTGTCGCAAGTGAATGTAGTTAGGCTGTCGCTCGCCTTACAGACATCTTGATTGATATCGACTCCATATCGAGTGTGACTAATAAGGACCGATGGATGGTTCTGGTCCGCTGATTTATTAAAGCACTATCGACATTTTATTTTAAAACAAAACATCGAAATGACTTAATGAATTCTTATTCTTTTCAATACTGTTGACGTGTTTTATCATAATCCCTCTAATAATATTTCAGAATCGAATTCATCTTATATTAATACTTCTCTTGTTACTTCTTTGGTTATTTATTTATTTGATGTACAAAAAGGTGACAAACATTCAGTACAAAATTATTTTCATTATCACACAAAAAACAAGGATGTAACCTTTAATATGTACATACTGAGTGACTTAATAAATACATGCTAAGCGACAACCAAATCATATTATATTTTTAATTTTTTAAATTGATCACTAGCAATAGTTAAATAATTATAAATGTTACAAATTAGCAATTAGATTCTTCTTAAATACTAAAGACCTACGATCAAATACATCTATTTCTGCTCCATTAACGACGAGTTCATTATATTGGCGACACATACGTGACATAGGGTTATAATAAGAAGTTTTATTGAGATATACAGGAAGAAAAAATGTCATAGGATTTCTAAAGCGATAATTAATATTAAAACTAATATGGGACAACAGGTAGGGAGAATCTAACTGAGAGTGAATCATTTTATGCAGAGTCATTTCATCTAAATATTTCCTACGAAATATCAATGACTGCATGCCAAGTTTCAACAATCAATTTACTTAATTTATTGAACAAAACTGATGTATTGAGGCCCAAGGACGATTTTCGTCTGCTCCATAATAGTATCGCTTCGTCAAAGTTTCTATGAAAACTGAGCAGCGCCCCCTACCGGACATAATAATAAACTGGCTCTTTCCATATAAAATTTAACAATGACGATACGACTACGGATCTATTTAAATTCGTGCTTGGGCCTTTACCGCTTTATTACAAAACGTTGACTAAACTTAAACCTGGTTTAAACTGATGCTGTCACTTTTGTTTACTAAAAAGAAGACTGACACAGCATTAGGTTAAAACCATGACTAAAATTAGTCCGAGTTTAGGAATAAGGCAGTTAATGTCGAGGTTTAATAGGATACTAATAGTTTCATATCGTTATTGAAGTGATAACTTGTTATGGGAGGATAAACTGCTTCGTTACGTAACGCGTTACGCCGCCAGTCTGTCTGGCTTCCCTTCCTCTCACGCATACGGTAACTCTTACCTAAAGCGCAGCTTAGACTGGTTTAAGTTATGACTTCTGTGATACAAACATATTTTAACTCTTTCCTTCACATTAGCTTATTCTACAACTTTTCTTTCCAGTGATGGTGTCCGTAGCTGGTTTTCAGCAGCAGTACTTCAGAGTTGTGCCCCGAAGTCTGAGGGTGCACGAAGGTTCGGAGGCTGTACTGGAGTGTGCAGTCGCCAACCTCGCTGGTCAGGTTCAGTGGGCTAAGGACGGATTCGCGTTAGGTAAGAGATTTTGAGATGTATTTTAATTAGAAAAAGGTACCAACTAAATTGAGAGCCTCCTCTTTTTTGAAGTTGGTTGAAAATGTGGTATACCCGCATGTGTTTCTTTCTACAATCTGGGGTCTTTTTACCCGACTGCGCAATGCAAGAGTGCGAAGCGCGACGTGCAGACAGGGTATAGTGTTTAACAGTCTATAATATGTATGTTTGTTCCTTTATGAACACTAGAGACCAAACGCCTGGACCGATTTTGATGATTCATACATCAATCGATTCGTCTCAATCATGGGAGTGCTACTAAAGATATGATAATAATCAAAAATCAATATGGAGACAACTGGGCGCCATATTGTAAGAAATAAAAAAAATAAGTTGCCGAAATATGTTGAGTGGAGTATCATTGTCTAGGTAATCGAAAATCATGTTTAGGTTACTTACACCATTTTTCATTTTATATGATTGTTTAGGATCTACAACGATTTAAAGTTTTATATTAACCACTTGCGCTTTTAATTTCAATCTAACGTTTGTATGGATCTTTGCAACTCTTTCACTCAAAAAATACTAAATGGATTTTATTCAAACTAACCAATAATAAAGCTCATACATATTAATAGCATATAGATTATAATTTACATTGTTATTTGGTGAATTGACCAAAATATGACAATAAGTGTCACGTGAGACGGAAAAAATCTCCCATCTGCGAGCTATTTTGGAACTCACACTGCAAAAACAATAAAAGTTACATGAATATAATGTATGGTGGAATTGTATCTCTTGTATATAGTTTTACAAAAAAGTCCAGGACAGCATATCTATTTTTAATGTGTAAGCCACTATAGCTAAAATAGTGAATCAAAAATAAAATATTATTTGAAATAAATTTCCAAAATGTGTATATAAAACTCAAAGGTGACTGACTGACATAGTGATCTATCAACGCACAGCCCAAACCACTGGACGGATCGGGCTGAAGTTTGGCATGCAAGTACATGTTATGACGTAGGCTTAGCGGATGCTAAGAAAGGATTTTGATCAATTTTACCCCCAAGGGGTTAAAATACCGAAGCGAAGCGAGGGCGGGCCACTAGTTTTGTATAAACAAACTAGCAAACCCGGCGAACTCCGTTTCGCCACCAGATGGCTTCGTTTTATGTAACATTTCGTTTGGTGATTAAAAGAAGTTTTTTTTTTAATTTTTCCTGAATTTTCTTTGCTATAAACCTCACGGAGCCCGAGACCTTTCCAACGAATGCAAAACCGTGGAAATCGGTTCTTGCGTTCTGGAGTTATAGCGTCAGGAAGGAAAACCCGACTTATTTTTATATAGTAGATTATTAAAGAGGCGTGAAGAAGCATTTCTGATGGCCGGCAAATTGAAGATGGTTGGTGTGATAGTTTATAACTGCTACACCAACTTTCTTTTAAAGGACCCCAGATTGTAGGCAGGATGGAGCACTACCGGAAGCACTAGAGGGGAGGAGTTTTTCACATATTCTCGTTGCAAGCTCCATGTCCAGTCTGGAAAAGTAGAGATTGTAGGAGCGGCGGCATGCTTATCTGGACTCCACTCAACCTAAACATCGAGCGAATTAAACCTGATTTTAGTCTGAGAAAAATCTCTTTTCATTTCGAATTGCAACTTGGCACCGCCTTGAGTTCCCTGTAATTGTGTTTTGGCGACAAATTCTTTTCGTTTCAAGTGAAGAGGGTGGTTTTTTTTTGGCTTTTGCTCCTGCACCATTGAACGAGGGAAATTTAATTAATTTTTAATTCGAATTCTTTGAATACCCTGCTGCCAGCTAAACATTGAGACAATTATTATTAATTGGAGCCAGGACACAATTCTTCTTTATTGTATTGTGTGTATTTGGATTTTCTTTTTATAATATCTCTTATCTATTAGACAAGTCCGTCCGTCTGTCTGTGGTGCTGTTTCAGCGGCCAAACCGTAAGACATAGATAAAGAGAATATTTAAGTTATAAGTTAAGAATAGTCTGATAAGACTACAAACCGGATTTGAGTAACGTAGCACTTCCGGTTTTCGAGAAATCAGGTTTTGGTGAACATTTGGTTCACTGGTTTGCTAGTATAGATATAATATAAGACACAGGTCTTTAGTTTGACCAAACTGATCTGCACTATGGCATAGCAAACTATGCTTTGGTGAGTTCCCTCGCTCCAAATATATTATAACTAGCGAAAGCCTACGGCTTTGTTGTTATCTTTATATATATAATTCTTCTGTGAGTGTGTATGTCACTGAACTTCTCTTAAACGACTGGACCGATTTTGATGAAATTTTTTGTGTGTGTTCAAGGGGATCTGAGAATGGTTTAGATTCACAATTTTGTCCGCTGGACAACCCCTATTTTTTTAGGGCGGTACGAAGTTCGCTGGGTCAGCTAGTATTCTATTATAAGCACAGCACAGCTTAATCAACTTTTTTTTTTAATTTTTGTTCCATTTTCAACCTGCCAAGTTACCAAAAATGTTTAACATACAATAATTCAAAAGGCAAACTTTATTCAGCTCGAGTGTCGCACATGACAAGAGAGCCCCATACACACGATGCTGGGGGCATGCACTGCACTTGATTGTGAAATATGGCGGTCTACAGCATAAGCGGTAGCGGGGAGAAATAACTTCCTACAGTTCGCATTTTGTACACGATATTTGGCCTTTTATCAAAAGTAAAATATGATGTAAAGAAAAGAAAATAAGGGTTTTTTTAAGATATACTTGGAGGGAAACTCTAGGAAGTTACTAAAGAAAATCCGTCGGAAAAAAGTGGTGGTCCATGATGGCACAGGCCTTCCCTATGGAGTAGGGAGATTGGGCTATGACCCACCAGGCGTGCCCAGTGCGGATTGGCGGGTGCTTACGACTGCAGATGCAGCCGCGACCTACGGCTTAACATGCCTTCTGAAACACGGAGAAACTCGAGTTAAAAAAAATTTTGTTCACCCATCCTATGACCGACCACTGCGAAAGTTGCTTAACTTCAACAATCGCAGCCGAACGCGCTAACCACCTGCGCTATCCAGCTCCACCTCGTATTTGCTCGTATGCCCCCTAAAATATATATCGCATTTGTTTCTTAGGTTTTCACGCACATCACTCATTAAATAAAACCAATTTTGGAACCGGTGGTAGTTTACGGTAGTTAGGGTCAAATAAATAAACTCAAAATTACAAAAAAGAATTTTAAATAAAATACTTTATTAAGTAAATTAAATAATAAATTCATACATAGACAATAACACTTAAAAATCGAACAATGTAATAACCAAACGCTCAATAAAAGTCTTTCGATGGTAGCTCGACAAATTAAATAAAAGTTTTATTCTGACGACGAAGCCTGTAAAGGCTACGAAACGTCAATAAATAAATAAAGTTTCGTGCATTAACCCGTAAAAACTAGTTTAATATATATCGCAGTTAAAATCTCTAATGTTTTCCAACTCTTATGACTTGGACCATTCTACAGATATTCGCCCAAGCATTCAATGCGTCACCCGGTGGATTCCCAACAATCGGCTTTTGCCTAAACTGGCCTATTCAATCTACTCTATACGAGCAACATACTCCTCTCGTGTGCTTTTAATAGGGTCAGATCAGAACACAACTAGTACACTATGAATAAATAAATAGTTCCAACACTCACATCAATGAGGGCTACCGTTTTCTGCATCACCAGATGGCGCCACTGTTGAGTGAGGTCCTAAATTGTAACTTTTAAAGTTTATTAATACGCACATGAAATCAAAGGTTACATTTAGATTGTATTTTAACACAAAAGAACCATATCCTAAACATAATAGGCCATGCCACAGTGACGCGCAGTTCCGTTTTATTCGGAAAAAATGGGAACATAATCATTTTTCTAAGCTCAAATTTTTAATAACTGACATTCATTGTCACATAACTCATATTTGCCATAATTAAGCCGAATTGTTACCAATTATTTACAACATTATTTTAATTAGAAATAAACCCGCGTAGTCAACCAACAAGCAATAACATTTGACATTTCGGAGACCTCACGCTACACTAGCGCCTCTAGCGGCGGATTCATAAGCGATAGCCCTCATTAGCCCAGCCCCAAAGTAAGCACTATAAGACTTGTGTTATGGGATACTATGGTAACGGATATAAATACGTTTTCATTATCATTATTATGAGCTTATTTATATCGCCACTTCTGGGGCACAGGCCTTCCCTATGGATGGAGTAGGGAGATTGGGCCACCACGCGGGCCCAGTACGGATTGGTGGGTGCTAACGACTGCAGACGCAGCCGGGAACAACGGCTTAACGTGCCTTCCGTTCCGTGATTTTTGGTCACCCATCCAATGACCGACGACTGCAAAAGTTGCTTCACTTCTACGATCGCAGCCGACAAACAAAAAAGTGATCCTATAAGGGATCCGTTTTTTTCTTTTGAGGTGCTGAACCCTTAAAACATGTATATTTATATATTTACTTCCAGAGATATCTATAGGCCAACTTAGTGTTATAACTTTCAATGGTCTTTAGCAAAAATATAATATGTTTATATTTGAGCAATAATTTTAAAACCAACGCGAAAAATGCCTAATTAATCACCTTCAAAAATGATGAATTAAGGATCTTGTTTTTTTCAAAGTTGGTTAAAAAGCAATCATTATTTATTACCAAATGCCGTATATTATTAGCGAAACCACCGAAGGACCGTTTTGAAACCAATCTCACGGTATTAAATGCCGGCGCGCCGCCGCCCGCGCCACAATTAAAACCTATTGATGGATTAAATGGCGCAATCCAAAAAATCCGTATGAAAATTGCGCATTCGCTGATGGAGCTAGTAACGTGGAAAATTATTTGGTCACACTATAACCACGAAATGATAGCGCAGAAGGTAATCTGCATACAAAATGCGCTCGAGCAATGCGCACATATTTTTTAATTTGTAATATAACAATAACATTAAAATGTTAATACTTATAAGAAAATTTTACTAGAAAAAAATCCGCGCTGACCAGGTAACAGACGGGAATGGAACACGCACCCTTCGCTATCCGGGCGAATGCACTGACCATTATGCTACCGCGGCCCTGACGGCCGTGTCGAATTTTCTCTAGCCTTTTTTTAAGTTGCAAGGCAGATTTAAACTTCCGGCAGTTAAATGCTTAAAATAAATAAATAACTATTTTTGTTATTATTAGTTTATACTTTCCGTTCTTTCTGCTTCGTTCTCGACAACACTCTAATATGGCTGACACGGTTTAAGTTGCTTAGCTAAACATATGCTTTATATGCGAACACTTTTTGTCAACCCCATTTAATGCATATAAAGAGTATTCTATTCTATAAATCAAACAACTAGATATGGGTGCTAATATAATACGATAGTTTTTGGCACAAGTCAAAGTTGACAATCCCAGCGCGACCTCCGAGCGTAGGTATGAAAAGTGAAATACAATTATATGAGTTTACATTCTGTACGAAGAGGAGCTCGATGGCGCGGGTGGTTAGCGCTTTCGGCTGCGATCCTTGAAGTTATGCTACTTTTGCAGTGGTCGGTCATTGGAAGGGTGACCAAAAATCTTCTATCTCGAGTTCCTGCCTGCTTCGGAAGGCACGTTACATCGGGCCTTTGGTCTCGACTGCATCTGCAGTCATTACCACCCGCCAATCCGCATTGGGCCTGCATGGCCCAATCTCCCTATTCCATCCAAAAGGAAGGCCTGTGCCCCAGCAGTGAGGACATTAATAGGCTGTATATTGTTTTAAACTTTCATGGTCACTAACATTATAGTAATATAAGTTATTTACGGGTAATATAAGTTATAAGTCAGTTACTCCGTGATCATGGTGCTTGCAACAGTGCCGACATATCGGAAACTCGCTGAAAACAAGGACATACATCCCGTAAATAACTTATATTACTACTAGCAAACCAGTGAACCAAATGTTCACCAAAACCTGATTTAAAGAAAAAAAATGTATTTAATTAATTGAGATCTTCGGAGATTTTGTGTGGTTTCGTTTGAAATTCGTGATTTCTCGAAAACCGGAAGTGCTACGTTACTCAAATCCGGTTTGTAGTCTTATCAGACTATTCTTAACTTATAACTTAAATATTCTCTTTATCTATCTCTTACTGTTTGGCCGCTGAAACAGCACCACAGAGGGACGGACGGACATGATGATGACATTCTGTGCTATCTATTTTTTGCTGTAACGTCGACCGGTGTACGGTGCTATGCTATTGAGCAAGTAATTGTTTTAGATAGAATCGAAACGGTAATAACTATAGATGGATTGATGCATCGATATACATTAATAGTTTTACATATAAAATGGTGATGATTCATAATCGAGTACCGTGGAGTTTCAACACGCGACATGATTTGTTCGTCTATCAGTTTTAATAAAACTAAATACAGGTGATTGTATCATCATCAGTCTAAATGTCCCCACTGCTGGGGCACAGGCCTTCCCTATGGATGGAATAGGGAGATTGGGCCGTGTCCCACCACGCGGGCCCAGTATGGATTGGTGGGTGCTAACGACTGCAGATGCAACCGGGACCAACGGCTTAACGGTACGTTAAGTTAAGTATATTTTTAAGGTTTGTCGTTGTACTCATATGTGTAGCCAGTGCCGTCTTTGACCTATTGAAGGCAATGGGCATATTAGGATAATAATAATAATAAATATATCTTGATTCAAATAAGGTCATACATTGCATAATAATACTAATAACAATATAAAGTACAAAATAATGGATGCCTGAACTAGGTTACAGTTAAAATTGTACCTGTATTTCAGGCTTAATGGGGCCCCTATGACCCCCGTTTTGTGATTTAACAGGAACTAGGGACTTTGTATTTGATCTGAGGGGGGCAACGGCTTCACGTGCCTTCCGAAGCACGGAGGGGCTCGAGATAGTAAGTTTTTGGTCACCCATCTGATGACCGACCACTGCGAAAGTTGCTTAACTTCAACGATCGCAGCCGAACGCGCTAACCAGTTGCGCCATCGAGCTCCTCAGTGATTGTATACTACGTTTAGATTATTGTATAATTCATATCGGATGGGGAGCTCGAGGGCGCAAGTGGTTAGCGCGTTCGGTTGCGATCGTTGAAGTTAAACAACTTTCGCAGTAGTCGGTCATTGGATGGGTGACCAAAAATCTTCTATCGCTAGTTCCTCCGTGCTTCGGAAGGCACGTTTAGCCGTTGGTCCCGGCTGCATCTGCAGTCGTTAGCACCCACCCACCAGGCATGTGTGGTGGATCATATCCCAATCTCCTTATTCTATCCATGGGCTAGGTCTCTGCCTCAGCAGTGGGGACATTAATGGGGTGATGATGATGATTCATACTGGACATTGTCGTGTCCGCGTCATGCCGTGTTATCTTAAAACACACATAAGATAGAGCTTTTTACCTGGAAAAACGTTAAATATATACACTTTGTAGCGCAAATGTAGCTGCGGCGAAAGATCGTGCCCGATCGTGCGCAAGTCGGGCAATTACCTGACTTTCAAGCGTTTTTCAAGCGTGTATGACGTATCTGTAACTTTACACAGTCTTCTCATCGGGTTATGGGCTCTTTCTCGTACTAAGCTAGTCCATACAATACCTGCGCCCCAGCAGTGTAGTCATTAGAATGTTAATAAAGTCATCTCATTCTTTTTTTATTGTCTGCGAAATATCCTTACGCATCCTTCAGCTATCAGCGGAGCAAAAAAAAAGATATCGGAGGACTCCTCTCTGCACATGTCATCGAGAGCTTGATAAAATTAGCTGGGCCTAGCTCGACACCCTTCCCAGTAAAAACCAGTCAATATTTCTACACCATTCACCCGACACGCATTCTGAGAAGGAGGTCTTAGATTCTTGATGCGTGAGGTAGTACGTGGCTGCGGCACCCTTTGCAGGGCCTTACAAACATCTTCCAGGAACGGCGGCCCTCCTAATGTGGTTCTGTCTGCAAGGAGAGGGTGGCGGAGGGCTTTAGCCTTCTGCAGCGGATGGGGGGCGGTATGGTGGGCAGTAGGCCACGTACCCAGCCCCCAAGCGCGGGCCTACCTGCGCACGTCTGCGGGGTCCCCGAAATACCGCGGGAGACCCCTGCCGTGGAGCCCCGGCGAGGCCGGGAAGCTGCTGGGGGCGAAGCCGTGGTAGACTCCCTAAACGGGGACCCCGCGGCTTCGCGCTAAGCAGTGTAGAGGTATTCGCAGGACTTTTTTAGCGGATATTATACCGTAAAGCGCCCGTAAGAGTTGCGGGGTCCCAGGTGGGCATCCACTATGGGGGTTCGTAAGACTTGCGGGAGCCAGGTGCGAGGTCCGTTCGGCGGTGTGCCTCTTACAGGCGCCGTCGTCTGTAAAAAGATTTTTTACCTGCGATTAAAAAAAAAAAGGGCCTTACAAACATCGTCTCACCCAACTTTCTTCCCACAGGATTCTCCTCCGTGATACCCGGCTATCCTCGCTACACTATGTTTGGGGATCGCCGCCACGGCGTATACAACCTTCGAATAGTCAACGCGTCCTTGGAAGATGACGCCGAGTACCAGTGCCAAGTCGGACCGGCTCAGATGCACAAGGTGATACGCGCCAACGCTTCGCTGACCGTTATATGTAAGTATTTCTTTTTGTATTGCATAAAATAAATAATGTAGTCATTTTTCAATTTTGTATTTACAAATTTAGGGCGTCCCTAAAGTTTGTACTGGCAAATTTTGTTGGCGCCTAAAGTTTGTATAAAAATTTAGGAGGTGCCTAAAGTTTATATTTGAAAATTTAGGAGGTGCCTAAAGTTTATATTTGAAAATTTAGGAGGTGCCTAAAGTTTATATTTGAAAATTTAGGAAACGCCTACAATGGATGTGATGGTAAAAGTAATAAGGAGAAAAATACTTCTATTTCCTTAAAAAAAACTTTGGGGTTCAACATGGATTTAAGAAGAAAATGTCTTTCAAAAATGCTGCCTAAATATTGTTTAATGTCGTGTTTAACTTTTTTGTGGGTACAATCTCCAAAATTCAAGAGGTGGGTGCCTTGATGTCGTACCTACTTGAAAATTTAGCAGCGCCTTTGATAATTATTTATTAAAATATTATGATATTAAAAGGAGAAAAAAATACAGTGTAAATGAGTACGAAGAGAAGTTATTACGTAAGACGTGTTTGAACGAACTGCTTTTTTAGCATTATAATTTGTTATAAATTAGGTTTAATTGTAAAATAAATGACATAGTTTAATAAAGTAATTAAATAACTACTGATTCAAGTTTCGTTCAAATATTTAACGTTTACCATTTTTTTGTGAGTTATTAGTGAGCCGTCATTATATTACCCAGATTATACCAATCGCGTTCTCAATTTCAATCTAATTATGACGTTAGCTATACGTAACGATATCGACGGCGGAGGAGCTCGATGGCGCAAGTGGTTAGCAGCTATTTAAGCAACTTTCACAGTGGCCGGTCATTGGATGGGTGACCGAAAATTTACTATCTCGAGCTCCTCCGTGCTTCGGAAGGCACGTTAAGCCGTTGGTCCCGGCTGTATCTGCAGTCGTTAGCACCCACCAACCCACACTGGGCCCGCGTGGTGGGTCATGGCCCAGCTATTCCATCCATAGGGAATGCCTGTGCCCCAGCAGTGGGGACATTAATAGGCTGATGATGATGATAATGATGATACTTAACTACACCAAATTATAATCAAAACAAAATGATACTTTTAATAATATTTATTTATTTTGTAACATAAAATAGTCGCTTATGACAACATCAGAGTTATAAACATCTAATAATGTTTGTTCTAGAGAAAATGTACAGACGAAATCTAATTAAGTCTAATAGAAAAACAAAGGCTGGGAAACAAGCAGAAGTCTAATCAATCATGAAGTTTTTTTAATTAATCACCGCAAGTAGCTGAGCTGAGAAGACGAGGCACTCTGTTAGTTAAAAAAAAAAAAAATTAAAAAACTTATCTCTTGTTTTGTTGCTTAAAATCGATTTAGTGCCCGCTCAGTGAAACAAATCAAATTATAAAATTATTACTATGAACGCTAAGTAAAGTAATTACAATTAGTTTTATTAAAACTGCGATGAAAATGTGAACGCGAACAAAACCAAATATGTTTACTCCAACACGTTCGGAAAATTGAGCATTATTTTCACAAGCTTCTTTCAGATAATTCAAAATTGTTGTACTGAACAAATATATGCGAGCATCGGTCCCGGGTTCGAATCCCGGTGGGGGCAGATATTTGTAATAAATAATAAATAAATTATGATTTTATTTATTTTTTCAGCATTTAACTGCTAGATGTTTAAATCTAAAGAAAAGTTTACTAGAAAAAAATCCACGCGGACCAGGCAGCGGACGGGACTCGAACCCGCACCCTTCGCTATCCGGGCGAATGCACTGACCATTATGCTACCACGGCCCTATTAGCCGCGTCGAAATTTTCCTAGCCTTAAGCTGCAAGGCAGCGCCATCTCTTCGCATTGTAGGTAATAAATAAATATTTCCAACACACCAATTAGCCTAGCCCCAAAGTAAGCACCACTATAGGCTTGTGTCACGAGATACTAGGCTAACGGATAGAATACATACACTGATACATATATAAGTATATTAATATAGAAAATACATATTAAACAGCCATGTCTGGAGTACAAATGCTAGTATTCATCACACATACACCTGCCCCCTCCGGGAGTCGAACCCGGGACCTCTCGAGTTGGCGATACCATGAAACCCGGCGTACAAACCACTCGGCCGCGGAGGCCGTCGTTTATGTTGTTATTTGTGTGATGAATACGAGCATTTGTACTCCAGTCATGGATGTTTAATATGTATTTCTATGTAAATATATTTATATATGTATCAGTCTATGTATTTTATCCGTTACCCTAGTATCCAATACCATAAGCCTACAGCTGCTTACTTTGGGCAAAAAACAAATGAACACTACAATATGAAAATATACTATATCTTTATATATATAATTCTTCTGTGAGTGTGTATGTCACTGAGCTTCTCTTAAACGACTGGACCGATTTTGATGAAATTTTTTGTGTGTGTTCAAGGGGATCTGAGAATGGTTTAGATTCACAATTTTGTTCGCTGGACAACCCCTATTTTTTTAGGACGGTACGAAGTTCGCTGGGTCAGCTAGTACTATATGAAATATAAAAATCTTCATAGGTACTACTGAGTTTTAAATTCCGCGCATTATTTGAGAGTTCTTTATGCCTTTACTACAATGAAGGCTATCGCGTATGAATCCGCCGCTAGAGGCGCCTATGTAGCTAGAAGTCTCCGAAATGTCAAATGTGGTTTAACTACGCAGGTTTAAAGTGACATCAATGCTTACCCATCCTAAAAAACGACTTCTAACAAACCTCCTTACCGATCCTAGAAATGACTTCCAACAAACCTCCTTACCCATCCTAGAAACGACTTCCAACAAACCTTACCCATCCTAGAAACGACTTCCGACAAACCTTACCCATCCTAGAAACGACTTCCGACAAACCTTACCCATCCTAGAAACGACTTCCGACAAACCTTACCCATCCTAGAAAGACTTCCGACAAACCTTACCCATCCTAGAAAGACTTCCGACAAACCTTACCCATCCTAGAAACGACTTCCGACATACCTTACCCATCCTAGAAACGACTTTCGACAAACCTTACCCATCCTAGAAACGACTTCCGACAAACCTTACCCATCCTAGAAACGACTTCCGACAAACCTTACCCATCCTAGAAACGACTTCCGACAAACCTTACCCATCCTAGAAACGACTTCCGACAAACCTCCTTACCCATCCTATGAAACGACTTCCGACAAACCTCCTTACCCATCCTATGAAACGACTTCCGACAAACCTTACCCATCCTAGAAAGACTTCCGACAAACCTTACCCATCCTAGAAACGACTTCCGACATACCTTACCCATCCTAGAAACGACTTCCGACAGACCTTACCCATCCTAGAAACGACTTCCGACAAACCTTACCCATCCTAGAAACGACTTCCGACAAACCTTACCCATCCTAGAAACGACTTCCGACAAACGTCCTTACCCATCCTATGAAACGACTTCCGACAAACGTCCTTACCCATCCTATGAAACGACTTCCGACAAACCTCCTTACCCATCCTATGAAACGACTTCCGACAAACCTTACCCATCCTAGAAAGACTTCCGACAAACCTTACCCATCCTAGAAACGACTTCCGACATACCTTACCCATCCTAGAAACGACTTCCGACAGACCTTACCCATCCTAGAAACGACTGCCGACAAACCTTACCCAACCTAGAAACGACTTCCGACAAACCTCCTTGCCTTTCATTCATCATCATCAGCCTATTAATGTCCCCACTGCTGGGGCACAGGTCTTCCCTATGAATGGAATAGGGAGATTGGGTCATGACCCACCACGCGGGCCCAGTGCGAATTGGTGGGTGGACTTTCATTGTTGAAACGAAAACAGAACAAAATCGCGTTTTACTCACTTTTTAGTCCATCACTTTATTAATGAACCATCGTCCGTGTAAGTTCAACTACAAATTGAATGTTTCTCACCAAATATGGGTTGTTATTACGATTTTTATGACGTCACAGGGGAGTTTTACTACCCCGCACGCGAGTGCTAAGCCCTCCCAATAATATATATTTTTCTTGACGGGAACTCGTAAAAAAATATATTAGGGAAGTACGCCGCAGCTTCCTGTGTTATTGTCACAGATATATTCTTATATGTATGTCAATAAAGAAACGTGCTTATAGACAATATTTTTTAAAAATTCTTGCGTTTTAATAATATTATAGACTAGTCAGTGGCTTCTGGCGCTAGATGGCGCAAGTGGTTTGAGCGATCGGCTGCGATCGTTGAAGTTAAGCAACTTTCTCAGTGGTCGGTCATTGGATGGGTGACCAAAAATTTACTATCTCGAGCTCCTCCGTGCTTCGGAAGGCACGTTAAGCCGTTGGTCCCTGCTGCATATGCAGTCGTTAGCATCGTTATGGTGAATTCATAAGGGTACTCATAACTGTGCTGTATAAACAGCTCACAGAATTCTACTATATAACTGTTAAGCATTATAAAATATTACCAGAACACTCGCCAATTGCAATAATAGTGCCCTTAAGCGCAAAGTCTTGTAACTGAAGATGGAGAAAAAGGCGTAAAGTTGCTTTTTATATGAAAAGCTTAACCCTGGTTGAATCAAGAAGCCTGGGTCAGATATACGAGTACGGGGTCGGCGCGACCCGGTTTTATAGCTGTGAAGGGTTAAGGATGATAGGTTTTCGTGTAGCGCTCTGGATTTTAGGGTTGTGGTCGAGTTGAGTGAGGTTAGCCGCGTCGATATCTAGATTAGATCTGAGGTTACAATTCTTGAAGCAAAAACTATTTACGATAAAATATAATGACAGTGTGTTTATTTACCGCATAACTTGTTGAGAGTATAATGAAAATAAAGAAACAATGTTATTATTATTTCTGAAGCCCTTATGAAGATTTCGGTTCCATGCTACCACTCAATGTTATTTGATATATCTGTAATCGGTTTTCGATTAAAACAAAATTAATATAAGCACTAAACAAACAACAACCATGAAAAATAATCAAATATTGCAGCATTTAATATTTTACATTTTTTGTATGAATTAAATTAATTTGTCACTCTGTCCAGTCCAATCTAATAATTTAACTGCACCACAAAAATATTTTGTTACGGCAGGTACAACATTTTTCTAAATATTTTGGTTTCGTTAAAAAATACACTAAATTTAATTTTAATATTGACGACGAGGAGGAGAGGTCCCGGGTTCGAATCCAGGTGGGTGCAGATGGGGGCAGATGTTTGTGTGATGAATACGTGCATTTGTACTCCAGTCATGGATGTTTAATATATATTTCTATATAAATATACTTATATATGTACAGTATATGTATTCTATCCGTTACCCTAGTATCCCGTAACACAAGCCTTATAGTGCTTACTTTGGGGCTAAGCTAATTGGTGTGTGTGTGTTGGATAAAAATATAGTGAAAGATGGAGTTTATATAAATTATATAAAAATAAAAATATGTATATTAATATTCACCTACTAAACTCGTCAAAGTTATTTATTGTTTACTCTGGAATCAGGTGGTACCTCGTTGCTATGCCTAAAATATTCAAAGAATTCTCACATAGTTCTCTTAGACCAAAAAATAAAATACATATCAATATTATACTAGGCACTTACAATAAATTAAAGGCACATTTATCCCGCATAATTTCAATATGGCGATAACCCTAAAAGAAGCCGGATCTCGAATTAAATTCATTTCTTTACGACGATTTTTATCGACGGCCGTTATCGAGGGCCCATCACTAGACCCCCACTATAATAGGACGGCGACTATTTTACGAGAACCTTTTATTCAAATTCTCTGGTTCCGTATCCAATAAGCAATAGCAGCACCCATATATCTAGAACCTCGCATGCATATAATAGTAGGGTCCGCGAAAATATATATTTTCTTGGGAGACCCTTTTTGTAATTGCTTCGCTGCGTTCTTAATTGTTAATTTCCGTTTTGTTTTTCTGCTCGATGGTGCAGTAAGAAGTTAGCGCTTTAAGGCCTGTATTATAGAAAGATTCTCAGTGATGTATCTACTAGCAAACCAGTGAACCAAATGATCACCAAAACTAATTTAAAAAAAAAATGTATTTAATTAATTGAGAACTTCGGAGATTTTGTGTGGTTTCGTTTGAAATTCGTGATTTCTCGAAAACCGGAAGTGCTACGTTATTCAAATCCGGTTTGTAGTCTTATCAGACTATTCTTAACTTATAACTTAAATATTCTCTTTATATATCTCTTACGGTTTGGCCGCTGAAACAGCACCACAGACGGACGGACGGAATTGTCTAATAGATAAGAGATTCTCAGTGATTGATCTATAATGCGATTCAGCTAAGAATAGGATCGACTGGGCGCCATTTTGTGATATCAAAGCTGTCAATTGAAACAAAATAGGTAGAGTGAGCAATCAAAGTTTTTCTTCGATAAAACTTATTTACTAAGATTAAGTGAGAAAAAACATCAGGTATTTTTTTAAAAACATCAGGTTTTTTTAATTTTAAATAAAACTTATTTACTAAGATTGAGAAAAAAAAACCACCGATTTTAATAACATTTATGACTGTGTGAGTAAAAATATTAATCGGAATCTAGCTCTTCATTTCCGCTCAGCTCATAACTACCGGAGTTGTCATCGTCGTCATGTTTGTTTACAAATGTTTGGTTTTTTTTATTCTAGAATTAGCTGAGTGCTAAAAAAGAGTTCCAAGATTTTTTGCAAACCGTACTTTTCAAGCGTCATTTGACAGATGGAGGTCATTGGCTTTCCTATTCTTATTTGAATCGCATTATAGTCTTAAGCATAGTTAGAAAGGGATGTCACTATATATAGCACATAGCGATATCCTTTTCTAACTGTACTCAAGTAAAGATCGACACTTAGTTGTCATTCTGTAATACAGACCTAAGTCTGCTACCGAAAATGTTAAGCGAGTTTTGGCAAGGCCAGCCTTTGGATGGGTGAGGTAATATAAGGTAATATAAATAGGTAATAATATCTTAAGATTGTTATTAATAGCTCTTGTATTTCTGAAGTGAGAAAGTTCGGTGATCTAGAAATAAAGTCAGTCAGCCTATTCATGTACCCACTGCTGGGGCACAGGCCTTCGCTATGGATGGAATAGGGAGATTGGGCCATTTTTATTGCGCTCGAAATAGAAAATTTTTGGTCACCCATCCAATGACCGACCACTGCGAAAGTTGCTTAACTTCAACGATCGTAGCCGAACGCGCTAACCACTTGCGCCATCGAGCTCCTCAGAAGAGAGGTGGGGCATAGCAAAATTTCCACTCTAATTGGAGCACCCGAACGGTGAAGTAATACTACCTTTGGTGGTATTGTGTTTCTGACTGTGAGTAAGGTTCCATGGATCCACGGGGTAGGGGATGGGGTCAGGGTAGGCAATGGTACGAGTGATGGCTTTGGTATTGCCAGCGTCTTTAGGCTACTAGCGGCCCGCCCTCGCTTCGCGTAAGTAGAGCTGAAGTGTAGACAACAGTTTTTGTTCTCAGGCTTGTATTATACATAATGACATTCATCTATGATTCTTCTTATACCTGCATGCGAAGTCTCAGTCCGATCGGTTTAAAATTGACAAAGTTTCTTACAAACTTTCATTCCCTATTTTATCCCCGGTGGGGGTAGAATTGATCAAAATCCTTTCTTAGCGGATGCCTACGTCATAACATCTACCTGCACGCCAAATTTCAGCCCGATCCGTCCAGTGGTTTGGGCTGTGCGTTGATAGATCACTATGTGAGTCAGTCAGTCACCTTTGAGTTTTATATATAAAGAAGATGGTAGCATATTGCCATCAGACGGGCTATAAGCTTATTTGCCACCCTTTTAACATAAAAGAAAGGAGCCATACGCTTATTTGCTACCTGTCTCATGCAAGAAAAAGCAACTTTAAATTCCTACTTCTGGTTTCGCAAGCGTCTTTGAACTATGGCGACCGCTTACCATCAGGCGGGCCATATGCTTGTTTGGCACCAAGGAATCATCATCATCATCATCAGCTTATGAGTGTCCCCACTGCTGGGGCACAGGCCTTTCCTATGGATGGAGTAGGGAGTTTGGGCTATGACCCACCACGTTGGCCCAACGCAGATTGGTAAGCCGGGACCAACGGGTTAACGTGCTTTACGAAGAACGGAGGAGTTAAAGATAGTAAATTTTTGGTCACCCATCCAATGACCGACCACTGCGAAAGTTGCTTAACTTCAACGATCGCAATCAAACGCGTTAACCACTTGCGCCATCGAGCTCCTACAAGGAATACGTCCCATTTACTTCTCAACCCACATGAGGATATCAAACAAGTACCTATGTTATATTGTTAGACGCAAACCATACATAATATACATTTGCTGTTTCAAAAGATTCAGCACAAATGTTCCTTTGTAAAAATAAAACTGGCTATTGTGAGAGCGAACATGCATCCTTCCTTTATTCCGGAAACTATTTTCCTACTGAACGCGAGGCAATAGTTTCTTATATGTACAATGCTTGAAATAATATTGAAAATATATCATATATTTTTATACTAGCGGCCCGCCCTCGCTTCGCTTCGGTGTAGAGCTGAAGTGTAGACTACAGTTTTTGTTCTCTTGTATTATACACAATGACATTCATCTATGATTCTTCTTATACCTGCATGCAAAGTCTCAGCCCGATCGGTTTAAAATTGACAAAGTTTCATACAAACTTTCATTCCCTATTTTTTCCCTTTGGGGGTAGAATTGATCAAAATATTTTCTTAGCGGATGCCTACGTCATAACATCTACCTGCATGCCAAATTTCAGCCCGATCCGTCCAGTGGTTTGGGCTGTGCGTTGATAGATCACTATGTCAGTCAGTCACCTTTGAGTTTTATATATATAGAAGATTAGTATTCAGTAATTAAGTCTAGGATAGAAATGATCTTCCACGCACTGATGAAATGCCTGGATTTAGAGGATTTCGATAAAAAGTTTGGAAAGTAGTCAGATTATTTAAAACTAGAGGTCGCCCGCGACTTCGTCTGCGTTAACTTAGTTTCTTGAAAATCCCTCTGGAACCTAACATTTTTTATGGGATAAAAGTAGCCTATGTGTGAATCTAGGGTGTCAGCTAACTCCATACCAAATTTTATTAAAATCGCTCCAGCCGTTTAGACGTGAAGAAGTAACAAACATACACACTCACATCCTCACAAACTTTCGCCTTTATAATATTAGTGTGATTAGTGTGATGTCGCCCGCAATTTAATTACTAATACTATACAGAGTAAAAGAAAGACCTGCTTGCATAAAGTTAATAACCAATAGTAATGTAACGATTTCAAAACATAGTATTAGAATAAATAATAATAAATAAATAAATATTTCCAACACTCACACAAATTAGCCTAGCCCCAATGTAAGCACTGTAAGGCTTGTGTTATGGGATACTAGGGTAACGGATACAATACATATACTGTACATATATAAGTACATTTATATAGAAATACATATTAAATATCCATGACTGGAGTACAAATGCTCGTATTCATCACACAAACATCTGCCCCCACCGGGATTCGAACCCGGGACCTCTCGAGTCGGTGACACCATGAAACCCGACGTACAAACTACTCGGCCACGGAGGTCGTCAAATTCGGCCGAATAAGAAACTAATAACGCAGCCTAATGTACTTAACTGGTCTTATCAACTTAGATAGATAAACTTTGGTAGCTTTTGTAAAATACATTTTCATTCATACCGGGCCCAGAGCCCGGTTTGCATCTCATTTTCTCATCTCATCTTATCTTATCTTATCTCATCTCATCTTATCTTATCTCATCTCGTCTCGTCTCATCTCATCCATCTCTAAACAGTATCTACTAAGTATTATCTCGTTAAAACAATCTTACATTTTCAACCTATATGAACGCAATGAGACGTCATCATCATCATCATCATCAGCCTCTTAATGTCCCCACTGCTGGGGCACAGGCCTTCCCTATAGATGGAATAGGGAGATTGGGCTATGACCCACCACGCGGGCCCAGTGCGGATTGGCGGGTGCTAACGACTGCAGGTGCAAACGGGACCAACGGCTTTACGTGCCATCCGAAGCACGGAGGAACTCGAGATAGAATTTTTTGGTCACCCATCCAATGACTGACCACTGCGAAAGTTGCTTAACTACAACGATCGCAGCCGAACGCGCTAACCACCTGCGCCATCGAGCTCCTCAATGAGACGTACAACGTTAAATTCATTATCGAAAAAATAACGGAAACCAGCCAACTCTTCGTACCGCCTGCGAAATACTTACATTTTCAAATACTTACACGTAAACAAACATCTTATAACGGCACCCGCTTGTTTTTATTACGTGAACGTTCCGATCGCGTTGCGCTTCGTTATCAATAACATTTTGTTAAGATTTTTAACCCCCGCTCATATATCGTGTATATTTCTTTTATCGGCGAAGACGCCTCGGAGCTCGTTCCATCAATATTTTAGAAGGGTTTAGGCAAAAACATAACTTCTCTTATACGGCTTGCAAATTTTATATAAGGGTGAGATTGCGTTTCGGGTCGTGTGCGAAGAATAGTGATGTGCACACACTATTATGGGCGCTCGCGGATATATCCATTTAATAATACACGTTGGGAACGAATTTATCGTGCAATTTGCAAGCGTTGTTATAATGAAAATTTGATTTGGTTTTGTTGATGTTTTAGGATTGGCGTTGTTTTAGCTGCGCTTTTTAAGTGAAATATTAAACGGTTTGTTAGCTTAAAAACTTGACATTAAAAAGTGATAGTATATTAATTAGTAATATTTTTTTTACTGATTCAACTAATTGTTCTTTAGTTATCTAAAGCTTGTGTTTCTTTGCCATGTATATACTATTAATTGCTTGCATTACTACAATTTTGTTCAACAAAAATAAACAACTATGTCGGTAAATTATTCATAATTATAAATACTCACTTAATGCTTTTTAATCACGATTGGATCTTATTTGGAATATCAACCTTAACCGTACCATTTCAATTAGTAAACAATTGCAATTAAAACTTACGAACTTGAGTCTTAAAATAGCGTCCAAGAAAACATCCGCGGATATTTTTGCTGATATCGAAACGGGTGATGACGTCACTACCGTCAGAAAGAGAGGCCTAAAGAGAAATGCGATGCAAGAAGTTGTAAAAGTTCATCGTTATTTCCTTTGTCTAGTGTCAGCTTTTCACGGCGCTTCTCTTTCGTTATTAAAATAAACTGTTTCCAGTGTCATTGCTGTAACAATGAACTAGCTTTTATACTCTAATTTGAACAATGCATGGTAATATTTGTTGTTGGTAATGAAAACAAGCGTGTTTTCATTATCATATTGACAGCGGAATAAGTGTTTGGCTATTGCCACTGTAAACGAAAACACATACTTTCATAGTGATGTAATTAGCTTTATAATTTCTATGTCGATGTTTATCTTGAATGATAACATGTATTTAGAACCATTGTCTTCTGTCACTGTTTGAGAAACATGGCATCAAAGACGGGTGGCAATAACAATACTTTGGTATTTTTTCACATCAATCTTGAATCATGATTCTTAATCTTACTCTTTTTTACTGTTAAAGCTGATTCAGTTGTTATTCTTTTGTTAAATGAAATAATATTCATTAGAACAAAATAGTTGGTATTTTATTATATAACAAAGTGAATGGAAATTGAGGAGCTCGATGGCGCAAGTGGTTAGCGCGTTCGGCTGCGATCGTTGAAGTTAAGCATCTTTCGCAGTGGTCGGTCATTGGATGGGTGACCAAACATTTACTATCCCGAGCCCTTCCGTGCTTCGGAAGGCACGTTAAGCCATTGGTCCCGGCTGCATCTGCAGTCGTTAGCACCCATCAATCCGCAGCCCGCGTGGTGGGTTCATGGCCCAATCTCCCTACTCCATCTAAAGGGAAGGCCTATGCCTCAGCAGTGGGGACATTAATAGACTGATGATGAATAGAAAGTGAATAGGAAAAAATTAACAAAAGCAATTTACTTTATATATGTACGTACAGAACGACTTTATGTAATCTTAAATTGCTTACTTATAAAACCAAATATCAGTTTAAAGCTAGACTACATCGGCTAGTTGATAGCACATCACCATTATTAAATCCAAAATAGTTTCCAAGTATTAATTACGAAACATTTTCAACACAACAATCTCTTAATAACAAATAGTTTGTCGATAAATTTGGCGATGATGTTGCAAAACCGGCTGACGCAGTAACAACATCGAATAGAACTATCAAACCAAACGCAATTTATACTCTGATGGAATTGATGTTATACTTTATTATACCATCAATGTAGTATTTCGGGTGAGAAATGTCATCTGCGTTCTGAACTATACATAATAAAATCTACCGTCTTCAACATGTTTAAAGCAATATTGGTGTTCTAGTGGAAATTGCGTGTTTTCTCATACAGTAAGAAAAGCTCCTAAAAGTTTTTATACCTTAACTTGAGCTCCGTGAACGCTTTTAAAAGATTTTATATGACTTTAAGAGAAATTCAGTTTAATGCGTACCAACGATGAGTGTAAATTTATACTAAATATATCTTTACAGAGAAATCGTAGAATTTGTATCGCATTTTGAAGCTGTGAACTTTTCTGATTAAACTTTCTTTATATAACAATGGTTGTACTAGTAAAGATGACAGTAATTTTAGTACCAATGGAATAAAATTATAAAGTTTGTACTGTTTCATTAATATGCTTATACATGAAAACACCTTCGGTCAACATCATTTTAAAAATAATATTCAAATAACCAAACAGGGACTAGAACCAATTTAAACAACAACAAAATCAAATAACCCACATCATTGTCCCGCATTTTATGTACCCAAATCACTTAAAATAACAAAGCTGAAGGACAAATCAGATTATAATAAATTGATGAATCGCACACAGAATTACAGGGCCAAAACAATATAATGTATCAAAGCTCCTGATCGCGCGAAGCAGAAATGTAAACACATTTACGGATAAACCCCATTACGCAATGATCCATTTAAAATTATTCAATACCTTCGAAAACAAGACGTCAACAAAGACGGATCGACTTTTAAACGAAAGTAATAGATGAGGAACCGCCGAAGGCATTGAAAATGCAGATACTAATACTGCTTAAAGTGGCCCCCCACCAAACAGGTTAATTTAGAACTTCCTCCTTGAATAAACTCTCCAGAACTCTCTCCGTGTTCCTCCCATTGAGACATAAAGGCTTACTTTTTAACGTCAAAACTTTAACAAAATGTACCTCGACCTTATAGGGGGAACTTTTTTATGGAGTAGCGGACTTAAGAAAGCGCCTTGTAGTACACCCTAAAACGTATAATAAAAAGAAACAAAATTTTGTTCATCAAAGATTTAATTTATATTGAAAATTCTTTAGTGAATGCATAGTTGAACTTGATTATTTGATTAGAAAAGTATAATATTTTCTTACTGAAATCTGTTTTGGTTGGAAAGATAATGGTTTCGAAGAAGTGTTCGAGAAATCATAAAGGTTTAATGAGAAAATGGAATATTCGTAAAATTGCTAAAGTTATATTTCATATCTATATTAAACTTAGAAATATATACAATATTCACCATTTTAAAGTATATAATAATATGTACTGTTTCACCCTTGGTAGGTTATTAAATTTTATACCAGCAAAGGTTGTAAGGATTTGTATTATTTGCTTACATATTTTGGTACAGTGAACACTATGATATTTATTCTATAAATAACTTCGTTCTTTCACTAATCTCATGGGCCGAAGAGTTGGGACAGATCAGGAAATAATCCATAAATGGGCTCAGGGTAAATCTGTGGGTGTTAACAACAGCCATATAAAGACAACAGTTGAGATCAAAAGTTTAGTCTTTCAATATGAAGCCTTTTTAGCAAAGCTAGATACTTATAGAATATCTTTATATTATGTTTTTCGAATAAGGATCAGATATTTCAACTTTGCTATTTTGATGCTATATAACCGACACTGCAACACCATGAAAATATTTGTAGTCGCAGTGCAAAATCGAGGCAATAATTTAGTACAATTCATCAAAGCTCTACGTTCAATATATAAAAATCATCCCCAGGTTACATGTAGGGTTATTTTTTTGTAATTTTATTTTATTCCACCATTTTGTTGGCGTAATTGATATACATATCTCCACAGAATTACAGCTCTCTAGTGCTAACGGGGACGGACAGACAGACGGTTTAAGAAACTATAAGGGTTTCTTGTCAGACTAGGGAATTCTAAAAACATATTTTATTTATCCAAACATTAGAATTTTCTTGTTTCTGAACAGTGAACTGATGCCCAATCATGTCATTTCAACGTTAACGTAAATAAGGAAGGGAGTAGTGAATCTAAATGCTTATTTCGGCTGTAATTAGGTCAATTGTCAACAGTGCCAGTTTAGTAATTAATCACGCTTAATGAAGACGTTTGGTCTCCTTTGAACATGTTTCAGGAGCAGCCACGGTGATAATCACTCTGCTTATTATGTTGTGGAGTTTGAACATGTTTGGCACAAGTCACATTAAACCTTTCCACTTCCACGTTTGATCGATCGAAATTTCAATGGTGACTTTTACATCAAAGCCATTATTATTTTAAACAAACATATTCTCATTCAAAACCTCATTAACATAACAATGTACTTACGCAAGTATTATTGAAAATTGCAAAGTTGAAATAACAACCTCGAGATTCTTGGTTACTTTATCAAAATAACATCTTCGCCGTGGTTTTTGTCGAAAGAATATTACGTAATCCAACTGTTTTGGTAGAACAACAGGGTCTAAGTAAATCAAAGCCGGTGATACAAATTGTATGTATTCGTTGATTGCTTGCCGAGCAATATCTTTTGATTCGTTTATTGAGTTAGGTCAATGTAATAAGTTAATCTTGCTATAGGTATTCCGAAATCGTTTGAGCAGGAACATCGGAATATTTCATCGGAAGTGATCAGGAATCATATTGACGATAAAATGTGTTCTAAACGTAGCACGAAAACTTGATAAATATATGTACATATAAACCTAATTTGTTATGTTATCTGTAGAAGGCTTGTTGAACAGAGGTTTTCTTAGAATCATAACAGAGATTGCTCGATTTCCACGCTTAAACTTTATGAATATATCAGTTCTAAGAACGATGAAACGAAGAAAAACACATAAACATGAACATATAAAAATAAAAAGGTCTAATTTTCGTTATTGCTAATAATAAGAAGACAGATAACTTCAAGAATAAATGTATATGAATATATTCTTTTACGTTATGGGAAATAATTCATTTCTACCGGGTCGGGCTTCCTTTTGTCAGATATGACAGTTGCATTGAAATGTTCGCATTACAAGCACCATAAAAAACGACGAATATAAAAAGATCAACACCGAGACCAACTAATAATGATAACAACACAGTAAATTTAGACGAAAACAGCATATATGTCCCAGAAGCGAATATATGGGAAGCGACGGCCACTGCTTTAAAGATAGTTGCACACTTTAGCTTGAAATATTCTACAAAATAGCTGCAGATATCTTACGATATAAAAAGTCTTAACACACCGGTACTATTAATGTATTAATAGCAACTTTAAAACAGATCAATCTACGACCTTTCCTTTGACTGATAGATAAAAAATAAAAAAGGAATAAAAAGACTTATATTATATTACTTTACGTTTATCAATAAAACTAATTAGATTACAAAATACTTGGGTATATGAAGGAGCTAAGCACACAAATGTAACAAAACGATTATTAAGAGAAATATCTAATTCTAATAATCCTGTGTACACTATGATATAAATTTACAGGTGAAATAAATTACTATTGAGAATTGTTACCGGGTCAGAGCCTTTTACCGGGGAAATATAAGTGAACGTTGGAGATAGGTTAAGTAGTGATGTGCAAACAGAAACACATTACCGTAAAATGACAAATTTTCTGAATCGATCGTAAATCTTTTATCGATTAAGGTTAAGTTCAAAGTCGGTTGTGCGAGTAGTTTGGTTTTGAATTACTTGACCTTTAGCGGCCTTTGCGTAATACCTACATTTTTTGTGTAATTTGGATGAGTTCAGAAATATGATTTCCATTGAAACAAGCAACGTATGCCACATACATAATTTATGATTTGCTGTGTTACAAAAACGGTATGGTCGAGAGAGAAATTTAAAACTAAATCTCCAAGATACAAATGCTAGTGTGTCTACAGCTCTACAAGATTAATGTGCTATGAGATAGCAAAACGTATATATGTCATAAAGGGGAATGTAAGGTTCTCACGAAATATTTGGGTCTAAATGTATTTGGAAAATATCTGATATTATTTGGTAAGGGACATTTTGCCGGGTCGCAGTTTAACGGAATGATTTCTTTGCACCACATTTGTGTCAGCGAAATGGAACGCCTGTTATTATTGAATAAATTAAAACAAATCTATATCATAAATAAGGTTCTACTGAATAAGCTTTTGCAAGTAATATTATTAAATAGAGGTCAGAATATTTGATTGCAGCTTATTTTAAAACAAAGTAACCATAAACTGGTAAGTATTCTTTTATGCTGGCATTAATATTCATCTGACTAGGTATATTATACATTTCTGTACAGATATGAGTTATACGACACAACTCTAATATCGATTTGAGAATTATCTCGTCCCAAATCGAATTCAGGAGCATATTAATCCGTATTGACCTATAAAATAACTGAGCTGACCCCAAAGTCCGATGAACGCGAGTACACACAACTTAAATACATTTAGTCCTCTAGGACTAAATGTATTTAAGTTGTGTGTACTCGCGTTTGTACTGTTCTAACAGTGCCTTGTGGCACTACGGAATTTATTAAAACGAGCGTGTTAACGGCATTACAACAATATTATGCTGTATCACATGTTAATTGAGTAACATTAATGTACGTCAGGATGCGTTCAGTATGTTGGCGTCCTTTAGACAGTTTTCTAGCAAATATTGCCTAATAGCAAAGTTCTTTTCCAAATTTCAATGGTTACTTGAAAAAAATAAAATATGAAGGTAATATTGGTTTTGAAATATAACTGTACGCCATAATATCCCATGTAGGGTTGAAAGACCATCAGAGTTGCAGCTTTGGAGTAAAAAGTGTACAACTGATAGTACTATCTCAACGACAACGAACACACCCAAATTAAAAAATAAAATTTATCTCTAGTTTTACCGGGTTCGAACTTTATTTATTTATTGACGTTTCGCAGCTTTTTCAGGTCTGCATCGTCAGAATAATGATTTTTTATTTACTTTGTCGAGCTACCTTTTATTAAGCTCTTTTTTTAATGAGTGGTGTGCGTGAAAACCTCAGAAAAAAATAAAATTTATCTCATCAAATAAGTATCTCTTTGTACATTTCCCACTGAGAAATTAACTGTCTAATTAAATATGTATTGCTACCCCAGCCAATTAACGTTTCTGCATATAAAAGTTAATCTAATATAAAGCTCTGCAATGTTAATTAGATCAATATGTAAAAAAGAAACCCAGCTATAAAACTCTTTTAATATTTATTACTTGAGCAAAAGATAAAAATTCAAATAAAACAACTTAATATAGCAACGGAGAGAGATGTTTATAACCCGGCTTATTTCTACCGAAGAGAAATGAAAGCACTTTTTTTCACTAACGTCCAGGTCTTCCTATTTTCCTTTTCATTTCTCTACCCCAGTAATTTCCCCTCCTTCCAATTTGTCTTTGAATTCATTGCTTGCTGTAAATGAGTGAGCGTTCATGAGAATAAAACAACCAGTTTGCTGCATTAAAAGGACAGAAGCAATTTCAATATACCGACAAATCGCAAACTAGGTACTGTCTTTATGAGGTAGCTTCCTTTAGTAGTTTATTGGAAAATGACACTTGCCGCTTTGTCGTTTAGTGTGCTTTTGGATCGCACCCGTGTGATGGAATGAGCTGAAAACATTTCAGTAATTCTCCCATTCCTTACAGGGAGACATTGTCTAGTGTAGTGTCAGGAGAATCTTTAGGGAAATCTCTTTGCGACATGTTAATGCATACGGCAGTGCTTGCACCGTATTATAGAAAGCAAACTACGTGTCTTAAAGAAAAATTCTTTACTAAATATTTCCAGTTGGAAGGTAACAAATGGGGGAGGCATGCTAATGTCCCGGGCAATAATGCCTCGTGTTCTTTAGCAACGCCTGCTACAATATTAGATAAGTTCAAAACAAACTACTGCGTTTATCTCAAACAAGAAAACACTGTTTAATCTGTTTAGTTGTAAAAGTTCTGAGAGAGATCTTTTTTATTTTCATGCAGCAATAATATTTTCGTAATCTCTTCAAAAATGTTTCATCCGAACCTGTAGAAACGTATTCGCTACAATTTTTGATGTTATAAAGATAATCCGGCTAAGTAAAATATCTCAGCATGAATTTTACATTACAAAACTCTAAGTAACACTCACCGACCCTTGACACCAACTCGCTAGACGTTTTAGATTTGTAAGCTCGAAAATCTCTAGAGGACTGGACGCTTTTTATAAATAAGTAAAATCCAATCTAGCGGTCTCACGCTAAAAGAATGGCAATCAAAGAAAACGAGAATGTGGTCAGGAAAATGTACATTGTACACACAACGGTCTCAAATGTGTTGGCGCAGCGGAGTGTGCTGGTGTGAGTGATCAATCAAATAAGACATCAGACACAAAGTATAAAATGATAAAAGCTAACGAAATTTATTTTTCAATAGCATTGGTATAGTTGAGATTGGGCCTCAAGGTTTCAAATTATTTTTTTCTGCCATTTCAAGATTTCTAAAAACTAACAAAGCAGAGATGATGAAAACCGAAGATAAATATTTGCACGGAGGATTGTTAATAGATTTTGTGTGTAACTTTTAATTTAGTAATCAAGAGTGTGATTTAGGTCCAAGGATAAATGTTTGCACGGGGAACTTATTTATTGTTGATAGATTTTGTTATTTACTTTTAATTTATTAATCAGACTGTGTACTATTCACTAAACTATGTAAAAGGTAAAGTAATTAGTCTCGCTGGAGAAAGAGTAAGAAGAGCTGAATTGTTTTACTAACAGGCGTAAAATGATGCTGTCTCTTTTTTGCTTCAGCAATAGAATATTATAAAAAAAATTTTTGACATACCTGACTACCGCAAAACGTATAATATATATTGAGAATTTATTTCGTTTGACATATATTATCTTGATGTATATGATAAATTACAATGGAGGTAATTTAATAATTTAACTAAATAACAAATAGTAAGATGTTTATAACTATAACTAAAATACATTATTAAAAGGAGTCCCTTTAAGCAAGGTTCCAAAGATACTGGCAGCGTTCCCCCTTTGGACAGCTAGAATAATTCTTTGTCCGAGGTAGCTGCCAGCTCTTCGGTCTCCTGTGATGTCGACCAACCTTTTTGCTATTTCCTTAAAAAGCCTTACTGCGCTAGGACCCCACGGACCAAGGATCTCGACACCGAATGGGACAAAAATATTATTATATCATTATTAATATTGAGAATTATTTTAAACGTAAATGTGGGATTTTTCCTTTAGCTTTGCTAACAAACGGCGAAGCCAATCTCATATTATGTCGGCATTAAAGTGAAGCCAAGAAGCAATATCTAATATATTTTATCTGCCTTGCGGGTTTTCACTTTTTGTTGATGCCTTCTTACCGCTCAGTAGATTCGGCGTCAAGTTATGTATGTATGTAGATCTAACAATAAAACAATTCACTTCGTACCTCCCCCTTTTGCAAAAGCTTTACATTCGCAGAGCCAGTCGAAAATCCTGAGCTTGAATAGAATGAGAATCGCAACTTCGCAACAGAGAATCAAAATATTTGCACTCGTGGAGTGTTGTATATATTTGTTCTTAACAGTTTCTTCCTTGAAAATTTTCTATCTAGGATGGTTGCCGTTCGTACGAAATGGAAGAATACGTAGCAATTCTCTGTTAAATCGCTTCTGTTCTTGGAATTGTTCAGTAGTACGTAATTTATGTCTCAGCTTAGTTTTGATTCATTTAGAATTTTGCATAGATTTTTGGATTCTGTACTAAGAGTGATTTTAATTGTAAATGAAGCTCGATCGTGGTATCTGGTGATATTGCAGAAAAGAGTGCAGTTCTAGTCATTCCCACCTTTCCGACCTGAACTACTAACACCGCGGAGCCCTGGAACATTACTCACAACAAAATATACTACTACTAAAAGGTAAGTGCTAGTCTCCTGTGATTCTCCGCACACTCCAATAAACTATGCCTTTTTTTGAAAAATAAAAAAAAAACACCATACAATGGTGTGGATTGGCGTGTGCTAATGACTGCAGATGCAGCCGGGACCAACGGCTTAACGTGCCTTCCGAAGCATGGAGGAACTCGAGATAGAAGATATTCGGTCGCCCATCCAATGACCGACCACAGCGAAAGTTGATTAATTTCAACGATCGCAGTCGAACGCGCTAGCCATCTGCGCCATCGAGTTCCTCAATAAAAACTAATTTAAACAAACTAATAGAGTATTGATTAAGTGAAATTCTTTAGCCGAAAATAATAGGCAATACAACAGCCGAACCCGCGCCTACAAAATTTACCCAAACTAGCCTCTACCCTTTTATTGACTTTAATGAAAATTTTAATAGTTTTACCCTTATAAGCACTTAATATACCTACTTCCGATTTAATATAGTCTGTAATCCCGCCGTTTGATTCTCCGTTTCTTTTTAAATGAAATTTATGCAGTCTTCTTTTATTTTTATTAATAAAACCTAATTTACATGAATGATTTGTTGTACAAAACTTGGCAATCTAACATTGCAACAGATTGAGCAGTGGCAGCCATTGTTTTTTGAATTCTTCACATCATTTCCGTTTAGATGCGGTAAAATTTTTAATAAGACGTATGGATTTACATTAATAAATGGATGTCACTAAATTGAGTTTAATTCAATTTAGTGACATCCATTTATTAATCCATACGTCTTATTAAAAATTTGGCATTTGCAGCTATTTTTTTAGGCAACCCGTCACCAATCATTCATTTAAATTTATAGCTACTTAGCAGTCTCCTTTTTGCTTCAGTTTGTAGTTTTTCAAACATAATACTTGCTTAAAAATCCAAAAAAAAAAAGTAACACTGTAGCCTTGCTTGTTAAAAATATGGATTGCTTTGCCCTGCATAGCATGAGACAATCTTCTGAACTATCAAAATTGAGTTACCTCACGCCACCATCATTATCGTGTTATCATCAAAGTATACTTCCGCAGACAGTTCGAAATTATTACACGCGCTATGTCAACTACTACGGATACCCCATTAACAGTGCGGTGACTCCCACGTCTATGAATAGTGGAACTTGTGTGAATGTTCCCATCACCGTTGTGAGTCCGTAAGAAACCTAACTGTGACTATCCGATTGAGAAGTCGCTTCAAATGGTGATGTTATAAAAGCGGCACATGCTCGACGTATTATGTGAGTTATTAAAAATTTCATACATAATAATAATAATAATAAATTCATTTATTTGCATCACAAATTAGTACAATTAATAATAAGCAGACATAAATGATTAAAAGTTTAACAGTTCTTAAATAACTAGTATGAACTACAATCATTAGGCTGCAAAGCTGGCAAAGCTGGCATTGTAATTCCCTAGTCCCACACAAACACAATACATGAACATGATATTCATATATTTTTTTAAACATTAATGGTCGCTCGCGCTCGCGAGTCTCCGATATTTCGGCATGATCACGGAGTAACTGAAACTTAACCAATCGTCCAATCGTGATCATGGCGCTTGCAACAGTGCCGAAATATCGGAAACTCGCTAAAAACAAGGTACATGGTAGCAATCCCGTAAATAACTTATATTACCGTCATGTTAATCTCTACACAAATCCGCGTCCAGTGTTGCCAGATCCAGATTTTTAAAAATCGGGAAGTGTTATAGAAAAAAAACAGTAGATGTATGGAAAGAGCTACAAGAAAAACAGTATATGCGTACTTTTTTCGATTTGCACTTTGCACTTTGCACCCCCCCCTAGAATTGGAAAATCAAATCAAGATAAAGACCAGAAACGAAGTGTTTCTGTGGCTTGTACCGCCCATTAAAGCTAGTTTTTTTAGACAAAACATTAATTTTAAAATTAATAACTTTACCTACATTATTAATGGCCGAAAATGCAACTTAACATGCAATTTAAAAAAGAAAATCGTATTCTAAGAAAAACAGGAGATTCATGTAGAAAATTAGTAGAACAGGAAAAAATTCAGAAAAACAGGAGATCTCCTGTAAAATCTGGAGACCTGGCAACACTGTCCGCGTCCCTGGTTGTTCCAGTTTTCCCATTCCATCCATAGGGAAAACCTCTACCCCAGCAGTGGGGCATCAATAGATTGTTGATGATGATGATGATGTATACGTATATATATGCTTCATTTATTCAGAAGACGTTCTTGATACCAGACATGGAAACTTTATTGAATTAAATTTGAATAATAATGTTATTTTGGAAACTACAAACTATAACTTTAATGCAGTGGTCTACAACCACGGAAAAGAATTGTAAATCAGAAAGTTATCTTGTGAAAAATTTTCCTATCGCGACACCGCTTAAATATTTTATAGTGAAATTATACTGCAATGAAATCACAATGGCATATTTTACCATAAGGTAAGAAAAACAAAGCTTTTGTTTGCGATGGCGGTATTGCAATTTGTTTATTTTTAAATATTCTGGCTGGCATTGCAATAAGAATCGAATAGATGGTAGACTGACTAATTTTATTTTGGACTTTATTATAAAATCTGTGATGACAATTATTTTTAAACAACACTTATATTACAAATGTTAAAGAAATTTGTCTGCCTGTAACTGATGTAACGCTTCCACATCTAAACCCGCTGAACCAATCTAATTGAAAAGAAGGAAAATAAAAAGTAAGGGATAATAGCTTTATGTTGTAGCAAAAATAATAATTGAAAGGCCTAAGGTAGGATATGATGAAGACTTTCTTAGAGATTCATTGGACGAAATACCAAAACAAAGACAATAGGGTATTTGACAAGTTTTAGAAAACGATCTCACGTTATTTATTAATGTTTAAGGAGCCCATAAAAAGTGGATATTTTTAATTCTGTTGTTGTAAGTCGATAAAAAAAACTGAATAAAAAAATAAATTTTCAAGTTGCCGCGAAAACGTTTCTCTGGACATTATGGCATCTCACTGGTGTGTGATGTCACACGACTGTCATTAAAACGTCAAATGATACACTGTCACGTCACTTTGGATGCAAGTTTACTAGCGTGTGACGTCATTTTACTCTTGGCCAATCCCAGGCGTTTTCGGTCACGTGACCATGGAGGAAACAATAATTTCTATTTAATGATTTTATAGAAAAGTTATTAACTATTTGCTTTTTCAGAATTATAAAATCGCTAATATTATATTCATGTTAAATAGAAATTGTAACGATTGGTACATTATTTTCCATATTATCATTATACTAATAGCCAATTATACTAATATGATTGTGTTTGGTTTAGCCATAATATGTTTTATAGTTTTATGCATTTACTGCTTTGCAAAACTTTTATTTTTGTCGATGTTTTTTAAATGATGGTGAAATATAAAAAAGATAATATTGAAAAACCCATCTTATAGACTATAAAAAGAAAGGATCTAGAACAAAGAAAAGAAATCATGTGACCTTATTTTTCCCTCGTCGAGATAATCGTTAAAACTTTTCACTCTTTCACACTTAAGGCAAACTTTTTCATACTATCCAATCCAGTGTCAATTAATCTTAACTGTGAAAGGCGGTTACCATCAGAATGTTCTCGAATCTTCCTTAGATTCAACGAAAAACAAAGCTTCCCGTTTTTGGTATTGTGCCTTTATTGGCGAAAAACAAAATGTTTGTGTTCGCATTCGGGCTTATTATTTTCACCAAAACAATTGTTTATTGGCGGCACGTGGTCGAAAAATTAGCTTTCACGTGATGAGGGGGCAGTTTTGTAGGTAACTTGTTTTGCTGAGAATTTCGGTGGAGCCACTATCTGATATTGTTCCCATGTCTTATGTGTACTAGTCAATATTACTGCACTGAATCGTGATGATTGGTTAGTTTTTTGAGCATGCGATATTTTGAAAAGGAATTTTTATATTTGTTTGTGTCGGCCGTACAAAAACCAAAAATTTTTTTTTGAGTGTGTATGTTGTTGGTCGCAGATGACCTTTACAACGTCACCGGGTTTGGGGACGCGAGATCCTAAAGGGCACTCAAGCTGAGAATTGGCGATTGCCCTTTATAGTAAAGGTATTCCAGGCGGATGGCATCCTCCCACGGGGAGAGTCTCTTCTCCGTCTGGAGCCTTTAGACCACTCGAACATGAGGAGGCCGGCTCAACGAGGGGGCGTCTCTGAGACTTGGTCCTCGGCTCTAGCTAGCCGTTGTCGTGGACAGAAACCAAAGCAGTATTTGCTTTCATATCAATGATGCTTTTGCATTTTACCTCATAAATGTTTATTATAAAGGCGAAAGTTTGTGAGTATGTGAGTGTGTATGTTTGTTACTTCTTCACGTCTAAACGGCTGGAGCAATTTTAATAAAATTTGGTATGGAGTTAGCTGACACCCTAGAATAACACATAAGCTACTTATATAACGAAAAAATGTTAGGTTCCAGAGGGATTTTCAAGAAACTAAGTTAACGCAGACGAAGTCGTAGGCGATCTCTAGTACCTCATAAATGTTTACGCTATAACTATACCTTTCTTTCGGGTGCTAACTTTATTATCTACATACTACTAGAAATAGAATGAAATTGTTGTCGGCAATGAGCTGAAAACCTCTTAGAATAGTTTCCAAACAACTACTAACAACCAATTCGTATTGACACATGAATGAAATGCCACGATAAAAACGCCTTTGAGCTTTGCCAGCTCATAAACGAGAAATGACATGACGTTACAATATGTAGGCAAATTGAATTTTTGTTACTGAACCGTGTTTAACTTGAAGCTTGAATATATGTATATTATTATCTTGTATGATTGTACAAAACTCATAAATACGATCAAAAGGATCTTATGTTAATAAATACTGAAGTTTCCCTGAATCTTGTGAAACAAATTGCGATCAATATTCTGGCGGGGGATTGGAAGAATCAATCCTTTAAATTATACAGAACGTTCCGTTGAATACAAACTTAATCTTTCCAGGCTCTGGTTTTTGCACTTAACTTCACTTGAATATATAAAGAAACCGAGATAAACTTAATGTTGGAGAGCGAACCCGCTAAGTCTTTAGGGAGAAAGTTGAAATTGAACAAGCAACACTTTGGAGTGACCTCTTTGCTCGTTGTAAGCGTCTTTTGTAGGTACTATACCTTCTTTAAAACGTGTTTAGTCATTTCCAAAAAAAGTCGTGAATTGATATTCGAAAGAAGTAGGCAATAATGTATATTTATCAAATAATGAATCAGACTGCGCTGTCAAAACAACTTACTCAAATGAAATATATTAATAAAAACCAGGGTTTTATTAACCCTAGATAGCTAACCCTCGGGTGTACTCTGTTTAAGCTAACCACCCGTCTAAATAATGGTTATTATTTTTTTTAATTTTGAATAAAATAATTTAATAAATCGGCCACACTCTTACATTTTTGTTTTTTTTAAATGATTGTTAGTAAAAATTCATTTTGTTAAATGACATTTAAATTACTTATAATATTAATAAAATTATAATAACTTTTCGTAGACCTCTAAATTTTGACATGCAAAATCAACGATAAATGAAAATATAACCATTAGCTTTTTTTTGCTTTATATGGGACGTAGGAACATTAAAAGTAATCAAAACAGAAAAAAAATATTTCTCTTTAGCGCAAGTAAACCAAAAATCAACTTTATTTTCACCACATATCGCAACGTTATATGCAGTTGGCACACATCGATGGCTCAATAGTTGAAGTTAAGCAACTTTTGCAGTGGTCGGTCATTAGATGGGTGACCAAAAATTTATTATCTCGAGCTCCTCCGTGCTTTGGAAGGCAAGTTAAGCCCTTGTTGCTGGCTTGATCTGCAGTCTTTAGCACCCTCCAATCCGCACTGGGTCCGCGTGGTAGGTCATGGCCCAATCTCCCTATTCCATCCGAAGGGAAGACCTGTGCCCCACCTGTGCAGTTGGGACTTTTCCATTTTCACCACCCACCAGTGAACTTCTCTTCAAAGCCAGTTTGAAGAGGAGTTGACTGGTGATCATGACTGGAAGATGGTTGCATTGAAAGAACGCTCCTGGTGTTCTCTTTCACTTGGGTTGGCAATTTGGCATCGCGATTTTACTTATTCTAGATTTAGGCTAAATCCTAAAGCCAGGGCTCTACAAGTTGGACTTACGTAGTTTTATCTTAAAATGTCTGGGCGAGATTATTTTTTCTCTCTGCATAAGACAGACGGTAAAGCTAACCACCCTTAGCAACGACGGGCAAAAGTCAAGTACCTCAAAAACTATGACACTTATCTGTCTTCAGCGTGCGCCGCTGCAACATGCTCCCCGGTGTCTGAATTGGTAGCCGAGATAACACGTTCGGCCGCGGCGTCAAAAAAATACAGCGATATTTTTCGCACTGTCGACAAACCCCTCTTCCCCAGTGGGCACTTTGGGCAAGTGCCTAGGGCCCCGCGATCGATAGGGGCCTACCTCAGATCAATACAAAGTCCCTAGTTCCTGTAAGATCACCAAACGGGGGTCATAGGGGCCCCATTATACTAATATGCCCAGGGCCTCCAATAGGTCAAAGACGGCACTGACTGTCGAATCGCCGGAGGTTAGCTATTTAGGCCTAAAAGAAACGCGAAAAAAATTGCTAAAGAAGACGCAAATAATTGAATCAGATCGCCATTCTATCTTCCTGTCCCTGACTGACAAGTAGATATTTCGATAACAAGACAAATAAATTATAACGAATTCAACAATGGTGCTTAATCAGTTCAATAATAAACAGTAGAGATACGCTTACAGAATTGTAAATGAACAGTATTGAGTAAAGAAGCTGAAACCCATTATTTTTGCCTCATTCCTCTGAATTTAGACATATATAATACAGAAAACTGTTTTATTGTAGTCATTTAAGTTATTTACAGGATTGTTACCATGTACCGAAATATCGGAAACTCGCTAAAAACAAGGTACATGGTAACAATCCCGTAAATGACTTATATTGCTAGAAAACTGTTTTGTAACATAAGAATGTACCCATTAATGAAAATTATGATGTATAAATTTAACATAACTTAACTTCTTATATACACATACATTTCTGTATAAATTGAAATTCTAAAGTAATCTGTTAGACCTGCCTGGATTTCAGGTTGTTACAAATCAAATTATCCTTCGTTAGCAAAAACGAATTTCTGAGATAATCTACTTATAAATTTTAGATTTTCAGTCACATAGTGATATATTAGAATGAAACAAAAACCTTTTCAGCTCTTAAAAACGTTTTTTTAATTAGGAGACGTTTAAAACGTTTTCACTAAAAACGCATTGTAATAATAAGAAAAGCTCCCTGGACCGAGAAACCTCATTTTAATATGGCACTCAAAGAAGTTAATAAAACTCTAAAGGACTAATTGAGCCATAAAACACACTTATTAAAAACACTTAGCTAATATACGCAGCAAAAAGTTCACAAAAATGGGGGCAATAAAATATTTTAGCACAAAGGAATTCTTAACGAAACAGGTGTCCCGGAGGCCGATCTACGAAGGCGAATAGCTCCTTGTAAACCTTCAGGAAACTGTTAAATCTTGCGGCGTTACTGTAAGACATATATAACCATATCATTTTTATATATCGGATTCGCGAAATATGCCCTTCATATCTAAAGTAATTTCATAAACGTATCTCCTGACGATAAAAATGTAAAATATCGCACACTTGTAGCCGTCATGCGGGTTTTATTTCTCGGAAGATGTAGGTGGGATGCAAATTTTGGTTGTATGTATGTAGGTATAATTTTATGGAAGCCATTTTTTTTAACACTGTCCTTTTATTTCCTGTCGGAAGAAATTGTTTTGATAGGTACTTTCAAATTTGCTGAACAGGACGGTGTTTTCAGTAAACCCTAAATAATAGTTAAAAGCATATGAGCAGCTGGTGAACAGGACCCTTAGCACGAACCAATATCGAATTCGTATCGTTTGCGGGTCCGAAATGTCATTGTCAAATGTGTACTAATTTTTAGTTCTCGTTACGTACTTTGTGCCGCTGCTGTTCAAGTTTCCATACAAAATTTGACATTGACATTTCGGTTTGCAACCTATTCGAATTCGATAATGGTTTGTGCTAGGGGTACTGAACGGTATAATTACGCATCTGGTCAAACTCCTTTTTTACAGTCGGAGGTTTCAGGCCCGTTGAATTTGAATATCAAAAAAAAATCAATCATAATCGCCTAAAACAGTGTTAAAATTACTAAATATATAAATTAAAAACCATACCAAAAGCTCGCGGGAAGTATGTCATTCAGTTTTACACAACTCCCGTAAAATTTAATTTTATGTAATTATACCGTATTGTTCGCCACCTCCTCATATTGTTTTAAACTTCCATGGTCACTAACATTATAGTAATTAATGTTATTTACGGGATTGTTACCATGTACCTTTTTTAGCGAGTTTCCTATAACTCCGTGAACATGGCGCTTGCAACAGTGCTGTAATATCGGAAACTCGCTAAAAACAAGGTACATGGTAACAATGCCGTAAATAACATAAAGTACTTTAGTAAAAAGTAATATACCACGTATTTTAAATTATAGTAATATACAGTTTCACTTTAAATTAAAATTCGTTTAATTATTATTTTGCATTCTATAATGATACTTGGCATACGTCAAGTATAAACATTTTAAAATACATACTTGAAATATTATAAAATGTCAATCAATTGAATCACATAATTCTCATTTGAATTACAAATTAAATTGAAATTGTATTCTTAATTCTTAATCATTACAAACAAAAAGTAGCCACATATATTGTAGGTCACAAATACCTAGTCGACGGTCCCACGAAATAATCTAGATTAGATGGAATTTGATTTTGCGAGATTTGGAACTAAAAATGGCCTTTCATATCGGATAATACGCCAGTCCATAGGGAATCAACTTCATAGGATATTCCGCTTAAAGAAAATCAAGACCCAAAGTACATACCTAAAGTAATAAGTCCCAGCAAAATATTTTGTGATAAATTTCTCATAATTCATCAATCTTTATACAATACCCAGCTAAGAATAGCTTTACGAATTTAGGAGGTACTTAATGATTTCAAATCTATCCTATTTACCTTAGAGTATGTATTCGTTCGCAGCTGCCGTGTTAAAAGCTTTGCATGACTTCAAACTATTGAATAATTCGAACTTATTAACTGAGGTCACCTAACTACAGTTTGCGGTCTGTAATAGGTTTCGAGCGTGTATTATTTTTAAATGGCTGCCAGTTTTACTTGATATTATAATCGGTCTGATTTCTCTCAACATATTTTGCTTTGTGTTGGATGTTATTAAAATTTGTTGTTTATCAATTTTATCTGTTGGAGCTCGTTACCTCTCATTGTTTACTCTCGAATCTCGGGCTTCGTCGGTTTTAAGAAGTTCGAGACAAACGACTTGTTTAGGAACGGAAGCAGTGTAAATTTAATATTTCCTTGTAATTGAAAATATCGTCGGCAATTTCGTGTTTTGATATTCCTTGGTAATTCTTTATTTTCGCAGTACTCTTAGTAGGTTTGAAAAAATATGGATCTGGTTTTTTTGTTAATATTGGTACTTACGACACGAATTTGTTGCCAGGCTACATTAGAAAGAACGATAAGTGGAATATTAGGATATAGGAAATATTGGAATAACATATATGACGACAGTGATATGTATTGAGAAAACCACAATTTCTTATGCTTGTAAGCAAAAATATTCCAAGGAAGATAAAGAGTTGGGAATAATGAAGATACTTTACAAATGTGAAAAGAATCCGTACTTAACTTCCCGAACTAAATTAGTTCTAATATTGCAAATTTCTATCGTATCATACTATTATGGAGAAAAGTCAACACCTAAAATAATTAGAGTACATTTGACATTGTGGGTTACCTACAATGCGAAGAGATGGCGCTGCCTTCCAGCTTAAGGATAGGAAAATTTCGACGCGGCCGTCAGGGCCGCGGGTTCGAGTCCCGTTTGTTGCCTGGTCCGCGTGGATTTTTTTCTATTAAAAGTTTTCTTCAGATTTAAACATCTAGCAGTTAAATGCTTAAAAAATAAAATAAAAACTTAAAATAATTTCCAAAGGTCTCTCCTCTCCTTCAATAGACCTTCTTATCTACCGACGTGGAACATTTATCAACTAGTGTGTTCAATGTTTTTGTTTACTTATTTATAGTGAAAGAACTAACGTTACAGTATTCTGTAGTACATCCATGTACAGTGCAACCGTGCATTTTTGCAGGTCTGAAACTCAAATAGGTCGAAGCAATTAACGTCATTTACAAGTTTTCCGCACACGTTTACACCTTTCACACTTTTGCACAGTTTATCATCTCATATTATTTTATCTTTATCATTTAGTTTCAGATTATTAGTTATCAATCATTCAACTATGAAATCAATACTTTCTATAGAAACATCATCTAAATGTGTCCTTTCACATTTCATCTTTATGGTTCGCTAAACTAGAGGTACTCACCTAATGTATAATATTCACGCGACCTTTTCCCCATTTTAGCTTGATTTTCTGATGATTATCTCTTCTGTAATAGCTAGCTTTCGTTTAATTCTGTGATTTTGTGGCGTGAACCCAGGTATCTATAAAAAGATATAAGTAGTCTGTCTTCTGTTATTTAAACAAATCAAACTCTATCTTAATATAAACCCTCGTGTGTGCTAACAGAATCCCTAATTTGACTTTATTCTTTGTAATTATTACTGCTTATATTTGTCTGCAAGTCTTAAAGAGAAAATAGTTAAATTTGATTTTAGGTGAATATAACATCATTAAGGATAATGTGAAAACTATTCATAAACGTAGGACTAGTGCTCCGTCTCTTTCAGTAAACCAAAAGCTTTATACTCGTTCATCATTGTAAATACGTTCACCACATATTTGTTTAAGATAGATATGAGTGGTGCATGTGTATATGAGCGGTCACCAATCAAATAACTCGTGTCTGAAAGTATTGCTTTGTTTATCTTATCTAACTATCCACCAAAAGTGCTAACCTCGATGATGACTTTCTCTATCTAGAATAGATAAAAGTTGTAGCAACAAACACAGTTATCAAATTTCTATATCATAAACCCAGGCAACCTCCACTTTTTCAAACTTATGTGGATTCGTCCCTTAATTGCTTTCCCAAAGATAGATCGTATTTTTAAGTATCTATTCTGTCTACGCGCTCTAGGTATGCGCCTGCCAAGTTTTATGTCGACATAAAATATTTAACTGAAAAGTTTCAAAATAAAAAAGTTTGATTCTTATTAAGATTAGAAAATCCACGTCTTAATTATGACTTTACAACTTTCACGTAGTTGGAGTGCAAAAGAGACGGCAGCAAAAAATACAAAGGTTAGAAAAGGATAGATATAGGGTAGGTTTCAAATTGTCGCATTGCAATATTCGAGATTAAAAGTAACGCCCCGGTTGGCAGCAAAACTCACAGTACAGACTGCAACAAAAACAACTTAATGTTTGTAAATTGCGAACCTTTTCTTATTCGTTGTCTATTTTGTTCCGTGAAAAATATTTTCTAGCCTCTTCTTATTATAGGCCTTTTCATTTAATTGAAAAGTTTCTTAGAAATGTTATTTTATCATACCTTTCCCTTTGAAAAATATAACTTGACGCTGTTTTAGGTTTGTTTATTGTTACAATGTGTTTAAGCAAATTCAAAACTTCGGGATATACATTCATGGATATTCATTCGGGATTCGAGAGGTCCTGGGTTCGAATACGAGCATTTGTACTCCAGTCATGGATATAATATGTATTTATATATAAATATACTTATATATGTACAGTATATGTATGCCATCCGTTACACTAGCATCCCATAACACAAGCCTTGCAGTGCTTACTTTGAGGCTAGGCTAATTGGTGTGAGTGTTGGAAATATTTATTATATTTATTATTTATTATTATACACTTTTTTGGCAAAGATCAGTTTGTTTAACAAAAGTAAAATATTCTTTTTAATATTAGACGTAATAATAAGGATAATTTATTTATTTATTTATAATGGCACAATAACAGGCATCAGACAAAAAAAACAACACAAGTACAAAAAGACATGAAAACTATGGGCATGCCTGTGCCCAATTACAATTGTGCACAACATTTACAAACATAAATAGACATCGAACAAAAAAATGGTTGCCTGTAAAGTCGGTTTTACGGGCGAAGATTTTACGTGACAACGTCTTTTTCTCGGTAGAATATTTATTGATATGAATATAATTAAATTGCACAATAGGAACAAGGAATTGAATGAAAATAAGAATTGCACAAATTTTAACTATAGAAATATATTTTGTTTACTAAAACATTGTACATGTAAACTTAAACTTAACACGAGAGACTCATCGTAACGTTACCGAGCGTTACACTTTTTCATAAGTGACTCCCAGCCGCAACCTAATTTAAGACGTTGTCACGTCAAAAATAAAATATCTTAATATTATATCATTATAACAGAGTTAAATATTATGTAATTCACAAATATCTCAATTATAATAGGCTTTGCAGAGAGGGGAATAACTTTAATTTTATAATTTTTAGTGTTCAGCACAAATTTTAAACAAATTTATAATTAATAAAAATACTTTTTTAACGATAAAAGAATTGCTACCAGAAAATCTGGCTGCAGCGTATTCATACATTTCTAAAGGCCGCGTGGAACTAATAAATGGCATCATTAAATTTAAAGCTGCTCGGTTATGGTTGAAAAACGTACATGTGGAATCTTTTTTGCTGACCATGCTCGCCGGAGGTAGAATTTCCAGCGCGCGCCTCTCAAAAAATCCTACACATCGCAGTTCTGTAAGACCACCTGAATTTCAACACCGACTACCGCTACGGGCAATTTTCTCTTGGATTCCATACGATATGGAAATTTCCAAAATAGGTTTTTCTGAAAACCGTAAAGGTTTACTTCGATTTGAATCTATGATTTTGTTAACGGCTTTTTGATCCAATTAAATTTACTAACAAGTCCACGTATGTTGCGATGCGATGAGTTAATCGTCATTTTTTGGTATTTTCATCTCGTTTTGTTTATAGTGAGACAAATTTTAAATATTAAATATTATCTTATTCAAAAGCTACTTCTACATAATTATATCGCTCTAAGATACCAATAGTTTCTATTTAAAAAACAAAAAAGAAAAGAGTGACTTCAAGATTAACTGTAGAAGGATCTGAATAATACTTTTATTTAAATATCCAAAAAAGTACAAAAAGAATGTTTTCTCATAGATTCCGAAGTTTTCGCTACAATTGTAAGGCGTTGTCCTAATTGATCAAACATAATAATTCTTAATAAAGATAATTTGATTCGACCGAAAAAAATTCGCAGTAACTTTCGATAATGGCGCATTCTATTAGTAGTACCATAGATTTATTATATTTTTATACAGAGGCCACTGAAAGCGTCTTTTCTGATCTCCCAGGATACATTTCAGTGCCCTCACAATGTATATAACAAGATAAATTAAAACATCATTAGGTCTTGATCAATCGTGAATATGTCTCGAGATTATGAAAAGCGTATCAAAAGAAGGCTACGAAGTACACAAAATATATAGAAATAAATATGAAAGCCCTTTCAGCGAGTGATCTGCGTAAAAAACGGAATGCTGAAATTAATTTCTTTCTTAAGCTCTATCGAGAGGAGTCTGAGAATCGGGACGGTGGCTAAAAATACGCCTCAGACTCCTTTTATAACATCGCCTTCGCCATCGGAGAAATTTTACGAGTGGTTTAAACGTACAAGATTGACGACGTCGATATTTCTTTATGAAAAGTCAGAGCAAATTACTTGAATCGTACTAATCTCGAATAAAATCTTGATAGCTCGAACTGTGTCCCTAATTCTGAGCAGTCTAACTTGCTTGGAAGTACAGGGTAGTTTTGTAAAATGCTAGCTAATTCCCCAAAAAGACATTTACGACCATACTTTTTTTTATTCACACACGCAAAATTAGTCTTTGACAGAAGAACCTAATATACCTTATGTATATAAATTCCGAAGAAGTAGTATTTTTTTGAAAGCAGAACTAAGGCGCAGTGCACCCCTGGAGAGGCGCGGCAACTCCGAGCGCAGCCAAGAGCCACGGAGCGGCGTGCGGTGACTTTGGGCGCGGCCTAGAGCCACAGAGCGGCGCGCGGAGACTTTGGGCGCGGCCTAGAGCCACAGAGCGGCGCGCGGCGACTTTGGGCGCGGCCTAGAGCCACAGAGCGGCGCGCGGTGACTTTGGGCGCGGCCTAGAGCCACAGAGCGGCGTGCGGTGACTTTGGGCGCGGCCTAGAGCCACAGAGCGGCGCGCGGAGACTTTGGGCGCGGCCTAGAGCCACAGAGCGGCGCGCGGCGACTTTGGGCGCGGCCTAGAGCCACAGAGCGGCGCGCGGTGACTTTGGGCGCGGCCTAGAGCCACAGAGCGGGGCGCGGCGACTTTGGGCGCAGTCTAGAGCCACAGAGCGGCGCGCGGCGACTTTGGGCGCAGTCTTGAGCCACAGAGCGGCGCGCGGCGACTTTAAGCGCGGCCTAGAGCCACGGAGCGAAATAGTCGCTCGCCGACTTTCGTGGTCTGTGTGCCGCTTGTGTATTATTTCATGTTTGCCATGAAATTTTAAAGTTAAATTGTTAACTTCTCAGTATCTCCGCCGCGCCTCTCCCGGTGTGCGCTGCGCCTTAATATCTGATTTGGGCTAATAGGCCACTGGTTATATAAGTACGACAAGATAAACTATTCCTTTCTCTTTCACTGAGCAATTGGTCACATTTGTTTCACACAAAACAGAATCTTGCGTTAGTTTTGCTCAGCTTGCTAAATATTTTGATTCCGTCGACGGGGACCCAATATTTGTGCAAACCTTTTCATGTGTGTCAAATATTTGCGAAGGGAGGGGTGGGGTTGTGTCGCGAGGGGTAAGCGGAGGGGCAAACTTGGCACGGTAGCATTTTTTTTGACGTGACTACACAATTCCGTAGTGTTGTGTATATTTTTTTTCGTCTGTTTGTACACACGCGTATTTCAACTCGTTTGCTATCGAATTTTCGGCTCGTTCGCGTTGGTCGTTACTATTTGCAAATACTACTTTATTTCGCTTTCATGTTGTGAACTAGGACGGAAGTATAATGAAAATTTAGGATTCTACAGCTGCAATATTCCAGCTTCTATAATTGTAGAAAAACCTGTCGTTGGTCAATTAAGTAAATTTTAAATAACATGCAGCTACGGAACCTTACACTGCGCGTGGCACGACACGCACTTGGCCGGTTTTTTGTAACTCTGTAAACGCAAATAAATATTATTCTAATTTCTATATTGGTGTCGATTCTGGTATGATGCTGTAAACTTAAAACTAAATTTAAGAACAGTCCCTATTCATTCTGTATAGAGAATGACGAAAAGACTTTTGTCTTTCGAAGGTAGCTCGACAAAATTAAATTAAAAAAAAAACATTATTCTGACGAAACAGACCTGAAAAGGCTACAAAACGTCAATAAGTAAATAAAGTTTCGTGCATTAACCCGTTAAAACTAGTTTTATTTATTTGACTTTCAAGTTTGTCAAGTTTAACTTTGGGTTAAGATAATCATGCCATAATCGATACCATTATAATTAGATGGGATTATGTTAAAATCTTGATCTCCAGGAGCTCGACGGTGCAGGTGGTAAGCGCGTTCGGCTGCGGTCGTTGAAGTTAAGCAACTTTCGCAGTGGTCGGTCATTGGATGGGTGACCAAAAATTTACTATCTTGAGCCCCTGCGTGCTCCGAAAGGCACGTTAAGCCGTTGGTCCCGGCTGCATCTGCAGTCGTTAGCGCGCACCAATCCGCATTGTGCTCGAGTGGTGTTCGTGGCCCAATCTCCCTATTCCATCCGTAGGGAGGGCCTGTGCCCCAGTAGTGGGGACATTAATAGGCTGATGATAATGATGATGTTAAAATCAAACAAAGCCAAAAATCAACTAAAATTGTTGTTACTAAGTTAAAAAAAAAGTAATGATGATAATGATGATGTTAAAATCAAACAAAGCCAAAAATCAACTAAAATTGTTGTTACTAAGTTAAAAAAAAGTAATACCTAACTCGTTATTTATATCGAATGTAGACCGGGATTTGGAAAAAAAAAGATACCCACGCGAACACAAGTCAACCTCTCACAAAGAGATGCAGTGAACACAATCACTCACAGATCGTTTGAAAGAGCTCGTGTCGAATCGCCACCGATAGATTTTGGATTCGATCGATTCACATTTTATAGCTTTTACAACCCGTACAGTAATATTGTATCAGTTCAAAGCACGTGTCATGATTTGATGGCGGGTCGACGCTTTCGTTTCTAGCGTTTAAAGTTAGCTTTGAAACTTAGAAATAACAAGAGGTCCCCTGAGATTAGGTTTACCATATCTCAGGATTTGTCCTGAGATTATAGGATTTTTGGACTCTTCTCAGGATTGCTCCTGGATTTTGCAAATCTCTTGAAATCTCAGGATTTTTTGAATATTCAATAAAATACAGCTAAAGTTTTAAAGATCTGTTTAATAAAACATAAACAAACTAAAAATAATAATTGCACAATTAAAATCAGTACTTATTTATCCAAGTAGAAACTAGATCAATTTTATCATACTTAATATGTGATGATACATTTTTAAGTAAGGGTTTTTCTTTAATTATGGATTTATAAAATGCCCCATGAATTAAAAGTATAAGCAGCATGTATATAAACGTTAATATTACGACTTTTCTAAATTGTTAAGTACGTTTGAGAGAAAATTATGAAACTGTAAAAATCTCAGGATTTTTCAATGGAAATCCAGCCTTTTCTCCGGACTCTTGATTTTTTCATCTAGTAACCCTACCTGAGGTTTCACCCGCGTTAATTTGAGAAAAGGAAATACGCTGTCTCGGACCTTTTTTGTAGAACTTATATTACAATTGCATTATACATGATTTTTGTGTAACTTTAACCATTTACGCAGTAATGAAAGCTCTGAAATGGAAACAAAATCTCAAATGGAAGTCGCAGAGGGCTGCTAGTTAGCTCATACTATTATTATAAATGCGGAAGTGTGTGTCGTTCTGTCTGTTACGTCTTCACGCTTAAACCACCGAACCAATTTAGATACAATTCGATATAGAGAAAGTTTGAGTCCCGGAAAAAGACACAGGATACTTTATATCCTATAATATAAAATTCTCGTTTCACGGTGTGAGTAATTGAACTACCCCGAAACGGCTCGACCGATTTTCGTGAAAATTTCACTGGACCTACTGGTCTGAGAATCGGACAACATCTATTTCTACATCATCATCTATTTAAACATCTATTTTTCATCCCCCTAAATGTTAAGTCCACCCTTAAATTTATAAATTTTTTTGGACATTTTTTTTTGTTTTTATTTTTTTATGATACATCATACAAAAATACATATAACCCTAAATTTTCACCTTTCTACCAGCAACTCCTATTTTTTTGTGGCTGTACGAAGTTCGCTGGGACAGCTGGTATTCTATAAAAATCAACGTTTAAAGGGATGAAAAGAGAGGTAGAAATTTCTATGGGACACCAATTTATCCACGCACACGAAGTTCTTCATAAATACGAGAAAGTTGATACTATTGTATTCACAACACTGAAATAGTTGCAAACAAAGTCTCGGAGGCGTGCTCGTGTGACAAAAAAAAAGTTCTTATTCGATTTTGGCTAGCGTCGCCCTCAAGCGACTAATTTGTCGCCAACAATTTATGTGGCGTGCGCGTTTCCATCGCACGAATGACGTGTCGTGTTTGAGTGGTCAAACGATTAAATAAAACTATCTTACAATTTCATGGGTGCAAGTGACTTTTTTTGTTTAGAGTACTTATTATTATTGGACAAAAGACACAATCGTCTTTCTCCAATGTTTCCCTTTTCTGTATATTATAATTCATTGAAATTGCCTTAGTGATTGTGACAGAATTATCTTCGCATCAAAGCTAGCCTAGCTCTCTTAATTATACTGTCGGTAACAGGAAAAGTTATTCATAAGTTCATTCGAGTTATTAACTGTATTTCTTGCTTTATCTCTCTTGATACGAAAGTTTTATAACCAGTTGAGTAATTTTGACTTTGTGGTAACTGAATGTGTGTTTAAGTGTCGCGGGCGCAACAATCAAAACCAACCAACTTAATCACGGCTTATTCAGTAAATACAAACATGCAGAAATACACCATAATACACACTTCGATACTTTAAAAAGGCTAATATTTTTATTTCAATGGAATGTTATATCTCATTGTTATAACCACTCCAAAGAAATTTTAATGAGGAAGGGAACCGTGTTACAGAACTCCACTTACACTTACCTTTATTTATGCAATTCGATATACCTTTACCCCCATATTATTAACAATTAAGGAATTAAATCTAAAGAAAAGTTTACTAGAAAAAAATCCACGCGGATCAGGCAGCGGACGGGACTCGAACCCGCACCTTTCGCAATCCGGGCGAATGCACTGACCATTATGCTACCACGGCCCTATTAGCCGCGTCGACATTTTCCTAGCGTTAAGCTGCAAGGCAGCGCCATCTCTTCGCATTGTAGGTAACCCACAATGTCAAATGAATACTTTTTCAAGTATTAAACATTTGAAAGAAGAAATAGCAATTATAGTTATGATTTTTATTTATTTTTAAGCATTTAACTGCTAGATGTTTAAATCTAAAGAAAAGTTTACTAGAAAAAAATCCACGCGGACCAGGCAGCGGACGGGACTCGAACCCGCACCTTTCGCAATCCGGGCGAATGCACTGACCATTATGCTACCACGGCCCTACGGCTAGATGTTTAAATCTTAAGAGATTTAAACATCTAGCAGTTAAATGCTTAAAAATAAATAAAAATCATAATTAAGGAACTAGCTTAGACTAGTTACGCCATGTTTTGTTCATATCACTCAAATATCATTTGTAATTAAATTGAAAAGAGACAAAACATTGAGTAACTAATCCAAGCTTATTCTCCGTTTATTAATAAGAGGGTTAGTATAAAAGATTCACACGAAATCAGGCAGGGAGAGTTATAAAAAACCGAATATTTTTATCAAATAAAAATTGAGAGACGAGATTTTTTTCGTATGTAAATGCAATGGAAACAAACTTCGCACAGCCGTTGCACCGAGCGCCATACGTCACGCGTCCCGCCATCGCTCATAGCGTTAACATCGTTAGCGATAACGAATAAATAACATAAACGATACGGTATCAGCTATTTCTCGCAACGTTGCCTGCTTAAATGACCATATCGCACGCGTAGTAAACACACACGTTTTAGTTCAAATAACGCACAATTATAATTACATGGTCAGTGAGTACGAACAATCGTGTTACAATTAGGGTTGTGGCGATAAAGATTTATATGCTGCTCAATTAATTAAATTATAGTCGGGTTTCAAAAAAGTCGTTTTAAAACATAATAGTTTTTTTTTAATTTAAACAACAACAATAATATAAACAATTTCACATTATAAAACTATAAAATACACTAACTATAAACAAATAAGTCTCTATCTTATTACATAATTACTATATATAATTAAAATATAAATACTAGAACAATAAAACTAAAACTAAAAACCTTAAAACATAAAATTAATAACTAAAATATATTATTAAAAGGAGTCCCTTTAGGCAAGGATCCGAAGATACTGGCAGCGTTACCCCTTTGAATGCCTAGACTAATTCTTTGTCCGAGGTAGCTGCCAGCTCTTCGGTCTCCTGTGACGTCGAAAAACCTTTTTGCTATTTCCTTAAATAGCCTTAAAGCGCTAGGACCCTACGGACCAAGGGTCTCGACACCGAATGGGACAAAATCATATTCGGAGCCTAGACCCCTGTATTTGCTTGCTTTTGATTTTTCAGCCGCTTCACAAGCCGCACCAGCTCTGTAGTTGGTTCCATGTAGATGGGAAGGGGCCAGCGTGTCTGAACAGGTTGCATCCCATACCAGCACCCGACCCAAATAAACAATAACCAATATAATACATAATAGTGTTCTTCTTAATCTCATTTATCCCTTTTATTTGATAATCAAATTACGAAAGTGCAAACAATAAATAGTGCGCCATTTCGGACAGTCCGCCATATTGGATTTAGAATGACGTCAATTAGCTAACCACGTTTATACGTGAAATGCTAAATTTCAAATTTGAATATAGAAAATTCAGTTGCAAACATACATTACAAACATTGAAAGTTGAATATGAGCTTTTAAATGAAACAAGGATTCCTGCTACGTATCTAAAGATAGCGCCTATGAATATGAAATTGACAGTAAAGAAATTCTACATCTTGCTAATGAACTTTTGAGGACTCGCGTAACAAGTTATTATACTTGAAAAGATGTTATATAATGGAGCAGCTTATACGATAATTTCAATCAAACTTAATTAAAAAGACCATTAAAAATCATATTTTAATGTAAAGTTGCATAAAATCAAAGTTATCCTAATATAATAAGTATTATATATAAATAAGTACCAACTTCAAATCTGTTTAACATAATGTTACCAAATTAATTGATTTAGCATCGAGACATTGATTTCAGTACGATGAGTTCCAATATTTCTGAAACAGGCTTTTCACTTGAAAACTCATGCTATGTACGCTTCAGTTAGTACGCAAAGACGTGACCTCTGGCACTTCGGAATAGATAATACACTGTTTTTTTAACAAACAATCTCGGATTTTTTTTTCTATTCCATTTAACTTGACAGAAAAAAGCAATAAAACAAATGCACATACGCTACACAACACGAACACAGGTACATAAACATACACACTAACACACACACATACACACACACTCACACACACACACACACACACACACACACACACACACCGGTTAATGCTTTACCTAGGTACTTTTTTTTTTAATTATTTTTATATAATTTTTATTTAGTGGTTTTAAATTATTGTAGCTCTAAAGTGACAATAGTGGGGAGAGCACTGTCTTCTGGTCCTCAGGGTAACCTTTTCCAGAGGACAGGGTTCACATTATCATGTACTAAAATGTAAAGTGGTTCCAATAAATTATTATTATTATTATTAAATGTGATATGGGTAAATTCCAGCCTCTTTTAAGATTTTCTTGATCGCTGTTGAAGTGCACCAAACGCTTCTCAAAAACTTTTATAATGGGTACAGCGAAGAAATGGAATTTGCCTGCCTGCGTCTGTGTCAAAGTACATAATTCGAATATAAGTCATAGTGATTAGGTTCTTTCTCGGTAAACTTCCTGCACCGTAGGTCCTATCTCTGCTCTCGGGTTGGATTGAGGATCAAAAGCTTACATTACTAATAACAAAAAAAACGTGTGCGTCTCGGGACGCATGGCAATGGGATTGGAAGGTGTAAAGGGGATTCGAGGGTGAAAAGGGATTGGAGGGTGAAAAAGGATTGTAAAGTGATAAAGAATTGAAGGGTGAAAAGGGATTGGCGGGTAAAAAGGGATTGGAGGGTGAAAAAGGATTGTAAAGTGATAAAGGATTGAAGGGTGAAAAGGGATTGGCGGGTAAAAAGGGGATGGGAGGTCGGTAAGATGGGTCTGCGTATACTCTGGTACTTGGGCGGGCTGTGGCGTCTATCTCCTTCGCGGCAAAGGCAAGCCAGGCAGACTGGCGCCGTAAAATGTTATTTTTTTAGGATGAAACTGGCACCTAATGCACAGGTTAATCCTATATTTTTAGGAATCAGGGTCCCTTCTGTTTATTTATCCAATAAAGATTAATTATTATCATAAACATTATTAAGCCTTAATTTGTATTATAATAACTTTGGTGCAAGTAGTCTTAGGGGTTGTTTTAAATTCAGCTGAGAAATGTTATAAATAAATATTTCTAACTACAACAATTAGCCTCTAGCCACAAAGCAAGCACTGTAAGGCCAACGAAACACCGCTCATAATTCTGTTATTACTATAACAAACCAACAATTATCTAGCAACAATACTATGGTCAAACAAAACTCACAATAAGTTATACTTAATCCATTGCAATAGCATCAAGTAACATAATAATGTTGTACGCAAACACAACTACTGTTTGTAGTCCGGTGCAGTGTAGAAATTAACCGCTTAACTTAACCGTAGCTTACAATTAAGTACTATAAACTAGTCTTGTACTACCACCGCCTAGCGTGAGTTATTATAGTTAAACCTGCAACCGTGTAAATTCATACTGTTGTCAAATTTAACTTGTTTTATTAGGCAATAGAGTAGTTCATCATCATCATCATCATCAGCTTCTTAATATCCCCACTGCTGGGGCACAGGCCTTCCCTATGGATGGAATAGGGAGATTGGGCCATGACCCACCACGCGGGCCCAGTGCGGATTGGTGGGTGCTAACGACTGCAGGTGCAACCGGAACCAACGTGCAAGCTAAACGTGCCTTCCGAAGCACGGAGGAACTCGAGATAGAATTTTTTGGTCACCCATCCAATGACCGACCACTGCGAAAGTTGCTTAACTACAACGATCGCAGCCGAACGCGCTAACCACCTGCGCCATCGACCTCCTCAAGTATAACAAACTACAATAAAGTAGTTAAACTCTAGTTATATTTTTATTAAGCATTTAACTTCTTTATGTTTAAATAAAGAAAACTTTACTAGAAAAATATTTATGCGGACCAGGCAGCAGCCGCGCTATCCGGGCGAATGTTTATGATTATAAATAAATATATGTATGTATGTGTGTGAATGTGTATGTATAGTTTTTTATTTGACCGATAAGCTGACAGCTACCTCGGGCAAATAATTAGTCTAGCTATTCAAAGGGGGAACGATGCCAGTATCTTCGGATCCTTGCCTAAAGTGACTCTTTTTAACAATGTATTTTAGTTATTATAAGGTTTGGCGTTATACTAAAATTGATTTATTTTAAAGACACTTTTTACAGAGTATTTAAGTTATTTATATGTAAGTACCTATGTATGAATGTGTAATTATATATATACTAGCAAACCAGTGAACCAAATGTTCACCAAAACCTGATTTAAAAAAAATGTATTTAATTAATTGAGAACTACGGAGATATTGTGTGGTTTCGTTTGAAATTCGTGATTTCTCGAAAACCGGAAGTGCTACGTTACTCAAATCCGGTTTGTAGTCTTATCAGACTATTCTTAACTTATAACTTAAATATTCTCTTTATCTATCTCTTACGGTTTGGCCGCTGAAACAGCACCACAGACAGACATACGGACGGACTTGTCTAATAGATAAGAGATGACTACTACATATTAATATTAGTTGATCTTTTTGTAATTTCCACTTTAGTTCTGCACCCTACCACTAATTGTCGACCTCCTTGGCCGAGTGGTTTGTACACCGGGTTTCATGGTGTCGCCGACTCGAGAGGTCCCGGGTTCAAATCCCGGTGGGGGCAGATGTTTGTGTGATGAATACGAGCATTTGTACTCCAGCCCAGAGGAGCTCAATGGCGCAAGTGGTTAGCGCGTTCGGCTGCGGTCGTTGAAGTTAAGCAACTTTCGCAGTGACTGGTCATTGGATGGGTGACAAAAAATTTACTATCTCGAGCTCCTCCGTGCTTTGGAAAGCACGTTAAGCCGTTGGTCCCGGCTGCATCTGCAGTCGTTAGCATCCACCAATCCGCACTGGGCCCGCGTGGTGGGTCATGGCCCAATCTCCTTATTCATAGGGAAGGCCTGTGCCCCAGCAGTGGGGACATTAATAGGCTGATGATGATGATGATGAAATACTAAATTAGGTATATAGGCTATCTAGTAGATTTGCGAACCCATGGCGTAGCTTTTGACTTTCGAGAGGTTCGAATCCCGGTGGGGGCAGATGTTTGTGTGATGAATACGAGCGTTTGTACTCCAGTCATGGATGTTTAATATGTATTTCTATATGAATATACTTATATATGTACAGCATATGTATTCTATCCGTTACCCTAGTATCCCCTAACACAAGTCTTACAGTGCTTACTTTACGGCTAGGCTAATTGGTGTGAGAGTTGTAAATATTTATTTATTATATTATTATTATTTATTAATTATTTACAACACCTTATAGTTGACTGTAAAGTTAACCAGCTTTCCACTAAGTAAGTCGGACTCCTCGGTATCGAAATCCACAGCACTTCTATGCCACACTTAATTGAAAAAATAAAGCGGTCCTCTTCCAAAAATATCCCAACGATAATAATATACGAGAGCCAAAAAAACATCCCTAGCAAACGTTATTTCTTATCTACCACGATAAGCTCTGAGATGCGAGCGAAAAAAAATACAGGACACAACAAAATGAGCCGCGCGACTCACGTTTCGCTCGTTAGAGTTTCTCACATCTAATCATTTAATAGGCATATACAGACCCGTCTTTCCAAGTGGGCACATTGGGCAAGTGCCCAGGGCCCTGTAGGGGCCCACCTCAGATCAAATACAAAGTCCCTAGTTCTTGTTAGATCACCAAACGGGAGTCTAAGGGGCCCTATTATCCTAATATGCCCAGGGCCTCCAATAGGTCAAAGACGGCACTGGACACATACATAAATATTTAGGAATTGCAGGGCACACTATGAATGAAAAGAAAAAGTTAAAGTGTTAAGAAGTGAGGAGTTCGATGGCGCAGGTGGCTAGTGCGTCCGACTGCGATCGTTGAAGTAAAGCAACTTTCGTAATGGATTGGTAACTAAAAATCTTCTGTCTCGAGTTCCTCCGTGCTTCGGAAGGCACGTTAAGCCGTTGGTCCCGGCTGCAGTCGTCTGCAGTCGTTAGCACCCGCCAATCAGCACTGGGCCCGCGTGGTGGGTCATGGCCCAATCTCTCTATTCCATCCATAGGGAAGGCCTGTGCCCTGATGATGAAAGCGTTAAGAATCTTATTGTATCGCCAATGATGCAAATATTGCAAAATTACATGTTAAAAAGGTGGAAAATAATCTTATAAGTTGGTAAGTGGCCACCAAACCAAAAATTTAATATCGCTCGTGCCAATGTCTACCCTGTCCCCAATCCCCTACCCCGTGGAGACCTAGAACCTTACTCACCGACAGAAACACAACACCGATACAAGGTAGTGTCATTTTACTGTGATCTTCTGTAAGGTGGATGTTAGTTCCCCAGACGGGTGCTCCATTACGAGCTGTAAACTCGCTAAGCCCTCTCTTTTTCGTTTCATAAGAATCTTATCCTATTGTCATTGATGAAACTATTGCAAAAATAGATAAAAGCAATTAAACAGACACTTTAAGTAACATTGCCAGTTTTCTTTAGCGTAAGACAAAGACAATTATTCCCATAAAACTTTAATCACTAACAGAAACAAGACACCATCAAATAGTAGATTTTACTGTGAGATTCAGTGAAGTGGAGTTCACAGACGAATATTCCAATTTGAGCAGCAAATACGCTATACCTTTCTGATTTATTGTAACAATTTCCTTTACTGATTTCACTTTCATGCGAATCTAAGTATTAATATAAGTTGCTTTGGATGAATCTCAAGATAATTTCGCATTTTTCTTGTTATACAAATTGTTCCGTTGGATTCATATATTATTTAATATTAGAGATGTTGAGATAATTATGTTGCGCCGTAGGCGTAATAAATCGTAAAGTTTTCAATAAGCGTCCCTTATATGTGACATTCCTTTTGACTTTTTCCCTTCAAGGAGATTTTTGTGTTTATTGGCGGTAAGCAGCTTATTTATTTTTTTATAATTAATGTAAGGCACGTGAAAAACATTATTTCCTTAATAAATACCTATTGTGTAAGATCCAGATTTACAAACAGGTTTTTTTTTATTTATTTCACAGGCGGCTAAGTTTGATCAATATCCCCCATAAGCAAAATGATTTTTGCTGTTTCACCTTTGACTATTATTATCAGTTTTTATATATTTTCTCATTTTAATTTTAAGTCTTTCTTTGATAATTAAATTTTATCGTGACATTTTGAAATACCTAAAACGCTATAGATAGCTTACCGCCCCAACATTTAGGACAAAAATAATTTATTGTGATTATCAGGAAACTTTGCCTTGGACCTTCTTTAAGCCTTTCACCAGATTCATTTTAAAAATTTAAAGGGGGAATTCTCGCAAAATTAAGCTGAGAAACTTGTCAAAGAATTAGTCACGGGTAACTTTAGGATGTTTTCCTTGGGATGATAAGCACATTACTTAACAAACGCTTTGTTAGAAAAAAGGCGCTGTGCCATCCCGCCCAGCAGCAGAATGAAATGAGATTTTGCAAGGACAGGTTGAAAAGCTTTTGTGTAAAACGGGAGTGAGTTTAATGTACTTAGATGACAGTATTATGTTTGATCAACAAAACAAAATACATTAGTGTTTGGACTTTGCAGGAAATGTTTGTGTTCATTGTTAAAGAGACCTTGTGAAATCAATGAGTGTGGACTTTATTCTGGTGACATAATTTGGACTCACTGGATGCGGTAAGCACAGGACAAGAGAGGTAGGGCATAGCGGATTTCCCGGTCGAATTTGAGCGCCCGTCTGTGGAATTAACATCCCCCTTACAGACTACAGTAAAATAACACTATCTTTTGGTGGTTTTGCGTTTCTGTCGGTGAGTAAGATTCCAGGGTACCTCGGGGTTGGGGATTGGGTCAGGGTAGGCAACGGCCCAGGCGTAACAAGCGGCGACTCATAACTGGACCCCGCAGTTACGCCTGGAGGGTGAGGGGTAGATCGGGGAGTTGGTTTACCTGGTAGGTACGGGAGCTGGTCAGCTGGCTAGCCGCTCAGACTGCGGTCCGTGAGACTAGTCAGGTGACGCTGCGAACGGAGAAGCCCAAGATCGGCTAAAGCGGATGCGGACCAAGCTGCCGGTCGGAGGCGGGGTGGTTTGACGTATGCCACGCTTGCGTGAGTGCACGTCAAAGTATACCCGTACCGACTAGCGGCCCTCGGGCTGCTCGCCGCTTGCCGAATGCACCACGCAATTACCTGAGTCGCGAGGGTTTGTGAAGAGCAAACCAACGTGGCGTTGGTCGTGGATATAATACATATTTTCTCCCCGTAATCGAAAAAAATAGGGTAGGCAACGGTGAGAGTGAATTTTTTTGTTAGCAAGCGCTTATAGGCTATGGTGGCCGCTACCATCAGGTGGGCCAAATGCTTGTTTGCCAGCCTTAACATAACAGAAGTTGAATGTGGAAATCCCTAAAAGAGGCTTATGTCCTGCAGTTGGCGTCCATTAGCTGATGATGAAGAAAAGTTTTTGGCATGCCACCAGACATTTATTGTTACCATAGAATGAAATGTGTACTAATGCATCAATGTGTAGATGATGTTTTCATATTTGTTACTTAAACCTTCACTACTTCTTAGTAGACATAATTCTAGTATCATCCTCTTTCTTAGTATGCATCTTTGTTCTTGCTTATGAATTATTTAATCTCTACAACTATGGAGTTTGAAGGTTCCCTCCGCGTAAGAGCGGAACTTATCAAAAGTTGTTGTAGATTTTGCGAAGTTCGATTAAAATATACAATGTCTTCACTTATGAGATTAAACCGGCTCCAAGAATAATATTAGCAAGTTGTTGAATTTTCCAATATATTGAGCTTTATTGGCGTTCGATTTCATAATAACGTTTATCGAAGATATTTCCAGAATAATTTAGGTGCTTACTCTGTTTATAAGAATATTTTACAAATAAAAGTTTATTATTATCAAACATGAATTTCATTACGGTTTTTTGTTAAATTTAGTTATTTTGGTTATTCATCCACAATCCTTTGCAAATCTTTATTAGGTTTGATGATGATATGATTAAAGCGGTTTCTGAGTATTAAGTACATACGGCTTACAATTCCGATAAATGGATGGATAAAATTTTACAACTTTGTTATTTTCCGAGATTTAGAAGCTACAGGAGACACATTAAATTGAATACACTAATACGCTCCGGTCCCATTGATAAGGACATGTTGTTTTTGTTTATTTAAGAATCGTAAGTATTCAGCTATCTTCGTGCCTGAACTCTACTTTCTAATAAGACTAAAAAAAAGATAAATTAATCTTATACAGTAGTTTTCGATTGTAAAATGACACTTGTAATTCCTCTGAATAATACATCTGAAAATATACCGACTTCCTCACAATACGACTCAGGTAATTCAATAAACCTTTCCTGTTATTTCAAGCGATAAGGATGAATAATCTCTAAATTAAAATTTGCCTCAAAATTCATAAAATGGGTCCACTGGATGAAAAAAGAATGCATTAAGCTTTCGTGAATGAGATTAATGATTAAAAGTGCTGAGACAGCGATAGCGGTCGGTTAATTACGGGTACATCTTTATCCTGTAATTAGGGAAGAGGGAATTCCTGTCGCGTGTCATCGTGACGTTACCCCCTGATGCATGTTTAATTAGTGATTCATTAGACTTAATGCTTACAAGAAGGTAAGTCCTTTGTCTTGTAGCAATTCAAATGGAACGCATTTGGTTTGTGATTAGAAAAGGACTTACCTTTTTGAAAATTGGAGATAAATGATGGTGAGCTTTTGGAGTTGGAAGGCCTAATGGCAAGCGCGTTTGCGGTATTACCCCTTTCACTGTTTGTTTTAGTGGTTACAGACGACCTGTTATCATGTAACCCTGTAGCGGGTAGAATAATAAAATTACTCTTAAAATGATCGAAAATATTTTAAGTACAATTTATACAATACAACAAGGATGATTGATGTGAGACTTTGAAAACGGTGTTATTAAAATTTTCACTAATTTATTTTATCTGGTGATTGATACACGACTACAACATACACATACAGGTTCATATTATCTGCCGGGTAAACACGGAGCTCTATAGTGCCACCACAACAAAAACGAAATGAAACTAAATCCATCGATACGTACGTAAGCTGTACGATTTCATGATTGGATTAAATTGTACAAGCTCAATCCAATATAAAAGAAATCGAATGGAATCACGAACGGGACATTTTTTTGGTTTCGACGCTTGACACATTACATTGATATTGGGGATTTTGTTGACCGTAGCGTTAGGCGGTTGTTTGTGAATGACGTCATCGATATTAACCTGCTCTACAAATATTATTTAGGTTTGATGACAGCATAAATGCTTTTTGCAATATCGACTTTCAAAAGTCTATTTATGTTCTTTACTTCGTTATTCCTTTCACAAAGACATTCATCTTAATTACCTTTTTCTTCTGAAATGTTGTCAATTTTTTTAAGCTGAATCTTAAGTAAATTACGACATGTTAAAATTGTAGCCTTCTAACAGTAGGTTGAAAAAAATGTTTTTTCAGCATTTTCAAACATTTCAGGAATGATGACGCAACCGCGAGATTTCTGCCAGAACAGTACTTTCTTTATTAACAGATAATAAAACATAATTTAGAGAAAATTTATATTTGTAGAAAACCTGCCCTGCCAGAATATCAGCGCCGCAGCAGCCTTAGTGTCGATGTGGCATTTTGCTGAGGCAGGGACTTAGTTGACCTTATTTTGTTTATTTATGCTTTGTTTGTTGGTCAATAAATTATTTCTTTCTCTCTTTCAAAACTGGTTAGTCAGATGGTTCATTAGCTCTCCTTCTTCCTCCAAAGGATATGTGTCATAAAAAATATGATTGCGAAATGCTGTTATTTTAAATGATGATAAAAACTATTTAAAAACAATGTTAAATGTTGTTTTGAGGTTTCGATATGGGAGTCATACCTTATACTACTTAATATATATAAAAACATATACGGCAGTTAATTATATTTTTATTCTTAAAGATTTTATTGCCAGATGTTTAAATCTAACGAAACATTTACTAGGAAATTTCCACGTGGTCCAGACGCCTAAGAAAAAAATAGAAGAAATTCGACCCGGCCATTAAGGTCGCGCTATCGTGGTCCTATATTGTAGTTGATGTATTAGAAACATTTAGTGAGATTTTTAAAGTATGTTCTACTTAACTCAAAACAGATGAAAATACAACAAACTTCGAAGTACTCGCCAAAGTTGATGCTGTCAAAGGGATGTGAAATCTCAATGGCTTCGGTTTCTTAATCCGGCTAACAGAGACGGAGTATGGTGAAATAATCATTATTCAAACAGGCGCGGCTTGGTCCCCAAAGGCTTGTCTTACCGCCTCAGCAAAAAAGTTCTAAACAAACGGATTCATCCTAGTAGATTGATGATTCACCTCGAGCGAACATGCATAAAACTTATAGTACGGACACACGGGTTTTGCAGATAACACTCAGTGTAATTTGGTCATAATTGCTCGATGGTTTTTTCCTAATTTATAAATGTACTTTTAATAAAACGCTTTTTGAAAACTTTATTAAGGTAGGTATTCCATTTTTCTTGAAGTTTCGGATCCCTCTATACCCATGCTAAATAATATAATCAAGTTAGGAGAATTATGAGAATAAGCAAAATTATGTTACGCTAATGATCCTGGAAGAGCTTGATGGCGCAGTTGGTTAGCGCGTTAGATTGCGATCGTTGAAGTTAAGCAATTTTCGCAGTGGTCGGTCATTGGATGGGTGATCATAATCTTCTATCTCGCGTTCCTCCGTGTGACCGTGACCCAGCAGTGGGGACATTAATAAGCTGATGATGAATTATCCTTATTTTGGCGTTAGATTTTAGTTATTAAAGTCCTTTTATTAATGATTATACAAAGTAGTAAGATAGTAAATTTTAATGCTTTATTATTATTAATCACACTCACTCTATAAACTAATCAATCTTTTGTTTTGTTATATTATACTAGCGGACCCGACAGACTTTGTCCTGTCTACACGTCTTTGTGAATCTAAACCATTCTCAGATCCCCTTGAACACAAACAAAAAATTTCATCAAAATCGGTCCAGTCGTTTAAGAGAAGTTCAGTGACATACACACTCACAGAAGAATTATATATTGTATAAAGATTACATAAATTTCCTTAAAGAGAAAAAGTGAAATTGAGATATTTTTCCCAGATTTTTTTATTCATGTAGGTATATATTTTGGTTCATAGCATGCAATCTAATCTTTTTAAAATTATAATTTATACAAATTGTCATCCAAACTTCGGAGTTTCGTATCATGAATTTAAAATACACTCTTAGTAGAGATTATATCACGTATAATCTAAAATAAAATTGCGATGCGAGAATGTTCTTTTATCTTTTGGTTTTGTGATACACACGAACAACTTTAAATTAGTAAATTACCAGCTCTGTAAAGCTACGGTTTGTAAAATAATTTGCTCATGTTGAGTGGAGACTACGACTCTGTAAACGTAGTGTAGGACACCCTGACACTTGGGATGATGACAGTCGTGGCAGTGTCAGAAAATCGGGAGCAGTGGCGTGCATTAGGGAAGACCTATGTCCAGCAGTGGACGAGCATGGGTTAATGTTGATGATTTAATTATTACTAGCAACCGCCGTGACTTCGTCCGCGTTAACTTCAGTCCCTCTCTCTGGAACCTAACATTTTATCGGGATAAAAAGTATTCTATGTCTCCATCATCCAGGTAATAAACTATATGTGTGCCAGATCCGTTGAGCACCCCTTCGAGTGATTGAGTAACAACATACACAAACACATAAACATAAAAACTTTCACTTTTATAATATTAGTAGGATAAAACGTGTTCACTATTCATTTCTAGGCTTCTTCTTTCAGCTTTGAAATATTGTTAAAGTCATCTTGAAAGGTTATTTTGAAGATAACACCATGTATTGTTTACAACATTCTAATGAAATTATATGTTTATACTAGCGGCCCGCCCTTGCTTCGCTTCGGTATAGAGCTGAAGTGTAGACTACAGTTTTTGTTCTCAGGCTTGTATTATACACAATGACATTCATCTATGATTCTTCTTATACCTGCATGCAAAGCCTCAGCCCGATCGGTTTAAAATTGACAAAGTTTCATACAAACTTTCATTTCGTATTTTATCCCCTTGGGGGTAGAATTGATCAAAATCCTTTCTTAGCGGATGCCTACGTTATAACATCTACCTGCATGCCAAATTTAGCCCGATCCGTCCAGTGGTTTGGGCTGTGCGTTGATAGATCACTATGTCAGTCAGTCACCTTTGAGTTTTATATAAATACTAGCTGACCCAGCGAACTTCGTACCGCCCTAAAAAAATAGGGGTTGTCCAGCGGACAAAATTGTGAATCTAAACCATTCTCAGATCCCCTTGAACACACACAAAAAATTTCATCAAAATCGGTCCAGTCGTTTAAGAGAAGTTCAGTGACATACACACTCACAGAAGAATTATATATATAAAGATAGATTAACAGGGACAAAAGACCAATAACTAAAGAGTTACTGACGCAAGCATTACCTATCTCTATTATTAATGTGGGAATTCCAAGGAATTCAATAGTCAGGATGATGGCAAACTTTTTCTTCTTCATCTAAGTATCAAAAAGTTTTGGATAATTGTTTTTTCTATATTCACTTATTCAAAACTTTAGAGAGATTGTTGATTTGAAAGGTCGCATGACGTCATGTCTTGGTTGATTTTTTTACTTAGAAGTGACGTCACGAGCCTCCACTTCGTAACTTTGACGCACTTACAGTTTGTAATTGTTTGGTTGATTGACAATAGAAAAATAGTGTCCATATTTTTTTTGGTAATCTAACTGGTGGAGTAAATTGAATTTCGTTTATTTTACCCCATGATCATCCCTATTATAAAGCAATTCCTCTCATTTCAACTCCACAAGATTTTTTTGGAATCCGAATTAACTTCATAAGTCTTCACGCAATTTTGCATTGCACGAGCTTCAGTCTCGTATGTCCCGTCAATTCAGAAGTATTCTCTTACCAAACAAAGATTCGTAAGCTCCAATACTTCACGAACTGAAGAAATAACGATTTATCAATCGATACTCGCAAAAGTTGCTAATACTTTGCGCGCTTTGTAATTCTTATATCTCGACTAAGTGGAGCAATATTTCTGCTTCTCCCGTAAGGATTACCTGGTATTGCACATGTGTTTGTTTGCGGGATACTTTGGCACTTTTGATGTGTGGAAAATATGTTTTGTAACACGTTTCTCCTTTGCTTACATTTTGAATACATTAACATTCATTCTTAGTAGATCCATAATGGATCTAGTGGGAATAGGGATAATTACTATTTTTTTTTCTTCGTTTATCAGGGAGATTATCAAAAAGTATTGGACACGTATTTTTTCTTTTTTTACATGATATAAACATTGCAGGGATAAATTGATTTGGAAAGTCGCATGACGTCACGTTTTGGTACACTTTTTAGTGAAAATTCACTAAAAAGTGACGTCACGAGCCCCTACTCCCGAACTTTGACGTTTGAAATTTTTTGGTTGATTGCCTAAAGAAAAGAATCGTGTTTATTATTTTTTGATCATCTAACTGACGGACTGAATAGAATTTCGTTTACTGTACCCCGTCATCACCCCCATTATCTGCGTCGCGAGGGTTTGTTAATAGCAAGCCAACAAGGCGTTGATCATTGTCGTGGGTACAATGCATTTTTTCTCCCCGTCATCGAAAAAAGGGCTAGACATGGTAAAGGTATCGAATGGCTCAAGTGAGTTGGATTTTAGAGAGGTAGGACATAGTGGACATACCGCTATTAGAGCACTCGTTTAAAGAAGTAACCTCGACTTTGTAGAATATCACAGTGAAATTACTCTATCATTTAGTAGTGTTAAGTTCCTGTTGGTAAGGTTCCAGGGCTCCACGGGGTAGGGGTAATCCCCTAATAGGTCAGGGTAGGCATCGTCGCGAGTGATGTGGCGGCGACAGCTACATGCCCCACATATAATGAACATAGAGGAAATAGTCACTCGCCTCCTTAAGAGATGGCGCTACCGGCGCTGCGTTCACAAAGTATGGAAGCCTACATCGCGCAAGAGAAATTCGGAGCCAAACACTCCATATTTATGATGCCCGACTAACATCAGTCGGGCCGCGGCCCCCGAGCTAACATCACCCAGCTCGGAGAAAGATCTTCCCCTTTGGTCTTCCTACAAGTGATATTTTCTACGCTATAGGCTATGGTGGCCGCTTACCATATGATTGTTTACCCTTTTAACATAAAAATCTTGTGTTTCAAGTATCCAAATCAAAGTACGTATTTTAAACGGTCAGCGGAAGCTTCATTATAAATCATCATCATCAGCCTATTAATGTCCCCACTGCTGGGGCACAGGTCTTCCCTATGGATGGAGTAGGGAGATTGGGCCATGACCCACCAAGCGCTGATCCAGCGGGGGGTCATGGGGGTCCATGTGTATCCACTTTACAATCTGTACTTCACAATTTGTACCCACTGTGACTTGATCATGACTATATGACCCCCCCCCCAAGCGCCAAAGCTGGATCCGCCCTTGTGACCCACCACGCGGGCCCAGCGCGGATTGGCTTCATTATAAATACCAACTACGAAATTGTAAATATTAAGTTGAATTTTATATCTTGTTCTCTAAAACACACGCTAAAGATAATGTACGCGTGCTTATTACACTCGCATGTTGTAAATCACCGTGTCACTTGTCACGCATGTGTCACTCGGCAGCCGATAATGGAGCCGCGTGACGTCACAGATACGCCAATATGGCCGCCGCACCGACCGATCTGTCAGTCAGTCAGTGGCAAACAACAATATGTGCGGCTGTGATTATTTATCGGGATTATCTAACGGTCTCTTCCTGGTAAAGGTCATAGTTGACTTATCTGTTTTGCTGCTTAGCGTGAGTTGCACCAACTTATTATAACGTAAATTGCCATGTAAATTCTTAGTAATTTAACTTCAACTAGCTCTAACTTCAACTAACTCACAATATAAAATAGTTAATATTTGTTTCTTAGGTTTTCACGCACATCACTCATTAAATAAAACTAGTTTTTTACGGGTTTGATGCACGAAACTTTATTTATTTATAGACGTTTCGTAGCCTTTACAGGCTACGTCGTCAGAATCAAATTTTATTTAATTTGTCGAGCTACCTTCGAAAGACTTTTTATTGAGCGTTCGGTTATTTCATTGTTCGATTTTTATTTTATTTTTTTAATTATTTTTTTTGTAAAGGCTACGAAACGTCAATAAATAAATAATGTTTCGTGCATTAACCCGTAAAAAACTAGTTTTATTTAATATATTTAATCTTAATAAAATGAATGACCTTACCATAATGTAACTCATGCTATGAAGAGTGGTTCTTTTTGGTACAGGTATCTTACATTTAAAAAAAGAGCCTACCTTTATCTATGTAACCAAATGAAAATCAAAGGAACCTATTAGAAGTATCTGAATCCCTAAACACAGGCTATATATATATATATATATATATAGGCAAGAGTGAACCGGTTTTTATTAGGTAAGCGCGCTCCATCGTAGACCATAATATTGCTTTCCATCAGGCGAATTATGGTCAAGCGCTTACCTATTAATGAATAAAAAAAAAAAAAAAAAAAAAAAAATTTATAGCCTATCTAGGGTCAGTTGTACGTTTTCATTTAATGACTACTGCCTTATGTAAAAAATATACTAAAAATAAATTCCAGTACTTTGTCTAGTAAATTTAACAGCTGTAAAACTTTTGTACCTTATACGTTTTTTTGGCATGAATAAAAATTATTATTATTATTATTAATGTAACCAAATGTATTTTTCACAGTTTTTTTTGATACATACTTTTTTAAAGTGAAACTTTATGTTTGCAACACCACACATTTTTTCGTTCATCTTTAAGCATGCATTTTTTTTTATTGGTATTAAAAATTCAGACGTATTCAACAAGCATCGGTGATTCGGTGGTACGAAGATAACATGCGGGCGGCCCGGGTTCAAATCCCAGTCAAGGACGGTGATGGTGAGGGGTAGATCGGGGAGTTGGTTTACCTGGTAGCTACGAGAATTGGTCAGCTGGTCATTAACCATGCAATTACCTGCATCGCGAGAGTTTGTTAACAGCAATCCATCGCTGTTTGGTCATTGTCGTGGATATAACGCATTCTTTCTCCCCGTCATCAAAAAAAAGGAAAAAAAATGTCTTGTATTAAAAGTCTTTTAAGTCTGGAAATGACGCGAGATCCTTAATTTAAAATGTTTAAATTTAACTGCATTTCAACTAGCACCATTCCAGTCCAATCTCGTACCTGATAGAAGCAGATGTTTATCTACCAATCAATTTTTCAAATATATTTAAATATCAAGCAGTGTATACCTAAATAAAAACACATAAATTTAAATCTAAAGAAAATATAACTAGAAAAAATTCCACGCGGACCAGGGAGCAGACGGGACTCGAACCCGCACTATTCGCAATCCGGGCGAATGCACTGACCAATTATGCTACCGCAGCCCTCACGGACCGCGTCGAAATTCTTCTAGCCATTCTTAAGCTGCAAGGCCACATAAATTTAGTTTACCGCTGTTGCCATTCAAAGTGATTCTACTAAGTAAGTAAGCACGCTCGAATACAGTTAAGTAGATTTTTAGTTAATACGTTCCTACTGTAAGTAAAACTTGTCGTAACAAGTCTAGCTAGCACACATTTGCTAACAGCTCTAGTTCGGAATGTTACATTCTCAACCGCAAAATCTCGGCGCATCTTGAAGTTTTAACCTAGATTTTATGACATTGATTCTTGACTTATTGGCTTTTAATTTTAAGCTTACTTTAACCGATTTTAAAATCAAAATTAGAGTTAAACCAAATTTAAAACGTCTTTTCATCTTTGTTAACTGTTTGAATACATAGACGTTTCACAAGTTATCGCTTCTCTGACCGAATTTAAATGTTGCTTGTTTGACGAAGCTAGTAACGGTAACAACAAACGCCACGTTGTTTCATTGATATTTTGTCAAAAATTTCCAACCACTTTGTCAAAATTTTACACAATTAACATTAACTATAATCAGATTTTACTATCGGTGAAACATCGCGATCTTTATCTAAATAAATTAATTTGATGTTTAATCATAAATGATGACATACAGAGGAGCTCGATGGCGCAAGTGGTTAGCGCGTTCGGCTGCCATCGTTGAACTTAAGCAAATTTCGCAGTGGTCGGTAATTGGATGTGTGACCAAAAATTACAATTTCGAGCTCCTCCGTGCTTCGGAAGGCACGTTAAGCCGTTGGTCCCGGTTGCATCTGCAGTCGTTAGCACCCATCAATCCGCACTGGGTCCGCGTGGGGGGTCATGGCTCAATCTCCCTATTTCATCTATAGGGAAGGCCTGTGCTCCAACAGTGAAAGCGATAAGAATCTTATTGTATCGCCAATGATGCAAAAATAGATGTTAAAAAGTTGAAAAATAAGCTTTTAATTTGGTAAGTGGCCATCATATCGTTTGAACAATTTCAATACCAAAAAGTTAATATCGCTCGTTCCAATGTCTACCCTGTCCTTGGAAATTAATAGGCTGATGATGATGATGATGATGATAATGATATACAAATAGCAATTTGAACTTCATTGTTCACTTTAAAATATAGATGAAATTATTACAACACACACTATATCTCACATATACACACAAACACATAGACACTCACACACACATACACACACACACACACACATTAATCAATAACGTTTTTGTAATCATCCGGTGTCTCGAATCGAACCACTGCCTTTCATAATACAGGTCTTGCCTAGCATGAAAGTCAGGGGTCCTACTCATAAGACTATAAGATAGCAAACCATTCCTAGTTTATTTTAAGATGATAATGGTGTCAATTCTGGCGTGATTCTCTAAACTTAAAACTAAATTTATAATCTTTCTGTCCTTTTCATTCCGTATAGAGAATGACAAGGCTACACTGTTGTCAAATTTAAGTTTAGGTTTAGAGAATCGTGCAAGAATCAACACCATTGTAGTAGTACTACTACAAGTACTTGTAAGGTTTGATGAATAAACATTATTATTATTATTGTCCTTGATTCTCAATAACTTGTACGTACATTAAGCGTTACAGTTTCCATACCCAACACCAATAATAGCTGCCGAAGTACGCACGAGAATCGTAACGCCGAACGATTTAATGTGTCAGTTAAAGGACACAACACTACCCCCGGCTCATCCACACAAAAGCCTTTACATTTTATACTCGAGATTTATGTGGTCCCGCATAAATTTTATAGCGTGGAAACTTCTTCGGCCCGACTTGGCAACGATCCTTTGGTACGCTCCGCTGCGGCACCATCGACTCTTTCTAGTCTTATTTCAATGGTTGTGTCATCGTTGTTATTTCAATTTTGAATCCTAACTACATACTTTAGTATCTAGTAAATACTAAATAAAAATTGAGGAGCTCGATGGCGCAGGTGATCGGTCATTGGATGGCTGACAAAAAATGTTCTATCTCGAATTCCTCCGTGCTTCAGAAGTCACGCTAAGCCGTTAGTCCCGGCTGCATCTGCAGTCGTTAGCACCCGCCGATCCGCACTGGGCCTGCGTGGTGGGTCATGGCACAATCTCCCTATTCCATCCATAGAGAAGGCCTCTGCCCCAGCAGTGCGGACATTAATAGGCTGATGATGATGATGATGAAATACTAAATTAGGTAGTTAGGCTATCTAGTAGATTTGCGAACCGATGGCGTAACTTTTGACTTTCACATGTAAAATGTTTGTAAAAGCCTTATGTGAATGTTTTTTTTATTTTAGTTCTTTTACGGTTTTAAAACATCAATTAACTTTCCAGTTTCATTAAAATTATTGCTGTAACAGTTTATATAACAAGTAATTTTAGATGACATTAAATTTATTTGACAATTCAGAGTTATATATATGTTAAATGTTTAATTCAGTTGATTTGTTTTAACATTTTAGTTTTATTTACCGACATTGTTACTTACAACCATAGCTGTATCCACATTTTATAAATTATTTGATTTAGACGTTAAACAGGTTAATTTTTTTTATCTAAAAGTTCATCGCTATTTCGGTGGATTAGATTTTTTTCTAGTACAAATTTATTCAACATTTGATGATTGATGATGATGATTAAAATTTGATAGCTTATAAGGAGAATGGAATACGATGAATTCATCACGTTTTACGATCTTCTCTGACGATGATATATTTGATAGCCACAAATATTGCGCCTGAATTTGTATTGTCAAACGACGAAATGAAAAGTTTGCTAGGCACAACAACGATATTATTATTAACTGTGCTTAAACTAGAGAAAGCCTAATTGAAATTCCAACAGCAATACTTATAAAAAAATAAGGTTATATTCATTTTAAAGGTCTACTTCACAAAGTGGGACACTAAAGCAATATAAATTTCGAGAAAATATAAAAGTTAAGTGAACTGCTGCTAGTAAACAAAAGTTTGATGTCAATCATTTAATAATTATTTAAGTTTAACAATCAACGAGATTCCATCATCTCCAGGTACTATTATAAATATTTCATAATAAGCAGAGTATTCACCTTTTTCATTTAAATTTTCTCAATGCAAATATTCTCGTGTGTTTCACTTGCCTTTCGATACAGTTATACTCCTGTACGAGTATATCCCTTTTAACTGTTAAACTTCGCCGTTGGACTGAAAACCTGAGCCATTTCAAGTCAGTAAAGCATACATACATACATTAAAGCGTATGTTTGAGTTTATCCCGTTGTAAGATATGCTCATTGTCCGGGAAAAGTTTATATTGCTTGCGTAGGTAGCTAAGATTTATATTGTTATGTTTCTGTGAAATTAAGTTGAGAACAATATATTGTACTTCTAATTATAGAAGAAGCATATAAGGTTACTCTTGCAAAAGATGGAATATTAATAAACAATCTAAAACTGATGTTTGAATCAAAGTAAATATGATATTCATCAAAACTGCGCTGGGCAAATATGTTGCTAAATCAGTTATTTTAATTTCATGAATATTAGATTTATTTCATAACAACGTCTAACTTTTTCTTCTAATACATATTATACTTTCGCTAGAAATCAATTAAGTATTAAGTTTGACTCTAGATGACACTGTCACTCTCTTTGGTTTTACAAAACAATGAGAATACACGACCTGGCAAATTGTATTACTTGGTAATGAAGCATCAAATTAATTCGACGTCTCTAAATGAGAGTAGAGATCAGAATATGTTAACGATGATACATTACCTCGTATCTAACATAAAACCTCGAAAAGTGACAAAGTGCGTGACCCTGTAAACCGAGATTAAACTAAACCCGAGCTTTGGCCTGATAACAAAGGTTTGTATGAACCACGCGGCGTTGCTATTATCGCGCGTCATACCGTTGCCAAGGAAAACAAAAAGTTAATTAAAGATAATAATCGGAGCGCCGTGCATAAATTCTAATAAAGCAAAACATTATAGTATGAGGTTACATACAGAACCGCCCTGGATAATTAGCCATCTGTTCCCACAGACCCAGCAATTGTCTAGACAGTGCGAAGAAAATGTATCTTTTAAATTTTCCCCACTGAATTTTTTTTTAGTTTCACATATTATTGAAAATGCTATTATTCATTTCCTGCTAGTTGGTGCTCGCGACTTTGCCTGCGTGGTGCTCTATTCAAACTTTAAAAACCCGTTTTACTCCAATACTCATCCCAGTTCAGTTTTGGAAAATCTTTTCGTTACACATGCATAAATTTTAAAATCTATACGTGTATCAAATTGTATAACCACAAACGTTGATAGGGGACTGAAATGTGAAATAGTATGTAACCAAAAATTGTATATTGTTGATAAGCACTCTTAAATTATTATAAAGAGTTTGCACAGAATAATATAAAAGTACCAGGTGCAATATGGATTAAAAATAATCAGCCATTTAATGCAATTTTATCCTATAACTCACTATAATTTTAATTAGTTTTGTTCTTTGTTTTATACGAGGCGCAATCATCACCCCACCCCATCTGATGTTAAGTGTAAGTGGATTCCAGTCCATAAAACCATTTATAACCTAAAGCAAAATTTAAATTAAACATTTTGTTATTGCCAAACAAATGCACATACGCTACACAACATGCACGCAAGTACATATGCATACACACTAACTCACACACACACACGCACACACACACCGGTTAATACTATACCTAGGTACTTTTTTAATATTATTTTTTATTTAGTACCTATTTTTAAAGAACATAATATCAACCGCAACTACAATACTTTGTAAAGGTAACAATAGTGGGGAGTGCACTGTCTTCTGGTCCTCAGGGTAACCTTTTCCAGAGGGCAGGGTTCACATTATCATGTACCAAAATGTAAAGTGGTTCCAATAAATTATTAAATTTTAATAAATAAAGTGCCCATTCTATATTTCGACGTCTAACATCAGAATTCACACACAAACACATTGAAGGAAACATCTCATATAATGAACATCGTCTTCGAGATAACCGGGTGTAACCGGCTACAAGCGGATGTATAACCGGGTACAGCCGGCTACAGATGTTGCTTATGACCAGTTGACTGGGTTTAATATGTTACAAATGTGATTGGTATAGATGATATATTTTGTGCCTTTGTGTAACGTGGTTTAATTCTATTAAAGATATAATTTGTTTCTTAGGTTTTCACGTACATCACTCATTAAATAAAACTTGTTTTTACGGGTTAATGCACGAAACTTTATTTATTTATTAACGTTTCGGACAGTATATACCAACGATCTTTCCTATTGAAATTTGGATATTCTTTAATCTCAATAGCCTCGCGCATCATTCTAGGAATGAATCGTTGCTCAATTGCAAGCATATGTGGTTTATCAAATCTCCCAAATTTGGGATCGGTTGTAGTTTACGGTAGGTAGGGTCAAATAAATAAACTGAAAATTACAAAAAAGAATTTTAAATAAAGTACTTTATTAACTAAATTAACTAATAAATTCATACATAGACAATAAAATTTTAAAAATCTTACAATGAAATAACCGAACGCTCAATAAAAGTCTTTCGAAAGTAGCTCGACAAAATTAAAAAAAAAACATTATTCTGACGATGCAGACCTGAAAAGGCTGCGAAACGTCAATAAATAAATAAAGTTTCGTGCATTATCCCATTAAAACTAGTTTTATTTAAAGATATAATTGTTAAATATCTTATATAATATTTAAATGCATTGATTAGTATTATAAATAAAGTAATATAATGATAAATAACACTCACACAAACTAGCCTAGTCCCAAAGTAAGCACTGTAAGGCTTGCTAGTATACGGGATAATATAAATCGAGTCTTTTTATCCCGGATTATAAATACGTGAACCTTTATTTATGTGTAATCGAAAAATATTAGATGATGAAACATTTTATTAATTTCTTTTGTCTTCTTTTTCAGGTGAGTACACAATAAATGCAGTATGAATATTTGGTAAGAACAGTAAATTTTTCGTAGTAATGGGATCCTTCAAAGATTTACAATTAAATACATTTCTGTTTAACATTTAATTCCATATACGTCCTATGTATCGTTATTAACAATATAAGCTCACTTGGAAAAGTATCAGTTACCTAATGAACGAAGAAATCTAATGGGTCAGCTACTAGATGACTCACGATAATTATAAATACTAATTGAAATTATCCTTTCGTTAGTACCAAAAATATATTTTTCCTATCTGTGAATGATACTCCATAGTTTAAAAAATACCCTTTTACAATATGCTTTGTCATTTCTGTTAGTACATTGTTATTTTATGCCCTATATTAATATAATGTGATAATGTTATGCCCTATTAGGAATTATTTAATAATGAAGAAATATCAAGATGGGTATTTCTTACACCAATATTTATAATTCCAAAAGTGACATAATTAAATAGTGACTTTGAAAAAAATTGCCTAGTAGTCTCCTCACATCTATTGCATGGAAGGTTAATCGTAAATAAGTTTCCATAAAAATAGCTCTTTACAAAGTTACATGAAACAATCAAGTCTTGTCTCGAATGTTGCAAAAATGATACGTGGTCATAATTCACGCTGCGAACCTTATCACCTCTGCGTATGGCATATTTCTGTTTATACAATATATCCTCTATCGCATTGTTCCTATTCCCTTCCCGAGATATATTGCCGCCTATCTTCAAGCTTTATCATTCGCTTTCTCGTGCGCGTGGTTTTTCTCGAAATTTACGGTTCCTTAATATCTGCTAGTGGTTTCGCGGAACAACACGCATTTAATTTTATCGTCCCCGTCCCCAAATCTTTAGCAGCATTAGTTTGGATTACATTTAGTTTTTCAATTTGTTCTTCTTTCGCTTGTGTTAACTAATTTTAAATATGGAGACGATCCTTTTTGTGTTATAGTTACTCAAATTTAATTGCATTATAGCATTTTGCATAATCGATCGCCGTAATTTTTTTTTTGATATCAATAAAAATCGGTAATTTTTTTATATTGTTTTGTACTTCACAAATGCCTTCAAAACTCAGTGAAAATAAACAATCAGTGAATTATGTACACTCACGATTCATGGAAGGAAATTCAACGTAAAATAGAAACATCAAGAGAGGCAATTTGGCAATACAAACGGTTCTTCCGACATATTAGTCAAAAGTCAATAAGAGCCCGACCTTTTATCTCGTCCGTTCCAGTCCTGGTGTTAAGTTCCCCCCACAAATATTCCCGTTGCGTATCACAAGCTATTTGGCCAGGTATTTTACTTTAATATTGGATGGTCGTTTAGAATTTCAAGTTGTTATCTAAAGAAATGGCTTCCCGATTCCCGAAATACATTTATTGTTCAGGCACGTTTCTAAGATTACGAATGTTCTTTATAAACCGAAAGGTATTGAAATATGTTTTTCCCTTTTAAGTCGTGCCAAGAACCTTTACTAGGAAAATATAAAATATATTCCAAGATTTGAAGAAACAAGGCTTAAATGTTTTTCAAAACAAATTCATTACTTATTTCGTTCTAATTAGTAAATACTCATCATACACATAGTTCTTACAAAGAAGATTATCATACATCTTGTCATATAATATGTATCACTTTAATTCAAGGCGAGATAAAAGGCACTAAAAGTTAAAGTCTGTACGTTTGTAATTACCTTTATATTTTAACTATGATGTTTATTTCGTATACATAAGATCTTTTAAGCGTTAACCAAGTAAATATTCCATTTGTAAATCTCAAGATTGCAGCAACTGCAAGAATACTTAAGTATTGTAATTGTAACAAGTACTTTAAGTTATCGAAAACAATCACAAATGAATTGAAGATGTCGCAAAACAATTAGTATTTATTGATCTGAATGATGAGAAGCACTTCAAAATTCACGGAATGCCATCTCATCATATTATTTTGGTCCACTAGTTTATTTCGTGGAAATCCCAAAGACGTTAATATACTCAAAAGAGAATTAAATTTCGCAGAAAAGTTTCTTTAATTCTACGCTTCCCATTTGGAATCAAACCAAAGACTTTAACATTGGAAAAGGAAATTATAAAGGCAGTTATAGCGGCGAAGACTCCGCCCGCATTCCTTACATATCCAATTTCTGAAGCGATCTATATAACACCTAATTCAAGTTTGCCCAGATAAATTCACGGCGAAGTTTGGAATATATCGCCTTCTTCAATCTTCTAGCCAAACCGGGGTTAATTTAGATCGTTTGGGAAGTTTTGTCTCTTCAGTTCAACGGGTAGTTCGCTTGTTGGGAATTCCTAAGAAATGTTAGTGCAGAGTTCTCCAGCGAGTGTGTGATATCGAGTTCTCATCTCCGACTCGGTTTTTGTTAACCAGAACATGATAAAAGTTCAAAGATTCTCATTAAAACTTTTTGATGTTACTGAAATGAGATTGAGCTGTTGAAGGCGAATGTTGGAAGTCTGCAACATGTATTCGTACGTATGTTCTCTCTTATACTTCGGAACGGGCAAATTTTGCGGTGAAGTAGTTTTGACTAAGGCCTTTGATAAAATGTTACTAAGTACATTATATTCGTTTGGGAAGTGCGTCGCCGTATTTAAATGGTGATGTTATATACAAACGCGTACTAAAGTGAAAAGGGGAAACGAACTTTGTGAATGTTCCAATTAAGTTTGGGGAGAGCTCGAATGTTTATATTATTCTAATCACGAACTTGTCTTATTTATGAGGAAATTGCCTGCATGGAATTAACGGTCCCCCGGTTCAATTATTTTGCAATCATAACGCAATAATAAACTCGGCATCAAAAAATTAAATTGTCGTGGTTGAACATAGTCTAGTTTTGGCAGCCAATAGAAAAAGTTAGTGAATATACTGAAAAGTTAATTTAACGTTGAGTACTCTTCTTGGGAATTTACAGAAGCCCCTTTACATATTTAACAATATCGTCCAGAAAATTGGCACGGGTTGCATCTAAGTATTGTTCGGAAACAAAAGTGACAGATTGCCAGCCTTTCACTGAAAAGACCTGAATAAGTTCTGACCATTGACAGGTTTTCCTATTTGCATTAAAAAGTTAGTAGCAGGCACATTAATTCCCAGTCCAGTACCGAATCAAATCACAATATCATCTAATCAAAACGAAAATCCTCCCATGCTAGAAAACGAATACTTACAGAAGCGGATGACATGTCAACTGTTAAGCTTTTTTCAGTAAACTTGGAATTTTAGCGGTTGGTATCCCATATATTAATCCGGGCTTGACTCCATTTAAATGGATCAACATGTGATCTGTTACGCTGACTCTTGAATTTACATTCATTAGAATTCCATTTTTTTTATTTAAAAATATATTTGCTTTTGCTATGAATGTTTGCATGGAATCAATACCAGTAATTCTGCCAAAACGTATAAATGCCTTGCCTGCTAGGGTACAGATTCTCCTATCGATATTATGATCAAATTCACGTGTTCCAAGATACTTACTCGGCCAGGTAATTTTATATTAAGAAGCACGTATAAAAGTAGATTCAAAAAACAAAACCTTATCTCTATATATATGCTTTTTAAGATTTTCATAGCCTTTTCCCGAGATATGCTCGCGAAATGAATATTATAATACGAGTTGCAGTCCAGAAGAAAAAAATGTGCTAATAAAAATCTATTTAATGATTTCACCAATTGTTAAACAATTATCAAAGCTTATCGTTTCACCAGACGATTTTATCATTCTTGATACTGGTATATATTTTGAAAATATAAAAGTAAAATAAAATAATGAAGAGAGATTCGTAATACAATAAAAATCTTCAAGAATAAATCAGATTATATGTTTACTGCTATCCTTAATACTTGAGGAATAATATCACATTAAAACGTTCATGATATATAATATAGTTATATTTATTGCAGTACTAAATAAGGCCATAGAAAAAGCATTATAATATTATCTTAATAAATTTATTGATAATGACGATGAATCGAAGAGAATTCTCATTTAAAATAATGCCATAAAAAGGTTCATCAATTAAAATAGCCCCAAAAGAGCATAATATGCGAAGTGAACGACCACCAAATTTGTTCAGGACTTTTGTGTTTTCCTCACAAAAGCTGATATATTATAGCAATATCATACGTTACCTAACGTTTTCCGAATGTAACATTTATTTTCGCGAATTCCTAACCAAAAGCGATTGCCGAAAATCTGATCTCTCGCGAGGCAATAATTTGGCGTCGAATAATTGCTAAAAGAGTGAGCGCAGAGAAAAAAACCTATAAAGCTAATAAAATCAGGTTCCTCTGGCCTGTGCAAACCCATTATCATCGCAGTTGTACGCAAACCAGCTGATTTATTACGCCCGAACACTGAATATATTAGAGGGGGAGTGCTGTGGCGAAGAAAATGTACTGATTTCGCTTTTGCTTCCCCTACCCCCCCTCGGCCGCTCGTCTGGCCTCCTCCAGTTCGGTATAACATATGGTGCGGTTTTGGGCCGATTTCGTTTGTAACGAGATACCGTTGTAACTCTGTTGGCGCTCGGAATATGGATGAAGATACAAGGGCGGGTAATGTGGATGTGTTAGGAGCGAACGCTGCCGTATCATGCGCTCTCATCGGAAACCTTGGATTTTGGCCTTTTGTGACTTCGTATTAAGATTGGATTCGGATAAACGGCCCCCTTGTCCGTGACGATTTAGACCTATAGAAATGGAAAATAGCATTATTAACTTGTATGATACCTACCATTACTGTGCTTATTGGGAAATTTATATTGAATTACACGTTTTCTTAACAACTTCTGAAGGCGAACGTAATTAATGATAATATTAGGTACTGCAACACGCTTCATGAATACTTAAACGCGAACTTGACTTACAAATGAGGCTTTAGGATTTAGATGTATAACGTTAGGTGATGTTAAGTTCTATTTAAGTGTGTGTCTTTCACACGGATTTTCATGGTTTTTTTTCAATGAAAACTAAGTGTACTCGTCGTCTTGGTTCAGGGTTTAATTGATAGTGTTATTGATTCCATTTAAATGTGCATTATTTATGTATCTAATTCGAGATAGATAAGACTTTATTTTAATATAACTAGCGGCCTCTACGACTTGTTCGCTTAACTTTTAAACCCCACTTTTACTACTTTAGGGGATTAGTTTGAGGAGGGTTGAAGGAGCTCGATGGCGCATTCGGCTACGATCGTTGAAGTTAAGCAACTTTCGCAGTGGTCCGTCATTGGATGGGTGACCAAAAATTTACTATCTCGAGCTCCTCCGTGCCTCGGAAGGCACGTTAAGCCGTTGGTCCCGGCTGCATCTGCAGTCGTAAGTACCCGCCAATCCGCACTGGACCTGCGTGGTGGGTCATGGCCCAATCTCCCTATTCCATCCATAGTGATGGACTGTGCCCCAGCAGTGGGGACATTAATAGGCTGATGATGAACCATGATTATGAAAAGTTATCGCTTGTGTTTTTGTAGAACATAGCTATTAAATCTATCTTATATACTCGTATATAAAACTCAAAGGTGACTGACTGACGTAGTGATCTATCAACGCACAGCCCAAACCACTGGACGGATCGGGCTGAAATTTGGCATGCAGGTAGATGTTATGACGTAAGCATCCGCTAAGAAAGGATTTTGATCAATTCTACCCCCAAGGGGATAAAGTAGGGTATGAAAGTTTGTATGAAACTGCAAATTTTAAACCGATTGGGCTGAGACTTTGCATGCAGGTGTAAGAAGAATCATAGATGAATGTCATTGTGTATAATACAAGCCTGAGAACAAAAACTGTAGTCTACACTTCAGCTCTACACCGAAGCGAAGCGAGGGCGGGCCGCTAGTTCATTTAATAAATACTGCTGGAGTGATTGATTTTGGAATCTCAACAACCAAAACTTGAAACTAGTGTTAGTGGTTTTAAATGATGATTCAATATATCTAAAAAAAGAAATATATATATAATAATAAGAAATTTACGAATACCCACAGCTAAATAGGATCAAACTTGTGAATGCGACTTTCGACTTAAGCTAAAGTAAAAAAAAAGAAGACCAAGTTATTAGACGAAGCGGTGAAGTTGAAGTTAAGTAGTCAACTTGGGCCATTATCCCACGATCTCTATCTTTAAGTTGGAACTTTGAATTTTGGATCCGATTAGATAACTGGCTTTTGAGTTACCTAATATAAAAGATGAAATTGTAATATTTAAGAGGAGTGATGATATACAAGACTAATTGTGTATCAAAAAATAATTTTACTGAGTGCATATGTAACAAAATAGATGGCGCTGTAGTTCTCTGCATCACGCTAGTAAATATGTTTTGAGTTACATATAGGCAAAATGTCACCAAACTTATGTTCGAGCCAAAATGACTCTTAAAGCTTAAGTTCAAAAAAATTGAAATGAAACCAAGGTGAAATTTGTTTGACCATAGATTTTGTTATAAGTTTGGTGACGTTTTGCCTATATGTAGCTTAAAACATCTATTTTGATACAATTTACAATTTTTAAATGCACAAATGGCGTATACAGTGTGACAATGTAAATTCCATTTAATGTTTCGTGAATATACCGTGAAAAGTCACTACCAGTTTTTTTATTATTATTAGGTACCAGTTTCAAAGAAATATATTTACAATATTGTGATCAATCGTATCTTAAAACCACAGAGGTTTGAATTGAGTTCATATTGAGTAATAAACTTAAAATCATTAAGTAATTTTAATTTAACTTTATTTAATTGAAGCTGTTCTAAAATTGTAGTTACGATTAACATCTTTAATTTTAGGACTTCGCAGTACAAAATAATAACTGAGCTCAAAGTTATGACGATATTAATAATACCAGACGTAGAATTATTTAAATATGAAATTTTGTAAATATTTTCCATTTCAATCTGCCATTTCTGCCTAAATCATAGTGCACGCAAGAATGCTTTCAATATTGCAAAACTAAATATTTTGTTTTACGAAAGTCGCGTAAATTCGTTTACTGTATGTTAATACGTTTTATATATTTCAATTTGTGAATTTCAATATTGAACTTTTATAATAAGTTTAGTTACGATGAAATTTCAGTTATTAAAGAGCACTAATAAATTTAAACTAGCGACCTACCGTGACTTCGTCCGCATTAACTTATGTTTTCTTAAGAAGCTCACGGGAATTATGGGATAAAGATTATCCTATGTCCCAATCCAAGTTATGAACTAAGTGCATACCAAATTACATCCTAATGTTTCGTAGTTTTTGCTTAATTGAGTAAGAAATATACAAACACACAAACTTCACATTTACAATATTAGCAGGATACTGTATCACTTTAAGATCCCTTTTACAAAATTGCGCCGCTGCCGTACTGACCGGCGCGTATGTAGATTTGTATTTAATGCATTTTACGGGTGATGTTTCGAGTCTTATAAAATAATTATTAATGAAATAATTATAAAAATATATACATATTTCAGTAGATCAATAACGGTAGATTAGTTTTATGAAAGTTTTTGATAGTAATTCTATTTAATTCAATATCAAATTACGAGGTAAACCTGCATTGTTTTTGGGAAAGCTCACCTAGATTAGATGTTTTTTTTGATAATTAATGAGATGCAAAATCAAAATTCTAATAGATTATGCTACAACAAAAACATGTTTCTTATGTACTGGTAATTAATTTGATCTAATTTTTTGAACATTATTTAGAGAATTAGGCGTTTGATGTTGTGCATATTACCGTTTTTTCCTTAAACTAGCTGCGGTAGAACGATCAGTACAAAAAAAGGAAAACAGTATTTGCAAATATTCTACATTGACTTACAAAAGAAAGAATAAATTACTTAGTTACTTACTTCTATTGGAAATAGTCAAAGTCTTTTCTAAGCAAAAAATATTAAAGGGCTCTTATTACTCTGTCTCTCATTTCTACATTTATTCTATTACCTTTAAAATAACATAAAAAAAACAATTTTTCTCTGCACTTAATATTACTTCCAACCCCTCCACAAATAAATAATTGATCTGATTCTGATTCCCTCTAGTCAATACGAATTCTAGCTATGCGATTAGAACAGTTTTGAGTTCCGGCAAAGTAAATGGTTTCCCATTCAAGTGACTCGCCCGTTCGAACGAGCCGCAGGTCGTCTTGCCCCGGGCTAAACTTAAATTACGGCCGGGTTTTGAATTCGCTGAAGAAATCCCAAAGTTGGAACTTTTAAAAGGACCGCCGCATCGATCGGCCTGAATGATCCTTTATCTTTGCAATGTAGGGCTGGCGACGGTGAAAATTAAATTAATTTTGACGTGACAACGTCTTAAATTAGGTTGCGGCTGGGAGTCACTTATGAAAAAGTGTAACGCTCGGTAACGTTACGATGAGTCTCTCGTGTTAAGTTTAAGTTTACATGTACAATGTTTTAGTAAACAAAATATATTTCTATAGTTAAAATTTGTGCAATTCTTATTTTCATTCAATTCCTTGTTCCTATTGTGCAATTTAATTATATTCATATCAATAAATATTCTACCGAGAAAAAGACGTTGTCACGTAAAATCTTCGCCCGTAAAACCGACTTTACAGGCAACCATTTTTTTTTATTCATTTTTTAAATGACTCTGATATACCTGTTTTTGTTTAACGATTACTTTATTATTTTTAAATCTTTTGAAAATCTTGGCAGAATTCTCCATAAGCATGGTCTGTGCCTCAGCAGTGAAGGCATTTTCTAGGCTGATAATTCTAAAATCTTTGTTAACAAATTTCTTAGCGAACTTTCATAATCATAGTGATTCTATTGATGTATTTGTAGATTGATGTCAAACTCGCAGAGCAAATCATTCCATGGCGTTTGAGCAAACCGTACTAAACTGTAAAGTTTTACTCAACCGAAAAGTAAGATTTGAAAGATACAATTAAATAATATTTGTTAATAGAAGAACAATCAACATTAATGTGATAATATATTGTTTTAAACTTTCATGGTCACTAACATTATAGCTATTAAAGGGATTGCAATATCGAAGACTCATCAAAAACAAGGTACATGGTAACAATTCCGTTATCATCATCATCATCATCAGCCTATTAATGTAACCACTGCTGGGGCACAGGCCTTCCCTATGGATGGAATAGGGAGATTGGGCAGTGACCCACCACGCGGGCCCAGTGCGGATTGGCGGGTGCTAACGACTGCAGATGCAGCCGGGACCAACGGCTTAACGTGCCTTCCGAAGCATGGAGGAACTCGAGATAGAAGATTTTTGGTCACCCATCCAATGACCGACCACTGCGAAAGTTGCTTCAACGATCGCAGCCGAACGCGCCATCGAGCTCCTCCGTTACTAGCTATTAATGTGACAACCCTAAGGGTTACCGATTGGTCCAAAGAAAATGGCGGCCGACTTATTGGACGCTTTGTCTCAAAGTCATTGTTTGTTATATCAAACTAATTACATCTTTTATAGATAACTTGAAAGGGAGGCCGAATCTACATTCAAACCGGCCGGCGTCTCATTCATAATGGAGGTATTTCATTGTTCCCGGATCTCTGTAAATCTGAACAAACACGCAAATATCATGACTGTATTAGTAGACCTTTCTAATATATTTGTTTCTTAGGTTTTCACGCACATCACTCATTAAATAAAACTAGTTTTTACGGGTTAATGCACGAAACTTTATTTATTTATTGACGTTTCGTAGCCTTTAAAGGCTTCGTCGTCAGAATTTGCATTAACCCGTAAAAACTAGTTTTATTTTACTTTCTAATATATTTTTATTAATCTCCTAAATACTAATACAGCGACTCTAATACTAACTCTAATAATAATAATTTATGGTGTAATCAAATACGGCAGCAGTTAAGTATTGTCGGTTTCTGTAGTTTTTATAACTAGTTTATCTAATATATAAAATTCTCGTGTCGCGGTGTTTGTGGTTAAACTCCTCCGAAACGGCTTTCCCGATTCTCATGAAATTTTGTATGCATATTGGGTAGGTCTGAGAATCGGACAACATTTATTTTTCATCCCCCTAAATGTTAAGGGTCATCCACCCCTAATTTTTTTTTTCAATTTTAGATATATTTTTTTTAATTTTTCTTTATGATACATCATACACAAATACATACAACCCTAAATTTTCACCTTTCTACCACCAAGCCTTATTTTTTTATGGCGGTACGAAGTTCGCTCGTACAGCTAGTCTAATATATAAAATTCTCGTGTCGCGGTGTTTGTGGTTAAACTCCTCCGAAACGGCTTTCCCGATTCTCATGAAATTTTGTATGCATATTGGGTAGGTCTGAGAATCGGACAACATCTATTTTTCATCACCCTAAATGTTAAGGGTAATCCACCCCAAAAATTTTTTTTTCAATTTTAGATTTTTTTTATGATACATCATACACAAATACATACAACCCTAAATTTTCACCCTTCTACCACCAACCCCTATTTTTTTATGGCGGTACGAAGTTCGCTGGGTCAGCTAGTATATCTATATAAGTAATCATAATAATGTGCGCACACCTAAATCGGCTACAGTATTTACGTACATAGAGGGTACACTGTTACCTGTAATACAGGTTATCCTACCACTGGCAACAGAAGTCACCTTTAACAATATTTAAGCTCCAATGTGCCTCTTGTCACCAATTTTTGTATTATCAATTTAAAATATTGTAACTTGCTTTAAGTCAATAAACGTTTATTATTATTATTATTGGAGTTTACTCCTTAAGAATCGATTTGCATATATAAGGGGCCCGGTATGAGAAAAATGTGAGGAGTAAAATCTATCGATGAATGACATTAATGACCTCGTTACGTTCTTGTGCGCAACCTCATCTGCGCACCTTTCACTTTTAGCCATGGCAACGGATAAAAAACACTAAGTTGTCACAAATGACAATAAAATAAATAAACTAAAAATAGATAAAATTGGAGCAAAATTAATGAAAACAAATAAATAACAGAATATAGAGAAATGCCGGTAAGTGTCCAGCACTCTGGAATAGTGATTTTCAGTACAGATGGAATTATAATACATATTTACAAAATGATGACTAGTGTGTGATAATTTTGAAATTTGTGTTTCCAGAAATACATAATAAAATATATGATGAATATCGCTGATGTTAGATGATAAAATGAGTGACATGGAACCTATGGTAGTCGAAACCATGGGACGATCCTGAGGTATCTCTACTTGTAACCGACTTCTTCGGACTTGATTTTGTTTTGTGTCTGTTTAAAGACAATCGTTTTTAGAGTGTAAACTCCGGTCGTGCGTCGGAGCTGACACACACACTTTTTTTATAATGCAGCGACGAACTTCGTTCCCAATATCTGTTTTATTTTTAGTCAAAATGATATCTGACAATAAAAAAGCTGGTATTAGATCTGTTTCATTCAAAACAGCGAGCTTTTCCTGTAGAAGTTTTTATCTTGCTGCGGGATCCTGACAGCAGTTAATTACCTCAATAAATATTTATCTCCGCAGACATGTTATACAACGCGGCTTTTGTCGGCGTACTGTGTATATTGTGCGAATTACAAATGGTGTATCCAGATAGTATTCATAGCTAAGAGACAATTTGCTCCATTGTTTAGAACTCGGCGTTAACTAAGTTTAGAATACGGCGTTGCTCACTTTGCATACCTACATATTTAAGTGTCTAACGGTGAGTTTCTTTAGAGTTATACAACGTGAATTTAGAGTTACCTGAGGAATTTAACATTATTATTAATATAGTGACAACAGTTGTACTACAAATATATTGGTTTAAATATCGTTTACAAAATATCCTATGATGGCGAAAATATGTAAATAACATACCTTTTATGAAATTATTAGCCATTTAAAGTGCGTAGATACTTAAAGTGTCAGTACTTGGATAAATTTATGACAATTCAAATATTCTCGTTGGCATCGCATGGAAGATTATGATAATAAAAGAAAGCAGTGTATAGTAAGTAGACTGTAATGACGATTGATTGGTTTTTTAATTATTAAACTATAAGAATTTTAATAAAATGTTATATACAATAACAAATTAAGGTGGTAATAATATCTGTTCAATAGACTCATATTGAATTTAGATTTTTCAACTCCATACTACGAACCGTAGCATGTAAACGCTACGTATTCCGCTACATTGTAGCAATATCGTAGCAGACGGCTACAATTTTTCAAACAAGTTCTATATCTACCTTTGATTGTAGTTTATTATTGAATAAACGTAAAATTATTGAAAATTGAATAAAACCGATCAATTGCTTGTGTGTGAGTGGTAGTATCAACTTGATCGTTCCAGTAGATTCCGAGCAAATCAACTGTGACAGACAGACAAGCGAATGATCCTATAGACGTTCCCTTTATTCCGATACTTAAAATATTTACGCTTGCTATAGACTCATAAATATAAACATAATAAATATCTACATAAGTAAAAATAATGGTTGTTTAACTACCCAACAACCCGACGCCCCCAATATTTTACGAAACTGCCTTATCATTTGAGAGAGCCTTTCATTATTTTCTATCAGCGAGATAATTAAAGCAACCTTCGCTCTCCCCTTTCCAGTACTATGAGTTAATCAACAATAAATGGTACCTATCGTATCTTCCCAAAAGAATATATACATATATATATATATATATATATATATATTTGTATATATATACGAAATCAGCGGACGCAGGATGTATCCCGAACAGCAATTAATATTATTTCCCAAATTGGACTCGTATTGGGCATCCTAACGAAAGGCAAATAAAATTTATTTCGCCCAATAAATTACTTAGATAACATTATTCTGTTTGTCTCGGTCGTGAATAATTAACGTTTTGCAAAAGTTTAGTGCAATGTAAGCGATAAGTCTGTGAAGGCGGCCATCTTAGTTCTAATATTTGCAAAAACCGGTTTACCTCGATTTAAGGGTTTCCTGTAAATGTTATATTGCATACGAAAACCCAAATTTCATTTTGATAATTACAAACTTCAAGTTTATTTATGTTATAACATGCACTAAACACTAAATATAGCATTGGCTCTCACGATTGAGATGTATAGTCACTTCCAAAATCTTTCGAAATCAAATCATATAAATTACTGCCACATTAAACATTCTCATACCTTTATTGATTAAAATCTTTTATAATCTGACCAGCTTTTTGTCTTATTTTGTTTATATAGCAGTTCATAGCATTAGAAAATCGCTTAAAGTTATATTTTAATCCGAACACTTAACCGGGAACGCTTTAAACAAAAGCCAAACAGCTTAACCGTAAAATCTTATAATAACTTCTGCATTTTCGTAATCTTTCGCCGATCGTGACTCTGAGACCAGTAAAATTGGGAGCTTACCTCTTTATCAACGTTACTTTTCAACGAAATTGTTACTCCTTGAAATATCGCTGAATTAATCTCCGTGAGTATCAAAAACGAACGATATACATCGGCTGGCCTGAGATCTTCTGAAATTGACAATCTCGGCGCGCCCAAATAATGGCAATGGAGATATATTGTAAATTGAACGATGGAAAAAAAGTGGCTCAGATAAACCTCCTTGTGGAATCCCAGTTCGAAGATTTTGCTTTGGAATGGCGCGGGCTTAAGTACGGGCTTACAGTATCGGAGGCTAAACGTAAGCTCGACCGTGTTGGCAACACTTTCTAATTAATTCGTTAGACTTCAGTGGAAGAAAGAAAAGCACAGTTTATACAGCAGTACATTTATTTTTCTCAACTATAAAATCGGTTTATGAACTGAAAACGTTACCTCCTAATTTACTTCCAGGTTTAAGTTACACTGAAACAGAAGGTCTATTCAAAACACTAAAATAACCAGAAAACAACACTTAAGGCCCCCTTAAGTGTTGTTTTCTGTCCATAAGGGTTTTCAAGGATTACATGTGGGCGAGTTAAGAAGGGCTCATAAGGAAATTTTCGCAACGATATTCAGAATCATACATTTTATCAATAAATGATATAAATAAGTAACCTTATGAGTTATTCAAAGTAGTCGCTGAAGATTCTACGGAAAAAATAACCCATCTATACAGAATTATGGTGAACACAATAATAGAAGATATTAGGGTGGTGCATGCATTAAGCGATTGCCCGCGGCGGTACCCGTCACAAAAATTATGCAGATATAGTATGCTCTTTGTTAGGATATCGTACTGAAACATTGCTAAGAGGACTCCATTACTAATTGATTCCGTTCGTCTATCTTTCATTGGACTGTATTTACTTCAACTCTATAGATGGTCAAACGTGATTTTATCAGCCAATTTAATTGTAAACTTTAATTTACTATAAGCATTGTACATGTGAGAGATCATATCATCATCATCATCAGCCTATTAATGTCCCCACTGCTGGGGCACAGGCCTTCACTATGGATGGAATAGGGAGATTGGGTCATGACCCACCACGCGTGCCCAGTGCGGACTGGCGGGTGCTAACGACTGCAGATGCAGCCGGGACCAACGGCTTAACGTGCCTTCCGAAGCACGGAGGAGCTCGAGATAGTAAATTTTTGGTCACCCATCCAATGACCGACCACTGCGAAAGTTACTTAACGTCAACGATCGCAGCCAAACGCGCTAACCACTTACGCCATCGAGCTCCTCTTCATCATCATATATCATTTTATTCAACGCTGGTGACCACAAAATTACAAGTCAGAAATTTGTGAATCACCATGCAAGCTTTCTTCCAACTTTCAGAACACGACAGTAAAACAACACTACCTTTTGGTAGTGTTGTGTGTTCTGTTGGTGAGTAAGGTTCCAGGACTCCACGGGGTAGGGGATTGAGTCAGGGTAGGCATTAGCGCGAGTAATATTTTTTTGACGTAATCGTCTATAGGCTGCGGTAGCCACGTACCATTGCTACCCTTTTAACATGATAAAAGCAACATTAGTATGTGTGATGCAATAGTTAATAGGAGCTCGATGACGCAAGTGGTTAGCGCGTTCGGCTGCGATCGTTGAAGTTAAGCAACTTTCGCAGTGGTCGGTCATTGGATGGGTAACCAAAAATTTACTATCTCGAGCCCCTCCGCGCTTCAGAAGGCACGTTAAGCCGTCGGTCCCGGCTGCATCTGCAGTCGTTAGCACCCATTAATCCGCACTAGGCCGGCGTGGTAGGTCATGGCCCAATCTCCCTATTCCATCCATAGAGAAGGCCTGTGCCCCAGCAGTGGGGTCATTAATAGGCTGATGATGATGATGAATAGTTAATATTCAACTTTAAAGTTAGCATTGTCTAATCAAAAGAACAAAAAGACTGATACCCGGCGCATTAACCGCTCGGGGCAAACGCTCAACGCATCGACCGCCCTAAATGTATAAAGTGAACAGGGGCTCGCGAGCCTGGCGGCCGCCGGATAGATAAATATGACGTATTATTATGTTTTGAAGGGGGGAGGCCCGGGATAGAGTGATATGATGAGCGGGTAGATCTAACCAGTAGATACACTCTTACTATCGTATGCGTCGTTGAATAATTCCTGCGAGAGAGGCGCACGGATATTTCCAGGATAATTTCCTACGAAATTAATGTTGGCATCACGGTATTTATAGGAGAATGAAAAATTGTTTGTTCTGAGAAAATGTTATAGCGGTTCACAGTAGAAATTGCAATGTCGTGTTTATGTTCGGTGTAAACACAATGAAAGATTGCGTTTGAATACTGAAGCAAATATACAAATATGTTTATTAAAAATTTACATTAAATTTTTACAGTTGTGACTAAAAATTTTAAAACAGTATATTGTCACATTAATGTTGATTGTTTTTCTATTAACAAATTTTATTTAATTGTATCTTTCAAATCTTACTTTTTGGTTGAGTAATACTTTACGGTTTCGTATGGTTTGCTCAAACGCCATAGATTGACTTGCTCTGAGAGTTTGACTATGCGTCTTTGATATCAATCTACAAATACATCAATATAATCACTATGATTATGAAAGTTCGCTAATAAATTAGTACAGTTAGCTTATTACCATGGGTTCCACACTGGGTAGGTCCTGTACGTCCAGGTCACAACATGTCGTGGGCACCCAATTGAAGTAAATAAGATTGCGACAGATAAAATAGTAAAATTAGAGAAAAACATTTGCTGCATCATAATAAGTATTTCAAATATGGGATTGTGTGTGTGTGTGTCTGTCTATGTGTGTGTGTGTTCGCCTGTCTGTATGTATACTGAAACTTGAAAGTAATCCATTTAATAAGCCTGATATCGATTATACATAGCGTGGAGATGCATGTGTGTATTGTATATACCTCGCTATACTTAACTCATTGTTAATTAATAATATTCATTTCATGAAAGTTGACATCACCACATGTTTTCAGTTTTTGATGTCGTCTTCCAATTGACGACATTGTATGAAACAAAAAATAGCCCTTGCTGAGTTTCTTGCCGGTTCTTCTCAGTACGAGGTCTCCCGCCGTAGATTTACGAACCGATAGCGTAGAGTTTGACTTTCTCAAGAGCTGTAACAGCCTAGACTAAATAAATGAGTTTGAGTTGAGTATATAGTGTAGTGTAGTATAGGTAAACACACTACAAAATGGAAACATACGTTTGATAAATAAATATAATTCAGTGATTACTTATTAAGTTTATGGGATTGATGTGATTAACAAAACGAAATATGAGAATAATGATAAATGCCTGTGTGTAGTGAGAATAACCGACAAGAAGTAACAGGACTGTTTTTCTCACACTGTAAAATTTTGAAGTTACTAAATTCCTGCTCCTATTTTTAGAGCGTTTTTTTTTATATCCAGGTAGGCAAATAACTCTACCCCACCTGAAGTTAAGTGGTGATAAAGTCCAAACGCGAAGATAGCTGGTACAGTAGTTATTAACTGCCACACCAACCATCTTCACCTTGCCGGCCAGCAAAAATACTTCTTCACGCCACTCTTAAATTACCCCAGATCCCAGTAGGAAGGAGGGAAAGTTTAAAATATAATCCCAAAGTAGCAAAGGTTACGTTAAGTTAAAAACTTGACTCATCTATCTATATATATAAAACTCAAAGGTGACTGACTGACATAGTGATCTATCAACGCACAGCCCAAACCACTGGACGGATCGGGCTGAAATTTGCCATGCAGGTAGATGTTATGACGTAGGCATCCGCTAAGAAAGGATTTTGATCAATTCTACCTCCAAGGGGATAAAACAGCAAATGAAAGTTTGTATGAAACTTTGTCAATTTTAAACCGATCGGGCTGAGACTTTGCATGCAGGTATAAGAAGAATCATAGATGAATGTAATTGTGTATAATACAAGCCTGAGAACAAAAACGTAGTCTACACTTCAGCTCTACACCGAAGCGAAGCGAGGGCGGGCCTCTAGTATAAACATATAATTTCATTAGAATGTTGTAAACAAAACATGATGTTACCTTCAAAATAACTTTTCAAGATGACTTTAACAATATTTCAAAGCTGAAAGAAGAAGTCTAGAAATGAATACTGAACACTTTTAATCCTACGAATATTATAAAAGTGAAAGTTTGTATGTTTATGCATTTGTATGTTTGTTACTCAATCACTCAAAAGGGTGCTCAACGGATTTAGATGAAATTTGGCACACATATAGTTTATTACCTGGATGATGGAGACACAGAATACTTTTTATCCAGATAAAATGTTAGGTTCCAGAGAGAGGGACTGAAGTTAAAGCGGACGAAGTCACGGCGGTTGCTAGTAATAATTAACCCACCATCCATCATCATTAACCCACGCTGTCCACTGCTAGACATAGGTCTCCCCTAATGCACGCCACTGCTCCCGATTTTCTGCCACTCACATCCAGCCCACTCCAGCCAGCCTACGAATGTCATCATCCCATGTCTCAGGGCGTCCTACACTACGTTTACCGAGTCGTGGTCTCCACTCAACATGAGCAAATTATTTTACAAACCGTAGCTTTACAGAGCTGGTAATTTACTAATTTAAAGTTGTTCGTGTGTATCACAAAACCGAAAGATTCAAAGAACATTCTCGCATCGCAATTTTATTTTAGATTATACGTGATATAATCTCTACTAACAAGAGTGTATTTATTCATGATACATAACTCCGAAGATTGGATGACAATTTGTATAAATTATAATTTTCAAAGATTAGATTGCATGCTATGAACCAAAATATATACCTACATGAATAAAAAAATCTGGGAAAAATATTTCAATTTCTTGGGAGTTTTTGGGATTGATAAGTTGATAGAGTTTATAGAGAAGCCTGAGAACAAAAACTGTAGTCTACACTTCAGCTCTACACCGAAGCGAAGCGAGGGCGGGCCGCTAGTTGCAAATAAAACTGATCGAACCACTAGCGTCGGTTCTCACAAACCTGGCAACATGTGCTGCATTGTCTGTTATGACGCAGCACATGTAATAAATTAGATCTTGTTTTCATTTTTATATTGTACTGTCGTCTGTTTACTTGTTGTTTACTTATTGTGGCATGTTTAAATCATATGTTTCCTGTCTTGCTTCTGTTTTCTTTCTATTATAAGTAGTAAACGCGCGTAAAATGGTCTTATTACAAAAAAGTAAGACACGTATATTGTTTTTTACTTACATGGTCACTAACATTATAGTAATATAAGTTATTTACGGGATTGTTACCATGTACCTTGTTTTTAGCGAGTTTCCGTACTCTAAGTTTTCGAACATAAAAAACTTCGTCGGAGGGTAGACCGATATGTCTGTCAATAAACAGCCTACCCGCAATTACTTCAGTGACTCCGTGATCATGGCGCTTGCAACAGTGCTAAAATATCGAAAACTCGCTAAAAACAAGGTAAATGGTAACAATCCCGTAAATAACTTATATAACTATAAAGTAAGACACGGTTTCAAACCTTATTTAGGCAAATTTTGTAAGTCGTAAAATAATTTACCATCAGTGTTCTTCAAGATGAAGGTTCATTCCCCAGACTGGTGCTTTTATTTGAATGGAAAATCAGATCATTTAAAAAAATGTATGATATCCATTCATTAAAATAACTCACATGCTGCGTATTCAATACTACAATAGTTTAAAAGAGGCGTCAACAAGGTATTTCTGCGAGCCGGCAAGGTGAGGGTAGTTGGAAAACCACTGCACCAGCTTTGCGTCTGGAATTTACCACTTCTTATCATTACACTAGCGGCCCGCCCTCGCTTCGCTTCGATGTAGAGCTGAAGTGTAGACTACATTTTTTGTTCTCAGGCTTGTATTATACACAATGACATTCATCTATGATTCTTCTTATACCTGCATGCAAAGTCTCAACCCGATCGGTTTAAAATTGACAAAGTTTCATACAAACTTTCATTCTCTATTTCCCTTGGGGGTAGAATTGATCAAAATCCTTTCTTAGCGGCTGCCTACGTCATAACATCTATCTGCATGGCAAATTTCAGCCCGATCCGTCCAGTGGTTTGGGCTGTGCGTTGATAGATCACTATGTCAGTCAGTCACCTTTGAGTTTTATATATATAGATAGATGGGATAAAGTCAATTATCCACATAATGATATGAAAATATATTTATATCTCCGCTTTTCGCTTAAAGCTGGGGCCGAATTTAAGGAGGCGAGGGAATTTGTCATATTATTGCAAGAATATTTGACGAAGTGACGGTCGCTGTACCACGGACTTGGTTTGTTTTTCCAGGGGCTCGCTATAAGGCAATGATGTTTTTCTGGGGCCCTCAATTCATCTTTATTGTGCTCCCTCTGATATATGTATAGTTTTAGGTTTATCTTGATACTGTTGTGACGTCTTAGTGAGAGAGGGTTGCGCGTGGGCCGAGATTTTGCTATTAGGTATTCGTCCAGTTGCGTATTTTTTCCGATTTAAAATTTAGATAACCAAAAAGATTGGGTTGGAAATTTGCAAGATTCTGAAAAAAAGTGTAGGTTTTCAATCTGAGGTAAGCTTTGTTTTGGAACCGGCGTTTTAAGGTTAAATGATACAATTTCTTACAATCACTTAGTCGCATACGGAGAAAGGTAAGACTGAAGAAACTAAGTGTCACTTAGAAGTTTATAGACAACCATCATTGACCTAGGTAAAATTGTACTTTCTGGGCCCATGAATTGACACTGCACATTTTTTTGTTGAAATATTATCTCTATTAATGAAGTAATGGTGTCAATTCTGGCATGATTCTCTAAACCTTTACTTGAATTTGACAGCAGTGCATCCCTGTCATTCTCTATACAAAAATAAAAGGCGAACCTATAGGTTGAAGTTTAGAGAATCGTGCCAAAATAGACACCAATTGTGAAATTTGAACGTGGGCCCAGAAAGTACAGTTTAGCCCCAACTTATAAACTATTGAGTATTTACGTTCATTTGTTTCTTATTCCGAAACTAAACTCTCCATGGAACAAAAGAAACATTAAACGAAAAACATTTATAAACACACTCCATCTCTATAAATAAGTAAGAGTGGTCGCGTCATCGCATCGGTCCGTTAGCAACTTTGGACCCGATGGGCATCTATCCCCAAAGTCCTTGGGGAAACCTATCGTCAGTTGGAATTGCGATCCCGAATCTAGGCACGATTGAAAGGTAACAGCCCTTCGTATACCCTAGGGGCTCAGCCCGTGGAGTTCTTTCTACAACATTTCAATATAGACATATACGAAAAACGAGTTTTCTAATAAACTAAATCAGTGATGAAAATTTGGGAGAATTCGATTTGCATTACGCACGCTCCCATACACGGCACAGTGTTCAGTATTCTTTAGGTTTTTGAAGTTATACTTCTTTAGGCGCGTTTTGAAAAAATGATGAGAGTGAAATTTTAAGATGCGCGCGCATCACTGTAACACAAAAAATTAAAAGCATGAAGTTAGTCAAACTTCATGCTGTTACTTTTGTGTTTACCGCACATTAAGAAAATCTACCAACAAAATAGAAATAGAATCTCTATTTGGTGGGTGCTAACGACTGCATTATGAAGGCCTATCAAAAGTATTTATTGATCTGGAACAACGGAACCAAAGCGCGATTCAGGAGACTACAGCGCCATCTCTTGACCATTGGTGTAGTAGAACCAAAAACCACATCTTTATTTTTGTAATAAAGTAACAAAAAGTATTTATTAATCTGGAACAACGGAACCAAAGCGCGATTCAGGAGACTACAGCGCCATCTCTTGACCATTGGTGTAGTAGAACCAAAAACCACATCTTTATTTTTTGTAATCAAGTAACAGTTATAGGTGTTTTACATGTTTCTAGTTTGTATATTCGGAATACGTGTTTGAGTTTCATACAAGTGCAAATCACATATGTTCTAATAAATTATATTCAGTAGCGATTTTAATTGAATATTTTGATTATTTATTTATTTTTTCAAATTAAAACTGAACTTTATTGACTGTGTCCTTTTCCAGACTTCTTATTAATTTATTGTAATTAATTATTTGCATGCAATTAAAAACTAATTTTAAACGATGCCAAAGAAGGATAACTTCTCACGCGCCTACATAAGTACACGCACCCATTTTTTTTTAATTTTGATCAAACCTACTCGGAAGCGCTTTTAGTCTTTTTTTTTTATAATTCTTTATAATTCATTTATTCATTTGTTCAAATGCGGTAAAAACATAAAGGTGTACTATCAGATAAGTTCTGCACATCTACCATTTCTGGCATACAATTTTTTTACTTACAATCTAAAATTTTGAAAATCGTAAATAACGAAATATATCATGCATGCCTATCAATTGGAACAGTTTAATAATAACAAAAGCTAATAAATTCAATGAACAATGTCTTGTCTTGTGAATGTTTTTTATGTTATAGGGGGCATACGAGCAGACGGCTCACCTGATGGTAAGTGATCACCGTCGCCCATGGACACTTGCAACACCAGGAGTATCACAAATGCGATGCCGGCCTTTAAGGAAGGAGTACGCTCTTTTATACCTATTTCTCACTTTAATATGAAAAAGAATTCGAGACGAAAGAGGTAGTTCTAATTTTCACTACCAGCGCGTGGCGCCATTTGGAAATGCGCACCATTTTCTTATTAGAAAAAATTTGCTTCATCACTTAAATTATGTACAATGTTTTTTCGCAAATGTGTTGAAAAACTTTGTATGACATTCGTACGGATTGGAATTACAATGTCTTGACTATGGTAAACCATCGACTTCGTCTCGGGCTTACATTCTTCTACGTTTGCAATAACCAACTTACCGCACTAGTATCATAAATAACTATTACATATAATAAAGAAAATATAACTAGCAAAAAATCCACGCGGACCAGGCAGCAGACGGGTCTCGAACCCGCACCCTTCGCAATCCGGGCCAATGCACTGACCAATTATGCTACCGCGGCCCTCACGGACCGCGTCGAAATTCCTCTAGCCCATCTTAGCTGCAAGCTGCTCGGGTTCGAGTCCCGTCTGCTGCCTGGTCCGCGTGGATTTTTTTCTAGTTATATTTTCTTTAGATTTAAACATCGAGCAGTTACATGTTTCAAAAGCCAGCCAGCCAGCCTACGAATGTCATCATCCCATCTTGCCACAGGACGTCCTACACTACGTTTACCGAGTCGCGGTCTCCACTCAAGAACTTTCCGGCTCCAACGGCCGTCAGTTCCGCGGCTAATGTGACCAGCCCACTTCAGTTTGCTAATTCGGTGGGCTATGTCGGTGAATCTGGTTCTCTGTCGGAGTACATCATTTCTGATGCGGTCCTTTAGGGATACTCCGAGCATAGCCCTTTCCATCAGGGCTTGAAACCGATTTCAAAAATACCGGTAAATAAAGGTTAATACCGATTTTTAGTAAAGGTTTCCTTCAGAGCGCGTCCGAAATGAAAGCGGCACCTAAAACCTTAAAAAACCGGTTTAATCCAGAGCGACACGTGCATGCGTCGGCATCGCTTGAAGTTTGTTTTGTTTGAACTAATCAAGTCACAACTTGTTAATACTCAGAGATTGTGCATTTATTGACATGTTTTCTAGCATCTAGTAAGTTAAGTTATTCATTTTGTAGTTGTGTATTTATATCAGCCGCCGTAAGAGCGAAATGAAACCTTTAAAAACCGCTAAATTGATTCAAAACCTATTTGATTTTGCTTTTTAGGAAAACCGGTTTTTTTAAGGTTATGGTAGAGCCAAAGCTACTTGACACTGATTTAGGTTTGAAAATTAACCGGTAAACAAGCCCTGAGGGACTTTAAACTGGTGGTCTCGTCCAGCCGTGCGTATCCACTTTCGTTTCATTCCATCATTCGTGATAATAAAATGTTTAAATTTTAACAAAAACACGTAATGTGTTTTGTAATGAAGTGATGATGAAACAAAGTATCGCGTGACAAGAATAATTTTGCTACAAAACATCGACTGACTACCAACAGGAGATAATTTGTTGTGAATCTAGCACCCAAATTGTTGTTTAATATACTAGAAATTTGAGAATCATTCGTTTATGAACAAGGTTGGTTTTGACACGGAAGAGCGGTCGTTAAAATTAATGTGCTTGTAAGTAAAACTCAAGTTTTGTGGCTTTAGAGATACGGTAATATTGTTAAAGGGGTAAATGCTCAGAACGGTAAAAAGCATTATTTTTAGAGTTACAGAACATTATAAGCATTCTCATGCAGTTTTCAGCAGTACCTATAAAAGTAAATGTGTCTGTGGCGACTCGGATTCTAAGTGTCGCCGCACACGGGCCACCGACCACAACCACAAAACGCCGCCGCCGGCATATTTCTTGTAGTCTTCATACATTTTATATGAACTCGCCACACACGGTGCGCCGGTGGCCGCCACACGCTACAAATCGTCGTTGCTCGCTTTTTGTGGCCCGCACCGGCTACTTAATGCGCCGATACAAAACGCCGCCGCACGTCACTCGCGCGATTCCCCACCCCACTCTCCTTTACCTTAGTCACGGTAATAATATCATACAGTATTCTATCTTCATACAAACGATCGGAAAGCGAGTCATACCTACGCCACTCGAGTTCGATGTGCTCTCGGCGGGCACCCAGTCGCGAATGCGCCGCCGCGCCGCGACGACCGAACGGTCTGAATTGTTTTTTATGCAGTTAGCCGTGCTTAAACGTGCGTTTTGTATTGTAAATATTTGATTTAATTAAGTAGATACCTACATAATTTTGTATAGAAAAGAACAAACGACGATCAATATCGTACAACAGCACAATTGCTGTTTTTGGTTGCTTGAACTCTTCAATAACACACCCAGAGATATCATTTTTTAAATTACCTGAAATATTGGAAAGGTGTCTTACCTTTATAGAATATTTTTTATATACCTATCTACTAGTACGTTATTTGTTTCTTATATTTAGGTATTTCGGTTTTTCCATTGGGCAAAATATCTGGAATAATATATAAATAAGTGGTTAGGATGAAAAAAGAGACAAACGAGTAATCTACCTACACTCGCGTTAAAAACAAAACTACATAAAATACTGTAGGCTGGCGGCCCTACCGCGTGCCAACGCAGCGCTCGGTGTAGGCATTTATTTTCAAGGACAGGGCGGAGTCACAATACTGTATAGATAATATTACCGTGCCTTAGTCGACCGCTGTCGCGCGCTTCAGCCATTTTAGTAGCCGCTTCTAGCTTCTCGTGACGACGTTTGTGGCTGTGGCGTGTGGCCCGTGTGCGGCGATACTAAGAATGCTGACTTGATATAAGCGTCGAGGCGCGGTCCGCGGTGACTCGAGCATAAACACCGATCCCGTCAGCTTCATTCTTAATTCATTCTATATAGCACCCATAACATATTATGAAACAGACAATTATATTCGAGTCAGATTAATGTTGAACTATGTCTTGTGAAGTGAATAAACAGTCGGTGAGTTAGCCGGTATACCTTTTATTTACCGTTCCCCAGTCGTCACCAGTAGGAAAGCGAACTCTATTACTTACATTAGAAGTAACTAAAATGTCTATCGGTGAGGCTTTCACGCCTTAGGTGCTGAACCGAGTTTGATTAATTTTGGTAAAGCTATAAAGAGGACTTTCGATCCCATGAATCGTAATATTTTTAAATACCGTACTTCGATCTATATTAAATTCCTTTTTTTCTGTAATATGACTTTTTATATAAACTTCTGCTTTAGTCGAAAATTAAAATAGTTAAGAGAACTTTCTGTGCTTACTTTAATTAAATTTTTAAGTTTAATAACCACTTAAGTTTAAATGGTAATTATGAGTACACACTCCGCCAACAAATTTATAACGTTCCCGCGCAAAATAAGTATTAACAATGCACTCGACTACAATGTGAACCCAAACTAACGTTTTAATTAACCTAAAAGCAACCCAATGGCTGGGTCGATAAAGGTAATTTTGCTTTAATAAAAATTGTAAAGCTCTTCTCTTGTTTTGGGGTAGTATAATGAAATCAACACAGGGTACCGTTCAACGATTTAGACCAATGGTAATTGCTTTTGACGTTTCCTAAAAATTGTCTTTCGCGTCTGCCGAACGAAAATGAACCGTGAATTTAAATGGGATAAGGTTCGTTATGAGGTTTGTGGGAAATTTTGAGGCTGTAATGCCCTTTGTGTTTCGTGTAGTCTAATTAATAAACTTAAGGCGGTGAGGTGGCTGCTTACTTTTTGTGATATCTTCATCATTATCATTATCAGCCTATTAATGACCCCACTGCTGGGGCACAGACCTTCCCTATGGATGGAACAGGGAGATTGGGCCATGACCCACCACGCGGACCCAGTGCGGATTGGCGGCTGTTAACGACTGCAGACGCAGCTGGGACCAACCGCTAAACATGCCTTCCGAAGCACGGAGGAACTCGAGATAGAAGATTTTTGGTCACCCATCCAATGACCAACCACTGCGAAAGTTGCTTAACTTCAACGATCGCAGCCGAACGCGCTAACCACCCGCGCCATCAAGCTACTAAGTCAAACGTGACTTTATATCTGTAAATATCTTTTAAAATCATGAATATTCGGATTTGATAGCTATAAATCATGCAAATTTATGCCATATTTCATGAATTATCGCAAAAAACCAAAAGTACTTAAACATGAGATAAAGAAATATACGAGAGTGTAATTTTGTTTGGTTAATATTTTATAATTATTCTGTTCCTATTCACGAATCCCTTTCATTCTGCAATCCCCGTTTTCACGCTCAAATCCCTTTTCACCCTTGAATCCCCTTTACACCATCCAATACCCTTTTCACCCTTGAATCTCCTTTTCACCCTCCAATCCTCTTTTTACCCTAAAATCCCCTTATCACCTACCTATCTTCTGTGCTCAAAAAGTGTTTTTAATAAAAAGTTCCCTTTAAGTTACTCCTTCCCACCTGATTTTATGTGACGGTAGATTTCAGACGCGAAGATGTCTGAAGCAGCAGTTTTAATCCGGCGAAATGCCCTTTCACACCTCTTTTAAAGGATCATTGTTGAACGGTGTCTTTTATTAAGATTATTACTCGCTACCGCTCATGACTCGCATCTAATTCGTTCACTGACGCGGCATTTGGCATGCTCTCGCTAATTGCACAGTGTGCGGCGCCCTTTATTCTGTTTTATTTTTAATTGCTTAATGTCACGTTTCATTATGGGGGATGTTTTATTGTCATCGAATTTTAATATAGAAACAATGGGTTGATATCGCTTTTACATTTGTGTAGAATCAGCAGCAGATTATAATTTTGTAATTTTTGATAATTTGTGTTGCTGTCGTTTGGATAAGGGGCCTTTGTTATTTATAAGGTTGTTGGAAAGATATTTTAGGAATTATATTATATTGAATGGTAGAACCCGGCAGGGAAAAAAAGAAATCATAATTAATTCATGATTTCAGTACAGAAACACTGTACCCAGAAAATTATTTAATGAAATATTGAAGTATCTTGCTATTAAAAAGGTTAGTAATCTGATAATGCTGAATAATAAGATATAATCCTTTAGTCATATGTGCAACGATTAAATATTGTTTTGTTTTAAAACATAATACTAAGTAAGGTATTTCTCTCTGTTTCTTATAATACTGTATTGTAGATTTACTAGTTATGCATGTATTTTAAGAAATAATAAAGATTATTAAATTATATTATTATATATATTTCTATATCTTAAGCATTAAACTACTAGATGTTTAAATATAAACAAAATTTTACTGGAAAAAATCCACACAGACCAGGCAGCAGACGGGACTCGAACCCCCACCCCCCGCTATCCGAGCGGATGCACAGTGCCCATTATGCTACCGCAGCGTGCAAAAAAAATTCTTTACATTATTACCTTTTATCCACACCCATTTAATTTTCCTTAATTATTACACTTATGTAATGTAGTTCTAAACATATTTTTGAAACCCAGCACATATGAGATCGAGCAAAACGCATTACTGCATTCAATAACTTAAAATTGTATTCAAATTCAAACGTTCATAAGCTGAAAACCGTAACTTTTAAAATAAGCTCGCTGACACTATGCTAGAATAATATATTTCTATTCCATTTCCTTTCATGCCAAACGCAACTCTTAGATGTTCTCCGCAGAATACATATTAAGACAGCAATAAGTCTTGTTTGATGGCTCAATTATAAAACGGACGATTCGGACGGTGGAGATCCACCGCATATATAAATTACATCCCGCAAACCAGCAGCTTTAAGGCATAAGAGGTGGCGATTTTAACCACTTCCAGCAAATTGGTAAAATAGTAATTGGTCAGTGCATTCGCCCGGATAGCGAAGGGTGTGGGTTTGAGCCCCATGTGCTGCCTGGTCCGCGTGGAATTTTTTCTAGTTATATTTTCTTTAGATTTAAACATCAAGCAGTTACATGCTTAAAAATGAAAATTATACAATAGTAACATTTTATTTTATTGATATTTCCATGTAAAAGTATTTCTAAAGATCCGGATAGCAGAAGATTCGGGTTTGAATCCCATCTGAAATCTGGAAGGAAAGGGGTTTATTCTAGTAAAATGTTCATTAAGGTTAAGCATCCCGCAGTTAAATGCTTAATTTATAAAAATAATACGTAATGTAAAAATAACTTCTCTTAAAATTTTGTTTACAGTATAAATTATTATTTAAAAGCAGATGACGTATTTATTAGAAATAAAAATAAATATCGAATTTTCAATGATTTTACAGAATAAAAATCTTGATTGGCCACGTGCCTCGTTGTTTTCTAATGTTCATATTTAAATTGTATTTATGTAATTATATGGGATGAAGGAGAATCAAATATGGAATCAAGGAGATCGATAGCGCAAGTGGTAAGCTCGTTCAGCTGCGATCGTCCAAGTTAAGCAACTTACGCAGTGGTCGGTCATTGGATGGGTGACCAAAAATTCACTATCTCGAGCTCTCTCTCTCTTGATCGCGTTGGTCCCGGCTGCATCTGCAGTCGTTAGCACCCACCAATCCGCACTGGGCCCGCGTGGTGGGTCATGGCCCAATCTCCCTATTCCATCCATAGGGAGGCATGTGCCCCAGCAGTGGGGACATTATTAGGCTGATTATGATGAATTATACAAAATTTTATAAATTCATACTCTAAACTTTTCGTTACAAATAATTTATTTACTTTCTTTTTCAAATGTGATTCCAAAAATATATTTTTATTGACAACTAGCAAACCCGGCGAAATCCGTTTCGCCACCAGATGGCTTCGTTTTATGTAACATTTCGTTTGGTGATTTAAAGAATTTTTTTTTTAATTTTTTCTGAATTTTCTTTGCTATAAACCTCACGGAGTCCGAGACCTTTCCAACGAATGCAAAACCGTGGAAATCGGTTCGTGCGTTCTGGAGTTATAGCGTCAGGAAGGAAAACCCGACTTATTTTTATATAGTAGATAAAAAAAACTTAGCTCAAAACCGCCAACCTCTTATGCTTTGCAACATAATACGAATGCAGTCACAATGCGTTCGTTACGGGCAGTTTTGGAGTTATGCCAGCAAAATATACGGACAGAACAAGCCCAGAATACTAGAAGCCATCGGATAAGTTATATCCACGAAGCCAGTAGTCTCCTGCAATTGATAATGGCAAATAATTCCATTTAACGACCCTGATCTTTTAACAGCGCGACTTGCCTAACTTTAACCAATTGATTTCAGTAATAATTGGATGACGCCGAGTATGAACAAATATGATTTTTTTATATTAATGATGAAAAGAAATGCTTTTTTTATGGTGAAAATGTGGCAAGGCAAACAAGCTTTCTGGGGGCCATTCGCCTAACGGAAATGCTTTGGAAAACGCTAACGCTTACGATTTCATTTTGTTTTTTCTAGCCGCTTGAGGTTTTCAAATGCCTCGCGCTCTTTTTTATTCTTTTGTATTGGTAATAACAATATTAATATATATATATATATATATATATATATATATATATATATATATATATATATATATATATATATATATATATTAATAACATCTATGATGGAATTTATTTATTCATTCATTGCATATCACATTCACAAAAATAAGATGGTACATAATAAATACAGTAACTATGTGACGCCCTGCAAGGGCACAGCAACTTTAGAGGGTTATGATCTGAAAATATATTATTATACAATTGCACAATATAATTTATAAACTAAGTTTTAATCATTCTTTACATACATTGGTGTTTGGTGTCAATTCTAGCATGACTCTCCACCCAAACCTAAATTTGACGACAGTGTATCCTTATCATTCCCAATACATAACGAAAAAGTTAATGAATGGAATGGAATTGATGGGATGGAATATATATATATACAGATGGAGCTAAAGAAGTTTCACTTCAGTCGTGTGGTCATAAGCACACCTGTTTTTTTTTTAATTCCCGCCGTTAATTTGTCTCCTAACTAAGTTTCATGATACAACCCGCTGACGGACAAATTTACGGACAACGCAGTATTTGAATATACGGTCCCTTTAGTCCTGAAACTCTTAAAAGAGTAAACATTCCGATTAAGTGCGCCCATGTTGACTGTTGACCGTTTGACAGTTAATTACCAGTGACGTTCTGCGGTCGAACCGTAGCCAGGGCGTTATATAAACCGATTTAATAGTTATATATGTAACGGACAGACGCTATCGCTATGTTAGTCTAATCCTGCTGTAGATTGGCTTCAAAGGGAATTAGCTATGATGCGGGTAGAGCCATCATAAAATTGAGATGTTCACGACTGAAAATGGGGGCACATCGGGTGTAGACTGATTAAAACTATTACATTGTATCTACACTTCTATACTATTATTATAAAGTTGACGAGATTTTTTATTTGTCTGATTGAGCGTGCTCAAAACTCAAAAAACTAAAAACTCAAACTCATTTATTCAGTCTAGGCTGTTACAAGCTCTTGTGAAAGTCAAACGCTACGCCATCGGTTCGTAAATCTACGGCGGGAGACCTTGTACTGAGAAGAACCGGCAAGAAACTCAGCAAGGGCTATTTTTTTCTCCCTGTCTTGTTTCAAACAGTGTCGTCAATTGAATGATGACATCGAAAATTGAATACATGTGTTGATGTCAACTTCCATCACAATAATATTATTAATTAACAAAAGTTAAGTATAGCTAGGTACTACTTTTAAATTTAGAAGTGGCGATTAAACAATTTTCAACCAAATCAGCAAAGTAAAACGACTTAGTCTGTTATATTAGGCCCAAGGTGACTTATCATTTATGAAATCTTTAACAGTATAGTAACCTTTCTTAAGGAGACATGTTTTTATTTTAATTGGTAATTTATTTATTGTTATAAAATATTGTTGCATTGGAAAGTGCACTATATCAAGGCAGGATATATTACATAAAGTTACAACTTACAATCTGGGATTCTTTAAAAGAGGCGTGAAGAAGCAACATGTAGGCAGGCAGGGTGAGGACGGCTGGTGTGGCAGGTAGAACTGCTGTACCAGCTATCTTCACGTCTGGACGGACTTCACCGTCACTCAACATCAGGTGGGGTGGAGTCATTTGTCGGACTTATCTATAAAAAAAACTGATAGGAGCGGAGAACCATTGAAAAATGTTGCAAAAACGGAAAAAAGAATTTGAATTGTGAGCTGGGATTTTTATGGGAAAAAATATATTCTGTATGGCCCCTCGAATGTATAATAGACTCCCGACATATATAAAAGAATTAAATTTTAATTTATATAAGAAGAAAATTAAAAATATATTATTAGATATAGGTTATTATGATGTATGGGAATTTTTAAATGACAAATTTTGAATTGTAACTATGTTTTTATTATTATTATTTCTATTTTTTGATTAATTTTGATATTTTATTATTGAATTGGAATCATTTGAATTTGACATGTTTTATTATTGAATATTAAGATTTTTGAATTGGAACTTAAATTACTTGATTAATTTGTATCCCCATATTGGCACCTCCCATTCGCACGAAGCGATTTGCTTCGGCCTTCATTATGCGAACGGCTAGGGAGTGGAACTCCTTGCCGAGGTCTGTTTTACTGGACCAATATAATCTGGACATCTTCAAGGCCAGAGTGAACAGGCATTTTCTAGGCAGGCGTGTACCATCCTAGGCCTCATCATCACTTTCCATCAGGTGAGATTGTGGTCAAACGCATTGCCTATTATGCATAAAAAAAAATGACATGCACCCCTAAAATCGTAACATCTTACTTATACATGTTGTTACAAATAAATATTTTCTTTCTTTCTTTCTTTCCGTTGCGTACGTTGCATGAACGATAAACGATAATTAAAAATCATCTATGACGGAATTGTTGTCCTCTAGAAGTTCTATAAGAAGTTCTATAACAGCATTTATACCTTTCAAGGGTGGACCCACTTAAACTTTTTCCACAAATTAAGGCACGTTTAGCCGTTGGTCCCGGCTGCATCTGCAGTCGTTCAGCACCCGCCAATCCGCATTAGGGCCGCGTGGTGGGTAATGGCCCAATCTCCCTATTCCATCCATAGGGAGGCCTGTGCTCCAGCAGTGGGGACATTAATAGGCTGATGATGATATGACAGTAGCATTAACTACTAACAATCATTCGACGAGACAAGAAGTGGGTCATCATAAACTTCTTTTATCATTAAAAAATTCAATGCAGCGAACAACACAAGTCTACGATTATACGGTAGTTGGAAAACAAAAGCGTTGAAAAAGTGCCGTCCAGTTAGTGGCGCAGGAATTTCGGGATAAAACGGGATGTTCCGGGATTTTCTCCCGGGTCCCGGTTCCTCCCCGGGGAGAGGGGTTCCTCGTTAGGGGGGGTCGACATTTTCCCGTACCTTTTTCCTCATTCCTAACGGTATTAATGTTGTATTGACATCGTACGCTTCGACACTCAGCCGGCCGCGTAAATAAATAGGAAGTTGCGTGTGCGAAATAGAATTTCTTGAGCCCTCTTCAAATATAGCCTTTAAAAGGAATTATTATGACACTTAAGCTAGTTATATACCTACCAGCTTCATTTGACGACCTCCTTGGCCGAGTGGTTTATACGCCGGGTTTCATGGCGTCGCCGACTCGAGAGGTCCCGGGTTCGAATCCCGGTGGGGGCAGATGTTTGTGTGATGAATACTAGCATTTGTACTCCAGTCATGGATGTTTAAATATGTATTTCTATATAAATATACTTATATATGTATAGTATATGTATTCTATCCGTTACCCTAGTATCCCATAATACAAGCCTTATAGTGCTTACTTTGGGGCTAGGCTAATTGGTGTGAGTGTTGGAAATATTTATTTATTTAAACACTTATATTGTAACTAGCGACCGCCCGCGACTTTGTCCGCATTAACTTTAGGTTTTTTGGGTCATCATCATTATCAGCCTATTAATGTTCCCAATGCTGGGGCACAGGCCTTCCCTATGGATGGAATAGGGAGATTGGCCAATGACCCACCACGCGAGCCCTGTACGGATTGGCGGGTTCTAACGACTGCAGATGAAGACGTGACCAACGGAACTCGAGATAGAAGATTTTTGGTCACCCATCCAATGACCGACCACTGCGAAAGTTGCTTAACTTTAACGATCGCTACCACCCGCGCCATCGAGCTCCTCGTCATCTCCTTGCCACTATCATTTAAGAAGGGGTATTAAAACACTCGAGCCTGTCTGACGATAATAAATTGACACGAGTGTTTTGATACCTTAATTATATGCAGTTGCATGCTCCACTTTATTTTCACTCATATACTATATATATTTCTCTCACAATTATAAATAAACAAAGTACATAGCTAGGTAACAAAGAAGTATTTTGCAAAACTTTTCTGTAATAACGAAAACAAAACACGGTCAGTAAAAAATTGTATACGAAGCGCGGGATATTGCGTTCAGTCTATGAATGCGTGCACCTATTTTTTTACATTCAGCGTAATACAATAATAAAAAAAACGATGGATTGCACTCCGGGAGTGCCGGCAGAAGTAAAAACTTGAATATTACCGTTGTGCATTCTTGATATTTTGGAATGGTTAGGGAATAATTTTGCACGAATTGCTTTAATTTATCAGTATAAAAGTACTATCATGTATGTGGTAGAATACAATATTTATTTATTGCGCTATCGTACACAAACATGACAATTTATATTACATTAAAAAAGTTTATCTCTCAGAAAAATCAACTTACATGAATCACGTTTAAGCGCACTTAGCGACATCTATTGTAAAGAAATCAATTTACATGAATCACACTTAAGCGCACCTAGCGACATCTATTGGAAAAAAAAGGCATTTTCTTCGCAATAAAACTGCCACGTGGACGTCCTAGATAGAGACTTATTATTATAATACGGTAAAATAAAATATTACTATATTTCGTCCAATATATTGAAAGTCAACAACCTTTCCAATTTTATTGTGTGTCATGATGCGATCAGCCCACGTGATTAACCTGACGCGAGTTTAACATTTTTACCCATACAAAAAAAGTGTACATCGACGCTAAAGAAGTTTTCACTTCAATAAAACAATTAAAAATAAAAGTGTGCTATAATGATTAAAAGCTTATATAACTATACAGCTAGACGTACTGTAATGAGTATTATTTGTAATTCGAATATCTCAACATGAGTGTAGATAAACGTATTTTTTCCTCATTAGTGTTATATAATATTATTTATGGAGGATAAATACAATTATTAATAGTACCCAATGTAGCAAGAGCCAACTCATCTCCGCTGGCAGCACCCGTTCACGAGCATGACGCATGAACCAGCCATCGCTTCGCTCAACCATTTTTTAGGGAACGTAACGACCCGCCTCACACGACACACAAAAGTACCTATAACCCAATACATACAAAAAAAAAACAAATAAAAAAAGCCGCCCCAAGTTTCACACATTCGCTCCGATGCCGTTTGCGTTTTGCAATAAATAGTTTTATTTTTTCAGACTCTGCTTTTTTCACCCGCCCTTTTGTGTGTGTACGATGCAATCAATTGTTAACTTTCTCTGTATTGCCGAATGACAACTGTGATGCTTTAGTAAAGGATGTCTCTTGCAAGCCGTGCCGGGTCCGTGCCGAGCGTAGGCTTTGAACAATTCACTCGGTTACCGCTCGGTGAGTGTGCGCATATAACGAAGGGACGCGGACAATGATTTTTCCATACAAACGTTCTCGACTGATTCCTCTTTGATTTTTATCATTAAATAAATGATTTTCATACTTAAAATATAAGTTTAAAAATTCTATGTTCTTATGTCTTCCTTTTTTCGATAACTTGTGTTTCAAAGACACTAGAAGCCCTCAAAAATTAAGTAAATTTTTATATCCACTAAAAACGCATTGTATGGAGATTCAACTAGCATTTACAAAAAAGCTTAACATAGAGGTCTAGTTTAACATCTTATTATTCTTTGGGTAAAATTTCATTGACATATATCTTGAGTGAGGAGCTCGATGGCACAGGTGGTTAGCGCGTTCGGCTACGATGGTTGAAGTTAAGCAACTTTCGCAGTGGTCGGTCTAAAAGTTCGATCTCGAGTTCCTCCGTGCTTCGGAAGGCACTTAAGCCGTTGGTCCCGGCTGCAACTGCAGTCGTTAGCATCCTCCAATCCGATCTGGGTCCGCGTGGTGGGTCATGGCCCAATCTCCCTATTCCATCCATAGGGAAGGCCTGTACCCCAGCAGTGGGGACATTAATAGGCTGATGATGATGAATGAATGAATGAATGAATGAATGAATGAATATATTCTTTATTGCACTATTACACACAATACAGAGAACATAAAACACAGAAACAAAAACACAAAAGGCGGCCTTATTGCTAAGGTAGCAATCTCTACCAGGCAACCTTTGGCTAAATAAAACCATACCATAAGAATAGTGGAATCAGCGGGCTAGTGCATTGTAAAAATAAATAAATAAACATAAATATAATAATATACAATATAGTAAGTATGTAAGGAAGCTATAAAATACAATAAATAGTAATAAACAGATAAAAAGATCAGGCAGAGTCCAGCTTGAGGAAATATTCCTTAATTTTAATAGTAAAGGAGTCCCTCGTCTGTGCACGTTTAATATCCAAAGGCAAAGCGTTCCACAGTTTAACAGCTCTTACATAAAATGACTTGGCCACGAATGATGATGATGATATCTTATTTTCGATAAACAAATCGTCGAGAGCCAAACTTCGAACTTTGCAGTTTTTATACGCAATTTTCAGCGTTATGTACTATTGTCCCTATCGCTCGGTAGTTGCCAATGCGCAACAGCAATCGTTTTTTTCAAAAACTTTTTTCTCAAATGTTTTTAGCTCACGCTCTTAAATGCGGCACGGCCGACGCCCGGCCCGTCCCCGGCACGGTGTACCGTAAGTCACCCTTAAAACGCGAACGCAGTCAATAAAAGTTCGGGAGTCAACAAAAGGCTTGATTTCCGAAGGGGTTGTTTATTGCGCTCATAGTGATGACAAAGATTTATATTTATGAGGGGAGTGACCATATAGATGCATGGAACTTCATTATATTAAATCAAAGATCTTTTGACTGCCCCTTCAAGGGAGGGACACAGATTTCTTGTTTTTATTACCATCTGTAAAAAAACTATGTTGCTAGGAATTAAAAATAAATATTAAAATTATTATTAAATTACTTATTTTGACTTAAGTCTACTATATTACAGCTATATTGTTGCAAAATAACTTTTAATGTATAAACGTTGGCAAAAGACATATAACCCATTATTAATTAACAAGGAATAAGCTTAGACTTGAGGAGCTCGATGGTAGTAGTTAGCGCGTTAGACTGCGATCGTTGAAGTTAAGCAACTTTCGCAGTGGTCGGTTTTTGGATGGGTGACCAAAAATTTACTAATTCGAGCTCCTCCGTGCTTCGGAAGGCACGTTAAGCCGTTAGCACCCGCCAATCCGCACTGAGCTCGCGTGGTGGGTCCTGGCCCAATCTCCCTATTCCATCCGTAGAGAAGGCCTGTGCCCCAGCAGTGGGGACATTAAGATGGGCTGATGATGATTGGTAAATTATTTGATTGGATCAAAGTAGAACATACTATTGTTTTTCTATCTATTAACATAAAATAAAACGTTTACCATCTGCATTGGTAAATCAGTACCCTTAGTACGAGTTTTACAATTACCAAAACTATGATTGTTTTCGTGAGCTCGCACTCGTACTAAGAGTACTCATTTTATTGTTTTCGTTTCAATACAAATAAACAGTGTTTAAATTCTATCATTAAATTATTTGCGTCTTCTTAAATTTTAGTAATGTTTGGTTACTTTTCACAAAAATTAACATGGAAAAATAATTTACAATTACTAAAACTATGATAGTTTTCGTGAGCTCAAACTCGTACTAAGGGTACAGCAACTCGGAATTGGCAATCAATATAGTCAATCGTATTGAGCAATCCCTAAGCTCTATGTGACAATTTCATTAGATCGTGGCATAAAATTGACGAGTACCACAGTTTTCTCATCACTCAAAAGTTTACTTGTTTACATTGAGAGGCAAAAAGGATACGACAGATAATAGTACCCTTTTACGCCACGCCACGCCACGCCACGCCACGCCACAACACGCCACTCAGTCTAACACGAAGTTTCCATATTGCACAGTTGTATCTATCTCCATTGTTTGAAACTGGGAAGATTAATGAAAGCCCGCGATGGACGGGGCTATTTTCTAATGCGACTCGACGTTGAGCTCAGCGACGAGAATCGGCACTCTAAAAGCACCTTATAATACCTACTACTAGCTGACTCGGCGAACTTCGTACCGCCCAAAAGTAATAATTTGCAATAAATTAAAATTGCGACTATAATTTGAGATTTAAACTATCCTATCTCTCAAGTTGGATCGAACTGCACATGGTGTGCGAATTTAGTTATAATCGGTTCAGTGGTTTAGGAGTCTATTGAGGACAAACATTGTGACACGAGATTTATATATATTAAGATTTACAGTGACAAAGCTAGACGTCTATGGGATAACCTAATGTGTGCTTTATTAGGCAAATGTAACTACGACTGGTAACACAAGGGCTATGCTCTAATACATACATTACTGAGAAAGTAGATACTTAACTGTTTAATATTAATGTTAATAAAATAAGTTTATCAATAATGGGTCTGGTACGTAAGTGGTTCTCTGAACTTACGACCATATTTGGCAGTGTTTTCCCCTTTTAAATAATTAAAGAGCATGATAGACTGTTGTGGTTGTTCTGTGATTGGGATATGTATAAAATGTAAAAAAGAAAACTGTTTACTGTTTAGCGCATGATGAGGCCATCTTTAATTACAGTTATATTATATCCTAATACTTAAGCATATGTGTAAGTTTGTTTGTATTAATGTAGCTGTGTTGATGGTCCATAAATAAATAAATACACCTCGACGTTAAACTTAGCGAGAGAACCGGTACTCTGAAAGTACCTAATAATACAATTTTCAATACATTAGCTCAAAAAATGCATTTACGAAGGTTGTATATTATATTTATGCATTATTCGAAAATTCAGAATTATAGGCCATACAGCGAAGCGTGCGGTAAAATTCATTACGCACGCTCTCACACATGGCACCGTGCGTATTCTTTACGGTTTTTTTTAAATTTCGATCTAACCTCCTTCGGAAGTGCTTTTAGTCTATACCTATCTCACTTTAATACTAAAAAGAAAAAGAGACGAATTTTCACCACCCGCACGTGGCGCCATTTGGAAATATGTACCATTTTCTTATTTGAAAAAAATTGATTCATTACTTAAATTATATTATCTATAATCAGCGAGAAAGTCGCAAATGTATTGAAAAACGTTGTATGACATTAATGCGGTAAATTGGTCATAACAAACTCGCGTTTGTAATAGTCAACTTAATGCACTTATTACAGTAATCAGGCTAGAAATTAACAGGATTACCTAATGTGTGTTTTATTACGGGGCCGTATCGACTCGGAAAAGAGTTAATTTGTATTTTATTTTATTAAAAATTTTGTTTTTCTACTAAGAATTTCTTAGCGCATTATTTATAATTATTGTTAATTTGGCAAACCGTGTATAACCTAACACGCATAATCCCTCAGAATCGATATTTCGCTAAAACTAGACTTTTGTTTGGTCGTGAATCTCCCGGCTCTTAACAAAATAATTGTCGTGGTCGGATGTAACAATTTAATTTGACCTAGTGACAATACGCTGTGAATTTCGAAGATGCCACAGCGTTGTATTCGCTGATGTTCGCTTTAAGAATAGCGCTTGAATGTCATCATTGATGTTCCGAATTCTACTGAAACACATCGTTAACTTCCGATGACAGATATAATTTCAAAAATTAACGAAACAATTTTGTACGAATTACAACTTCACAATAAACTCAAACTCATTTATTCAGTCTAGGCTGTTACAAGCACTTATGAAGGTCAAGAAGCTATGCCATCGGTTCGCAAAACTACGGCGGGAGACCTTGCACTGAGAAGAACCGGCAAGAAACACAGCAAGGGCTGTTTTTTCTCCCTGTATTTGATATATACAGAGTCGTCAAGACTTAAGAGATACTTCTGAAGTCACCTTCCATTACATCATTAAGGACATATAGTTACTATAAATTGTATAGTTAACTTTAAATTTAGTATATAGGAAGCGGCACTATATAGGCACCATACTGCGATGAAAAATGGCTAATACCCATCAAATAACAAATTACAAGAAACACTTTCTCCATGCATTACGATCATTTAGATAATCATCAACTTTATAATAGCCCTTATTCCAGCTGGTGAAGTGTGAGCCAATAGGGTATTTGACAGTATTAAAAATAAAGTGCCAATTGTTAGCATCTGTGTTTAGAATTAATATTGGCAGGGGTTTTTACTATTTTTACAAAAAAAAACATAATTTTACTAAAAACCCCCTAAAACTATTATCTTTTACGTGAGCTTGGGATTGGCGGAGCCTAAAATTACGTCACACGCAAGTAAACTTCCGGTTAAAGTGACATTACATTGTATCGTTTGACGTTTTAATAACAGTCGTGTGACGTCAAATACTAGTACGACGTCATATTGTCCAGAGAAACGATTTCGCGGCAATTTGAAAATGGAGTTTGTGATTAGGTTATTTTTACTGAAATACACAACAGAATGATGAATATCCACTTTTTACGGAATCCATAAACATTAGTCAATAAAGTGAGATCGTTTTCTAAAACATGTCAAATACCCTATTCCTTGCGCCTCATGTAAAAAAAAGATCTTTGATGATTCTATTCCGCTTTATAAAGTGAGTATTACGCAGCATACTCGCAATCTTCTCGACGGCGACGCATAACGGAGCCAAGTCCCATTCAATAAAATTAAACAAAAAAAGGCAGAATGTAACAACATACGCATAGTTAGATATAAAATTAAACAATACGCGGAATCGTAGCCAAGTATCTGTAGCGATGCATATCTGCTTGGCACGGAGTTTGATACTACTCTTTTGTGTGGATTTACTTCAGAAAACTTAGGCTTTTTGCCGCCATGGCCATTCTATAATGCTATAGGAGGCCATTTGCATAGCTGAGTATGCTAAGAAATGTTTGATTAAAATTTGAAAAACATTGTTAGAAATAACCGTAAATGCTTCGATTATGACTTATATCTGTTGGTGTTTTGCTTGGCATTTGTTATGCTTTACTTAAATTTCATAATATGGACAATGACAGGGCGAAAAAAAACTCTAGTCTGTCATTTAGATTATCAAGTTATATTGGAGATATTTATTTTTAATTTTGTTATTTAAAGGATGTTATTGAGGAGCTCTATAGCGCGGGTGGTTAGCGAGTTCGGCTGCGATTGTTTAAGTTAAGCAACTTTCGCAGTGGTCGGTCATTGGATGGGTGATCAAAAACCTTCTATCTCGAGTTCCTCCGTGCTTCGGAAGGCACGTTAAGCCGTTGGTCCCGGCTGCATCTGCAGTCGTTAGCACCCGCCAATCCGCACTAAGCCCGCGTGGCGGGTCATGGCCCAATCTCCCTATTCTATCCATAGGGAAGGCCTGTGCCTTAGCAGTAGTGACATTAATAGGCTGATAATGATGATGATGATTTAAACAATGGCAAAGACACAGCGTGTCAAAGATTGGGAAAGGAGCCATTTTGCTTACACAAACCACTTGTTAAAAAACTTTGACATTTGACTCGTATTGAGATTAAAATCAACTATTCGAATTCGATATTGGTTATTGCCTAGGATACTGTACCTATGTTGGATCTTTCAAAGTAAAACTCGTATTATATATATAACTAGCAAACCAGTGAACCAAATGTTCACCAAAACCTGATATATAAAAAAAAATGTATTTAATTAATTGAAAACTTCGGAGATTTTGTGTGGTTTCGTTTGAAATTCGTGATTTCTCGAAAACCGCAAGTGCTACGTTACTCAAATCCGGTTTGTAGTCATATCAGACTATTCTTAACTTATAACTTACATATTCTCTTTATCTGTCTCTTACGGTTTGGCCGCTGAAACAGCACCACAGACAGACGGACGGACTTGTCTAATAGATAAGAGATGTTTAATCACTTTTTAATAATCGTAGCACAATCACATTTTGACGCTTTTCTCTTAGTAGATTACCACATATAAGGATTATTAGCCCAGGATAATAGAGTAAGGCACAGGATACTCTATTATAATATTAGAGGTACACACATGTAACAACCTACACACAAAAATTCGCTTTGAAAACACACACAACAAACACACAAAAAAAATGGGTGCGTGTACTTATGTAGGCGCGTGAGAAATTATCCTTCTTTGGCATCGTTTAAAATTAGTTTTTAATTGCATGCAAATAATTAATTACAATAAATTAATAAAAAGTCTGGAAAAGGACACAGTCAATAAAGTTCAGTTTTAATTTGAAAAAATAAATACTTTTTGTTACTTTATTACAAAAAATAAAGATGTGGTTTTTGGTTTTACTACACCAATGGTCAAGAGATGGCGCTGTAGTCTCCTGAATCGCGCTTTGGTTCCGTTGTTCCAGATTAATAAATACTTTTGATAGGCCTTTACAATGCAGTCGTTAGCACCCACAAAATAGAGATTCTATTTCTATTTTGTTGGTAGATTTTCTTAATGTGCGGTAAACACAAAAGTAACACAAAAAATTAACAGCATGAAGCGACCAACTTCATGCTGTTAATTTTTTGTGTTACAGTGATGCGCGCGCATCTTAAAATTTCACTCTCATCATTTTTTCATAACGCGCCTAAAGAAGTATAACTTCAAAAATCTGAAATGCGAAACATACATCTACATTATAGTAATATAAGTTACTAGCGGCCCGCCCTCGCTTCGCTTCGGTGTAGAGCTGAAGTGTAGACTACAGTTTTTGTTCTCAGGCTTGTATTATACACAATGACATTCATCTATGATTCTTCTTATACCTGCATGCAAAGTCTCAGCCCGATCGGTTTAAAATTGACAAAGTTTCATACAAACTTTCATTACCTATTTTATCCCCTTGGGGGTAGAATTGATCAAAATCCTTTCTTAGCGGATGCGTACGTCATAACATCTACCTGCATGCCAAATTTCAGCCCAATCCGTGCAGTGGTTTGGGCTACGTTGATAGATCACCATGTCAGTCAGTCACCTTTGAGTTTTATATATATAGATTTACGGGATTGTTACCATGTAGGTACCTTGTTTTTAGCGAGTTTCCGATAATATAACAGTGCCGAAATATCGGGAACTCGCTAAAAACAAGGTACATGGTAACAATCGCGTAAATAACTTATATTACTATAATGTTAGGGACCATGAAAGTTTAAAACAAAACAATATACATCTGCATAATTATATTCGAACGACTTCCGCCCTTTTCATGAAAACAAATAACAACTTATATATTGAAGCTTTAAAATAGTAATTGCGGTGAGCTCAATATAAAATTGGTGACCGTAGCGTGATTTAACTATAATTCCGAGGTGACATTTCAGCCATCAATTATATGATTTATGCCCTTCCGATTAACAGGTCACGGCTCTGCACGCATGATATTTCTTTGAAATCGCTTTTAAAATGTTAAAATTGAATTCGACAACCGCTAACAAAGGACTTTAAAGACTTTTAATTGTAATTCAATTTGTACTTTGATTTAACTGGATGCGACAAAATGGCACTTTTGCAAAAACATTTATTTATGATATTATTAGTTTTTTTTTTAAGCATTTAACTGCTAGATGTTTAAATCTAAAGAAAAGTTTACTAGAAAATATCCACGCGGACCAGGCAGCGGACGGGACTCGAACCCGCATCCTTCGCTATCCGAGCGAATGCACTGACCATTATGCTACCACGGCCCTATTAGCCTGCCTTGCAGCTTAAGGCTAGGAAAATTTCGACGCGGCTAATAGGGCCGTGGTAGCATAATGGTCAGTGCATTCGCCCGGATAGCGAAGGATGCGGGTTCGAGTCCCGTCTGCTGCCTGGTCCGCGTGGATTTTTTTAGTTATATTTTCTTTATTATATGTAATAGTTATTTATGATACTAGTGCGGTAAGTTGGTTATTACAAACGTAGAAGAATGTAAGCCCGAGACGAAGTCGATGGTTTACCATAGTCAAGACATTGTAATTCCAATCCGTACGAATGTCATACAAAGTTTTTCAACACATTTGCGAGAGTTAAGTTTTCTAGTAAACTTTTCTTTAGAATTAAAACATTTATTTTCAGGAGGAGCGTTTAAAACTTCAACATCCCAAAAAAAACAATATTTAAAGTTTTTTTTAGATAAATAGCAAAGCAGTATTTCATCACGTAAAAATCTTTAAATATTATATGTTTTAGGATATTAAAGTTTTAAACGCTCCTCCTGAAAAAAAAAATGATTTTGCATAAGTGACCGTGCCGCACCGGGGGTGCGATATGTCGTGAGACACTATTATTGGTTCAGAGAGTATAGTTTTAAAACCTTAACTCCCTTACAATGCGAAGAGATGGCGCTGCCTTGTAGCTTAAGAAAGGCTAGAGAAATTCCATACGGCCGTCAGGGCCGCGGTAGCATAATTGGTCAGTGCATTCGCCCGGATAGCGAAGGGTGCGGGTTCGAGTCCCGTCTGCTGCCTGGTCCGCGTGGAGTTTTTTCTAGTTATACTTTCTTTAGATTTAAACATAGAGCAGTTACACGCTTAAAAAAATAAAAATTATAACTTTACTCTCATGTTCTAACAAAATGGTAGATAAAATTAGACTAGTCATGGAAGAGAGGTAAAGCATAGCGGATTCTTCGCTCAAATTGGAGCGCCCGCCTGCAGAAGTACCCACATTCAGATTCATTTATTCATTGTTAAAACTGGGTACAATAAGATGGTAACATTACGTGATCAAATACAGATCCAAACGGTACAGTACTGCCCATGTAGGACATACAATGTCAATAGTTAATTAAAAATATTATATAATGTCAAAAAATCAAATTAAAATCATAATTTGCATTCAATCAATATCAATTCAATCACCTTTCAAAAAACCACAGAAAAAATATATTTCCTTTCGGTGGTATTGTGTTTTTTGTCTGCGAGAAACGGAACTAACATTAAGATTTTTATTTGGCAATGAAACTCAGCAATTTGTAAAACGTCAAAGTTTTGTATTGATACGGATTTGCTTGTTGTTGTGATTTCTTGCGGTTTTTTGTATTTAATCATGTCTAAAAGGGGTAAAACCTTACAAATACGGTAGAAAAGCACTACAGCGCCCTCCAATCTAAATCCCATTCTCTTTTTGCTCAGACTCTATACGGCTTCTTTCTATAACGCCTCCAGATTTTTAAAAATTGGACCTAGCAACACTGCACTGACCCTCAATCGACCCTACTCAAACTTTAAATATGTCTACCAAATTTCTTTTTAATCTTCCAGCGGTTTAAGCGTGGCGAGGCAACGGGCGGGCAGACATACTAGCATTTATAATATAAGTATAGGTTTTATAAATTCCCTCCCCTATAGAATGGTCCACGGTTCGCAGCTCTGACGACAAATAACCGGCTCCCGATATAAATCAGCGAAGCACTTGGCAATAACACAAGCAGCCAGACGGCTGTGTTTCGTATCAATACTGATTTTATCGCGATACCGAGCTTAAAATGCGAAGTAGGGGCTTTTTGCGTCTTGGCTGTATACCGCATAAAATGGAAAAGTGTATTTTGCATTTATTTTCCTAAGCACTCTTTTTAAGCTTTCAAGCTTGATAAGGCCAGCCAAATTATTATTTATTACATAGAGTGTGTTTGTAATGCATCCTACGATATCATTGAGTCATCATCATAGTGATCATCTTCATTGACGTTTCGCAGCCTTTTCAGGTCTGCAATTTTGTCTGCATTATTCTGACGATGCAGACCTGAAAAGGCTGCGAAACTTCAATAAATATATAAATTTCGTGCATTAACCCGTTAAAACTAGTTTTATTTAATGAACCCATATATTAATTTAAAATAGGTAGTCCAATCTCACTAGATTTAATTACGCCAAAATTTTGTATTTTTTCCCAGACTTTACAGTCTGGGAAAAAATGAATGATTACTCATTGCTCGCGTTATATTTTTTCATCATAAAAGAATCTGGTTTGAAATTGGAATATCATACTTTTAAATTCATACACCTAATGAAAGAGGCGCGTAACTTAGAAAATTGAGAAAAAGAGCTCTTAATTTTTTCCCCCCATTCGAAATGAAAGCTCTCGCTGTGTTTAATTTTTGCGTTGAATAATATTAAAATGTGTGTACTATTTGTAAAGCAAAACGCAAAGGTTAACTGAGGGTGTGTTTTGAAAGGGCGAAATTACAAGAACCATTGAATATTTTTTTAGGGTATTTATTTATTAAATATTGAATTTTTGGTATATGAAGAGGATGTTTGTTGTAAGCCTCGGATTATTGAAGATAAACAACACTCGCTAAGTTCAAGCAGGTGATGGGTGATCAAAATTTTAGGTGTCAGATGTTTTTGTTTACTATCTAGCGATACTGTCACCAAATACACCATGATCATTTTCTTCTTAGCAAATCACTATTATATTTGATTTATTTCGAATATTACATACACATATACTATCATATATATTGAAATAAGTAGGGGCATACAATTTTAATGTCCTGTTTCTTAAACTAAGACAAATAATTTTCGTAACAAAAAGTTTTATTAACAATGTAAAGATGCTTTTATTCAAATTTAATTCGCAGCTAACGAAAAGAGAAAAACTCAACCCAGAGTCTGCGAACCAAATAAACCGTGAAAACACAAAACAGGGCGTGTCGGCCGGACAGCAATCAAACGATGCGGGACTACAAACAGTCCCCAACAAACACAAGGGAACATAAGTCGGGATTCTGCTAATTCCCAACGGTTATTTTTTTATTACTTACACACATACTAATTGTTCACAAAAGGGAACGATGGTTGTTAGAGTTTCAACGCTTAAATTTTCACTGTTGAGTTTTGCGAGTATTTGAGTTATTTTCTTTTAATGTCGGGTAGCTGAATTGAAATAAAATTGTATGCTAGATTTATCGTTTTAAATTACTCGTACTCTCTTTATAAAATTAAATATGCTCGAGCTCTTTTCAGCTACGCGGGGGCTTATTTAAAGTACAGTACAGTTAATAATGATAAACGGGTGAATTGCATAAATCAATTGCTCCATCGCAAAGACGCTCAGTCAAGTAGAAAGCCCTATTTGAGTTTTAGCGAGAGAAAATTGGTTTCAGTTCCTAATAATTACATTACTTACGATGCGACGCTGGCACGCAGTGTGTTAAGGCGCGGACTCGACAAAAGCGGAGCGGGTAGCGAGACGACATTATAAGTAAATAGAGACAAGAAAAAAAAATTTTTGATAGACAGCCTTGTCGTCAAAGCAAGACAGTGTTATTTTTGTGTTATTCTAAAAATTTTACTTAAAAAGGATTTTACTTTTAAAAGACAATGATAACACCACCCAGACATCTTAGGTAAGCGGTTATTTTGCAAATTCAGCAGCCATGATTGTATTGCTCCAAGATTAATAATATTATTTATTTATTTGCATTTCGGAAACATACAGTACACAAATCAATTAATTTATACTTATTGTATAGTAAACTATTATAACAAACTAACGTTTTTTGCTAGTTTATTATAGCTGGATCATGAAAAAAAAGGTGCGAATAAATAAATAAATAAATATTTCTAACACTCGCACCAATTAGCCTAGCCCCAAAATAAGCACTATAAGGCTTGTATTATGGGATACTATGGTAACGGATAGAATACATATACTACATATATATTAATATATTTTTGTAGAAATACATATTAAACAGCCATGACTGGAGTACAAATGCTCGTATTCATCACACAAACATCTACACCACCGGGATTTGAACCCGAATATAAAAGAGGTACTAATCTCTTCTAGGCTTCACCACTACCTAAGATCTAATGGCGTGGAGTTGGCTTGGTCCTTTGCATAATAAAATACGTACTAGATACTACAGACGCATTATTTTTAATTCTTTTGAAGATTCGAGGCATTTCCCCAGACAGTCTAATACGAGAGCAATGACTGCCAGCTGTAACTTACCTTAACCCTAAAACTTAACTAATTAAGGGCAGGTCCTTTATAAACAATGTGTGTAAACAACCATTGGTTTACAGTATAAATTGTTGAGTATATAATTTGTAGTGCCTCAGGTATGTTTGAAGAGTCACAGATATGTAAATGGTTTCACGCGATAATGAGAAAAAGGTGTGCATCTATGCTGGGGCGACTGCGCGCCAGCTCCAACGGCAACTTTGACAACAGTGTATCCTTGTCAATCTCTATACAGAATGAAAGAGACGGACTGATGTAAAAATTTAAAGGACATGGCTAAGAAACTGCCCTTAACGTGTATAAATATTTCGCACTAGCCCGTAACTTTACAATATGTTTTTATTAATTATTACGTGTTTATTATTCTCATACAACTTTCGTGAAATAATCAAATATAAAAATTGAATTCATGTCTGTTTAAAAAGCAAAATGTTCCGTTTTACAAAATAAATTAACAATAAATGTACACAAAAAATATTTGTGTAAGTATATCGAAATAAACCATATTATTTCTAAACTCCTTCAAACTATGACATATTTGGTCCTAATTTTAAAATAGGCCTAAAATAAAAGATTTTATTATTCTTATCAGGCTTGAGACAAGGCTGCATGATAATTAATCCTATAATTTTTGCAAATGGACAAAATAAAACTTCACAGATTTCCTTAGTTGTATTTCTTTATGCTTTAAAAAACTTTTTGTGAAGAGTGAATCAGAGAAATGGGAAGAAAGATTCTAAGAAAATACGAAATTGAAGACTCTGTAAATAATTTTCAACATCTTTTATCAACTGTAGTAAGGTAATGACATAGTAGGAGTTCTCATAATTTTCAAGATTATGACTTTATCAAAAGTTCGTGAGCCTTTTTTCATAGAAATTATGAATATTCAGCCATTTAACATTAAATATTACTAAGTACAGTATTTATACATTGCCAGGATAGTCGCTCATACAAAACTTTGCCATGTCCTTTACAGAATCATGCCAGAAGCAACACCAATGTCAATTCTGGTATTCTCACTGTCGCTTCGCTCTTCACTATCGTCTTACCTACTTAAGAGAATTAGACTGACTGAGAGACAATAGATATAACAAAGCTTTGAGCCGAGCAGGCTACGACTTCCCATATGCACGGCTGCAACTAAACTAATTTGTGTTTTACGTTTCAATTATGTTTCAGGTTAGCTAGCGCCGTTTGGGGTAACACCCACGGTTTAATTCCGGGGAATTCCCTTTACTGATAGTGCACAAACAATTCAGTTGAGAATGTTAAGTTTAGTTTGGGATATTTTAAGATAGGTATGAAAATAGAATCATAATAAATACTGCGTGAAGCAATAACTTTAGGCACATTGTTTTGATCGTATGGAAGTGTGAGGTGTTACTTAAGTAATAAAAAAAATCGTATCTAAACATTGTATTTTAACATATCATTATAATGGCTGAATACAGGGTGTTACAAAATAAACATATAAGGACGTTGAAGTACATCAAATAAAGAGTCTTCTCTAATTTTCTTAAAATATTTGCATAAAGTTTTAACTTTTTATAAAAACAGTTATTTTTGATGGTCCTCGAACTAGTGACGTATCTTACAATGATCGATAGTTTTATTAATGACTAGCAAACCCCGCGAACTCCGTTTCGCCACCAGATGGCTTCGTTTTATGTAACATTTCGTTTGGTGATTAAAAGAAGTTTTTTTTTTTAATTTTTCCTGAATTTTCTTTGCTACAAACCTCACGGAGCCCGAGACCTTTCCAACGAATGCAAAACCGTGGAAATCGGTTCGTGCGTTCTGGAGTTATAGCGTCAGGAAGGAAAACCCGACTTATTTTTATATAGTAGATTAAAAATAACTGTTTTCATAAAAAGTTAAAACTGCATGCAAATATTTTCAGAAAATTGGAGAACACTCCTTAAATGATGTACTTCAACGCCCTTCAAGCTTTATTTGTATTTTTGTAACATCCTGTATAAAAACGCCAAAAGAAAAATTAATTGCTAAGTCCACTTCTAATTTTATTGATCGAGTTGCTCATTACATGTTACTAGCTGTGCCCCGCGGTGTTACCTGTGTTATTAAGGATATTTTCCCACACTAAAACGTAGCCTATGTGTTAATCCAGGGTGACAGCTAACTCCATACCAAATTTTAATAAAATGCTCCAGCCGTTTAGACGTGAAGAAGAAACAAATATACACACTCACAAACTTTCGCCTTTATAATATTAGTGTGTGATGAAGAGGGTGGGCTTTTATCATCAAAATTAATTTTCAAGTTTAAAATTCACCTTTAGATGTTGGATATAAAAGATTTAATCTAAATAATCCTTGAAACACATTATGTCAGTACTTATATAAACTAGGTATATGATAAATTTGAATGTGGCTTCGTATATTAATTTTCTGGTTCTAAACAAATTATAGTTTTATTATATGCCCGAGTTTATGTACTAGGTATGCATAAATTTGAATATTTAATATGAGGGGTCGCGTCGAGTCAGGGATGTGTATTTCATACCAACCTCGCTACTCATATAACTCGTTTATACGCGTTGTAAATGTGATCTTAAGAATAAAGCATTTTTATATTGGCTTAATAAGCTTTTTTTGTTCGTATAAAAAAAGAGTGTGCTTATGACTCTATCTGTATGTAAACGTGTATATATATATGTGTGTGTGTACAACAAATACATATATGTACATATGCATATTTCATTATTTTACTACCTATAAGAGAAAGAGAGAAAGTAAATGTGCGCGCGCACTGCTTTCTCTTGCTCATATCCCCCACTCAACTCCCGTTCGCACACACTTTTTGTAACGCGTAACGCATTCGCCAGCTTCCCCCCTAAGTCAAGCGTGCGTAAAGAATTTTCACTTCAAAAAAAATTACGGTGACTTATTTTTTTGTATAGTTTCCGCTGGACAGCTTATATTTGGCTTGATAACAAATTCTTTGTCATATTATTTTACGACTATATTCTCAGCCGTCATGATTAATGATTGTCTTATTGGCGTTTAGTTTTATTGTCAGTATTCACATACGGTATTACTTAATGACCATAATATAAAGACAGATTATACGCCAACATTATGGCATTTTAAAAATGGCACAAGTTGTCCCCGCCCCAACTTCTCTTGACACCAGTCGCTAACAGAGCGTACTAAAGTAGTCTCTCTCACTCTCATGCATAATGCAGATTACATCTCGCTCTTTAGCCGTTGTGACTATAAGTTTTTGGACACCCATCCAATGATCGACCATTGCGAAAGTTGTTTAACTTTCACGATCGTAGGCTGAACTCACACAACTACCTGCGCCATCAAGCTCCTCAATGGAGCTTGCTTGCGATATTAGAGTATAATAATGTTTGTTTTATGAATGTTGTAGTAAAAATAACATATTTTTTTTTATAGATAGGTCCGACAAATGACACAACCCCACCTGATGTTAAGTGACGGTGAAATCCAGACGTGAAGATAGCTGGTACAGCAGTTTTACCTGCCACCTTGCCGGCTTGCATGTTGCTTCTTCACGCCTCTTTTTAAAGATCCCATGTTGTAAGAGGGAGGGAACACGTGAGCGGGCAGAGCATTCCATTTACGGATAGTGCGACAAAGAAATGAGTCACCAAATTTCTTTGAACGCATTGGAATAGTGGCCACAGTGTCATAAGACATACACATTCAAGAAACACAAGTCACAAAAAAGAAGACTGCAAAATACCTACTACGAAAAAAGATAAGAATTTTTGAAACCTCGCTGGCAGAAATCGTTAAAAATACACAAAAAAATTAAAACTCGATAACTATGAAAAATCGCGGAACATACATGGGGTATTTTCGGACAGCCCCAGGTGCGAGGAATCTTAAAAAAAATTGTTGACGTCACTAGTTGGACCACCCTGTATATTTGGTGGTTAAAGGAACTTACCTGTGAGTGAAGTTCAACCACAATTATACGAAGTTCAATGTACGAAGACATTCAATTAACAATGTAGTATAGCCTTGCTACGAGTACCTTCGTCACGTTTAGAGAATATTTAAAAAAAAAACTATGTTATCTGTCATCTGACCCTGTATATTTACTTTGCCACATCAATAGTCAGAAAGTCAGGATTATCATTGTTACATCTGTAAAATATAACAATCTAAAAACCTCCTCTTGTCTTCCAATTGTTCTTCAATGTAAACCAATCGGCTTTCTTTCTACCACTATCTTGGTAAATAAAAAAACAGCCAAGTGCGAGTCTGATACGCGAACGAAGGGTTCCGTACTATTGTATATAGAAAATTAGACACTACTAGCAAACCAGTGAACCAAATTTTCACCAATTAAAAAAAAAATATATATATATATTTAATTAATTGAGAACTTCGGAGATTTTGTGTGGTTTCTTTTGAAATTCGTGATTTCTCGAAAACCGGAAGTGCTACGTTACTCAAATCCGGTTTGTAGTCTTATCAGACTATTCTTAACTTATAACTTAAACATTCTCTTTATCTATCTATCTCTTACGGTTTGGCCGCTGAAACAGCACCAGAGACAGACGGACGGATGGACGGACGGACTTGTCTAATAGATAAGAGATATTATAAATCGATCAAAAAATCGCGTTAGTTATATGACAGACCTCTCGATTACTTGTTTTATTTTAATCAATAATTTTTAAAGCAAATATTTAACTAAATATTCTGTCAATTTTTGAAGCGTCTACCAGTTGCCGTTATTAATATAGAAAACGGAAACAAATCATGTCAATCATCATCATCAATCAATCAATCATCCCCTTAAATATTTTTTTTATTTCGTTTATTAGTAAGTATTAGTTTTTATAGCAGCAACAGGAGTACCATCATCTGTGAAAATTCCAACTGTCTCACTATAACGGTTCATGAGATAAATACAGCCTGTTGACAGACAGACCGACAGTGGTGTCTTAGCAATAGGGTCCCGTTTTTATCCTTTCGGTACGAAACCCCAAAAACTATTTTCTCCTCTTATACTAGTAGGTAGGTACTTACAATAAAACCCCGCAGATCCTTCACGTACCACCCTAAAGCGTCAAATAAAAACTTGCTAAGGAGCCTCACGTTTTAATTAGCCTGCCTTATCTTCTTTCGACAGCTTTGGAAGTGGGGCAGAGGAGAAGCATAGGGGGAGGAGGGGAGTTGAAAAAGTCAATAATTACCTTTTCTCACGGTCAGAAGTGCCTTTTACCACTTCGCAAATAGATTGGAATGCCATTGATGAGATGAGCGGGCGCGATTAATTTTTATTTTTGGGATAAATATTACTAAAGGGACTTTGATGGCGCAGACGGTTAGCACATTCGGCCTAGGGTCGTGGAAGTTAAGCAACTGCAATGGTCGGTCATTGGATGGGTGACCATTGCTGACCACCCCGAGCTCCTCTGCGCTTCGATAACATTAAGCCGTTCATCACAGCTGCATCTGCAGTCGTTAGCACCCAACAATCCACACTTGACCAGCGTGGTGGGTCATGGCCTAGTCTCCCTATTCCATCCTTAGCAAAAGCCTGCGTCCCTGACCTAAACAGGCTGGTGATGATGATGATGATAAAATATTATTCTTTTGTTTTGTAGCTTCGAATAATTTTTTTTTTTCTTCTTCAAATATTCTTATTACAAATATTGAGAATAAGTAAGATTGAAAAAGAACACAATTAAATTTTGTCTCCAATCGGTCCCAACTCAGCGTAATGCGTCTTCCGTTGGAACCGGTTTGCTATCGCACGAAACACAACAAAAACATTAAAACTCACAAACACAATAAAAACAAAAAAAAAAACAAAAAAGAAATCGCCCTCCTAAACTTTTTTTATTTCACTTCATTAGGTATAGATAATTTATTTTTACTATATACGCGTATAAATCGCTAAAGTTTATCACTGAGCTAGCAGCCTCTCCGCTGCTAGCACCACTCCTAATTGCATTACTAAACCAGCACATTTCTATCGACTTTCAAGAAAACCCTTTTGTTATTTTCCTCCGAGATCCAACGGGAACAGTACCACTGGTTGGTTAAAGAATTTCCCCTAGAACAACTACTGTGTACACTGTTTGTGGTGTAATCACACTAGATCGTGCCGGGTCCGAGCCGAGCGTCGGCCGTAGAATGCTCGAAAAATCGCACTAATTAATGTGAATGTTTCTTACTCAATCACGCAAAAACTACTAAACCGATTTGAATGAAATTCGGCATGGCCTGGATTGAAACATAGGATATTTTTGTCCAGGAAAAACGTTAGGTTTCTGGGAAACGTAAAACTCAAATCAAGGTCATAAACTATGTCCATACCAAATTTCATCTAAATTGGTTTAGTAGTTTTTGCGTGATTTAGTATCAAACATACAAACTCTTAACTTTTATAATATTATTATTAAGGATATGGACATAGATACGGCTATACCAAGCGGCCACCAAGTGCCGGCCGAGCAACAGACAACGCTCGGGAAGAACTTGGTCCCGCCTCGGCTCGGCCACGGCCCAAGCATGAATGCAGAGCTCTGCCGAGCTGCATCCGAGCGGTCGCAGTGATGTTTTACAAATGCACTGACGTTTCGTAATCTTTTCCTCGGACTTGGCTCTGCTCAGTAATTGCTCGGTCGAGGGTCCTCTTTGTAAATCACGAAACCGGGTCGGTGACCGTGCTACGGCCGAAGCTCGGCTCGGACCCGTCACGGTCTAGCGTAAGTCATCCTTCATCCAGAATTATCTCGACATGGAACAAAAGAGGCTATTTGCTTTTAATTTAGATAAAGAGGTTACCGTAAATATTTGCAAGCGAATGCTCTCTTTGTATATTAGATCGTTTAATCTCTTATTAATATTTACACTAAAGGGCATCTACTTGGCAAAATAAATTCATTTTCTATACAAATTTCCTACCCCTATTTCATCCTCTTTAAGTTCTCTTTTCGCAACAAAAACGTATCCTTTGTCCTTCTCCCAAGCTTCTTTATCTCCGTAAGGAATCAAAAATTCATCAAAATCAGTTCACCTTTGATGTGAAAGCATTACAGACTTACAAATGTACTTTTCAAGTTTAGACGATGTCAGGACTTGACGTAGCTTCCCAAGCGCTGCCCAACCCAGCTGAATTCCTCTAATCACCTCGTCCTCAAAGTTGTTTCTACCTAACACTGCAATGTCTGCCCGAGGTACACATATTTTTGAACAACTTCGAGAACGGCACCATGTATTCCAATCGGTTCCGGTAGAACATGTTCATTGAACATGACCTTGGTTTTATCCAAGTTCATGTTGTTAATGTCAGCCAGGTCATTCAGCATTTTTTGTAGGTCCTGCAGGGTTTCTGCCATGATTACGATGTCGTCTGCAAATCGCAAGTGAGAGATGCGTTCGCCATTTATGTTGATGCCACGTCCTTTCCAGTTCAGCGGTTTGGTTGTTCTTAAGTAGGATCTTATTCCCCTTTTTAATGAACAAGACAACCACACTCCTACTCCACGCCTCCGGAGTTCTCCCTTCAAACAGGACAGTGTTAAAAAGCGTTTGGAGCTCCCTCAGTACGGGTTTACCTCCATCTTACAAGAGAAGAAGTAACAACAAACTTTTAATGAATCGTAAATCGAATGTCAAGCAATAATTCGGTTGAAATGGTTTATCCATTTCATTTGTCGGGTTCGGGTAACTTAATCTATGGCCGCCTGTTTGAGTATATGAGACAGAACATCAGGTCACCGCAGTCTCTAAATTTGCAAGATTTCCAAAATTTGCTTACCTAATTTGAGGGGAGCCAAATAATACCCCTGTTTTCTTGGAGCCAACATTCAAGACTGGATTACTAATCAGTAAGCGGGCGTAATGAGACGCTAGCCGCCAAATCAAGCATTCACAAAGCATACGCGTAATCCTTGGTAATACCAGATCAATATTTACACGTGTTCTGAAGCATTGAACACAAATAAACATACAGCAACAAAGCTTCGTTAAAGGGGCATGGAGAGTTTATGTTTTACCAAAGGTAATTTTAATGGGTACTCGTAACAATTAAAAGTGATTTTGTACAATAATATTATTTCGAATCGGTCTTGAAACTGTAAATATATAAATTATAACTTATAGAACTACTACGAGAGAAAAAAAACACGCGATTTGTATTAATTTCTATAAATTTAAAAAATATCGTGAAATTCGCAGCGTCCAATTTAATAAAAATGCTTATTAAATAAAAACTATTTTTATGGGACTAATGGCAATTACTGTTCCGCATCGGATACAAAAAAATCATGTGAATCAGATCAGAAATCTTGGAGTAGTCTGTGTACAATTGTACAAACATAAAAAACATTCCGGCAAATAATAATTAATTAATTGGAAATCAAGCAGTTTATTATTCTAGAGGTACCTACAAAAGCCATTTAACAGGCTTTATCATTTGGACGCACTTTAAGTAAACTTTCAATTTAACAGGTATCAGTTTGGCCTCCACGCCATTATAATAACATCAAATTTCCATTAAAATTTTCGATTCTACCGTGCAACATGAACTTGCCGAGCGCGCTCCCAAAATTATTTCAGATAACTCAAAATTTACACTGCGGCGCGACGCAAATAATCAGGACATCCCCGCGAGAGACCCGTAAAACCCAAAGGACGTTCGGCCTCGAAATTATGTTGCTGAATATAAAATTTTTAATTACTCTAAGCTTAATATGTTGATGTCCGACCACCCAGTTTATGCTCCAGTCATTATAAAGTTGAAACGCTTCTGTTATGACTCGTGTATTTTTAAATTTGCTCGGGTCCATCACTTGGGAAGTCCGATTTTAATTTACTTGAGTGTTTGTCATCACTTGTAGGATTGGGGCGGTTTACTACCCTTGTAAGTTTTTCAGTTTTACCAGTACCGAGTGTAGTCTGGTAATGACAAACTACTCTTGTACACTTTATAAATATGTTGCAAAGGTTAAATGATTCCGTTATATTAATGGTGATGCAGGTAAACAGCGCGCGTATTTCTAACAATGACAATGACGATTAAACAGTTAATTAATTCAGTTCGACAGACTGTAACGAATCACATACATTACTATCTATATTTAAACCACTTACAACAAAAACGTTTTAAATTTTCATGCTCATTAACATTATAGGCATTAATGTTATTTCTAGGATTGCTGCCATGTACCTGGTTTTTAGCGAGACCTCTAACAATATAGGGAAATTAATAGGTACACAAACAGAGTGCAGCTATTAGTTATAGTACATGGGTAAAAAACATAAATTTGGTAAAACTCTAAACTGCCATCCACAACAGCGTACAAAGCATAAGTAAAATTATGGCAAAATAAAAACAAAATAAAACCTTAAAACTAGGCTCAATGTTATGACACAGGCAATAAAACGAGGTAATAAAAAAATGTAAATTAAGGATTTCGAGTACCAGGGCCGCACAAATACGAGATGCCTCTTTTGAAATCTGAGAAACGGGAGTCGAATACATCAATAGCTTTATTGTTTTTTGAAAATACTTTATAAGTTCTACTCATTCTGACTTATAAGATTATAATAAAAACTTGAATTGTGAATGTATTTGGAAGGCGGGATCTATACAACATATTAACTGAGAGTGACGAGAGCAAAGCTGAGTGCAGAATGTATGAGTGCAGAATCTTATGAAGACAGATTATCCGAGCCGCAATAACGAAGACTCGCTAAACACATTAAACACTTACAATTTATTAAAGTTAAAAATGAAGATAAATCAAATTGAGAACCAGTAATTTCAAGAAAGTTTATATTACAATTTACTAAATTAAACCAAAAAAATCCCTTTTTACACAAAACCAGAGATTATTTTCTGCTCAAAGCCTATGATAAAGCAATTACTAAACTCGAAAGTGATTAGACAGCGAAACACAAAAACAGGCCGAATGCCGTCGAGCAAGCCGCAACGAAGCAACAAAGGTGGCACCTTTGTGTCGCGTCAGAAAAGCGTGGCCGACCGCCGGACAGCAATATCCTCTTACCTAAGCGCCCAAAGCACGAGCGGTCAGCGGAGAAACATTCCGTAAATGGAATGCTCTGCCTGCTCACGTGTTCCCTCCCTCTTACAACCTGGGATCCTTTAAAAGAGGCATGAAGAAGCAACATGCAGGCCGGCAAGGTGAGGACGGCTGATGTGGCAGGTAGAACTGCTGTACAAGCTATGACTTCACCGTCACTTAGCATCAGGTGGGGTGGAGTTATTCGGACCTATCTATAAAAAAACATAATTATGTTGTACTAACGGCCCCGGCGACTTATGTAACGTAAAAACCTTATTTACCGACAGAAACAGAACACTAGCAATAAGCAGGGTTATTTTACTGTCATCTTCTTTAACGAGGAGGTTACTTCCCCATATTGGGAACCTATGGATCTGGATGGACTCCTCTCAAGTAGTGTGAATTTCGTAGAGTAATTCGACGTCAAGAAATATCACATTAATTGTAAAAGGGTTATTGATTTTTGTTCTATAACTCGTCCACATGATCAAACGAAGGTACCTCGCTTGCATAGAATGTCATGTAAGATTTTAGCTATAATCCTGGACGCACCATTACCTGCAGCGAGATCAGAGAATAAGTCAGCGGTATTCTTACAAACAAAACGAAGTGACATAAAAACTATCAAAGAAAAAAGCTATCCAAGGTTTAAAAAAAAGTTTTTGCGGAAACGAGGGTACCCAAAAACCATTTCTACAAGAACGAGGAGATTTGGCGACTCATTTCTGTGCCTTAAAATTCGCAATGCATCCGGCTCCTTTAAAAGAGGCTTGAACAAGCGTTTGGCAATCCGGTGAATTGAAGAAAGCCTGCGTCTTACTTTAACACCATTTAATATCAGGTGAGGTTGATATAGCCTATCTAATCAGGAACAAGACCAACGAAAGTGATAAAATTATAATAATTGGTCGCTTATGACTTAAATGTGAAATAGATACTCATTTGGTCCGTAGGTAAATTTGTTGTCTCTACCCACACGTTGTGCGAAGATTTTGGTGCAGTTAATTGTCCCGTAACTTCATGTTGTGATGTTAGCTGACCTTTTAGAACGGGAGGTATAGGAGGTAACCAACGTACGGGACATGGATGAACGAGTATGATAAAGTGTACTGACTTGGCCTTGCCTTACCCCACCTGATGTTAAGTGGTGATAAAGTCCAAACGCGAAGATAGCTGGTACAGCAGTTTATAAAATGCCACTCAACTATCCTCACATTGACGGCCTGAAAATGCTTCTTCAAGCCTCTCTTAAAGAACTCCAGATTGTAGGAAGGGGGGAACACGTGCGCGGGCAAAGAATTCCATTTGTGAATAGTACGACAAAGAAATGAGCCACCAAATTTCTTTGTTCAAAAATTACTGACTTATTGTAAGAGAAAGCTTAAAATTTTTGCTTTGATTTTAGGGCAAAGACATCGCTCAGTTATTTGTTTTTCCTGATGCCAATTCAATTTAATTACAGCTGCCATTTTGCTAACAGGATTTCCTCCTAATCATTTCGGCAGTAATTTCCTCGTTGAGTAACAATCACTAAAAGAACCAAACTTATAAAGTTTCACATTTTTAATATCAGCAGGATTGTATAAACAATAATAGCGTCCTATAGTGATAAACAGAATAAGGTGAGAAGATATTAGAAATAGAACGTCATTTCATTCACATATAGTTTCAGCTGTGACTATAATACGATGGTGCTATACAATACATATTATATCATGAGATTGTTTTCTATGAATGTCCGTTTGAAGTCAACCATATTTTCGGAATCGCCAGCATACACTGCGAGCCAGAATGGGAAAAGGGGCCATCCAACAAAACCTTTATCTCCAATACGATATCCGCAAGTCAGCGTTGCACGATTAATAATCTACGGAAAAGATACATCTTTTCGAGATGAAACTTCCGTTCTTTATGAATATAAGTTTTAAAAGAACCGAGGAAACGCTTACAAACAAAAAAAAAAATGTGAACAAAACAGTTTCCCTTTTTTACGCGAAGAAGATTAATAGGAATATCGTTTCGTTGTACAGAAATTTTAGTCGGAACCAGGGTGAGAATTGTTTAGAAATTATAAACAGTAATTAACCACTTAGATAATCAAAATCCAAAGATCTATATGGCATTCTCGTGATTTGAATTTTCATTATTTTTTAGATTCATATCAAATATTATACCATATGAAGTATTTCAAATAGTTATATAAAAAAAATGTATGCACGGACCACACATCTGAAGTGAAACTTCTTTTCTTAAATAACCTATCAATTCATTAGGCGGTTCATAAGGCGTAGGGCAGTGTTTCCTAACCTTTCCAATACTGCTACCCCTGTAACCTATTAGGGAAACAGATTTTACCCCGATTTTAAAATGTTATCATCAGTCCAAGAAATTCCAATTTGGCCGCTACATCTTCGTCTCTAATAATCTCATCATCAGGAGATAATCACGCCCCGCTGCCCACACTCGTTACAAAAACGTTAAAAGAATTTTCCCTTCAAGAAATACTTTAATCTAAGTCTCTCAACCAACTAAGTACTTCAATAGAATATGGTGTAATCAAATGTTTCACCTCGCCACACCGTCTCACCAAAAGGTAGGCAAAGAATTAATTTTCATTAAAAATAAAATAAAATTAATATTTAAATTGCAACCCATTATTCATGCTTTCCGCCAGACAGACGAAGAATTATAAACGCGTAAAGAGATCGTAAATTCAATATTAGCTGTGGGCTCGGATGATCCAATAATTAATGTTCTATAAAAAAATATTCCTTTTTTACATTAAAATTCAATTCGATTTATTTGTCGGATGGTTTTTAATTTTTTGTATTATACATTCTGGATCTTCAGCCTTATAAAGCAAGTCAGAAATAAAAATAATGCATCATTCATAGATGAATGATTGGTCTCGCTACAGACCACCAATCATTTACCTATGGCATCATTATTATTATTGTATATACGAATTAATATCTTAATTATTAATATCACATGTAATACTAAAGCAAACAAATAATATTCTTTTCTTAAACCTGCTTGGAAATATGAGCATTATTTTGACAACCTTCTTTGAGATACATCTAAATTGCTGTACTGGTTGAGTACATGCGAGCAGCGGCCGGCAAAAGTTGTATGAAAATCCATATCAATCTGTCGTGTTTAGCGGCCAAATAAATTACATAGAAAATCATATCTGCCATGTAATTCAAAAATGGAACAATCTTTTACTAACTTATTTTGATAAGTTACCTCATTGGTTTCCATGTTTTGTCAAATTCCCGTTCGAAACGAAGAAAACTTTTTATTGAAAAAAAAAACACAAATAAACACTTCACGGGAAAAATAGTTGTGCTTCGTTGTGGACAACGTTTTTTGATTTTTCAGAATTTTGAATGTACGCATTCAATTTCGGGCATTATTTGAGAAAAGTACTATTGAAGCCTTGGCCACAACTTGACATTGATGGACTAACGTATGTGTGCGACTTCGCCTCGGCCCACATTTACATGTTCGTCCATCAATGCCTCTTTTTCTGGCACCTGCAGTAACGTAATATTTCTTTTATTGAATTCGAGTTCGGGAATGTAGAAACAAAATATTTTCTATATTATCTTTAGGCACCTTTGTTGTTCTTTAGTGTCCAAAACTAGTAATTCACTTACTTGAATATCAGTTCCACAATTATCTTATTTGAAGTTCCATTCAGAATCAGAATTGGAAATTTAATTGCAACAAATTGTGTGACAATCAAAATAATACAGAAAATGGGTCAATGGTTGACCTAAGTCAGGATTTTTTTTATGACTCTATTCTCTTTTTACTCCCCACCTGGCATTAATAGTAATAGCCTGGTAATAAAGTCCAAACGCGAAGATAGCTGGTACAGCAGTTATAAACTGCCACACCAACCATTCTCACCTGCCTGCAAAAATGCTTCTTCACGCCTCTCTTAAAAGACCCCAGATTGTAAGAAGGCATGCAATTTTAACATGTAGGAAAAAATATTTTAGACATTAGGAATCTTTTTATGCTATATGTGTACTCATTATAACTTTCTGTATTGTCCACAGCACCCCCCAACGCCGTGGAGATCACTAACCACCCCCACAACTCCAAATTGGAGGTAAAGGAGGGGGAGGATGTCTCTCTGGAGTGTCTCGTGAAGAATGCCAAGCCCGCAGCCAAGATCATCTGGTACCGCGGCAACGTTGAGCTGAAGGGAGATAAAGGTGAAGTATATCATAATTATAAAACAGCCTTGCCTTGCCTTGGAGTGTTAAAAGAGTGGAAACAAGGATATGACCCGCCTGATGGTAAGTGGCCACCATAGCCTCTAAATGCTGGCAATGATATCACTCGCGCCATTGCCTATCCTGACACCAATCATCAACCCTGTGAAACCCTGGAACTCACCGACAGGAACACAACACCACCAAGAGGTCCTCCGTGCTTCGGAAGGCACGTTAAGCCGTTGGTCCCGGCTGTAGCTGCAGTAGTTAGCCGCAATCCGCACCCCTACAGTTGGGGCATTAATCGGCTGATGATGATAATTTTATTAACTACGTACAGCAAATAATCTTATCTTGTCTGATAATATTAAGTGCTAACATAATCTGGTTGCGAAGATAGCAACAAATATGCCATTCAACTATACTCACCTGCCGGCCTGTTCCGAATCCTGAACTTTACTCATCGACAAAAACACAACACCAATGGGTAGTGCTATTTTACAGTAGTGGTCTTCTGGAAGACAACACATTTTTCTTTTGCACCCAGATCCCAGGACTTTGTATAACTAAAAGTTAAAAATATGGATGATAAAATATGCAGTAATGTTTATTTAATTACCATTTCACAATTTGCTCTGTACCAGCAATTTCATTAACACCGCAAGACATATTATTTAAAACCCACAAATTGGATATAATTTCGATTGCATAATGAGTGTGAATTTTGTGGTTGCAATTGGCTACAAAAATACTATTTTAATCAGCAGTTACTATAGTTTTAGGGATTCCAGATGGCTGACAACGAAACCCTGTTACTATTAAGCCTTTTCTGTACGTCCTTCTATCTGTCACGGGGTAGTATCTCATGAACCGTAATCATTAGATTGTTGAAAATTTTACAGGTTTTAATATTCTATTGCCGAATATAAACGATAATTATGAACAAAATGAAATGAAGAAATGTCGACTTCCATACAAAAGAACTTTATCCGATCTGAATTCCCACAATCATTTGTATCCAAAAGCGGATTGAGATAGTGGTAGTTTTTTGTTGCAACGCACTACGGAAGGTCGAAAACTTTCGATTACTTGTATGTACCCGAATAAAATAACAAAAAGTTGACTGAAAGATTTCCCTATTCCTATACCAACTGTCAACAACAGAAGACATTGGAAAAGTTACTCACGAGATTGAAACGTAGGGAAGTAGGTATCTTTAATTTTTTTCCATCATCATGAATGTTGGACTTTCTTCAAAAGTAATATTCATATTCATTTAATCACGCATGTTCTAAATGCATTCCTATGAAGCACTGAATCATTGTTTCCCGATACAACAACTACTCTGATGATCATTTTATTAGTTTATTAATGTAATATTGAAACTAAGATAGATTTTAGGGGCAATTTTATTTTAGCTTCATGTGTAAATATTTCGACATTAATAACATTGCAAATAACCACAAACAATACACACTGTCTCTTTACCTCGTAGTGAAAAAACCATCCATGAGGTATTGAAGTAGGTTTGAGGCCAGTAATGTGATAGTTAGCATGACATATGGGTTTTTGGATTTGTACGTTACTTTTTTAAATATAATAAAACTATGGCTTTCGTATTCTTCTTAAATGCTGGTGTTTGTCGTAATTCAACACTTATTACCTTCTGTCATTCCAGCTTCCCTATGAACTTCACTTCTTCAATCACTAAATGTTTGTTATGGAGGTATCCCAAGACTTCCTTAAATTTGCAAACTTAAAAGTTTAGCAGTTATGGTTTTCATTAATTATCTTTACGTCTTTCTACCCAAAGAGTAGATTCAAGTATGTCGATGTAAGCTAATAATGAACATTAATGAAGTCCAAATATATCCGTATAGTTAGTAATTTTATAACCCTTACTTGCTATTAGTCGTTTCATATATCCTGGCAATTATAAACTGGCTCGATACTAATTGGGCCTGTTGCTTCCGCTCGTTCGTCTGAAATCATTAATTAAGCAAGTTTTCGATTTCAATCAACAAACAATTGCATCGGGCTATCTGTAGTGATGCACGGATATATCGATTTATCGATATGCCCAGTGTAATAAGTGATTTCCGATAGAAATGTAAATATTCTGTACATTTTTAATTGATGATGTATTTTTTCAATTCCATCACTTATAGGTAAACATTTTGTAGTAATTTTTTTTAACTCAGTGTTTATTTTTTTACTTTGGTAATAGAGTTGGTTATTTGTTAAACTTGAATTCGGTGTATTCTTGCTGATATATCGAATAGAATGTTATTATGTTAAGTTCATCTTACAAATATCACTTGATCCCCGTTTAATCTCAGTTTCATGTTAAACTTCAGTAGTCTTTAATCAAATTAAGCAGCACTGCCAATTATTTAAAAAAATTACTCGGATAAACCTAGTAACACGACACAGAACGCGTCAACATACAATGTTGATGCATCGTTTATTTTATACAGAAATATTTATCAATAAATTATAAGGCTAAAGGTCCCACAGCAGGTAATAGAGAGAGCAATACTTCGTATTTTTTAGCGTGGTAGAATCAAAAATGAGGAAATTCCTAGAAGAACTAAAGTAACCGACATCGCTCAAAGGATTGTACTGCTGATGTGGCAGTGGGCGGGACACGTAGCAAGGAAAACCGATGGCCGTTGAGGCGGAAAGGTTTTTGATTGGCAACCACGCATCGGACGATGCTCGGCAAGCCCCCCACCAGGTATACGGACAATCTGATGAAGGTCGCGAGAAGTCGATACATGCACTTGGCGCAGGACTGATCGATGTGGAGATCCTTGAGGAGGCTTATGCTCAACAGTGGCCATCGACGTCGTCGTCAGCTGAGATGAATGAATTGTTACTATTAACATACATTATTTTACAATGACATAAAATATAAAAGTTAGTATTAAAAAATCATATGGCCAATACTTTATGATTTTTCTACATTACTTGTTTAAAAGCACCAACCAAACCATAAAAATACAGATCCGTTAAAATATCAATGAGTCAAGAAATCGTTTGCACGAATAACTTCTTGCACGTGAAATCGTAGATCCCTGAACAAGGAAAATCTACAGGAATTCCACGAAATATTACGAAACGGGTCACTTATGCGAATTCCTTAAAAGAAAAGATCCTTCCCTATTACTATTAAAAATGCCGTGAAAAATATTTCGCGTTAGATAGGTTGAGGCATAAAATATTAGCTGTCGATATTCGTTAGCTGCATCACTAGTTTTTCAGCGAGGAAACGTTTCTAGATGAGACTTTTTATTTTTAAAATTACAAGATGACTGTATTTTCAAATGAAAATAATTTCGAGAATAGGTTTTGACAAAGTAAAAATTTACAGGTTGAGTTTGAAAAATGGGGCTTAATATTTTTTTAATTGATGAGCTCAATGGTGCAGTGGCAAACACGTTTGGTCTCTGCCAAATGGCTATACATAGGATGGGTGACCAAAAATTTTTTTTGTAATACTTCCTTTTTTCGTATCGCATATTTAGCCATTGTTCCCCACTGTATGTGCAATCGTCGTCATTGCCCGTTCCTCTTATTCCATCCATAAGTGATGTCTGGGCTCCAGCTGTGGTTAAACGAATTTTTGCAGTTTTTGGCAACAAAAGATCTATTAGAACTACTTTAATTTGATTTTTTATAACAATAATAATTAAATTTATTTGGATAAATTTTTAAAAAAGACAGTACAGACAGAATGATTTAAGAAGTATAAGTTACGACCAAAAAAACCTTTACCAAAAAATTTACTTTGTATCCTATTTCATTATTAAAAACTTTTAGTGTGCAAATCTTTCATAAAAAGTGTTTATTTTTTGACGTATTACGATAATAATTATATCACACATCATATCTATAACATCGCCATTTTGCATTACAAGGAAAAAATATGTTTCGCTGGTTCATTATTAATTTAATCTGACTGTCATTTTGTCTTGTTACTCTTGCTTTAACTGTGATAAACAGAATTCATATAGATATAAGTTAGCGTCGTAAAAAATAATATCTCAAACGCAGTCTCTGACAAAATTAAACCTATTCTAACTTGTTTCACAGCTATCGATGAATCGAAGACACATCCAGCCATTTACTTTACCGAAGCGTGGTTTCTCCCAATTCCAATAACCGCAGTGACACTGACATGAGCCCTCCACTCCTCAATAACCCCCTTTCCCACCACTCTTTGTGAGGGTGTCTCCAGAGGAAATTATTTTATTGAATTTTTAATTCAAATCCGTTTTCGTTCGAACCGATGTTATTCGGGCTCCATTGAATTTACTGTAATGTCATCCAAGTAATCAAATTCGGAAGATGTTTTATTGACTTAAATTCCCCTTGAAATATTATTCGGTATATATGTAAAGGTTACGCGAATTTATTTCAAACAGTCTTTTACTTACAAAGAAAATTGAAACCTCGTCATTCAAATGAAAGTTGTTTGGTATCTTCCTAAAAGATATCGGAAGAGTGGTTGAAAGCTTTTATACTATAAAAGAAACAGAATCTAACAATAAAACTATTTTATTAGTTTAAAAGGGTATGAACATGAAAGACTCTTGAGGTTCTAAGAGATCGTTATCGCGAAGATAGCAGCCTATGACCTTGTAGTTGAAATTGGAAATTCTATTCTTTAGTACCTATTATAAGACCAAAACCATTAACTTGAGTAGCAGCATCGGTTGAAACATGATATATTAGTTTTCTTGATATAAGTTTAAGGTGAGGAATGTTTTGAAATTTGCTTAGTTCTATATTTAGTCAATTTTAATTAAACTTTTTTGTCTGTTTTCTGAAGTTCGATGTGGAATATTTCCTTTCATAACATGTACACAGCTACTTAACTCGGTTGGTAGATTTATAAACACCGAAAAGCTCTTTACTAAAATTATATTTACAACTTCTGTTGAATTTCCCATCGCGATGAGGTCTAAATATAACGGAGTTCAATTCATTTCTACTTTGATATATTATGTTTATTAAACATATATATATATATATATGTATGTTTAATTAAATCTTCCACGTGTACTGTAGGTAATATTAAAACAACAACTATGTAGCAGGTAAAATATCATCGTAACGAATTCAAAACAATTTTCCAGTTCTTGTGTTTTTTCCGAGGACCCTTATACGCGCTCCGTTGTTTATAGGATGGTCCTTAAAACCTTTGGGGACCCACGGGCACAATGGGGAAACGGCCGAATTACCAAATCGTGCACTTGACATTTATTTGAAATGGAATTAATGAATGTCCAATTAAACCTCACCGGTTGCTCATTAAACACAATTTTTTCCTTTCAATTTATCCAAACAAAATTACACCGGGTTGTCTTAGCTTTAATGAATAAGTTTGTTTGTTAGGTATTTACGGTATTTCATATATTAATTCCATATTTCTCAAAACTGTTATGCTCTTTTTGAGATCTAAATATAGAATTAATCCGTTCTCGTTGATTTCAAATTTGTAAAATACCTAATGCGTGATGTATTTTGTGACCGAATTATTTTAGTGAAGCTTAAAATAGATCATATCAATGGCAATGGAATGGCATATATTTACTTACATATATGACATTCTCTGATAGATGTTTGCATTGTTGCTGTTAAATTGAAAATTGGTTCATTAAAAATACCTGCGATTTTATCCCTGTTGACTTTAGTTTCGGACAAATTTCCTAATTTTGCCTCAGTAAGAACCTTTTATAAAGCATTGGAAAATTTAAAAAGACATGGATAATATCGATATCTGAAGTCGTTTTTAAGTTTTGACGTTACCAAGGAAAATAGGATTCATTTTTATTTATATAAACAAAATATTATGTGCTGTAAATATTAGGTTGTTTAGGTAAATTCTAATACAAGTGAAAATCAGATCAAATAAAGAGTCGCTAAAAACTGGATCATTTGTATCATCTAAAGTCTAAAGATATTTTAATATCCAATTTAAGAATTTATATTAATTAAGCGCGATTAAACTAGAAATGGCCACTGGTAAAATTTTAATCATTGATAATATTATGAATGCCACTTTACAATCGATGGAATATTCTAACACCGCTATTTCTGATCTTCAAATCACCCGCAATATTCTCTAAAGACTCACATTACTGGGAACTGGTTTACTTAATGCTTTTACTAGACACCGTTGCTTACGGAACCCGCCAATAACAAGCACACATGCTCTTCCATGTTGTAAGCACAAAAAGTGCTCATGTTTTCATAGAATTTCGCATCTATTTTTAATAAAGTCTTACGTGGAAGGATGTTGGCAAAATTTTTAATACGGATGTCAAGGATTTTCTAAGCGCAATAACTTTTCATACTGTTACTTATATTTTATGTTGAGACTTTATTTTACATGATAGGAATCAGAATTTCATTATCCACCTTATAAGTTCAATGTTCATTATTGACGAAACTATATTCAATTAAATTTGCATATCATAAAAGATTCATCAAACTCAGTAAAGTTGATAAAAATAGCTGTGAACAAAAATAGCGTAGTAATAACACCGATAAAGGAATCGTCAAAGACCCTCTTGTGAATATCCGTTGTCGCTTCTGCTGGTGCAGATAATGAAAGAAAGACACTTGCTTTGAACGTTAAGGTTCACAAAGGAATAAAACGAGTTTTTTTTGTTCTTCCATAGCCTCTTTGTTAAGTTTCATTATTATAATGCATGCCCTATTAAAATGCATCCATCCGATACAGGCATTCTTCAAAATAAGGGTTATGCAAGGGAAATAACTAGGTCCACTTTTTTTTTATTATGAGTTAAGTTTTCCATTAGGAAAAACAAATCGGCTTAATATTTTAATCCTGTCAAATTTCTCACAAAACATCATTTTGTATTGATGCTTAAATTTCAAGAGATCGTTTTCGAAAGTATTGGAATTTATCGAGGACGTTACTATAGAATTTCATATTTAAGATGCTAATATAAACATTTGCTTTGTATCGCTTATGCTTTTCCCTTAAGTGCAGGTAAAAACATCGAAGGGGCGGTTTGCGGTTCGCCCGACCGTTTGCTTATTGAAGGGAAGGAGTTTTTTGTTGCCAAATTCGAAAAGGAAGACGGCAGATGGCCGCTTTTAATATCTTTGTAAAGAATAAACAGTCATTTTTATTTCGCCATTCAAAATTATCCTTTGATGTTTGTGGCGCTGAAATCTTGTTATATTGAAACAAACAAAGTTGGTATTACAACAACCTTTGGGGAAAATAAACCTTTGTCAACGAATTTTTAACATTTAACTGCGCAACGACTATGCAAAAAGTATTCATAATAGAGGAGAACGTTTGCTGCGATTAATGAATAAAATTAAAATAAAGCAAATAGTATGCATGTATCATATCTAGTCTCTTGGCACTATTCAGAAAAGTTCACATTATAATTGATACTAACAAAACTAGTACAGATCGTATTGTAAATTGTATACCTAAAAACAGTTTTAATATGGAAAACAAACGTGCCTATAGTGCATCTATGCGACAACTATCTGTAGTTTATATTCGTAACTAAATTATTTAATATATCTGAGGCAATGGCACCAAATATATCAATATTTGGACTGGCACTCGACAGCGAACAGCTCAGTCAATCCAATAAAAATATTCTGTTGCAAAACGAAATGATAGTAATGTTTCATGAGAATTCTATCCATTAATCGATACGGATTATCGGAAATTGGAGACAGCATAATATGCTGATACTTCGGTAACAGTTTCAGATGGCATGTGTAAGAGATTTTATTCAGATATCTTGCCAGAACTACGGTAACGTTAACTTTACATTTTTACCCTTCTTTACCGGGCATTTAATAGTTTTTTTGGAAAAGAACGAATATGTTAATATACATACATCGTATCCATCGCCTACACAATAATAAGAGTTTGTGCAATGTTCCGATAAATATATTTGGATCTTTCGAAAGTCTTTTCTTGGTCTTCTTATCGCAGTTAGTGTCATTATAATCACAAATTACTTTACTCTCTACATCTCTGGTTTGTAAAACCTACCTCAAATACTGGTTCCTTATATGCATTAGAAGAGGACTGATATAATAAAGGTTTTCGTAACTAAAACTGAACTATGATAGAAATAAATGATAAATTATACATAACATTTTTATCTCTCTTATAATTAACATTTTTATCTTCTTACTCAAGTATTTTATTACTTTATCATACCAATGATATTGACAAAATAATTTCATAGGTTCTGAGAGACCCATACGAAATATTAAAACGTACAGCAAATACGCTTTGATATATTTCTGAATACTTGTTGCCAAGAGCCCTATTCACAGCCATTTGTGTATCCCTAACTTTGCTCAAAAACATTCCAAATCCCTCTTTGTAAAGGTCAGTGTTGCTTTGCAGAAAAATATTAGCGTTTCGCGTAAAAAATATATGCTATTTTTATAGTCGCTTTGATGTCGGGCGGACATACTTTAGAAAATATTTGATTTTTATATTTACATTTATAATATTATTGTTTCCGGTTATTCGACGGTGGTTTTTGTGTTTATCTCAGTATTTAATCTTTTTTTGCAATAATATTTCAATCTTTCGACTGACACTATTAAAATGGACCAGACTACAAACGCTGAATAAACACATTTACGTTTCATTTGTGAAATTTTCAATCTCATCCAAAAACGTTTGGAACAAATCTAATCATCATTATTGCGGAGGCAGGACAACCAATTAAAGGATCCCCTGAAATCGGTTTAAACCCTCCCCTCCGGGTTCAGAAATTTGAACTTATTAAATCCTTTCACACGTCAGGGGCAGGCAAAGTTCTTGTAATTGAGTTCAGAGTGGTGAATTGGCGTTTTACTAGCGAAAAAAAAGTTCGGGAATGTCTGTTAGGCTTTTGCTTTTTTAATATCTCTTGGCTCTTTGTGTAAGTACAACGTTATTGGGGCCAATTGTACCAGCATTATTTTATCAAATTAAATATTAATCGTATTTTACACATTATTCCATTTTTGTCAAAATTCATGTTGAGATATAATGAGGTTTAAACATGAAATAACTTTGGTGCAAGTGGGTCTTAATATTTACATTTGTTATTGCAATCCTATGAAAATGACTGCTTTTTAATTCTGACCATAGTCGCTAACATTAACAACGTTATCCTTACCCTGACCTCTATTGGCTTATTGAAATTTTAAATATAATACTTTTTTCACACTTTTCATTTTTCTTGTCGCATTTTGAACTTACTTAATACTCTTTAAAAGCAGTACTTCATAGTAACTTATTGTACTGAGCTATAAGGTACAAAGTACTTGATTGAGCTACCTCAATCATTTAGTCAGTCGCTTAATTGGGCACGTATGAGTTTTCTATCGCATCCGAAGCTACCAATTAAATTTAACGAGTCAAGTGTTGTCTTAATGCCGTTGTTATCGCATTAAAAATGTTACTATCAACTTAAATCATACTTAAAAGCTTATTAACCTCTCCTAAAATGGTAATCAGACCAATTTTTTACAAAGCAGAAACATACTTAGTAATTGTAGCTTTATTTTACAACGTCATTATTTCAAACGCACACTCAGTAATAATTGTTACACACTGCCATATATCAAATTCAAGTTGATAAAGCGGAAAATAATAACTTCCAATTTAAACTGATATCGGCTTTTGAAGCATGATTGGGTTGCAATCGAAGCAATGATAAGTGTGTTCAACAGTATTTCATCATTGGATGAACTAGCAAAATGCGTAATATAATATTAAGGCATCATTCCAGTCGTCCAATTTCCAACTTTGATACAAACATTATAGAAACAAACATTGCTCGTTGCCAATACTCTGGTTCATTTTGTTACAAATTGGATAAGAGCTCTTCACATAGAGACATAATAGGACGAGCTATGCTTGTGTAACCAATTTGTTTGGCTGAAGGGTTTTCTGAAGCAGCTTTATTCTCATATAATACCATTTTTGACTTTACCACTGTGCATTTTTTAGACATCGATTTACTAGTTGAATTATAGCAAAAGGAGATGAATGGAGCAGTTGCTAGTGCGTTTGGTCTACAATCGTAGAAGTTAAGCAACTTTTACAGTCGTCGGTAAAAGGATGGCTCTCTACTCTCTACCCGTGAAGATGCACTGGGCCCGCATTTTTTCGTCTACGCACAGTGTCTCTTTCTGCCCCGGGAAGGCCTGACCCACTACTGGGGGCATCAATATATTGATGGTAACGAAGAAGAAAACTTAAACATTAGTTCTCCAAGGTAGAATTAATATTTTCGGTGATGCTAGCAAGACAGGAAACTAACAATCTAAGTTCTTTGTAATGTTTGTTATTAACTTAGTAATTGTTAATACGAAAATAAACATTGGCTTTATAGGAAAAATTGCACACAAAATAGCACATCATGAACGATGTAAAATGTCAAAGTCAGCAAAAGTTAGCCTAGCTCATATATTAATCACTAGCCAATTGTATCCTAATGGATTTGTGATGTGAGTTTGGTGAAATGGTAGCTCTCAAAATAGTACAGCTACATTATCGGGAAATGTCAGTCAGTAGACAGTTGTAAAAGCGACTTTGGCTAAAGCGACATTGTGGGATGCACTACATTATTGATCATTCTAAATTCCGAATTAAGTGTTCGCATCCATTATAAAAGAATGAGACGTTTTTAATGTTTTTGTTCTTTCTATGCAAGGCAGCAAATTTTTTGTCAAACGTGATATTAAGTTTAATGTGTAATAATTAAAAATAAAGTCCACTCAAATGTGCTCCTGTAATTGAAAAGTAGTGACAATGATTATAATAAAATACACGTTTTTAATGATGTGTCTTATAGCTTAAATACATTGCTCCTATTCAGTTAACATAGAAATAATATTAGTATTCCATAAAATATATCGAAGAGTTATTACGCTAAAAAGTTCTTGAATACCAAAGTATATTAGCATTTAATTAAAAGTAATGGATTACTATATAGATCATTTTAAACGTAGGGATTTCCACTTAGGTAAAAGATGAGGATAAAATAAGAGTAATTTAATTAGATATGATACGCTGCATACAAAGATTGACCAAAGAGAAATTGCCTTAGCAAATAGTTTACCAGTGAAATATCCTACGAGTATAACGCATGCAAAAATTTACCAGGGAAATATCCTATAACGCATTCATACAGCGTTTTAAATTTTTCTGTAAAAGCACATAAGTTGCTTTTCTGAATATTAGTAGATCAAATAGGTCCAGAAACAATTGTAAGAACTTTTGTTTCATCAAATTTTAAAACTTCACTCTCTGAATAGTGATTTTAAATGAGTGTTTGCACTTGAAGTCCTTTTCAAATACTAAATAGGTAAACGCGCGCGACTCTTAGTTTCAATCAAAAAATGTTTTAGCAGACTAGATAATCTTTTGTTTGCTTGGAGTGCTTTCAGACTTTGTGTTTGTAGACGCGGTCATAGCGTAGTAAAATAGCTTTTTATTTTTGGAATTTTCTTGTCCATCTGGCATTTACATATTAAACGCAGTATTTCCAAAGGAGAAAGTGCCCATTTGAGAAACTCACCTTCACATTACAGCACTGTGAAGTTAAATAGCGCTTCCTGTTGATGGTATTATGTTTTTCTTTTTGTGCGAAACTCTAGTAGTTACTTAAATACAATATCACAAATAAAGATTACTTGATGGTTATTTTTTATCTTTATGTATTTGTTATTTTATGTTTTAGTAACATGAACTGTGTCAAATAGTAATACTATTTAACCACAATTTATACATGATTTTAACGTCAGCTTAGTAGAATCGATACCCTGGTTGGATTAGAATTGGAGCTGTACATTTTACTCAATAGCTATCTTCGCAATTAGAATTATACAAATGTGTAATTTCAATTGTTAGTTTGTTGATGTTTCTTCTTTTTTACAATGATAGCATTGAATATTTCGAAATTGGCGTCGTGGCCGTACTAAGATTCCGAGTTAATCTGTGATGGGGTCAATATAGGAGACGAAATTTTATTATTATTATAAATATGTAGTACAGTTATTATTTTGTTTTCTGAAAATTCGGATGTCTATAAGTTTGGGTCTTTTTTAAACAATGACTCATTAACGCCAGTTCGAGCGGTTTTAGGTAAAATTAGGCACATGTCTATTTAAAATTGTTTTAAATGTTCATGATTACATAAAAGTAATTTCTGAAATAACTAAGAGTTACTCCGTAATTATGGCACATGCAATTGTTCCAAAACGGGGTCTCAATACGGTACGGTAATCTCGCTAATTACATAAATTACCTGGATTAAAGTATAAGGTTCTTTCTCACCCGGAAAAAGGCGAGCTTTCAGTGGAATTATCAAAACCCAAACTTACAGAAGATCACAGTAAAATTACACAACCTATTGGTGGTGTTATATTTCTGTCGGTAAAAAAAGTTTCAAGGCTCCACGGGGTGGGAGATTGGGTCAGGGTAGGCAACGGAGATTGTGATATTAGTATCCCATGCATCTATAGGCTATGATGACCGCTTACCACCCCGCGGACCATATGCTTGTTTTCCACCCTTTTAACATAAAAAAAAACATGATGATAAATAGACAATACGAAGATCGTTGCAATTTTCCTTTGCAGAAACGACTTCTCAAGATTTGTTGACTTCTCTAGTCCTCGCATATATTAAACAACGCAAGCCGAATCCCATAATTTATTTAGCTCTTTGATTGCTGATTTGCCATCATAAAACTCCACTGATAACATCAGAGAAACAGTCAAAGTATAGTAGAGCGTATAAAATACTGTCTTTTAACGTCAGCTACATAGGTTGATAGATACTTCAAAATTTTATTCGAAATTCTTCAAATAAAAATCTTCATACCCTCATTCTACTTTATCAAATGAGTCGATATTCTTCAACTGATATTGGCACTCCCATTTTTTTCTCACAAGCCGGCTTTCATCTATTTGCTTCAGTTAAAATTTCTATTACTATTTATCAATATTTATATAATGTCTTCGCTAACAAGAAAGAATGATTGACGCTTCTGATGGCCGTGACACCGCCGATATTCTGTCGCGCACCTATCCTTTCAAGACGCTAATGACATACGATAAACATGATATGGCGCTAACAAGACATGAATTTTGCCCATTATAATTTCAGAGGGATTATAAAGCGGTTGGTTCATGCTGGTCGTTGTCATTCATAAGTCCTTCAATATCGATTGCTTGCTCAAATTTGTAGACATAATAAACTACTTACTGTACTTTAAGAACCAAGTCATGTCGATGCTAAAGTATTTAATAAAGTTTCTAAAGGGTCTATACATTATATCATTTGTTTTTTAACACGTGAAATCGCAACTGGTTTAGACGCTGTTGCTCTGGAAATAGTTTTTTTTAATCTAAAAACGCAATTTAGATTAATGAAGCTCAATTGCGTTTTTAGATTCTAGATCAATACGTTATCATTGTCAATCCTCATTAAAAAAAACTAAGAAAACTCCCAAAGATGATAAAAGAAAGATCCATCAACCGAAAAGTTCTGAAGAGGTCAGGTTACTCAGGATACTCAGGGTACAATTTGCATTCACAACAGAATTAGCCGAATTAACCCAAACAAAAGGATCTGTAGGTGGAATACGGGAATTAAATAAATTTAAACTTGTACGGTTGGTGCAAAACGACTTCTCTACCCTTAAAGTTCACAAGTGCCCCGCCCTCTGTGGAGCTGTACCGTCAAGCGTGATCGTCGAGAATTTAACCGAAACACGCCCAGGAGTGCGCTGTGCGAATATGTTATGCTCAACTTAATAGTTCCACTATGCAAATAACCTCTTACCTTTGTACGGTATTTTATAACCACATATGTTATGTATGCATTTGAATTCTGCTCGCTTAGCTAGTATGAGGTCGCTTAAAAATACATGTAAGGGTTATCTTAGTTTCGGATTAGAGGCTCAGCTAACTTTTAATAGTAATAATGAATGTGAAGCTACGTTTTGAAAGGACAGACATAGGGTGGTAGACCGAATAACAATTGTTATCAACTACCAATTGATAATTGTTGAAATTAATTTTTACTACATTATGTGTAAGTATGGTTTAGTCTCTCTATGAGGGATGTTGATACACTTATTTAATAATAATATATTAGGCCATAATATTCAAAAAAATATTTGCTGGCGTATTCGATGTTGCGCTTTCTATTTAACCGATTGATGTTACGTCAAAAACATAATCTCTAACCAACATAATTTTGTTTGTTCCAGTTTCCAAAGAAGAAATTAAAGAAGTTGAAAATCAGAACGGAAACCCGAAGTCGACCAGATATACAACAGTATCCAAGTAAGTAGTTGACTGTCACGTTTATCTCTTATCAGTTTTTCTAAGACATTAAGGTACCCTTTCTCATTTTACAGACTTGGTAATAGCCAAATCAAAATGTAATGTTGGATAATTCGATACGCATACACTACTTAGAAAAACTAAAGGGATTTGCATGAGACTTGCTATACACGAAACAAAAGAAATGAAAAATGAAAGCAAGAAAGAATTTCTAAGGAATATTTTATTGGTAATATAACAGCCCCAAAGTGAAACTAAAATCTAATATAAAAATCCATATTCTAGAAAAACTTAGGCAGGATAAAACTAAATAGGATCCATGTTTTAGTGGAAGTAGCAGTAATATATAACCTTTATGCTAAAAATATTCTGAACTGAGTATTATCTTGGTTATCTTATATAGAAAGAAATCCTTCTTAGATGAAAGTTTACTTAGACAAAGAACAATATACTGCTTTACTTTTATCACACGTTAGGAATTTTATACAAATATTGGATTTTAACAAAGATCTTTTTCACGGTCGTCGACGCCGACGCTGCTGCTGAAGTGATCTCCGCAGCTTCCAATCCCTACCCGAAAATTACTTCCTGAGCTAAGGAAATTCCACAAGTTCTTCAATTAGAACGCCGCAAGATCACACACAATCGATTGTGCTAGGAACCCCGACGGTTACGTCGCGCTCCCGACTTCAAAGTAACTTCACTCACGCTCCAAGTTTGTACGCGACAAACATAAATTACTTTTTGCAAAATACTTTAAGTATAGGGCTTGTTGAATTGGAAGATTTTCCGGGTTCGTGTTTCCAGTAGAAACGCTGCAAGTTCATCTTGTTGACGAGTCACACGGCTGGGAACTTTATTTTTAACGCAATCACTATATAGAGTTTGATGTAAAATATTTTCACGGCAATTATATTATGAGAGTATTGGTTTGACAACATTACGAATGAATATCATTAAAATTTCTCTGAATACGAGCTATGATAATTATGTCTGCATGCTGGGTATCTCGTACAAGCAGCGGCTGGACAGGCAGTAACCAAGGAGAAACAGGAGAATCTTGTCATTGAACTCAATCAGGCTTTGGACCACATTTTTGGGTACCAAGAACTTGGTTGAGTTCAATGTTAAGAAAACCTAGGTCTACGCTGTCACGGCAAAAATTTTGTCATTCTTTTCATGTCCTTCTCTTCAGGGCACGACATTGGCGCTAGAGAGCAGTATCACCATGCTTGGTATGGAAATTCGCTGTGACTTAAATCCCAAGAATTACATCAAAAGTGTGGTAAAAACGGCCTCACGCAAACTCGGAGTCTTGAACAAGGTGCGGCGCTTTTTCACGCTCAAGCAACTATGCTTGTTGTATAAGGCGCAGGTGCAGTCTTGCGTGGAATATTGCTCGCACCTCTAAGTTGGCTCCGCCAAGTACTTGCTCGATGCTTTTGATAGGTTACAGCGGCGCGCGATCCGCATAATAGGCGATGAGGAGGTGACTAAACACCTCGAGCCTCTTCAATTACGTAGTGACGTGGCGTCACTAAGCGCGTTCTATCGTCTGTACCACGGCGAGTGTTCTGAGGAGTTCTTCTCTCTTATTTCACCTTCCCCTTTTCTTCAGAGGACCACGCGCGATGGCCTACGTTATCACCGTCTAGCGGTGGCCACAATTCCAACGCGTAGAAAGAAATTTGATGACTCATTTCTTTGTCGCACTACCCGTAAATGGAATGCTCTCTCCGCTCACGTGTTCCCTCCTTCTTACAACCTGGGATCCCTTAGAAGAGGCGTGAAGAAGCAACATGCAGGCCGGCAGGGTGAGGATGGCTGGTGTTGCAAGTAGAACTGCTGTACCAGCTATCTTCACGTCTAGACTTTACCGTCACTGAACATCAGGTGGAGTGGAGTCATTTGTCGGACCTATCTATAAAAAAAAATCATTTAAAATCGTATCTTCTGAAAATAATTTAAGGCATTATATCAACCTTGTCAACTCTTTTTTTACCAACACTCCCGAAGCTGTGTTATCGTTGAGATGAATTTATATTCTGTAAGAGTACCCAACAAAAACAGCGTGCCCCAAGGCTCAAAATTGGGCTCACAACTTTTCTTTATTTAAATTAATGACTTTTCTCGCTTATCAAGACATGAAATATTACTTTTAGTTAATGAAATTGCTTTATTATAACTATAATTTTATGACAAAAGAAACATATTTTCTTTGAACATATCTAAAATTAATCGTAACGAACCTAATTTACGAACCTACTGAACAACTACATCTCTGCCCCGTTCATCTCCACCCGTTTTCATCTACTAATCGGATAGTATTAAATAATTCGTAGGAACTTTTAATATTTGAGATGTGGCATGAAACTTTATATAAATGTCCTATAATACGTCGAAAAACCCAACCGAAACCCATGACAAATCACAATAAATTAAACTTTTCGCCGAATAAATGGCAGATGTCCCACTACTGAACACACGACAGAGGCGCGCGCGTTCCAAAACTTTTAGCCGAAGTCTACAGACGACGTCGCAAATTTATTTATTTAGTTCGGAGACAGTTTATAACTCGTGTCACTCAAACTTTTAAGGGGGTGATGTAGTTTCGACTGTGACTTGGTGCGTGAAAATGCCATTACCATTTATGGAACAATTAACTTTGACCGAGAGGGTTTTGTGGAGAAAGGTCACTATGACATTCATGATCCATTTTAGTTGACTACTTTTTTGAATTATGGAAATATTATTTTCGAACCTTCATGATACAGGTGATGCGCGGATGAAACTTATAGTGACCTTTAGGTATATATAAGCTGTGATTGTCTCTTAAAATATTTTTTTGATGAAATTTCTAGTAAAATAGTTTATTACGGACTACTTGCATCACCATTCTCATTTCAAATAAAGGCTTATACTTATCTTTTGACACATCATTCCATCTTTGTCAATTGTTTAAATCAAATAGAGATAGAGTAACCATTATACACGTAAGCTTTTAAATATGATTTAGAATTTAGATACAAGTGGGCTTCAATGGGACGGTCAATATGACATTCTAATACCAGCGGCCCGCCCTCGCTTCGCTTCGGTGTAGAGCTGCAGTGTAGACTACAGTTTTCATTCTCAGGCTTGTATTATACACAATGATATTCATTTTTGATTCTTTTTATACCCGCATGCAAAGTCTCAGCCCGATCGGTTTAAAATTGACAAAGTTTCATACAAACTTTCATTCCCTATTTTATGCCCTTGGGGGTAGAATTGATCAAAATCCTTTCTTAGCGGATGCCTACATCATAACATCTACATGTATGACAAATTTCAGTTGATAGATCACTATGGCAGTCAGTTACCTTTGAGTTCTATATATATAGATACATTACATGAAAAATATAGGAGATCTTCAATTGCTGTTTGTCAAACAAATTCAGATGATCTTCTGAAAATCATATTAACTGTCATAAAAACGACTTTACTGACAATTTTTAAATAATAGCTTGGGCTACTTGTTTCACTGTACGACTTACTGTACTGCAAACGTAAATTTAACTGTTTTCGTTGTTTGTCTTATCTTGTAGATATGTACTACATTAAAGACAGTGTAAGCGGTGCTTGAAGCAAGATAAGAACATAGGATTATAGCTTTCTCTGTTTGCAACAAACTTGACTTTGCAACAAGTCAAGTCTCACACTTGTCGGTGCACAAAAGTCGTGATGTAATTTCATTGTGTTTTTCAATATATAGTCACTAGCACTCAAATTAAATACGAGCTCGTTCTGCTACCGTGAAATTAGGAAAAAATGGCATTTGCTGAGTTTCTTAAATCATCTCTGAAGACTTCATGAATCATCTCTGAAGTCATTTTTTAATTTGACGTCTCTGTAAATAATAAAACAGGGAGGAAAAAACTGCCCTTGCTGAGTTTCTTGCCGGTTCTTCTCAATACAAGGTCTTCCGCCGTAGTTTGGCGAACCGATGGCGTAGCTTCTAGACATTCATGAGTGCTTGTAACAGCCTAAACTGAATAAATGATTTTGATTATGATTATCAATCTTTACTGAGTGGATACACAGTACCCCTAGCACGAACCAATATCAAATTCTTATCGTTTGCGAGTCCGAAATGTCATTGTCAAATGTGTACTGATTTTTAGTTCTCGATGCGTACTTTGTGCCGCTGCTGTTCAAGTTTCCATACAAAATTTGACATTGACATTTCGGTTAGCAACAGTTTGCGAGTGTGAAATGTCATTATTGATTTTGTTCATGTATGTCATCGTTGACGACCTCCATGGCGGAGTGGTTTGTACGCCGGGTTTCATGGTGTCATCAACTGGAGAGGTCCCGGGTTTGTGTAATGAATACGAGCATTTGTACTCCAGTCATGGATGTTTAATATGTATTTCTTATAAATATACTTATATATGTACAGTATATGTATTCTATCCATTACCCTAGCATCCCATAACACGAGCGATGTGAGTGGTGGAAATATTTATTTATTGTCATATTTTGTCATGTCGTAACAAGAACTTAAAATCAGTACACATGTGACCATTGTCAAATGTGTACTGATTTTTTGAAAACGTCTTTACGTTTAACACTCAAACTATTCGAATTCGTTATTGGTTCGTGCTAAGGTAACTGTACAGATTCGGTACAGAAACAAAAACGAGACGAGCCAGCGCCGACTCGGTGAGGACGACACTTAATAATAATAATTATTATAATGTTTATTGTTATACACCATAGGAAAACACACAAATAAATTAAAACATGATAAATAGAACGTACACAATATAGGCGGCGGGTTGCCTGGAAGAGATTGCTGCCTAGCAATAAGCTAGCAACCCATAAAAGAAAGATAAATAAATATGAAGGAGATAAGGGGGGTGTTATAGAAAAAAATGGGTGCGTGTACTTATGTAGGCGCGTGAGAAGTTATCCTTCTTTGGCATCGCTTAAAATTAGTTTTTAATTGCATGCAAATAATTAATTACAATAAATTAATAAAAAGTCTGGAAAAGGACACAGTCAATAAAGTTCAGTTTTAATTTGAAAAAATAAATAAATAATCAAAATATTCAATTAAAATCGCTACTGAATATAATTTATTAGAACATATGTGATTTGCACTTGTATGAAACTCAAACACGTATTCCGAATATACAAACTAGAAACATGTGGATAAATATTATAAATATGAATACCTATAACTGTTACTTTATTACAAAAAATAAAGATGTGGTTTTTGGTTCTACTACACCAATGGTCAAGAGATGGCGCTGTAGTCTCCTGAATCGCGCTTTGGTTCCGTTGTTCCAGATTAATAAATACTTTTGATAGGCCTTCACAATGCAGTCGTTAGCACCCACTAAATAGAGATTCTATTTCTATTTTGTTGGTAGATTTTCTTAATGTGCGGTAAACACAAAAGTAACAGCATGAAGTTGGTTGGTTGGTAATTTTTTGTGTTACAGTGATGCGCGCGCATCTTAAATTTTCACTCTCATCATTTTTTCATAACGCGCCTAAAGAAGTATAACTTCAAAAACATAATGATATCAATGACAGCAAAAACAGATATATCTAAGGAAGGATAGAGAGGATGAAGTAAAAATTTAACATAATTGTTGGGATAGGATATAACTCCGAACTTGATCCCTAAAAGAGTTCAGAGTGCGTTCCTTTCGAATGGTTTCTGGCAATGAGTTCCATAAGTGGGATTCCTATTATGTGCCTGGACTTAGTCAGGTTATTTTCTGCTGTGTCTCCTACTATACGAAAGGCACTTGTATAGGTTGTAAATAAGTGAACATTATACAAGAACTTTTGCGTTTAAGTAAACAACATGTCATGTTTACACCCGGAACCCGCAATTCTTTAGGGAGTACCCAATTTATAACTGTCCGTGCATCAATCATTCGGTGTGTTGCGAAAACGTAACTCAAATTTATATTTTTTTTCTATCGCGAGCTTTTTTGAAAGTATTTTTTGGGGTACTTTCTAACAAAGTGCACATTAGTGTTTAAAATTTTGAACTGTCGAAGTATACATACAGCAACATGGTAGGCAGTAGACATTGTCGACCTCCGTGGCCGAGTGGTTTGTACGCCGGGTTTCATGGTATCGCCTAATAGAGAGGTCCCGGGTTCGAATCCCGGTGGAGGTAGATGTTTGTGTGATGATTACGAGCATTCCTACTCGAGTCATGGATGTTTAATATTTTCCTCTATATAAATAATCTTATATATGTACGATGTATATGTACAATGACGTATTCTATCCGTTACCCTAGCATCCCTTAACACAAGTCTACAGAGCTTACTTTGGGGCTAGGCTAATTGGTGTGAGTGTTGGAAATATTTATTTATTTTATTGCTATATATACAATAATACTATTCAAATCATTCTGTGACTTTTTTTGCAGGGTATACAGAATAATAACGAATATGCGTAAAAAACAAAACTGTATATAAGAGAGGCGTGAAGAAGCATTTTTACAGGCCGGCAAGATGGTTGGTGTGGCAGTTTATAACTGCTGTACCAACTATTTTCGCGTTTGGACTTTATCACCACTTAACATCAGGTGGGGTAGAGTCATTTGCCTACCTTTCTTTTTAAAAAAAATAAATAAAAGAAAAACTAGGTATGCCTACTTCCCTCAAGGCGGCGTCAGCCATGTTACTCTATGAGGCTGTAGCGGCACATTTTTCCATCGCAATGAGGGCTATCGCGTATGAATCCGCCGCTAGAGGCGCTTGTGTAGCGTGAGGTTTCCGAAATGTCAAATGTTATTGGTTGTGGGTTGACTACGCGGGTTTATTTCTAATTAAAATAATGTTGTGAATATTTAGTAATAACTCGGCTTAATTATAGCAAATATGAGTTACGTGGCATTGAATGTCAGTTATTTAAAAGCGGAGCTAAGAAAAATAATTATGTCCTCCTTTTTGCCGTACAAAACGGAGCTGCGCAACACTGTGGTATGGCCAATTATGTTTAAAATACGGTTCTTTTGTATTAAAATATGATTTAAATGTACCTATACTTTCATTTCACGCGCGTATTAATAAACATTAAAAGTTACAATTCAGGACCTCACTCAACAGTGGCGCCATCTGGTGAGACAAAAAACGGTAGCCCTCATTAGCATGAAAAACAAAAAAAAAACAATAAAAAAGAAACAAACCTCCAAAAGTCCAAAATAAACTTTAAACGCACCAACTCGTCACGCCACCAACGGCCCGTGACATCTATCACGCGTTACCATGTCACCCCCGTGACGTGACGTCACACGTCGTCGTGACGTCACTCGATGCCGCTAACATTCGGTCGGGATTTTGTGTTAACAGGTGGTGGTAAAATTTACGGTTTAAAGTTTGAAGGTTGTTTGTTAGAAGCTTTGCGTGCAGGTTTATGCAACGGTTTTAAAGTGTAGAGCCCGTATTAAGGCAATGTATTTTTCATACAAACGGTCTCAACTCATTCCTCCTTGTTAAGAAATGATTTTCATACATCAATTTTTTTTTTTTTATTTTTTTTTTTATTTTTTTTACAAAGAAAAACATTTAATAGCTATATTTCTGCCAAACTGTCGGCAGCAGTTCCCGTGACACCAATATTTATTGTTTTCCCTATTTACAATTGTTTGTCTTATCTATCAGTACCAAACTTAATAAATACCGAAACCTTACATTTTTCCGATTTAAAAAAGTATACTTTTTGTCTCAATCCAGTTGATTAACTATATATGCTTGTTTAATCTAATTAAAATCCATTCAGTAGCATTTGCGCGATTGAGAAACAATTAATATATAACATATAAATTGAACATTAATAAGATAGTAGTCCCCAGACCCCTGAAAATCGGGACGACCCTGGCAACACTAGTTATGGCCCAATCTCCCTATTCCATCCATAGGGAAGGCCTGTGCTCCAGCAGTGGAGACATTAATAGGCTGATGATGATGAAGAAATAGTTTTCCTTTGTAACCAAGGTGTTGCAATTGTTTGTTATGATAAATCAATAAGCTGCAGAAAAAAATACATTTAAATAAAACAAAAGAGTATTCCAAATAATGTCCAATAACATTACGGATAAACAGATATCCGAAACTTTTTTTCCCGCCATGTCAATCGAAAAAGTGTGAAGCTCGATGTGAATTCCGCATTATTGCAGATTTTGCCGGATTAAACCGGATATGAAATGGTGGATTGACAGCCAAAATTAAGAGCCGCATTATGCATAATTAAATGTCGAGGGGATGTTATACTTAAAAATAAAAGCTTAAAGCTGAGCTTTTTAGCGTTATTTTATACCTTTTTTCGTGGAAGGTACGTGTCAAATAAATTTGGGCATTTGAATTATTAGAAAGGAATTGAATTATCATAATAGCTGATAATTATCTAAATATACATATATACAATAAGACAGTGGCAATTAGCCCATTATTTTGATATGAACATGACTCCCAGATCATCAATTTCAAGAGGCGTGAAGCAAGGTGAGGATGGTCGGTGTGGCAGTTTATAACTGCTGTACCAGCTATCTTCGCGTTTGGACTTTATCACCATTTAACATCCGGTGGGGTAGAATCATTTGCCTACCTGGCTATATTTAAAAAATATATGAAATCCGCTTAAAAACTGAGGACGTCTATATAGTCCAAATAATTGCAAGCCTTAAGTAGCAGGGGGCAGGACGCATTGCACGAAGGACTGACGGCCGTTGGAGCGGAAAGGTCCTCGAATGGTGGTCCACGAACCGGAAGACGCAGTGTTGGTAGGTCTTCCACAAGGTGGACCGACGATCTGCTGAAGGTCGCGAGAAGTCGCTGGATACGGGCAGCGCAAGACTGATCAGTTTAGAATTCCTTAGGTTCCCCCAAGGCCTATGTCGAGCTGCGAGCGTCTATCGGCTAATATGATGATGATGACAAAAGCCATTACTGTCTACTCAGGAACCTTGACAGCTGCTGAATTCTATGTTAATTTTTTTGGCTTCCCTTCAACATTACCGTAAACTTTTATGTTGTACCATAAAAAGTTAGACACTGTTTAAAACCCTGTTTATTCAAATTTTATATAAAATTTTCTTTTAAATTCGTGATTCACACCCGGCTATCTTTTTGTGGCAAGAATACTTTAAAGAATTCTAAAATGTATCCGAAACTAAATTATGCCCCTTTCACTAAATAAAATTATTCTGATCTCTCTCTTCCACTGTATTTTTTTATCAATAGATCTAATATTAGAGTACCTATATACTAATTTATAACAAAGGTTTTCATTTATCAAGACACAATGATACCATTACATTATTATAGAATGATACAGAGTAAACTAACATTGAAACCTATATATTCAGGTTGATAAGTACTACATTGCCTAGCAACTGCTAATGGAGGGACCTTTATTCCATTGTTAGACAGTATCGGATAAAATATCGGATATCAAATACATACACAACACTATTTATGGCAAATTGTAGGAGCTCCGTCTATTGTTACACTAACACGTGACGATGTAATATTTTTACGGTCTATTTTACCATTGCCTAGTTTAATCGTAGGTATGTAGGTAACTGCTTGATGTTTAAATCTAAAGAAAATATAACTCGAAAAAAATCCACGCGGACCAGGCAGCAGACAGAACTCGATCCCGCACCCTTCGCAATCCGGGCGAATGCACTGACCAATTATGCTACCGCGGCCCTGACGGCCGCGTTGAAATTGTTCTAGCCATTCTTAAGCTGCAAGGCAGCGCCATCTCTTCGCATTGTAGGTAACCCACAATGTCAAATCATTCATGTCAACTTCTGTGTATAGAATAGATAGCTCTCGATCTAACTTTAAGAAAATATCAAAATGCTAAAGAACATCTCGCTATCTAAGCTAAATTCGATCTCAGAATCACCGCTATTATTCTTATATTAGTGGCCCGCCCTCGCTTCGCTTCGGGTAGAATTGATCAAAATCCTTTCTTAGCTAATGCCTACGTCATAACATCTACCAGCATGCCAAATTTCAGCCCGATCCGTCCAGTGGTTTGGGCTGTGCTTTGATAGATCACTATGTCAGTCGGTCACCTTTGAGTTTTATATATATAGATGTATTTAAAAAGACATATAAAACACAAAGATAGTGAAGTCCTGTTCAACACACATCAAGAAATCCCAAAAAGAAGAGTCTATCTCAAATAATTTGGAAACGCAGGTTCTTCGTGTGTTCATAAGCGTCTGCCGAGGGCATTCCTACGTCATAACATATACCTGCATGCCAAATTTCAGCCCGATCCGTCCAGTGGTTTGGGCTGTGCTTTGATAGATCACTATGTCCGTCAGTCACCTTTGAGTTTTATATATATAGATGTATTTAAAAAAAACATATAAAACACAAAGATAGTGAAGCTCTGTTCAACACACATCAAGAAATCCCAAAAAGAATAGTCTATCTCAAATAATTTGGCAACGCAGTTTCTTCGTGTGTTCATAAGCGTCTGCCGAGGGCATTCTCATCTCTAAAGTCAGCTCTCCACTAAACACACATACGGTGATTATACAATCAACCCTGCTTCACATAGTGTATTGACATAAGTAGTATGTAACTGCCACTGCAATTATTACTAATAGTTATATAGTGTTTTTATTTGTAATTTATTTGGGTCTGAGCAAATAAATAAATAAATAAATATTTATATAGAAATCCATATTAAACATCCATGACTGGAGTAAAAATGCTCGTATTCATCACGCAAACATCTGCCCCCACCGAGATTCGAACTCGGGACCTCTCGAATCGGCAATACCATGAAACCCGGCGTACATGATGCTATCCTATACGTTTTGGTGCTATCCTATCAATGTGGTGGCCATTCCAACGTGAACAAAGAAATTTGGTGTCCCATTTATTTGTCGCACTATCCGCAAATGGAATGATTTGCCCTCTCACTCCCTCTCTCTTACAACCCATCACCAGCCTATTAATGTCCCCATTGCTGGGGCACAGGCCTTCCCTATGAATGGAACAGGGAGAAGGGGCTATGACCCTCCACGCGGGTCCAATGTGGATTGGCGGGTGCTAACGACTGCAGATGCAGCCAGGACCAATGGCTTAACGTGCCTTCCGAATCACGAAGGAACTCAAGATAGAAGATTTTAGGTCACCCATCCAATGACCGACTACTGCAAAAGTTGCTTAACTTCAACGATGGCGCTAAACATCTGCGCTATCGAGCTCCTTTTACAACCCGGGATCCTTTAAAATAGGCATGAACAAGCAATATGCAAGATGGCAGGGTAAGGATGGCTGATGTGGCTCACCCATCCGATGATCAACCACTATTATAATCACTCAACTTCCACAATCGAAAACCGAACACGCCTACCGTTCCACCATCGATCTAACTGAAATAAGGATTTTAACTTAGAAACCTTTATGTTGTCCGAAACATCAAGAATCATGTCAAAGGTCCACCACAATAGTACTTTTTTTTTCTATATGGCTTCGCACGGTTTGTGCATTTAGCCAATGTCAAGTGTAAAATGTTTACATATTCTATAGCACTCGTTGACTCGTGGTCAAAATATTAGTCAAGTCAAAAGTAAGTGGCAGTCAAGTCAATCCCCCTTTCCCTATGTTTCAGTAAATGTGTGGGGATTTACTGGAACCTCCCCGTGGACTTCTTGAGGGAACGTCGAAAGACACTTTCCGCTATTTTGTTTCACTTGCCAACACTTGTGCATGTTTCCGAACACTTAGTGGTTAATAATCCACCATTATTAGACACTAACATTCGGCACAACAAAATTTTTAACAAGAAAAACAAAACTGCTAAATTGACGCTTCCCGATCCCGCCAAAAAGTCCCCAATAGTACTTTGATAATTATAGCCGTGTTGTTTGACATATAGTTAAATTTGACTTTTATTTAATATCACCTCAAATAGATAGTAGAATGTGTCAAACTCTGACAAATGGTACTTTTTCTACAGTTTATTAACTACAGTTAAATTTAACTATGTATTAAACAACGGAACCTAAGATTTTGAGAGTTGTGATACCGAGACATTTGCACTGTTGAACCCGTACGTTCCGCAGTTAGTAAATTAATTTGGAATTTCTCCCCGCCCTCTGTACTACTACCTACATACTGAAATTTCACAAAATTATCGCGAGCGAGAGACACGTTCGGAACGCTTTATTTTGAATCGCTCGACTCCAGTCGAACGCTCGTTTTCTACGAATTTTCGTTCGAATAACGAATTCGTTATTTCTTACTAGCACGTGTTCCCTCCTTCTTACAATCTGGGGTCCTTTAGGAGAGGCGTGAAGAAGCATTTTTGCAGGCCGGCAAGGTGAGAATGGTTGGTGTGGCAGTTTAAACTCAAACTCAAATCATTTATTGCAACCATAATGTGAACAGTGGATGGTAGGTATAAATATGAGCATTATGAACCCCGTCGGGCACGCAATTGGTTATTAGAAGAGAGGATAAGCTTCTCAGAAGAACAACACTTATAGTAAAATTATAATTGGATGTTAGAGATTGTTTCATATGTTTATTTTTTATTGTTATAATTGGATTTTTATTTAGATTATCACTATCTGATTTAATTATAAATAATAATATTAATAATTTCACAAAATTAAATATAAAATATAATAATTAATTAAATCAATTATTTGTACATGTACATTAATAATTGCTGATCTTATCATTTATTCGTTTATAACTGCTGTACCAGCTATCTTCGCGTTTGACCTTTATCACCACTTAACATCAGGTGGGGTAGATTCGTTTGCCTACCTGGCTATATAAAAAAAACTTCACATGGCTTTTTGTGTATACGTCACAGCAGTCTCGTCCTGACCCGAGCCCGCCTCGCACTTGGTCGGTTTTTTTCAATAATATGGCATAATTAATTTTTTTTTAATTGTGATTGACATACCGGTATCGGTAACTAGAAGAAATACAATAGCATTAAAGAAAGAGCTTTTCTCCCTTTTGACATGTTTTTTGCACACGGAGTAAATGCAGTTGCAATATCTAGAACGGTCTATGTCGGTATGTAACCTAAGTCACAGTGAAATTAAAAGAGAAGTAATTAATTGGTATGCCATTATAAAATTAGTTAACAAAAAAAAACAGCAAAAAAATAGCTGCATCAAAAGTTACGATTTTTTTTTGTAGTCGGTTAAATAACACCCAATTGAAATTTCAAACGAGCGATTCAGAAATAGGTCACCGCCAAAGCTTTGCACTCTCTTCCCTATCTACGTGCCGGCCAGTGTTTTGTTTTGACGTTTCTCTCTGTCCGCCATTTTGGAATGTGTTTCGCGCCGTTTTTTGAATTTTAAATCGTGCCCCTTTCTCATGTAAAAGAGGTGTGTTTAAAATTTATTAGTTGACACGCGGGACTTTATGATTAAATGCATACTTTTACAGAGCTGGGACTGTGTACTAATTTATGGATACTGTTATAAAATAAGCAAATGATGAACTTCGAGCTTTACAAAGAGTCGCTCTATGTAGGCGATGATCTGATATTGTTTCTTTCTTGATTATTCCATGGGGATTCTTTTATATACCGGTTGAAGGATAGATCATGCTCGTGAACGGGTGCTACCAGCGGAGATGAGTCTGCCCTAACTACTTTGATATTTAAGATGTAAATGTTTAATTACACCTATTATAAATAAATCTGTTTGTATTTATACTGTGTGACACAGCAATCAAAATGCAGGTGAACAATTAATGTATAATTTCACATTATGTAATGAAAGGTGACTTCATGAATCATCTCTGAAGTAATTTTTCAACTTGACGACTCTGTAAATGATAAAACAGGGAGAAAAAAACAGCCTTTGCTGAGTTTCTTGCCGGTTCTTCTCAGTACAAGGTCTCCCGCCGTAGATTTACGAACCGATGGCGTAGCTTCTAGACATTCATATGTGCTTGTAACAGCCTAAACTGAATTAATGATTTTGATTATGATTGATCCTTCTAGTGTAATCCTAGCCTCCGCCAACGAATTCATCCTGGTTGCCTGGTAGAGGTTGCTACCTTTGCAATAAGGCCGCCTTTTGTGTTTGTGTTCCTTGAGTTTTATGTTGTATATATTTTGTTAAATAGTGCAATAAAGAATATTCATTCATTCATTCATTCATCTGCGTCATAGAGTTTTTTGAGAACCCCTCACTTGGACTATGCTTTATACTATGTAGTAATCGTCATTATCCAATGAATATCCTATGAATAACCCCAAAAATGATGGTTCAAAACTTATTTAAAAACTGTAGCGAAGAATAATTATCTATGGGTTACATATAAAAAAAAGACGGGTTGCTCTCCGGGAGTGCCGGCAGAAGTGAAAACTTGAATATTAACGTTGTGCATTTTTGATATTTTGGAATGGTTAGGGAATAATTTTGCACGAATTGCTTTAATTACCAGTATAGAAGTACTATCATTTATGTGGTAGAATACAATGTTTATTTATTGTGCTATCGTACACAATCATGACAATTTATATTACATTAAAAAGTTTATCTCTCAGAAAAATCAACTTACATGAGTCACATTTAAGCGCACCTAGCGACATCTCTTGTAAAAAAATGCATTTTATTCGCAATAAATGTGCCACCTGGACGTCCTAATCAAAGACTTATAATTATAATACGATAAAATAAAATATTACTATGTTTCGCCCAATATATTGAAAGTCAACAACCTTTCCAATTTTATTGATTTCGTCTTACGAATTTTTGATTAGGTCACGTGTCCACGTGTCCTGACGCGAGTCTAAGAGTTTTTTTCCCATTACAAAAAAAGTGTACAACGCCGCTGGAGAAGGTTTCACTACAAAAACCTACTAATTAATAGTAATGCAATATATCTATATTTTTTGTATAATTATGGTCTGAGTTGAAAAAATGCCATTGCATTCCCCAGAACAATATTATTTGTAGATAAATAGCCGGCGTCCATAAACAAAACACTGTCTGTTTGGGCACAAAACAATGAAATTAATTCCACCTGCCGCGCTAATTTCGACCTTATCGCCCTTGTTACAGGTTACACTTTAAAGCGACGTCTGAGGACGACTACGCTGACTTTACGTGCGAAGCGAAGCATGAGGCCTTACAGCGAGACACACCGATGCGGAGCACCGTGCAACTCAGTGTTCTATGTAAGTACGGTTAAGGACTTTATTCGCACAGCTAGCGCTAGTTTATAATAATTGCTGCCATCTGAAAGGATAGCATATATAGGTGAAACTAGGGTTATCAGATGATAAAATCAAAAGTCCGGAGAAAAGGTTTGATTTCCAATGAAAAATCCTGAGTTTTTTTACAGTTTGCGAATTTTCTCTCAAACGCACTTTTAACAATTTAAAAAAGTCGTAATATTGTCGTTTATTCTGTGCTTATACTTTTAAATCAATAAAATTTGAAGAGCTTAATATGTGGGGCATTATATGAATCCATAGTTAAAGAAAAACCTTACTTAAAAATGTACCTTCAGATATTAAGTATGATAAAACTAAGTACCGACTTGGATAATAAAGTACTGATTTTAATTGTGCAATTATTACCAATAGAAGATTATTTTTAGTTTGTTTAACTTTTTAAGAGATCTTTAAAACGTAAGCTGTATTTTATTGGAAATTCAAAAAATCCTGAGATTTCATGAGATTTGCAAAATCCAGCCGCAATCCTGAGAAGAGTCCAAAAATCCTGAAATCTCAGGACAAATCCTGAGATATGGTAACCCTAGGTGAAACTCGTCGCGTTAAGGAAATCTGAAATGAGAAAATGGTAGTATTGAGTTTGTGAGTGTGTGGTAATAGATTGATATAAATAATTATTAAATTGAAACTTTTTTTTATATCACCACATATTTTTTTCGTTAATCTTTAGCACGCAGCATTTCAATTTGAAAATGTTTAAAAAAAAACAGATCTTATCAACTTCAATTCGGGTTTTGATTCATAGTCGAGGAATGACTTTTTCTTAATGATTTTTCCCGCTGCACTTCTAACAAGTGTGACGTCATGTCACGTTATGTGACATCAGATCACGAGTCGAGGTGAGATCGAAGCGTTCCTTCGAGTTCTTCCTTATTTGAAAGTTTCTCCCTGATCGTGATTTCAAAAAATCACAGCATCTTTTTGAATGAATTAAGTCTAATGAACTTGAACTTCAACTAACAAATTTATTTTTTCTTATAAATACTAACCTACCTAAGTTTCACAAATAAATTTCTCATTCCCAGTAATTAGTAATTACTAAATAAGTTATCGAATATATTCTAAAAGTTGCAAATAAAATAAATGACTCTATTGAGTAACTTTTTTAATCAAATGTAATGTATGAAATCTGGTTATTATTCAGTAGATAGTTTAGGTTTTACGCGAAATCAGCCCGCATCTATTATGTGGATTTTTTTCTGCTAATGCGGTCGCTTTTATTGGAGTCACATTGTCACTTTTTTAGGTTTAAATGCTTATAACAACTTAATGTGGATCCGTGAAGAGTGTTTAATTATAGAAGTCCTCTTTCCGCAATATGAAAGGTTTCTTAATAAGAGGCACAACAAATACCCCACTTAATGTTAAGTGTAAGTGGAGTCCTATCGCGAAGATAGGTGATGCTGCTTAAAGTGTGCCGCCCCAGCCATCCTAACGTTGCCGCCCTGAACCCAAACCGCACTTTTCGCACTATCCGTAAATGGAATGCTCTGCCCGCTCACGTGTTGCCGTGTGATAAGAGGGATCTTACAACCTGGGATCCTTTAAAAGAGGCGTGAAGAAGCAACATGCAGGCCGGCAGGGTGCGGATGCCTGGTGTAGAACTGCTGTACCAGCTATCTTCGCGTCTGGACTTCACCGTCACTTAACATCAGATGGAGTGGAGGCATTTGTCGGACCTATCTATAAAAAAAACCTCCGTGGAGCCCTATAAAATCAGTTCGTTGTAAATGCCCTGTCTTAAAGAATAAGCTAGTGAACATTAGGGATGAAACGATACCATCTAGGTATCGATACTTTTACTCGATACTGTGTCGGTCATATAGTATCGATGCCTACTCGGTATCGAATGAAAAGTATCGATACTTACTTGTATCGATAAATTTTGACGAACGATATTAAAATTACAAATTCAGTTACAGTTTTAATTTAATGAAAACAAAATAACGGCTCTCGCCACGCGATGAACGAATAACTGACAGAATAAATTGAAATAAATATAAATCATGCGCAAGGCTGCCAACTGAGCAGTAGAAAAAATGCGTTCGCAAAACAAAAATTCCAACTAGACACCTTACCATAGAGTAAATAATCTGCCTATCGAGTTTTTTTGATACTTCTCAGTGAGTGACCGACCGAGTACCGATACAAGTACTTATTTCACGATACTACTTGTTACTCAATTCTAAAGTATCGATGCCAAAAGTATTTGGTATCGAAAGAAAAGTATCGAGTAGTTACTTGTATTTACTCGTATAGTTTCATCCCTAGTGAGCATATTTTACAAAACAGGGCGTTTACAACAAACTAATTTTTAATAGTGTTTAGTTGTCAACAGAATGTGTTTACAAACACCCTTTAAGAAAACATTTGCTACAACAAAACGAAACTGTCCATAGCCATCGCTAATTAAAAGCATTTCAATAAACTGACGGACTTAGACTAAATAATTTTATTTTTATTTTGTTAAACCCGGACACGTGTATGACAGGAATGGTATCAAACACACCACCCGCGTGGATAAGTGTCGAAAATATATCTTGAGCTCACGCGAAGACCGAAATGGGACAATTTGCGTTGGGGGAGGGCCCATCCGCGTCGCCGGGCCTAAATTACATTGTGACGTGTAAGAAACGCTCAAACTGTTCAAGTGTTAAGGAGTAAGTGTCTTTTAAAATGAAAGAAAATTTTGTTAGTTTGAAGATGACGAAAATTTTTCGTTTAATATTTTTTTGTATTAACAACGTTAAGGTTAGTAGAGAAAAGACATTTTTTTTGGATGTTACACCAAAAAAAATGTCTTTTCTCTACTAACCTTAACATTGTTAATACAGAAAAATATTAAACGAAAAATTTTCGTCATCTTCAAACTTATTAATGTATACAAATTAGTTGTATCTCTAGCGACATGATTTTATGTAAATGTTGCTACTTCTGTTAATGCTCATAAGTTTCTTGCGCCCATTCTTCTTACCAGCTAAAAGATGTCCTGATTGGGTGATAGGGAAAATTATTGGGCGATTCAAAAGAACTTTCTATAAGTCAATTTGAATAAAGTATATTTTCATTTCATAACGTTATCTTTAATGAGGAGATTTGACGTATTTGGTAGTCCTCATTTCATCACTTATTCACCAGCAGTCCGGTCAATGTCATATAACTGCCACAAGATCTAGTCACACTGTATCTAACGGTCAAAGCCCCCCTAGCATGAGCAGTGTGCTATGATAAATAGCTCGTTTTTATTAAGCTGAATTGTCAAATTACTAAGTAGTTTGACAGTTAGACGCGATAAAAAATCGTGATATAATGTAAATTGTGTCCCTCTAGCATGATCACCGCGATATGATATATACGCTCAATTGTCAAATAACTATGGACTTTGACAGTTCACTTCTTCTCAGTCGCTATCTTCATTGCTGAAGGTCGTGTCTAACTTGAAATGTTGACCACCTGATGTACTATGCCTCTCCACGCATTCCTGTCGTCGGCAGTCTTTATAGCCTTGGTTATTGATAGGCCAGTGAGCGACTTTACTAGGTCTGACCAGCGGGTAGGCGAACGACCGCGTGATCTTCTCCCGTCGACCTGACCAACCACCATCAGCTTCTCTAGGCTGTCAGGGTTTCTGCGAGCGATATTTCCGAAATACTTTAGTATGCGCTGGAAACAGATAGTCGACAATCTTTTTTTTTTATGCGTAATAGGCAATCCGTTTGACTACAATCTCACCCGATGGAAAGTGATGATAAGGCCTAGGATGGTACACGCCTGCCTAGAAGATGCCTGTTCACTCTGGCCTTGAAGATGTCCAGATTATATTGGTCCGGGAAAACAGACCTCGGCAAGCAGTTCCACTCCCTAGCCGTTCGCATAATGAAGGCCGAAGCAAATCGCTTCGTGCGAATGGGAGGAACTTCGACAACATAAGGGTGGAAGCCCTCGCCGCGCCTGGTCGTCCGGTGGTGGAAAGGGGAAGGGGGGATCAAATTATGTAATCTTGCAGTGATGCCGAGAGTATGGACCAACGTGTCCGTATGGACATATTAATCAAGTATTTGAGGAACTCATCTTTGTCAGTTAGACGCGATAAAAAACTTGATAAAATGTATAATGTAGTGCTCATGCTACAGGCACAGGTGTGACTAGATAACCACGATGACACAAAAAGAAGAATTTGCCACCAAAAAAGGTTAATCGAAAACAAAATTAATAGCCAACACTTAATATCAACCTTCTCTAATCTCGACCGAAATGAATGTACGTCATAAATTCGAAGCTTAGGAAAGAACTTATGAGCATCATAAGTGAGGATTAAGTGGTTATGCACTCATCCTCCTTTTATCTTCAACAATCGTTCAACTTAACTGAGCAAGGTTAAGTGTTTTGCGTCGTAAACGTGAAAGCTTAGGGATAACGGACAATTTTTCTATTATTTGGCCCCTCATTTAAGATTTATTCATTCCCTTCATTCGTACTAAATTTCTACAGTCATTACGATATAATTTAGAAATAGTATAATGATGGTAGATCCACCAGTTTAAAGTCGCTCAGAGAGCTATGGTAAGGGCTATGCTCGAAGTATCCCTGAAGGACCGCATCAGAAATGATGTAATCCGACAGAGAACAAAAGTCACCGACATAGCCCACCGAATTAGAAAACTGAAGTGGCAGTGGGCTGGTCACATTAGCCGCAGAACTGACGGCCGTTGGAGCCGGAAAGTTCTTGAGTGGAGACCGCGACTCGGTAAACGTAGTGTAGGACGCCCTGAGACAAGATGGGGTGATGATATTCGAAGGCTGGCTGGAGTGGGCTGGATGAGAGTGGGACAAAATCAGGAGCAGTGGCGTGCATTAGGGGAGACCTATGTCCAGCAGTGGACGAACATGGGTTGATGATGATGATAGTTAGCGCGTTCGGCTGCGATCGTGAAGATTGCTTGATTACTTTGAAATGTACGAAACGTCATAGTATAATTTTTACTTAGAAGTGACGTCACGAGCCCCCACTAAAATACTTTGACACGCTGTATCTTTATCATTTTGTGATTGATTGGCAAAAGAAAAAATATGTATCCATTATTTGTTCACAAACTAACTGACGAACTAAATATAATTTCGTTTACCATCATCACCCATTTTGTACAGTAATTTCAGAGCTGCGCGTAATTATGTAAGTTACTACAGCTGCAATGTGCACTCATTTTAATGCATATAACTCCATAAAGCTTAATAAACACTGGTCCGTAGTCAGATGGTGATGAGCATCTTGTCACTTCAATAACCTAACGTGAGTTAATAGGGGTGATGACGGGGTACAGTAAACGAAATTCTATTTAGTCCGTCAGTTAGATGATCAAAAAATAATGGACACGTATTTTTTCTTCGGGCAATCAACCAAAAAATGACAAAGTTATACCGCGTCAAAGTTTGGGAGTAGGGGCTCGTGACGTCACTTTTAAGTCACTTTTAAGTGAAAATTGTACCAAAACGTGACGTCACGCGACTTTTCAAATCAATATATCTCTGCAATGTTTACATTATGTGAAAAAAGAAAAAATACGTGTCCTATACTTTTTGATAATCTACCTGGTAAACGGAGAAAAAAATATAGTCATCATCCCTTGAATTCTAAATATTTTTAATGTTGGTTGGTGCCTTTAGTCTTCTTGTAGAAATAGTTAACCCACGTGCTGTGTACTTAAAATTAAGAATGGTACAGTAATTTCAAAGGAGCGCCTAATTATGTGAGTGAGTAAATCTGTAACGTGCAATGATTTTAATGTACACAGCTCAATAAAGCTTAGTATACACTGGCCCTTAGCCGGACGGTCATGGGCATGAATTATTAATGTACCATTTAAGCATGTTTGTTTCAATCAATGCAAGATGCATTGCGTTGTCTTGAAATTGACTCTGTTTGCACAGATACGCCAGAATTATATAGTGTTTTCACTTCACTGACTTTATATTAGTTGGTTTGGGGCCGTCCATATATTACGTCATTCTAAATTAGGGGGGGGGGGTTGGTCTGCGGATGACGGTAAATGATAGATAGGGGGGGGGGGAATTGACGTCATTCTTATTTATTTATAGTTTATTGTTCACGTACAAAAAGATTATTTCTAAAAAGAAATTTCTTCCAGCACACCTAGTAAGTGAGACTGCAAATGTGAGAGGCGGCTAAGGCGCGTACATACTAAAATAATGATGTATAGTAGATGTAATAAACATACATAATGCAACATAGATGTATACAAATACAGTAATAACTACAGATAAAATACTCTAACAATAATATTACATATAATACTAGCTTTTATCAAATCTGCAATGTTTTAATTTTGTCAAACTGGTAATGACGTCAATTTTGGGAGAAGGGGGGGGGGGGTCATTAAGAAATGACGATAGGATGATTTGTAGGGGCGGGGGGTCTAAAATCTGAAAAAAACGATGACGTAATTTATGGACGGCCCCTTTATAATTCACTCGTAATCAATATAATATATTTCCAACACTCACACCAATTAGCCTAGCCCCAAAGCAAGCACTGTAAGGCTTGTGTTATGGGATACTAGGGTAACGGATAGAATACATATACTGTACATATATAAATTTATTTATATAGAAATACACATTAAACATCCATGACTGGAGTACAAATGCTCGTATTCATCACACAAACATCTGCTCTCACCGGGGATTTGAACCCGGGACCTCTCGAGTTGGCAACACCATGAATCGCGGCGTACAAACCACTCGGCCACGGCGGTCGTCAGAGAACTCCAGTCATGGATGTTTAATATGTATTTCTAAATAAATATACTTATATACGTACAGAATAATATGTATTCTATCCGTTACCCTAGTATCCCATAACACAAGCCTTATAGTGCTTACTTTGGGGCTAGGCTAATTGAGGTGTGTGTTGGAAATATTTATTATTTATTTAATCATAAAAAAGCATAAATTTTTAAATAATCACTATTAGCACATTTCGTTTAATAAATTTTCCGCTAGGAGTCTTTATTGATTTAGATACGTAATCCTTTTTCTATTTCATCATCATTATCATCATCATCATCATCATCATCATCAGCTTATTAATGTCCCTACTGCTGGGGCACAGACCTTCCCTATGGATGGAATAGCACGCCACGCGGGCCCAGTGCGGATTGGTGGGTGCTGACATCTGCAGATGCAGCCGGGACCAACGGCTTAACGTACCTCCCGAAGCACGGAGGAGCTCGAGATACGCAGTACATTTTTGGTCACCCATCCAATGACCGACCACTGCGAGAGCTGCTTAACTTCAACGATCGTAGCCGAACGCGCTGTTCTTTAGGTCATCGAGCTCCTCTATTTATTTACGTTTAATTCATATATTAGTTTGCTCTTGCCGATGGCGGGTATTTTCAAGCGCTCTTCGGTCCCCATGAATTATTGAACGCTTCGATTGAGTCCGCTCGACCGACGGCTGTGTAAACCTACCCTTAATATAGACTGGGCTCAGTATAAATGATTTGGAAAAATACATGACATTGTTGTCGTAGGGCATTCTGCACTTGATAAAGACACTAACTATATTGTGAGGAGTCGATTGTTGAAGTGCAGCATCTTTCACGGTGGCCACGTTTCGGATGGGTGACCAATTTTTTGGAGTTTACTCCTTAAGAATCGATTTGCATATATAAGGGGCCCGGTATGAGAAAAATGTGAGGAGTAAAATCTATCGATGAATGACCTCGTTACGTTTTTGGTGCGCATCCTGTTCGAGCCAAAATGACTCTTAAATCCGAGATCTTAGGTGCAAAAGAATTAAATTGAAACTACAGTGTATTTTGTTAGACTTCTTTTTTCTTTAGTTGGTGACGTTTTGCCTATATGTATCTCCAAACATATTTACAAGCGTGATGCAACGAACTACAGCGCCATCTATTTTGATACATATGAACTAAAATTTTAAATGCACAAATGGCGTATACATAATCGCCCACCAAGGACAAACTGAGATTTGTCCTTACAAATATTTAACTTAACAACATGACTCTGTTATCGGCCACCATGACTTTTTTAATTTAATACTTACCTCTATGCATTTTTAGCTGGTTAATGGTAACTAGCAAACCAGTGAACCAAATGTTCACCAAAACCTGATTAAAAAAAAAATGTATTTAATTAATTGAGAACTTCGGAGATTTTGTGTGGTTTCGTTTGAAATTCGTGATTTCTCGAAAAAAGGAAGTGCAACGTTACTCAAATCCGGTTTGTAGTCTTATCAGACTATTCTTAACTTATAACTTAAACATTCTCTTTATCTATCTCTTACGGTTTGGCCGCTGAAACAGCACCACAGACAGACGGACGGACGGACGGACGGACTTGTCTAATAGATAAGAGATAATTATTCAACTCGTAGGCTTCCATGTTTCCAACATGGAGCATTTCTTGTATCCAGTATGGATTGTTCGATGCTTGTAACATTTTTTTATGATGCATTTTTGGTAATCTATTGAACTCACAAGAGCCATTCAGACTTGCCTATATTTATAAGAATTAACACGCTACAAAATCTATCATAATGTGTAATTTCATGTGGGCACCGAAGTCTCATTCTGTGTAATTACTATAGCCATTGTTTTCTAAGCCCGTATGCTCCACTTACAAAGTGTAAGGATGGGGTTTCGTTTTATCGATGTCTTACAATGTCTGAATTAGTGATGTAACGAATGTCATTTTTTTAACTTGCGATGCGAATGTCTGGCACCGACATTCGCGAATGGGAATGCGAATATTTAGTTTTTTTTTAAATTAGCGCCAATTGTCTATAGCATGGTGGCAGTCTCATCCGACTGAAGTGTCATTCCGCTTGCACCGGTCTTTCCGTAAACAAAACAAGTGAATTTTGAGGTTAGACTTTGAATAGTGATTTATTAACATGAGTAAATCGAATTCTAGTGAAACATGGACTTATTTCACACTTTGCGATGCTGAACGAGCTAAATGCAAGCTGTGTAACAATGAATATTCAAGGAAAGGCAGAACTACAACTTCTTCAAATGGTTTTTATTCTAATATTCATATTCGCAAAACATTCGCAGAGATTTTGCGAATGCGAATGTGAATGCGAATACTCAAAAATATGCGAATATTCGCGAATTCGAATGCGGATGCGAATATTCGTTACATCACTAGTCTGAATGGTTTACATTCACAACTGGATTCGGTAGGTGGCGCTGTAATTGCGCAGGACATCTGTCGGATCCTCTAGTATACTTATATTTTAAGTTAAAGTATTTTATGCATTATTAAGTTTACATAGTACCTCTGGTTAGTTTCGGAATGAATTTTCTCTCAATCCAGGTCATTAATTATATGCGTACCAATTTTCATCTAAATCCGTTCAGTCGTTCTTATTTATTTATTTACTTTTTATTGTCATTTATAACAAATGGCGGACTTAATGCCACATGGCATTCCCTACCAGTCAACAACATCGGGCTAAGCAGAGACATTATGCGGTAAAGTAAATAAAAGCAAAAGGTGAAAGGAAAAAAAATAAAATAAAATTGATAAAACTACATGATACTTAAAATAAAAATTATAATAAATAACATCTATAAATATACTTACATAACTACATATATATACATACATATTTATATATACGGTAAATACCTATACAATAATAAATGCCACTTTTTTGCGTAAGTAACAAACACACACATATGCAAACTTTCACATTTATATTTATACGGCAAGCAATTAGGGGTTAAAAGGATCGAAAGGATCATAATCATAGTCTTTGTTTCATCAGGTATCTACGCAGTTGGTTTTTAGTACAACGTTCGTCTATTTTTTCTAACGTTTTTAATCGTAAAATATTAACTGTAATTAGCTAAATGACCTTTTACAAAATACTGCTTTGAAATTAATGAAACAGCATTTTAATTGTGCAGGAACGCAATATTTTGTGATTAAATTCTTTCACCTCGGGACGTTGGACTGGTAGATAAAGAAAAACGTGGAATACGTCAGCTGCTATCTTCAATGCAAAAGTCAATATGCGCATTGGGCGAAGAATATATATTATTTATTCTGTGTGAAACGGAAACAGCCACAGAACAAAAAAAAAAATATTATTTATGTCATATTGTATCTTTAAACCTCTGTGATCACCCCACAAGAGCTAAACCTGCCACACACACACTGCCCCAATTGCGTTTGACTGTCACACAATTATTTATAGAATTCTTTGACTGTACTCCGATTTCGGTAAAAATTAGAAAAGTCCAACTTCAGCCAATAGGCAACCACTAGAGTATTCAAAAAGTTTACCCACAATATTCTGGATTGCGGGTAAACAATTTATATTTATTTATTATAGCAACTTACCAAAATTGCGATATCGCTAATCTCGTAGTCGGTCGGTTCCTAGAAGTCGAAATAATAAAGCGGTTCTAAGCGAAGAAAGGCGGTTAATTTTTTCAAATCACCCTACCAATTTATTTAGGAGTGAGTTGGAGGGGCGTACGTACCAACCGAGCCGTCATTTTTTCTCAAAGCGAAATTTCCAAAGCTTTCCAAAGACGACTGGAAGCTCTTTTTCCAAGCGAGTGTGCAAGAAGATTGCTTTTAAACATATTTTCCGAGTTGAATGACCTTTCGTATAACAGTGATGTGACTTTGAGCCAGAAAGCTATCGATGAATCGATACTTTTCCTCACAAAATATCTAATTTTCGTACGTAAGTCGTACTTATCAATTCCGTTATTATGTTTCTCGTTTGTTAAGAAATATCGTGAGATTTTTCTTAAAATTAATTAGACAGTGATTTTTACGTAACAAAGGCAATTTATTGAGACTTCCTGAAATTACGAACAGAAATTAAATTCTTATTGTCTATTAATTTATTCGTGATTTTAATTATTCACCATTCGGCGCAAATCAGCTTATTAACTGGATTAAGTTTAGGCTTAAGTTACCCTCGCTAAGAGATAATACATTACTTGCTCATGATTGTGAAGCTTGTTTGTTATTTAATTTATTTACTGTGCGTTATATTCACAGGTTAACTTTAATGAAAAATAAAACTTGTAGGATTTTTGTCGTAAATTTGATTATGCTATTTTCTATCAGACAACACATAATACTCTAAATCCTATATGATTCCGTACAATGACTGCACAAGCTAGTTATAAACAGCACAGTCGCAGACAAGAGTGATATTAAAATTCCATTCTCGTGTCAGAACATTCGCTGACGTCTAGACCAGAAAAGATAGTTTAGAGACCAGGGAATCCCGCAAAATAATCGGAATATTGTTATATCGTGTAATTTATAAGTTGATAAATTCACTGAAGAATCGACTACAACATCGATAAAGTTCCTAGCGGATTAAAGAACTGGTAGATTTTGTCTAATCTTTTTGTGGGATCGTATTACAAACATTCTCGATAAATACCAAGAGCCAAGTTACCTACTCATCCATAGTAACCTATGAACAAACAAATGCACAATTTCTAGATAGGTGTTTTGCATATTTCCCAGTTTATAAAAATAACTCGGTGTATGGATACTGAGCTGTATTCTGTGCTTATTTTAGAAAAAAAAACACCAGCACTTATTGATTCCATACAATATAATATCTAAAAAGTAACGCGTGATGTTGATTGGTCACAACGCAGCAACGCGTGATGTTGATTGGTCACAACGCAGCAACGAGTGATGTTGGTTGGTCACAACGCAGCAACGCGTGATGTTGATTGGTCACAACGCAGCAACGCGTGATGTTGATTGGTCACAACGCAGCAACGCGTGATTTTAATTGGTCACAACGCAGCAACGCGTGATGTTGATTAGTCACAACGCAGCAACGCGTGATGTTGATTGGTCACAACGCAGCAACGCGTGATGTTGATTGGTCACAACGCAGCAACGCGTGATTTTAATTGGTCACAACGTAGCAACGCGTGATGCTGATTAGTCACAACGCAGCAACGCGTGATGTTGATTGGTCACAACGCAGCAACGCTTGATGTTGATTGGTCACAACGCAGCAACGCTTGATGTTGATTGGTCACAACGCAGCAACGCGTGATGTTGATTGGTCACAACGCAGCAACGCGTGATGTTGATTGGTCACAACGCAGCAACGCGTGATTTTAATTGGTCACAACGCAGCAACGCTTGATGTTGATTGGTCACAACGCAGCAACGCTTGATGTTGATTGGTCACAACGCAGCAACGCTTGATGTTGACTGGTCACATAGATGGAACACAACTATTCAATAAAATTGTGTTTTCTTTCAAAACTCATTATTATTATTGGCGTGTGTAATATTTACAACATTTATAATGATAATCAAAATCTATTTCAGATAGAAAATCAAAATTTAAGCTATAAAGTACTAAAAAGGTAAAGGAAGGATTTTTCTGATAAAACCATTCTTAGCTTAGCACGTATACTGTACCTGCTATCTGAACCTTACATTTTGAAAGCTTTAATTCCCAAAATATTAAAGTTGTTTTTGAAATACCTGGGTTAGTTAAAGTTGCTCCACCAAATCCAGTTGGGATAATAATTAATGGTGTAACACATTATGAACAAGACATACCAGTTGCCTTCGACTAGCCAGCAGAACGTGAAATCCGCACCCTAAACACACTTAAGAAGTTGTTCAAAAGCGCTTCGTTATAAGCAGAATCGTTCTGTTAAATTGGGATGATGTGGCGGTTTTATCAAACATGTCTCAGTTGATTATGACGTTACAGAAGTCATTACTCTTGCCTGATGAAACATTCCCGTGGGGTGAATCAAAATATTCGTCAAGCGGAATGAAAATTAATTTAAATTTCGCTACTAATTTGTTCATTATCGAGTTGATTACTTCAAAACCAGTTTTGGCTCAGAAGACGTTTATATGTTTCGTATGAAGGATGATCATATTACGGTTAGCGTTTAGATACTTAATTACTGCCGCGTTCGTAGAAAGTGATAAATTTGGCCCGAATACCGCTGGAATACTGTAACCTGAAAACTATTTTAATTAAAAACCATAACTGGACAGTTCGGACCCTTTTCCGGTTCTGTGATGTTACACAAAACCAGGTAATAAGGTCACGTACTAATCGGAAAAGGGTTATAACGTCGGAGCTGTCCAATTGAAAACAAGGTTAAGTTTCAGCTTCAAAAATACTCCTGATTATACCCATGTAAACTATATACCAGGGGTTCCCAAAGTCATTTTGTCTACTGCCCACTTTGAGAATAAATTATGTTTAGCGCCATTTTTTCACCTATTTAAAAACCACTCAAACTAAATTAATTCCTCCTAACTTCTACACAACGCCCCCATTTTTTCTGTGTCTCTTGCCGTGCCCCACCATTTGGGATATTAATAGGCTGATGAAAATAATAATACTGATGATGATATTTACCAGTGTACGTTGCCAGTGATGATCTTTGGAAGCGAAACGTAATCATTTACCGCGAGCCCCATAAGAAGGGTCAAGGTCATACAGCGAGCAATGGAGAGAGAGACGCTCGGTATTTCCCTACGCCATAGAATCGGAAATGAAAATTCCGCAGGAGAACTAAAGTAACCGATATTGCTCAAAGCCTGCTCATGTGTTCCCTCCTTCTTACAACCCGGGATCCTTTAAAAGAGGTGTGAAGAAGCAACATGCAGGCCGGTAAGGTGAGGATGGCTGATGTGGCAGGTAGAACTGCTGTACCAGCTATATTCACGTCTGGACTTCACCATCACTTAACATCAGGTGAGGTGGAGTCATTTGTCGGACCTATCTATAAAAAAAAGCATTGCTTTGCGTAAGTGGCAATGGAGAGAACACGTAGCAAGTAGAACTAAACGCCGTTGGGGCGGAAATGATCTTGAATGGTGACCACGCAGCGGGCGACGTTCAGTGGGCAAGCCCCTACGAGGTGGACTCATGTTCTTGGGCAGGTTGCGGGAAGCTAATGGATGCAAGTGGCGCAGGACTGATAGATGTGGAGATTCTTGGGGGAGGCATATAGGCACAGCAGTGGGCCGCAGTCTTACGAATGATATGAAAGTGATGAATCTGGGGACAGTAAGTTCACTAAATTGAACATTGAACAGCACAGCGCAGCATAGCTCGAAGTTGTTTGGCCACCGTAAGCTCCACGGTCATGGTCCCGCATTCATTAGACCTAAGATGTTATCCGCAGAGTCAATAGAAGGCTAATATCCATGAAATTCGCATTATCGATCAAAGTTCGCCTGCTTTCTCCAGTTAAGCGACGGGCGTCCTATACCCTTGTTGCTTCTTCACGGCTCATTAGAAAGACCCATGTCATAGAACCATCTAACAGAGCATGCCTATCAGTTTCGGAAAAGTCATTTCAAAATGTATCGGATTTGATTAATAGAAAAAAAAAGCGTTTGTTAGAAGTTGTCCGGAAGCTAAGTTACAGCTTCGGCAGAAAGTATTGTATTATCATTACTTCAGAGATAAGATACACCTAGGAACATCTTTTCGCACTATCACAAGATATTACAACGTAATTTACGTCTTCTCAATTTGGTTGTATCGGGCAGTTGGGGACCCAACTCTTGGGTGGTGTAAAGAGGCTATAAGCCGTCGTTCATAGTGGCAAGGTCGTGACCGAACCTTTTGATTTCAATTTAATACTAATCATGAAAGCCCGGTGCCCTAGGTTGTATGACGATGAACTTGGATCCTGTCTGATCTCCGGAAAATGAATTTATTCAAATGAATTGCAATGTCGCCATTTTATCCTGTTCGTCCATTCGTAGCTTGATTATTGCTTAAGCTACACTATTGCAACAGATGCAATCTATGATTTTTCTGTTATTGCAAAAAAAGAATGAGATATACTTAAATAAATTCTACCATTAATGTTTTGTTAGATTTAATGCAAGTTAGTTCATCGGCAATAGGCAAAGTTATTCATTTGCTCCTAGGGCGACAAAGAATTAACTCTCTTTTGTATGAAATACATAACGAACTCAGCTGCAGCTGCATATGCAGCCGGCATCTGCAGCCACTACCAAAATGTATTTTATGCAAATGCATATAAACCAGTCGTGTATCCGCAGCCTGTATCTGCATCTGCAGTCTACAGCTGAGATCGGAATAGCACCTTAAATAACTTGGTTTGCGGTGGAATTTAATTGGTGCATGCATCCATGCATGAATATGCTCGATGCTGCTCTTGAAAACTTATCTCTTCTTCCGTCCACAGATCCTCCCGGCGCTCCTTACATCGAGGGTTACGCGGAAGGCGAGACGGTGCGCCGAGGACAGAGCCTCGAGCTGGTCTGCAGAAGCCGAGGTGGTAACCCACCAGCACAACTAATCTGGTACAAGAACGGAGAGCAGATCCGGATGGCTTACAGGTAAGCCCTACCTCTATATCCTTATATATATGTTGAGTATCATTTATTCAGTTCTGCTGTTTAAACGCTTGTGAAGGTCGAGGAGCTACGCCATCGCTTTGCAAATCTACGGCGGAAGACCTTGCACTGAAGAGAACCAGCAAGGAACAGCAACGGCTGTTTTCTCTCTCTATATTATTACAGGGAGTGTTAAAATTGAAAAATAACTTCAGTGAATGAAGTCACCTTTAAATAAACCTCTTGTTAAGGGTAGTGATGACTTTATTTTCTTCTTTACCCTTTGCTGCAGAACTTGACGCACCTTGACACATTTTGTTCGGTCCGATGTGTGTGCAGGAATGGTCAGCAGGTACAATCAACGCTTTTCCTTCCAGGAACGCATTGTTCTCCTGAGACTCTTACTGTCCTTTAATCCCTTGCGGGACTACTCCGTCGACTCTTAAATCAAATTACATTACTATACCAGCCCGGAAGATTTCCCATAGCGGGTATGTAGTTCTGTAACTTCAAACTATTTGGTATGCATTCAGAGGGTGTAATATCAACTAGAAACCAATACAAATGATACTTGACTTAGTATGCAATTGAACAGGGAACAAGAACACTAAAAGTCGTACTTTAAAACTGTAAGTCACAGGTCTGAGAAGTTTTTTTTTATAGATAGTTCCAACAAATGACTCCACCCCACCTGATGTTAAGTGAAGGTGAAGTCCAGACGTGAAGATAGCCGATACAGCAGTTCTACCCGCCACACCAGCTATCCTCACCCTACCGGCCTGCATGTTGCTTCTTCACGTCTCTTATAAAGGAAATACTAAAGATACATTTTACTATTACTTGAAGATGTTAAGAGCCTCTGTTTCAAAATAATTCGTGCCTATTCGTAATTATAATTTATAATCAGTATAAGATAACTCTTCTCTAGCTATTTAAAGGTCAAAACTTTATTTCATTTCTCTAAGTCGAAACCTTCTAAGTTGATAAAATTTTGATATCTGCTCCGGGAAGCTTGCAGCTGGCACATCCTATGCCCTTCTTTAGCTCCAAGCCATTCGGAGGTGGAGGGATAAATAAAATTTGCTCCGTGTCGCCATTTATTTTGAACAATCTAATTAATTTGGTACCACTTCAAAGCGAGGCAGCTGTTTTTGAGAAAGGATTTTTGCTTATTTTATTCATCGCAATAATGCGAACATCAAAGCTGCTCTACGTTTGATATCTTGAACCCGGGAATGGACCTTAAATATTTTTCATTCGCTATTGTTTTACTTCTCCTAGTCTGATTACAATGGGTACAAAAGTCAATTACGAAAAATACAGTGACGTGTATTCTACATGCTTTCGTAAAAGCCTTTTATAAATTTACGGACGGTTTTAATTATTTATTTGGGACCCGAACGCGTTTGTGATATAGGTATAAACTGAAAAAGGAATAACAAATTAAATTAAGTTCTCATAGGCTTTTTTTATTAAAAAAAATGGCGAGATAGAAGCTAAACCTGCCTAATGGTATAGGACCTCTACAGAGAGCAAAGTATTGAATTTCCAAAAGTGCTTTACTTTACTTCATTGGTAACTATAGAACTGTTATTACAAATATTCGTGTAATATAATTTGCTACAACGTGAAGTACATTGCTCCAGGCGGGTGCTCTAATTCGTCAAAAAATCCCACTGTGCCTTTTTCCATTGAAATTCAAAAGCCTACATCTCAATTTTTGCGAGATCATTTTTCGATGTCTGCTTTTGTTATACCAAAATAGACTTGGCTGTTGTGAATTTAAGCTTTCTTTTCAGATTTTAAAATCAAAAATATACTTGCCTTATTATCCAATACCACTCCAACGTATTTTTTCTATTTGTAAGGATCTTAATTGTAAGATATTTTTAAAGAACTCTGTGCAAAGGTGGAATAATACCCCTGACTTTTTTGCTTACGTAGAGAATGTAAAATAAAGGGAGGGGGGCTCCCCCCTGTGACTCAGGGATCGTATTAAGCTGGCAACAGATAGGGCGTATGTCTCCATGATTTATGTAGCCCGGTGGCTAGTGAGGGACTGTAGTCGATAAACAGACATCGACAAATTTTGTCGATATTTTCTTTATCTTTCTTATTGTTACAATCAAATTTTATAATTAGAATTCTCTCTCTTTCTAAATTAGCTACTTCATTTGAGTTTCGCAAATGCGACGCCTAAATGAAGTTACAATAAAGGGTAAATTTAATTATCTCTTCTGTGAAGGCTAGTGCACAGCATAATTTACGAAAAGTTGTGCCCATCAGGTCAACCATTTGTTAATAGTCGGAGTTCCACGTGATAAAAAGTGAAAGGGTATAGAGTTCGAGCCAGCATTGATACTATATTTCTTTGTCGTATTATATTCATTCACAACTAGTTTATACCCACATGTGAGATATCTTTTTAGTTCAATTAGCAGATCTATGTTCCAATCAATCGTAGTTGCAAAAGTTAATTAAATCTGGCTAATGCCTCAGTACATACTTCGATTGAATAGGCCACTAAAGAATTCCAAGTAACAGAAATGTCTGCTTTGTTGGGTCACTACATTCAATGAAATGTTATTTGTATTGGCATTTCTTAGAAGCTTTAGTAGCTATGATAGTATAAAAAAAACGCCACAGCAGGCAACCAAGTGGAAAACATCTCCAATTAATGTTGAAATTCCATTTTGGGTAACTGTTTTCGGAGTAAGAAGAATATCTATTTCATTTTCACTCATAGTTTTTATATAAATCTAACTGATATACTGTAAATAATAATTAGCGGTTTAGATTTTTTCGATATTTTTTACGTTTAGAGCCTAAGCAAAAGATTTTTTGCCTTTTTTTATCGTGTTCTGTAAGATATTTATTGAAGATAGATAAAGCTACTCATTTCTACCTAAAGTACACCCTCATGAACATGTCATGAATTTATACTGCACAATACTAAAGCAGCTGTCGAAACATACTTCAACATTTGAATCATCGTCATCAAATATTAATGTCCCCACTGTACGGATAACATAGGGAGAATGGACTAATGGCTTAAAGTACCTTGCGAACCCCGGAGGAGCTCGAGATTATAAAGTTTTTGGCCACCCATCAAATGACAAGCCATTGCGAAAGTTGCTTAACTTCTACGATACCCGAGTCAAACGTGCTAACAAACTGCGCCATGGAGATCTTCCTCTCCATAAATTGAACAGTCGCCCCAATATGTCATCATCATATACATATGTAGTCATCGATAGCCCTGTTTGTTTGTATACGTCACTTAGAAAATTGTATTAAGACGTGCCTACGGGGGACGGAAGCTGATTTATGGGGCACACTAACTGCACTCGCGGGACAGTGATGTGACATGTTGAAGCAAATTTTATATCGATGATTTCGTAAATGACTAACGAAATGTACAGAGGATAGTTTATGTTAAATAAAATTATTTTAAAATTATTAAAAAAATTCAAGTGAATATTCATATAAGTTTGATTAATAAGTGATACAATAAGTTTAATAATAATATGAATATTGAGTGAAGTTAATCCATATTTCTATACTTATAGTTATTAAAAAATCTAGTTGAGAATTAGAGAAACAATTTTTCATTTGTACGATTTCACCTAAACCGGTGTTCATGAATTTTGATATGATAGTGAAGGAAATCTTGGAGATTATAGACGTATAATTAAGTGACGACTTTATGGCGCCAAAATAAACAAACTTACGTGTCCAAATTCGATGTTATATATTTTGAAATTAACTTAGCGAGTTAGGATAGTCGTAATGTTTGGTGCCAAACAATTTGAACGTCCCTTTAATATCTAAGAATGTTTATAATTTTTATTGAAAACTGTTTGTTATGTAAGTCTAATAAAATTTTCAGCCTGAAACTTGGGCGGAGTGGAATTTTTTGTAGTAATTTTTTTTTTTAAATTTAAGCTCATAAGTTAGGTGTAATCGGCCTTTAACCTTATTATTTATGAAAGAGATCGAGGAAAGAGTAGAAGTAACACCATCTGGCCCTTGTTTGCAAGTAATGAAACTTTCAACCATGGGTATTTAGCCCGCTGAATATTCTTATTTTATCATTTAATAATATCACCATTCCGCCTTGCGTCAGCCCCAAGCATTGATTCAGTTAACAATATCACATCCAGATACCGTCACGTCACAATCTCTTAGGGTCCCTTTACCATAGGTACGATACAATATATAATAATTAATAATATAAATAATACTCTAAACCTATTTGTAACGCACCTCATCAAAATCCATTTTACAAAACAAATTATGAAGATAGCTATACAATCATTAAAAATGTAAAAGCGATCTAAAGTTTAACTAAAATAAATGACGTATGATATAAATATATTTTAGATGATCTTTGAACGTACGCAGTTAAATTTGCAAGAAGCTGCTAGTAAACGAATATTTCCAACACCTTTCAAAATTTATTCAGTGATATCATCAAAATACACCCAAGTATATGGAGAACTCTTGATGTACAAAACACTGTATATATATGTATCTTGCTAACTTTACCTAAGATAAACAAAAATATCGGTACTAAATAAAAATGAATTATGTAAAACAGAATAGATATAATAATATGTAATATTTCAAGAGGCAAAGATTTATCTAATGAACTAAATAAAAGGAATATGTAAAAAGCTTACATGAAATCTCTATTGAAGTGGACAAAGTAGTTACTTACATCACATCCACATAGGTATAACTAATACAAAAGTATGGATATAAAGAAGTATGATGGATGATCTTTTGAAGAAATATTTTCTTCCTTTTTCCCCTTTAATTTGATTGCTCGAAATAATACTGAGTTAATTTTGTTTACTGACAAAATGTAGGAGACAGTAATTAAATCAATTTTCAGAGGCTCTGACTACCTAGTTAGTTATTAATGATTCGTAATATTCGAAAACTTCTTGACATTTCTATTGAATTGCTTGATAATAATATATTCTCATTGGGTTCTGCCCCCGAGTGTTTGTTGAATTCTTACCAAAATGCTGATCTACATTGAAAATTGTTTTGTCCTGCTTGACAAACAGATTTGTTTAACCAAGTTGATATTTGATTTATTAATTGAATTTGTATTACAATTAGTACACGTTTATGCCGAAAGGGTAAGTCTCAAGTACTAAGCAACCTTTAGAGTCAATAAAAGCGACCTTTAACCCTTTTCTTTCACCCCATAAAACTCTGACAATTGCAATTTATAAAATAAACTATTACAGTATATAGTTTTGCCGCAGAAATATTATGAATCAAATACATTTTATCTCTTTTTGCAAGTTATATGCTCAATATTATCTTTATATCTTAGCCCAATAAATAATATTGGGTCAAATATCAATTTCTAATTTACATATTAAGTATTTATTACAAAATAAACCAACAAAGAGATAATAAAAACGAATGAAAGATATACAAGTGAGCGACTATAAGAATCAATCTAAAATAGAGTACAAACAAGCTCAAGAAATTTAATATTATAATAACATCTAGAAATTATTTCATTACTACTATTTCATCAAAACACGTACTCTCATTCTATTTTAGTAGTATTACTGGCATATCTATTTAACAGTGAAGTAAATACACCGCTTTTATTGACAAGTACATACGTATCCCAGGTAGATAGATTTTAAACATTAAACCAACCGAGCATAAGAGGCACCCGTGCGTAATCGCCTGTGAACTTCACACTAGCGGATTATTTGATGTCAACGCAATAAGGTTGCGGATTTGTAGACAGAAGTCCCGATCAAGCGATCACGTGGATGATAAATCAGACAAATTCATTATTTTGATTGAAACACTTGAGGAATCAAATATAATTAGTAATAATTCTATTAATTCCTGATTGGTACCATGATAAAACTTTTTGGCAAAGTTGAAAAATTGAATTCTTCAAGTAAATGTGATAATTATTACAAATTATCCGGCTAATTTACTCGTAAATGGACTCGCCGCTTCTTGATATAATAGGATATGCAGTCTTCTAGAAGATAGAGAGTTTATTCTCAAACCTGCTTATAAAAAGACTGTTTAAAAATAACAGTACTCTGTATTATTGTGTTTCTGCAGTGAACCACATCCTCCGTTCCCACTGCCGCTTTACGCTCTGCTCGTATCTTTTGTACAGCCTTAGTGATGTGTGTAGTAACAATTATGTATACTGGACCATAACTGATACCTGAAACATCATTTAGAAGGTCGTATTTTGAAGTACCTGCAAACGACTGTTCCCTCCCTATTTCCTTAATTGAATCACAACAGCACAAGTAACATAATTTAGCTCTTATTACTATTTATGATACTGTTTAAACCCTTTCTAATTTAATGACATTTTATTTAATTATTTTATTTAATCTTTATTGCCTTTACAATGCAAATGGTGGACTTAATGCCAGTATGGCATTCTCTACCAGTCAACCGGAAAGAAAGTGCAGAGAAAATGAAAGGGCAGACAACGAACAAAGAAAACATTAAAAAGCATTAATTATTCATACCTACACATACATACTTATATAAATATACGTTGTAGTAACATATATAATAGGTAAACACAAATATATGCATACATAAATACATATCTAACAATAATATACAGTGTCTGATTATAGTACCCTAATGCAAATTCAAGCATTTTGCGATAAATTTAAATAATGTTTCCGCGCCAAAGACCTAAACGCATTCCTGTTTTGAACATTTCTGAATATTAACCTCCTTGCTCGCTCCGGGTATTATTTAGTTTCAATTGATATTTCGATATAGAAAATATGTCAATGTCACACAAGGAAATTTCATTAAGAATATAATGTTATCAAATCACTTGTTTTATTCTGTTTTATTGAAACCTCGAAGGGTTCCAAATCAAAGAACGTAACTGTCGATTCCCTACTTCAAATTGATTCCTAGTAAGTACGATTCAAAATATTCTTTTGGTAATAAAAACATTATAAAACAAACGCTGTATGTATATACCACCTCATAATGGTAACCACCTAACCCAATAAGTTAACATGAACTACTAGCTACGCAAAAGCAAAATAAACTATCTTAAAGTATAAATCAACTGGGAGAATGCGACTAATAATTTCACGAAAGCTGAATATCGTGACATTTTCCGTTGAACTGAATCCTATTGAATTTTCCGAAAGCGGCGGGCATCTTTTAAAGCGTTTAATATTCAAGTACACTAAATCACGAGCGTCCCAAAAATCCCAGTGTTTTCACTGCATACGAACAAATCATATTCTTAATAGTCCTATTAATCGGTTTTATCGATAAAATCGATCTGGTGCACAACTCTAACACTGAGCAAAACTGCTTACTTCCCTCTACACTTCTCTTTACGGATAGGTGCGGAAGAATAGAAATTCGTTGTTATTTTTTTTGTTTCGATGCAAAAAATAATGAAAAATGGAACTTTTGACAGGTAGTATATTAGGGATGACTGCAGGAACCGCGACTTTATTTCATATTTATTTACAAGTAGGAGGTTATTTATATTTAATATGAGCCAATAAATGTAAGCAGTTCTTTAAGATAAATGCTGAAAAGTCATATAGCTCGATATTGTTTTGCATACTTTCAATAAATCAAATTGCACATCTTACTCGTATATGGCAATTTGTAAAAATCTCAATGTCAAAAAGATTTTCATTAAATAATAATCACTTGGCTTATATATAACGGTCCTATACTTTATTAATATCTGTCTGAAAAACACTATAAAATTGCCTTTGTAAAATATCTTTACAAGAAAAAAGGAATAATAAATCATTGATAGATAATATGGAACAGGTTTGCATAAAAATTGCCATTCTTTTATCCATTAAGTTCACTCAATATCATTTCAATATCGGCGAAATATATACTCGATAGCACATGCCTACTATAGTTTTTTATCGATAACCTCACAATAAAGTTAGCACTGCACTATACACGAAAAGAAAAATGGTGGCGTAATAATATTTTATTGTTTCTATTCAACTCTTTCATCTCTTATTAGGGTTCTTTGGAGACGAAATAAGTTATATATTATTAGAAAACCAATCTTCGTAAACGAATTACTTGTTCCAGTCATAGAATTGTGTAGTGAAATTGGATTTTTTCTATTATTAACCAACGAAAATTATTTCGAAATAATTCGCTGGGAAATGAATGGAAAAAAAGACAAGTTAATGCTCACCTTTATCCAATTGACGGGCAAGTTAATTTCAGTGACTATTGGATGTAAGTTTTTTTGCTGTCAATCTATATATAAAACTCAAAGGTGACTGACTGACTGACATAGTGATCTATCAACGCACAGCCCAAACCACTGGACGGATCGGGCTGAAATTTGGCATGCAGGTAGATGTTATGACGTAGGCATCCGCTAAGAAAGGATTTTGATCAATTCTACCCCCAAGGGGATAAAATAGGGAATGAAAGTTTGTATGAAACTTTGTCAATTTTAAACCGATCAGGCTGAGACTTTGCATGCAGGTATAAGAAGAATCATAGATGAATGTCATTGTGTATAATACAAGCCTGAGAACAAAAACTGTACTACACTTCAGCTCAACACTGAAGCGATGCGAGGGCGGGCCGCTGGTTTTGCCATGCAATAATTAAGAATCAATTCAAGAGAGGTAGGGAGATTTCCCGATGGAATTGGAGCGCCTTTCTGGGGAAGTAATCTCCGCCTTACTGAAGACCCAGTAGAATAACACTACCTGTGGTGTTGTGCTTCTCTCAGTGAGTAAGGTACCAGATCGAGGTAGGGGAGTTTGTCATAGCAGGCAAGCGTCTATAGGCTATGGTGACTGCTTACCATCAGGCAGGCCATATGCTTGTTTACCACTCTTTTAACTTAAAAAAACCTTAAGTTTAATGCACCGTTGAGCGATCAAGTGTTCTTGAGATATTGGAAGTTTTAAAGATATCTCATTTCATTATATCGCAGAAAGTTAACAGTTAGAATCGTCTTTTGGCATGCAAATATTTAACTTTTTCTTGAATTATTTTTCTGTTATATCAGTGGGCCAGCCATATTTTTTTTTAATTTCCAAATAACATGAATTGATTCTCCTCTGGGTGCAACATTTTTCCCATTCCATCAATTATAATTGTTCAAAGACGAATAGTGAAAGAATGAGGTCTAAACATGACAAGCTTTTAAATTTCATTTTAAAGAACTTTAGTGCAAGTAGGCCTTAATTCACCGGCCGGCTTGTTTGTACGCCGGGTTCCATGGTGTCGCCGACTCGAGAGGTCCCGGGTTTCGAATCCTGGTGGGGGCAGATGTTTGTGTGATGAACACGAGCATTTGTACTCCAGTCATGGATGTTTAATATGTTATTCTATATAAATATACTTATATATGTACAGTATATGTATTCTATCCGTTACCCTAGTATCCCATAACACAAGCCTTATAGCTTACTTTGGGGCTAGGCTAATTGGTGTGAGTGTTGGAAATATTATTATTATTATTAGAATAGAACCCACCCTTCAAGTACCAGAGAGAAAGTCATTATTAAGCAAAAACACAAAACAGCGCCATCTATTTGCAAACGCACGCATCTACGAAACGAGAACACGACATGACGCAGACCTAACATTCTTCAGCCGTACAAATACTCTGTTATGCCCCCCAGATTCCCCACAAATCTCGGAGGTTTCAAGGCCGCGTGTATTGTAAGGGGTGACGCCGTCGCGAGGATTGTCAATCACGCGTCACTGCGGAATGGATCGGGCTCATCCCGCCAGTAATATCACATGAGTAAAGAGCGTACAGAAACAAAGCTACATAACAGTGCTCTGCGATCGTTTCACTACGTGTTATAGCACCCACACTAAGGACCGTGTATCAGGCGGTTCAAATTTATCGTTGAAATGAAATGAAAAGTCATTTATTCAGTCTAGGTTGTTACAAGCACTTGTGAAGGTCAAGAATCTACGCCATCGGTTCGCAAAACTACGGCGGGAGACCTTGTACTGAGAAGAACCGGCAAGAAACTCAGCAAGGGCTGTTTTTTTCTCCCTGTATTGTTATATACAGAGTCGTCAAGTTGAAAAATTACTTCAGAGATACGTCTGAAGTCACCTTCCATTACATCATTTAGAATATAAATATATAGTTACAATACGTTTTATAGTTAACATTATATTTAGTATATAGGAAGCGGCATTAGATAGGTGCAATATTACTGTTATGAAAAATGACTAATACCCATTAAATAACAAATTATAAGAAACACTATGTCCATGCATTACGATCATTCAGATAATCATGAACTTTATAATAGCCCTTAATCATAAGAGTATTTTTGATCTGAGATTTAAATTTAGTCAGTGGAAGCTCAATCAGATCTAGGGGAACTTTAGTAAACAATGCAATACTACAACCCAGAAATGAACCTCTTGATTTCTGGAGTCTGAAACATGGAACGGCAAGCTTGTTCTTAAATCTCGTGTTAAAGTTATGGGTTTGACTTTTTTTGCAAATGCATCATAGTTTTTTCTGTCGTTGTATGCAAGTATCTCAGTTTGTATCGAAATCCCGCGACCATCGAAATACGACATAATGACCAAGCGTCCGCGCAAATTCTGCTAATCGGCTTTTAAGGGTCAATTCACACGTACCACAACCACGCCACGCCGCGCCGCAGCGACAAAATGTGGTCAAGCTGTGGTTACGTGTGAATAGTGTCGCAGCGGCTTTTTGCAGTTGCGTTCTGGTACCGACAAAATGTCGATGTGGTTGCGTTGTCGCTGTCGTTACGTTGTCACGACGATACGTTGAGTTATTCGCAAACTCGACACAAAGTGCAACCTAAAATCACTTTTTATTTTGTCATTTGGCCACATAGTGAAACTTAAATTTTATCATTTTTTGCGTCATCTAGACACTCGTTCGAATTTATGACAAAGTACACGCCACGCAAAATTAAAGTTTTGTATTGACGACCTCCTTGGCCGAGCGGTTTGTACGCCGGGTTTAATGGTGTCGCCTACTCGAGAGGTCCCGGCCAAGTCACAAGCCAAGGGCATAACGGATTGGCCGCTCGAACTTGAGCGCCCGTCCGAGGAATTAAGCTCCATCTTACTGATACACAGTAAAATAACATTACCTTTTGGTGGTGTTGTATTTCTGTCGGTAAGGTTCCACGGGGTAGGGGATTGTGTCAAGGTAGGCAACGGTTTTATTAATAGCTATGGTGGCTGCTTACTAGACTGAACTAGATTTGTGTATGTATTTATTTGCGAGGAGCTCAATGGCGCAGGTGGCTAGCGCGTTCGGCTGCGATCGTTGAAGTTAAGCAACTTTCGCAGTGGTCGGTCATTGGATGGGTGACCAAAAATTTACTATCTTGAGCTCCTCCGTGCTTCGGAAGGTACGTTAAGCCGTTGGTCCCGGCTGCATTTGCAGTCGTTAGCACCCACCAATCCGCACTGGGCCCGCGTGGTGGGTCATGGCCCAATCTCCCTATTCCATCCATAGGGAAGGCCTGTGCCCCAGCAGTGGGGACATTAATAGGCTGATGATGATGATGATGATGATGATGTATTTATTTATATGTATACTAGCTGACCCAGCGAACTTCGTACCGCCATAAAAATAGGGATTGATTGTAAAGGGTTGAAAATTCAAGGTTATATGTATTTACTAATGCTGTATCATAAAAAAAAAATAAAAAAAAAATATCTAAAATAGAAAAAAAAAATTTAGTTGTGGATTACCCTTAACATTTAGGGGGATGAAAAATAGATGTTGTCCGATTCTCAGACCAACCCAATATGCACACAAAATTTCATGAGAATCGGGAAAGCTGTTTCGGAGGAGTTTAACCACAAACACCGCGACACGAGAATTTTATATATTAGATATTTATAAATATAAAATATATGTGCATTTGTTTTTGTATGTACATGTATATATAATAAATTACATTGAAATTTACACCGCCGTCTCTCCCACTTCCTTCTAATCCTCTCCATCCAAAGGTTGTCGAAGAGATCGCTTTTAGCGATAAGACCGCCCATTTTAACACTTGATTTAAATGGCTCTGTATTTATTGTAACGTTTTCTGTGGTGTGCAATAAAGTGTTTTGTATTGTATTGTATTGTATTGTATTGTATTGTATTGTATTGTATTGTATTGTATTGTATTGTATTGTATTGTATTGTATTGTATTGTATAAGAAACGGTTTTCTGTATACATGCTAGGCCGCCAGTGTGCACTCACACAACGCACGTCATGCTTACATTAGTGCAACGATCGCAGAACGACTGTATGAAGTCTACTCTCTGTACCATTTGTTCACTCATGTGGTAATATTCCGCAAGATCCGATGAGACATGTCGTCATCTCAACAACGTATACGGCTCGCGTCGATTACCTCGCCTGAATACATCGATTTCCCGGAAATATCGGATTGTTCTTTAAATAGATGGAATTTTGGAGACGCCAAGTGATGTTTGACTGACTGCTATGAGTGTGCTTTTTCGAGTGTGTATGCTGGAGGAGCTCGATGGAGGAAGTCGTTATGCAGCCGGGACCAACGGCTTAACGTGCCTTCCGAAGCACGGAGGAACTCGAGATAGTAAATTTTTGGTCACCCATCCAATGACCGACCACTGCGAAAGTTGCTTAACTTCAACGATCGCAGCCGAACGCGCTAACCACTTACGCCATCGAGCTCCTCTATAGAAGAGTACTCACTAGAAAAAGACAAAAAATTATGAACCAAACTATCGTTTCGTCTCTCACATCCTTAACTGGCTAGTTTTATTTCATAGTTGATTAGGGAACGTTCAGTCCATAATTATATGATGTCTTATAGTCCGTACTCTCATACGGTATTACTTGATACTGTGACTCCAAAGCGAGTAAAGCTCTCAATGTGTGGACCGCAACACTCGAAGGCTAGAACAACGGCATATCAAAATTCGATTTTTGCTAATTTAGTAAAGTCACAATTTGTTTTTCGTTGTTTTACCATTTTCCATAGTGCGATGCTCGCAAGATAGTTAAATCTCTACGGAATAACCAAGTCTTAGAATACAAACAGTCATTATGACGACCTCCGTGGCCGAGTGGTTTGTACGCCGGGTTTCATGTTGTAGCCGACTCGAGAGGTCCTGGGTTCGAATTCCGGTGGGGTCAGATGTTTGTGTGATGAATACGAGCATTTGTACTCCAGTCATGGATGTTTAATATGTATTTCTATATAAATATGCTTATATGTGCAGTATATGTATTCTATCCGTTACCCTAGTATCCCATAACACAAGCCTTACAGTGCTTACTTTGGGGCTAGGCTAATTGGTGTGTGTCGGAATTTTTTTTTCCTTCGTCTTCTTGTAAAAAAGTCATATGTTTATAATACAAAAGACGACTCCAAGCATTCAATAACAGACAGTTACTTTTATTATCTATGACAAAATCAATTATGTGTACCGTAGTGCTATTTAAAGATCTTTGTACAACAGGCAAGAATCCATCTTAATGTTATTTATAACCAGTGTTGCCAGGCCTGCCGATTTTACAGAAGATCTCGTTTTTTCTGAAATTTCTCATGTTCTCCAGTTTTTCGCTTTTTCCTATAACGCCTCCCGATTTTTAAAAATCAAACCTGGCAAGTCTGTTTATCACCATTGTCACTGTTCCTTTTTGTATTCGATATTTTAAAATTGATCCAGCAAATTCAATTCGAATTATCTACCTACCCCGTTTAAATTCAAAAGTACAATAACTTTTTACGTTAACTTCAAATATTTTTCGGAAGCTCACTACCGTCCAATCAATTTAATGTCCAATCCTGAAGCTACGTCGAAGTTATCAATTAAAAAGTCCACCACGTGAGCTGGGGCCGGTAACAAAAATTTTCTCTCAGCTCTATAAAAGTGCCACTTTAGTTTGCTGTTTAAACAATAGTGGAGTCGACAGAAAAATGGAGTTTCCAAAGTCAATACACTTAGAAACTCGTTGAAGTTCGCCCCCAGTTTCCCGGAGCCAAATATGTTACTTTTTGTTAAACTACCCCCGACACAGTTTACGGGTGGACAGTAGGTTTTAGACAAGCCAGTGAAGTAGAACGTAGGTACCTTGAGGCTGGTCATATTATAGTATTGTTCGATAGCTTAGTGACTTCTATATGTGGATTTCTCAATAAAAATTGGATATTCAGATTATAGAATATTATTCATAGTAAAATACAGATCTATTAAAATTATGTGCGTACGTTGTCTTTTTGAATTCGAATGCAAGAGGGAGAGTGAATCTATATAAATCAAAATGAGTGAATGTAGTAACGAATGGGTACGAAAGGAATGTATGAACGGACGATGATGATGGACCGATTGCAGCTTCTCTCTTCGAAGGATAGATGGCGTTAACAAGTATTATATAATAGGATTTCGGATGTTAACACTTGTTATAGTCCATACGGACATTCTAAAGCTAAAACTAAAAAAAATTGTACGTACTAGAAATAAAAATAAACTTAATTTGCCACTATTTAGACTCTAAAAGGTCCATTTGTGGGTCAAGGTATATGTTCCTACAATAAAACTCCAGAAGAAATAGTTGAGTTACCTTATAGTAAGATTAAATATTGATATCAAAGCTTACCTTCTTAATATACTATAAAAGATTACATAAATGGCAAAGCATCTTGGGCTTAATTTTATGAGATTGGATTTTCTTTGCTATATTGTTTGAAAATTAAACCCTTTTTTAATTAAATATGTAAATGTATATTTACCAAATTTTTAAAAATGATGGTACTTGACATCGAAACATGTTTTCTAATTTTATGTCACCTTTAAATTAACGACACTGTATGAAATAAAACAGGGAGAAAAAAACAGCTCTTGCTGAGTTTCTTACCGGTACTTCTCAGTACAAGGTCTCCTGCCTTAGTTTACAAACCGAAGGCATAGAATTGACGTTAACAAGAGCTTGTAACAGCCTAGACTGAATTAATGATTTAAGTTTGAGTTTAAAAAGCGAGTAAAACTATAGATTAATACCGAATATGAGTACGGATCATTAGAAAGTGTTAATATTATTGTACCTGTCGAAATCAGCAAAATATTACGAGGCCATGTCTTTCAAGGATTTCATTTTTGCGATGCGTAGATATGGCGCTTCCTTGCAGCCTAAGAAACACTAGAAGGAATTTAACACGGTCATAAAGGTCGAGGTAGCATAATTGGTCAGTGCATCCGCCCGGATAGTGGAGGGTGCGGGTTCCAGTACCCTCTGTTGCCTGCACTTAGTGAAATTTTGTCTAGTCAAATTTTCTTTCGATAATAATATTTAGCAGTTTGTAGGAAGGCCAAAGGGGAAGATCTTCCTCCGAGCTGGGTGATGTTAGCTCGGGCCGCGGCCCAACTGATATTGGTCTGGCATCGTATATATGGAGTGTTAGGCTCCGAATTTCTCTTGCGCGTTGTAGACTTCCATATGTTGTAAACACAGCGCCGGTAGCGCCATCTCTTATGGAGGTAGATTATGTAGTGTAGATTGATGTAGATTTCGCCGCCACAAGTTAAATGCTTCTTCTTCTTCTTCTTCACGGTGGGTGTTTTCCGCAACTCGACACCAGGTGCCTATTTTGCGTGTGAGGATGGCCTTAGTCGTGCCATCCCAGCTCCCCCAAGAAGCTCAGCAGTCTCTTTGTGTCGCCGCAGGCCTCGTGTAGCGTCTGCGGGCTGCCCAGGTGTGTCATTCGATGTCTGGTGACGCCTCTGCACTGCAGCAGGACGTGAGTGCTCGTCTCCTCTTCCTCCATGCAGGCTCTGCACAGAGGACTGTCCGAGACACCTATTTTAAACAGATGTTTATTAAAGTGTCCGTGTCCCGTGAGAATGCTCACTATTTGTTTCAGAGCATGTCTTGGTAACTTGCACAACGTTAAATGCTTAAAAATAATAATATAAATGGGGAGATTGGTAAAATGTTTTAAGGAGATTAACAGAGTAATCCTACTGCCTTTCTCTCCACTCCGCCAGTGCCATCTATCGGTATCCGGACATAATGTTTTCAGGGGATTTTTCAGACGCTCCCAAACTGTAGACAGTTATTCCAATGTTACCTAAGAATTGTTACCTACGCGAACTCAGTGGGTTTTGGTTTAGAGTTTCACGAGACATATTTATTGTTAGATTGGTAGCAGATGCATTTGTACTTTGAATGTCTTCTTATATAAACTGGACTCTTCTTGCGACTTAGTCTGCGTAGAGTTTAGAATTTGGAAAATCTCTTAGGTACTTATGTTATATGTCCGAAATGGGCAGACTGTTTGGATCTGTATTTTAATACATAATGTTACCACCTTATTGTACCCAGTTTAAACAATGAATAAATGAATCTGAATCTGAATCTGGGGTTAACGATTCCAGAAAATCTACCCATAATTTAACACTACCATATATACTTGTAACAAGTTGTAAAATTCGTTAATTTTATTCAACAGGAACTTTTATATAATACCTGCCGATTCCCCAACCTCAATTTATATTTCTTCGTAGCTTCCAGCATAAATTATGGATATACGAGAAGTAGGGTAGGTATATAATTTAAAGTCAGCGAATTTTTGGCTCATAAACATCGTCTGTGTAGGAAAGACCTCAGCCTTACAAAAGACAACAGTGGGATAACAGTATGTTTTAGGATTGTTCTATTGCTATCGATCAGTAAGATTTCCATGGCAATAGGTTTCTGGTCAGAATCTGCAATACCTATAATGATATTAACACAAGATCAGCCAACTTGGACATTTTTGACGTTTCGCAGAAAAACTTTAAAGCAGCATTGTTTGAGCTGCTCAATTCTCATTAATTCCGCATTATTATAGTTATTATTATTATTTTTTGTATCAATTTGACATTTACATTATTATTTTTTGCATCAATTTGAAATACATTATTAAATTTAAATCAAACATTGATTATTAATTCCATTTATTATTATTGATTATTAATTACATTGTACTTTTCTCAATTGAAGGTTGTGTGTGTAAAGGCTTGCATATATGTCTTAGAATAAGTATTATTATAATTTTTTAATGTTTTTATCTGTTTAGCTGTAAGTGCATCTATTAAATAAATAAATAAATAGGTTCAGGGTTTACCACCTCTTTGGCATATGAAAAGATCTTAAAACACAACCTTTTGTCTTAATTCACATTCAAAAACTCTTTTCATATACGCTCTCTAGTTTAATCTCGGCCGAGTAATTAAGATTAAATCGCCCAGAATCCGTCTGGAGACTTGAGAAGGAACTTGTTCCCCGAAACAATAGCAAGGTTTCTCCGGCTGCCAAAATTTTCTGGAATACGTTATTGTTTCCAATGTTAGCCGGCAATATGAACGTTGTCGTCTTCGATTTAGAGCGTAAATTTTAATGGACCATTATGTTTTGTAGGCCAAGGATTTTATTGTTCATATCGCTTTTAAGTTCATGTATGGTGGCATTCTTGGAACATTCGCTTGTGAATTACCTATGAGTATTGTTAAATAAATCTTTGTTGACCTAGTGAGGTATGTTCCAGATTTAAGGATAAAATTTAGTTCCAAATTAATTATGTTTTGAGATGTAGATTGGGCCATGACCCACCACGCGAGCCCAGTGCGTATTGGTGGGTGCTAACGACTGCAGATGCAGCCGGGACCATCGGCTTAACGTGCCTTCCGAAGCACGGAGGAGCTCGAGATAGTAAATTTTTGGTCACCCATCCAATGTCCGACCACTGCGAAAGTTGCTTAGCTTCAACGATCGCAGCCGAACGCGCTAACCACTTGCGCCATCGAGCTCCTCACACATTTATGTGTAAGCAAATGCTCATAACTTGTCAAAAACTTGGTTCTGATTGTTACGTTGCTCGCGGCTGTGAACGCTGATTGGTTCGATTGTTTTTCTTTCTTTTAACCTTTTTCTGTTGTCTATGGTTTTCTAAAGTCAGGGTTTTAGGTCAGGTGCGAGTGATAGACACTTTTGATATCGCAAGCGTCTATAGGCTATGGTGGCCGTTTACCATCAGGTGGGCCTTAGTGTCGCCGCACACGGGCCACCGACTACAACCACAAAACGCCGCCACCGGCATATTTCTTGTAGTTTTCATACATTTTATATGGACTCTCCACACACGGTACGCCGGTGGCCGCCGCACGCTACAAATCGTCGTTGGTCGCTTCTTGTGGCCCGCACCGGCCACTTAACACGCCGATAGAAAACGCCGCCACACGTCACTCGCGCGATTCCCCCCTCTCTCCCTTACCTTAGTCGGCCGCTGTTGCGCGCTTCAGCCACTTTAGCCGCTTCTAGCTTCTCGTGGCGGCGTTTGGGTCTGTGGCGTGTGGCCCGTGTGGGGCGACTCTTTGCCACCCTTTTATCTTAAAAAAAAAATCTTCTCAAAAATGGCCAAGTTAAATGTTCAATATAAAAGTATATTATTTCATGAAAATATAATAGTATGTAAATACTTTATCGTACTTTTTAATCTATTTTCCCAAGAAAGCACCGGAAGGCACCGCGCCGTCGATAAAACGCTGAATAGTATCGTAGTTTACAGCGGCTGCTGAATAAATTTTGTACAAGAAAAGGTGTTTGAATATGCTGTGAAATATATTATATGCTTTGTCGCCCGCCAAACTAGACGCTTCGCTGTAAAATACTTAGCTTATATCGACTTATTTATTATCCTCTGTGTCTAGTCTAGCGCATTAAAGACGGTTTTAAAGTTGCAATTTGAGAAAATGTGCTGTGGTAAAAGGTTCGAATTGTGTATGTGGACAGTATAATAAATAAGATCTAAGTAGGTATATACGAGTATATAAAACTCAAAGGTGACTGACTGACATAGTGATCTTTCAACGCACAGCCCAAACCACTGGACGGATCGGGCTGAAATTTGGCATGCAGGTAGATGTTATGACGTAGGCGTCCGTTAAGAAAGGATTTTGATCAATTCCACCCCCAAAGGGATAAAATAGGGAATGAAAATTTGTATGAAACTTTGTCAATTTTAAACCGATCGGGCTGAGACTTTGCATGCAGGTATAAGAAGAATCATAGATGAATGTCATTGTGTATAATACAAGCCTGAGAACAAAAACTGTACTCTACACTTCAGCTCTACACCGAAGCGAAGCCAGGGCGAACCGCTAGTTTAATATAAATAAAAAAAATATATTAATAATTGCCAATGCCAACCTTCTAGATTACTTATATTCTGCTAAATTACCTGAAATATTATTAGCCGATAAGTATTCTGTAGAATAGTTACTACTTATAGGTATCCCACACAGAGACACACATATATATGTATATATATATATTCGTGTGACGCTCGTGACGCATTTCCGTTTCATAACGTCCACAGGACTTATCCATTTACACCCCGTCCGAAAATAAGTTTCACTTTAAAAACTACCCCTTAAACGTCAAATCGAATCCTATGACCGGCCACCGCGAAACCTCCCGAAAACTCCCATAATAATCGGAGACCAAACGTGCAACTCTAACAATAGTACAGATTAATCGCATCAGCACAACGGCTTCGATCATCACCCCAAACGTATTATTATCATTACACTCGGATGTTTTTCAGTACACAAAACATCCTTCGAGTCCCTATTGACGTCAGCACAATCAGAGGTTAAGGGATCCAAAGAGCGCGACCTTGGGATCGAACCCGGCCGTAATCCTGCCAATTTATCATACTGTCCGTCTGTTGATAACCGTCTTAACACGGTCGTTTTTATACGATACCCGCCGCACCAATTTAATAGTGATTCTGTGTACGTATTGGGGATGTATTATTTTGCATGAATCTAGGCACTTGATCTTATTTGGTTTTTTGTGTTCCCCTATATACATAAAATATACAACTTCGTCTGAGAGATTAGACGACAGATACAACTGGCAAGTATTTTCGTCGCCCATACCACAAAGTTTGAAATCTAGTTACAAATACAAATATTTTTATTAAAATTTACATCATACAGTCAGCTTATAACCATGGGTCCCACACTAGGAGGTCCTGTATCGTGGGCACCCAATGAATGTAAAAAAAATATTGCAACAGATGAATAGTAAAATTACAGAATACAGAAACTAACTTTTTAACTACGTTATAAAGTAATAAAGTGTATGTATGTGTGTGCGTGAGTGTGTATGTGCTTCTCTGTATGGATGCATGTAGGACGGTGAGAGCCAAGGACTTCGGACTTCTTATTCCAGTCGTTTAAGCAGGTTTTCGGATTGCATGTAAGTCATGGACAATAACCATGAGGTGATAGTGCGTGCTATACTTCGAGAACGCGGCATCAAGCAGCGTTTATCGTCTGTGGTGCATTCTCGTATCCTCACTTTTTTTGGTCACGTATGCCGCCGAGGGGAGATGGCTATTGAGCGACTTGTGGTCCAAGGAAAGGTTGAGGGTACCAGGTCAAGAGGAAGATCTCCTATGAGGTGGACTGACCAAATAAAGGCTGCAGTAAATGGCTCATCATCATTACATGAATGCACAAGGAAGGCGGCCATCAGAGATGAGTGGCGGCGTGTTGTGAAGCTTGCCACCAACACCTGAATTGATGACCACGACCACTCTGTCAAGAGTGATACCGACAAAGAAGAAAGAAGAAGATAGTGCGCGATAGTGTACTTTTAATGTGTCCTGCCCGTGATGACGGACGGAGCCGAGACGTGGCCGCTAACGATAAGGCTAGTCCACCAAATTAAAATCGCTCAACGAGCTATGGAAAGAGCTATGTTAGTGATTCCTTTGAGGGATCGGATCCGGAAAGAAGTAATTCACCAGAGAACTAAAGTTACTGAGTAGCTCAACGTGTGAGTAAGCTAAAGTGACAGTGGGCTGGTCATATATGCCGTAGACCGGATGGTCGCTGGAGCAGACAAGTCCTGGAGAGGAGACCGCGAATCGGCAAGTGCAGGGCGAGGTATCCTGCTACTAGACGGAGCGACGACATCCATAAGGCAGCAGGTACCTAAGTTTTGGATTGGATGAGGAGAGGTGAAGATCGAGTTTAATGGAGTGCCATTAGAGAGGCCTATATCCAGCAGTGGACTAATGCGGATTGGTGATGATGATACAAATACTAAAAAAACAAAAAAGAATCACACAATCAGATCAGCAATCTCAGAGTTATCAGAAAACTTCCTACTTTCGTAGTCGGTTAATGATAGACTAATATTGCTTGCTAAATTCGATGGTAGAACTAGAATCGTATTCGTAAATAGAAAGAAAGTAAGAATGAACACATTAATGGTTTTCACAGCATACATTAATACTAAAATAGATAGAAAAGCATGAAATGACAAGAAATAAATCTATATAACAAGGAGAAAACTGAGGTATGGTGTCGCTGTCTCAGCTATTCTACTGTGGTAGTACTTTCGCAATACGACGTCCGAAAGCCAAACAAAATGCAAAAAATGATAAGATATTAAAAAAAATGGGTGCGTGTACTTATGTAGGCGCGTGAGAAGTTATCCTTCTTTGGCATCGTTTAAAATTAGTTTTTAATTGCATGCAAATAATTGATTACAATAAATTAATAAAAAGTCTGGAAAAGGACACAGTCAATAAAGTTCAGTTTTAATTTGAAAAAATAAATAAATAATCAAAATATTCAATTAAAATCGCTATTGAATATAATTTATTAGAACATATGTGATTTGCACTTGTATGAAACTCAAACACGTATTCCGAATATACAAACTAGAAACATGTGGATAAATATTATAAATATGAATACCTATAACTGTTACTTTATTACAAAAAATAAAGATGTGGTTTTTGGTTCTACTACACCAATGGTCAAGAGATGGCGCTGTAGTCTCCTGAATCGCGCTGTGGTTCCGTTGTTCCAGATTAATAAATACTTTTGATAGGCCTTCACAATGCAGTCGTTAGCACCCAGTAAATAGAGATTCTATTTCTATTTTGTTGGTAGATTTTCTTAATGTGCGGTAAACACAAAAGTAACGCATGAAGTTGGTCGCTAAAGCGACCAACTTCATGCTGTTAAAATTTTGTGTTACAGTGATGCGCGCGCATCTTAAAAATTCACTCTCATATTTTTTTCATAACGCGCCTAAAGAAGTATAACTTCAAAAACTAAAAACAAAATAAAAAAAGGATAATATTTGTAACGTGCTTTGTAATTTAAATATACTACACAACAAAAAACAGATATCAACGGACGCGAATATAAGCGAAAATAAATGCGATATACCGGTTGATTGTAGCCGATTTGGTAATAAAATCTGGAGCGGCACACACATCCTAAGCTAGACAGTGAAGGCTCAGTCGTAACCTTAATTCGTAGGGCATAAGGCTCACATTCTCATTAAAAGTCGTACGATAACCTTGGCCCGTCCAATTGGCGTATCATCGGATTCACATGTCATTACTTGTGTTTCAGACAAAGAGTGTTCCGTACGACGCTGAACTAAAACACAATAGTGCCTCGAGATCAAACACCGAATTTTCTGGGGCGTAAATCATAGGAGGCAGCGATTGTCACTTCATTAGACTCAAACATCGTACATCGTACAACCCATCGTACATCGCGACAAAAATTTCATTCCCATAATCTTGATGCGTGGCTATCCACAACCTATTTTAGTCAAATTTTTTTACCACGTACGACAAAACTATGGAATATATTGTCGCCAGCAGTGTTTCCGGACCAATACGACCCAAAAACCTTCAAAAAAAGAGCGTACTCCTTCCTTAAAGGCCGGCATCGCATTTGTGATACTCCTCGTGTTGCAAGTGTCCATGGGCGACGGTGATCACTTACCATCAGGTGAACCGTCTGCTCGTATGCCCCTAAAAATGACAATCTATCTATACCGTTGTATTTATATTATAAAGCTTATGAGTTTGTTTATTTGATTGTTTGTTTGGTCGGACAGACCGTATTGAAAAAATCTTTTTTTATTGTATAGTGCATGTATCGATGAAAAATATAGGCTTTATAACATAATACTACGGCTAATAAAAAAAGTTGCAAGTACTTGAAATAATATTCCGTTTGTGAGTTTCCGAGTGCGTTGCGTAAACGGTAAAAGTTACACAAGTATCAGGTATGGCGGAATTGTTCCCCTATAAAAGTTCAAGTCCGGGACAGCATATCTTTAAAGAAATTAAATGAAATGAAAAAGCATTTATTCGGAACAGTCATGGATACAGACAAATTGTTAATCTTATACACACACATACATTTATTATATATATATATATATATATATATATATATATATATATATATATAAGGACACTAAATGACGGAAATTAAAAAAACATACATTACGTAAAGTGTATCCACAGCTGGATCGAAAAAGACCCAGTTCAGCATTGTCTCAGTTTGCACTGACGCTGGTTTTCAACTGGTTACCCTTTCTGACATGTGGATGCCAGACACTACAAAAACAAGATTTGTACGATTTTGTATTAAATAAAAATAAAGGGATTATAATCTTTTTCCTCATTACAGGTGAAACCGCAAACTTAAAGTTTATTATAATGTTAGAAACGCTTAAATCTCAATAGTTGCACCCCAGCAAGCAGCGTGACCGTACACTGGCAGTGTTTTTCTTTGTAACTAAACACCAAGATGAAATTGAGTGGAACGCAGTCAGCGATAACTTCTTCAGTTATATCGGAATCTACTACTAGCGTTATATTTTTGACAATATTAAATTAATTTTTAAATGGTTGATTGAAAAGTTATGTTGGAACGTTTTATAATTATGACTGTAGATCTACCTACTTAGTATTAAGTTTAAAATTTTGACATTTGCATTATATTTTGGACAATTGAATTAATTATTACAATATGTTAAACAGGACTAAAAATTTGTAATATTGGAACGTTTCGTAATTATGACTGTAGATTCTATCTATTTAGTTTAGGATTATTGCAATACCCTAACTGGGTTCTTTATATATATTTGTAACAGCATGTAAACAACAAGAGTGCAATAAATGAATATGAATATGAAAACTTCTATTGCTACTATAGCAGAACTCCACCGAGTTCGAGATGGGTAGGCTACGGTACAAATACAAAGAATAGTTGTAGTATTCAATGTAGCACGGCTTCCACCAATGTTATTTCTAACAATGACATGGCACAGACTCCAGTACCAATATCGAATTCGAATAATATATTTCAATCTGGTTACGCGTCAATTGTCAATAAGTTTAGTTATATACAGATAACATATCGTATCTTTATTTTGCGCCCATCGAATCGATGAATATTTTTTTTCCATTCATAATTTTCCCCGATAAACAAGCGCTTTGAGTGCGGAGGAAATCCCAAAAGCGAGATGCCAATAAATAGTTTTTTTTTTTCACACGCCAACTCCTACCGCCACGGTATCAATTACTCCGGCTCTCCAACTTGAAAATTGCTTCACAACTCCTGGAAACTCTTGGATAGTTTTCTTAGCTTTCCATCCGACGTGACCTTGTCGCGCCGCTCGTTGTCGGTTTGACTAATGATCTTGCAGCGTCGTCCTTTGTGAGCCTTTTGCGGTGTGTAAAAAAATAATTTTTGGCCGTCGTCAGTGAAATAAAAAGAAAATGGCCGCCGATAAATGACGCAAGTTCGTCGAGTCTGTGAAAGTGTCATCCCGTTTAATGGTTCCTTCGTGTAAGTTTTAATCGTGTCAGTATTATTTTGCTCTTCTCAAAGCTGTTTTCAATTAGGCTTCACTGGTTGCATGTTTTGTTGACATCACTTAATCATTATGACAGTTGTAATTCCATGAAACCAAACACTTATGCTTACAAGTTTCATTTATAGGCTTGACAAATTCGTTATCACAAGCACTATTATATCAGAAAAGAAATAAACAGTGGATACATTTTATACTTAACGCTCATGTGAATATTGTGACGTGGCCAAAACACAGTAAAGTTTGTGAAGTAAGGTCTTGGGTCTTGTAGAGCTAGAAGCTTTGCTCTACATGAGATCTGATAACTTTTTGTGCTAGTCATCAGTTTCGTCTTCGTGAGATTTTAATTTTCGGCAATTATTTTGAACTAATTGGTTAATAGGTACAAAAGATTGTTAATTGTAACAGTGAAGTGAAGTGAAGTTGGAGGAAGTGTAAATATTTATAATGTAGATACAAAAATGTGCTGGCAAATATCTCATGATCATAAAAATAGTTATGTTTCCGGAAATTCAGTATCAGGATCAACTATAATATTAATTACTAAAGCACAAGGCGAAAATAAACGCAAAGTCATCATTACAAAAGAGCGTCAAGATTCGCACATTGAATTCTGAGGTGTTGAAAATAATTCTCCCGGGATGGGGGTGTTGGATTGAGAAAAATCTCGGGCGTGTCCCGTCCGTGTCGCGTTGTTGAGAAGGTGAAAGTGGGTTTGGGGGGGGGGGGGGGGGGAGTTGTGACGACGATCAAAGGTTGTGCTAACGATAGTTTGATAAATGGACATCGGCCGACTCTTGAGCGAAGCTGATGTGACCTTGTCGGGTGGGGTAGGTTTTCGTTGCGACCTGCGACATAGTGAAGGCACACGAGTGAGTAATCCACAGTGAATAAAGGTTATGTCTAAAGAAATTATATAATTAGAAAAAATTCCACGCGGACCAGGCAGCAGACGGGACTCGAACCCGCACTCTTCGCAATCCGGGCGAATGCACTGACCAATTATGCTACCGCGGCTCTCACGGACCTCGTCGAAATTCTTCTAGCCAATCTTAAGCTGCAAGGCAGCGCCATCTCTTCGCATTATAGGTAACCCACAATGTCAAATGAATACTTTTACAAGTATTAAACATTTGAAAGAAGAAATAGCAATTTTAGTTATAATTTTTATTTAATAACATAATTATTAATTTTAGTAGCATAATTGGTCAGTGCATTCACCCGGATTGCGAAGAGTGCGGGTTCGAGTCCCGTCCGCTGCCTGGTCCGCGTGGAATTTTTTCTAGTTATATAATTTCTTTAGATTTAAACATCAAGCAGTTACATGCTTTCAAAAAATAAAAATTATAAAGGTTATGTCCTTAATTATAATACACGCCTAGAAAGAGCAACACAAATAAACCACACAAAGAAGACGGCTCATGTTACGCGCAATGTGTGCGTGGCTCTAATGTCAGATTGTTTGCAAGCAGTCAATGTGTGGGTGTGAAGCGAAGAGCGTATCTACCATTGGTAGTGGATATTTTTTGGGGCGTTTGCATGCAGTTAATACAGTACTGTAACGTCCGTTACGTTACACCCTCTTTGTTTGGATAAACTCTTTGTTCATGTAATGCCTACGACTGGCAGGGTAGATCGCCTCCACCATGCTCCTCCTGTTTTCCTTAAAATACGATTTTCTTTTTTAAATTGCATGTTGAGTTGCATTTTAGGCCATTAACAATGTTAATAAGGTAACCTTATTAATTTTAAAATAAATGCTATTGTCTAAAAAACGCTAGCTTTATGGGGCGGCAGAAGCCACAGAAACACAGTCGTTACTTACGGTCTTAAGTTTATCTTCATTTGATTTACCAATTCTAGGGGGGAGGGACGCTTCTGTATCTACTGTTTTTCTTGTAGGTCTTTCCAAACATCTACTGTTTTTTCTATATCGCCTCCCGATTTTTAAAAATCGGACCTGGCAAAACTGATAGAGGAGGAACTTCTACTCGTTTGCTTACACTATGGTTGTGTGAAGTGCTTTCTGTCTTTATGGAGTGGACAATGACGTTACATTGTAAGCGGAGAGCCTTTGATAAGCTCCGCTGTGTTGAAATAACAAAAGTCTAACGTTTTAATTCGGGATTTGTGTCGAGTGAGAATGATGTGACGGATAAAGATGTTGTTGGCACTAATGAGACAGATCAAGATTTTGTCTTTCATTATTTTGGATGTATATCTTGTGCATTGCTATTAGGTGTATAAAAATATTTGCTTTCTCCAAATTATAATATTTAATATGTAAAATCATTTATTCCGCCTAGAATGTTATCTATATATATTAAACTCAAAGGTGACTGGCTGACATAGTGATCTATCAACGCACAGCCCAAACCACTGGACGGATCGGGCTGAAATTTGGCATGCAGGTAGATGTTATGACGTAGGCATCCGCTAAGTAAGGATTTTGATCAATTCTACCCCCAAGGCGATTAAATAGGGAATGAAACTTTGTATGAAACTTTGTCAATTTTAAACCGATCGGGCTGAGACTTTGCATGCAGTTATAAGAAGAATCATAGATGAATGCCATTGTGTATAATACAAGCCTGAGAACAAAAAGTGATGACTGGGAAATTCGGGATTATCCCTGATCTTTGCGTCTTGTCTCGTGTCCAGTAATTAGATCTTATTGTCCCGGATACCGATAATGTACTAGATTCGTAACAAAATAAACTAATAAGGAATGACACCGCTGGCCTACTCGATGTTTTAATTCTGCGGGGTAATGGGGGGTTTGGTTTAATGCTTTATTTTTCAGGGGGGGGGGGGGGGGGGATACAAATGTCCCGGAATTGATAAGCCAGCATTTGGCAACAAAGACACAACCATATATGAATCTGTTAAGTGGAGGTAACTTTCCTAAATGGGTACTCTAATACGAACGGAAAATCCGCTATGCCAAACCTCTCTCAAATCATCATATTAAAATAATGATAATAGTGGTCCAAACCCAAAAATATTGGTGTAGTTCTAGTTTGTACGGCAAAAATTTTACATTCCACTCACTCGATTGATACTTTAAAAGAAAATACGACACAGAATGGAGCAATACGAAGCGATAATAATTTATCGCAATATATATGAGACCGAAATAATATATAAGGCAGGAGTAAACGAAAAGACACTTAAGCGGCACCAAAAGAGTTATATCTCGAAGCAGTTTACTCTTAAAAACATTTACGGAGCTTCCAGATTAAGTAATAAATAACGCCTTGGCAAATTTACACAGAAATTTATAATGACGCCGTATAAGTGTTAAGCGACAGCGGTTTACGCTTTGAGTGCTTTATTTATCATACTAATTTTATAAAGGCGAAAGTTTGTGAGTGTGTATGTTAGTTACTTTTTCACGTCTAAACCGCTTGAGCGATTTTATTAAAATTTGTTATTGAGCTAGCTTACACCCTGGATTAATACATAGGCTACGTTTTACTGCGGGAAAATATCCCTAAAAACCCGCGGTAACACCTCGTGGCACAGGTAGTTAGTAAATCAAAAGGGTGACAATATCATTTACCCTGCCTGATGGTTATAGGCCATCGGGCTTTAAACACTTTTTACAGACTTCTTCCTAGTCGTGCACTCTTGACGGAGTGGTCGTGGTTATGACTCGGTCGATTCCTCTGCGACTGATGCAATCTTCACCATCGCAGCTCGATGTTTTGCGGAGCGAGATCAATCATTTACGCTGGAGTGCTACTAAAAAGCAGCAAATTTTCTTATTAGTACAAGTCATTAGTCCACTCACTTTACTTGCTTGCTTGAACAAATATTTTCGTTTCCTACGCGTCGATACTCGAACGAATTCACTTAGTAATTCCAATCCCAACTGAGCATCGTGCACCCATAATTCATTCTTTTACCTAAGCCATTGGCTGGCAACACCGATTTTATATTTATGGTATTCTTGAGTGCTTTTAAGAACCAAAAAAAATAGGTTAAATTAATAAAGGTTACCGATGATAATGAAAAGAGAATTTTATTAATGAATGTGTTTCTTTTTAGCGCAACATTCAACAAGTAACTAAGCAATAAGGCCCGTACTATAGAAAGATTATCAGTGATTGATCTAGTCTAGAGCATAATGAGAAAGGGATGTCGCTATATATAGCACATAGCATCCCTTTCTAACTGTACTCAAGTAAAGATCAACATAAATAGTTGTCATTCTGTAATACGGGCCTAAGTGAAACTTCCATTGTCTTAGTCAATAGATACAATTGGAAAGAACAATTGATCGGAGAATCCCATTCGTAGGTTATGGTAAAAGAAAAACAATAATACATAGTTACTGCTTTTCATTGGCTAATTGTATGTACATACATTATCATACAGAATACTCTCACTGTTTCTTTCAAACACCATCCACAGTCTGGGGAAGTAACCCCCCCCCCCCCACCTTACAGAAGACTACGTTAATATAATAGTACCTTTTAGTAGTGATGTATTTCGTCGGTGATAAGGTTCTAGGGCACCACGGGGTAAGGGATTGTAGGTCAGGGTACTAAACGGTACAAGTGATATTTTAGGTGTCGCAAGCGTCCATAGGTTCGGTCCATTAATAATCTGATACTCAATGTACCCATTCACCACACTAGGTTTGTCTCAAACTCTTTTACCCTGACTGCCGTTCGGCTCTGGAATGCACTTCCTTTGAACGCTCCAAGCAGGATTGTGTTTAAGACTTTGGCGCGGGAACACTACCTTAATCAATTGCATAATGCTTAACCACAATCAGAATACTGTAATCCGACAAAGTATATGTGTTATATGTATGTGCGTGTATCTGTATATTTATATAAGTATGGTCGGATGAATAGCTAAGTGTTAGTATATTTGCTCAGTGTTTGATTTTAATCTCTCTTCTTTGATTCTGCCGTTTTTTTTAGCTCTGTATGTTCTCTCCGGTTGACTAGTAGAGAATGCCATATTGGCATTAAGTCCGCCATTTGCAAGGCAATAAACATTAAATAAATAAAAAAAAGTAGGTCATGGTGGCTGTTTACCATCTGGCTGTCCATATGATTGTTTGTCACGCTTTTAACATTAAAAAGAGGTGTAATTTATTAATTAATGTCAAATAGTTTCGAAAGCTTATGCACTCGTCGGACAGACGAGATAATGTTTTAATACACTGAAATGCGAAGGCGAATTTTTACAAACGGGAAACCAAGCGTTCAATTCACATCGGTTCGGTGACTCTTCCGTTGGCAACTTCCGATTGCTGCCAATACGCAAGAATATAGCTCCGTAAGAAACGCTTTCAGCGTGTAACTTAAACGTGCTTTTTTCGGACTGCCTGCATCTTGTTCCCATTCGCTTGATTTATTTAATAGACACACGAGTAAATACTAGAAAAATAGTTGATTTAGTTCGATTTAAAAGTCTTACTTACCTTTCTAAATATTTTCAGTAAAGAGATTTTTTTCTTTTTTGTAACAAATTTTTTGGTAATTCTATTTTTATCAGGAATAGGGATGATAAATAATTTTTATTTCTTCATCTATCAGGTGGATTATTAAAAAGTATTTAACAAGACTCAACACGACCGTACGATTGTTGAAACCTCGTACGACCACCACGTACGACAATAGGGATGATGACTATTTTTTTTTCTTCGTTTATCAGGTAGATTATCAAAAAGTATTGGACACGTATTTATTCTTTTTTTCACATAATATAAACATTGCAGAGATATATTGATTTGAAAAGTCGCATGACGTCACTTTTGAGTACACTTATAAGTGAAAATTCACTCAAAAGTGACGTCACGAGCCCCTACTCCCAAACTTTGACGCGCTATAACTTTGTCATTTTTTGGTTGATTGCCCAAAGAAAAAATACGCGTTCATTATTTTTTGATCATCTAACTGACGGACTAAATAGAATTTCGTTTACTGTACCCCGTTATCACCCCTATTATTATTTTCATTAACGCCAGCAGTGTTATACGACGCGACCCTCGGAAAATGACACTTCTTACATAAAGGTCAGCATCGCATTTCTGATACTCCTGGTGTTGCAGGTGTCTATGGGCGACGGTGATCACTTAAAAACCATCAGGTGAGCCGTCAGCTCATATACCACCTATAATATAAAAAAGACCTGTACCCCTAGCACGAACCAATATCGAATTCGAATAGTTTGCGAGTGCGAAATGGCAATGTCAAATTTTGTATGAAAACTTGAACAGCAGCGCCATAACGTACGTAACGAGAACTTAAAGTCAGTACACACATTTGACAATGACATTTACTCGCAAACTATTCGGATTCGATAATGGTTCGTGCTAGGGGTACAGTACAGGGATCGGAAAAACATCATGTTTTTCAAACCGCCATCAAAGTTGTGTTAACAACTTCACTGCCACAATTACACGATGACTCCGAATTGAGAAAAACCCCTCGCACTTTTTTCTTAGTAATGTTGAAACTATTGGCCGACGACCCTTGTTGAAATTTCCATTTCCTGGCCCTTCGCCGCGAAAAAGTTGTCGCCGAATGAATGTCACTTTGTTTGACCTACATCCCTCGGCGCTGTTAAGGCGATGACATGTTCTGTGTAATTACGCTGGCAGCATCCAAAGACGATACACTTTTTGGTGGACCGATTTATCGGACCATCGCAATACCTATATGACTCATGAGCATAAAGAATCGGTTGAGCATTTTTATATAGCTAAACAGGCAAATGACTACCCCACTTTTTTGTGACGTCGGCAAAACCTCTATTTACAGACGACGGCACATTTAAGAGACACACCGCCGAACGGACCTCACACCTGGCTCCCGCAAGCCTTACGACCCCCGCAGTGGCTGCCCACTGAGGACCCCGTTAGTCTTACGGGCGCTTTATGGCATAATATCCGCCAAAAAAACCCTGCAAATACCCTCTAAACCGCTTAGTTCGAAACGCGGGATCGCCGTTAGGGATTCTTCAGCGTCCCCGCACCCAGAAGCCTCCCGGCCTAGCTGGGGCTCCACGGCAGGGGTCTCACGAGGTATTGCGGGGACCTCGTAGATGAGAGCAGGAAGGCTCGCGTGGGGGCTGAGTACGCGGCCTAGTGCCCACCGTACCGCCCCCCGTCCGCTGCGGAGGACTACTTGAGCGTGACCGTGTAGCTCCCTCCGCCGCCCGCCTCTTTGCAGGACAGAACTACAAGAGGGGGGATGACTACCCCACCTGATGTTAAGGTGGTGTTAAGTCTACGCGAAGATAGCTGGTGCACCAACCAACTACACCTTGCCGGCTTGTACAAATACTTCTTTACGCGTCTTTTAAAGGACCCCACATTGTAGGAAGGAGTATCACAAAGAAATGGGTCACTTAAATTTCTAATTTCCTAATATCATCCAAATTGTAATTGTGAATAAACTATAAAGAATCGGGTTATAAAACGGTTTCTTTGCAAAAATCGTATACAATACAATTACTTTGAAAAAAAAAACAAATATCTAATCCATCCAAGTCTAAAAACAAATTCTGAGAACACAATACAACTCTTTCGTATAATATAGGCCAATAAATTCTTTGCCCTTACAATTTCCTTCCTGAACACCGAAAAAGCGGCGGTCGTAAACCTTTGCCTTAACAAAGGATAATATTTAAAACATTATCGTCCGTCGCCCTTCGATATAAGATGGCGGCAAAATTCAACCCAACATATTTATAAGATGACCCCATTTCTTATACTGGAACGGGGAGTTTTGTTTGCTCGAAAAATGTAACTTGCTTTTCTTCCAATAAGGATTGGAGATAGTTCGTTTCGAAAACTAAACATAATCTAAGTTGATATTTTAATAGTTATTTGTTAACAATGAGGAGTATTAAAACACGAATGCCTCGTGTGATAAACTCATCACACGAGGCGAAGTCGAGTGTGATAATAGTATCACATGAGTTTTTTAATACCTAATGATAAACAGTTGCATACAAGACTAATGATATGAGTCCTCTATAAAAGATTCTTGAACCATGGGTGGTTATAAGAGCTTGAAGTTCATGAAAATTTTCGGCGCTGTCCCTATCTAATGACCGACCATTGTGAAAGTTGCTTAATATTCACGATCGCAGGCGGAATGCGCTAACTACCTAGGGACCAATCGCCTAACGGGATATCTAAGGCTAGCGTTATCGCATACAATTTTATTTTGTTATATTTCTGACCGCCGAAGGTTTTCAAATGCCTCGCACTCGTAAAAGAAATCGTAAGCGATAGCGATAGCCATAGGAAATCCGTAAGGCTATTGCCCCCCTGGGCTATCGAGCTCCTCAAATTTCCGTAGATTTCATTATAAATTAAAATTCACTTATTTTATCTACCGAAAAAATTTAGGATGTTTCCAAAAGTACTTTGGTTCACAATGCAACTCGTAACGTTGTGTGAGTGGGTCAGCTGACCAAAATGACGGTCGTTAACACCCACCAAATCGCAATGGGACACCGTGAAACCCATCTTGGTTAAGTCGGCCTAACTCGACTACAATTGTGTACAGTTTGCGTCCCGTCTTAAGCCGAGGAAGTGCAACTGCCGAGTTAGCAATGCCATAAAACGAATTCTGTTAAATAAATATTACAACTGACAAAACTTGCAGCTTATGTATATGATGCATGTTGCTTATCTTTTTTGATGTAAGACAGTAATCTTTTAAAATCTTATTACTTACACTATATTTGTTTCTTAGGTTTTCACGCACATCACTTATTAAAATAAAACTAGTTTTAACGGGTTAATGCACGAACTTATTTCCTGACGTTTCGCAGCCTTTTCAGGTCTGCATCGTCAGAATAATGATTTTTTATTTACTTTGTCGAGCTACCTTCGAAAGACTTTTATTGAGTGTTCGGATATTTCATTGTAAGATTTTTGAAACTTTATTGTCTATATATGAAGTTATTAGTTAATAAAGTACTTTATTTAAAATTCTTTTTTGTAATTTTGAGTTTATTTATTTAACCCTAACTACCGTAAACTACCCTGGTTCCAAAATTGGGAGACCTTCCTGAGAAGAACCGGCGAAACAAACTCACAGAGGCTTTCTATCTCCTTCTTATGTTAAATTATGCAAACAAAAAGAAGAACTAATAGTATGTGTTGATCTTGCAGTGTGTGTTCGCGGTTGGGATTTTATCTCTTGTTAATAATGGGTTCCCAAGCTGGTGGTATACACCAACCATCTTCCCTATTGAAATTTGGATGTTTTTTAATCTCAATAGCCTCGAGCATCATTCTAGGAACGAATCGCTGCTCAGCTGCAAGGATACGTGGTTTATCAAATCTATTGTAATGGTTTGGTCCCCCTAATGCATGTCTACTTTTTTTTTGCACTATTTTATTTATTAATTCAATTAACTACCTATTAGTACATATTATCATATTGTAATGAAATTATACTTTATTCGTATTGACTTTAGGCTTGTTTAAAATATATCGATGTATCGATATATCGATATTTTTTGTTCGATATATCGATATTTTGAACCGATATATTTTGATTCGATATATCGATACATCGATACAAAATAACCAATATCGAAATTTGTATCAAAAACGATATTTTTTTAATTATTAGCGGCATATCACGATCTAACTTAGTAACTAATTAGAAATTCGTATCTGGAAAAATCGTAACTGGATCTCAGATTAATGATATTTAACATATCTATGATCTGTGTATTTAGTATTGTCTATGATTTGTAAATCTGTTTCGCTGGTGAATTCCATTATATTCTGTGGTAGTGTGTGACTGTCCAGTCTTGTTTACGAAAGATGGCACCCGAGAGGCCCTGCAATCATTTTCATCATTCGAAAACAGGGTCTACTTTTAGGGAGATAATTTTCGTTCCATTATTATTCTGCGTGTCGTCTTTCGTGAGATACTGTATTGTCATGTAGTGTAGCGGCAATTTGGTACTAATTCTTTCTTTAATTATAATTTGTATTGTTATTATTACTGTGCTAGGCTGCCTCTGCTACATATATTTTTGGGAAAATTGGTCCGATATATCGATATATCGATGTTTTTTTCGCGATATATCGAAGTCGATATTGATATTTTTTAAAATATCGATGTATCGATATATCGATATTTTTTTCAACTTCCGACATCCCTAATTGACTTATTGAGAGCTCTTTTAAATCGTCCAATATTTTTTTCAACCACCTATTCAGGACATCTCTTAGCTGATGAGAAGAATGGACGCAAGAAACTCATCGGCATTGAACAGAAGTAGCAACATTTACAAAAAAAACACGTAGCTACCAATACAACGTCCACTCACATTTTGATTGCTGTGTCATCTATATATACGAGTATAAAACTCAAAGGTGACTGACTGACATAGTGATCTATCAACGCACAGCCCAAACCACTAGACGGATCGGGCTGAAATTTGGCATGCAGGTAGATGTTATGACGTAGGCATCCGCTAAGGCGGGCGATCTGGCTGAGACTTTGCATACAAGTATAAGAAGAATCATAAATGAATGTCATTGTGTATAATACAAGCCTGAGAACAAAAACTGTAGTCTACACTTCAGCTCTACACCGAAGCGAAGCGAGGGCGGGCCGCTAGTTCAGTATAAATAGAAACAGTGTTCATATTAGGTACCTATAATTGATAGCGATATATTAAATCAATCTGTTAGCTAACAAACATAAGGTTCCCAAAAGGAAACGGCAACTATCTAATATAGAGCAACGCTATGGGAGAAAAGATATAATTATCATTAAAATGTATTCTCTTCTTCATGGTTGGGCGCCCCCGCGTGGGAAGATCCGTATCTATTTAAATAATGCATATTTTTTTCGTAGTAGTAAATGTAGATCGAGCTTAGTAAAAGGGGAAGCGATTTCGAAGGTCCGATTTTTTTTTTCATTGTTACCTTATTACGGGTAAACTGGTTCGTTATGTAACGCGTTACGGCGCCAGTCTATTTGGCTTCCCTTCCTCTCACGCATACGGCAGCAGTAGCGCCGCTTAGATAAGTTTAAGTTATCACTTCTGTCTTGCGTCCCGAGACGCACACGTTTTTTTTATTTGTAAGTTAAAAGAGTGGTATTTATTTATTTGACGACCTCCGTGGTCGAGTGGTTTGTACGCCGGGTTTCACGGTGTCGCCGATACGAGAGGTCCCGGGTTCGAATCCCGGTGGGGGCAGATGTTTGTGTTGTGAATACGAGCATTTGTACTCCAGTCATGGATGTTTAATATGTATTTCTATAAAAATATAATTATATATGTATTCTATCAGTTACCCTAGTATCCCATAACACAAGCCTTACAGTGCATTCTTTGGAGCTAGGCTAATTGGTGTGAGTGTTAAAAAAGAAAATATTTGCAAGCAAAGTGGTACAAAAGGTGTTACATTATTTGTTGAGACACGCACAATTGACCAGAATCTGGCTTACAAATTTTATACATTCTGGTATACAAGCGTATGGCCTGCCTGATTTTAGCCTAGCCTAGTGATCATGCGATAACCGATGACCCCACCCCTACCCCGTGTTGCACTGAAACATTAGTTACCTACCGAAACACAACACCATCAAAAGATAGTGTTATTTTACTGTGATCTTCTATAAGGTGGACGTTACTTCTCCAGACAGGCGCTCGAATTCGAGCAGAAAATAAGCTATGACCTACCTCTTCTATCAGGGAGAACTGGAGCTAAAGTTGAACGTTTGACGGAATGTGTCGCCGTTTTTGACGCAATAATGGCTAACATAAAATCATCATTATCTTATCAGCCTATTAATGTCCCCACTGCTGGTGCACAGGCCTTCCCTATGGATGGATTAGGGAGATTGGGCCATGACCCACCACGCGGGCCCAGTGCGGGTTGGTGGGTGCTAACGACTGCAGATGCAGCTGGGACCAACGGCTTACCGTGCCTTCCGAAGCACGAAGGAGCTCGAGATAGTAAATTTTTGGTCACCCATCCAATGACCGACCACTGCGAAAGTTGCTCAACTTCAACGACCGCAGCCGAACGCGCTAACCACTGGCACCGTCGAGCTACCTTCAACATAAAATATGTAAACTATTATTTTACAAGTGGTTTCCCGCGACTTCGTCTGCATTCATTTATTTTTGCAAATCCCACAGGAACCTAACAATATTCCGGGATAAAAAGCCTCAATCCAGGCCATAAACTAAACGCGTACCAAATTTCATCCAAATCTGTTCAGCAGTTTTTTCCTATTTATAATATTGGTAGGGCTATTCAGTAGAACGTCATTTTTTATCTCTTTCTCTTTGTGAGGCTTGCTGGGATGAATTTGAATATGCAATAACCAATACCCTTGTACATTTTCCTTTTCTATTGTTTTACTGTAGTATTTGCACTAAATCTGTAAATAAATATAAATAAATAAAATAAAATTTGCGGTGCCGACTCGCAATAAAGTGTTTTTTTTTAATTTAAATATTTATTATTATTTACTTTAACACGAAAATTACTTTATCTATGACACCATAATCAAATCCAATGAGGGCTACCGTTTTTTGTCTCACTAGATGGCGTCACTGTTGAGTGAGGTCCTGAATTGTAACTATTAATGTTTATTAATAAGCGCGTGAAATCAAAGTATACATTTTAATCATATTTTAATACAAAAGAACCGTATTCTAAACATAATTGGCCATACCACAGTGTTGCGCAGCTCCGTTTTGTACGGCAAAAAGGAGGACATAATTATTTTTCTTAGCTCCGCTTTTAAATAAGTGACATTCAATGCCACGTAACTCATATTTGCTATAATTAAGCCGAGTTATTACTAAATATTCACAACATTATTTTAATTGGAAATAAACCCGCGTAGTCAAACCCACAACCAATAACATTTGACATTTCGGAGACCTCACGCTAAACAAGCGCCTCTAGCGGCGGATTCATACGCGATAGCACTCATGGGATAACTAAAAACGCTTCCGCCACATCGCCACCATCGCTCATCACCAAACTATCACCCTTATAATTAGTCTTGTGAATACGACCCGTGATTGGCGGCAATCATTCGAGCAATTAGAACCATTTGTGGCAACCTCCCGCGTTCCGCCATAATTAACGGAAGTCTCGGGTTCGAATCCGCAACGCCAATCGGAAGTGGTGGTAACCTAGAGCTTCTGTAATAAACTTTATTTAACAGCTAAATGTTTCAAATCTAAAGAAATGTTTTACTAGAAAAAAATCTACACGGACCAGGCAGCAGACGGGACTCGAACCCGCACCCTTCGCTAACCGGGCGAATACACTGATCATTATGCTATCACGGCCCTGACGGCCGTGTGGAATTTTCTCTAGCCTTTCTTAAGCTGTAAGGCAGCGCCATCTCTTCGCAGTGTAGGTAACCCACAATAGCACACAAGAAAAATTCGACACAGCCATCAGTACCCCTAGCACGAACCATTATCGAATTCGAATAGTTTGCGAACCGAAATGTCAATGTCATATTTTGTATGGAAACTTGAACAGCAGCGGCACAAAGTACGTAACGAGACCTAAAAATCAGTACACATTTGACAATGACATTTCGGACTCGCAAACGATACGAATTCGATATTGGTTCGTGCTAGGGGTACTGGACATTTTTTTTAAATATGGGATTTTTTTTCTAATTATTACTCTTTATCTATATTTTTCTAAGATACTGTTACCCTTACCGACGAGCTCGATGGCGCAAGTGGTTAGCGCGTTCGGCTGCGATCGTTGAAATTAAGCAACTTTCGCAGTGGTCGGTCATTGGATGGGTGACCAAAAATTTACTATCTCGAGCTCCTCCGTGCTTCGGAATTCACGTTAAGCCGTTGGTCCCGGCTGCATCTGCAGTAGTTAGCACCCACCAATCCGCACTGGGCCCGCGTGGTGGGTCATGGCCCAATCTCCCTATTCCATCCATAGGGAAGGCCTGTGCCCCAGCAGTGAGGACATTAATAGGCTGATAATGATGAATGATACCCACAAAGGCCCAAATCGTATACAATTGAAATCTCAAAAAGCCACAAAAGTTTGTGGTAACTCTTTCCCACAGTCCGGTGTCAGTAAGCCGATCCCGTGGGATAACCTGGAGCCATGAAGCGTGTGTATCTGTAGATATATAGATTGGTGTGATAAACGGTTCACATTGTGGGTTTTCATTGTAATGGTAGTTAGTAGTGGTGGGCGTTTCAAACTGTAAATAGTTTTTGAACCCGATATCGTTTCAGTAGCAGCTTTTGCGTTTTGATTGTCAAATGAAACTCTATTACGAATAGCATGTTCTTATCCGAATACATTGAAGTTAAGTTATAGGTTTATTGTTTTAAACTTTCATGGTCACTAACATTATAGATATTAACGGGATTGTTACCATGTACCTTGTTTTTTATGAGTCTCCGATATTTCGGCACTGTTGCAAGCGCCATGATCACGGAGTAACTGATGATCATGGCGCTTGCAACAGTGCCGAAATATCGGAGACTCATAAAAAACAAGGTACATGGTAACAATCCCGTTAATATCTATAAAGTTATAGGTTAATCCGTTTCTCGTAATATCAATAATTTCTTTCTTTTAATATCTTTTTTAAATATAAGAGTGTAAATAGTACGTACTTTAAATAGTTTTGTATATTAAAATTAGTGTAAATAAATAAATGTATCCGTAAATAGTATTAAATAAGTGCTAGCAGTGAACAAGAATAATGGAAAATTATGTTTTTAATTTACCGTTCATTTATACACTACAATAATTTACAATATTTTTTTTTATTTACAATGAATTTTGTTCAAATGATATTAAAAAAGCTGCTAATGAGAATAACTAGTTTTAGAAACTGCTACTGGTATTCTAAAACTGTTATCGTTTCGTTTCGCAAATAACCTGCTACTGCCCACTACTAGTAGTTAGCACTTCACGTAGAGTACGTATTTCCTATTTGTAAATATGCCAGTAGTAAATATCGTCATTTTTTATACTTAGAGCATTAAACGCAGCTGTAGTTTGAATAGTTTATTTCCTTAGTCTACCCATTAGTACGGCTACTCTCATACCATGTAAACCAGCAGAGCAATATGATTCCGTTATGAAATGAAATATTTCTTTATTGGCCATCATAAACATGGAATATGACCAAAATAAAAGTTAATCTATAGACGGCCAACCAGGACCCTGCCTCAGCATAAGCTGACATAGTGAGAAATGAAAATAATTCTCTCACCATATCGGCGCTGGTATTCTGACAAGGCCTGTGCAAGGTTACTTTAGTGGTTCATAAAACATAGAAAAACCAAGTAAACACTAAAAACATATATTAATACTAGCTGTCCCAGCGAACTCCGTAGCGCCATAAAAAATAGGGGTTGGTAGAAGGGTGAAAATTTAGGGTTCTTTGTATGATGTATCACAAAAAAATTAAAAACAAAATCTAAAATTAAAAAAAATGTGGGGGGGGGGGTACCCTTAACATTTAGGGGGATGAAAAATAGATTACAGCCGACTCTCAGACCTACTGAATATGCATATAAAATTTCGCGAAAATCGGTCGAGCCGTTTCGGAGGAGTTTAACCACAAACACCGCGACACGAGAATTTTATATATTAGATAAAGAATTATTATAATTAGTCGTATACTGTAATTTATACATAAATTTGTTTAAGTATATAATGTAAATAAACTATGTACCCGAAGCTAACTATCTCATTTACACTGACATAAAGACTTATGTCAAAACTTACGTTGACTGCGCCCGAGTGCATGTTCTGAACGCAGCCTTGTACGGTTCCTATCATCACTAATCTGTGCGAATGGCTGACACCTGCCACGCATTGTCAATGACTGCCACGCATTACGCAACGTAGAAAAGTAAATAATCAGTCAACGCCACATTGATTTGGTTAGATTGGGTTCTCATGCCACGTATTAAATAACAAAAGATGAGGTCTTGCCTACGCAAAGAAATAAACATTGCTGTCAATAAAATTGTGTGTGTCAGGTCCGACGCACGACTGGAGTTAACTCCTTGAGTTCGATAGTCTAACCAGACGCAAAACGAGATTGTTTAACTTAAAAAAGATTGATACTGTATGAAAGGGTAAATTAACAAATTAAAGAAAATAATATACATATATAAATATATATTTATTCATTTCATATACATTTATTATAACTAATCGACGAAATATTTTACATTAAACTTTTTACAATAGTCAATTTCAGATGTGCATAAATATATCATTAGGAATGTTGATAAATTATGTAATTATTATTATCAGACTATTATCATTTTTTTAAATATTAATTAAATCAACATTCTCTGCATTATTAATTACAGTGACAAGTGGTTTATGGTAACTAAAATAAGACACATGGACGTTCGTAGATACGTGGTTCACGAATCTTGAAAATACCGCATCAATGGTTGTACCATACCTCGTTGTCCCCATTGCTCTATCAGAAACAATATCTAAATTCAGTTCAGATTTAAAAAAAAATATTAATGTCAATCCGTCATGTCCGGATCCGGCTGTCTTTGTTTGTCAAAGTTGCGCGACATAGGATGCGCACCAAAAACGTAACGAGGCACCAAAAACGTTCATCGATAGATTTTACTCCTCACATTTTTCTCATGCCGGGCCCCTTATATAAGCAAATCGATTCTTAAGGAGTAAACTACAAAAAATAAATAAATCAGAAACATTCCGATAGCTTCTGGACGATTTGGACGCGGTCGTTAATTGAATTTTTTTTATGCTAACCTAGACATTCAGCCCTAGACCATTGGTCGTAGAGGGCTCAGATGTGGTGGGAGTACTTCACAAGGTGCAAGGTTGCACCAGGAGCTCGGAGGAGCTCGATGGCGCAAGTGGTTATCGCGTTCGGCTGCGATCGTTGATGTTAAGCAACTTTCGCAGTGGTCGGTCATTGGATGGGTAACCAAACATTTACTATCTCGAGCCCCTCCGTGCTTCGGAAGCCGTTGGTCCCGGCTGCATTTGCAGTCGTTAGCATAGCACCCACCAATCCGCACTGGGCCCGCGTGGTGGGTTATGGCCCAATCTCCCTATTCTATCCATAGGGAAGGCCTGTGCCCCAGCAGTGGGGACATTAATAGGCTGATGATGATGATGATGATGAAGGTTACCCCCTTACGTAAATCTATTTAATTTAATTCCAGAAAATCTCTTCTTGGACTGTCCTTCTATTATCCTTACCCAGATACTCATGAAAGATTTTGTCGTGTCTGATTATGACATTTTTTTTTACATGAGGCTTAAAATCTGTCTGATAACATGGAAAAAATAATCTGATTATTTAAAAGACTTGACACACAGGCTTAGTCGATAAAACGCTTTATTCTCAAGTAACATCAATTAAAATAAATTAAAATGCCTACGTCTTTTGTTATATTTATTTCTCTATATGCTGTTTTAAATGTTTTATTGAGGAGATCGATGGCGCCAGTGGTTAGCGCGTTCGGCTGCGGTCGTTGAAGTTGCGCAACTTTCGCAGTTTTCGGTCATTGGATGGGTGACCAAAAAATTACTGTCTCGAGCTCCTCCGTGCTTCGGAAGGTACGTTAAGCCGTTGGTCCCGGCTGCATCTGTAGTCGTTAGCACCCGCCAATCCGCACTGGGCCCGCGTGGTGGGTCATGGCCTTCCCTTATCCATCCATAGGGAAGGCCTGTGCCCCAGCAGTGGGGACATTAATAGGCTGACGATGATGATGATGATGCTGTTTTAAAACGACGGCAGTATAAAGTGGAAAAACGCAAATAAAACATGCATTCTACACCACGAGTTTAAGGAAAAAATGTCATACAAAATTTGCCTCAACACAGCTCAAGACCCCGTCTAACTTTTTCTAGCACTCACAACCATATAATACGTCCATAAATTTATAACACACACACACAGAGAGAGAGAGAAAAAAAAAACTGACAAAAAGCATAATCTGAAAATATTCTCACGTGATTTTGTAGTGTTCGAGGGGTCATCGTGAGAAAAACCACTGGAGCACGATGATATAACTCGCGGTCGCTCAAGCGAGCCGACCACTCGGCTAAGACAAAGAGGGTGTCGTTCTTGGTCAAGGTTTAAGGGGTTTTAGGTGTGTAGGTGTAAGTTTTCGGGGCGGAATTTTGATGGCCCGCGACGCTGAGGACAGGGGGGGGGGGGGGCGGTGTTTATTACGCTTTTTTGCAAGTTGGCTTGGTGCGAAAGTGATAGAAAGGAAAGTGGTAACGCGAAGCATAAAATAGACTTGTTTGTTTACACAAACTTTTTAGTTATTGGGTTACAAATGGAATAGTGTGAAAAGAAAATTTATGAAAATTTTACATAAGTACTAAATGAGTACTGAACTTTAAAGGAAATTTTACTAGAAAATATCCATGGAGGCCAGGCAGCATCCTACGCTATCCGGGCTAATGCACTGACCATAATGCTACCGCGATTACATTGACATTACTGAGATAATAGACCAAAAAAACGACACTTCTGTGGAGGGGGGGGGGGGGGAAGGGTTAAACAGACTCATATGCCTTAAGTTACATTTACACGATTATATAAAAAAGGTTAGCTTTATTTCTTTCTATAAAGAGTAATTTTACTAGAAAATATCCACGGGGACCATAATGCTACCGCGGCCCTGACGGGCGTGTCGAATTTTCTCTAGTGTTTCTAAGGCTGTAAGGCAGTGCATCTCTTCGCATTGTAGGTAGCGCACAATGTTTTCCTTTAGATTTAAACATCTAGCAGTTAAATTAAAATATATTAATAATTGCTTTTTCTTATTTCAAATTATTAATACTTGTATAGGTTTTCATAAACAGTCATAGACATGGGGGGTTAGCAGCACGTTAAGCCGTTGGTCCCGGCTGCATCTGCAGTCGTTACCACCGACCAGTCGGCACTGGGCTCGCGTGTTGGGTAATGGCCCAATCTCCCTATTCCATCCATAAAGTAGGTATTATGGGAATTCTGGGAATAAAGATGGTTTCTCCTGCACCGCAACCTATTAAAATTTGAGCCTCGATTACATTTTGTTGCAACTGGGTTACTTTAAGCCGAGTTCCATTGCAAATTTGTGGTGGTCTTAAATTTCGGAGCAGAATAATCGGAATGCCAATTTTTAAACAAATTTCATGAGAAGGAAGTACGGGCATATTTAAAGAATTTAAAAATTCTATCGGGTAATTAGTGGCTTCTTGTTCATCGGCCATTCTATTTATTGAACTATAAACTTTGCTTTCCCCCTGGATATTCGACAGTATTTTATTATTAATCTCAGATGCCTGGTCATTGCGAGGAGTTAAAATGGACCTTTCGCATAGCCAAGAATTGTTCTTATTTAATATATTTGTTACGTCACCGTAAACTGACGATGTAAGATGTTGTTGGGATTGCACTATACAACATAACTCAGGCGTCAGAATAAGTTTTCCTTGGTGTAGCAGTGGATAGGTATCTTTGGTGAAGGTATTTTCTTTAATAATATATCAGAAAATTCACGATCATCCGGGTTATCTACAGTTCTCACTCGCATGTTTATAGTCAAATGCACCGATTGTATATCACGCCACAAATAAGAGCTTTTCAGGCAAGCCCTAACCTCAGCAGCTCGGGTTCCCCGTGGTATTACCGTTAAGGTTTGTCGGAAATCACCACAAAATAAAACTGTGATACCGCCCATGGGTCGATCATTTTGTCTTATATCTCTTAAAGTTCTGTCTACCGCTTCTACTCCTTTTCGATGGGCCATCGTACATTCATCCTATATGATTAAATTACACTTTGAACGAATATTTAAACACTACCAAAACCACTAATATGTGGTCCTAACTTTAGCTACCTTACACATAAAATCTAAGTGACTATTTGAACTAAAATATTCTTATAGAATTATAACCAGAAATATATACAACTCACAACAAAAAAGAAATGAAAATAAAGCTGAAACGCCTGTGCAATACTATCTACCTATACCTCCTTCACTTAAAAATAAATACTTATAACTACTTTAATTAATAAAAGTACCTACGCTTAATAATTTTTAATTTGAACGAATATTTAAACACTACCAAAACAACAAATACCTGTTTTACAAAATAACAACAAAAGAAATTCAAATAAACTATTTAAAGACTAAAAGTCGCGCTGATAAGCACGGTTTCGGTCTCCCAAGCGGGGGAGCAGATGAGAAATCCTCATGGATACCCAAAGCCGGCTGCAAGGTTATGTCAGACTCGTACTGACTAAAAAATACCCGTAGGGGCTGTCTCTGGCCGGTAAGGCCTCTAAGGCTTCATCGGAAGCGATCGTCCCCCAGGGGGGGAGCGACGCAGAAAACAGATTTAGACAGCTCGCTCTCGGACCTTTGATACCCTACCGCTGCCGCGACCCGTGTCGAGCGCGGCAACCGTTACACAAAAATAATCCTTATAGCATGATTCAGTATTCATGTGCGACGGCGCGATGGCTTATTTCATGTATAAGTTTGGTGTTTCTATACCGAGTATTATAAACGTAAGAGTAAACAAATATGATCAGAATGCTCCGAACTGCTAAGCTATCGGGAGTTACACGTGTTATTGTGAGTCAACCATAAAAGATAGACATATGCTGTTGCGGGATATTTTTTAGACAATTTTATGTAGAATATTTCCGTCATACATGATTTCTATGTAACTTTAATCATTTAGGCTGCACACGCGACGGAAGCTTAAAAAATGGAGTAACTTCTCCCGTTTTCCCAACATTTCCCTTCACTACTCTGCTCCTACTGATTGTAACGTGATAAAAAGTATACTATAACCTGCCCAGGAGTATGAAGAATAATTGTACCAAGTTTCGTTAAAATCCGTCGAGTAGTTTTTGTTTCTATAAGGAACAAACACACAGACAGACAGACAGACAGACAAAAAATTTACTGATTGCATTTTTGGCATCAGTATCGATCACTAATCACCCCCTGATAGTTATTTTAAAAATATATTTCATGTACAGAATTGACATCTCTACAGATTTATTATAAGTATAGATGAGACTTCTTTTTCTACGTTTTGGCAGTTATAGACCCTCACACTAGTGTCATCATCTTTCGGTGTCGGGCTCGCATGTTGGGTAATGGCCCAATCTCCCTTTTCATCCGTAGGGAAGGCCTGTGCCCCAGCAGTGGGGACATTAATAGGCTGATAATAGTGATGATATTAATCTTGATTCAAAATCAAATCTTATATCGAATATACACAATATTTACATAAAAAGAAATAACAAAGTACTTCTAAAAATATAACTAAATATTTATAGTATACTTACTGCTCAACTGTGTCGGAATAACATAACTCGCGAAAATGCAAAACTGGAAAACAATCTCCCGGAGACGGAAGTTTGACTTATTCCCCCTTACCCGACTTTTCGACAGATTTGCGCTTTTGAATTCATAATTACGTTTTTCGGCATGACCATTTTTATTTTTTATATAGATAGGTCCGACAAATGATTCTACTCCACCTGATGTTAAGTGAAGGTGAAGCCCAGACGCGAAGATAGCTGATACAGCAGTTCTACCTGCCACACCAGCCATCCTCACCCTGCCGGCCTGCATGTTGCTTCTTCACGCCTTTCCGTATAATCTATATATATAAAACTCAAAGGTGACTGACTGACATAGTGATCTATCAACGCACAGCCCAAACCACTGGACGGATCGGGCTGAAATTTGGCATGCAAGTAGATGTTATGACGTAGGCATCCGCTAAGAAAGGATTTTGATCAATTCTACCCCCAAGGGGATAAAATAGGGAAAGTTTGTATGAAACTTTGTCAATTTTAAACCGATCGCTGAGACTTTGCATGCAGCTATAAGAAGAATCATAGATGAATGTCATTGTGTAGAATACAAGCCTAAGAACAAAATCTGTAGTCTACTCTTCAGCTCTACACCGAAGCGAAGCGAGGGCGGGCCGCTAGTTAATAATATAATTCCGAAAGTACGTAGGTATCCGTTTCAAAAAGGATTGTTTCTGTGTCTCTATAGAGAGAATTTCCTGACTTTTAATTTATGCTTCGTAAATGAGTTTTAGAATATTAGTTTTTTAAAGGTTTTACAATGTTCATATAAATGGGATAAAGAATGTCGTGTGTCTCAATCCCGGTCATAAACTATATGCCATCGAAAACCATTCAGAAGTCTTTATGGTGATTGAGTAAAAAACATATAAACACACGAACATACAAACTTTCACACGTATAATATTATAGTAGGAATACTGGAAAGAATAAGATGTCACTGGAATGATGATCAAGGTAACAGAAAAGTTATTTTTCATGCTTTTATAAGTGAAAACAAAAAACAACAGATGAAAAAACTTAGTAAATTGAGGTTCTTTAAATATTATACATCTATTTTTTAAAACCTAATATGTATCACCTGTTATTGTTTAACAAACTGTGTTTCATAAATACATAAAGGTTATACCAAAAACAATAAGATTCAATATAATTATGTAAGTATTTAAGATTATAAATGAATATATAATCTAAATGAATGTAACCATAAAGCGTTCATAGTACATTTTCAAATCTTATTTAAAGAACAATCACAAAAACTCACGCCTCGTGCTTCCCTCGAAGCGAAAACAAATTATTAGCTATCAGGATTCATGAATTTTAGAGAATCGCCGTAATTTAGCTAATAGCCGTTACGGAAAGTTCGTAACATTTCCACAACAAATCAAGCCACATTTTAACGTGAACAAAGCCTGTGTCGAATGTCGGAGATATTTAGAAACACCGAGTGAGAAATGAAAAATTAAACACGGATTCCCTTCATTTTATAAATAAATAAATAAATAATAATAAATAAATATTTCCAACACTCACACCAATTAGCCTAGCCCCAAAGTAAGCACTATAAAGCTTGTGTTATGGGATACTAGGGTAACGGACATAATACATAAACTTTACATATATAAGTATATTTATATAGAAATACATATTAAACATCCATGACTGGAGTACAAATGCTCGTGTTCATCACACAAACATCTGCCCCCACCGGGATTCGAACCCGGGACCTCTCGAGTCGGCGACGCCATGAAACCCGGCGTACAAACCACTCGGCTACGGAGGTCGTTCCGAATGCGAGATCCCAAACTATGCCACCGAGGTTAGTTAGAAACTTCCGGGCGTTGGAAATTAATAATTTTCATAGCGGATTCTGTCCGGTGCCTAAGAGGCCCCTCCCTCTTGAAGTTTTTTTAAAAGCGAAGCGCGGAAATCGCCCGTTTTCAAGTTATGCAAGTTTGCCTTGAGGCGTCATAACTTTTAGCCATGTACCGCCACTTACTTGATGGTTGGTATCTTGAGTTGGATTGTTAGCGAAGATGGAAATGATTCCAACTTTTTATCTTATAAAATAAATGTTTTGGGGTAGAATTTAGTTTTCTTGTGAAACATTTGTGCTCATAGACGTTGAACGAGCACTGAAGATTGGTTACAACAGTATCATGAGGAGCCCGATCGCGCAAGCGGTTAGCGCGTTCGGCTACGATCGTTGAAGTTAGGCAACTTTCGCAGTGGTCGGTCATTGGATGGGTGACCAAAAATTTACTACCTCGAGCTCCTCCGTGCTTCGGAAGGCACGTTAAGCCGTTGATCACGGCTGCATCTGCAGTCGTTAGCACACACCAATCCGCACTGGGCCCGCGTGGTGGGTCATGGCCCAATCTCCCTATTCCATCCATAGGGAAGGCCTGTGCCCTGATGATGATGATGAGTATCAATTATGTTATCTAGCTTAATAGTTCTGGTTTCGATTCTTGCAAGCCTTTAAGTATAGTCAAATTATGGTCTTTAATTTCTTACATCACATTTAAGATTACCAAGAATTTTGTACCAAAAACTGTACATAGGAAGCAGAAAGCATAAATAATAAATAAATATAAATAAATAATAAATAAATATTTCCAACACTCACACCAATTAGCCTAGCCCCAAAGTAAGCACTATAAGGCTTGTGTTATGGGATACTAGGGTAACGGATAGAATACATATACTTTACATATATAAGTATATTTATATAGAAATACATATTAAACATCCATGACTGGAGTACAAATGCTCGTGTTCATCACACAAACATCTACCCCCACCGGGATTCGAACCCGGGACCTCTCGAGGCGGCGACACCATGAAACCCGGCGTACAAACCACTCGACCACGGAGGTCGTCATAATAATAATAATAATAATAATAACCGCTTTGTGGGATGTGGATTCGACGACCATTGTCCCTATAGTCGTTAGTGTGAACGGTCTCATAGCGAAGAGTCACGACCAATATCTAAAGAGCCTCTCGCTAGATGGTTGGGTCAAGGAGCTGATGCAAAAGGCAGTACTCCTGGACACGGCGCGCATCGTCAGACGGTTTCTCTCTCTGCGGCCCTAACCACCGGTATCTAGGACCTAGTCCCGCTGCTGGTGGCCTTCTAGGTTATTATTATACTCTTTATTGCATCATACAGTTTAAAAAATATAGTCAAATACATAGTAAGCAAAGGTGGGCTTATCTCTAAAAGAGATCTCTTCCAGCCAACCTAGATGGTGTCGGAGATTCAAAACTTAGCGGGAAACAGAAAGTGCAATAAAAATTAAATTAAAAATACTGTTATAGGAAATAGACTTAATAAATAATAGTTGCATATATATATATATATATATATATATACACTATACACATTATACAATACATATACCTACATAAATAAACTTGCATAAATATACATAGATAAATACAATACCTATCTAAATATACATAACATACATATAAGATTGATAAATAAATAATAATAAGAAACAAGATACTTCGTGAGAATGATTCATTAAGTTTGAGATTTCTGTTTGAGAAAATGATCTTTGACTTTAGACTTAAACGAGACTTAGGTTAGGTTTTTTATATGATATTTATTTTTGTATTTACGTTTTTGTACAACTTTTATAACTATTTTATAAAAAAAACCTAACTGTTAAATTAAATTAAATAAATGAGATAATAATAGTAATTTATTCTTTTTTTTTACATGTTAACAGATATTTAAATAATATTTCATTAAAAATAAGACAATAGGGAATGGCTCAGCCAATGTTGGTCAAGCCTAGACCAGAACCTACGCTGTTTTTCAGCCATCCCTTAAATGAAAAGTTAATGAAATTTATAGAATGCATCAGGTAACTATCACCGGCACCTACAGGAAAAGCATTTTGACGTGACAACGTCTTAAATTAGGTTGCGGCTGGGAGTCACTTATGAAAAAGTGTAACGCTCGGTAACGTTACGATGAGTCTCTCGTGTTAAGTTTAAGTTTACATGTACAATGTTTTAGTAAACAAAATATATTTCTATAGTTAAAATTTGTGCAATTCTTATTTTCATTCAATTCCTTGTTCCTATTGTGCAATTTAATTATATTCATATCAATAAATATTCTACCGAGAAAAAGACGTTGTCACGTAAAATCTTCGCCCGTAAAACCGACTTTACAGGCAACCATTTTTTTTTATCATACTTAATTGACTCGAACAGGATGGACTCTATCAATATAGAATCATGAGGCGTCAGTATCATGTCATGTTATGTTACCTGTTTCAACATCTAGCAATTCAAGTTGAAAGTGTTATCTCTTGCCACCCCAAGGGTAACAGTCATCATCATCATCCTATTAATGTCCCCACTGCTGGGGCACAGGCAGATTGGGCCATGACCCACCACGCGGTCCCAGTGCGGATTGGTGGGTGCTTACGACTGCAGATGCAGCCGGGACCAACGGCTTAACGTGCCTTCCGAAGCACGGAGGAACTCGAAATAGTAAACTTTTGGTCACCCATCCAATGACCGACCACTGCGAAAGTTGCTTAACTTCAACAATCGCAGCCGAATGCGCTAAGGGTAACAGTATACGTCTTTTATTAATCCGCAAAACCGCATAAAATTCCCGTGGCTATATCTGGCAGTAGCATATTCACATGGGACAGGGTCTTTCATTAGATTCTGGAACAATTCCAATGGAACTAACTGCAACTTTTTATTTGTATTCTGCTGTACGTTACTCTCCTATGAATCAAATAATTTCTAAATGAAATAACTGAAAAGTTATTGCTGCCAAATGCAGCGTTTTCAGTCTCACACTGTGATGAAATTTTACTAAAACTGTGCTAATTTTGTAATTATCATGTGAACAACTGAAATTTCTTATCAGCTTTATCATTTTATTTTTATTCTTCGTAATTTTAATATGGTAATCTCCTTCATATGGTAAAGTGATACAATACCTTGGGAGTAAATACACTTAAGTAATTTCACTTAACTAATTTGGTTGAAAATTATTTAATCAACATTTCTAAATTAAAAAAAAAACCAATATCTAAATTCAGTTCAAATTTTAAAAATTTTATTAATGTCAATCCGTCATCTTTGTTTGTCAAAGTTGCGCGACATAGGATAGCACCAAAAACGTAACGAGGTCATTCATCGATAGATTTTACTCCTCACATTTTTCTCATACCGGGCCCCTTATATATGCAAATCGATTCTTAAGGAGTAAACTCCAATAGTATCTAAATCTTTTTATTAACTAATATTATTAAAGTAATAAAGGTTGAAATTAATGCATGAATTCAGGTTTTGATGTCATCTTTCAATTGACGGCACCGTATGAAATAAAACGGGAAGAAAAATATAACCCTCACTGAGATTCTAGTCGGTTATATCGGCACTGAGAAGCAGTCATCATCATCATCATCAGCCTATTAATGTCCCCACTGCTGGGGCACAGGCCTTCCCTATGAATGGAATAGGGAGATTGGGCCATGACCCACCACGCGGGCCCAGTGGGGATTGGTCGGTGCTAACGACTACAGATGCAGCCAGGACCAACGGTTTAACGTCCGAAGCACGGAGGAGCTCGAGATAATAAGTTTTGGTCACCCATCTAATGACCGACCACTGCGAAAGGAGCTAAATTTTAACGATCGCAGCCGAACGCGCTAACCACTTGCGCCATCTTGGGGGCTCTTCTTCTTGGGGGGGGGGGGGGAAGCCGATTGCCGATTCTCAATACAATTACGAACCGATGACATAGCGTTTGACTTTTGTAAGAGCTTGTAACAGCGTAGATTGAATAAACGATTTTGACGACCTCCGTGGCCGAGTGGTTTGTACGCCGAGTTTCATGATGTCGCCGACTCGATGACTCTCGACTCAGATGTTTGTGTGATGAATACGAGCATTTGGACTCCAGGATGGATGTTTAATATATATTTCTATATGTACTGTATATGTATTCTATCCGTTACCCCAGTATCCCCTAACACAAGCCTTACAGTGCTTATTTCGGGGCTAGGCTAATTGGTGTGAATGTTGGAAATATTTATTTAATTTTAAATTATCAGTATCTTGACTGCTCCTATTGGTTTACCAGCATTTTATTTCACCTTATCAAATATTTTCTCTGTCATTTGTTACAGGACAAGCGGCAGGATGTCTGAAAACGTACTGTCCTTCAAAGCAGACGCTTCCGACAACAAGGCCCGGTATACCTGCGAGGCTAAGAATATCATGATCAGCAACACACTGAAGGCGGAGATCGATCTCACCGTGCTTTGTAAGTCGTCATCATCATAGTATGTACTCTAGTGTTTAAGGACTATGTGAAGTTGACAGGATAGGTTTGTCGATAGTATAATAGATGGCGAAAAATTCTTATACTAATGATGTTTTTTAGATAGGTCCAACAAATATCTCCACCCCACCTGATGTTAAGTGACGGTGAACTCCAGTATTTCAAATTTATGTGGAGAATAACTCTTCAGAACGCTCGCCGTGGTACAGACGATAGAACGCGCTTAGTGACGCCACGTCACGGCGTAGTTGAAGAGGCTCGAGGTGTTTAGTCACCTCCTCATCGCCTATTATGCGGATCGCACGCCGCTGTAACCTATCCAAAGCATCGAACAAGTACTTGGCGGAACCATCCCAATATATATGTCCCAATCAATACTATAGAGTTACTTCATGAAATATCGGAGACTTACAAAAGAGAAGGTAAATGGTAGCAATACCGCTTAAAACTATAATGTAAACTTTCCTGGTTAAAGTTTAAAACAAGACATCAGTACTATCCATAATATTTTTGATCCACTTCTAAAATCTAACGATAGTGAAACACTATCCTTGCTTAAAAGCAAATTCGATAGTATTATTTGTAACCAATATCGGTAATCTCTTTCCGCCTTATTCCAAAACGCGGAATAAAGTTAGTCTTGGTTTAAACCCAATGTTGTCTCTATCTTCTTTTTAGCAAACAAAAGTGACAGCATCAGTTTTAGTCGTGGTTTAACTTTAGTTTACGTTTTGTAATAAGGCGGCTTGAGAATATTGAATCCCAAGTTTTTATTACAGACCACTTGCGCCATCGAGCTCCTTAAAAAAAAATGAATTGGTCCCATTGATTTCTGTATGATACTCCAACCATTCCGAAACAAATGTTCAAGTAAGAATGTCATGATATTTATATTCGTTGTTCTTGCAAATAGCTATTAAATTGCCAACCTTTTCCCAATGAATAAAGAGCATACTTGTACACATATTTTGCTTCAACGAAATGAGGGGCGCTTTTTGGTTAACCTACATTCTCAAGCCGGTCGTGGCTCCATTCACAAGATAAAGATGATGTCGCATTGTATACCGCAACTTCTTTGTCTATATTTCTATTAAATCTCCTATAATCTTCTGTCAAAAAGTCCCTTTATTTAATGCCCAAATCTATGAGTCTATATATGACCAATCTATATATCTATCTAGCACCAATTACTGGATTTTTATATAATTTAAATTAACGGAGAAACTTACTACCTTGTTTCTCTCATGAAACTACAATTTAAAATCCATTATTTTACCTTTCTTCGATACTTCCGGTCCGATTCCAGATGCACACAAACGATCAGAAAACTTTCTGAATTCTATTTCTTTGCTTCATTACTATTTCTCGTTCATTCCAATTCAGACCGGGGAAGCCACTTCTAAACCATTTTATCGTTTCTATGCCTAGTTATTTATAATGCTATTTGGATAACATAACTATTTAGATACTTTATACCTGAATAGAAATTAAGTGTTGCTTAAGAAAAGAATGGAATATAGAAGTTCTTAAATTAGATTAGAGAAAAGTTGTAACAGCCCAGAATAAATAATTTGCTCGAGACAAATTATTTATTCTGGGCTCTTACAACAGGAACACTTATAAAGAATAAAACAGCAAACAGAAACGCAATCGGCATACGCCCGATAGAACGACTTAATCCTTAAAAACCCACAAAACGGGCCGACATCCAATAAATATTTTCCTATTACAATTTGTGCGTTCCCTCCCGTTAATACTTAATAAATCCCGCGATTTCCATTTTATAAACTCCGAATGTCTTCGGAAAGTTGCGGAGAAGGGATTTCGGGACTGGAGACTCGAATAATTTCTGCGAACTCGGAGGTCTCCCTCTTCACGGGTATCCCATATCCTTTGATATACTAACCCTATCAAAGCGGATAGTCGAAAAGCACGGGAAATAAAATCACTATGGTCCAATCGTTCGGAATTCGGCGAATTAGAGATCCTATGATAAATAGGATTAAATTCAGCTGCTTCATATTTCCAGGTAGAAAATTAGAGGTAAAATTATTATCTTTGCATCTTGAGCACATAAATTTGATAAATAATATCATGATCTTTTTTATGATAATAGTAACTAGAAGCGTGTTACATAAATAGTTACGTAATTTGGTAAAGTGAACTAGTGGGACTATGTGTGTAAATCTCCAACTTATTTGTAATGAAGCTGCAAAAAGTGGAATTGCAAATGGAATTATAATTACTATAACTCATTTCACTTCAACTTTTTGGAATTATTACAGATTAGTTAGATAATATAAAATCATCAATAAATATATATTTTTATGAAAGGATTTATTTCAATGTTCGAAGAAAGACAATGATTAAAGGGGTTGTTACATCGTTTTTAAAGCATCCAAATTTTTAAGACCTGATTTATCGCTTTGATAAGTTTTTAAGTTCATATTTAAATGACTTTATTTGAAAAATCGTCTTCATTTCTTACTGCTATGTCTATATCTAACTTATAAAATGTTATTTCTTTATTGTCTTCAAATTATCCTGATCTGATTTTCCCGCATCAATAGGCAAGTTTATCCAGTATTCTTGATGTATCAAATCAACATAATTTCCTCTAACTGTGTCTACGGTATGGTACTTTATATAATACTAGTGGCCCGCCCTCGCTTCGTTTCCGGGTAGAATTAATCAAAATCCTTCCTTAGCGGATGCCTACGTCATAACATCTACCTGCATGCCAAATTTCAGCCCGATCCGTCCAGTGCTTTGGGCTGTGCGTTGATAGATCACTATGTCAGTCAGTCACCTTTGAGTTTTATATATATAGATGTTGGTCTTGGTAATTGTTGCTGCACAAAAAAAAACAAAAGTAAATACAATTCAACATGATCATTATGGCAACACCGCTATCGCTCTATAATTCCGCCAACAATTGTGCCCAGTCTCAACACGCTCATTGTTTATTTACAAAGAGTAGGTAACTCGTCGATGTCCCACCGGAGTTCCCGCCAACTGGACCGTTACTAGAAACTCTCTTTTCGCAGTTAAGCTCCTTCGTGCTTCAGTTGTCAAAGTGTGCGTTTTGTACTCCGTCGGGGCTACGCGCATATATTAAATGATAGCAGTTGGTAGTTTGACAGTCCTTTATTTAATGCGATGGGAGTGAAAGCAAAAGTGGAATGCGCCAGATGATAACTTTCCTTAGCATTATATATTAACGAAAGGGATCCGGTGAATGTTGTGAGCGGTAGACTCGCAATCACATGGTACTAGTGGAAACAAGACAGCGGAAAAACAGATAGCACTCGCTTGGTTTATCGAACTTCTCATAATTTATATTACCCAATTAGAAATCATCTCCTTTCTGAACTTCTTGTAAGTAGTCAACTAAACTAATTGTTCTATACGACTGAGTTTGGTGCTTGTCATAAACAAGCATCGAACTCAGTCCATTGGAGTGTGAACGCTTTGAACAATTTCATAGACAAACGACGGAACTGCCTTTAAATTGGTTATGCGCTCAAAGTGAAACCACAGACAATAATGGACAGTGTTTTTCTTGGTAGGTGAAGGAAATGCATTTCTAATTTCGTTCCTGTTATATTGAATCGAATTTGATCATGCTTTTATATACATACTTTATAGCATTTTTTACCTATCAAAGGGTCTACTGAATGGTAATAAATCATTATTTGCTCCTTTTTTTAATTAATATAATGAACTCCTTTGAAAATGCCAACATAATTTACTTTTTTTTTTCGAATCGTCAACTTAATGTTGCCTTTGCTGTGGTGGCATTTTTTAACATAAATAAGTCCGACAAATGACTCCTCCCTACCTGGTGATAGGCAACGGTGGAGTCCAGACGCGAAGATAGCTAGATACAGCAGTTCTACCTGCCACACCAGCCATCCTCACCTTACCGGCCTGTATGTCGCATCTTCACGCCTCTTTTAAAGGACCTCAGGTTGTAGGAACGACAGAACACGTTAGCGGGCAAAGCATTCCATTTGCGGATAGTGCGACAAAGAAAGTCACCAAATTTCTTTGTTCACTTAAAAAGCCTAAGAAACAAATATTCTTTGTTCACGTTGGCATTGTGGCCACAGTAAGTCCACAGTATTTTCCTGATAATCAAATTTTAATATCGATTGGCATCACTGAAGAGTAAGTTATTATATTCTCTTGAAATTTAAAGCTCTGATATTTTGTTTTCAGAACCATTATCGCCTACCTTAGCTACGAATTCGCCTGAGTCACTTTCCGAGCTAAAATTACTAGGTACTACAAAACAAACATTTTATTTTATGAAATTTATTACTGTCGCACATTTTTCAGCTTTAAGTGTTACTCGTTCTATATTTGTTCCAAGTATTATTTCTCGTTCCATACTTGGCAACACTGAAATATTACCTACACAAAGTGCGCTATTAAAAAGAATTTTGATAATTGGAAAACCGCAATTTTGCTCTGCAAACAAATTCCGTTTTAACGACTCTGTTTGATTTAATAAGAGCAATTATTTGGGATGGACTTTCAATTTTACTATTGAATAGAGGTTCATAATAATCTATTAATTAATAATGGATTTCGTTGAAGCATCAGCTAGCATGTTCGGTCTTCGATCGTGAATGTTAAGCAACTTTCGCAATGGTCGGTCGTTGGATGGGTGAACAGAAATGTATTATCTAGGGCTCTATTTGACTACCTTCGTAGATGAGTGGTTTGTACGCCGGGTTTCAAGGTGTCGCCTACTCAACAGATCCAAAAAAAATATAAAAAAAGTCCCAAAAATAAAATGTTATGGGTTAAAATGTATCAGTACGTAAGTATTCTATCCGTTACACGAGTATCCCATAACTCAATCCATACTGCTTACTGTGGGGCTAGGCTAATTGGTGTGAGTGATGAAAATATTTATTTATTTACATTAAGTCGACACTTAGATTAAGTTCATATGAATATAGTAACGCGATGTATAAGCAAAGAAAAGGTTATTTGTTTCTGATGTATTAAATAAATATTACACTATTAAGTTACTTCCATAAAAAAAACTGGAGGAGCTCGATGGCGCAAGTGGTTAGCGCGTTCAGCTGCGATCGTTGAAGTTAAGCAACTTTCGCAGTGGTCGGTCATTGGATGGGTGACCAAAAATTTACTATCTCGAGCTCCTCCGTGCTTCGGAAGGCACGTTAAGCCGTTGGTCCCGGCTGCATCTGCAGTCGTTAGCACCCACCAATCCGGACTGGGCCCGCGTGGTGGGTCACGGCCCAATCTCCCTATTCCATTCATAGGGAAGGCCTGTGCCCCAGCAGTGGGGACATTAATAGGCTGATGATGATGATAAAAAAAAACAAACGTTCATGTCTCGATCGGAATTCAACAATTAAGTTTTGTATGATTTCTATAAATCTCTGTTATAACAACGGTTCTGTTTGAGACAAAGTCTAAAATAATATTTGTAGACTTCACTGCGCAAAATCTATAGGCACTTTATATAATATAAGTCCTTGAGACAATTAAATACTGAGGTTTCTAACCAGGGCCGGATTTTAAAACATACGACAGGGAGAATAAAAATTGCAATATTCAAAGTATGGCTGTCAAATAAAACTAGTTTTTACGGGTTAATGCACGAAACTTTATTTATTTATTGACTTTATTTATATATTAAACTAGTTTTATTTAATGAGTGATGTGCGTGAAAACCTAAGAAACAAATATGGCTGTCAGGTTATTTATATTAGCACACCCCCTCTTTTATGAGAATTCGTCTCTCCATCTTTGGTTGTCTGGAAGAAACGGCTATATAGCTTATTGCTATATAGCCACCAATCGTTCAGAATTTGAATTAGTGGCGGGTCGTTCTCAAAAATGTTGACGACGAAACGCAACCGTTTTCTCTTAAACGAAAACTAGTCCTCGTAACGGTTCTCGTTAGCAACTGGTTTTGGTTGCTGCTGGGTGACGCAACGATACGACACACGACGCGACGGTCGAACGAATGTAACGTAACGAAACTAAACTAAACAAAATCTTGTCAACGTTCGTTTCGATGAGTGAAAGTAATGCTAATTTGCAATAATAAATATTATATTATTTGTAAAATAAAATCTTAATTGTCATAGAACGAAACGGTCTCATATCATTGTGTTCTATTGTAGACTGTATTTACTTTACCATTAAGTACAAATTGGTGTGTAGACAATCCGAGGACTAGTTCTTTAACGAAGACTGTTTTAATCCGAAACGTATAAATAAAGTGTTATCTATGTATATATGGCTCTCGACGAATTCCTCATCTAAAATTAGATCTATCACACTAGTATTATAAAGGCGAAAGTTTGTGAGTGTGTGTTTGTTACTTCTCCACGTTTAAACGGCTGGAGCGATTTCAATAAAATTTGGTATGAAGTTAGCTGACACCGTGGATTAACATATAGGCTACGTTTTACTGCGGAAAATATCCCTAATAAACCGCGGGTAACACCACGGGACACAGCTAGTGTAAAAGAAATTCCAACCATACAATAAACAGTAGTTGTACTGGGCCTCTACATTTTTTTGTTTTGTAAATGCTTATCCAATCTCCAAACTTGACGTCTTTTGGTGATATATTTATTTTTTGATATAAAAAAGGGAAGGCATATAGGCATTTCATCAGGCATAGAATGAGTTATTGTATATATGAAAATCATTTCTTCAGTGATAATAATCAAGGAGGCATCAGTCAAGAACGTTTGCAAGGAAAAATCCTTATAATCTGGTCCTGTTCAAAACCATTGTTATTTCTCGCAAACTTCTCTATAAGTATATTAAGTTAGTTACCAAATGTTTCTGATTTCTATAGAACTTAAATGTTAAGTACTTTGCTGTTTAGCATAATATATAATATTATATATATCGCAAACATAACTTATTATTAATAGAGGTACTTACTTACAATAAGTTATGTTTGCGAAATAAATTTTCATGAATATGTTTTCTTTTATTATAGTTATTATAATGTAGTTTCTTTTTAGAAATTTTCATTTATTTTATAATGGGACTTTTGCGTTTTGTAGTGTGTTAACACTTGGTAAATTTGAATTTAGTTTTGAATCGACTATTCATACTCTTCCCATTGCTTCATTTAGTATACTTGTGATAAATTATAACTATGTCGTATTTCTTTTTTTCTTTTTGATGTGAACATTTTTTGGCGCACGTGAAACCGATTTCTGGTGTGGCGAAGCTCGCCCGTAAAATGCAATATATACCACTGAAATGAAATGAAATGTCATTTATTCAGTCTAGGCTGTTACAAGCACTTGTGAAGGTCAAGAAGCTACGCCATCGGTTCACAAAACTACGGCGGGAGACCTTGTACTGAGAAGAACCGGCAAGAGACTCAGGAAGGGCTGTTTTTTCTCCCTGTATTGTTATATACAGAGTCGTCAAGTTGAAAAATGACTTCAGAGATACGCCTGAAGTCACCTTCTATTATATAAATATATAGTGCTCAACTACTCCCCGATCAGACCCGTCAGGTTCGAGTGGTCTAGAGGCTCCAGACGGAGAGGAGACTCCCCCCGTGGGGAGACGCCATCCGCCTGGAATACCTCTAGAGGCACTCGCCAATTCTCGGCTTGAGGTCTCCTCAGGATCTCGCCTTCCCCAAACCCGGTGACATTGTAAAGGTTATCTGCGACCAACAGCATACACACTCAAAACAAATACCCGATCAGTACGGCGTCAGCGTCCTTCGAAACAGGATCTATGTCATTTTTTTACCGCACGCATCCCGAGCAATTCTCCTAGTGTATTTATCGTAAACCGGCTAGTGTTTCACATCTGCCAGGCGTCCCGTGACGGCTCACATTCATCATCATCATCAGCCTATTAATGTCCCCACTGCTGCAGCACAGGCCTTCCCTATGGTGTAATAGGGAGATTTGGTCATGACCCACCACGCGGGCCCAGTGCGGATAGGTGGGTGCTAACGACTGCAGATGCAGCCGGGACCAACGGCTTAACGTGCCTTCCGAAGCACGGAGGAGCTCCAGATAGTAATTTTTAGTCACCCATCCAATGACCGGCCACTGCGACAGTTGCTTAAGTTCAACGATCGCAGCCGAACGCGCTAACCACTTGCTCCGTGATGCTCACATTATTTATCTTAAAAGGGTGCCAAACATGCGTATATGCCTTTTGATCGTAAGCGACCACCATAGTCTATATATACTTGCGATAACAAAGCTATCACTGGTACGGTTGCCCACCCTTTTTTTTATTACGCAGGCAAAACCTCTATTTACAATCGTAGGCGCCCTTAAGGGGCACACCAACGAACGAGCCTCACACCTAGCCTCTCGCAAGTCTTACGGAAGCGAAACGGAGAAGCCGTTAAGCAGTCCGCGCGGCTTACGAGCGCTTACGGCATACTATCCGCGAAAAAACCCTGCGAATACCCTCTACGCTGTTAAGTGAAGAGATCCCCGTTAAGCGACTTCACCGCGTCTCCGCACCCTCAGTCAGCCCTAGCCGGGACTCCACGGCAAGAATCACCAAGGGTATTTCTGAAGTTCTTGAGTGGAGACCACGACTCGGTAAACGTAGTGTAGGACGCCCTGGGACAAGATGAGATGATGATATTCGTATGCTGGCTGGAGTGGGCTGGATGGGAGTAGCACAAAATCGGGAGCAGTGGCGTGCATTAGGGGAGACCTATGTCCAGCAGTGGACGAACATGGGTTGATGATGATGATTTCTGAAAATCCCGCAGACGTGCCCATTGCCTACTCTAGACATTAATATTGACCCTAACCGAAGCTCCTACCCCGTGGAGTCCTGAATCTTACTCACCGACAGAAACAAAACACCACCAGAAGGTAGTCTTATGTTACTGTGGTATTCTGTAAGGAGGAGGTTAGATTAGGTTTTTTTTTTAATCTTAGGTTATGAATTGAGGATCGATTAATATTTAATTTCAGTAAAGCAGTTTTCCTTTTTACGCAAGGTGGCCTAAATTTCCACCTGAGGCCGCCTTTGATACAGCCAGAGGTAGAAACGTGAGCCGGGGGATAGAGCAAGAAAGATTTAAGAAAAAGAAGGGAAAGAAGGCTTATCGAGTTTAGAAAAAGTATAAGAAACGGAAAGTTTTAATTTTTTTATTTTGCATGGGATGGTGATAAGCAGGCGGGCCCCGGTTCGACCAGTTAATGAGGAGGATGATCCACTCATCAACCGGCCGAGCCGGGGCGGTTAGATAAGGTTAGGTTAGGTTAGGTTAGCTTTCCCAATTCGAGCGGGAAATCCGCTATGGCTAGGGTTACTATTTAAAATTTTGAAAAGACATGACAAAAAGCCGGACATTTCGATAAAAGTCCGGAAATTTCGATAAAAGTCCGGAAATTTCAATAAAAGTCCGGACATTTTAGTCACTAAATGCAAACATCACCCACTTATTTGTTTCTTAGGTTTTCAAACGTCAATAAATAAATAAAGTGTCGTGCATTAACCCGTGAATAACTAGTTTTTTAATCACCCACTTAGTTACAGTGATATTATACTCGTGGTAGCAGACGCTCGCATCGCTAGAGGGGTCTCGTTGTTGATTTTTAAAGATAATTTATATTTTGTTTTAAATTAATGAGAGCTTAATAAAGATTAATTGACTTATTTGATATAACTTAGTAAGTATTATTACTCATATTCCATCTAATTAAAATATCCGGACAAATTCCGGACAATAGCCAAATTTCCGGACAAATCCGGACATGTCCGGAAATTTGGCTTTTGTCCGGTATTTTTCCGGACTTTTTAATTAGATGGAATATCGTTCCGCCTCCAATGCCGGACCGAGAAATTTAGAAAAACAAAAAATGCATACATTATTAAGTTTTCGCTTCAGACAGCAAAAACCGATGGAGCAATATCGCGAATTTCGCAAAATAATTACCTATATATTTATAGTAAAATATGACATTGAAATATGCAAATAATGTATTTTCATGAACAGACTAAACATCTCAATTATTTCTCTAAACCGTACGTTATAACGAGATTGGATATTGTATTCCTCATTTCCAGCATCCCCTTGAGGACATACAATCTACGCAAAGATATGTCACGATATGATTCCGCTGTGTGTATATGTTATATATGTTTGTATGTTAGATTTAACGAGACGTGGGTACTACAGTCGTTCAATAACCAACCCTTTGTTAATGCTACAAATTGTGTTACGTTATTATGTAAAATGAATTTGAATATCTACTTTTGTTAAATTATCATATTTTGTATCGTTTTACACGAACATTTAAATTTTTGTGTCTAAATAAAACCTTTACTAGAAAATATTGAATTTGGTCGGGAAATATAAATATTATAAAAATGCCACTGGGACCAACACGCACTGGACCCAATCCGCACTGGGCTCAATACACATCGGGCCTAGTGCGGATTGGTGGGTAGGATATTTTTTTTATGGAATAGGGAAATTAAGCCATGACTCCCAACGCGAGCCCGATGCGGATTGGTGGAAGACACATAATATATCTCGATCGGAGGAGCTCGATTGCGCAGGTGATTGGATGGGTGACCAAAAATTTCTATCTCGATTTCCTCCGTGCTTCGGAAGGCACGTTAAGCCGTTGGTCCCTGTTGCATCTGCAGTCGTTAGCACCCGCCAATCCGCACTGGGCCCGCGTGGTGGGTCATGGCCCAATCTCCCTATTCCATCCATAGGGAAGGCCTGTGCCTCAGCAGTGGGGACATTAAGAGGCTGATGATGATGATGATGATGACATTATATATTTTTAATTTCATTTCAACCATGTATTCCTTGACTACCGTGACTTAGGTACATTATATCATTACCAAGATTGCTGACATGTTTGTATGTGCTTTGATTTTGTGAGTCCCAGATGTTCAGCACTCCTGCAAGCGCCATGATCACGGAGTAACTGATCTGTTTATTTTATTACTTTCATCACCTCACAGTACTATAATCACCTCGTAATTCCTTCTATGTCATGTGAACCGTTGGGGAATGGAACATCCTTCCTGCGTGTCTATTCCCCGATACATCTAATATATAAAATTCTCCTGTCGCAGTGTTTGTGGTTAAACTCCTCCGAAACGGCTTTCCCGATTCTCATGAAATTTTGTGTGCATATTGGGTAGGTCTGAGAATCGGACAACATCTTTTTTTCATCCCCCTAAATGTTAAGGGTAATCCAACCCTAATTTTTTTTTTTTAATTTTAGATATTATTTTTAATTTTTTTATGATACATCATACAAAAATACATACAACTCTAAATTTTCGCCCTTCTACCACCAACCCCTATTTTTTTATGGCGGTACGAAGTTCGCTGGGACAGCTAGTATAATATAGGAACCTTTAAGGCTTGAGGGATCTTGAAGGCATTATTTGAGTCTGCCTGTTCCAGATAAGACCACATCGTTGCTTCCCACCAGATCCGATTGTGGTCAAACGCACTCAAATCTTTTCTGAACAAAACGAATACTAAAATATTCTTAGTATGATAATCAAATTTTCACACCACATCTTTTGTTCCAGTCGCCCCAGCTCACGTCACAATCTCCGGACCTTCGGAAGCCAGGGTCGGGGACCCGGTGCCCCTGAGCTGCAGCACGGCACCGTCCAATCCTGCTGCTGACATCAAATGGCTGGTGCTGGGCAAGCACCATAAGGAGGCCAGCAATAGGACTGTCATTTCACCTGAAGGTTAGTTCACCAGGACTGTGTGTTCCAACTGTCAAGTGAAATTGAGCCAGATAAGTACCTATGAAAGAGGAGCTAAGTGGTTAGCGCGTTCTGCTGCGATCGTTGAAGTTAAGCAACTTTCGCAGTGGTCGGTCATTGGATGGGTGACCAAAAATTTTATATCTCGAACTCTTACGTGCTTCGGAAGGCACATTAAGCCGTTGGTACCGTCATATGCAGTCGTTAGCACCTACCAATCCGCACAGGGCCCGCGTGGAGGGTAACGGCTTAGTCTCCTTATCCACCTATGGGGAAGGCCTGTGCCCCACCAGTGGGGACATTAATAAGCTGATGAAGAAGAAGTGTGAGAGAGCGATAGGGCACCCCATAGTTCGCCTTATGGGTTGTTTTTGTCTTGTCCAGAGACTTGGTATTTACTCATAGCATCATTAATATTTATTTACAACTAGCTTTTGCCCGCGAATTCGTCCGCGTTATCGTCGTTTTTCGTAAAAAAAGTAGCATATGTCCTTCCTCAGGGTTCCGTGGTTTTGATGTGACAGACAGATTAACTTTCGTATTTTAGTAGGGAAATATAATACTGTTAAAAATATCGCAATAAGGAACCGCAGAATATTATTATTATCACTGTGCCCCGAGACCATCAGCGTGTAACTCCTTGTATGTTATTATGTTAATGTATTGGTAATATTGTTAAGATCGCTTTCACACGAGTCTTAAGTACATATAGAATGAAAATACTTCAGCGCAAAGCTTCCGGGTAGACTACGTTGAAATTTGACCCGTCCGGAACGTGAACATAGAAAATTCTAGGACTGCTAACCCGGGAAAGACCGACATAACTGACCATGTGAAAAACAACTGACACCGAGATCTACTCCAACAACACGAAAGGTCTGCCCTTGAGCCTTATTTATTGTCATTGCATAACACACCGATACTGGGAATTGCGTTCTTTTAAATTGGAATGGAAAATTATTTGGTATTATGGGAATTCTGGGAATAAAGATGGTTTCTCCTGCACCGCAACCTATTAAAATTTGAGCCTCGATTACATTTTGTTGCAACTGGGTTACTTTAAGCCGAGTTCCATTGCAAATTTGTGGTGGTCTTAAATTTCGGAGCAGAATAATCGGAATGCCAATTTTTAAACAAATTTCATGAGAAGGAAGTACGGGCATATTTAAAGAATTTAAAAATTCTATCGGGTAATTAGTGGCTTCTGGTTCATCGGCCATTCTATTTATTGAACTATAAACTTTGCTTTCCCCCTGGATATTCGACAGTATTTTATTATTAATCTCAGATGCCTGGTCATTGCGAGGAGTTAAAATGGACCTTTCGCATAGCCAAGAATTGTGCTTATTTAATATATTTGTTACGTCACCGTAAACTGACGATGTTGTTGGGATTGCACTATACAACATAACTCAGGCGTCAGAATAAGTTTTCCTTGGTGTAGCAGTGGATAGGTATCTTTGGTGAAGGTATTTTCTTTAATAATATATCAGAAAATTCACGATCATCCGGGTTATCTACAGTTCTCACTCGCATGTTTATAGTCAAATGCTCCGATGTATATCACGCCACAAATAAGAGCTTTTCAGGCAAGCCCTAACCTCAGCAGCTCGGGTTCCCCGTGGTATTACCGTTAAGGTTTGTCGGAAATCACCACAAAATAAAACTGTGATACCGCCCATGGGTCGATCATTTTGTCTTATATCTCTTAAAGTTCTGTCTACCGCTTCTACTCCTTTTCGATGGGCCATCGTACATTCATCCTATATGATTAAATTACACATTGAACGAATATTTAAACACTACCAAAACAACTAATACGTGGTCCTAACTTTAGCTACCTTACACATAAAATCTAAGTGACTATTTGAACTAAAATATTCGTATAGAGTTATAACCAGAAATATATACAACTCACAACAAAAAAGAAATGAAAATAAAGCTGAAACGCCTGTGCAATACTATCTACCTATACCTCCTTCACTTAAAAATAAATACTTATAACTACTTTAATTAATAAAAGTACCTACGCTTAATAATTTTTAATTTGAACGAATATTTAAACACTACCAAAACAACTAATACCTGTTTTACAAAATAACAACAAAAGAAATTCAAATAAACTATTTAAAGACTAAAAGTCGCGCTGATAAGCACTGTTTCGGTCTCCCAGGCGGGGGAGCAGATGAGAAATCCTCATGGATACCCTACAGCCGGCTGCAAGGTTATGTCAGACTCGTACTGACTAAAAAACACCCGGAAGGCCTCTAAGGCTTCATCGGAAGCGATCGTCCCCCAGGGGGGGAGCGACGCAGAAAACAGATTTAGACAGCTCGCTCTCGGACCTTTGGTACCCTACCGCTGCCGCGACCCGTGTCGAGCGCGGCAACCGTTACACAAAAATAATCCTTATAGCATGATTCAGTATTCACGTGCGACGGCGCGATGGCTTATTTCATGTATAAGTTTGGTGTTTCTATACCGAGTATTATAAACGTAAGAGTAAACAAATATGATCAGAATGCTCCGAACTGCTAAGCTATCGGGAGTTACACGTGTTATTGTGAGTCAACCATAAAAGATAGACATATGCTGTTGCGGGATATTTTTTAGATAATTTTATGTAGAATATTTCCGTCATACATGATTTCTATGTAACTTTAATCATTAAGGCTGCACACACGACGGAAGCTTAAAAAATGGAGTAACTTCTCCCGTTTTCCCAACATTTCCCTTCACTACTCTGCTCCTACTGATTGTAGCGTGATGAAAAGTATACTATAACCTGCTCAGAAGTATGAAGAATAATTGTACCAAGTTTCGTTAAAATCCGTCGAGTAGTTTTTGTTTCTATAAGGAACATACACACAGACAGACAGACAGACAGACAAAAAATTTACTGATTGCATTTTTGGCATCAGTATCGATCACTAATCACCGACTGATAGTTATTTTAAAAATATATTTCATGTACAGAATTGACATCTCTACAGATTTATTATAAGTATAGATAAGTGGGTGCCCGTGACGTCATCTGCGTAATTTAATTGGTTGCCCATACTAATTTCCCTGTTTTTTCACCCCGTTAACGGGTGATTTATGAGATGAAAATGTCCTTCCCCCGGTACTCAAACTATGTCTATACCAAATTACATCTCAATCGGTTTATTTCTATAAGCGTGAAGAGGTAACAGACAGAGAGACACACTTTTTCATTATGTATGGATAGATAATATTAGTATGGATGAACACAGAGATTGCATATCATTAGAAAACACAAAACATTTGTCCACTTAAATAACTGCAATTCCTACGTACAAGTAGCGACATCTCTTATCGATTTCTTGCACTTTATAGTTCTCATCTATTCCCAAGCGCTGTTAATAAAAGCAACAATTGTTCCCAGGTGGCTGGATTACCACGTCGAACATCACCGTGATTGTGGAGCCCAACAGACGGTCCGTGGTCGTGGTCTGCCACGGAATCAACGCCCAGCTCACTGAAAACGTGGTCGCCACTCACACCATCAATGTGCTATGTAAGTAATTATCTCTTATCTATTAAACAAGTCCGTCCGTCCGTCTGTGGTGCTGTTTCAGCGGCCAAACCGAAGAGATAGATAAAGAGAATATTTAAGTTATAAGTTAAGAATAGTCTGATAAGACTACAAACCGGATTTGAGTAACGTAGCACTTCCGGTTTTCGAGAAATCAGGTTTTGGTGAACATTTGGTTCACTGGTTTGCTAGTACATTAATAAATGCCTCTCAATATAGATGGCACAAGTGGTTATCGACGTCTAGTGTGTAGATTCAATAAGCATTTACAAAGAGAAATATAGAGGCCTTGTGTAACCATTATTGTATGGGTAAATTTTTTTAGACATATCTAATTTTCAAAGATAAGATCGCCTAGAATTTTGCAATTTTTATACTTTAAATCTTATGAGACTACCGAGATATTGCAGCGCGTCGGGCATGTTTTTCGATGCTCGTATATCGGACTTTTATGCTGTTATGAGAAAGCGTATAGCCTGTTTTTGGTCAAGAATATGTCTTTCTGATAACAGTATAATTAAAACCATATGCAAAGTATATTTAAATACTAGATATCAGTGCACCAGAGCGAAAACCGCAAATGACGTAGGTAATCTTTAACTACCTGTTATAATTGTTTTATTTTTCTTTTATGATTTTATTTATTTTTACTCTGTTTACACTTTATATATATATATATATATATATATATATATTTTACTATTGTAATTTGAATTGACATTTTTATTGGGTTTTATATGCCTTTAATAAACAATTATTATTATTATTATACTCAATTTTCAGCTTTAGCTACTGTTGTCCCTATCACACGGTATTTGCCAATGCGTGAAGCCATTACTTTTATCAAATACCTATTTCTGAAATGTCTCTCAGCTCTCGTCCGTTAAATTAATATTTCCGATCCGATATTATCGACCGATTATAACGCGCCTATGAACGGCTTCACATCGTAAAAACGTCAATCGTTGTAAAGGCAACGTATCGACCATCTATCTATTCAGCCTTCATAAACTCGTATACAATGTTAGTTCATCGCGTTCCCACCCCATCAAAGTTAAAATGGAGTTAGCGGAGACCAATGTCTCAACTCGACGGTCCTTTACGTGATCCGAAATCTAACGGCTCACAATGCATGTAGATGTATGAAATGAGCCGGCCATAATGTTTGCTCTACGTCATGTTTATTAAGAAGCCTCGCTTTCCAATGCTAATGAGAGATCGGCTCACTAGGTGGGTGTTGCTTGCGTACGCCTTGCAAACAAGTTCGCGAACACGTTAACAGATGGCGCTGTTTTTAAATTTCGTTTTGGGTTATGATTGGCAGCCTATGGGACACGTTCCAATAGTCTCTTCAGAATATCCCAATCTTTTCTTCCATGTGGATAGAATTAGTGCTGACTGATTATTGGGTACTTTCGACTTCAGAAGCAACTGAGACCAATCTCTGGACGTGCTTTCCTAAGCACAGTACTATGTGCTAGAGATATGATATGAGAGTTTTAAGAGGGTACAGCAGATTTTCCGTTAATTAGAGCGCCCGTCTAGAAAAGCAACTTCCTGAAGACCGCAGTAAAACGACACTACCCCTAGGTGTTTTTTTCTGTTAGTGAGAAGGGTTCCAGGACTCCGCGGGGTAGGGGACCAGGTTCAATCCGACAATTCAAGGATAGCTGGAGCGTCTCCCTTCCCGCCGCATCATCTTTCTTCGCGACGGGACCTCATTTTCACTTAACATCAGGTGGTAATATGTTGCGCCTCGTATTAAAAAAATATTCACAGATCTCGTGCTCTACACGACTTGAAAGGGTATTAAAAATGAATCTACCTATTATAATAATAATAACATTTATTTCAGATTATTCATCCATAATGGTTAGTAACAATTGTGCTTACAAATCTAGTGTTAGTAAATTGAATTCATAAAATAAAAACAAAAGAAACATATTAACAATAAAATTAACGACTAAGGAGTGACCGCCGCTGTATGCAGATGGATCCAGCGCATAAGCAGCGGTGAATCCCAGCGTTCGGATAGCGCGATATTCGGATATTATAGATTATTCAAAAAAAAACCAAATTTTCCAAATTTTTTTTTATATCTTCTTAAAGCCCTTTGAATTCCGCGTCTTTTGAGTTCTCATACGTCCTCGTGGTCGCACGCGAGCCGCTCGCCGCGTTATATCGCATTTCGCGTCGCGCAAAACTCGCGGCTAAGGGCACACCTCTACAGCCTCAACCGTCACCAATATCGAAAAAAGTGTTATGACCTAAAATGTTCCTTGGTTCAATACCGAGGTGCCTTTTTTTCATATTTTTGAAATTCAGCCCCGTTCCCGAGATATCGGAAATTTTCTGTGAAAACACACACAAAACATTTTTCGGTCGAAATTAGTCGTTTTTAGTTCGATTTCCAAAAAAAATTTTGACTTTTCCAATATAATTTATACGTCTTCTTAAAGCCCGTTAAATTCCGCGTCTTTTCAGCCCTCATACGTCTTCGTGATCCTAAACCTAGGGGTATCACGGTCGAGTCGCATTTTCAGCGTAAAGGAGGGCAAACGAAAAAATATTTTTAATGTTAAAGGATAATACAATTTTCTTTACCTTGTGAACTTTCACTTTTTTGCTAACCACTGCGTCATAAAAATACTGTTACTGGATTTAAATTCTTCAACACTTTAGTATATTATGAAATATCAGTACCATTTACATGGTCGCCGTCCCAATCGAGTGTACCTCACCTACACAGAAGAAAATCCGTTTTAACCCACGGCAGGGTTTCAAAAGTAAATGGCGAATGGCCTTTTGTACCGGGCTTGGGGCTTGATTTTTCTAACGCGTTACTAGCGTGCGGCTGAAGGGTTGATGGCTACGTGATTGGAAAATATACGGGTTTTCTTTTTAAAAACATCGAGGTATAAGGACGGTCCTTATACAAACTCGCAGACTCCGTAAAGGTGCCTATTTACAAAGGCTGTAATGTGAATGCTTCGGGTTTTCAGGTTTAGACGGAAACTAAATTTGAAGTTCATTTAAGGAGCTTTTGTTTGACGCTCTTTTATATAAGACACCTCGCGGCGCAGACGGCCACTACTATGGCCAGTCGTGGCCGTGGCCTTGGTCGCAGTAGATACGGTTGTAAATTTGCGGCCACGAGCACGACTGCCCGTAAAAGGCCGCAGAAGTGGTGGTTCTTTTTTAATATTTAAATATTTTTGTAAAATATTTTCCAACACACACCAATAGGGTATTTGACAGTATTAAAAATAAAGTTCCAATTGTTAGCATCTGTGTTTAGAATGAATACTGGCAGGCATTTTTACTATTTTTACAAAAAAAATATTCATAACGAAGAAGATAATAGTTTTCTTATCTATTGTCACGTGACCCAAAACGCTTGGTATTGGCGGAGCCTAAAATGACGTCACACGCAAGTAAACCTCCGGTTAAAGTGACATTACATTGTATCGTTTGACGTTTTAATAACGCGTGTGACGTCACAGACTAGTAAGACGCCATATTATCCAGAGGAACGTTTTCGCGGCAACTTGAAAATGGAGTTCTTGGCATGGTTATTTTTACTGAAATACACAACAGAATGATGAATATCCACTTTTAAGGACTCCATAAACATTAGTCAATAACGTGAGATCGTTTTCTTAAACTTGTCAAATACCCAATTAGTCTATCCCCAAAAGCGTGAAGATGACTAGGCTACTTTTTATTACAAGCTTTTATTTAACTTGCTATGTATGTTTGTTACGGTCAAATCTTACAACTCAATTTTAAAGCACTTGCCCTCAACCGATTAAGCTGAAATTTGGTATGCTCGTTCAGTTCGGATGACAATGCATGATTAACAGTGTGACGTCATTCTAAATCCAATATGGCGGCATACCAAAAATGGCGGACCAATCATTTTTAATGCATTCCTACAATATGGGTATCAAATTAAAGGGCTTGCTGAGAGTAACTCGAAAAAAATGTGACGTCACTCTCAACAATGGCGGACTTCTAAAATTTGAAAATCTATTTAGAAACAAACTTTAACTAAATTTTCTTTTTTTCTTTTTAGCGCATTTGAATAAAAGCTTGTTTTTAAAAAGGTTTTTGTACCTTAATTTTTTATTGTCATAAAATATTTTTTGTACTATAAGAAGTTTGGATTCTGAAAATGCGTATAGTCATAAGAACGGTCGACAGTAGCTCGCAATATAATATTATCAAGTAGTTGCAACTATTCTTTCTGTGAATAGAAGGGGGTATTTCGTCAAAATACTATAAATAAATGAATAAATATTTCCAACACTCACACCAATTAGCCTAGCCCCAAAGTAAGCACTGTAAGGCTTGTGCTAACAGATACTACGGTAACGGATAGAATACATATACTGTACATATATAAATATATTATGTGGCCGTGTCAAAACTATATCATTTCTTGGGCTGCAAGGCACCGCCATCTCTTCGCATTATAGGTAACCCATAATGTCAATGAATACATTAGCCAGACAAAAGTAGCAATATTTTAATTTTAGAAAGCAAAATTAAATTGAATTATAAATATCGTATGAAAGCATGAGATGAAAACAGTGAGTCGATAGGTCTCTGCTTATGTGACAGCTTTAACGCTTACCCGCCATATTGAAAGCGTTGTCACTTTTTTAAAGGGGACCGCGGTTCTTATATTGCGGGTCGGGTGACGGTGCAGGAGTATTGACTGGTTTTTAGTGGCCCTGTTCAGGGTGTAGGTAGGGCCCTGTTCGCATCAGCGAGCTCCAGGGCTGGCTGAAGAGGACAGGGAGGAGTCCCACATACCTTCTTCTCGCTCCCCCAGTAGTTGAAGGATGCGTAAGGCATTTTCCAGACACAAAAAAAAAGGTTTTCGATTATCTGTAAAAATAGTAGCGAGAGAATGAACGATGTCGTTCAAAATTGTTAATGGCTGTCATCCTAATAGATGTGAAAGCTTTATGGATTTCATAGGCGAATTCAAATGACAGTGTGACGTCATAAACTTTAGCGTTTTTAAAGCAACGCAAGTTAGGCGATCAAGCTCCTGGTCCACGTGGAATCTCTCCTAGTAAAATTTTCTTTCCATTATCCTATCAATTCGGCTTGTGCAGATCCCGCTGACAGACGGACGGACATTCATATTGTATAGGGTTATTAACAGAAGCCCCTTTTAGTATGGACACCATTAAAAAGAAGTTTCTGTGCTTTTATTAAACACCGACGCTTTTCCGATGAAAAAAGTTTGACCTACTATCTATTAGAGATTTAGGGCTGAGCGAGTAGGATGGCTTGATACGTGCGAGCGAGGGTGCTTGTCTGTCGGTCGCTCGTGCTTAAGCGTGCTTAATCCAAGCTTAGTTTATCGGTTTATGATAAAAAGTGGACGAAGACAAACTCTAGAGGCAATAGGGTTCAGCGTCTCTTGAAAAAAATCTATTATCTTGATTTTAAATGATTAAAAATGATTAACTACCTTCTTAAGTACATATTTTCAAAAACAAAATATAAATTTAGGTATGATGTTATTGAAATATTGCAAAAAGACACATAGCATACATATTTAACGACCTCCGTGTCCGAGTGGTTTGAACATCGCGTCGGGTTTCATGGTGTCGCCGACTCGAGAGGTCCCGGGTTCGAATCCCGGTGGGGGCAGATGTTTGTGTGATGAATACGAGCATTTATACTCCAGTCATGGATGTTTAATATGTATTTCTATATAAATATATTTATATATGTTCAGTATATGTATTCTATCCGTTGCCCTAGCATCCCATAACACAAGCCTTACAGTGCTTACTTTGGGGCTAAGCTAATTGGTGTGCGTGTTGGAAATATTTATATGTATTGAACTTGTTTGAGGAGTGATTTTTTTTATTTTTGTTTATGGTTAGCGCGTTCTGCTGCGAGGATAGTTATCGAAGTTAAGCAACTTTCGCAATAGTCGGTCATTAGATGGGTGACCAAAAATCTTCTATCTCAAGTTCTTCCGTGCTTCGGAACGCACGTTAAGCCGGTGGTCCCGGCTGCATCTGCAGTCGTTAGCACCCGCCAATTCCATCTATAGAACAGGACTGTGCCTCAGTGGGGACATTAAGAGTCTGATCTTGATGATGATGATGATGATGAAGTAGGAAATAGTAGGAAGTAGGACAAATTGTCTCTCACACAAATCATAATTCTGCACATCGCTTCGTGATTTTCCGCGCATAAACTAACTGCCGCCACCGCCGCCCGGGGCGGCCATGTTGGTCTCGGTTTCCGGTTCCGTAAATATGATAATTCTGACCGGATGTACGATGCCGCAACTGTTTATATGCCTCTCGCATAGTTTTGCGATTTACCAGCGCACGTATTCTGTTTGGTAGAAATGCTCGCATTAAATCTGAAAATATTTTTGGTATCGCAATAAATTTGCAGGCAACAAACTTCGCGCCGCAAATAAAAGTTTGGCAACGTAAAAGAGGATTTTATGGGAGGTTGGGCAAAGCGTATTTTGCCGCTCGAATTGGAACGTCTGCCTACGGAGACGTTCTTATATACCGACCTTATGTATCGACCTAGGAGATCCACCTTACAGAGACCGACAGGAACACAACACTACCAAGGTAGCGATATTTCACTGTGGTCTATTGAGGTGGTTTCCTTTCTCTTGGTATTTTACTCTTAACCTTTGCACTGCCGGAATCCCATCCACGTCATAAAGGATGTTATAAAATTACATGCAAAGAAATGAATAATCTAGTTAATCCTAATGCTATTATAAAAACAAATTGAAATAATTAAACAGACAATGTGACTTTATATAACTTATAGGCATATGGATGGACAGACATTTAAAAATCGTTGTATGAATACCATTACATACCTGATGTCATGAGAGGTCGGTGTCTGATTAATATCTATCTTAATAGATCTCTTAAGATGTAGGGCACAGCGTTTCTTCAGCTGTGTGAACCTAGCACCCGACTTAGGAAAATCAATTTTTTTCTTTACGTTTCTTGAAGATTTTCGTATGTAGTTGATTGTAGTAAAAAATATTTCGTTTGTAGTTGCTTCAAAAAAAAGTTAAGGGACTTCTTAAAAATCGTTAGCACCCCGATTCGCCCAAACTCAATTTTTTTGATTGATTCGTATCGAGAATCGTTTGTAGTTGATTGTAGTGAAAGAATTTTTGTTTGTAGTAAAAAAATCAAATAGTTAATAAAAAATTTTAGCACGCGACTTTGGAAAATAGAATTTTTATTTTATGTTTCTTATACAGTTCCGTATGTAGTTGATTGTAGTAAAAATTATTACTATTTGATTTTTTTAGCTACAAACAAAAATTCTTTACCAAAAAAAAGTTTTAAAATGTGTTCTATTTCCAAATCTTTTTTATTGACATACCAAAAATCCACCAAGATCAGTTCAGCGGCTAAGCCGTGTGAACACGTTACAAAGAGGCTAAAATAATTACTAATTTATGATGAAAACATTAATAAATGTATTTTTATAAATTATAAAAAGTTAAGCACTTTGCAAAATTTTATTTTCAAGTTTTTTTTATAAATACGAGTTCTGAGAATGTTGAGTAAAATTTTACGAAAGGTCGATCCTGCTAGGGGGAGAGAGGGGAAAATTAACATTACCGCTATAAAGACTAGTACAGGCTCTCGCAGAGTACCATTATCATGAATAAACATGACTTTGTAATTTGCGCCTTGCTCAAGGTATCCTTAGAATAAGTAAATTTTCGAATTAAGCTTATACTTTAATAATTAATAAGGAAGACATCTTATTCTTTCTAATTAGAACTTTTTTGTTTTTCCTCATAATTTACTATTTATGTTAATTTGGGATTATTTAACGCATCGCTGCGTAGATGTGAAGCTTAATTAATGAAAATTCTATAAAGAGATGAGAGAGTGTATATTTTTGTCTGATATCTTTGTGTAGTAGATAAAGAAGCGCGGGTTCCAACTATTCTAATTTGAAAAAAAAATGGTTGCCTGTAAAGTCGGTTTTACGGGCGAAGATTTTACGTGACAACGTCTTTTTCTCGGTAGAATATTTATTGATATGAATATAATTAAATTGCACAATAGGAACAAGGAATTGAATGAAAATAAGAATTGCACAAATTTTAACTATAGAAATATATTTTGTTTACTAAAACATTGTACATGTAAACTTAAACTTAACACGAGAGACTCATCGTAACGTTACCGAGCGTTACACTTTTTCATAAGTGACTCCCAGCCGCAACCTAATTTAAGACGTTGTCACGTCAAAATAAGCATGCATTGATAATAATTATTAAAATGTGTGTGTAATTTCGTGCTTACACTTTAACAACATAATATTTTATTAATGCTGCTGAGGTTGGGGTGTTTGGTGGTGCTTTACGATCGTTGAAGTTACAACTTTAGTTATGGCCGATCATAGGATGCGTGATCAAAAATGTACTTATTTAAATCAAATCATATTTATTACCTTGAGCTTTCTCCGTTTTACATTCCACATTGAGCCTTTACTTCCATCAAGGTCCATTTTCACTATTCCATCCATAGAGGAGGTATGTGCCTCACCAATGGGACATTAGTAGGCTGGTGCAAAAACGTTGTCACGTTATGAAGTTTAATCCATTTATTCACAGCTAAATAAATTTCCTCACCGTCGTGGGTGATAGGAAAAAAATTATAATTAATTTAGACTTCAAAACTTAGCCACGATAATACTGTAATGTATTGTATAATTAAAAAAAATACTAATACTAATAATTATTTGTCTTTCAGACAATACCTCGTTATGTGTAGCTCTATTATCTTAAATAAATGACGTAACATTATTTTTCCAAAACCACGAAAAAAGCAGATTCTCTATTTAAAATCTCCGTTCTTGTGTTAAAACGCTTCCCTAATGACGATGATATTCCACCAAGGAGTTCATAATCAGTAATTACACAACACTTTATTGCCGTACACGCAATAAATATCTATATACGGTGTACACCAAGCATGGCTGGCACGTCTCTCTCATTAAAGTAATGAGTGCACGGACGGCGAGCGAATTAATTGCTCACTATTATTAGTGCGGTGACAACCCTTACGGACGGTGGCTGGCGCAAAGAGGTCGAGTGCTGTTTAAAAACTCGTTGGTCACTAAAACTTTTTGGTGACAAAAATGGTGTTTAAAAACGTACTAGTACTCTTTTGTTCCAACCCACTCATGGATAATACTTTTTCGGATGAAATGTTTTTTTTGGTAGTTTTTAATGCCGCCATTTCTAATACGTTTGTAAGGTTTGAATTTTAGATAATTAAACTTTTAAAAAATGTGAAAGGCGAGCTTTTAGTCTTAATTTGTTAACAGGTCTGTTTCGCTGTACACTTTTTTTTAATTCTAATTAATTAAGTAAATTTGCTTAATTCATTAGTTTGTTACTGTATACATTCTTTTGTGAGGCCCAATCTTTTGAGTCTCATTTCAGCAAATTAATACTATGAAATTAATTATACAATGGTGCCATAACTTTTTAATATACTCTTTATTACACACAAACAAAATATTTTAGACACAATACATAAATATGTGAGCAAAGTAAGGTTTATCTCTATTAGAGATCTCTTCCAGCCAACCAAGGTATAGTGAGAGGCAGATGTTTTAAACTAACTGGTTACATTTTGTCTTACAACAATCGAATTCTTGTATAATGCGATTCAACTAAGAATAGGACCGACTGGGCGCCATATTTTGACGTCAAAGCTGTCAATTCAAACCAAATAGGTAGAGTGAGCAAAAAAATGTTGCTATTTTATAAAACTTATTTACTAAGATTAAGTGAGACAAAACATCACATTTTTAATTTAATAAGTTTGAGAAAGAACACAACCGATTTTTAATAGTATTTCTTTATTAAGACTGTTTGAAAAAAAAACATTAATCAGAATCTAGCTGTTCAATTTCGCTCATCTCTGCATTACAGCCGGAGAAGTTATGAATAATCATGCAGGTCACATACTAACACGCATCCTTTTATATATTTACACCCTGACCGAAAAGAAGATTTACTTGAAAAACACCAAAGTGAAGCGAAGGTCGGCAGCTACATAAACTTCCCTAATATTCACAAATTATTAAGTTACCTACATCAGTTTATAAAATATGATAATGGACCATCACAAAGTAGGGATGATGACTAACTCTTTTTTCTTCGTTTATCAGGTAGATTATCAAAAAGTATTGGACACGTATTTTTTCTTTTTTCACATAATATAAACATTGCAGAGATATATTGATTTGAAAAGACGCATGACGTCACGTTTGAGTACACTTATTATGTGAAAATTCACTCAAAAGTGACGTCACGAGCCCCTACTCCCAAACCTTGACGCGCTAAAACTTTGTCATTTTTTGGTTGATTGCCCAAAGAAAAAGTACGTGTCCATTATTTTTTGATCATCTAACTGACGGACTAAATAGTATTTCGTTTACGGTACCCCGTCATCACCCCTATTAAAGTTCTAACTTAACCCGTAAACATTATTTCTATTTTCGGGTTTAGTAGTGAGAACTTCAATTCGACGTTTCCAGAAAAAACCTCCGCTAATGTTAAAAGTGTCATACGACGATTCGGATATAATCCGCATTATCGGTCGAGAATCACAAGGGATACGGATAAATATCGTTTACAATAACGGATATCGGATAAGGGCGTGCGCCCACATGCGTATTGTAAATGGAATTGTCATAATAAATTAGTTAATAATATGTGGAATTATTAGTTTGTAATTATAATTATGAGGAGCGGATTAGCGTGCTCGGCTGCGATTGTTGAAGTTAAGCAACTTTCGCAGTGGTCGGTCATTGGATGGGTGACCAAAAATTTACTACCTCGAGCTCCTGCGTGCTTTGGAAGGCACGTTAAACCGTTGGTCCCGGCTTAATCTGCAGTCGTTAGCACCCACCAATCCTCAGTGGGCCCGCGTGGTGGTTCATGGCCCAACTCCCTCTTGCGTCCATGGAAAGGGCAGGATGAGAAACAATATAAGACTTTTGAAATAGTTTGTACTTTTACAGGCTATGATTTAAATAAACAACAATATTTACTCATCACTAAGTAAAAACTCGTGTCTGTGGTGAAACTGTACCGAAACTCACTGCGTGATTTAAAAGGAGTTAGAGATTTCGAATTTAAATGTACACATATAAATCAAGTCATATCATTTATTTGCCCAAATGTTTTATATTTCGTAAGCTGATTTGAGAAATCGAGTTTTCGCGAAATTTTAGGGATATTGCGAAAATGCGGATAATAAGATAATGGTCGTGATATTTTCTCAAAATTACTGAAAAATGCTTAGATTTTTGCGAGAATGCGAGTAAGATCTCCAAAAGAATCATTGGCTTGTTACGGGCTGGAGACAAGAAGTTGAAACTTCACACTAGGTTTTGTTATGCTTAGGATAGTTTAAGTTATTGCTGTTGCCATAACGTGCGAGCCGAGCGAAATTAGCGAGCCGAGCGAGCATGCCGCGGCAGCGATCGGAGAAGCGCCAAAAAAAACTTTACCAATAATATTGAGAAATGTCATCGCTATTGCTAATTATCCGCATTTCCCCAATACCACTTAAATTTTGTGTAAATAACAATAGACAGACACGAAACGTCTTTTTTTTGTGTTATTGTGGTTTTTATTATTTTTTGCGTTAAGGCAAAGGAAAAAAGCAACAGCCTTTTAATATTTTTTTATTCTTTGAGGTACTGTTTATCCGTGATTGTGTGTTTTTGTTTTTATGACTTCTTTTATTTACGTCAACCTTAGAATACCAGCACCGCAGCGGCCTTAGTGTCATTGTGGCATTGTGCTGAGGCAGGGGCCTAGTTGACCCTATTCTGTTTTTTGTTTTATTTATGCTTTGTTTGTTGGTCAATAAATTATTTCTTTATTTCTTCTTTCTTTCAAAAAATTTACAACTTCAACACATCCAACTGGAATTTTATTTATCCATTTAAAGATAAATATACAGTGTTCAACTCGCAACAAGTTAGTGAACTGCATGAACAACTTAGTGTCGCTAGCATGCACCCGGCTTAGGAGCGTATGCTGGTCACGTGTCTCGCGAATCAGCATTCGAATGACACAGCGATCGACCACCGCGTGTCTGTAATTTGTTGTGTGCTCCCTGTACATGTCGTTATTAGTACTTAGTGTGATTTTAAGGAAAAATTCAAACAGTATTTTTTAATAGTAATAATAAACCTTCATTGTGGAACAAGGTAACATGAAAAAACAGGTCTTAATGCTAATGTAAAGTACCATTTGATCCTATCTTTTTATTTATTTAAACTTTATTCGATTTAAAATTGACAAACTTTCATTCCCTATTTTATCCCCTTGGGGGTAGAATTGATCAAAATCCTTTCTTAGCGGATGCCTACGTCATAACATCTACCTGCATGCCAAATTTCAGCCGGATCCGTCCAGTGGTTTGGGCTGTGCGTTGATAGATCACTAGTCAGTCAGTCACCTTTGAGTTTTATGTATATATAGAGATTACAAAAATGAACAAAAATCTTTTCAGGTGTATACACATTTATATTATACTTATAGGAACCATTTGAATTTATTTACAAGTTATATTCCTACCTATGTATATTCTAAATACTCTTGTATGCTATAAAAAAATTTTGGCTGGGCCAATACTTAAGTATCTTTTTTTTATTTAAAAAAAATTTGTTCTTTGAACTTGTCTGGTAAATTATTGTAAATTTTAATGCACATAATAATTTTTAGCTGATAAAGACAATTTTGTGGCAGGCCTACGGTGTTTATTTTTATAAACTGAGCGTAAATTTCGATAATGAATTTGATGATGCTCTTTAAATAGATACTTAAGTTGGTGTACAAACATATCAAGAATATACAGGCAAAGCAAAGGCAACAGCTTGTAGTTTCTGAAGTAAGGTCGACAGGAATTTATGAATTACTAGCTGACCCTGCGAACTTCGTACCACCTTAACGTAGCTTTGATGCACTACTTTATTTTGTATAGCTGACCTATCTTATGTATGAGTACCTATTCATTGTTAGCGCGGTTATGGATGTGATGTCACAGATTACCACAGATTTTTTTGTTTTAAATTGAATGACGTTGACATTTGTCAGCGCGGTTATCGATGTGGTGTCACAGATTACCACAGATTTTTGTTTTAAATTGAATGACGTTGACATTCGTTATGTTATATTTTTCAATATTTCTGAGAGATTTTCTTTATATTTTTTTCCGTAAGAACCTTGTACAGAGTATTAGAAAACTACAAAAAAAAAAATCAGCCAAATCGGTCAAGCCGTTTTCATGTTATGTCGTGACAACGGAAAACGGGTTTCATTTTTATATATATAGATTATATATCTTTGTGAAGGCAAATGATTCGATCCCACTGTTAAGCTTACGCGAAAATCGTGTCTCAATAGTGGTATTTAAAAGAGGTGGGGCATTGAGGATTTCCCGCACGAATTGGAGCGCCCGCCTGGGTAAATAACCTCCAACTTACAGAAGACCACAGCAAAATATTGTGTTTTTTGCTTTTCGTGTCAGGGTAGGCAACGGTGTTGAGGAGCTCGATGGCGCGGGTGGTTACCGCGTTCGGCTGCGATCGTAAAGTTAAGCAACTTTCGCAGTGGTCGATCATTGGATGGGTGACCAAAAATCTTCTACCCGAAGTTCCTTCGCGCTTCGGAGGGCACGTTAAGTTGATTCCGCCAATCCGCACAGGGCCCGCGTGGTGTGTCATGGCCCAATCTCCCTATTCCATTCATAGTGTAGGCCTGTGCCCCAGCAGGGGCAAAATTGGCTTTGCGGCTAGCTACATTTGATCTCTACCTTGGCGACCTACCCCCTTGGCGACCTACCCCCTTGGCGACGCCCTTGAGGATGTTTATTATGTATTTCTATATAAATATATTTATAATTTTTCTTTGCTTGATGTTTTAATCTTAAGAAAATATAACTAGAAAAAATCCACGCGGACCAGGCAGCAAACAGGACTCCCGCACCCTTTGCAATCCGGGCGAATGCATTGACCAATTATGCTACCGCGGCCCCTGACGGCCGCATCGAAATTCTTATAGCCATTCTTAAGCTGCAACGCAGCGCCATTTCTTCGCATTGTAGGTAACCCACAATATAAAATGAATGGTGTGGGTACGAGTCCCCTCTGCTGCCTGGTCCGCGTGGAATTTTTTCTAGTTATATTTTCTTTAGATCAAATATACTTATATATTTATCAGTATATGTATTCCAACCGTTACCCTAATATGCCATAACACAAGCCTTCGGTGCTTACTTTGTGGCTAGGCCAATTGGTGTTGTAAATATTTATTGATACAATACAAATACCAAAGAAATTTTCAAATTGCCGCCGCTCTACACATCAAACGATATTCCAATATAATCCTCGGGCGTCATTTGACAGAGTTAGTTATGCCGGCATAATTAAACATAAGCCCATACAAACAAGCCCGAACATGTCCCAATTATCCCCGAACCGGGGTACAGTACGGCCATTATTTTAATTACTGTGCCGTGACTGTCGCTTTAATGTAGACGTGCCTATTTACAAGCCCTTCGATGTATGGCAGAAAATTTTGATATTCGCCTATGCGAATCTAACTAGCCCAATTCATATAACCAAAAGTTCAAGCAAGAGATGCTCGGTGGCGCAAATGGTTATGCTTTGATCGTTGAAATTAAGCAACTTTCGCAGTGGTCGCTAATTGGATGGGTGACCAAAATTTACTGTCTTGAGCTCCTCCGTGTTTGAGAAGGCATGTTAATTTTTTTTTTGTTTTAAACTTTCATGGTCACTAACATTATAGTAATATAAGTTATTTACGGGATTGTTACCATGTACCATTGAGTTTCATAACCCACAGATTATCTCGACAGAACGCCACTACATACCAAGATTGGTCAGGGAAGCGATTGAAATAACAAAACATAAAAATTTCAATCGTGAGGACGGGTTTAAATTGTCGAGTGTCTGGAATCCTGTGGTTCGTATGTGTAAAACCGGAAATAATCAAAAAAGTGTCGTGTCGCGATCCGATACTGTTAGTGTTGTGTGTCGAGAACAGTTTCGAGTGAATAGTGAGAATGTGAACAGTGGTACGGGTATCGAACGCAATAAAAGACTTCGTCGGAGGGTAGACCGATATGTCTGCCAATAACAGCCTACCCGCAATTACTTCAGTTACTCCGTGATCATGGCGCTTGCAACAGTGCCGAAATATCGGAAACTCGCTAAAAACAAGGTACATGGTAACAATCCCGTAAATAACTTATATTACTATAAGGCATGTTAAGCCGTTGGTCCCAGCAGCGGCAGTCGTTAACATCCACCATTCCGTAATAGGCCCGCGTGGTGAGACATAGCCCAATCTCCCTATTCCATTCATAGGGAAGGCCTGTGCCACAGCAGCTATAGCATTATTAAGCTGATAACATTAATTAATGAAAAAAAAAAGATTTGTGATCGTTTCGGCAGTGCTGCAAAGCTTTTGTATCTCCTTGTACAGTCAATACATTAATGCTGTTGAAAGAACTCGACATATATTTGTAAAGTACTTAGAAAACAGAATTAAAGTTGACTTACTTATTAATGATAGTGAAACAAAGTTACAGGTTACATCCTTGCAACATCGCAGAACTGTTAGAGATCAATTATTTCTTTACAAACTTATTAATGACCTTTTAGATTCACCGTTCCTTTTGCAGGGGATTGGTTCCCCTTGTCCTAATAGAACTAGGTCTGACAACACGTTTGTAATACAATTCAGCAGGACCAAGTTTGCTGCAAATAGTTTTATATCTAGAGCAGCTATAATAAATACTTCAGCTTCTTCTTCTAGATGGGGCATAGGCTCCTCCGTGGAGTAAAGTAAGGAATGGGTGCTATGACCCCGTTACTGGCTCATGTTATGACCCACCATACTGACCCAGTACCGTTATGTGGGTGCTAACGACTGCAGATACAGCCGGGACCAACGACTTAATGTGCTTATAACTATGTCGGAAACAATATATAACTGAACTACACAAATATATGAATAGGGGTGATGACGGGGTACAGTAAACGTAATTCTATTTAGTCCATCAGTTAGATGATCAAAAAATAATGGACACGTATTTTTTCTTTGGGCAATCAACCCAAAAATGACAAAGTTATAGCGCGTCAAAATTTAGGAGTAGGGGCTCGTGACGTCACTTTTGAGTGAATTTTCACTTATAAGTGTACTCAAACGTGACGTCATGCGACTTTTCAAATCAATATATCTCTGCAATATTTATATTATATGAAAAAAGAAAAAATACGTGTCCAATACTTTTTGATAATCTACCTGATAAACGAAGAAAAAAAAATTAGTCATCATCCCTATTCCCACAATATCTGATCATGATCAGATGTTTGACGCTTTATTCTTAAGTGTCTTAACAATGAACCAAGAAATATTCTAAAACATTTAACAACCATGTAAGCAGTTGAGCTATCCTAATATCAGGAGTATGTTCATACAAAAACTCAGAATACCAAAAAACAGCACAGGTGCTTACATCAAAAGCTATTACATCAGAATCGTGTTATATCTCATCTACCCCAAATGTCGGAGTAAATAAATTTTTAATCAATCTAGCGGGATATAACAAACCCCAGGATCGAAATTTATGAAGATGAGACTTGATTAATTGAGCTGAAATGCTGAATGACAATGGTATTTCATTTAAGGGTATGTACCTAGATAAATATGCTGGTTTTCTTGAGTCTACTTGAGGAAGTCAGCCTTATTATGTCTCCACTACTAGGACACAGGCCTTCCCTATGGATAAAATAGAGAGAATGGGTTTAGACCCACTCGGACTGGTGATGGGTACTAACGCCTACAAATGCAACCATGATCAACAGCTTTACGTGCCTTACGAACCACGTAGGAGGTAAAAATAGTAATATTTTCGTCACCTATCCTATAACAAGTTATTGCAAAATTCGCTGGAATTTTACGATCGCAGATCCAACATTCTAACCACTTGTGCCATCGAGATTTTATTTTGAGTGACTGCCTGATAGAAATTATTCTGTTCATCTTGGAGATTGAACTCCTTTCACACATTGCAGCAGATGTGGTGGCTAAACCTTGCACTAGATAATATCCCCACTGCTGGGGCACAGGCCTTCCCTATAGATGGAATAGGGAGATTGGGCCATGACCCACCACTCGGGCCCAGTGCGGATTGGTGGGTGCTAACGACTGCAGATGCAGCCGGGACCAACGAACGGCTTAACTTGCCTTCCGAAGCACGGAGGAGCTCGAGATAGAAGATTTTTGGTCACCCATCCAATGACCGACCACTGCGAAAGTTGCTTAACTTCAACTGTCGCAGCCGAACGCGCTAACCACCTGCGTCATCGAGCTCCTCTTACCAGATTTTAGTAGCTGTCGAATTATCTTCTTAATCCTCATCTTCATCAATATCTTATTCAAAACTGTAAATCTTACTGATTCCAGAGCAAATGATTTTATAATTATTTTTCAGCTACGTCATAGGTACTTAAGCGGAATTCAAGAAGCCATCAGCTTTAATATAGCAATTCTTGCAAACGCGATTCGCGCAGCTACATCGTTATCTCCCGTAATAATCGTGACATTCTTAACGATCATGTGGCCCATATCGATAGCGATATCGATTCCGTATTCCGAATGACTAAACCATAACACGGGCATATGTAAGCAAAACAGTAATGGCATTCTCTGTTTGATTGATGCTTTTTGTTACTCGGACCGACTCCACGCCACAGTTGGTGTGAAATCAGTAGTATTTGGTACTAGCGGCCCGCCCTCGCTTCGCTTCGGTGTAGAGCTGAAGTGTAGACTACAATTTTTGTTCTCAGGCTTGTATTATACACAACGACATTCGTCTATGATTCTTCTTATACCTGCATGCAGTCTCAGCCCGATCGGTTTAAAATTGACAAAGTTTCATACAAATTTTCATTCCCTATTTTATCCCCTTGGGGGTAGCATTGATCAAAATCCTTTCTTAGCGGATGCCTACGTCATAATATCTACCTGCATGCCAAATTTCAGCCCGATCCGTCCAGTGCTTTGGGCTGTGCGTTGATAGATCACTATGTCAGTCAGTCACTTTTGAGTTTTATATTATAGATAAGATTTGTAAATCGCGCGCTAATGTAGGAACTAATCGAAAATGACGACGCAACACATTCTGTGCCTCTTACACTTTATCCTGACAAGTTTTTGATAGAACAGAATAATAATATATTAGTTAGGTTTTCACGCACACCACTCATAAAATAAAACAAGCTTCAACGGGTTAAATGCGTTAATTTATCACTATTATAACTATCGAGAATCTCGATGGGGCAAGTGGCTAGTGCGTTCCGCTGCGATCGTTGAAGTTTAGCAACTTTCGCTGAGATCGGTCATTGGATGGGTGACCAAAAATTTACTATATGTAGCTCTTCCCTGCCTTGGAAGGCAGGTTAAGCCGTTGGTCCCTGCTGCATCTGCAGTCGTTAGCACCCACTAACCGCGGGCCCGCGGGGGGTTTTGGCCCAAACTCCCTATTCCATCCATAGGGAAGGCCTACGCCCCAGCAGTGAGGACATTAATATTTATAACTACCACAACTTTTCAAGAATGGTCAATAAAGAACATTGATTCCATTTACTCGTTCATCTATTGCACATTTTTTCTACGAAATCGCTTCGGAACTGTACTTCAACATGGCAAATTAGGCTTTAGGTCTGGAGTGTTGTAATGAGACAAAAGCGCCATATTTCCAGCACACAATCACAATAGCTCCAACTATTCCATGGTCACATAAATACCGTGTTATATTCACACTTATGTAGGAAAACACGGTTCAAACAACTTTTCTAACAACTTTGGTAAAACGCAATAAATGTTCTAAAGTCTGAAGTTTCTACAATATTTAACTTTGTGAAAACTAAGAAAATAGGGTACAATACACTTTGTAGTCCAACGTAGTCTACTACATGATCACTTATCTGTGACACAAAGAAGACGTATTTATCGTTTTTTCCCCCTACGTAATGCGTCCGTAAGGTATTCACAGCAAAATGAACGACGTAAACGTAACAAAACAGAATATACTAGAATTATCGAGAGGCGTTTATTTATTTATTTATTCTTTATTACCAAAAACAGTAAATGGTGGACTTAATGCTATAGGCATTCTCTACCAGTCAACCAGTATGGGTGTATGAGACGGCGTTGTGCAATGTTTCAGAATAAGTTAGTAACGTAAAGAAAAGAGGAAATACTGAAATCATCAACATTTATTAACAGAACAGTTATTAAATATTTATTTCTTAGATTTTTACGCACATCACTCATTAAATAAAACTAGGTTTTTTTTTATTCGTAGCCTGTAAAGGCTACATACATAAATAAAGTTTCGTGCAATAACCCGTAAAAAACTAGTTTTATTTAACAGTTATTAAAGTTAAACCATTGATGCAACGGCAGCTGTCCCGCCTTACTGACGATAGTATAATGTAATTCGCTTTTTGTAGTATTTTAAGGATTTATTATTGGTATGCGAAATTGATGGCTTAAAGATAATTTATTTGTTTCTTAGGTTTTCACGCACATCAATCATTAAATAAAACTAGTTTTGCTATTCCAAGGGCGAAACATACGGAACTGTATATTCTTTTACCAACTTTGACACACTTTGTTTCATGCACATAAACCTTTCATCTCATTTCATCGCTGGAGTGTCATATTTTTCTATGGCATCAGCTTTATTTATAACTGATCTATTCTTACACTTAACATTTGGCTAAGTGGGCTTCATTAACTACGAAATTGTAATCAAAAGCTAGATTTAAATGAACCTTAAAATATTTTTTCACGTGGTAAAGGCATCAGGCATAATTCGAACCTACATCTTTGGTTATCCGAGAGCACGCTATAACCAATGATGCTAGCGAGACCTTAATGGTCGTGTGGAATTTCTTCTAGTATTTCTTTAACTGCAAGGCAGTGCTATCTTTACGCGTTGTAGGCAACCCGCAACATTAAAATTTGAAAGAAGTTTCAAATGATTAAAAGTATGACGTTTAAATTCAAATTTAAAATTGAAGTGTATTTATATTTTAATTATATATTTATCATCATCATCAGCCTATTAATGTCCCCACTGCTGGGGCACAGGCCTTCCCATTATTCTACCTTCTTCATCTGACCAATTAAAATACTGTAATTAAATAAATAAATAAATAAATATTTCCGACACTCACACCAATTAGCCTAGCCCCAAAGTAAGCACTATAAGGCTTGTGTTATGGGATGCTAGGGTAACGGATAGAATACATACACTGTACATATATAAGTATATTTATATAAATACATTTTAAACATCCATGACTGGAGTACAAATGCTCGTATTCATCACACAAACAGCTGCCCCCACCGGGATTCGAACCCGGGACCTCTCGAGTCGGCGACAGCCATGAAACCCGGCGTACAAACCACTCGGCCACGGAGGTCGTCAAATTAAAAATTAATTATAGAGAAGTTAATGTCTCAAAACTAACAGCTTCACATCTTTACAGACCCACCGTCAGCACCGATGATCACAGGCTACATCCCTGGTACCACGCTGTCAGCGGGCACAGTACAGAAGCTATCCTGCATATCCTCAGGCGGCAACCCGCTAGCGACCCTGACTTGGTTCAAGAACGACAAGAAGGTAAGTGCATGAAAACTATTCGTTCATGACTAATTTGTTGAGCGGTATAAGTGTCACCGCACACAGGCCACCCACCACAGCCACAAACGCCGCCACGAGAAGCTAGAAGCGGCTACTAAAGTGGCTGAAGCGCGCGACAGCGGCCGACTAAGGTAAGGGAGAGAGGGGTGAGGAATCACGCGAGTGACTTGTGGCGGCGTTTTGTATCGGCCGGTGCGGGCCACAAGAAGCGAGCGACGACGATTTGTAGCGTGCAGCGGCCACCATGGCGTACCATGTGTGGCGAGTCCATATAAAATGTATGAAAACTACAAGAAATATGCCGGTGGCGGCGTTTTGTGGTTGTTGACACTAACTATGGCGAGTTTTCGGAGGAATGATTCTCCCTTAAACATTATTCGAGGAGCTCGATGGCGCAGGTAGATAGCGCGTTCGACAGGCTGCGTTCGGAAAAGTTATCTTTCGAATTGGTCGGTCATTGGATTGGTGGCCAAAAACTTATTGTCTCGAGCTCCTCCGTGCTTCAGAAGGCACGTTAAGACGTTGGTCTTGGCTGCATCTGCAGTAGTTATCACCCACTTATCCGCACGATGGCCGCATGGAGGATCATGGCCTCATCTCCCTATTGATTGTCTATTGTTACATATTTGACATTATGTGATGTGAGTTGAAGTTGACCTCAACACATGTTTGCAAGTTTGATGTCAACTTTCAATTGGACGACACTGTATGAAATAAAACAGGGAGAAAAAAGCAGCCCTTGCTGAGTTTCTTGCCGGTTCTTCTCAGTACAAGGTCTCCCGCCGTAGATTTGCGAACCGATGGCGTAGCTTTTCGACATTCACAAGTGCTTGTAACAGCGTAGACTGAATAAACGATATTGAATTTGAATTTATTTCATAAGGACGACCTGTACCCTTAGTACGAGTTTGAGCTCACGAAAACTATCATAGTTTTCGTACCTAATTGTAAATTATGTTTCTATGTCCCATTCTGGTGAAAAGTAACCAAATATACTTAAAATTTAAGAAGACGCAAATGATTTACTGTTAGAATTAAAACACTTTTTATTTGTATTGAATTGAAACGAAAACAATATAATCAGTACCCTTAGTACGAGTGCGAGCTCACGAAAACAATCATAGTTTTCGTAATTGTAAAACTCGTACTAAGGGTACTGTGCTCCAGTGGATACATTAAGGTGCTTTGCAGACGACGGGGCGGGGCCAATTTCGCCGCGAATAATAGCACAAAGTGAATCCTATACTTCAAACGCACACAGAGGGCAAAAAGACCACGCCTTGGGTGCCCGGCGGGCACTGGCGGCGCGGTATGTCCGCGGCTGCCCGCCGTGGATCATACAAACCAGTTTATATGCAGTAACGCAGACGGCGGCGCGGGGCGGCTAGCTCAGTCTGCGCCACGCGCTTATTAGTGATGGACTATTCACTAGAACGAACGTCCTGAACTGACCGCCTCTGCCCGTCGTGTGCTTTGTGTACGCGGCGAGGGCAGCCGCAGACATCGACGGGCAGACGCGGTCTTTATTGCTTCGCGGACAAAATGCCCGCCCCGCCCCGTCGTCTGCTCAACGCCTAATAGGTTGGTGATTTAGAGGACCACACGATTACGTTTCCACCGGGCTAGTGTGATCACAATTTCTACGTGACGGCATTTGAGACTTTGTCAAAGAATATTTTAGAAAAACAGCTCCAACTCATATTTAGTTCAAATCTAAAGAAAAGTTTTACTAGAAAAAAATCCACGCGGACCAGGCAGCGGACGGGACTCGAACCCGCACCCTTCGCAATCCGGGCGAATGCACTGACCAATAGGGATGATGACTAATTTTTTTTTCTTTGTTTATCAGGTAGATTATCAAAACGTATTGGACACGTATTTTTTCCTTTTTCACATAATATAAACATTGCAGAGATATATTGATTTGAAAAGTCGCATGACGTCACGTTTGAGTACACTTCTAAGGGAAAATTCACTCAAAAGTGACGTCACGAGCCCCTACTCCCAAACTTTGACGCGCTATAAATTTGTCATTTTTTGGTTGATTGCCCAAAGAAAAAATACGTGTCCATTATTTTTTGATTATCTAACTGACGGACTAAATAGAATTACGTTTAGTGTACCCCGTCATCACCCCTATTATGCTACCAAGGCCCTGATGGCCGCGTCGAAATTGTCACAGCCTTAAGCTGGAAGGCAGCGCCTCTTCGCATTGTAGGTAGCCCACAATGTCAAATGAATACTTTTTCAAGCATTAAACACATTTAGTTGCTTTTAACCATTAATTAATTTTATTGTCTATGTATGAATTTAATTTATATTTATTTAGTTAGGGTCAAATAAATAAACTCAAAATTACAAACAAGAATTTTAAATAAAATACTTTATTAATTAATTTTTTCTCCCGTAGATACACTCGGTCACGAAAACTAGCGACAAGTCGGTGTCCGCCGAGATATCGATACTGACCAATGTGACTGACAACCTGGCCCAGTACCGCTGTGAGGCGACCAACAGCGCCACTGAAATACCGCTCTTCGAAACTGTCACACTCAACGTGCACTGTGAGTATTATATGATTTATACTATATTCAAGACCACTGGTCTAACCCCACGAGAATACTTTATCATCATTACTTAAGAGCCCTTTCACATTTTTTGCAAAATATTGTAATTTTTGAGCGTCTCGTTTACCCCCATAGAAAAGATTTTGACTATTTCCAATAAAATTAAACAGTAGATTTATTCTTCCTATTCTAAGTTAATGTAGAATCTTTGCAAATACTATTTTCTTTTTTGTACTGATCGATCTACCGCAGCTAGTTAACATAATATGCACATGCACAACTTCAAACGACTGAATCTCTAAATAATGTTCAATAAATTAGATCAAATTAATTACTACGACATCAGAAATATGTTTATACTGTGATGAAAATGAAAAATGAAAATTCTAATACATAATGTATTAGAATTTTGATTTTCCATCTCATTAATTATCAAAAAAACATCTAACCTCCGTGAGTTTTCCCAAAAAACAATGCAAGTTTACCTGGTATTTTGATATTGAATTAAATAGAATAACTATCAAAACTAACTTTCATAAAACTAATCTACCATCATTGAACTACTGAAGTATGTATATATTTTTATAATTACTTTAATAATAATTATTTTGTAAGACTCGAAACATCACCCATCACGCGTTGATTAGTACGGCAGCGGCGCAATTTTGTAAAAGGGCTCTTAAAAGCAGCCATGCCATGCCATGGACCGTCTGCTCCTCTGCCTTCGAAGACAATAAATAAAAATTCAACCATACGATGCCCACTGCCAAGCATAGGCCTCCCTAATAGATCTCTGCGCTCATCGCTTGGCCTCCCTAATAGATCTCTGCGCTCATCGCTTGGCCTCCCTAATAGATCTCTGCGCTCATCGCTTGGCCTCCCTAATAGATCTCTGCGCTCATCGCTTGGTCTCCCTAATAGATCTCTGCGCTCATCGCTGCTAAGCTGTCCTTTTTCAGCGGCTACCCGCGACCTAACGAAATTGCTTACTACAAAATCTTATACATAAAATTCTCGTGTCACAATGCTAGTTCCCATACTCCTCCGAAACGGATTGATCGATTTTAATGAAATTTATATGCATATTCAGTAGATCTGAGAATCGGCTGTTATCTATTTTTATACGTCTAAGTAATGGCTAAAGATGCTATGTCCCGACTAAACAACATTTGGAAGAAAAGAGGAATCAGTATCAAAACCAAGATCAGACTGATACGAGCCCTGATATTCCCTATCTTCTTATAAAGCGTTGAATCGTGGACAATTTTAGCCCGAGAAAGACAAAGGATTGATGCATTCGAGATGTGGTGCTGGAGGCGAATGCTGAGAATTTCTTGGACCGCGAAACGCACCAATGCATCGATTTTGAGTCAGCTCCGTATAAATACTCGTTTGTCCACTGTATGCCGACAACGCATCCTATCATACTTCGGCCACACAATGCGCAGGCATGACGGCAATTTGGAAAAATTGATTGTTGTTGGGAACACCGAAGGCAAACGATCGCGCGGTCGTTCACCAACTAGGTGGACAGATCAAATAAAAGAAACGTCATCGTCCAAATTTTATACGGTTGTGAGAGACGCGCTGGACAGAAACCGGTGGAGGCAGATCATCCATTCCAGATGCAACCAGCATACTGACCACGATCCTCAGTCATGAGGGACCGACCAGAGAGAGAGAAGTAATATGGATTGTCCCCAACCCTAACAATTTATTTTTTGGACAATTCTTTTCTTCTTTATTTATTTATAATGTGGCATTAAAAAAACATACAACCCTAAATTTTTACCCTTCTACCACCAGCCCTTATTTTTATGGCGGTACGAAGTTCGCTGGTTTAGCTAGTAACTAATGAAATATTTCAGCGTATATACTGAAGGCGATTACATGAAACCTATCTCCTCGCATCTTCTTCTTCTTCTTTGCCGATTCACTATTGACAGAGCGGTCGTGGTCATCAGGTAGCGGTCAGGTTCCGGGCAGCCATAATCCTCTTTACGATGCGACGCCATCCTTCCCTTTCGGTTGTGCTACGTGTGCACTCTTGCAAGGGGCCGCCTACTGCCGATTTGATCTGGTCGGTCCAGCGCATGGGCGACCTGCCACGTGCCCTCGTGCCTTCGACCTTCCCCTGTACTACAGGACGCTCTATGGACGTGTTGTCCCGTCGTGAAACGTGCCCAAAGAGTATTCTATAGTAGTAGTAGTATAGTATTCGAGTCTGGACTACCTCGCATTTACCTTCATTTAAATGGATGAATTGAGAACAATGCTAAATGACGCAATACTTTTGCTCATTCATATATGCGTGTCACTTTTTGACAAAATGTAGTAATGTTAATACGAAATCAAAAACCCACAGCAAAACTTTAGGCATCATCATTTAACAGTGTGATCCTAATAATTAATACTTTTTTTTTTAGCCAGGTAGGCAAATGACTGCCCCACCTGATGTTAAATGGTGATAAAGTCCAAACGCGAAGATAGCTGGTACAGCAGTTATAAACTGCCACACCAACCATCCTCACAGCCCTGCAAAAATGCTTCTTCACGCCTCTATTAAAGGACCCCAGATTGCAGGAAGGAGGGAACACGTGCGCGGGCAAAGAATTCCACTTACGTATACTTTTAATGTTATTTTAAAAATCAGAATCGATATCCAACATCCAGCTGGCCTATTCGCTAACTGCTTTTGACAGATGGAAGTGATAATAACCGAGCTATTTGGCGATCTACTACAGCTTTATTACAACGCCACTGAGATACTTGTTCAGTAAACCATTGACGACCATCATCATCATCGAGGAGCTCGATGGCCAAAGTGGTTAGCGCGTTCGGCTGCGATCGTTGAAGTTAAGCAACTTTCGCAGTGGTCGGTCATTGGATGGGTGACCAAATATTTACTATCTCGAGCTCCTCCATGCTTCGGAAGGCACGTTGAGCCGTTGGTCCCGGCTGCATTTGCAGTCGTCAGCACCCACCAATCCGCACTGGGCCCGCGTAGTGGATCATGGCCCAATCTCCCTATTCCATCCATAGGGAAGGCCTGTGCCCCAGCAGTGGGGACATTAATAGGCTGATGATGATGAAACCATTGATGGATACGTAATTTTCTCTTTAGTTACACACTGTAAATGTCAAAACAATTAGCGAATACGCCGGCTGGTTATGAAATAATTATGACTATAATTATGAAAGCACTGCTCTTGTATGAATCAAAATCAACTTCAAACGTCCTTCTAATGAAATGCAAAAGATATCACTTCATCAACACACAATTTGAGTCAATTCAAACAAATTAGAAGCGAAAAATGATATTTTTTAATTCCCTCTCATCATAATAACGCCTCGCCCGCTGGTGGTAACTTTCTTAAAACATTAAAAGGAATTCATATTGCTTCAGCTAATTTAAATTTGTAATGAGCAACCTGTAATCAAGACCCACTCAGCATTCGGAGCGTTTCCATAATTCAAATTGTTATTGGAGTTTCGGCTGTTAGCAACCGCGCGGTGGATCTTTTCACAAATCGTTGCATTCAATAAACTCTTTCGCAGTTACGAAGACTTCTGAGACTCTTTAAATTAGTCGATACTTTAATTAACTAATACACCAATTAGGGTAAGAGACGTTGAAATAGAGGATAATCCTCAAGATAAACAATGCACTCATGATATAACACCATTTATATTCCATACAAAATATAAGTTAACGAAATATACACAGAGAGCCCTTTTACAAAATTGCGCCGTAGTATATATTGCATTTTACGGGTGATGTTTCGAGTCTTATAAAATAATTATTAATGAACTAATTATAAAAATAATGCATATTTCAGTAGTTCAATGATGGTAGATTAGTTTTATGAAAGAGTTTAATAGTAATTCTATTTAATTCAATATCAAAATACGAGGTAAACCTGAATTATTTTTTGGGAAAGCTCACGGAGGTTAGATTTTTTTTTTGTTTGATAATTAATGAGATGGAAAATGAAAATTCGAATACATTATGTTACAACAAAAACATATTTCTGATGTCGTAGTAATTAATTTGATCTAATTTATTGAACATTATTTAGAGATTCAGGCGTTTGAAGTTGTGCATATTATCGTTTTTCCCGTAAACTAGCTGCGGTAGAACGATCAGTACAAAAAAGGAAAATAGTATTTGCAAATATTCTACATTAACTTACAATAGGAAGCATAGGTAAATCTACTGTTTACTTCTATTGGAAATAGTCGACTGACGACCTCCGTGGCCGAGTGGTTTGTACGCCGGGTTTCATGGCTGTCGCCGACTCGAGAGGTCCCGGGTTCGAATCCCGGGGGGGGCAGATGTTTGTGTGATGAATACGAGTATTTGTACTCCAGTCATGGATGTTTAATATGTATTTATATAAATATACTTATATATGTACAGTATATGTATTCTATCCGTTACCCTAGCATCCCATAACACAAGCCTTATTATAGTGCTTACTTTGGGGCTAGGCTAATTGGTGTGAGTGTCGGAAATATTTATTTATATTTTTCTAAGGGGGTAAACGAGGCGCTCAAAAATTACGTTTTTTTTGCAAAAAAATTGAAAGAGCTCTTAAAGTAACGGCACGATTATATTCCTGATCAACGTGTGAAGATTTGTCAGAACAAGACAGATACAATATTTATTGGTAAAACAAATGACGCAATATTTGGCATTATGTGGGTTAAATTACGTAAGTCACAGTTTGGCAGCCCATCGCATACAAAAGTGTCCAAACAATTTCTAATAACTTTTTACAATAAGCATGATTAAGTCCGCATTCATATCAATACATTTGACTTATATATTCCAAGGTATTCAAGAATAGTTTTCTTTCGTAGTCGCTCCAGAGGCGGTCAAAGTGAGAGCGGAACCAGATGAGCTGAAGCCAGGACTCGAAGCTACCTTGTTCTGTGATGCAGCCTCCAGTAACCCACCGGCTACCTTGTCATGGTGGCGAGATGGCATACCCGTGCAAGGTGAATAAAACCTCTTGTTTTTTAAACATTGCAGTTAAGAGATAAATGAAGTAATATTAGCAGTACCCCTAACGTGAACCATTATCGAAAACGAATAGTTTGCGAGTGCGGAATGTCAATGTCAAATTTTGTATGGAAACTTGAACAGCAGCGGCACAAAGTACGTAACGAGAACTAGAAATCAGTACACATTTGACAATGACATTTCGGAGTCGCAAACGATACGAATTCGATATTGGTTCGTGCTAGGGGTACAGTTTGAGGAAATTCGATTGGGTCCTTTTTTGGACTTATGCAGTTGTTTTAGACTTATGACGACCTCCGTGGCCGAGTGGTTTGTACGCCGGGTTTCATGGCGTCGCCGACTCGAGAGGTCCCGAGTTCGAATCCCGGTGGAGGCAGATGTTTGTGTGATGGACACGAGCATTTGTACTCCAGTCATGGATGTTTAATATGTTTATGTACAGTATATGTATTCTATCCGTTACCCTAGTATCCAATAACACACACAAGTCTTACAGTGCTTACTTTGGGGCTAGGCTAATTGGTGTGAGTGTTGGAAATATTTATTTATTTATATTATTTATTTTTCAATGCGTAGTAACGCATTTAGAAGTATCTAATGTGAGTAATTTAAGAAATTATTATAGAAAATAAGTCTCTATCTAATTACATAATTACTATATATAAGTAAAATATAAATACTAGAACAATAAAACTAAAAACCTTAAAACATAAAATTAATAACTAAAATATATTATTAAAAGGAGTCCCTTTAGGCAAGGAACCGAAGATACTGGCAGCGTTACCTCTTTTAGTAATATAGATTAATTAATAATATTAATTCTTTCTTTTTTTTTCTTTATAGTAATTATGTAATTAGATAGAGACTTATTTGTTTATAGTTAGTGTATTTTATAGTTTTATGATGTGAAATTGTTTTTAGTATTAATTATTAATTTTACTCATATTATGAGTGTGTATGTTGTTGTAAGTCTGTATAATCTTATTTTTATTAGTACCTATTACAGCAATAAATGTCTTATAGAAAAAAGATGAAATTAAACTGGGCTGTGATGTACGATTATATTAAAGAGAGCTATTCTCATTCGGTATATCTGTTAGAATATGTATAATTTGTTTAAATATAATGAAGTAAATCACACATTTATAATAACTTCCACATCTGTTCATAAATGAGGATGTAATTAATGTAAGCAAAACATCCATTCATCGTCGAAACCTCGAATGTAAAAATCTCAATGGCCCATGTTATTCTGGCAGAACAAATTATATGATTTCAAGCTAAAAATAAAATATCAATTAAAACAATTTAATCTCGTATGATTTACGCAACACGAAATCATTCTGGAATTTAAGTGATTACGTGAAACGAAATCCTGAAGCTAACGCAATTAACTGAAATTAAACAACTCGTTTTTATTATAGCAAAATTTTAATCAACCGGGTGTAAGGCGAAAGGGGAAGTTTGTGTTACCTCGCAAATTTTCGGTTGCGTTACGTAAGACTGGTGCCTGTTTGCAATGGTGTAAATGTAAATTGGCAAAATTTAATTGTGGTTACATTCGGTTAGTTCCGATGAAAGCGTGAAGACGACTAGTCTTCTGTTTTCATAAAATTATTTTTGGAGTTTACTCCTTAAGAATTGATTTGCATATATAAGAGGCCCGGTATAAGAAAAATTTGAGAGTAAAATCTATCGATGAATGACATTAGTGACCTCGTTACGTTTTTGTGCGCAACCTCATCTGCGCACCTTTCGGCGGAGGTCGTCATTTCAAATGATTGATTTGAAGTAGTTGTTGAAGTGGTTCGGTCTAGATATATCGCGTCAGATTTCTCAGCAAACTTATGTGTAGTTGTCAGTATTACACTAAAATTATTACTTCCGAATTCGCGTCGATTTTTATGACTCCACTGTCTAAAAATTTTACATCACAATCTACTTTAAGTCATATTGGTTTCTTAGGTTTTCACGCACATCACTCATTAATAAAAGTCATTCTGACGAAGCAGACCTGAAAAGGCTGCGAAACGTCAATAAATAAAGTTCGTGCATTAACCCGTTAAAACTAGTTTTATTTAATGAGTGATGTGCGTGAAAACCTAAGAAACAAATATGTTAACCAGAACGGGCTGGAAACCGCTAATAAGATCCGCCGATTGGAAGGTCTGAAGACAAAGCGCGCAATAAAAAAACATTCTGACGAAGCAGACCTGAAAAGGCTGCGAAGCGAATAAATAAATAAAGTTTCCTGCCCGTTTTAACCCGTTCATCATCAGCCTATTAATGTCCCCACTGCTGGGGCACAGGCTTCCCTATGGATGGAATAGGGAGATTGGGCCATGACCCACCACGCGGGCCCAGTGCGGGTTGGTGGGTGCTAACGACTGCAGATGCAGCCGGGACCAACGGCTTAACGTGCCTTCCGAAGCACGGAGGAGCTCGAGATAGTAAATTATGGTCACCCATCCAATGACCGACCACTGCGCAAGTTGCTTAAATTCAACGATCGCTGCGGAACGCGCTAACCACTTGCGCCATCGAGCTCCTCAACCCGTTAAAACTAGTTTAATTTACTTTAAGTCAAGTTACGTTCAATAATCAACTTGACCGAGCTCGCTCAATCTTTATCTTAAAATTCTGATATTATTGTTTTTCTTTAGGCCAACCAATGCAACTGAAGAAAGGACTCCATGGAGGGACAGTGTCGACGATAGAACTGAAGCTGAACATTACTAAGGACATGAACGGGGCAGTCTACACTTGTCAAGCTACCAACGAAGCCTTGCAGAGAAGCGTCCATGATGCACTGAGCTTGAAGGTTCTATGTAAGTGTAGGAAGGCCAAAGGGGAAGATCTTCCCCCGAGCTGGGTGATGTTAGCTCGGGGGCCGCGGCCCGACTGATGTTGGTCAGGCATCGTATATATGAAGAGTTAGCTTCGAAATTTCATTTGCGCGATGTAGGCTTTCATACTATTATTGATCGCAGTGCAGGTAACGCCATCTCTTGAGGATGGTGAGTAATGATTTCCTCCATCCGTTGTCTATATGTGGGGCATATAGATGTCGCCGCCACATAAGTAATAATATTCAATTCCTTAATCAACAATTGAAGTTCATTAGAAAAACTGATCATTTCCATGGCGAAAATTATCAAAACCTTTAGCGATAGAATCAACAGACTGTAGATATTTCTTAATAATGTCAGTAGGAGATTGATTTATTAGCATTAAAATTAATTTTCTTCCCTGGGTATTTCAGCAATACCTATAACGTAAAGATCCAAAAATAATCGCATAATAATTTCAAATTGAGTTTTCGACTGCAAGATTTATTACTTGTAGTTAATTGAGCCATTTAATGAAGCATTCATAGGTTTTCACTTATTGCTTACAACTACCAGGTTATTACCCTATGATTTAGCTCTATGCTTTGACAAAACTTATAATCAAAGTTAGAAGTATTCTTGAATTAAGTGCGTTAACATGTTATTTCACTTAAGTATATATTTTTAGACGCTCCCATATTCGACGAATCGATCCAAGAAAGCATAGCTGGTGAAGAAAACGAATCGCTGGTGATAATGCTCAAAGCTCATGGCAACCCAGGCAGCATCACTTACACATGGACTAAAGATGGACTACCGATCACTCAATCACCATACAGTAGTTCCAGTAAGTTACTTTTGAGATTGCATGCTTCATCATCATCATTCTGATAATTGTTTCCATTGTTAAGATTCTTAGCTTAGCATGCAGACATTCCTGAATCAAGGTTCTAGTGATTTTACCTTCTGTATTTAAATAGAAACAAAGGGAATACTTACAGACCGCAACCACACGCGATACTAATGTGTTCGATAAATTTGGTGCCAACGATTGCTTCTGTAGCCTGGATTACATGCTTTTAGTAGATTCCTGCAGCGCAGAATTCGTAATTTTCGTCGCCGATCTAGTATCGGCCGTTGCTGTAATTGCTTAACCTCTATAATTATAAACGGAACACAATATTCACTGCGTCGTTAAGAGAAATAGTAATTGCAATAGCCAAAACTCATATAATGCCAAAGCTCAATGAAATCTATGAAATATCCGGAACATCTCTCCTTTTTGGTATTTTAATATGATTCTTAGCAGTCGGAGCTTATGATCTCAAAAAATGTTACCTGGAATTAGGTCCTTTCCATTAGATGTTTGCATTCAAAAAATTAACTTTCTGATCCGTTCAGACGTTAAGTCTTATCTAATTCCTTTGTTTTTTTTTCATTGTTCTATTTTTCCCTTGTAATTATTATATTGTTCCAGGAATTTCAATTTTAATGTTTGACTTTAATCATTTTTATGATCTGGAAATTTTCTTTTCACTTAACCTTTGTTCCGACTGTTGCTCCCGTTTCAATATTAATCAGTAAAAAAGCTTTGACATTATACTACAGCCCTTTTAATTATAGATATTGTTTTGCTTTTGACTCGAGTTACTTTGGATAATTGACTCACATGTATTCATCTAGTATATCAACTAAAATCTCTGCGAACATTATTTCATTTTGTGCTTTAACAATTTTCCTTTAAATGCTCTAATAGATTGGATTTCTCATGAAATTCTCTAGAATTGTCTAAATATTGACAATTCTAAGTAATTCATTGTTCTTTTATAGTTACTAACACAGGCCTGAGAAGTATAAGATATTTTGATCGTATTTTTGTTTTTGTCTTAGACGATAGAATAATATCGGACGGAAACATGTTGAATATGACAAAACTATCACGCAACGACGCCGGAGTTTACACCTGTGAAGCTGTCAATTCTCAAGGAGCTTCTACTGTCAACATCACGGTTACTGTGCAATGTGAGTGCATGAAATAAGACAATATGGTAGTACATAAGACTCTTACAATGAATCAAACTTATTCGTGGCTAAAATGTATATTGTATTCTCAACAGATTCTGCGGGTATCAAATCTCTAACACAAAATGGTATCGCCAACCCTAATGAGGAAGCAGTTTTGAGTTGTACAGCAACAGGTAAGAATAACAATTTTGTAAGCTCTGATTCTTTAACTTTAATCATGAATTCATAAAAAATATGATACTTCTCAATAATAAGCAATTAATTTCTTACATATTAAAATTTAAAGGCATACAAGATAAAATCTTTCAATTAGTTACATCGATGGTCAGAGTAATTAATTATGTTAACTAGACTTAATAATTACTAAAACTTATCAACAACTTTAGCCTTCTATAATTTATTGACAAGACATCAATTATAGAACAGCTCACTTTAAACTTAATTACCGTAATTAAATCGATATAATATGAAAAGGACTTATGTTTCTGTGCTAACAAATTTAATTGATAACTATTGCACTATCAAAAACCGATGACGTCTACGAGTAAACTATTATAAATAACTATAGTATAGAAACCAATTATTACTGACAGAATGTTCTAAAGGAAAAAATACCTGGTGTTACCACTTTCGATCTATTTTTTAATTAGCGGGAATAGTTCATCTTTATAACAGGAATTATCTTCCAGGGAACCCACTGAATTCCGACCATTTCAAATGGGTGCGTAAGAACTACGATATCTCATCCAAATCCATTACTTTCGAGTCTCGGAACTCCACTAGCTACCTGACCATACCTAAAGCGACTAGAGATGACGTAGGCACTTTTCAATGCGTCGTAAACAACGGTGTTGGCGGTGAAACTCGCCAAGACGTCATGTTGGTTGTGAAATTCAAGCCGGAAATGGACACCTCCCCAAGTTTGGCCAAGTCCGCTTCCAATGTTGGCCACATTGGGAGGTTAACTTGCAAGTAAGTCACTAAACAATACAATATAAGTTAGATTATTGGATGGATCGATTTTGGAAGTCTTGATTTTAGTGTTGTTTGTTACATATCAAAACTTAGTATTACGATAGTACTTTTATTTAGCAAATTTAAAATTTTCAGAATATTTTAAACACTAATTTAAAGATTTCAAAGAGTCTTAATACACTTTCGTTTTCGTAAATATGATTTGGAGTGTTTTATGAAAGATCTGTTATATTAAAATATCAAAATGTAAGTATGATCTTACCTATAACCTAATATTTTAGATGCCAAGCAGCCCCAACGCCTAGCTTCACTTGGTCCAAAAACGGTGCCAAATTACCCGTCAACACTTCAACTAAATACTTCACCGAGTTCCACAAGATCGACGCCATCACTTACACGTCGATTCTGCTCATTAACGAAGTGAGCTCAGGCGATTATGGCTCATACGAATGCGGTGCCAGGAACGAAATGGGATTCAGCACTTCTTCTGTGAAACTTGATGTTACTAGCGCACCAGGTAAATATTTGATATCTGCTCATTATTATTTAACACTAGCGGCCGCCCGCGACTTCTTCCGAGTTAAGTTTTAGTTTTTTTTTTCTGAAATAAAAGTTTTTTTATAAAATAAAGGTAGCCCAAATTACTCCTTTTTACATCAGCTATGTGCCAACAATTTCAGAGATTAGCCGGAACAAATAAACAGATAGACAAAAATTGAAAAAAATGATATTTTACTGTATGTAAACACCAATTTTATTTATATGTATAGAGTATAGATTGCTAAAGGTTTCTTATGTATAAGTTCAGTGTGTCTGGTAAATTCATCGCGGATGGCTTGACGTCTATAACAGTTTCTAGAATTTCTCTGTATATTGATAAAGGTATAATACCTGTACAGAAAAGTTGAAAAAATAGCACCAGTTGTTATATATCTATATCAGACTGAAATTGAACCTCTAATCTTCGCTTTACTAGCACATCTTGTGTTTTTTTCTTCGCATTTCATACTGGTAGTTGATTTATAGATAAGTTCGCATAAGTTAAGCTAATTTTAAAAAGAAACATATTTTGTATTAACTTTATTTAATGTAAGTAACATGAAATTTGGCTGTCCTTCAATATCCGCAACTAATCCACCGTCATGTTAATGTAGAGTAAAGCTTTAAAGATCTATTAGGCATTTCCAACCAGTGCTTCTTCACCTATTAAATTTTTTGAGCGTCAGAATCAACTACTGTAAACAATCATCAAAGTCCTATTGTTCTTAATTCTTGAAGGATAAAAATAGATCAATCCAATGAAATGATTTTAGACTTGTCGTGTCTGATGCATTTTTTTTTTTTTGCAGATCAAGTAATATCACTGAGTTTGACGAACGTTACGCATAACACAGTGTCACTGGAGTGGGTTCCTGGGTTCGATGGTGGACTGACACCGTGGTATAGGATAAGATACAGGTAATAAAAATAAAATAAAGAATTTAACTGATTTTTTATCAATAAAAAATGTAATGAGTATTTCACTTTCTAAAAATCAAGAATTTTAGTGCCATACAAATCTAATTCGTATTACAATTACAAATAAGCTAGCTTTTATATTTACCATGGGTATTTTTTTCACCTAATTACTCATAGGTACACTCACTGTTATAATAACATTAACAGTCATCTGTTTGATCACTTTAAACTATTTTAGAGTAAATATTTTTTATCGTTTCTTTTTAGAAAAATATATGATGATACGTATAAATATGAAGATGTCAAGCCCAGAGACGCTACGAGTTACACTATCGGTGGTTTGGAGAGGAACACAGATTACGTTTTCTCAGTGATGGCTATCAACAACATTGGACAAAGCAAATATAGGCCAGATGACACTAAAGTTACAACACTTAGTGAGTATAACATTCATAACAAACAATTTCAAACTATAAATGCCTAGAACTTAAATGTATTAAATATTTAATACATTTAGGACTAATTGCACGAAAATTCTCAAATCAAATGAGGCATCGTTCTTATTGGCAACGATCGTACGATGACGCGATGCGATCTTATCGTGCGATGACAATAATGTTCTGAAGAAATCTGTATGTTTGAAAATCATCGTACATCAGTCATGGTACGATTGATGCCATTAATACAACGCCTAAAGGCTATATATGGTTTAACATTTTTCATCTTTGTCAATTGTTTAAAGTCAAACAGAGATAGAAATTTGATTAGTTCTGAAGTTTTGTTTTGAGAACTTTGATGCAAGTGGACGTTAAATATTTACTTATAATCATATATATAACCCATCTTAACAATGATTTTGTTCCATTCAGACTAAACATGTGTCCAATGCCTTATAAAATACTATATTTCGATCAGACTTGTATTATTTTAACTGTCATTAAAAAGAAAGAGGTTCTTATATCTTTAATTAATATATATGTTTTTTTTAATATGATTATAACTTTTTTCCACGCAACTTCAGACGTTATCCCATCATCAGTACAATCAAGTTCTGAGGAGTACAACTCCTACAATGTCCCTGGTGTATTCATAATCACCGGAACTATTGTCGGAACGGCTCTCATTTTGCTAAATGTACTGCTGATAGGATTCTGTCTTCACAGAAGGACTAATAAAAGGATAAGAGGTTTGATTGACTGGAATTTTTACCAGTAGTTTGAATTTTTGTCAGCCCCTTTTGATGTTGTATGTAGTTTAGAATGTTTGGTAGTAGTGAATTTGAAGAGTACTTTGTTGATATCGTGTAAAATGTGTTTGCTTCTTACGTGTTTTATCATTTCACTATTTCCTAGAAGTGCTATTTTATGAGAAAAATTTAAATTGGAATTATTATTTTAACAATTATCCATTTATTCGGTTTCCAAAAACTTTGGCTTTTGGTAATTCAAATTGCGATATCCGTTACCAGCACTTGTGAAGATCGAAAAGCTACACCATTGGTTCAAAATTTCTACGGCTTAAGACCTTGTACTGAGAAGAACCAGCAAGAAACTCAGCAAGGGCTGTTTATTGTCTCTATTATATACAGAGACGTCAAATAGAAAAATGACTTCATTAAGAGATAACTCATGAAGTCGCTTTCCGTTACAGATGTAAATGATATAAAAATTATGACTTAACAATAAAAAACTGATTTAACAAAGTTTAGGAATGCCGTGTACTATTGTTTAGACATAAAATTTTGTTATAATAATTATTTCTATGATTTCTGAAAAGTGAACCAAAATGTAAAGCAATCGAAATCTTTACTTAATTCTTGTGACCACGATACTTGCGACAGAATGTCAAGAATTGTTTGAAAATTTATTTCTCTCGATTTTTACCCATTCAAACGTTAAAAACGTCAAAAAACAAAACGTCATTCAATGTGAAATTGAAATCAGTGTGTTTATTATTAATGGCTCAAATACACTTGGTCGTTAGCCCGTATTTGATTCCGCGAAAGACATTACTGAAATTCGGGTACTGGGCTGGAAGACGGTGTCGGCTAACCAAAACGAAAACTACCCGAATACAGGTGTACTCGACTCCGTTCATTTACACTTAATCGTTTACCCGAATTCCACAGGCACTCGTATTCGGGTTAGCGACCTAATGTAATCGTGTCATAAGGAAAGTAATAATTCCAATTTTGACTCAATTAAGTGTCATTAGTAATCTACAGTTCTCTTTTCAAATTCACTATCATTATTTTTGTTTGCTTCATTGTCTTTAGTAGCTTCTTTTCTCTCATTAGCATCATCTGAAGTCGGTGAATTGAACGTAGTATCTACAGAAGTGGTAGAAACTGCTGACGTATCCAAATCAGTTATAGTATACGTCTCAATAACTGGTGCTGTTTTGGTGTTAATAAACGCTGCGTTAGTTGCTTGTTTTGTGTTGAAACGACGATCGAGACGGCTGAAAGGTAAGCTTTTTGTTTCATTGTCCTTTTACGTTTTATTTTCTTTTTTATCTTGCTATAGCAGTAAAGCATGGATTTGCTTGATTGGTATTGTACTATTAAGTATTAAGTTAACTTTCGTTGTAATGCCATTATAGACTATCTAAAATAGTTAGCCTGAATTGCAATAAATTTTAGACTGTCCATAAATTTGCCAAATAAGGTAAGTAAATAGAGGAAAAAATTACATACATCGTGTAAACACACTAAATCACACGTATTATTAAAATCAGAAGCAAAGAAGATATTAAAACCGTCAAGACCGAAATCAATATTCAAAAAAGTTAATTTTGCTTCAATCACCTAAACCTAAAAATCCGGCAGCATCATAATCTACAAAAGACACATTGAAATAATCCATAGGAATAAGCTAAATCACACGTATTATTAAATCTTAGACCATAGCTAAAATTAAAATATCAGACTTCTCTATTTAGCTAAACCTAGTGATAGAGACAACATTAAAATTAATATCGACCACAGAAATTCTTTCTCCTCAAAGTAAAATTTGCTATCTACTGGTAATAATTATGCAAGTAGTCGCTGCATTGTGAGAGCTCTTAAATCATACATCTATAGATATAGTCACATTGATATATATTTAACCTTAATTCTTTGAAATTCTAAGAACTAATTTGTGACTCGTTTTAGGCACAACATTTTTATTCTTATTTTTATTTTATTTATATTCATTATAATGTCAAAAATTGTTTATATTTTTTCTCTCATGTTTGTTAGACAGTATGTGGATAAATAATAGTGGGAATTATCTAGCTAGGCAATTGTTTAAACTTAATGTTATATTTTTATGTGTAAATTAATGCTGTTATTTCCTTAAAAATAAATAATCTCCAATGGATTTAACATCAAGCCAAATAACGTCATCGCCTCCGTCCACAGAACAAGCCGGCCAATCCTCCAAATCGGCCACTATAGAAATGTACGCGCCGTCCTCGTACAACGACACTATGACGGGCGAGACACTCAGCTCCGTGTCTGAGAAGTCTGAGACGTACTCGCAGGACGACGGCGACGATCGGCAACCGCCGCCCATACCTGAGGTGCCGAGTATGCCCAACAGGCATATGCTGAGTCAGGTATGTGAGACGTTTTATTATTACTCATAAAACTTGCTATGTGTTGATGCCTTAGACCTATTTGCGTTGTAGTTTATGAGAATGGCCAAGTTGGTCCAGAAAGCAAAATCTCCCCCAATAGAAACCACACAGTGCGTTGGAAAAAAAAATATTTTATGAACACAATAAATATTACATGGAGCTCGATGGCGCAGGTGGTTAGCGCGTTCGGCTGCGATCGTTGTAGTTAAGCAACTTTCGCAGTGGTCGGTCATTGGATGGGTGACCAAAAAATTCTATCTCGAGTTCCTCCGTGCTTCGGAAGGCACGTTAACACGTTGGTCCCGGTTGCACCTGCAGTCGTTAGCACCCGCCAATCCGCACTGGTCCCGCGTGGTGGGTCATGGCCCAATCTCCCTATTCCATCCCTAGGGAAGGCCTGTGTCCCAACAATGGGGACATTAAGAGGCTGATGATGATGAAATATTACATGAGAGGTTTGGAAGATTAAGAATAATTACTCTGAATCATCGTAGTATAAGGATTATTCGTGAAAGTAGGTTGGAAATTTAAATTTTAATCAAAATACCCTCTGGGGAAGTACCTTCTCCATACAGAAGACGTGACGGTGGAACAACTTAATCCAATTGACACATTAAAAGCTCATTTGAATCGTCCAATATTTTTTTCTTACGACTCATTGTGTCTGTATCATAACTGTGAGTATTTTTTGTGTCTTGTAGTAATTTTTTCAAAGTTTCGCCGTGATCGGGATTTGGTGTCTGACCAATTAAATGTCAGTTTGTTAATGAAGTGAAGTAAAAGATATTATTCTTTTTAAGAAATAAATTTCTTCAACCACAATTTGAATAAGTTACACCACCGTGAGTTACAAATATTGGACGATTTAAAATCTCTTTTGAATCGTCCAATATATTTTTTTCCTGACAAACAAATGTTTGACAACAATGCCAGTATCATATGTCCCTAAGTAGCTTTTGTGTCTGTGAGTAACTTTTTCAAGTCTTCATGAGGCAGGGGTTAGTGTTTAGCACAAGAAAAGTAAGGTTATTTGAAGTGGCACAAATTTTCACTATCTTCGTAATAGGGATGATGACTAATTTTTTTTTCTTCGTTTATCAGGTAGATTATAAAAAAATAATGGACACGTATTTTTTCTTTGGGCAATCAACCAAAAAATGACAAAGTTATAGCGCGTCAAAGTTTGGGAGTAGGGGCTCGTGACGTCACGTTTGAGTACACTTATAAGTGAAAATTCACTCAAAAGTGACGTCACGAGCCCCTACTCCCAAACTTTGACGCGCTATAACTTTGTCATTTTTTGGTTGATTGCCCAAAAAAAAAAAATACGTGTCCATTATTTTTTGATCATCTAACTGACGGACTAATTAGAATTTCGTTTACTGTACCCCGTCATCATCCCTATTGTAATTCTACTCACACTTAACAACATAAGAATTAGGGTAATTTTTTCATCTTGTAAAGATTAAAGTCATTTACGAACTTAACGACTCACTATAAAGTAATAATGTTCAACAATATCGTCGGCCGTAGATTTTCGAACGAATGGCGAAGCTTTTAAGACTTTCATAATTGCTTCTAACTGTCTGATTAAAATAAATGACACTGAAAATTGATCTTTTCGGATCTTAAATGGAGGGAACGAATTAATACCCATATCTATCTCACTTTATTAAAGAATGAATTTGAGATGAACAAATAGTGTGTAACGTTTTGTTTTATGAGTACTTAAGTACCTAAGAATCTCGTTTTTAACGCGGCAATTTTTCTTTGTCATTGCGTACAGTTATCACCGAACAACCTTCAGATTACGAGTGAATGGACACTTTTCACAATAGACTCGTATGCAGGTTTTTGTTTCCTAAAATGTTTGAGCGTTACTGATATTCTATTTGTTTGCGTCAATGATCGATCGATCGATCCTTTTCGATCGATACTTTTTTACACAGCAAACCGACGCCTACCTCTTAGAAGAGAAGAGTTCGGTAACGCTGCCATTTATATAGACGGCACGCCCCTAACTACGCTTAAAATCTTCAAATCTGCCTGATGTTATATCAAACTTCCCATCTTCAAAGCTGTCAGATGATGTGCCAAACCATTCTCTTATCACACAGCAAATGGAGGCTTAATTCTTAAATTTGTTGTTGATGTAACAAATCTCTCTACTTTTCCGATAACAAACCGACGCCAACTACGCCTAAATTCTTTAAATCTGTCTTGTTCTATATCAAACCTTTGCCCAAAGCTAACTGACGCCTACTTTCTGTATGTCGGATGATGTATCAAAGCCTTTCTTTGTCCAAGTTGTCCGAGCAAAGCAATCAATCAAACAACAAAAAAACTATTTAAATCTGTCTGACGAAATTCTCTCTTCTCGACAGCAATCCGACGCCTATTTCCTAGACGAAAAGGACTTGATAATGCTACCATCTATATAGACAACTCGCCCCTAACTACGCTTAAAATCTTTAAATCTGTCTGTTATAGTATCAAACCTCCCGTCTGCAAATCTGTCGGATGATGTATGAAACCACTCTCTTATCACACAGCGAAAAGACTCCAAGTCCTTAATTTTCTGATTGGTGCATCAAATCTCTCTTTTCAACAGCAAACTGTCGCCTATTTCCTAGACGAGCAAGGATTGTTAATGCCACCGCCGCTAGACTACCCGCCTCCCAACTACCCTTCAAATGTCAGTCTTCAAATGTCTATCAGACGCCTACTTTCTGTCTGATCGGATGCTGTATCAAACCCTTTCCTTGTCAAAGTCGTTCAAGCAAACCCATTAAAGATCAAAAAAATGACAAAACGAATAGCTTGTTGATTAAAGCAGCTTGTGAACTGACAGTTCATATTAATTTGTTTATTTTCCTAATTGAATGATGAGAATCATTTTGTTATAATTTAATTTACCATCATGTAATTCTTATTTTTATTAACCTTTTAGCATCGAGCATACTTATACCGAATAGGTATTATTATTTGTTTCAATGAAGCATGCTATTAAAAAAAAAAAAAAAAAACATCGATATATCTCTCTTATCAACGATATTTTTCAACATCGATGTTTTTCATGCAAACATCGATGTTTTTCAGAACGATGTTGCATCCCTACTGACGAACCTCTCTCTTTTCAATAGCAAACCGACGCCTATCTCCTTGACGAGCAGGGCTTGGTGATGCCGCCTCCCCTGGACTACCCGCCTCCCAACTACGCGGCGTACGAGGGCGTCGACCACGCGCGCACGCTGCCCCATCCACACCGGCACAAGGAGATCAGCGGCCATAGTACGCTGGGCAGAAGCGCCGGTAAGAACTCTGATAAAAAATCCTTTTCAGTTATCCAGGGATCTAGAGCCTGGGTTCCGAACCTGGGGGTAATTACCCATCCGGGGGTAAATCAGCCATACTTCGGAGGTAACAAAGAACCTAATTATTTGGTCAAATCTAAATAATAAGAAAATACTATATAATAATACTACTAAATAGAGCATGGGGCGCTGAGTGTGGGAAGCGGGGCGAGATTTTCTCCTGATGATGACATTATTAGAGACGAAGATGTAGCGGCTAAATTGGAATTTCTTGAACTGATGATAACATTTTGAAGTCGGGGTAAAATCTATTTTCCTAATAGGTTACAGGTGTAGCAGTATTGGAAAGGTTAGGAATCACTCTAGAGGTACATACATTACGACACGATGCCTCACTGACACAAGGACCTTAGCAGTCGGGTAATTATGCTGGGCAGAAGCGCTGGTAACAACTCTGATAAAAATCCTCTTCAGTGATCCAGGGATCTAGAGTGAATAAGACACCGACACTTTTAGTATTGATTCGAGTTAGTGCTTACGTTTTAATTCTAATAATTTCAAAGTCCTTTTTATTCTTTTGATAAAATTTATTTTATCTACACTCATGTCGTAATATTCAAATAACGAATTTAAAGTTGTTTTTATGCACATGTACTTTATAAACGCACATTACATAAAATCTAAAATAATACAAGTTACAATAATGCTAACTGTATCGTAAAGTATCTTTTTAATCATTATAGTACACTTCTATTTTTTGATTCATGAAATTAGGCCATGATATTAGGCTGAATGTGAGAAAATACGCACTCATTCGAAGTTTTGTAGTACATGATTTCCAGCGGTTCCCATACAATTTTCTGCCGATCGTATTTTATTTTCAAGTTTTCAGAATAGTTTTGCAAAATGCTTCTTTGTTACCTAGCGATTTTTTGAAGTGATGACTTCTTATGGGATGGTAAACCGCTTCGTTACGTAACGCGTTACAGCACCAGACTGTTTGGCTTCCCTTCCTCTCACTTTCAGCGATAGGCAGGCTCCTTCTTTCTCACTCTTACCCGCAGCGCCGCTTAGATTATTTTAAGTTATCACTTCTGTCGTACGTCCCGAGACCGCACACGCCTTTCTTTATTTTAATTTGAAATTGTTCCTATGAGTGAAGATAAAATAGTGTATGCAACTGCATATAATTTAGGTATTAAAACACTCGAGTGAACCCTTAAAACAGACTCGAGTGTTTTAATACCTACATTATATGACAGTCGCGTAAACTATTATTCTATATTTCTACAGGTAAACAGAATTACGTGCCAGCACCTAGTCCAATGCCACCTTTAGATGGCTCCTATTACAACATGTCTTCGGACAGGTACCTGTCCTATCCACCGCTGATTGGGGAATACCTTCAACAAGTAAGTTAACCTTAAATGTTGTATCTTTATATATATAATTCTTCTGTGAGTGTGTATGTCACTGAACTTCTCTTAAACGACTGGACCGATTTTGATGAAATTTTTTGTGTGTGTTCAAGGGGATCTGAGAATGGTTTAGATTCACAATTTTGTCCGCTGGACAATGTTTTTTTAATTAATTTTTAATTTATTAGTAGTTGTTGATTTTGGAATGTTTTACATTGGATCCGACAGACGGCGCTACCATCGCAGTGTCAAATCTTTATATATAGGGTGAAATTGAATGTTTCTATGAAACTTCGTGAGATTGTTGGGTTATGTGTATAGAGTATGCCTGTCTTTTTTCGGATTTTTTTGAAGTATATTTTTTTCATGTATTTATTTATAATTTGTGTATTTTTATGTCCTTTCCTCGTTTTGAGTAGTTATTCATTTTAAAAAAACAAACTTACATATCCAGTGAAAAACAACTAATAAATAAGCACTTCTAAAAAACGGAAAAACATTGAAATTCCACCGCGGGTCAACGACCGACCGCGCCCGCCAGCCGTTGAGTAAGTAGCTACCTAACTCTAACCAGAGCTCAACTGACTCGTTTGATTCCACACAATAGGTACAATAAAATCGTCTTAAAAGATGCCTTTATTGAAATTGAAATAATAAGCACAAATGTCATCTTTTCTTAAGCAGAGAAAAGCTTTAAAAGTTAATAATAATTTTGTCACGATTGGAAATAGGCAAATGTTAAACAAAAAGAAATACTTATTGCTTAATACCCCAAGAATGAAATTTATAACCAGGTATTCAAAAGTACTTACGAGACCGGCGATTTAGGTAGGTACAACGAGGAACGAGGAACATATTCATTTTTTTCACTAGAACTTTTTATCAAATCAATCACACTGGTAGTACACAATTAGTTGTTTCTAATCAAAAAGTATTTACACTAGCAATAAAAAGAGACTTAAATTATTATCTGCAAAATTGTTGCTCTAAACCACCATTTTGCTGCAAACAAAGATTGCCTGTTTGTGGACGTGTCTTTTCACCTTTTTTAAAGTGTCCCTATCACTACTCACTGCACAAAATGCAACTTCTATGGTTTAGGGACTCATTCGTAAACCAAACCTACTTCGTCACACTCGCGATAGCAGTACACCATCTCTAAATATTCTTGGTTTGTATACCGAGGCATAATGAAATTATCACAGTGTATGTCACCAAGTCATAAGATGCGCACGCTCACGCGCGATTAATATACTTGCGACTGCGTTTTGCATGCAATCAAAGCAAACGTCCGCGTGCGGGGTAGAGGGGAGGTGGGCGGAATTCACATCATCAAAGACGCCGCAACCGGCGCTAGTTGCCAGCGTGCGGCGCGCCGCCCGCCCGTGCTTGCCGCAAAACAACATATTATTATGTGTGTGTGTGTGTGTATGTGTGACTGTGGCTGTGATTAAATGTGTTCGGAATTTCATGACGTGGGCAAATCAGACACGAAGAGTTCCTTCCTTCCCTAAGCTCGTAAGTTATACCGATTTGCTCTTAATTTTAAGAAGATTTATATTATTGATTAATTACCTGTGCTTTATGAAATAATATTCAAAGGTATTGTGTATCAGTGAATAAATAATTATAATATAGCATCTAAGACTATTTTATTGTATTGCTTTTAAATAGTGTGGATCAAAGCGAGTAGGTAAGCTCCGAGTCATCTGTGCGTGTAGTTAGGTACCTACAGGCGGCCGCCGGTCGTCGCCCCGACCGGCGCTGATCTCGACTGGAGGCATAATGAAGGCATTCATTAAGTTTCCGTTTTTTTATTAGTGCTTATTTTAAGTTGCTTTATAACTTCTATGTAGACGTGTTTAAAATGAATAATTACTCATAAGGAAGAAATGACAAAAAAATAACCAAATAAAAAATTAAAAAACGAAAAAAATTATTTTAAAAAATCCGAAAAAAATTAGGCATACTCTATACATGTAACCCATCAATCTCACGAAGTTTCATAGAAACATTCAATTTCACCCTGTATATAATTCTTCTGTGAGTGTGAATGTCACTGAACTTCTCTTAAACGACTGGACCGATTTTGATGAAATTTTTTGTGTGTGTTCAAGGGAATGTGTCAATCTGAGAATGGTAATTTTCATCAAAATGGTCCAGAATGTTTTAGCTTATTACAAATAAGTTTGAAATTTTCATATTAAAGACGTGTAGACAGGACAACGTCTGTCGGGTCCGCTAGTAACTTTATATAACCTTCATCATTCCTCCTTCGTAATTGTGTTAAATTTATTTGGCACTAGCAAATACCCGACAGTAAGATTCTGTATATGTTAATGAACAATTGATACATGGCTTGTATTCCATCCATTGAGAGCTAAATTCTCTTTTCATCATCATCATCATCAGCCTTTTAATGTCCCCACTGCTGGGGCACAGGCCTTCCCTATGGTTGGGATAGGGAGATTGGGACATGACCCACCACGCGGGCCCAGTGCGTATTGGTGGGTGCTAACGACTGCAGATGCAGCCGGGACCAAAGGCTTAACGTGCCTTCCGAAGCACGGAGGAGCTCGAGATAATAAATTTTTGGTCACCCATCCAATGACCGACCACTGTGAAAGTTGCTTAACTTCGACGACCCCAGCCGAACGCGCTAAATATAACTTTGCTATAGTTAAATCTAAAGAAAAAGTGCATTCGCCCGGATTGCGAAGGGTGCGGGTTCAAGTCCCGTCCGCTGCCTGGTTCGCCTGGATTTTTTTCTAGTAAAATTTTTCTTTCGATTTAAACATCTAGCAGTTAAATGCTTAAAAAAATAAAAACATAGTATTTTTTTCTTTATATTATAACCATTCCTGCAACAGACGACACTGCTATCCATAGATATACCACACGTATGGGTTTGATGAAAAAAAATATTTGAGTTTCAGTTTTAAGTACCCACAAAATTTATTGTTTTTTTCTATTTTTGGGTGAAAATCTTAATGCGATTCACAGAATACATCTACTTACCAAGTTTCAACAGTATAGTTCTTATAATATGTAGTTTCGGAAAAAAGTGGCTGCGACATACGGACGGACAGACAGACATGACGAATTTTAAAGGTTCCGTTTTTTGACGACCTCCGTGGCCGAGTGGTTTGTACGCCGTGTTTCATTGTGACGCCGACTCGAGAGGTCCCGGGTTCGAATCCCAGATGTTTGTGTGATGAATATGAGCATTTGTACTCCAGACATGGATGTTTAATATGTATTTATATATATATATATATATACTTATATATGTACAATATATGTATTCTATCCGTTATCCTAGTATCCCATAACACAAGTCCTACAGTGCTTACTTTGGGGCTAGGCTAATTGGTGTGAGTGTTGGAAAAATTTATTTATTTACATACGGACGGACAGACCGACAGACATGACGAATTTTAAAGGTGCCGTTTTTTGCCATTTGGCTACTAAGCCCAAAAAAAAAGACAAAAATAGGTTACACAATACTTTGACAATTTTAGACCCTATCTATATAGGCCACAGAAAATGTACTAACATATAGCAAAAGTTAGAATTTCGAGTTGAAAAGTTACAGGATCACGGTTTAACTATTATAATTGAGTCGTCACATACGAGTCAACTGAAATTGCAGAAGTTTTCACACAACATTTTGCACAATTTCACATATTACATTTCCTGTTGCGGCGTAAAGTTAAAGTGTGAGAAGGCTTTTGTAGTTTCCGTCTGTGGTTGTTTCTGAATGCAATTATAATGTCAACTGGACATTTGAGAGTATACAGATTCGTTTTAGAACCTGAGTAACAAATAAATGAAATGATATTACAAAGGTGTCTAAAATTAGGTAACTTTATCATTCAATAAATAAATAAATATTTCCAACACTCACACCAATTAGCCTAGCCCCAAAGTAAGCACTATAAGGCTTGTGTTATGAGATGCTAGGGTAACGGATAGAATACATACACTGTACATATAAGTATATTTATATATAGAAATAGATATCATCATCATCATCAATAAGCATCCATGACTGGAGTACAAATGCACGTATTCATCACACAAACATCTGCCCCCATCGGGATTCGAACCCGGGACCTCTCGAGTCGGCGACACCATGAAACCCGGCGTACAAACCACTCGGCCACGGAGGTCGTCGTATTTAGGATTATTTATTTATGTAGGATGAATGTATTGGTAAGCCGTCGCGTAAAATGATTACACTTGTGAAGATGGCGTCATGCTTTCATATATAAGGTGAAATTTTATGTTTTAATGAAACTTCGTGGGATTTTTCGGTTACGTATATAAAGTATCTCTGAATTTTTCGGATTATTTAAAATTTTTAAAATCAGGTTTTGGTGAACATTTGGTTCACTGGTTTGCTAAGTGAACCAAATGTTCACCAAAACCTGATTTAAAAAAAAGAAATGTATTTAATTAATTGAGAACTTCGGAGATTTTGTGTGATTTCGTTTGAAATTCGTGATTTCTCGAAAACCGGAAGTGCTACGTTACTCAAATCCGGTTTGTAGTCTTATCAGACTATTCTTAACTTATAACTTAAATATTCTCTTTATCTATCTCTTACGGTTTGGCCGCTGAAACAGCACCACAGACAGACGGACGGACGGACTTGTCTAATAGATAAGAGATGATTGTAAATAAAAAAAATGTTTTTTTTTTGCTATTTTTAATTCCTTTCTGTACTTTATAGACGTTACCCAATAATCCCACATAGTTTCATTAACACTTTAATTTTCACCTTATCTATTTGACGACCTCCGTGGCCGAGTGGTATGTGAATATGGTGTCGTCTACTCGAGAGATCCTGGGTTCGAACTCGGTGGGGGCAATATTTGCGTGATGAATACGTACGAGCATTTGTTCTCCAGTCATGGATGTTCAATATGTATTTCTATATAAATAAACTTAAGTACATATTTATCAGTATATGTATTCTGTCCGTTACTAGCGTTCGGAAATTTATTTATTTATCTTTTACTACATGATATTATTTATTTATTTATTATTATATTGCGAGGAGATCAATCGCGCAGGTGGCTAGCGCGGTCGTTGAAGTTAAGCAAGCTTCCTCCTGGGCCCGTGTGGGTCATGGCCCAATCTCCCTATTCCATCCATAGGTTCTGACCACAGGGTTCGAGTTCCCCCTCCTGGGCCAGTGTGGGTCATGGCCCAATCTCCCTATTCCATCCATAGGTTCTGACCACAGGGTTCGAGTTCCCCCTCCTGGGCCAGTGGGGGTCATGGCCCAATCTCCCTATTCCATCCATAGGTTCTGACCACAGGGTTCGAGTTCCCCCTCCTGGGCCAGTGTGGGTCATGGCCCAATCTCCCTATTCCATCCATAGGTTTTGACCACAGGGTTCGAGTTCCCCCTCCTGGGCCAGTGGGGGTCATGGCCCAATCTCCCTATTCCATCCATAGGTTCTGACCACAGGGTTCGAGTTCCCCCTCCTGGGCCAGTGTGGGTCATGGCCCAATCTCCCTATTCTATCCATAGGTTCTGGCCACAGGGTTCGAGTTCCTCCTCCTCGGCCCGTGTGGGTCATGGCCCAATCTCCCTATTCCATCCATAGGTTGAGGCCTGTGGCCAGAACCTATGGATGGAATAGAATGAATATGATATTGTCGTTGTGTGACACTGATTTGATTACCCCATTGTTGTGCAGCAGGCGGGGCGGACCCCGACGCCGCCGCAGCAGTACGCGGGTCACGGCGCTCCGCTACTCCTCAACGGAGCCCTGCCCACCGGCTCGCCCTCACATATGGCCAGCCCGCCGCTCAACTACGGGATGGACGGTAACATTTCTTTATAATTTTTTACCACGTACGACAAAACTGTGGAATATATTGTCGCCAGCAGTGTTTCTGGACCGATACGACCCAAAAACCTTCAAAAAAAGAGCGTACTCCTTCTTTAAAGGCCGGCATCGCATTTGTGGTACTCCTGGTGTTGCGAGTGTCCATGGGTGACGGTGATCACTTACCATCAGGTGAGCCGTCTGCTCGTATGCCCCTATAACATAAAAAAAAACGCATTTGCTCCTAAAGCGTCTCTCATTGCACCAATTTCAATATCATAATCTGTCACATTACAACACGCGTGCGGTAATGTAAAGTGAAACGCATGGCTTATTGTTGTCCGTCTAAAAACGAACGATGCTTTTTAAAATCTTAGCAAAGAGTTATTATGTCAGAAAGGTAGCCAACGTTTTCTTAATAAAATCAACTTTGGGAGATAAAATATAATATGTAAACATTTAATTCTTTAATTTGATTCATTTTGACAATAAATTACAACCATGTATCGGTAACGAATTTACAAAAATATTAATTTACTTTATTAGTAACACTAGTTTACTTATAAGTAAGAAAATGAGTATGAACCTGTAAATGGAAAAATTCTATAATGCGACTGTGGGCTCTCCTACATCGTGCAAACAAAGAGGAGTATAGGAACTTGGGTAAAGAACATATCGCAGATATGAAACATAGGCGCGAAAATAAGTCTGCAGTGTGTGAACATGCATTAGGGGGACCAAACCATTACATTAGATTTGATAAACCACAGATCCTAGCAACTGAGCAACGATTCATTCCTAGAATGATGCGCGAGGCTATTGGGATTAAAAAATATCCCAATTTAAATAAGCAATATGGTTGGTATTTACCACCAGCTTAGGAACCCATTATACAAGAGATAAAATCTCAACCCCGAGCACACACTGCAAGAGCAACAGATACTATTAGTTCTTTTTGTTTGCATGATTGAACATAAGAAGGAGATAGAAAGCCTCTCTGAGTTTGTTTCGCCGGCTCTTCTCAGAAAGGTCTCCCAATTTTGGAACCGGTGGTAGTTTACGGTAGTTAGGATCAAATAAATAAACTCAAGAAGAATTTTAAATAAAGTACTTTATTAACTAAATTAACTAATAAATTCATACATAGACAATAAAATTTTAAAAAACTTCCAATGAAATAACGCTCAATAAAAGTTTTTCGAAGGTAGCTCGACAAAATTAAATAAAAAATCAGTATCTGACGATGCGGACCTGAAAAGGCCGCGAAACGTCAATAAATAAATAAAGTTTCGTGCATTAACCCGTGAAAACTAGGTTTATTCAATTAATTGTTTAGGAAAACCATTTGTAAGCAGGTACATATCTAAATACAGTAGCAACTCATGGTTTCACATTGTCAACAACGCAAATTAGCAAGCGGACCAGTACGTTTGTTCGGACACCGCACTCTAAACAGTTGAACGTCACAAAGAGAATTGTGCAATCAGCGTTGAGTTCCGGAACTCCAATTGAAAGATTTGACGTTTGCATAAATGCAGGCTCGCATTCCAATTGAGCGGATTAATTGATTTAATTCTATAAAGAATCTACTGTACCCTTAGCACGAAGCAATATCGAATTCGAACAGTTAGCGAGTAGAAAATGTTATTGTCAAATTTTGTATAGAAACTTGAACAGCAGCGTCATAACGTACGTAACGAGAACTAAAAATCAGTACACATTTGGGTACAGTACTGGGTGTTTTTTCCTGCTCCTCACGACAACGGCTAACTAGAGCCGGGGGCCGAGTCTCAGAGCCGACCCCCTCAGGTTCGAGTGGTCTAGAGGCTCCAGACGGAGAGGAGACTGCCCCCGTGGGGAGATGCCATCCGCCTGAAATACCTCTAGAGGCACTCACCAATTCTCGGCTTGAAGTCCCCTTAGGATCTCGCCGTCCTCAAACCCGGTGACGCTGTAAAGGTCATCTGTGACCAACAGTATACAACGGGTTTCAACGTGTCGTCTACTCGAGAGGTCCCGTGTTCGAATTCCGGTGGGAGCAGATGTTTGTGTGATGAATACGAGCATTTGTACTCCAGTCATGGCTGTTTTATATATCAGTATATGTATTCTATATGTTACCCTAGTATCCCATAACACAAGCCTACAGTGCTTACTTTGGAGCTAGGCTAATTGGTGTGAGTGTTGGAAATATTTATTATTATTATTGACTTTATGCATGATTGTCAACAGGTCTGGACAGGCAGTCATCGGGAGGTACACTGAGGAGACAGAGGCTGGACAAAATGGCCGTCCCGCCGCCTGACGTCACCGTGCTCCACCAGGGTAATTGTACGCAGGTAAACATATTTACTGTTCATTTTACACTACATCCTGGGTTCCGAACCTGGGGGTAATTACCCCTCCGGGGGTAAATCAGCCATACTTCGGGGGTAACCAAGAACCTAATTATTTGGTCAAATCTAAATAATATGAAAAAACTATATAATAATACTACTAAATAGAGCTTGCGCTCATTCTTGCTAGCGAGCCCGCGGGGTGCTGAGTGTGGGAAGCGGGGCGAGATTTTCTCCTGATGATGACATTATTAAGGGCGAAGATGTAGCGGCCAAATTGGTATTTCTTGGACTGATGATAACACCTCAAAGTCGGGGTAAAATCTGTTTTCCTAATAGGTTACAGGGGTAGCAGTATTGGAAAGGTTAGGAAACACTGCACTACTTCATACAATGAAATTGCGTTTAACATATCTAAGTTGTGTTTTTGGAATAATAGCGACAGATAGCCCTCGTTCAAAACAGTTTCCGGGTGACTATTACACTTTTTTCTGGACTTATTCCGGATCTTTAATTTGCCCGGGTGTTTGTAATTTATTTTGAATATGAATTTTAAGAGCAGATATTGATTTAAATACCATACCATTGTTACTAAGTGAGTAATGGTACCATTTTGTGACTAAAAAGTCCGGAATTTTTTCGAAGTATCAAGTTTTTTGTCAGGACTTTTGAAATTCTTACATGATGACCCTTGAAAAAGTTGTGTTGGTCGAATCAACGTTATTGTTCAGAAAAAAAAGTGACAGGTCGCTATCACTTGTAATACACTTCTGGACACATCTATTGACCTACCTAACCTAGAAAGTCGATAAAACCACTTTTCTTGAATTTTATAACTATTATTAAAGTTATTTTAGTCACCCATCCAATGACCGACCACTGCGAATGTTGCTTATCTTTAACGATCGCAGCCGAACGTGCTAACCACCTGCGCCATCGAGTTCCTCCGTGCTTCGGAAGGCACGTTAAGCCGTTGGTCCCGGCTGCATCTGCAGTCGTTAGCACCCGCCAATCCGCACTGGGTCCGCGTGGTGGTTCATGGCCCAATCTCCCTATTCGATCAACAGGTTATCAACATCAAAAGGCTTGTGCCCCTTGCGGGGGTGGATTAATAGGCTTATGATGATGATTATAGTTAAATAAATATTTATAATTATAGTATAACTTTTATCATATATCTATTTGTTGTTCCAGCACCAGCCGCTATCACAGACGCCATCGGTGAAACAGCCCCAGTCCATACTGAAAGATCCTTCTAGACACAAATACGGAAACCAGTACGGCAGCCCGGTATCCTCGAGTACTCCACAAAACTCAAACTCGAGTCAAATACTCACAGTCCAAAACCTCACTTCGGACGTGCCCCAGTATGGCACGATACGCAAAGAGAAGAAACAAAACGTGACCATAGACGAATCATTCAATAAACGGAGTGAAACCCACGTCGTATAGACTATGTGTCAAATAATAGACAAGCCAAGAGACTAGTTCAAATTGTAGATAGGATTGAAATTGTTTTTTTTTTCTTTCAATGTGATAAATAAGTGTGTACAAAACGCGAATGATGTGCGAATGCCGAAACCTGTGAGTCGAACTCACTGGGTTTAAATTTAAAGTGACCGGACTCAGACTCACTGTTCGAATTTAGTGAGTGTGAAACTGTGAGTTGAAAATGTGACTATAGTGCCAATGTCGTGTTAGTGACTCGTCTAATCGAGGGTTTATATGTACATATATAAACTGCGTTAACAAAGTTTTGTCTCAGGTGAATTATAGAAAAAGACTATTCGAAGTAATTGGAACATTTATTTTTTGACTGTTAAGTTGTTCTTTGAACGAATGAATGGTTAATAGGGAAATGTGTCGCACTTTCTGGCCGTTTATAGTTTGGACTGACGCCTGGTTGTATTGTTCGACTGACCTATCATTATTATTAATTATTATAATAATTAATTACGAATAATCGCGATAACGTCCAAACGATGTAATGATGTTGACGACACTCTCTGTCCACTAAAATGTCATTATTTTAGAAATTTATATTTAATTAGATGATAATGAAATGGATAAAGAAAAATGTTTTATTAAAATTATTATTACGATAATTTTTCCAATTTCGCTATGCGGTTAAATCGATCGATTCCTACGATGGATCTCTTTTATGTTTTTTTTTTCGATATTATCTAAAGATTGTTACGGTATGAGCGTATATCGATTTTAATGATTGTGTGAATAACGATATAATGATATTTGGGAACATTTTGAATTTATCCCACGGTTATTTTATAACCGTTTGTTTTGAGATTGTTCTTAAGAAATGTTGGAAAGCGATTGTTTCTGATTAATAATGCATTAATGTTATTATATACAATATTGATTTCTAAATGTCTTTGTTGATGGCTGCGAGAAGGTTTATAATTATTTGTACAAATTATAAATTTTGAACTGATCCTGTTTAATATGTTTAGACATATTTGTTTTATTCAAAGAAAATTGACATAATAAAAAATGAAGCTTCACCATTGGTTGAGAACGAAATGAATGGTTTTTAAACATACATCACAATAAAGTACCTAATAGGATGAGCGCGCTCATTATTATTTTAATTATTTTGTAAATGTTTTAATTTTAAGTTGATTCGCATTTCACACAATGTAATACTGTAAATAATATTAAAAATTAATACTCCAATCGCGAACTGACAATAAATATAAATTTCTTTTTTAATTAATTTTCATAATTTATGCTCAGCTTAGATTGATTGTAAATAAATTCATGTAATTTTTCTATTATATTAATAGCTTTTCTACTCAAAAAATTAATCGGTTTAATATGAATACCAAAGTTTTATTAAGTTATTAAGCTATTATGTACTAATCTACACTTTATTTTTATTCTCGTTTTATTTTCAAATTCAAACCTGTAACTTATTTTAATTATTTTAAGTTCGTTTAATTTGATTTTGTGCGATTTTCAAATAACAATTATGAACAGCGGGAGACTCGTTTATTTCAAATGTTTGAAAATCCATCCATTGATAAATACGATTTTTTATATTTGAAGAAATGTTTGACTGTTACATTTCGGATTTAAATAAAAAACCTAATGAAAGAACATATTTTTGTTTTATTATTATTACTTATACGATTTATTTATTAAATTTATTTCACTTATTAATAATATGTTTTAATCCAATTAATAAAAACATATCAACCGATATTTTACATTTATTTATTTATTTAGAACGTTGTTTTTTCTTTCAATCACGAACTGAAAAAGTGCCAAATGTAGCTGTTTCCAAAAACAACATTTAGATAGAAAACTTTAGCTGTGTAATACGTCCTTCTCAATCTACTTCGTAAAAGTAAGTTTAGTAAATTATTAAAAACGTGCCTTATAATTTTACGCCATTTTTGAGAGTAAAATATCACTTAATATTATAATTGTGAAGGAAAAAAAATAGTGTTTAAAGGAAAACGAACTTTCTAGGTACTAAGAATTAAGTTTCATTTACACAAGTTTCGTTGGGATATAAAAGAGGCAAATGTCCAACTGAAATTTTTGAGAAAAATTAAAAAGAATAAATGTACGTACACAAGACTGAATTGTATAAGTTGTGTAATGAAATTATTATTTCTGGCAAGAAGTTAGAAAGATCTTTGCTATTCTTTGTTTAACATTTAATCTATCATTGTTTTTTCAGTGAGTATATTTCAGGAAAATTTAATCTCTAAAATTTCAGATGTCTCACAAATACGATAGTTATACATGTACAGTATTATAATAATTATTAACAATTTTGCTATGAAATAAAAACCGTCTCATTTCTGAGCGGATGACCTTCCTTTCATTAATGAAATACAAAGCAAGAGCTTGTCATTTAGTAAATAAGTATTAATCGAAGGTTCAAAAAATATTGTCAATACAATTTAGCTAATTGAAGTTTAATTAAAAAAGAGTCAATGTTTAAAAATCATCACGTAAGTATTTAAAGCCTTAAGGTTGGTTATTTAACAAGACGTGGTATGAAAATAAATTTGGGGTTCATAACAATTTATCATTAAATGAACAATAATCATTACATTTTTCATTTTATTAAATCAAAATCTGTTTAACAGTTGTCGAATTCAAATGTAAATATAGCTGTATCACGTCAATTTAGTTTTCTCGTTTCTTATAACTATTTCACTATAATTATTTGATTTACTTCAGTTTCTTCAGGGAAATCTTACGAATTTATATTTAAAATAAGACGGGCGCTGAAGAAATTCAAGTATAATGAAAATAAAGTGTTTTTTTTTTATAAAAAAAATGCATTTTCTCTCATTGTAAAATATAACCACTTTAACATAAAAATAAGGTTGTAAATTGTTCGATAATTCCGGATGTGACTTTGATATTACGTACGTAAAGCTCATGATTGTATAATCGGCATTAATTGAATTAAAGCATACATGTTAATGAGTTTGTTTCATTTCAATATTGCTATTTATTTAGTAGCATATCATTCTGTTGAGGAGCTCGATGGCGCAAGTGGTTAGCGCGTTCGGCTGCGATCGTTGAAGTTAAGCAACTTTCGCAGTGGTCGGTCATTAGATGGGTGACCAAAAATTTACTATCTCGAGTTCCTCCGTGCTTCGGAAGCACGATAAGCCGTTGGTTCTGGCTGCATCTGCAGTCGTTAGCACCAGCCAATCCGCACTGGCCCCGCGTGGTGGGTCATGGTACAATCTCCCTATTCCATTCATAGGGAAGGCCTGTGCCCCAGCAGTGGGGACATTAATAGGGTATAATGATGATGATGATATCAACTGTTTGCATGTACCTGTCGCAGGCAATTTTTATGATTCCGTGTTTTACAAACGGTGGCGTCCGTTTGAAACCGCTCGCCGTTTTAAAATATTCCGAAGGCAAATTGACGACTCGTTCAATTGTTAAAATTTCGATATTGATTGTCGTAGTAGGGTGACCCTCATAAAACACAGGTTGCACAAATTAGTTTTTATTTCAGAAATCAGGTATCTATTCAAATAGGAATCACTTAAAAACATGCATAGGCACTCCTAAAGGAATTAATTAAGTAATAAAAACAACACTAAACTAATTTAAACTGATTTGAAATATGATAATATTTCTACGAGAACTCTGCCGACAAACTGCGTTGCAGTTTGGCAGATATAATGTAATTTTACATGTAAATTTTTTTGCTGAATAAATTAATTAAATAAAAACTGAGGACGTACGTAACAATAATGCAACTTTAATGTATAATCTGGCACTTTCAATTAAAGACTAGGTAACGGATAGGACTGGGCGCCATATTGTGACGTCATAGCTGTCAATTCAAACAAAATAGGAAGAGTGAGCAAAAAAAAGTTTTTATTTACGAAAACTTATTTACTAAGATTAGGTGAGAAAAAACATCAGATTTTTTAATAAAATCATTTATTAAGTTAGAGAAAAAAACCAACCGATTTTTAATAATATTTTTATATTAAGATTGTGTGAGTAAAAAAAATTAAACAGAATCTAGCTCTTCAATTCCGCTCATCTCAGCATTAACGCCGGAGTAACTACTCCTAACTATGAATAATCATATATTATGGCGAGGTCACAAACGAACATGCATCGTTTATGTAAACGAAAGTTTTAAATCGACTTTATGAACGCAACTTAAAGTGACATTTGGTTGACGATTTAGGTTATCAAACAGTCATAGCCAAAGCTCAAAAAATGAAAAAAAATATTAAACAATATTAAATATTAATATTTGTTATTGTTTGTTTACAAATGTTTGGTTTTTATTCTAGAATTAGCCGAGTGCTAATAAAGGGTTCCAAAAAATTTTTGCAAACAGTACTTTTCAAGCGACATTTGACAGATGGAGGTCATTGGCTTTCCTATTCTTATTTGAATCGCATTATACATAAATTCAGCTCACGATAATCAGTTATTAAATGTAAGAACATTTGAGTTAAAAAAGTCTTATAATTAAAAAGTAACAAAAGTGAAAATGTCATGTATTATCATATTTTAGTGACATTTGGCATTATATTAAAAAATATTCACAGCATCAAACATTTAAAAACGTTATAATGTTTTCCCCTATGAATCTAACATTATATATATCTTTATATATATAATTCTTCTGTGAGTGTGTATGTCACTGAACTTCTCTTAAACGACTGGACCGATTTCGATGAAATTTTTTGTGTGTGTTCAAGGGGATCTGAGAATGGTTTAGATTCACAATTTTGTCCGCTGGACAATGTTTTTTTAATTAATTTTTTTTATGGCGGTACGAAGTTCGCTGGGTCAGCTAGTAATATATATATATATACTAGCTGACCCAGCGAACTTCGTACCGCCCTAAAAAAATAGGGGTTGTCCAGCGGACAAAATTGTGAATCTAAACCATTCTCAGATCCCCTTGAACACACACAAAAAATTTCATCAAAATCAGTCCAGTCGTTTAAGAGAAGTTCAGTGACATACACACTAACAGAAGAATTATATATATAAAGATATATATCATAATATTCTTCTAAAGGTATTTTCGAACAGGCATTGGCCTCACAGGGCTGTCTTTTTCGGAATAAGATTGGTCATATCAAATAACAATACCAAGTTATTCCGCAAGAGTCCTTCGATCACCAGAGTTCATGGACACGTTAGCCTTTTTTGGGGGCCAGATTAACTCAAAAATTTCGTCATTTGTCCACAACTTTTTTACTGTTCCTATGCTGTGCCCCGCGGGTGACACCGCGGTTTATTATGGGACATTTTTCCGCAGTAAAACGTAGCCTATGTGTCAACTCAGGGTTTCAGCTAACTCCATACCAAATTTTATTATAATCGCTACAGCCATTTAGGCGTGAAGAAGTATCAAACATACACACTCACAAACTTTTGCTTTTACAATATTAGTGTGATTTACTATTATATATGTTCTTAAATCAATACTTTCTTTTGTGAAAAGCTCTTGAACACTTAGAATTTGCACTGGTTTCAATATTTTTCTGTGTCACAAAACCACTCCGCGACGCCATTTTTCTTGTTTTCATTATCAGCGTCACGCGTGGTAAGTAAACTAAATAATTCAATTTGTCGCGGCATTTTGTATACGGCGATTGGATTGTCTATCAATTAATGTTGTAGCATAATAAATAGTGACAAGCCAATTTACATTTAGCCTTCGGCATATTTTAAAACAGCGAGCGTTTTTAAACGGACGACACCGTTAGTAAAACGCAGATCTACAAAAATTGCCTGCGACATACCTACTCATCGACCTATAACGATCAGCTGTATGCCGTTAGATAGCACTTCTCATGACTATCATTTGTTACTATGGGGGAAAATAATATCAGGGTTAAAAGTGAAATGAATACTAAAAAAAGTGGGTGCGTGTACTTATGTAGGCTCGTGAGAAGTTCCTTCCTTGGCATCGTTTAAAATTAGATTTTAATTGCATGCATGCATATTAATTACAATAAATTAATAAAAAGTCTGGAAAAGGACACAATCAATAAAGTTCAGTTTTAATTTGAAAAAATAAAGAAATAATCAAAATATTCAATTAAAATCGCTACTGAATATAATTTATTGACGTGACAACGTCTTAAATTAGGTTGCGGCTGGGAGTCACTTATGAAAAAGTGTAACGCTCGGTAACGTTACGATGAGTCTCTCGTGTTAAGTTTAAGTTTACATGTACAATGTTTTAGTAAACAAAATATATTTCTATAGTTAAAATTTGTGCAATTCTTATTTTCATTCAATTCCTTGTTCCTATTGTGCAATTTAATTATATTCATATCAATAAATATTCTACCGAGAAAAAGACGTTGTCACGTAAAATCTTCGCCCGTAAAACCGACTTTACAGGCAACCATTTTTTGAACATATGTGATTTGCACTTGTATGAAACTCAAACACGTATTCCGAATATACAAACTAGAAACATGTGGATAAATATTTTAAATATGAATACCTATAACTGTTACTTTATTACAAAAAAGAAAGATGTGGTTTTTGGTTCTACTACAGCAATGGTCAAGAGATGGCGCTGTAGTCTCCTGAATCGCGCTTTGGTTCCGTTGTTCCAGATTAATAAATACTTTTTGTTACTTTATTACAAAAAATAAAGATGTGGTTTTTGGTTGTACTACACCAATGGTCAAGAGATGGCGCTGTAGTCTCCTGAATCGCGCTTTGGTTCCGTTGTTCCAGATTAATAAATACTTTTGATAGGCCTTCACAATGCAGTCGTTAGCACCTACTAAATAGAGATTCTATTTCTATTTTGTTGGTAGATTTTCTTAATGTGCGGTAAACACAAAAGTAACGCATGAAGTTGGTCGCTAAAGCTCGCTAAAGCGACCAACTTCATGCTGTTAAAATTTTGTGTTACAGTGATGCGCGCGCATCTTAAAATTTCACTCTCATAATTTTTTCATAACGCGCCTAAAGAAGTAAAACTTCAAAAAGTTATTTACAGGATTGTTACCATGTACCTTGTTTTTAGCGAGTTTCCGATATTACTGATGATTAATGATATTTGAATCTAAAGAAAGGTATGCTACAAAAAAATCCACGCGGACCAGGCAGCAGACGGGACCTGACATGCCTGGTCCACTTGGAATATTTTCTAGTAAACTTTTCTTTAGATTAAACATCTAGCAGTTAAACGCTGAAAAAAGAACATAACTAGATATATGATGCATTGCAAATTCCGAACCAATGCATCCATCTTCCAGGAACTGTCCATAAAACAACGTCTGTCTTCCATCGTACAAGGTCGTAATCTAACTTTCTTTGGCCACATCTCACGCCGAGAAGATGCGTCAGTGGAACGACTGGTGGTGCAGGGCAAAGTCGAGGAAGGCGCGCGGCAGATCACCAATGCGCTGGACTGACCAGATAAAAGCGGCACTGAATGGTCAACTTCACGAGTGCACGAGGAAGGCCGCAGTGATGAACCCTGATGTGACGATCACGACAACTCTGTCAAGATTGTAGCGCCGAAGAAGAAGATATATGATGTGTTACTCCGTGATCATGGCACATGCAACAGTGCCGAAATATCAGAAACTCGCTAAAAACAAGGTACATGGTAACGAACTCGTAAATAACTTACATTACTTTAATGTTAGTGACTATGAAAGTTTCAAACAATAAAAAGTCTTTTATTTCTGTTCTTTTTTTGGCTATAACTTTTTTCCCTTTGAGGAGCTCAATGGCGCCAGTGGTTAGCGCGTTCGTTGAACTTGAGCAACTTTCGCAGTGGTCGGTCATTGGATGGGTGACCAAAAATTTACTATCTCGAGCTCCTCCGTGCTTCGGAAGGCACGTTAAGCCGTTCGTTACGGCTGCATCTGTAGTCGTAAGCACCCACCAACCCGCACCTGCCTGCGTGGTGGGTCATGGCTCAATCTCCCTAATCCATCCATATGGAAGGCCTGTGCCCCAGCAGTGGGAACATTAATAGGCTGATGATGATGAACTTTTTTCCCACAGCGAATTGAAACTAGCTGATATAGTAGTAAAAAAAGTCATAAAGAGGGTTTTTCAATGACATACGTCTGATCGTTATTGGTTGGAGGGTAATTTAACTCGTCTTTATTTTATGCAATGTCTTTAATTGTTTTTTAAACTCTACCCCCCTTTTCCATATACAGGTATATAATGCGATTTAACTAAGAATACGACCGACTGGGCGCCATATTTTGACGTCTTAGCTGTCAAATCAAACCAAATAGGTAGAGTGAGCAGCAAAAAATGTTACTATTTAATAAAACTTATTTACTAAGATTAAGTGAGACAAAACATCAGATTTTTTAATAAAATTAATTTACTAAGGTTGAGAAAGAACACAACCGATTTCTAATAGTATTTCTTTATTAGGACAGTGTGAAAAAAATATTAATCAGAATGTAGCACTTCAATTTCGCTCATCTCTGCATTGCCGCCGGAGAAGTCATGATGATTTATCATGCAGGTCACATACGAACATGCATCCTATTTGTAAACGAAAGTTTTAAATCGAATCGAAAAGTTTTGAACGCAACATAAAGTGACATTTGGTTGACGATTTATGTTATCGGTTGATAACATAATTCATAGTCAAAGCTCAATAAATGAAAAAAAAACAACTAATATTAATTATCAACAATTATAATATTATTCAATGCGAACTTTTTATAAATAACAACGACTTAAATTTAAATGACGTTAAACAAAAATTTAATATTTTAGCTCCAAATATTAAAATAGTTAACAGTAATTCCCTTTACCTTTTAGGTTCTCCAATTTTTGATGAATCTATTTCTGAATATATTAATAATTCAATTAATAAATTTCAAAATTCTGCCGACCGTCTCTTTGAAATTAGTCCACATTATGCACTTTGCATCTTGAAATTCTGTCTTTTTGTCCCAAAATTTACGTATGTGCTCCGTTGCTGCTCCTTTTGGAATCACTTAGATCTTTTGTCACAATTAGACGACTTAATCAAAATTAACTTAGAATCGGTTCTTAATATGCAGCTGAACGAGCAATCTTGGACCCAAGCATCCCTACCCATCCGTTATGGTGGTTTAGGGATTCGCAAAATTTCCAGTGCCGCTTTACCAGCCTTCCTATCTTCTGTCCATAGTTCAGCAAATCTCATAAGTAAAATTTTAAGGGCATCTGCTTCAAACTTTGAGATTGCTGGCTTGGAAGAAGCTAGAAACGCTTTCTTAATTGCATGCCCAGGTCAAAATTTTCCAGTTTCTCCAAATTCACAGAGAAGCTGGGACGACATAAATTGTAAATTAACTTATAATAACCTTTTGAGCTGCAGTACAGTTTCGGCGCGTGCTAGGCTTTTGGCCGTGGGTACGCATGAGGCCGGCTACTGGCTTCACGCGTACCCTTCGACAAATACAGGCACATTTCTTGAGCCTGACACACTCCGAATGGCAACCTGTCTACGGCTTGGGGTCCCGGTCTGCGCTCCTCATAAATGTCCCTGTGGCAGTGATGTCGACAAGCTAGGACATCATGGACAGTCTTGCCAAAAAAGTGCAGGCCGCTTCTCGAGACACGCCGCACTTAACGATATCATACGCCGGTCCCTTGCCACCGTCAACGTGCCAAGTCTACTTGAGCCAACTGGTATTGCAAGAGACGATGGCAATGACCGGACGGTATGAGTTTGATTCCATGGAAGATGGGTCGGGTGCTAGTATGGGATGCAACCTGTTCAGACATGCTGGCCCCTTCCCATCTACATGGAACCAACAAGAGAGCTGGTGCGGCTTTTGAAGCGGCTGCAAAAGTTAAGGCAGGCAAATACAGGGGTCTAGGCTCCGAATATGATTTTGTCCCATTCGGTGTCGAGACCCTTGGTCCGTGGGGTCCTAGCGCTATAAGGCTTTTTAAACAAATAGCGAAAAGATTAGTCGACATCACAGGAGACCGAAGAGCTGGCAGCTACCTCGGACAAAGAATAAGTCTAGCTATCCAAAGGGGGAACGCTGCCAGTATCTTCGGAACCTTGCCTAAAGGGACTCCTTTTAATAATGTATTTTAGTTATTATATTTTATTTTTTAAGGTTTTTAGTTTTAGGTTCATTGTTATAGTATATTTTTTGTTTTAATTATTCTTAAATTTATCCGTTAGTTATTGTCACATGGGGATGTACCTTTCATGTACGGGAGCTATCCTGAAAAAAATTATCAACATTTGTTATTGTTTGTTTAAAAATGTTTGATTTTTATTTTAAAATCAGCTGAGTGCTAAAAAAGTGTTTCGAGTTTTTTTTGCAAACCGTACTTTTCAAGCGATATTTGACAGATGGGGGTCATTGGCTTTCCTATTCTTATTTGAATCGCATTGTAGTTTCTGCCCAACAGTAAGGATTTTAAGAATGGGCGCTCACGTACGCTTTCCTGGTCTGGAATTTCGATCCCAAAACCTGAATGAACCTAACATACAAAATTTTCAACGAAACACACACTATTCTTATTATTTCAGAATGGAAAAAAATCTTACGTTGAATCGCACTCTAACTAATAAAAAAAACCGAATAGTCTGAGCTGGGCTCACGGAATTTCTTTTATGTATTTTTTTGTACATGCTGTTAGTCGCAGATGACCTTTACAGCGTCACCGGGTTTGGGGACGGCGAGATCCTAAGGGGACCTCAAGCCGAGAATTGGCGAGTGCCTCTGGAGGTATTCCAGGCGAATGACATCTCTCCACGAGGGACTCCGCGCCGTCTGGAGCCTCTAGACCACTCGAACTTGACGGGGTCGGCTCTAGTTAGCCGTTGTCGTGGGGGGCGGGGAAAAATGCCCAGGCACGTACCTGTACCTGATATAGCGTGTTGTGTGTAGACCGGGTCTTCGCACTCTTATCCTACGGGTGCGGTGTCTGCCTAATGAAGGAATTCCGAATGTGAATTACCGTACGTGTGCGCCCAGTGTAATAAGGCTGGGGGGAGTAAAAATATACATGCAATGTTTTGAACTCTACAAGTAACCAGAACTGAACCCAGCAAGTTACTAGAAATTCATAGAAAACTAATATATTAAGTATTTAATATTACATATATGATATTTCAACTAAGTAAGTAAAATATTGAGTTACCCGTCGTAAAATCGACTAACTACCACATGCACGTGCAACTGCCAAATGCAAAGTTTTCTTCGCGAAGTACGGTTCGGATATATGGTTAAATAAATGACACTTATACGAGTATGTTTGTCATACTTCGATATCTAAATAATCATTGCACTTTTTTGTTTCAATAACCGATAGACCTGCTTTAAGGATGATAATAAATAAATAAAATAGTGAAAGTCACCTAAGTGTCACATCCTACATTTTGCTTAGGGATATTTATTAGGCTGAGGAAGCCGATGATGATGTAATGTTTCTTCCCAATGAAGCCGTCAATCCGCAGTCCGCTGTCAATGTACTCGCAACCTTAAGTTATTGTAACGTTGGTACATATTACCGATAGTATACTGTTCTCTTTTTTATAAATAAAATATGAACCCAATGGTTGAATCCAATAAAACAGCGCGACTCGCCGATAATACAGCGGTCCTATTCTTTTTTCTTACGTAGAAAGAGGACAGTAAAATCATATGAGACGACGCGTGACACAAAAGTCTGGCATTGAGAACCTCTTTATTTCAGAACTCTATGTAGTTTGCAAGAAATTCTAATCCTAATGAAACATACTACAACTTGCAAACCAGTGAACCAATTATGTTATTCACATTCTCAGTAAGATCTTCCATTGATTGAATTTCGTATGGTGCCACATTGTCATCAATGGAAGAATATCCAGGAAAACCCTGCAGTATTACGGGTTCTTTTTCTTCCAACACGACGTCTACCTCGTTATTTCTGAAACCTGCTTTCTTAAAACAATTTTGAATAGTTTCAGGCTTAATTGCTTCCCAAGCTGCTGCAATGTTTAGAATTGCATCAACCATAGTGTCAATGGTCGCTTGCTATCAGGGTCTTCAATTTCTCGAAGATAGCGATGTACTAATCCTGCCCTGTAACCTTTATGATGCCCTGATTCATTGGTTGTAATTTTCTTGTCGAATTTGGAAGTAAGTAAACAAGCTTGATATTCTTTAGTTCAACTTTAGTGAGCGGGGAAGTTGTCAATGAAGAGAATTATGCATCTACATTTAATATGGAGGTAATTATCTAGAGTTTTTAACCAATCTATGAAACGAATGCCGGTCATCCAAGCTCGAGGTTGTGCATCATATGTTACAGGGAGAGATCTTAGGTTTTTGAAACAACGTGGATTTTTCGCCTTACCAATCACCAGCAAACTTAACTTATCTGACCCATCAGAATTGGCACAGGCCAGGACAGTCAGTCTCTCTTTATTTGCTTTGCCACCATTACAAGTTTCTCCCTCGAAAACATAGGATTTAACTGGCATCGATTTAAAATATAAAGCGAATTCGTCTGCGTTAAAAATGTCTCGCGGTTCGTAATTTTGTAACAATTCGGGAAGTGTTGCCATCCATCCAACATCTTGCTGTGCCTCTGTCTCCGATTCCCCACTGAAATGACGGTACACAATGCCGTGGCGATTTTTAAAACGATCTATCCAGCCATTTGAAGCGGTAAAATCAGCAATTTGCAATCTTTCAGCAATTTTACGTGCTTTCTCGCATATTATAGGGCCACTTATGGGCAAACCTCGTGCTTGATGAAGCCATTCCACCAAAACTTTTTCTAATTTATCAAACTTTCCTACCTTTTGTTTTTTTCTCTGCACACCTCCCAACCTGTATTTTTCCTTGATTTCTTCTCTATTCTTTAAAATGGTACGTAACGTAGACACTAGTAACTGAAGCTCAGCAGCTGAGTTTGATTCTTGGTTTGTGATTTTTCATCAAAAACTTTCAATATCTTAAATTTTTCTTGAACTGACAATGCCTTACGCTTAATTGTAGTCATTTTGTAACAAACAAATGATGCGCAATACAGAGCATAAACGCGACAGAAGTGTAAGCCAACAAATGACAAAATGGCCACTTGACTGACGGTGTGCGGGGGGCGGGGGGCGGGGGCCGCTTAGCGTGCGTCGCTCGACAGTCGTCACCAGGGCTGCCAGATGAACGATTTAAATCGTACTCCTACGATTTTTTGGCATTTTTACTCATGTACGATCGCTCGACCACGATCGTACGGAAAGTGTTCGATTTTTCTGTACCTGGCAACATTTCGTAATGAAACGAATGTGTTCCTCCGGTAGCTTTATGTTCGGGGAATCCCCTATCAATGTTACTTATGTCTAGATCTTTTACTTGAAAGAAGGCCTTATTACAATGGTAAAATGGTTTTGGCGTCATTAAAAACAATTTCAAAATTATAAAACACTGGCTCAATTTTCTTTAAATATGTTATGTTTACCCCATTCCAGTGCAGACTATGAAAGGGCATTCAGTGAGGTCAATTTAATCAAAACAAAACTTAGAAATAGTTTATCTAATGAAACACTGAAGGGAATATTATTAGCCAAGCAATTAATACGAAGAAACGGAAATTGCACCAAGTTTAAGCCAACAACAGAAATGTTAAAAATTATGACCTCAGAAAATTTGTATAACTCTAATAAATAGTTTTATTACATAATTTTTCAAATACTGAACTAATTATTGTCATTTTTAATAAACACTTTAATAACTTCTAAGTTGTACGATCTTTTCATTTCAAAATTTCCTTGGAATACAATTTTTTTGTAGTTGACGTACGATCATGCCTTTTTTTCATCTGGCAGCCCTGGTCGTCACCGTCATGCGTCAGTCGCTGGCCGCTGCCGCAAGAGTTAATATGTGTGTGACGTATTGCGATTTAGGCGTATTAAACGGCATGACGAATCGTATTAAGCGTAAAGAAATGTATGAAACTCAAGTTGCAGGGACTGACGCAAAATGGCGTATTATGCGAGAAATCGTATTAAACGGGTTCTACTGTATTCCATTGCGATTGGTTCATGATAAGGTTGGAACCTTCTCAAGCTCTGTAGAGCTTACTAAGAACTCGATTGATATAATCATAACGCAATTTTAGACATTTGGTTCGTTAGCCCGTATTCCGGTGCACAAAAGACATTTCTCATAATCGGGTACCCGAGATTCGAGTGACCAAATGTACTCGTAATGAGGGCTACCGTTTTCTGCCTCACCAGATGGCGCCACTGTTGAGTGAGGTCCTAAATTGTAACTTTTAAAGTTTATTAATACGCACATGAAATCAAAGGTTACATTTAGATCGTATTTTAACACAAAATAACCATATCCTAAACATAATAGGCCATGCCACAGTGACGCGCAGTTCCGTTTTATTCGGAAAAAATGGGAACATAATCATTTTTCTAAGTTCAAATTTTTAATAACTGACATTCATTGCCACATAACTCATATTTGCCATAATTAAGCCGAATTGTTACCAATTATTCACAACATTATTTTAATTATAAATAAACCCGCGTAGTCAACCAACAAGCAATAACATTTGACATTTCGGAGACCTCACGCTACACTAGCGCCTCTAGCGGCGGATTCATACGCGATAGCCCTCATTGCGGCATTACGGTACAGAACTTACTAATCAATCGATGGATATAATCACAAAATAAATACATACATCCATAAAGTTTGCGATCACTTCGAAAAATATATTGTTTTTTGTGTTACAGAAGACTTTTTTGTAATTTCTTTTTCTGATAAGATTCTAGATTTTAAAATTAGAACGTAAAACAATAATATAATTCAATTGTTTTTCCATATAAAAAGACATGCAATCCAAGCTGACACTCATTCAGAAATCTGACTTAGTCAATATTTTCGAATTTAAAATATTTTTTCACGAAAATTTGTGATTTAAAAAATGCCACGAGGATTATCAGATGTTTGTTGAGCCAGAATTGTAACTTTGAGGGAAGAAGACTATTCTACGAAAGAAATAGCACGCAGAGTGACCATTTGGCCAATCCTGTGAAGTAACTACGTTGCAGAGGTACCACGGCAGGGGTAATTTAGCTGATCGACCCCGCAGCGGTCGCCCCACTGTTTTGACAGCTGCTCAGAAGCGCTACATCAGGTTGCCGGTAGCCCGCGACCCAACAATAAATGCCACTAAATTAAAAGCAGAAATACGGGCCGCCTCCGGACTTGAAGTTAGCAGTCAGACCATTCGGAATTGCTGACACAAGGCTGGATAATAAAAGCACGGAGGACTTGGCGAGCACCTTTGAATTCACGGGAACGTCAGCGACGGAGATTACAGTGGGCTAGGCTCCGGCAAAACGAAGAAGACGAAGAGGAAAACATTTGACAAAACTGCCTCTTGGTTGACGAATCGTGAATCAGTACTCATCCAGATCGATCGATCCAGTAAGGACCTTATTCTATTAATAAAATATTTCTTATAGCAGCCTAGTAGTGCGAAGTAATTATTGTAAGGCCAAAAATTCTACCAAATGTTAAAAGAACTTCTCTTCTTCTAACCGTAATAGCAATTTAACAAACGGAAAATGTAATTTACTTTCGATGGAAAATTGTTGAAGATTCCTTTTTGTAATGTAGTTTAATCTCTATACCTAATTATTATTTTATAACACCTAATTCGACTTTTCGATTAAAGATAGTCTTGGATCTCTAATACTTGAAATAGAAGATACAGTATATATACATATAGATATATATTGACAACCTCCGTGGGCGGTGGTTTGTACGCCGGGTTTCATGGTGTCGCCGACTCGAGAGGTCCCTGGTTCGAATCCCGGTGGGGGCAGATGTTTGTGTGATGATTGGTGAATACGAGCATTTGTACTCCAGTTATGGATGTTTGATATGTATTTCTATTTAATTATATTTATATATGTACAATATATGTATTCTATCCGTTACCCTGGTATCCCATAACACAAGCCTTCTTATACTCCTATAGTGCTTACTTTGGGGCTAGGTTAATTGGTATGTATTGAAAATACTTATTATTTATTTATATACAGGTTATAAATAATCTTGCAAGTTTATTTGATACTAGAAGTGCCCTCTGGTTTCACCCCCATTAATTTGAGGTAAAAGTTATAGTGGCTCACCCTTAAATGAGAGACATATGCTTTTTTTATATGACTTTTTGAAGAGAATCTTCTTTGACACCCCGTAAATGGAAAAATCCTATTAAATATTTGTTTCTTAGGTTTTCACACACATCACAATGCTGTATTATTTATCATTATTCTGACGATGCAGACCTGAAAGGGTTGCGAAACGTCAATAAATAAATAAAGTTTCGTGCATTAACCCGTTAAAAACTAGTTTTATTTAATCCTATTAAAATTTGAAACGGAAATGCGTCAGGAACGGCGCACATTAATTAAATTATTATTATATAAATTGGAAATGTCAGTGGGATCAGTATACGTATCATTATAAAAAATTTAGTTTGTCTATGTCGTCTTGAAATAATTTAGGCATCTGATTTGCCGATATATTGTTCCAGGTAGCTTTACATTTGTTTCTATTACGTAAAAAATAACCATAGTTTGTCAAGTTGTGTGCTTTAGAGAAACAAACATTTCAGTTTCATAATATTAATCGAGGCGAGCCGAGACGTGGACACTGACGGTACGGCCGGTCCACAAGTTCAAAGTCGCTCAGCGCGCTATGGAAAGGGCTATGCTCGGCGTTTCTCTGAAGGATCGCATCAGAAATGAGGTAATCCGACAGAGAACCAGAGTTATCGACATAGCCCTCCGGATTAGCAAGTTGAAGTGGCAGTGGGCTGGCCATATAACCGTTGGGGTTCGAGTTCTGGAGTGGAGACCGCGTCTAGGCAGACGTAGTGTAGGACGTCCTCAGGCACGATGGAGTGACGATTTGCGCAAGGTGGCTGGCAGGAGCTGGATGCGAGTAGCCCAAGATCGATCTGAGTGGCGTGCATTTGGAGAGGCCCATGTCCAGCAGTGGACTAGGTTAGGTTGTTGATGATGATGCTGATGATTTCACTGCGGGATATTTATTTCATTTGCTTTTATTTATTAATTTCATGGGCTTATTATTTTGTTTCTTGTGCTTTCTTGAAATATCTAAAAATATGAGGAGCTCGATGGCGCAAATGGTTAGCGCATACGGCTGCGATCGTTGAAGTTAAGCAACTTTCGCAGTGGTGGATCATTGGATGGGTGACCAAAAATGTACTATCTCGGGCTTCTTCGCTCCTCCGTGCTTCGGAAGGCACGTTAAGTCGTTGGTCCCGGCTGCATCTGCAGTCGTTAGCCCCCGCCAATCCGCACTGACCCCGCGTGATTGGTCATGGCCCAATCTCCCTATTCCATCCATAAGGAAGGCCTGTGCCCCAGCAGTGGGGGCATTAATAGGCTGATGATGATGATAATAAAAAATATGACACTATAGTTTTAAAGTTGAAAAAGGCAAAATTGTTGAAAATTGAAAATAAGAAGCACCTCCCACGTTTTAAAAGTCTATCAATCAGTTTTTGGCAAAATGTATTTTTGTCAGTTTGGTTCACGGCACCGCCGCCATCGCCACCGGAAAAATAAAAAACGGCGTACCATCAATTTGGAATAAATCGCGTCGAAACACCGTGGCATCCATCAAAACGCAAAGGATCTGTCTTCCGGAAAAAATTGGAAAGTTTTATGCTTTATTTTGTTTTACATAGTACAATCGGTCACACAATCCATATAGCGCCTACCTAAGTTGGTCACTGACGCCAAGTCGCTTAATAATTTTAAACATAAATTAAAATAGGGATGATGACTAATTTTTTTTTCTTCGTTTATCAGGTAGATTATCAAAAAGTATTGGACACGTATTTTTTCTTTTTTCACATAATATAAACATTGCAGAGATATATTGATTTGAAAAGTCGCATGATGTCACGTTTTGGTACAATTTTCACTTAAAAGTGACGTCACGAGCCCCTACTCCCAAACTTTGACGCGCTATAACTTTGTCATTTTTTTGTTGATTGCCCAAAGAAAAAATACGTGTCCATTATTTTTTGATCATTTAACTGACGGACTAAATAGAATTTCGTTTACTGTACCCCGTCATCACCCCTATTATGGCTCATTGACAGAACTTTTTATAGTGTCGATGATTTTTTAAATAAAATATCCTTGCATTAATTGTACGGATTAATATTTTTTTTTATAATATTGAATGACTATTAATTTATTGATTCATATTATTTTGTTTTACTATTATTATTTGTATTTGACATTTTGAATTAATTTAATGATTACTTAGTAATTTATGTATTTCTGTTCTGTTTATTATTGACGTGTAATTTATTACAAAATAAATGATTATGATTAGCGCTGCTGTGGTATTGCGAAAGTACTACAACAGTAGCATTGCTGAGACAGCGACCTGTTGACCCTGTACAGCAACACCTTAAATTAGTTTTCTTGTTTTTATTTTTTGTTATTTTTTTCTATTCTGTTTTGTATTTAATGTGTGCTATGTAACCAATAAATGTTTTATTTCTTTCTTTTATATATACACATCAACATAAAAGCAAATCGTTGTTGTCAAACCAATATCTGCTAAGTGCACTTTATGAAGACTCTTTTAATACGAATCGGATTTAGAATACAAAGACTGGTATGCGAATCTTTAGCGTTATTACGGTGAAAAATACGCTTTGTATAAATACAAGGTAGAATATTGGCAAATATTATTTTTTGCACATAGCAGCTATTGGTTTGACAACCACGAAATGACTTTTAAGCACGGGAACAAATAGATTTGAGTCGTTTCTTTGTCGCACTATCTCTTAATGGAATATTTTGCCCGAACATGCGCTCATTCCTACAACACATTCCTAAAAGAGACGTATTTAAAGTTTAACCTTACTGGCAGCCATTCGACCACTAAAATATAATATATCCATGTCTGGACCACTCAATATTTTGGAATTAAATGAAATTAAAAAAAAATCGTATAGTCACAGTGATTACTTAGTGAAATATCCACATTACATGCGGTAGCTAATTAATAATGTTAGTGGTCCATTTTTGTAGAAACAAACATTGTTGTAACACCATTAGGATAGAAGAAAAGGCTTCACGCGGCCAAGTTAAATATTTAAACATTTCAAAACAGAGATAAGTTATCGCAACTAGATTCTCCTACTTAATATCAGGATCACTAACGCCATAAGACCTTAAAAAATATGTTACAATGGTGACAAACTAGGATATGGCCCGCCGTTAACAAGCGGTAACCATAGTCTATAGACGCTTGCGATACGAAAAATATCACTCTATCCTCTACTCTGTACAGCCCTTTTTGTTTTTATTTATGCCTTACGCCTCCGTCAACCACTGGTGAAGCGAGAAGAAATCCCGTGGAGCCCTGGAACATATCTCACATACAGAAACACAAATGATGTATTGTATTTAAAAAAAATATCCATAGAAAAATAAGTAACCATACTAGGCCTCTAATTTTTTGCTGTTTTTGTAAATGCTTATTAAATCTCCACACTAGATGTCTTTAGTGCTGGTAAAAATTTTGTTTCTTTTTGTCATTTTTGAGGGCTTCCCGTTGCTTTGAATCAGAAATTATAGAAAAAATGAATACATAGGAGCATAATATGCGTAAAATTATATGTGTATGAAAATCATTTTTTTATTGATAAAATCAAGAAGGAATCAATTGAGAACGTTTGTATGGAAAAAACATGGCCCGCCTCCACTCTTAATTAGAACTAATATGATAGAACCACCGCTTTATATTATTTAGACCTACATTTTTATGCACCGAGAACGCTATCTGCGTAGCGTATAAGCAATTTGCATAACACGCTTGCCTGTCGCGGGATTTATTAAAATTTTCCTGAGAGTATTGTGTGCTCGTCTGTCCAAATGTTGATGAAATAAATTAAGTTCATTGTTCCACTAGAATAGCCGTTATTTTTTATTCACGTTGATTTCTCTGTTTGTATATATTTTTAATTTTGATGTTGTACTATATTAAAGTTTGTTTACCGGCCTAGATGGTCTTGATGAATGGGTATTGGTTTTTATAAGATACTAGCTGACTCGGCGAACTTTGTACCGCTCAAAAGAAATAATTTGCAATCAAAATAATATTGCGACTATAAATTGAGATGTAATCTATCCAATCTTATTTGTTTCTTAGGTTTTCACGCACATATCTCATTAAATAAAACTAGTTTTAACGGGTTAATGCACGAAACCTTTATTCATTTATTGACGTTTCGTAGCATTTTCAGGTCTGCATCGTCAGAATACTCATTTTTTATTTAATTTTGTCGAGCTACCTTCGAAAGACTTTTATTGAGCGTTCAGTTATTTCATTGGAAGATTTTTAAAATTTTATCGTCTATGTATATCCAATGTATTGTCTATCCAATCTTTCAAGTTGGTTCGAACTGCACACGTTGTGCAAATTTAATTAAAATCGGTATCCTTTCTTAGCGGAAGCCTTCGTCATAACATCTACCTGCATGCCAAATATCAGCCCGATCCGTCCAATGGTTTGGGCTGTGCGTTGATAGATCACTATATCAGTCAGTCATTCACCTTTGAGTTTTATATATGTGTATACGGATTAAGATAGAAGGCTTGCAAGCACAGGGTCTCGTTGATGGTGCGCTGTCACCGTTGGCAATGAACGCATGTGACATTAATATGTCACTCACATAAACATTACCGACTCTATAAAAATTAAGAACCCAGACTGTATTCCCGTGTATTTCGTAATGGAAAAACCTTAATAGGGGCCTCATACTACAGCTTTTTCGTACGCGGAAGAAAATGCCTCTGAAAAAGCGGCCAACTGGTTTCCACGGTCTGAACATGTATTGTATGGTCTCATGGTCTCACCACATATACATAATGAGTCATATTTGTTTATTTCATTGATATTATTTATAAATTAGCGGCCCGCCCTCGCTTCGCTTCGGTGTACAGCTGAAGTGTAGACTACAGTTTTTGTTCTCAGGCATGTATTATACACAATGACATTCATCTATGATTCTTCTTATACCTGCATGCAAAGTCTCAGTCCGATCGGTTTAAAATTGACAAAGTTTCATACAAACTTTCATTCCCTATTTTATCCCCTTGGGGGTAGAATTGATCAAAATCCTTTCTTAGCGGATGCCTACGTCGTAACATCTAGGTGCATGCCAAATTTCAGCCCGATCCGTCCAGTGGTTTGGGCTGTGCGTTGATAGATCACTATGTCAGTCAGTCAGTCACCTTTGAGTTACGTGAGTACGCTAAGAGCGCGCATTCAAACAGTCTCAAGCAAAGAAATCACCTTCTAACTATTTTATCTATATTGAAGTTCGGCTACAATGAGTGTACAAATTTAATTTTCGTGACTTTCAGCATTTAAAAGGTGTACGTAGTCACACTGGCTTTAACATGTATTATGGACAGATTTTCAATTAATACTGGCCGTGCTTATTATGAAAACGAACTTAAATATGAGTGGTATCATCATCAACAATATATTAATGTCTGCACTGCTGGGGCACTGGCCTTCCTTACTGATCAAATAGGGAGACAGGGCCGTGACCCACCACACGAGTCCAGTGCGTATTGATGGGAGCTAACAAACTGCAGACCAAGATAATAAAAAAATATAACTAGAAAAAATTCCACGCGGACCAGGCAGCAGACGGGACTCGAACCCGCACCCTTCGCAATCCGGGCGTACGTATCGAGATAATAAGTTTTTTGGTAACCCATCCTATGACCGACCATCGTGAAAGTGGCTTTACTTTCGATATTCACCTGCGTTTTAATATAGTTTAGGTGTGAAAGTTGCTGACAAAAAGACAGACTTATTAGTTTTTAGTAATATTTTGCTCTTTCCTAGACTAGGAAAGCCTATATATATCACTCGCCGAAGTTTTGAATGAACATATTATATTAAATAACTTTTCTCTTTCCAGAAAAAAAAAATAATAAATTTATTTTTTTAAGTAGTTTTTTATAATAATTAGTTTAAACCTTTTGTAATTTAAATATTACAATGTAAATATAATAAAAATAAATTTGTCCAATTTTGAAGGTTATGAATGTACGTACTAAGTCAAAGAGTTTTATCGTTTCTGCTTTCACAATTTCATGCTCAATATATTTTCTTATTTATTTATACCGACTCTCAAACCATATTCAGAGGAAAATCCCGTGACCACTGCATTTAGTTTTACCCACAAGCCTCTTCATACAAAACGGTGTTATTATTCAGTGTAGTCTGTGGTTCTACAAACCACGTATTGTTTATATACTAAGTGTCGCCGCATACGGGCCACCGCTGCACCGACCACAACCACAAAACGCCGCCACCGGCATATTTCTTGTAGTTTTCATCCATTTGATATGGACTCGCCACACACGGTACGCCGGTGGCCGCCACACGCTACAAATCGTCGTTTGCTCGCTTCTTGTGGCCGCCGAATATAATACAAAATATAATATAAATACTAATATAATACAAAACGCCGATACAAAACGCCGCCACACGTCACTCGCGCGATTCCCCGACCCTGTCTCCCTTACCTTACTGTCGCCGCACACGGGCCACACGCCACAGCCACAAACGCCGCCAAGAGAAGCTAGAAGCGGCTACTAAAGTAGCTGAAGCGCGCAACAGCGGCCGACTAAGCAAGAAACTCAGCCCTTGCTGAGTTTCTTGCCGGTTCTTCTTAGTACAAGATCTCCCGCCGTAGATTTGCGAACCGATGGCGTAGCTTTTCGACATTCACAAGTGCTTGTAACGGCCTAGACTGAATTAAAAGACATTGAATTTTGAATTTGATTCCTTTAATATTTATTTGTTTGTTTCAACAACAATTTATAGCGACCACCGACATTTGAGGTGTAAAACCCAAATCTCCTAGCGGATTCGTACCCACAGCCCACAGACACGATTTATAATAAATATCAAACAGCATCACGGTCCTTTGTTCAAATAAATCATATAACCAACATGACTTTATAAAATCAGCCTAAATACCTGCTGTGTAATATGCAAAAGGTTACAAATATGATATTTTTACGTAACGGGATGGGGTTTGAAATCATATGCCAGTTCACGCTTGACAGTTCTTTATTCACCACACAGATCCCACAGTTTTATCTTGAACACACAATGCTTCAGTCACTTTATAGTATAGAAGTCTTATACTATCCTCCTTGTGTCGTGCTCCTCATTGCTGAGGGTCGTGACCTCCACGATTTATTTTGTGGACGATCGCTTTCCACTTGTTGCGATCTTCGGCAGTGTGGAGTGCATCGCGGACTCCTGTTTTGGTATTGTCGCGGATCTAGTCTGTCCAGCGCAAGGGGCTTCTTCCTCTAGCTCGCCTTTCCTGTACTTTTCCTGTCCCTAGGAGCACTTCCAGGGTATCGTTTTTCTTCCTTGCTATGTGACCGAAGAATTCGAGGATTCTACGCAAGCAAAATTTGGACAGCCTAACGGTGACTCCCACTTCTTTAAGAATTGGCGCATTTGTGCGGTGGCCTCTCCACAGAACTCGTAACATTCTCCTCCAACACCACATATATTCAATAGAAGTCTTTAAACAATCGCACTTGAACACTTTCATCGCCTTTGTAAACTTCCGAAATTGCTGTTGAAACTCGACTGACTGCTGTGCAGCGCTGATCGCGCTTATATACGCCAATCAACGCATTCTAGAAAAGTCCAGTTTAATTGAGAGTTAACTAGCACCCGCGAGTGCGAAGCCATTGGATGGGTGACCAAAAATCTTTTATCTCGAGTTCCTCCGTGCTTCGGAGGGCACGTTAAGCTGTTGGTCCCGGTTGCATCTGCAGTCGTTAGCATCTGCCAATCCGCAATGGGCTCGCGTGGTGGTCATGGCCCAATCTCCCTAACCATCCATAGAGAAGGCCCGTGCCTCAGCAGTGGGGTCATTAATAGACTGGTGATAAAGACTGTAGGAAGTAATTTAGAAAAACAGTAATGCTATTCTATATGAACAGTATCACTTTTCACCGCGGGTGTTCACCGGTGTAATTTGAAATTTATTGAAATTCGTGTGGGCTTATGTGAAAACTGAGTTTCTTCTTACAGAAGAAGGACTGCTGCTCATTAAAATACTCCAATATAATTATAATTTTGTGTAAGCTGATAAGGTTCACTTCTCCAACACAAGATCTTGTGTATCAAAGCTTGTACGTATTGCTAATCTGACGGGTAACCCGCCCCCGTAACCCAAATAGCTTTAAAACGCGCCACATAGATACTGGAAATTATTGTTTATTCGATACAGTGTGGGCGCGACGATGTTAAATGACTGGATGTGACAATATTTTCGTCGCAAAAAAGTAGGTTCATACTTTACCAAAAAATTTATTTATTTATTGCACAAAACAGAATTACAGCAAGAAAAATGGTAAAAGACACTAAGAAAAACAGTTGATGAAGAAATACTGAACTCCACTGGCACGTGCAAACAGCATGCTTATACAAGTATACTACACAGTAACCATACACAATTTTAGGTTAATGTTATTATTAAAAGGAGATTGCTCAAATTGGCCTAAATGCACAAAAAACATTGACATACACGGTAATTCTTGCCGTAATTTATAATTTAATTTACAGTCATTAGATTTCAACGGACACCTTTGTATAATATATTTAGTTTAAAAAGGACTTTTAATTTTACCGGTTTGGAAAACATACGAATCATTTTTAATGGCTATGGGTGTAGTAACATTCAGCCAAAGACTGATCGAAGTTGTTTATATAACATAAAAACAAATCTATTTTGTATAATGAAGCTACTGAATATATGGCTATAGAACCTAAATCTCTTAGCTTTCTTTGGTTAACGAGTGTTTAAAAATTCTCTCTAATCTGTGGCTCATTCACAATCATCACACAGTTTCTGTCACAGATTACCTTATTATAACCGGAAATGACACCTGATTTTAAAAATTACTCTTATGCATTAACTTTAAAAACAGGCAACTATCTGTTAATCTACATGCTCTATATACCTGAATCTAATCCATAATTTCGGTACTTAGATTGATTTCCCTAGTTTACTATATAACTTATTTGTTTTTTATTATTTTAATATGTTCAGTGTATATGGTTTATAGAAGTTCTCAGGGGTGTCCGTCAATAATATTTGTTTCTACAGTAATTTATATATAATTTCGAATCTAGGAAACAATTTTTCATGATTATTGGTCTTTAGGCCAAACATGTATGGAAGCCGAGCAATCTCCTTTAGATTTTTTTATGTATGGTTACTGTGTAGTATACTTGTATAAGCATGCTGTTTGCACATGCTAGTGAAGTTCAGTATTTCTTTACCAAAATACTTTCGCTATGTCTATATAGGCAGCAAATAGGACTCGAACACGCGCCCTCCGCTATCAAGACGGATGCACTACCATGTAGATTTAAGTAATCGACTTCTGAAAGTAATGAGTCTTGATTCTTTGGAGCCTTCTTTCTACTTATTTTCCTGGATTTAATTACTAGAAGACACCTGGACTGATTCGGAAAATTCTTATGTTGAAGGTGTGGTAAGCCCATGGTGATCCGATCCAAATCTGATGATGGGATCTTGATGAAATCGAAGGGAAAACTCCTCAAAACATATAGGCACATCTATAGTAATTGAAATATTTTTATAGCAACTCGTCTATTGACACTCGATAAGTATCATCTGGTGAAAGGTACAAATAAGTATAAACGGATGGTCAACGGAATTGATGAATAATAAAGCAAATGAAGAGCTGGCGAACAATAATGACATACCTACAGTAAGCTTTTGCAACGGTTTTTAATTCATAAATTTAGTAATTTTAACACTGTTTTAGGTTGTGATTGAAAATTATTTGAGATTCAAATTCAACGGGCCCGAAACCTCCGGACTGTAAGAAAAAGTAGTTTGACCAGATGCGTATTTATACCCTTTTGTTCGCCAGCTTCTCAAATTATAAGTTATGGTCCGTTTACTATATTTTGTATGCCAACCAAAAGAGACGGTTCAAAAGTGGTAGTCGGTTTCCGGCAGCGATGAAACATATATTATTTGTTACTTTGTTTTATGTATTAATATGCACAGATTTATTTTAAATCGTCTTTAAAAATTTAACAATTCCGTAAGGATGCTGGCCACCCTGTCATAAGTAACGCCTTATTTTAGTCTAGCAGTTTTTTATCGTCAGCTCTATCACTGCAAAATAGCAATCAGTCCAGTCATGCCCGATATTTGTGAAATCGTGGTGAAATTATAACACCAATTTTTGATTGGTTTTTCTTGAAATTCATTACACACTAAATACCTAATAACATAATAATAGAACATATTTGATGCTTTGGCAACAAACATTACATCAATATAGACAAAAATCTACGCAGGCCAGGCAACAGGTGGGACTCGAACCCACACCCTTTGCTATCCGGGCGAATGCACTGCAGAATTTTTTCTAGTTATATTTTTTTAAGATTTAAACATTAAGCAATTACATGCTAAAAAAAATAAAATTATAATAACATCAATATACTTGCCAATAGCCAATCAATAACTATGTCATTTTCAATTATAATAATTAAAAAAAAACGGAGTTAAAATAAACAATATTAGGAATCAATACCAGTAGTGAACGGCAATTCAAATCTACCGAATATATGTTTGTTGGCATGGTTTTTTAAGGCTGGCCTAGAAATCGCCGACTACCACATCTAGTCGTTCTCTCCATAGCTCAGTGTTATTATGCGGTGTCACGTTTAACCTCTAAGCGAGCGTAACTCGTTGAGGACGCGAGTTTTTATGTGAGCCACACACGGAAAGCTCGGCTGCATCCCCTTATACGAGTGAATAAATAAAACAACTGATAAAGTCTCAAGAAAATACTTGTTATATGTTACATTATAGTTTTATTTTTTATTTTTGAAGTGAAAAGTTCTTTAGTGGCGTTGTACACTTTTTTTGTATGAGTAAAAAACGTTAAACTCGCGTCAGGTTAAACACGTGGGCTGATCGCATCATGACACATAATAATATTGGAAATGTTGTTGACTTTCAATATATTGGACGAAACATAGTAATATTTTATATTACCGTATTATAATAATAAATCTCTATCTAGGACGTCCACGTGGCAGCTTTATTGCGAAGAAAATGCATTTTTTTACAATAGATGTCGCTAGGTGCGCTTTAATGTGATTCATGTAAGTTGATTTCTTTACAATAGATGTCGCTAAGTTCGCTTAAACGTGATTCATGTAAGTTGATTTTTCTGAGATAAACTTTTTTTAATGTAAATATTGTATTCTAGCACATACATGATAGTATTATACTGATAATTAAAGCAATTCGTGCAAAATTATTACCTAACCATTCCAAATTTTCAAAAATGCACAACGTTAACATTCAAGTTTTCACTTCTGCCTGCACTCCCGGAGTGCAACCTGTAATTTTTGAAGTTATACTTCTTTAGCCGCGTTATTAAAAATTTATGAGAGTGAAATTTTCATCACTGTAACACAAAATTTTAACATAATGAAGTTAGCCGCGGGCGCGTTATTTGTAATATTTTATTTTCCAAGTGACCGTGGGGCAGATTTGCACGGGACATTGAAATGAAATGGAATGGAATGGAATGGAATGGAATGGAATGGAATGGATGAATGAAATGAAATGAAATGAAATGAAATGAAATGAAATGAAATGAAATGAAATGAAATGAAATGAAATGAAATGAAATGAAATGAAATGAAATGAAATGAAATGAAATGAAATGAAATGAAATGAAATGAAATGAAATGAAATGAAATGAAATGAAATGAAATGAAATGAAATGAAATGAAATGAAATGAAATGAAATGAAATGAAATGAAATGAAATGAAATGAAATGAAATGAAATGAAATGAAATGAAATGAAATGAAATGAAATGAAATGAAATGAAATGAAATGAAATGAAATGAAATGAAATGAAATGAAATGAAATGAAATGAATGAAATGGAATGAAATGGAATGAAATGGAATGAAATGGAATGAAATGGAATGAAATGGAATGAAATGGAATGAAATGGAATGAAATGGAATGAAATGGAATGAAATGGAATGAAATGGAATGAAATGGAATGAAATGGAATGAAATGGAATGAAATGGAATGAAATGGAATGAAATGGAATGAAATGGAATGAAATGGAATGAAATGGAATGAAATGGAATGAAATGGAATGAAATGGAATGAAATGGAATGAAATGGAATGAAATGGAATGAAATGGAATGAAATGGAATGAAATGGAATGAAATGGAATGAAATGGAATGAAATGGAATGAAATGGAATGAAATGGAATGAAATGGAATGAAATGGAATGAAATGGAATGAAATGGAATGAAATGGAATGAAATGGAATGAAATGGAATGAAATGGAATGAAATGGAATGAAATGGAATGAAATGGAATGAAATGGAATGAAATGGAATGAAATGGAATGAAATGGAATGAAATGGAATGAAATGGAATGAAATGGAATGAAATGGAATGAAATGGAATGAAATGGAATGAAATGGAATGAAATGGAATGAAATGGAATGAAAATGTACGTTAATTTCAACGGGAATATTGCTCAAATATGGCTGCACTGTATTATATGCTTTCTTAGTCACCAATAAGTCTTTGAGTTGCTCGTACGACGGTGTTACAGTAGAACCAAAAGCTACATTGTTATTGGAAACGAATTTGTTTGGATCAACATTTTTATTGTCAACGAAAGATGCGAATTTACTCTTGTGCGGTGCGTAATCGTAGCTTTTACTTTCATATTCCGTAGACAAGTCATCATTGTAATATTCTTTGGACAAATCTGTGTATTGGTTGAATGAAATGGAATGAAATGGAATGAAATGGAATGAAATGGAATGAAATGGAATGAAATGGAATGAAATGGAATGAAATGGAATGAAATGGAATGAAATGGAATGAAATGGAATGAAATGGAATGAAATGGAATGAATGGAATGAAATGGAATGAAATGGAATGAAATGGAATGAAATGGAATGAAATGGAATGAAATGGAATGAAATGGAATGAAATGGAATGAAATGGAATGAAATGGAATGAAATGGAATGAAATGGAATGAAATGGAATGAAATGGAATGAAATGGAATGAAATGGAATGAAATGGAATGAAATGGAATGAAATGGAATGAAATGGAATGAAATGAAATGAAATGGAATGAAATGGAATGGAATGGAATGGAATGGAATGGAATGGAATGGAATGGAATGGAATGGAATGGAATGGAATGGAATGGAATGGAATGAAATGGAATGAAATGGAATGAAATGGAATGAAATGGAATGAAATGGAATGAAATGGAATGAAATGGAATGAAATGGAATGAAATGGAATGAAATGGAATGAAATGGAATGAAATGGAATGAAATGGAATGAAATGGAATGAAATGGAATGAAATGGAATGAAATGGAATGAAATGGAATGAAATGGAATGAAATGGAATGAAATGGAATGAAATGGAATGAAATGGAATGAAATGGAATGAAATGGAATGAAATGGAATGAAATGGAATGAAATGAAATGAAATGGAATGAAATGAAATGAAATGAAATGAAATGAAATGAAATGAAATGAAATGAAATGAAATGAAATGAAATGAAATGAAATGAAATGAAATTTATTCAGTCTAGGCTATTACAAGCACTTGTGAAGGTCAAGAACACAACGTGTTTTAGTTACTTACAAGTGCTAATTACATATGGACTAATAACTTACATTCAGTAGTGATTTTTATTGAATATTTTTTTAATTTTTCAAATTAAAACTGAACTTAATTGACTGTGTTAACTATCCTTTTCCAGTCCTCTTATTATTTTATTGTAATTATTAATTATTTGCATGCAATTAAAAAATATTTTAATGATGCTAAAGAAGTATAACTTCTCACGCGCGTACATAAGTTACACGCATCCATTTTTTTAAGCATTTAACTGCTAGATGTTTGAATCTAAACAAAACATTACTAGAAAAAAATCGAACCACGCAGACCAGGCAGCAGACGGGACTCGAACCCGCACCCTTCGCTATCCGGGCGATGCACTGACCATTATGCTACCGCGGCCCTGATAGCGGTGATAATTTTCTCTAGTACTTCTTAGGCTTCATGGCAGCGCAATCTCTGCGCATTATAGGTACCCAAAATGTCAAATGAATATGTTTAAAAGTATTAAACATTTGAAAACAAAGGTTCCAGTCCCGTCTGCTGCCTGGTCTGCGTGGAATTTTTTCTAGTAAAATTATCTTTATAGTTTTTTTCTTTTACTAGCAACTAGTAGAATAAACTTTATAACATATTAACTTCAAAACGTTTGTTTTTTTGGAGTTTACTCCTTAAGAATCGATTTGCATATATAAGGGGCCCGGTATGAGAAAAATGTGAGGAGTAAAATCTACTGAACAAATGACCTCGTTACGGTTTTGTGCGAAATCTCATCTGCGCACCTTTCACTTTTAGCCATGGCAACGGATAAAAAACATTAAGTTGTCACAAATGTCAATAAAATAAATAAACTAAAAATAGATAAAATCGGAGCAAAATTAATGAAAACAAATAAATAACAGAATATAGAGAAATGCCGGTAAGTGTCCAGCACTCTGGAATAGTGATTTTCAGTACAGATGGAATTATAATACATATTTACAAAATGATGACTAGTGTGTGATATTTTTGAAATTGTGTGTTTCCATACATAATAAAATATATGATGAATATCGATGATGTTAGATAATAAAATGTGTGACATGGAACCTATAATAGTCGAAACCATGGGACGATTCCTGAGGTATCTCTACTTGTAACCGAACGGCATATACAGTATATATTATCCGGTCAAAATAAATTTAGCCTTTGCAAACCCGCAGACGATCGCTTGTCAAGAAGTAAATAGGCTAATAACCGACCAAATAAAATCTCAGCTGAAAGGAAAGGCACAGCAGGACTCAGGACTCACCCCCAATCAGAAGGTTCGCATTGGCGGTGTATTGTCGCAATATTCGTATGTATCGCATGCATGTGCCCCGGAACGGATAGGAGGCGCTGGCGAGGCGCCAGGCTCAACTCAGCGGAACACGTGAGTTGCATCCTAAAAAAGTGATGTAACAAGCATTCGTGAACATCGACTTTGTATATCGATGGACTACGATAGATAAGAGGATTGAAAATAGGATATTTGACAAGTTTTAGAAAACGATCTCACGTTATTGACTAAATTATAGAGTCCGTAGAAAGTGGATATTCATCATTCTGTTGTGTATTTTAGTAATACTAATCCAAATTAAAAACTCCGTTTTCAAGTTGCCGCGAAAACGTTCTCTGGACAATATGGCGTCTCACTAGTGTGTGACGTCACACGACTGTTATTAAAACGTCAAACGATACAAGGTAATGTCACTTTAACCGGAAGTTTACTTGCGTGTGACGTCATTTTGGGCTCCGCCAATCCCAAGCGTTTCTGGTCACGTGACAATGAGATAAGACAAGTATTATCTTTTTCGTGGATTTTTAGTAAAATTATGAATATTTTTTCTGTAAAAATAGTAAAAATCCTTGCCATTATTCATTCTAAACACAGATGCTAACAATTGGCACTTTATTTTTAATACTGTCAAATACCCTATTATTTATACACGCTGAAAATATCTGAAAATTAGAAAATTTTCAAGAGCTAAGCATTAAAGAAGTAAACCACAAAGGATTTTCCAAGTTCATTTGAATTTGATATCTCCGCTGCTGCCAAATAACTTTTCGTTCATGCAGTATTTTTACTTACTCCACTTTTAGTTTTTTCTTGCTGATTTGTACCACCCTATTTTTGATAATGAAGAAACATAACACTTCAAAATAGTGTAGTGTTGCAGTGTTCTGTTAAGATCAGAAAAAAATCTTAAGAGGTAGGCAATAGTGGATTTCCCAGTTAAATTGGAGCGCGCGTCTAGGGAAGTAAGCTCCACCGTAGAGAAGTGTTTAAGGTGGATAAAATTCCAAGTTTCCAAGGGGTAGAGGATAGAGTCAGGGTAGGCAGCGGGCAAGAGCTGCTTTGGTATCGCAAACGGTAGTAGACTATGGTGATCACTTACCATCAGGCGAACATATGCTTGTTTAAAGAAAATATAACTAGAAAAAAAAAATCACGTGGACCAAGAAGCAGACGGGACTCGAATTTACTCTCAACTCTTTTCTTTAAATTTAAACATCAAGCAGTTACATGTTTAAAAATCTTAAAATTATGTGCTTGTGTATTTGTTTGTTTATTTATTTATCCACCGCCATGTTTACCCACCCTTATATCAACAAAAACTTGCTTTATAACCCAGTTTTTTTTATCTCTTGATATCGACACTGTCACAGCACTATAAGAATCGTCGGCAATAATCGACAGCCCGTAGACCGCAGCGAGGCACCTTATCTTCGATGGAAGCTCTCTATTATATACCTATATGTACCTACTTGTGATTCACCATGAATATACTTACTTCCATCCATTGAAACAACTGGATTTTCTGAAATGAGATCAGAGACGATATGACATGATAGATTTTAAGAAATGACTTATTTTTCTTCACAAATGCAAAAGGTTTTTCTTTTTTATGCTTTGTATTTTCATTCAGAAGTCATATTATGAATGGCATTATTAAGAATTCAATACTAATGTTATTATTGCGATATTCACTCGTGTGTCGGTTTCTTACGATTTCAGGACTTAAGTGTGGTAGGTAGATTTTGATAAATTTTGATATGCAGATAAAAGAGGACTATAATTGACTAAAAAGGGAACTATAATTTTAACCAGTGCGTTATGTATTTTGATTTTCAATGTATCGCTAGTTATATATGATGTTCATGCATTCGTACAAAAATTATGCTACAAATATCCTTAATTTTTACTATTTATAGTACGGGAGAAACTTAAATTATTCAGATACATATTAAAGAAAACATTATAGAAAATAACATTATTTTTATTGTATACAATCGTGTAAAAAATACAAAATAAATAATTAAGTATATTTACCTAAATATCTAATGGTAACTTTTTGCTTCACTTTCATTCTAATATTATCACTCTAGTCTTAATTCGTTATTACACACATAACTATCAAGGATTTATTTGAAACATTTATATTAAAACCCGGAACACTTTATATAGTTGTTAATTATATATCATTTCAGAAATCACATATCATATACATAGCTACCTATGTAATATCTCTCTATATATTCTTTACGAGGTTTGCAGTGCCAAATGCAATAATGTATACATTAATAAGCTAATGATGATGACACTATATATATAAAATATATACATATAAAAAATAGTAATATATATATATTACTTATTATTTTTGCTTTTAATTGGGACAATTTGGCAGGGCCATGAATTTGTGTAATATTGAGCAGAAATACGTTATTCGTCAAATATAATAATATTATTGATACCTATGATGCAGTCATTGTTTAATGCTGCTAATTCGGAATAAATAAATAATGTGGTTTTTTAATTCAATGCAGTTATTATTCTTAAATAAATATAACGTGAAATTATTCCAGCAATAACATATTAACTAAAATCTCTTACTGAGTAGGCACCAGAAACTGTTAATCGAAAAACTCATAATATCGACTAATTGAAACGCAAATATTTATTTATCCTATCGATATAACTGTTGGACAACACTGGTTTCGAACCGGACAAGTCCACTTGGTTTCTCAACCTATCTATCGTTGAGACTAAATAGTTTCTGGGCGTTGATGATACCACGTAATTATTGTAAGTGACTGGCGAAGGAGTGGCTGTTACATAACCAGCGTTGATTATTGGAGCTAAACTGCTACTCACACTAGTATACAAACTAGGTTTCTTTCCTCCAATAAGAACTACTCTTTCTGTGGTGAAATCGTAATTGGGCGTCGTTGATGGTACGTTAATTTCAACGGGAATATTGCTCAAATATGGCTGCACTGTATTATATGCTTTCTTAGTCACCAATAAGTCTTTGAGTTGCTCGTACGACGGTGTTACAGTAGAACCAAAAGCTACATTGTTATTGGAAACGAATTTGTTAGGATCAACATTTTTATTGTCAACGAAAGATGCGAATTTACTCTTGTGCGGTGCGTAATCGTAGCTTTTACTTTCATATTCCGTAGACAAATCATCATTGTAATATTCTTTGGACAAATCTGTGTATTGGTTGTAATAGTCTTTATTCGCTGGCGGTTTGTATTCTTCTACATCAGCTTTATAAGTTTTCTGTTGATAATCATTTTTATCGTTAAAATCGTTGTAACGATTCTTGATTTCTATATAATCGTGATCGTTGTTACTGTTTCCGTTATTATGGTTCCTGTCACCGTTGTAACTGTTAAAATTGTTGTCAATTGAATTTGCGGCTGTTTTGTCTTCATCGTCATATCTCACGTCGGCTTGGTAGCCATTTTCGTCGGCTGTGTAAGAAACTATTTGCATTCTTCCGTCGGGGAGTCGAACCCTGTATTCTCCGTTCGTTGCTGAGCCACTACTGTGTTGGGAATGAGAAAAATCATCGCCAGTCTTCTGATCTTTTACTGTATAGGAGAAGGCATAGTTCTTGTTCTGTGAAGCAAGAGTTTTTAAGAATTTATTAATAACAATGATAAGCGTCAGTCATGACTATATACATTTTCATTGTTTCATCAATAACAGTTTAGTTTTTATTAGTAAAGTCACATTTTCACCTTTCTCAAAATGTCAATCTATACTTAAAAGATGCACTATCAAAAAAATACTTTTATGTAGGTATATATGTTATGAGCCAAGTGATTAATGCGGGCAGTATGAATAATGCCCAGTAATGTAAAGTGATTAATTACAATCTAAACTCACCTTTTTATCAAATTGCCCGGCCATTATTAATAATGTCCGATGGCTCGTGGTCCATGTAATAAGTCAGTATTTGAGATAGCTTGAATTTATCGCTTGTACCGGGCAGTATGGATAAATTCAAAACGTTGGTACTATTGTCAAAATGACAGATGACTCGCCAATTTGTTTTGCCATTTGAGATCTTGGCAAATAAAAAATAGTATGGGCTCAACACTTAGAAAAAAAGGTAAATGTGGCTTTACTCATATTGCCCGGACATTATGAATAATGCTCGATTAATCACTTAGTCCATCACATATATACAGAATCATGTAAAATTCAAGACCAAATAGACCTATTTAGAAATATTAAAAACCTATCAGAGTCTTTATTAGGTACAATATCTACTTATAATTGAATACATTAATAGGTTTAAGCAAATAAGATTTAGGAGAAGTCAAACGAAATGGCGTTTTACCTTTCTACAACTAAAAATATTTTGGCTTAATCCGAAAAAGATTTTTTTTACCTGATCGTAGTCATCATTGCTGGGATCATCCTTGTAATTTGTATTATGGCGATGATGATATGGCTCCTCTACCTGGAAATTATTATTTTAAAAACATTAAAGGTAGGCCAGCAGAACTTCCCAAAATTTTATATAAAAAAATTAGGGGAATCCTAAGGATCCTAAGGATAAAGGAAGTTACACAACATGAACTATAATAATAAAGAAATCGCAGTAAGGAACCTTAGACTTGGCACGACTTTGTCTAGATTTCATTACTTTTTAGAGATAAACAAGCAGCTCCATCGAGACTTGGCTAGTTTTTTACAGAATTGTTTTTGGTGGGATTAGATTTATACATCAAGTAGTCTTAAGCTACAAATAAAAAATAAAACCTAAATTCTAAATTGGATTGATATTAACTTAACGATCCTTATCTTCGGAAACGTGTCGTAAATAATTTCTCAAAAAAAGATAGGACAAGCCTGGTTACTTTATTTGTGCTTGCTAAAGAATGTAGCCTTCTTAATAAATTACAACAAAGGCAACCATTTACCCGCTCAGCGGTTCGTACTCTATTCACTAAATTATTAATTATGAGAAGGTAAGAACATCTTGTAAGTTTAGGCTTTCCTTTATAAATTTAAAATACTATAAAACAGTTCTTATGAACAAAGTATATTATAAGGTATCTGATTATATTTCAGACAAAAGTTCTTGGGGTTAATCTGTCCCAAATGTCTATTTCTATAATAAGCATTTCTATAATAGGTATGATGACTATTTTTTTTCTTCGTTTATCAGGTAGATTATCAAAAGGTATTGGACACGTATTTTTTCTTTTTTCACATAATATAAACATTGCAGAGATATATTGATTTGAAAGGTCGCATGACGTCACGTCTGGGTACAATTTTCACTTAAAAGTGACGTCACGAGCCCCTACTCCCAAACTTTGACGCGCTTTTCTGCTCTTTGTCATTTTTTGGTTGATATCCCAAAGAAAAAATACGTGTCCATTATTTTTTGATCATCTAACTGACGGACTAAATAGAATTTCGTTTACTTCACCCCGTCATCATGCCTATTATGATAGAGATGACTTAATATTGTAATTTCCACTGTAGCAATATAATATTTTGTAAATATTATTACACTATTTGACGCTGTGAAAAACGCAAACAAAAAAAACTTAACGGGTGGTAGGATAAAAATATGGACGATTCAAAGGAGTTGTATTATGATCCCTTTTTAATATAAATATTTTGAATTGAATTGAATTGAATAAAGTGGCGTTCCTAAAGCTTCATAACGAGATGATTTTTTCCCCGGCCAGTGCCGGCTTAACTTGTTCACGGGCACGGTTTGTACATTACTCAAACCATCTCCAACGCCGGTGTCATCAACAAACCTCCAGTCTTTTAGAAGTTTACTAGCGACCGCCTGCGACTTCGTACGCGTGAAATTAGTTATTTAGCGTGACAATATGTAGCCTATATGTTGACCCGACTTCTTAATAATCTTCGTGCCAAATTGGAAGTAAATTCATACAGTACTTTTTGAGTTTATCCCGGACATACATAGACATAGATACATAGACAAACAGACAAAAATTCTAAAAACTATACTTTTGGCTTCGGTATCGATTGTAGATCACACCCCAAGTATTCTTTTAAAAAAATATTCAATGTACAGTTTTGAGTTTCCTACCATCTATCTTCTATTTAGAGGTATATAAAACTCAAAGGTGTCTGACTGACATAGTGATCTATCAACGCACAGCCCAAACCACTTGACGGATCGGACTGAAATTTGGCATGCAGGTAGATGTTATGACGTAGGCATCCGCTAAGAAAGGATTTTGATCAATTCTACCCGCAAGAGGATAAAATAGGGAATGAAAGTTTCTATGAAACTTTGTCAATTTTAAACCGATCGGGCTGAGACTTTGCATGCAGGTATAAGAAGAATCATAGATGAATGTCATTGTGTATAATACAAGCCTGAGAACGAAAACTTAGACACTTCAGCTATACACCGAAGCGAAGCGAGGGCGGGCCGCTAGTTTTATTATATGTATAGATACAGAGATTATGCTGGTAAACCCCTCGTTCCTACTTCTACCGCATATAAATTAAGCCATAATTATTTAATTTGAAATTTTTAATTAGGTTAGTAAATTTACCTCGTAATTTTGTTGGTTTTTCAGATTTTGTCTGCGCACATCGATGACTTCTTGCTTTGCGTGGTTGGAGAGAGCCTTGTAGATCGGAGGCAACTGCGTTCGATCCTGTGACATAACATACTTGCTTATTTATTACTAACTAGCTGTGCCCCGCGGGGTTACAGTCTGTGCGGAAAGAGAATGGGATTTAGATTGGAGGGCGCTGTAGTGCTTTTCTACCGTATTTGTAAGATTTTACCCCCCCTTTTAGACATGATTAAATACAAGAAACCGCAAGAAATCACAACAACAAACAAATCCGTATCAATACAAAACTTTGACGTTTGATTGCTGGGTTTGATTGCCAAATAAAAATCTTAATGTTAGTTCAGTTTTTCGCCACGCCCATTCTCTTTCCGCACAGACTCTCTCTACCCGTACTTTATTAGAGATATTGTCCGCAGACTCCATACCAATTTTTTTTAAAATCGCTCCAGCCGTTTAGGCGTGAAGAAGTAACAAACATACATACTGACGAACTTTCGCCTTTATTATAATATTTGTGTGATACGTTACCCTTATTATTAATAATCAGAAATAGTTAAGCTTTGCCTTAGAGTTATATAGTGTTTTGTCTCTGTTTTGAATGTCATTTTATTTTTATTTCTTTTTTTTTGTAGCCAGGTAGGCAAATGACTCTACCCCTCCTGATGTTAAGTAGTGATCAGGGTTCCCAACTTAGGGGTTTTGCCCCCAGATTTAGGGGCTAGAAGTGTTAAAAGGGACTTTTTTAGGGGCTGGATTTTTTTGGGGGTTCTTTTAGGGGCTTTTAACAAAACTTACAATTAAATCGAAAAACAAAGCATGTGTTTTCTTTCAGTTTTGTGCGTAGAATGGAACGCAGCACGATGTGAAACGACTGAACTCACTGTGTGGCAGGTTGTTTCCTAAGGCTGTATGGACTAAAGTTCTTTGCCTTCCACCAATCAAAACAGCTAAATAAGATTTAACCGCCTGTCGGCTTATTTTCGTTTGCTTTTCCATTCGAAAAATGAATTTATTCAATAAAATAATTTACTGTAACTAAATATGTAACCTTTTAATTTATGAGCAACGAAAGAATTTAGGTAATAAGATAAGTAGGTACATATAAATTTCTATATTTAGGGGATTTTAGGTGAATTTAAAAAATACTTAGGGTAAATAAGGGTTGGTAACACTGGTAGTGATAGAGTCCGAACGCGAAGATAGCTGGTACAGCAGTTATAAACTGCCACACCAACCATCCTCACCTTACCGGCCCTTTTTTTTATAACGCCGGTAAGAAATCTTTTTACAGACGACGGCGCCTTTAAGAGGCACACCGCCGAACGGACCTCACACTCACTCAGTAGCTGACCACTGAGGACCCCGCAACTCTTACGGGCGCTTTACAGCATAATATCCGCTAAAAAGTCCTGCGAATACCTTCTACACTGCTTAATGCGAAGCTACGGGGTCCGTTAGGGATTCTACCACGACTCCGTACCCAGCAGCTTCCCGGTCCATTCACCTTCATCATCAGCCTATTAATGTCCCCACTGCTGGGGCACAGGCCTTCCCTATGGATGGAATAGGGAGATTGGGCCATGACCCACCACGCGGGCCCAGTGCGGATTGGTGGGTGCTAACGACTGCAGTTGCAGCCGGGACCAACGGCTTAACGTGCCTTCCGAAGCACGGAGGAGCTCGAGATAATAAATTTTTGGTCACCCATCCAATGACCGACCACTGCGAAAGTTGCTTAACTTCAACGACCGCAGCCGAACGCGCTAACCACTTGCGTCATCGAGCTCCCCATTCACCTTACCGGCCTGCGAAAATGCTTCTTCACGCCTCTCTTATAGGACCCCAGATTGTAGGTGTGTGAATTTTTTGTGAAACGGTGCGTAATTGATAAATTTCTTTAGCTATTTTACTTGTAATATGTTTTACACTCACACGAAAAATTTAAGAAATGATGACAATAGGGATGATGACTATTTTTTTTTCTTCGTTTATCAGGTAGATTATCAAAAAGTATTGGACACGTATTTTTTCTTTTTTCACATAATATAAACATTGCAGAGATATATTGATTTGAAAAGTCGCATGACGTCACGTTTCGGTACAATTTTCACTTAAAAGTGACGTCACGAGCCCCTACTCCCAAACTTTGACGCGCTATAACTTTGTCATTTTTTGGTTAATTGCCCAAAGAAAAAATACGTGTCCATTATTTTTTGATCATCTAACTGACGGACTAAATAGAATTTCGTTTACTGTACCCCGTCATCACCCCTATTATCTATTATAATTAAGATCACTTATACTTTTGAATGGATATTAAATGCGATACAGTAGTCATGTGACCACCAGCCCGTTAAGGATTTATGATTATTAGGAAAAGCCAAGGTAATTTCCACTATTATTTATCTCACATAGTGTCTAATAAACATGAGAGAGATCCGAAATGCCAGGAATAATAAAGATAAAAAAGTGAAAAAATGCGCTTTATCGATATATATATAAAACTCAAAGGTGACTGACATAGTGATCTATCAACGCACAGCCCAAACCACTGGACGGATCGGGCTGAAATTTGGCATGCAGGTAGATGTTATGACGTAGGCATTCGCTAAGAAAGGATTTTGATCAATTCTATCCCCAACGGAATAAAATAGGGAATGAAAGTTTGTATGAAACTTTGTCAATTTTAAACCGATCGGGCTGAGACTTTGCATGCAGGTATAAGAAGAATCATATATGAATGTCATTGTGTATAATACAAGCCTGAGAACAAAAACTGTAGTCTACACTTCAGCTCTACACCGAAGCGAAGCGAGGGTGGGCCGCTTGTTCAATATAAATTATAATAATAAAGCTCTTTGTTATTTAAGTCTAAAGAAAACTTTACTAGAAAAATTCCACGTGACTAGGCAGCAGACGAGACTCGAACCCGCGCCCTCCGCTACCCGGGCGGATGCACTGACCATTATGCTACCGCGGCCCCAAGTGTCCGTGTCTAATTTTCCCTAGTATTTTTTTGGTTGCAAGGCCGTCGAGTTTCGCCTGCTTCCTGGTCCGTGTGTTTTTTTTAGTATTATTTTTAAATATAAACATCTAGCTATTAAATGTTTAAAAAATATATGTATGACTCTTTATTAATTACTCTGCTTGATTAAGATGATTAAAGAAAATTTTACTTGAAAAATCAGGTTGGACTCGAACTTGACGTCTTTTGCAATCAGGGGAATGCACTAACCACTATTCTACTGTAGGAAACGGACTGTCTTGCTTTTCCAGGCCAACGGCTGGCAGCTATTAAGAGTAGTTTATAATATTAATATCTTAGATTAAAACAAAAAGGGTAGATACGGCACTCGCGGCTCAAAAGTGATCCGCTTAAATTGTGGTGCATGACCACAATTCGCTGTAGTCACAATTAGACATTCAAACACGTTGCATGTACACTCAATATAACAATATTGCGTATATTCTGTGTTATAAAGATAAAACAATACCTTCGATGCTTTTATAAAGCAAAATAAATACTTCAAAATCAAAATAACAAATGCCTCGGCAACACTTCTCATTCGTAAAACTGTAAAATCATTTTTTTTCTCAGAAATCACGGTTTGTCGTGAATGTTATTTACGTAATCGCCATTTTGTCATCAAGAAAAAGGACAACAATACAACTGAGCCGTTAGCACTCGGTTGCTGATTTGCCGTTTCGCTCGCTCTGCGTTGAAGCATAGAGTTCTGTCTCGCTCGCACATCAAGAAAAAGGACAACAATACAACTGAGCCGTTAGCACTCGGATGCTGATTTGCCGTTTCGCTCGCTCTGCGTTGAAGCATAGAGTTCTGTCTCGCTCGCTCATCAAGAAAAAGGACAACAATACAACTGAGCCGTTAGCACACGGATGCTGATTGGCCGTTTCGCTCGCTCTGCGTTAAAGCATAGAGTTCTGTCTCGCTCGCTCATCAAGAAAAAGGACAACAATACAACTGAGCCGTTAGCACTCGGATGCTGATTTGCCGTTTCGCTCGCTCTGCGTTGAAGCATAGAGTTCTGTCTCGCTCGCTCGATTGAATGTTATTTACAGAAGTGTGCGTGTGTGAGAGTTGCTTATGTAGTTGAGTCGGATCATATTTTATTTGATGCTAGTATGAGCGTACCATATCTTCCCTTTTATTTTAATCTAAGATTAATATAGTTTAAAAACCGTCCAAGAGCGAGTCAGAACCGTACAAACCTATATATAGGTCTGTAATAATCTATATATATAAAAATGTAATGTTGGTTTGTGTACGCTTCAAAAACTCAAAAAGTTCTGCACCGATTGAGTTGAAAGGACATTGCTCGTTCCCCATACATTGAATGCCCTAGAACGCCCAGCAATGAGAAAATGCTAGTTGTGTTCAGAATCATTCATAAACTCTAAATAAGCATTTGTTGAGATACGGACAACTTGAGGAACCATGGCCTACTATAGAATATACTAGATTTTGAGGTTATAATTATTATACTTAATCGTAAAAGATCTACACTTTATATATTCTGAATAGATTTAGTGTTTACCTCTATGTAAGCACTTAAATAATATGCATTAAATGAACATAAAATGCAATTAATAATAAAAATAATAAATGCTTATATTCATATTGATTTATGAGTGTTGTCAGTTGGCACCTATGATACCTATACCTACCTGTAGTAGGTAATGATAGATTTCTTTTCAAATGAAATGTTCAGTCTTTCCATTTACCTGTTTCTATATTTTACTATCGGTAATTAGGTATGTACCTGGTTATCATTATAATTTTCATAAAAATAAACAGATATTACATGGGATGGGAGTATAAACTATCTTTAGATAATTTCAGAAATAATCTTTTTATAAATATAATATAAATACTAGTAATAAGTATTATTAACTAAGGTACCTAGTTCTATTTTTATGTTGATAAATACCTATGGTCGCCTATATTACATTACTAAGGTAAACAATCTTGGCACAACTTTTTAACAGAATCTCCCATTTAATAATAAAATATTAACGAAGCCAATAAACTATTAAAATAAATCGTTATTATACACTGAAACCTATTGAATCCAGTTATCAGTTGATTTTTAATGCTGTATTTTCAATAAAAAGGAGTACCAAGTTGGATGAACAGACTGTAGTATCTAGTAACAGAACTTTTATTTTTTTAAACAGATTGTCCGTTTACTATGATTAATTGCTAATAAGTTAAAAAAATAATAGAAAAATAATAGTAAAGGACATTCTTTTGGGCATGCTAGGGCCGATTTCGTCGATGTCCTTTAACATGATATAAAATCAGCATCAAGGATGGTTTTTATCTATTTTTTGCATCAGTCACATATCTGCGCCCGCGAGAAAACAGTTTTTTTAACGATCAGCTGCGTTGTGTACCATTGACCGCGCCATCTGCCAGAAGCGAGGAAAACACTCGCTGACAACCGCAATAGTAATGACACAGACACATGAGGAACAATTTCGTTCCCAATTACATTGTTTATTTACAAAAAAAATGCATCAGATTCTGATTATTATACAATCTGAATTAAATATTCACTTAAATCAAGAATTTTTGGTGTGATAGTGTTGTGATCGAACTGCGCCTTTCACCAAATCGTAAGTAGAGGTTATATTTTATATCAAAGATGGACAGTAAAAATATTATTTTATTGCAATTATTATTTATTAAATATTAATTATTTAAATAAATAAGTAAAATATTAGTTTAATAATTAATCAATAACAAAACATTTATTATTGAAATGATTTTTTTTTAATAATCGTGTTCCCGAGTCGGCAAACCAGATAGTCTTTTTAACTACGTAGACAGTGGAAAAACAAAAAAATATTGTATATCCACAAGTATTGCAAAATTAAACTTATATGAAATGTATTCTTTGTTTTGTTTCTCATTTCTCAACCATTTTGAGTGACTACCTGATAGAAATTATTCTGTTCATCTTGGAAACTGAACTCCTTTCACACATTGCAGCAGATGTGGTGGCTAAACCTTGCACTAGATTTTAGTCATCATCATCATCATCAGACTATTAATATCCCCACTGCTGGGGCACAGGCCTTCCCTATGAATGAAATAGGGAGATTGGGCCATGACCCACCACGCGGGCCCAGTGCGGATTGGCGGGTGCTAACGACTGCAGATGCAGCCGGGACCAACGGCTTAACGTGCCTTCCGAAGCACGGAGGAACTCGAGATAGTAAATTTTTGGTCACCCATCCAATGACCGACCACTGCGAAAGTTGCTTAACTTCAACGATCGCAGCCGAACGCGCTAACCACTTGCGCTATCGAGCTCCTCATATCATGCAAAACCTAGTGTGTATCGTGGCAGGGTACAGCTAGTTATTAAATAAATACATATGATATACCAAAAAAATATGGTTTTCGAAATTTTTGATTTATCTGTGCTATAAGAGATTGCTTCATACCGAATTTCAAGATCCTAAGTTCACGGGAAGTATCCTGTAGGTTTTGATTCCCTTGCGAGTTTCAAAAATTTGCGGAAATTTGCGGCATAAATGGCTGTATATTTTGATTCCGTTGGCTTAGAAGTTTGATTTTTTCATAGCTCTTATTGACAATACCCTGAGTATTTGATATAAATTTCAGCTCGATACCTACAAGCGTTCCTGAGAAAAAGGGTATTGACAGACGGACGGACGGACAACAAAGTGATCTTATAAGGGTTCGGTTTTTTTATTTCGAAGTACGGAACCCTATAAACCATATAAGAGACAATTTTTGGTCTGCTCTGTACTTATCTTAGTAATGCCTAAGAGAAATTTAAGAAATGAAATATGTATAGCACATAGAACAATAGTATCTATCAGGTTGAACACGCAAAGGGGCCATTCAAAAGAACATATTGTACAACCAGGGCTTGTAACCGGTTTCGAAAATACCGGTAAATAAAGGTTAATACCGGTTTTTTGTAAAGGTTTCGTTCGGAGCGCCCCCGAAATGAAAGCGGTACCTAAACCTTAACAAACCGGTTTAATCCAGAGCGACACGTGCACGTGTTGGTATCGCCTGAAGTTTGTTTTGTTTGAACTAATCAAGTCACAACTTGTTAATGCTCAGAGATTGATGCATTTATTGACACGTTTGCTAGCGTCTAGTGAGTCAAGTTATTCAGTATTATTTTGAAGTTGTGTACTGACCCACTACTTCACTCACTCGCTCTGAAGTTGGAAAGAAACTGACAAAAAATCATTATAAATTTGAATTGAAACGGCGAAGGCGCTGCCGTCAGTAAAAGCGAAATGAAACCCTTTAAAAACCGCTAAATTGATTCAAAACCTATTTGATTTCACTTTTTAGGAAAACCGGTTTTTTTAAGGTTATGGTAGAGCCAAACCTTAATAAAACGCTCTCAATGTACTTGATACCGATTTAGGTTTCAAAATTAACCGGTAAACAAGCCGTGTGTACAACCTACCCTGAGTCCTTATAAATGGACCGATATGAATAGCGGCGAACTCCGAAGCGAACACAACCTTCTATCGACACAAATCTGAATGAGTGGGGAAAAATAATTTCATAGGAACTCCCTTTGGTACCGCGGTTGGGCCATGAGAAGGGCGAAGCTAATTTAATCTGCATAAATGTTTACCTTTTTTTTATAGCTAGGCAGACAAATGACTATACCCCATCTCATGTTAAGTGGTGATAGAGCCCAAACGCGAAGATAGCTGGTACAGCTGTACAACGTTAAAGGATTGCCTTTATAAAAGGTAGTTGCGGCTTTTAGCACCACAGCCTAAATTGTCTAGATGAAGGTGTCGATTCTGGCATGATTTTCTAAACGTAAACTTAAATTCTTAAATTTGTATCCTTGTCATTCTCTATGCAGAATGAAAAGGAGAGACTGAAGTTAAATCTAGTTTAAAGTTTTAGAGAATCATGCCAGAATCGACACCAATGTGCAATTAAAAGTAAGTGAAAAAATGGTGTGGTTTTTGGTAGGTAACCTGTAAAATGCGAAACTATTAAAACAAAAAAAAGCCCTTCCTCGGCTGGGAAATTAATCCAGGCAGCCCGTGTAGCGAGTGAGCTGTCTACCACTAAAACATCGATGGTTGTTGATAAGGTCTTGATGTTTCATACCAAGTAAAAAAGTAATGAAACATGCTAAAAATGGATCGAAAAAAAATAGTGTAAAAATGGATCGAAAAAAAACGAAGCTGACACACATTGACGACCTCCGCGGCCGAGTGGTTTGTACGCCGGGTTTCATGGCTGTCGCCGACTCGAGAGGTCCCGGGTTCGAATCCCGGTGGGGGCAGATGTTTGTGTGATGAATACGAGCATTTGTACTCCAGTCATGGATATTTAATATGTATTTATATAAATATACTTATATATGTACAGTATATGTATTCTATCTGTTACCCTAGCATCCCATAACACAAGCCTTATAGTGCTTACTTTGGGGCTAGGCTAATTGGTGTGAGTGTCGGAAATATTTATTTATTTATCTGAAGTGAAACTTCATTTTCCTTAATAACCTAACGTATGACCGTATAGATTTAAGCTCGGGATTATTGTATGTAACAAATAAATGAAAAATAAAGTATAGCGGGGGTGAGGTAATGGATCGCTGGCCAGCTCAGCACGCCCATATAAAAAGAAGAAGATCCGACATGTCATTCAGCCACAGGCCCTCCTACTTAAAGGAACAGGAAGAATCGAGCGGTTCACTCTAGACCTGAAGACTCCTCGCCGGCCATCCATTACCAGCGCCCACCGATTTTCTTCGATACAGAACACTGGGAGTTTTATTTCATCGTAAACTACAGTCCACACATCGCCGTCAAGACTCCTACATACACCATCCTCCAACCCCAAGTGTGAGTCGGTAACTGCTAGCTACCTACTACTGTAGCCCGGCGTGCCTCACAAAAATCATGCCCCTACCAATAGAACGCCCGCTCACATTTTGATTGCCGTATCATTCAGTATACTAACAGTGTTCTATTAGGTATTAATAATAATAAATAAATAAATATATATTTCCAACACTCCCACCAATTAGCCTAGCCCCAAAGTAAGCACTGTAAGGCTTGAGTTATGGGATACTAGGGTAACTGATAGAATACATATACAGTACATATATAAGTATATTTATATAGAAATACATATTAAACATCCATGACTGGAGTACAAAAGCTCGTGTTCATCACAGAAACATCGGCCCCCACCGGGATTCGAACCCGGGACCTCTCGAGTCAGCGACACCACGGACCACGGAAGTCGTCTATTAATACTTAAATATTAGGTTTATTATCTACAAAACGTCTGCACTGCTTCTTATAAACAAAAAAAAACTTTTGGCATAGGCATAGAACTACGTAGAGTCGCTTATTTAATGGCCCCAGGCGTACGATAACATCGCAAGTCACACAGAATGGGAGGCACTACAATAGTGATGGCTGATAACAATGATAACTGTTGTCTGTCACATCACAGAGCGAACCAGAAGATCCTCAATAAGATTATTGTAATTGTCTTACAAATTGTAGATGTAGTATATTCTGTACTTTATACGAATTATTGTAGAAGAAGAACAAGAAAATTATACTAGAAAAAATTCAACGCTGACCAGTACCCTTAGTACGAGTTTACAATTACGAAAACTATGATAGTTTTCGTGAGCTCGTACTCGTACTAAGGGTAACTGATTTTATTGTTTTCATTTCAATACAAATAAGCAGTGTTTAAATTCTATCATTTAATCTTTTGCGTCTTCTTAAATTTTAAGAATATTTGGTTACTTTTCACCAAAATGGACATAGAAACATAATTTACAATTACGAAAACTATAGATAGATAATACTTTATTGAACACACCACATTATAAAGTACAAAGTTTGGACATTAATTTAAATAGGTGGACAATTGGCGGTCTTATGGCTATGTAGCCATTTCTTCCAGACAACCATAGGATGGAGAGACGAATTTTAATTAAAGAGGGGGTGTACAATTACAAGACTAAAAAAAAATTAAAAAAAAAAAGAAAAAATCTAACCATGACTATGATAGTTTTTTGTGAGCTCAAACTCATACTAAGGGTACTGGTCTGTCCCGTCTGCTGTCTTTCTAGTATAATTTCTTTTTCTAATTAATAATCTAGCAGTTAAATGCTTAAAGAAATATATATGCCTGACTAATTATTCAGCTCAAAGTGTACCTGAGAGAGGCATGAGTTATCTTTGGTTAAGTGAATTGCGAAGTAGGCGTGATGATGGCAATTTATATAGTCATTCAGTGTTTGCGTAATTGTGTTAAATTTATTTGGCACTAGCATATATCCGACAGTACGATCCTTTATATGTTAATGAACTATTGACAGACGGTTTGTCTTCCATCCATTGAGAGCTAAATTCTCTTTTCATCATCATCATCATCAACCTATTAATGTCCTCACTACTGTGGCACAGCCATTCCCTATGGATGGAATAGGGAGATTGGGCCATGACCCATGGCGGGTGCTAACAACTGCAGATGCTGCCGGAACCAACGGTTTAACGTGCCTTCCGAAGCATGGAGAACTTGAGACAGAAGATTTTTGGTCACCCATCCAATGACCGACCACTGATCCTCGCTAGGTACGGTCTGACCACATTGCTGAGTTGACTGGACTGAGCTAATGAATTGTTGAGCTCGCTCCGGGATATGGATTCAGAGTGCAGTGAAAGAAATACCAATAGCCATGTGAAATGCTTACCTCATAATCGTATCTGCTCTCAGGTTTCAAGTAATCCGCTACGAACGGTGCTGTGGTCGCTACAGCGTAATTGTACGGTCTGTAGTCCTTGATCCTCGCTAGGTACGGTCTGACCACATTGCTGAGCTGGCTGGACTGAGCTAATGAGTTATTGAGCTCGCTCCGGGATATAGGTTCAGTGAGCAGTGAAAGAAATACCATTGTAAAACGCTTACCTCATAATATAGTGTAATTGTACGGTCTGTAGTCCTTGATCCTCGCTAGGTACGGTCTGACCACATTGTTAAGCTAATGAGTTGTTGAGCTCGCTCCGGGATATGGATTCAGTGATCAGTGAAGGAAATACCAATAGCCATGTGAAATGCTTACCTCATAATCGTATCTGCTCTCAGGTTGCACATAATCCGTTACGAACGGAGCTGTGGTCGCTACAGCGTAACTGTACGGTCTGTATCCTAGCTAGGTACGGTGTGACCACATTGATAAGTTAATGAGTTGTTAAGCTCGCTCCGGGATATGGATTCAGTGATCAATGGAAGAAATACCAACAGCCATATAAAATGCTTACCGCATAATCATATCTGCTCTCAGGTTTCAAGTAATCCGCTACAAACGGAGCTGTGGTCGCTACAGCGTAATTGTACGGTCTGTAGTCCTTGATCCTCGCTAGGTACGGTCTGACCACGTTGCTGAGCTGACTGGACTGAGCTAATGAATTGTTGAGCTCGCTCCGGGATATGGACTCGGTGAGCGGTCGTGAGGTGACGATGAGCGGTGGACGCGGTGGTGGCGGTGAGTCATTTGGGAACAGCACTGGGCCTTGCCTGGAAAATGAAATATGCTTTAAAAAAAAAACGGCCAAGTGCGTGTCGTGCCACGTGCAGTATTGGGTTCCGTAGTGGCCTGTCGTTATCACAATATATTTGAGCAGGAGTCTTTATTTTCTGTATCGGAAATAAATAAATCGCGGTAGCTTTATGGAACTATTTGGAACTAATGATATATTATTTTGGTTTTTAAATAGTTTTTTTTTATTTTGTTTTTAATGCTAAATTTTACGCTACAAAATCTACATTTATTAATGTTTTCTTCAAAGGAATTTTGAATAGGTAAGAAATTTTCTTTTACCAATGTTGAACGACTATTACTTTAAAACTAACAAATCTATTTTAACCGTTAGTTTTCCTTCAAAGTGCATGAAATTATTATTATTATCATGATTTTTTCAAGCTAATAGTTTAGCTTTTAGAGAGTGAGGAACAACCTACTCGAACAAATATTGGTATCGATTCTGACATGCTTCTCTAAAGCTAAACTAAAATTCGACAACAGTGTATCCCTGTCATTCCCTATACAGAATGAAAAAGAGAGACTGATTTAGTTTTAAGTTTAGAGATCCTGCCAGAATTGATACCATTAGCACTTTAGAGTTCAATATTTCGCAAACCGGTCCCTAAATCGAAAAATAGTTTTAGGAACCCTTAAATATTTTTAAAGGACCTATTCAAAGATATTCCACACGATAGAATAGACGATGAAAAAAAACAACCCCAGGTTAAATAGCTACCCTAAAAAAATGTTTAAAATTTTAATTCTACCATTTGTCGGCGTGATACATATCTTCACAAAATTACAGCTCTCAGACGGACAGACGGACATAACGAAACTATTAGGGTTCCTTGTCAGGACTAAGGAACCCTAAAAAAGGTATACATAAAATGAGCGAATTTCTTAAGGAAGAATGGAGCTGATTAAATTTGTAGGCTACTTTGAGGTGTGAATACATCCTCAAACTATATTTACACTGTACACATAAAATATTATTTAAATTTATTCATTATAATAAAATACAAAGTAACTTATATTCTAAAACCGTAACACTAACTATCTTACACTATATATTTACATCTTATATCTAATAATATTTATTAATATCTAATATAGAATTTATAATAAGTACTATAATAATATTAACAATATTATATTTTCATTACATATCATGGTGTACTGGTTTGTCGATATATCGATAACAATTATCGACACGCCCTACGCACTAGCGGATAGCCTTGTAACATAATTCTTTTGTCTATCTTATGTACTAGAGATGCGCGCGCGCCACCGCGCTGTCTACCAAACCAGTCGAGACTGAACTACGACGCGGAGCGCACGCTTCTCTTAGCTCGCTTATATACTTAGATCTGTACGCTTTATATAATTGTGCTTTTCGTTTCTATAAACTGTTTATCTATCGCCTATCTTTCTGACTGTATTCTTCTAGTGCTGTGCTTGGACTTTATATCTTGTACCGTCTTCGCCTTCTATTTGTTAATGTGTATATATGTGCTTTATGGGATTACATTGACGGACGGAGTCAGCTGTAAGTTGGACGTTTCATTTATTCCCAATTTATCACACCATATACTACAAATTCATCAAAATCGGTTTAAAGATTTTGGCGTGAAAACCGCGTCGCTTTTTCAATTTTCTATAAGTATAACTAACTATATTTATTCGAGGAGCTATATATATTCGAGGAGCTCGATGGCGCAAGTGGTTAGCGCCTCCGGCTGCGGTCGTTGAAGTTAAGCAACTTTCGCAGTGGTCAGTCATTGGATGGGTGACCAAAAATTTACTATCTCGAGCTTCGGAAGGCACGTTAAATCTGCAGTCGTTAGCACCCACCAATCCGCACTGGGCCCACGTGGTGGGTCATGGCCCAATCTCCCTATTCCATCCATAGGGAAGGCCTGTGCCCCAGCAGTGGGGACATTAATAAGCTGATGATGAACTAACTATATTTATATTTTGTTGGCGTGGAAATATGTATTTCTGTACATGTATGTTATTATATTTGTTTCTTAGGTTTTCACGCACATCACTCATTAAATAAAACTAGTTTTTACGGATTAATGCACGAAACTTTATTTATTTATTGACGTTTCGCAGACTTTTCAGGTCTGCATCGTCAGAATAATGATTTTTTATTTAAAATTGTCGAGCTACCTTCGAAAGACTTATATTGAGCGTTCGGATATTTCATTGGAAGAATTTTAAAATTTTATTGTCTATGTATGAATTTATTATTTAATTTACTTAATAAAGTATTTTATTTAAAATTCTTGTTTGTAATTTTGAGTTTATTTATTTGACCCTAACTACCGTAAACTACCACCGGTTCCAAAATTGGGAGACCTTCCTGAGAAGAACCGGCGAAACAAACTCAAGAGAGGCTTTCTATCTCCATCTTATGTTAAATTATGCAAACAATGCAGACCTGAAAAGGCTGCGAAACGTCAATAAATAAATAAAGTTTCGTGCATTAACCCGTAAAAACTAGTTTTATTTAATGTATGTTATTACTTTTATATTTAACTACCATTAACTCAAGTTTTCCGGTTTGATTATTCCTCTGTACAGGCTAGCGGTAACCGAATGAAACTTGTGATGAGAGTTTCGCGGTTAGTTGAATAAGGTGATTCGTACACTGCACCGCATCTCCCATTTTTATTAAAGTGTGTATGCTGTTGGTCGCAGACAGGTTACCAGATGAATAAATTACGAGTCCGGAGAAAATGCCCGATTTTGATAAAAAAAGTCCTGTTGTTTTGACCCTTTATCTCGGAAACGCGCGGAGGTTTAAATTTAAACCATTTATTAAGTCCCTTGAAACTGTGAAAAAATCAAACTTGTAAGTTAATGTAAAAAAAAAGATACGGCTGTTGATGTTGCGTACCTAAAAAGGAACTGTATGTTATTGAACATTCTAAAAATCCTGAGATTTCCTTAGATTGGCAAAATCCGGACACAACCCTCGGAAGAGTCTGAAAATCCGGATTTCTCAGGACAAATCCTGAGATATCGCAACCCTAGTCGCAGATGACCTTTACAGCGTCACCGAGTTTGGGGACGGCGAGATCCTAAGGGGACCTCAAGCTGAGAATTGGCGAGTGCCTCTAGAGGTATTGCAGGCGGATGGCATCTCGCCACGGGGTGTGTCTCCTCTCCGTCTGGAACCTAGACCACTCGAACCTGAGGGGTCGGCTCAACTAGAGGGCGTCTCTGAGACTCGGCCCTCGGCTCTAGTTAGCCGTTGTCGTGGGGATGATGACCCCCATACGAGGGACCCCAAGCCGAGATTGGCGAGTGCCTCTAGAGATATTCCAGGCGGATGGTATCTCGGCACGGGGTGTGTCTCCTCTCCGTCTGGAGCCTCTAGACCACTCGACCTGAGGAGGTCGGCTCAACTAGAGGGCGTCTCTGAGACTCGGTCCTCGGCTCTAGTTAGCCGTTGTCGTGGGGGTCATCTCCCGTGCTACGCTGGGGAGTGCGTGTCCTGAAACCGCCAATACCTGTTGGCTGAGCTAAACCCAATGAGAACGTGAGCAAACTGATGCAAGGCAAGAGCTACCGTCCAGACGTCAAGCAAGTTTGAAAAAGTCCAATGCAAGTGGCCAATATAGACAAGCTTTGAGGAGCAGTCAATACGTTGGTGCTCTATCAGTTATTGTGGACGACGTGAGACAAAATTGACAAAACAAATGTTGGCGAGAGACAGCGAATGCTGATAAGTCACGCCAAATCGGGTCTATACACGTTGGCGCTTCCTTTTACTCGGCAAATTAGGCAAGCAAAACCAAGCGATGACAAGGCAAGAGAAATATGCTGTCTATGAGTTGGTATTGGCCTTCGCTTGGCCAACATGTATGGATGGTTTTGTGTTGCTTGAAAGTATATCTCTCTTTGCATTGAAACACGCGTAGTGCAACACACAGAAAACGCGTTCACGCGCAATGGTGCAGATCAGGCGCCTGTGCAGTTGTACGGCGAAATCTGCACGATGATGCAGATCTAATAGGCACTCCCCCGCTGTTGGAAGGCCAAAGGGGAAGATCTTCCTCCGAGCTGGGTGATGTTAGCTCGGGGGCCGCGACCCGACTGATGTTGGTCGGGCATCGTGTATATGAACTGTTGGCTGCCGAATTTTACTTGCGCGATGTAGGCTTCCTTACGTTGTGAACGCAGCGCCGGTAGTGCCATCTCTTGAGGAGGCGTAAGATTGTTTCCTCTATGTTAGTTATATATGGGGCGTGTAGATGTCGCCGCCACACCCGCAACCACGCGCGTAGCTCCACTACGCACCCCACTGCGTAGTGCGTGGCAATGTGAGAATCGTCTTACATGTCCCATTAAGTGCAGTCCGGGTTGAATTAAAACTTTCTGACGTTGAGTCGCTAGAAATAGGCGTGAATTTAATTCATGATGCTGTTGACAACTGCCAGGAAAGATGGAAAGAAAGTTATCTTTTAATGAAATCGATTTTCAATATTAATAACTGTGTGAACAGAACTCCTTTTGCGTAGTTCACAGATATTGGAAATCAGTCTACTAATGTCCCACTGCTGGGCATAGGCCTTTTAGGTGGAATAGTGCTTAGGACTACAGATGCAGCCGGGACCAACGGCTTAAAGTGCCTTCCGAAGCACGGAGGACCCCGAGATTGCGAATTATCAATCCAAGTTCACCCATCCAATGACCGGCCTTTTGCTCAACTTCAACAATCGCAGTTTGAACGCAATAACCACTATACTATCGAGCTTCTTTCAAACCTGACAAATATCTGTGATTAATTAATTATAAATTGTAATGGTTGTTAATAATCAATTAAAAAAACTGGCCAAATTTAATATCCCCACACTTTTACTGAAACATAGGGAAAGGGGGATTGACTTGACTGCTACTTACTTTGACTTGATTTATTACGTTGACTACGAGTGCTATAGTATTTGTAAACATTTTAACACTTGACATTGGCTAAATGCACAAGCCGTGCGAAGCCATATAGAAAAAAAAAAATGAGAACTTTCTGTCTCATATCGAATATTCTAGAGAGATAGAATTCAGGCACGGACTTGAGCAGTTGATAGCAAGATATTTATATTTTCTCTGAGTTTAAATAAAAAAGTAAAACGTTTCGACCATTACCATTTATAGCTGTAGAAAAGCTGCGTCCCCAGGGCTTCCCTTCAGGTTAACCCCAAATAGCATAAACAGCCATAATTTTTAAAACAATAGACAGGAAAACATTTCATAATTTTACTGGTTTAATGTTTACAAAGTAGATTTTATTTTAACACATTTAGCCACAATGTTATTATACGGCGAAACCTGCAGTACTCCCGCGACGTATAGATTACACACAAGTCTGAAAGATAGATGCTCATATAATGGCCAATAAATTGTGGATAGACAATCGTCGCGCAGTCTACGCTCGCTCACCTACAAATGAGAAATCGATATTACCTACCGATTTTGCACGTTCATACAACTGCAGTTTTTGATAAAATTTATAAGTTTGCAAGCACTATTTAATACTCGTTTTGTATGTGTTAGGTAGCTGTAAATAAATGAGTCTTCAGCTAGAGTCGTTAGAATAAGGAGTCTTAAGAGAGGTAGGGTGGTCACGCCACAAAACGAAAAATTTTCCCGTCGCGGATGAGCGATTATGTACAAGAAGAAAAAACACAAAAATTTAGAGGGAAACTGTAGGAAAGGGGGTACATGTTGGTTTTTGGGCTGGTTCCTTTTGATGCGTGTTCTTCCTGTCCTGGAGAAATGTTCGCCTGTGGCACGCCACTATTCTTTGCACTAATGTTCGCGGGCCCCGGGGTGAAAATATTTAAGTAAATGCGAAAAGCGTCTCCGGAGCGCGGTTTCTTGCGCAGTCGTGGGAGTTTTCTTCTCGTATCTCCTCTCGCGGCGATCAGAGCACACACGACCGTTGCTTTTTCTCTCGTCCGTTCGTTCGAAGTACACTGATGGCAGCGCCGCCGATGAAGTTGACAACAGGTGAGTGTAGGGGCAGGGAGAAGGAATACGTGTTTTCATAAGCTTACGATAGATGGCGTTAACATAGGGCATAGCGGATTTTCCGCTCGAATAGGAGTGTCCGTCTGGGGAAGTAACCTCCACCTTAAAGAAGATTACGATAAAATAATGCTACCTATTGGTGGTGTTGTTTTTCTGTCGGTGAGTAAGATTCCAGAGATTCACGGGGTAGGGGATCGGTGCAAGTGATATTATTTCTGATAGCGCAAGCGTCTATAGGCTATGGTGCCTGCTTACCATCAGACGGGCAATATGCTACCCTTTTAACAAAAAAAAAAGACAAAAAAGTGGTTAGCGCATTCGGCCTGAGATTATCAAACGTCCGTTAACACTTGAGTGTCCACCTGTCAATGTTATGTCAAACGTCCAAGTGATAGCGCAAGATCTAGTCTCCTTCTCCTCTACGCTATTCTTCCGTTAAAACGTTCGTTTTAAGAAAACTATACAAGCTAGATCAAAATAAAAATACCATTATGTAGTCCAATTAATACTTAAAATACTTTTAAGAAGTTTAAGCTTCAAACCCAGATTTAAAAAATAAATAATTAAAAAAATACCATGGATGTAGAATTTATGACAGTTGGTATTTTTTTATTGAATATTTTCATGGCAGATTTTTTTTATTGCGATGCACATAAAACTATGATCTTTTCACATCACTGACACGGGTAAATCTTAAGGAACATATGGATTAATCACACTATAAGATTAAATAATGAGAAAAGAGTATTTTCGACTAAATTATGGTCAAAAACATTTCGTATTCATCAAACAAACATTTTCCCCCACTAGGATTCGAACCCGGGATCTCTGAGTAGGCGACACCATGAAACCCGGCGTGCATGCCACCCGGCGACGGAGGTTGAAAAATTTTGGTCATCCATCCTGTAGCTGGCCACAGAGAAAGTTGTTTAACTTACGCAGTAATTAGGTACTACTAATCACTTAACAATCGAGATCAAATCTTCGATAGAGTAATTCAAGCCACAGTACTATGTAGTTATCGTTACGCTGCAGTCTCAATTACACGTAAGGGAAGCTTAATCACAATACATACAAGAGCAGTACTCCGACTTCATACTAGTGCCCGAATCGACGCACGCACACAGACAAACGTCATTTACACGGCCGCTAACCAATCTTGACAAAACAAATCTACGCAGTGACACGCCGCGCGCCGCCAAGACTGGGCGTTGGCCGAGTTAAGAGCCCTTTTACAAAATTGCACCACGCGTAGGTAGATTTATCTAGTATATATTGCATTTTACGGGTGATGTTTCGAGTCTTATAAAATAATTATTAATGAATTAATTATATAAATATATATACATATTTCAATAGTTCAATATATCTAACATAGATTAGTTTTATTATTATTAGTTTTTTTTTATTTTGATAGTAATTCTGTTTAATTCAATATCAAAATACGAGGTAAACCTGCATAATTTTTTGGGAAAACTTCCGGAGGTTAGATAATGATGAGATGGAAAATCAAACTTCGAATACATTATGTTACAACAAAAACATATTCCTGATGTCGTAGTAATTAATTTCATCTAATTTATTGAACATTATTTAGAGATTCAGGCGTTTAAAGTTGTGCATATTATCGTTTTTCTTCCGTAAACTAGCTGCGGTAGAACGATCAGTACAAAAAAAGGAAAATAGTATTTGCAAATATTCTACATGAACTTACAAAAATAAGAATAAATCTACTGTTTACTTCTATTGGAAATAGTCTAAATCTTTTCTAAGGGGGTAAACGAGGCGTTCAAAAATTAGGATATTTTGCAAATAATGTGAAAGGGCTCTTAAGTTAGCTGCGCCGCGCCGTCTGCCTCCGTTTCGATTCCGTAACGTGGCAATAGTAACTATACACATACAATAAAATCTACACAAATATGTTTTACATCCCTAGCACCACAGAATATATACACTACGCGAAAAGAAGCGACACTTAAGCATGTGTGCTCGTAAAATCGGCCGCGGCTATGTGTGGGTGTCTGGAGGTGTGCGGGGGCGTTGCGCGGCGCGCGGGGCGTGGAGAGGGCAGTCGCCGACTGCCGAGACCGAAGGGATGGCAGTAGCGAAATAGTAAAATAATAGCGTTGCACTGCATTGCACGCACAGACTGACTACGCTACGCAATCTTATTATTATTTAGATAATAATAAGAATTATAAAACGAATCGAAAAAGGAGAAAATATATAAAAGTTAGCAATTTGTTATAGTACCTACATTAAAAGATTAAAAATTGATTATAAAATCAAACCTATCCTTCATTATTTACCCCAGTATCCTTGAATCAGTTTACATTTAATAACTTACTATGCATAAATATTCATTGGCACAAGTCTAAATTCCAAGTTCAACCCTAGCGCATACACGCTCCTGCTCAAGGTCACTGACGCTGGAACTCTCACGTACACAGAGTGTCACCGCTGTGCTAGCACTCCGCTCATTCGTAGGTATCAATTTCAAGAAAACGGCTGAGTTACGCAAAGACTTTATATAATACCATAAAGTCTTTGGAGTTACGCTACTGCTCCTGTATGTATTGTGGCTTAACAGTCCAGGGTTTATTTTAACTGTTCTGGTCGGGCGAATCAGTCTTCTAATCCATTGTCAATAATGTCGAGTTAGGAAACCGTAGTTAATGTTACGGGTAAAGTGAACGAAATACCATTTAGTCCGTCAGTTAGACTTTAAATAAATAATGAATATTTATTTTTTCTTTGGTCTCGCAACCAAAAAATGACGAAATTGAAGAAAGAAAACATTTTATTTGCTTTCACAGCATACATTCAAAACAAAACAGATAGAAACATAAAATGACAACAGATAAGAATATAAAAAACAAAAAAACTAATTTATGGTAGTGCTATGCAGGGCCAACATAGTGACAATTTTTTTATTTTGTAAATTATTTATTTGAGACGGTAAGTAGGTTAAGCTATATCAGCGTACCGTATCTTCCCTTTATGTTTTAATCTAAGATTAATAATACTCATGTGACTAGGCGCAGTAACGTACACAGCGAAACTTAACTCTGCGTTGGTCGCTCGAATCTCTTTTATAACGTCTTCACTTTTTCTTCATCATCATCATCATCAAAATAAATAAATAAATAAATCATCATCAGTCCCCACTGCTGGGGCACAGGCCTCCCCTTTGGATGGAATAGGGAGATAGGGCCATGACCCACCACGCGCGCCCAGTGCGTATTGGCGGGTGCTAACGACTACAGATGCAGCCGGGACCAACGCCTTAACGTGCCTTCCGAAGCACGGAGGAACTCGAAATAGAAGATTTTTGGTCACACATCCAATGACCGACCACTGCGAAAGTTGCTTAACTTCAACGATCGCAGCGGAACGCGATAACCACTTGCCCCATAGAGTTCCTTTTTTTCATACTTATTTTAAAAACACATCGTAATTTTAAAATATTTACTTCTTTCTCGAAATCTTCGGGCAAAAATGTTCGCACATCGAACGCGTTGAGTCCGTGACAAGACCTCTGCGGAATGATTTTTCACTATTTAAGGACTTTTGCCATTCTCGTTCGAAAGTCCCTCGTCTGCGCAGGCCATTAATATATCACGACTATTCTCGGGCAGGGGTTAAACTCTAAATCCAGAGTAGGTCCGGATTATGCCGTCATGCCCTAGGATTATCTTAGATTAGATAAGCTGGCTGGACCTAGACGCCGCATTAAGTACTGCTTAGCAGTTGTAACAAATTTGATATACCTAGATTTAACTTTTAAAATACTTTTTGCTTTGTGTTTAAAGAAAAAAAAAACAGTGTGCTTATGACCACACGACTGAAATGAAACTTCTTCAGCGCCATCTGTGTTTATATATATATGTGTGTGTGTGTGTACAATATATACATGTATGTTCATATACTTATTTCATTTACTACCTATAAGAGGATGAGAGAAAGAAAATGTGCACGCGCACAGCTTTCTCTTGCTTATACTCCCCACTGTCCCGTTCGCCTCGCCCGATCACACTTTTCGTAACACGTAACGCCTTCGCCAGCTTTCTCCCCAAGTCAAGCGTGCGTATAGAAGTTTCACTTTAAAATTTAATTAAAACTTAAAAAAGTATATAATTCAATTATCAATACACATCATTATTGGCAGTCACCTACTGACCGAATTTAAACCTATTTCAATCTTCTGTCAAATCCATAAGGTGTGTTTCAAATGCATGGTAGTTTTTGTAATGTTTATTTTATTTATTTAACGTATTATTAATGCATTTACGTATAAAAATAGCTTATTGTAGTGAAAAATTCTTTAGTGGCGTTGAACACTTTTTTTGTAATGGGTAAAAAATGTTAAACTCGCGTCAGGACACGTGACCTAATCGAAAATTCGTAAGACGAAAACAATAAATTTGGAAAGGTTGTTGACTTTCAATATATTTGACGAACCATAGTAATATTTTATTTTATCGTTTTATAATAAATAAGTCTCTAATAAGGACGTCCAAGTGGCAGCTTTATTGTAACGATAATGCAGTTTTTTTACAATAGATATCGCTAGGTGCGCTTATAAGTGATTCATGTAAGTTGATTTTTCTGAGAGATAAACTTTTTAATGTAATATCAATTTTGATGCTTGTGTACGATGGCGCAATAAATAAATATTGTATTCTACCACATAAATGATAGTAAAACTAGTTTTTACGGGTTAATGTACTAAATTTATTTATTTATAGACGTTTCGCAACCTTTTCAGGTCTGCATCGTCAGAATAAGCAGACCTCAAAAGGCTGCGAAACGTCAGTAAATAAATAAATTTAGGACATTAACCCATAAAAACTAGTTTTATTTAATGAGTGATGTGCGTGAAAACCTAAGAAACAAAAGTGATAGTACTTTTATACTGATAAATTAAAGCAATTCGTGCAAAATTATTCCCTAACCATTCCAAAATATCAAAAATGCACAACGTTAATATTCAAGTTCTCACTTCTGCCGGCACTCCCGGAGTGCAACCCGTCGCTTTTTATTTATACTACACATACAAACACATATTATTATAGGTACTAGTGTGTAGAAGGCCAATACTTAAAGGAATTAATGGGGCATTACCTACTAATCATACAATACTCTACCGCCAGAAGCGTCTCTAGATCATGTAGCTCTCATGTGAAGTCGTGTACAATCATTATAATCAACCTAGCGCCCTCTAGTAACCGCGTGGCGATCACAGAACACAGATAGAGGCTAGGAGCTAGAGCTAGGAGGACAGAAGCTCATCGGTGACGACAAATTATTCCAGACTAGACTCCAAAGTCTTGAACACAGGCGAAAAGTTGCCTCTTTATCGGTTTTTTACCGGTTACATTTCGGAGTGTGCTTCGGAGTTACATAACCTAATTCCACCTTCACCTTTTTACCACAGAACCACCAGAGAGACAGCGAAACACCACAGATATACCTATACCTTCCACCTATATCGTAAGAACAGCTAGGTTGTGGAACTCTTTGCCTGAATCTCTGTTTCCAGTCACCTATAATCTGGGGCTCTTCAAGTCGTGAGTGAATCGGTTTCTTCTAGGCAAGCGCGTCCCACCATAGGCTGCTACGTTGCTCTTCATCAGTTGCGTGGCCGTCAAGCATAAGCCTATTTAATGTAAAAAAAAAGGAGGGCCTTGTGGGCGGGGCAAGCGCGCTACAGTTATGTGTGAGCAAATGCTCACAACTGACTAAAACTTGGTTTTGTTTGCGTCGTTGCTCCCGGGTGCGAGCGTTGATTGGTGCGATTGTTTGATGTCGCGTCGTTTGATTGGCTATTATCTATTAGGTGGAAGTATAGTGGGGATGAGTCGGCGACATCGGTTCCCGTACAAACGGTCTATGTAAACCATTTTAACCTCTTTCCGTATTCTGTGATAGCGATGGAGTCTCGGAGGCTTCTGAGAACGTTGCGCCCGTATGCAATGCACACCCTGTACCATAGTCAAAGCCGTCTTTATCTACCGCACCAATAACCCAAAAAAATGCTAAATTTTGAGGTAAATTCTCCCACTTGCACCAGGAACACAAGTATAGGAAACTGAAAAATAAATAAATAAATATTTCCAACACCCACACCAATTGGCCTAGCCCCAAAGTAAGCACTGCAAAGCTTGTGTTATGGGATACTAGGTTAACGGATAGAATACATATACAGTACACATAAAGTATATTTATATAGAAATACATATTAAACATCCATGATTGGAGTACAAATGCTCGTATTCATCACACAAACATCTGCCCCCACCGGGATTCAAACCCGGGACCTCTCGAGTCCGCGACACCATGAAACCCGGCGTACAAACCACTCGGCCACGGAAATCGACAAAATAAAAATACTATCCAATTGCAGTCTCCTAGAAGATTCCACTTACTTGGTCGCTTCTGGGGACTTCAGCTGCTGAAGGAACTGCTTCGCGTTGAACGCGTGGTGGTTGAAGTTCCTGGGCTGCAGCAGAATGGATGGAGTGGTACCCTCCTGTGTCCTCGCACTTGCCAGCAGGCAGAACAGGAACAGCGAAGTGGTTCTTCTGGACATTGCCTGGTCTGTAACAAAAATATAGGTAAGTCATCATCATCATCATCAGCATATTAATGTCCCCACTGCTGGGGCACAGGCCTCCACCTCCACATGACCCACCACGCGGGCCCAGTGAGGATTGGTGATGCGAACGACTGCAGGATTCGAACCCACATTTTCCGTTTATCATCATCAGCCTATTAATGTCCCCACTGCTGGGGCACAGGCCTTCCCTATAGATAGAATAGGGAGATTGGGCCATTACCAACTACGCGGGCCCTGTGCGGATTTTGGGTACTAACGACTGCAGATGCAGCCGAGACCAACAGCTTAACGTGCCCTCCGAAGCACGGAGGAACTCGAGATAGAAGATTTTTGGTCACCCATCCAATGACCAACCGTTTGACAAAGCCGTCCGTAAAAAAGCAGCTTCCTATATATGCTTCCTATTTCAAATCAGAATCATTTTTCTTATTTGGCTTCCGGTTTTGAAAAAAGAACTACCTATATATTTCTTGTTTTTAAAACCGGTTCCAAAAAAAGAATTATAATTCTTTTCGCGAAACTGATTACGAAAAATGGTTTCGAAAACGGCCGAAGGGGACTGAGGACCCCGACCCAACCGGACCCCGATCGAACCTGTAGCCCTAGCACGAACCAATATCGAATTCGTATCGTTTGCGAGTCCGAAATGTCATTACCAAATGTGTACTGATTTTTTGTTCTCGTCACGTACTTTGTGCCGCTGCTGTTCAAGTTTCCATACAAAATTTGACATTGACATTTCGGTTTGCAAACTATTCGAATTCGATAATGCTTCGTGCTAGGGGTACTGATCCTACAAATATATTCTCAGCTCCATTGTAGCTACTAAATGTAGATGCGTGTTCCTATTCACACGGTGCCTATAATTATCAATGATTAACCATTTTTTGTTAAAAGAATTTTAGCATTGCGCATTATGCCATACACTTATCTTACGATGTTCATGGGTATTGTGTTGTACCATGGGTGTACCATTGATTTTATCTTCGTCAATCTATTATTCAGAGATCAAAAGAAAGATTATTTGCAATTTTATTTTATTTTGACGACCTCCGTGACCGAGTGGTTTGTATGCCGGGTTTCATGGTGTTGCCAACCCGAGAGGTCCCGAGTCGAAATGCGACCATTTGTACTCCAGTCATGGATGTTTAATATGTATTTCTATATAAATAAACTTATATATGTACAGTATATGTATTCTATCCGTTACCCTAGTATCCCATAACACAAGCCTTACAGTGCTTACTTTGGGGCTAGACTAATTGGTGTGAGTGTTGGAAATATTATTATTATTATATTTAAAAACTAATTTGAAAATACTGATCTCTAAACTTGTGATTGAAATGTATATTTAGACTAGCTTTTCCCCGCGGCTTCGCTCGCGTTAGATTTAAGGTGTATTCCGTAATGTATACCAGTATATTGGCCAGTGCTAATGCCGTCACGAAGCCGACGCCATATTGTACTGGTATCCTACCAAATTTTTACCGGGAAAACGAATATGACTTATGAACGAGCGTGCGTGAGATGCATTCGAATTTTACTTCTTTTTTATTGAAAGAACAATAATGGCATCCGGACAAAAAGAATTCCTTTTAATAGGGATGATGACGGGGTACAGTAAACGAAATTCTATTTAGTCCGTCGGTTAGATGATCAAAAAATAATGGACACGTATTTTTTCTTTGGGCAATCAACCAAAAAATGACAAAGTTATAGCGCGTCAAAGTATGGGAGTAGGGTAGGGGCTCGTGACGTCACTTTGAGTGAATTTTCACTTATAAGTGTACTCAAACGTGACGTCATGCGACTTTTCAAATCAATATATCTCTGCAATGTTTATATTATGTGAAAAAAGAAAAAATACGTGTCCAATTCTTGTTGATAATCTACCTGATAAACGAAGAAAAAAAATTAGTCATCATCCCTATTGATGAGGTGAATAAAAAATCTTCTTATTCGCACTATTTTACACACAGTGCACTAGCCAATATATTTCGGAACAATTCACCAATATAGCGTCGATTCATGACGTCATTAGCACTGGCCAGTATACTGGTATATATTACAGAATACACCCTTGATTTTGAGTGTTTGAATAATAATAATAACCTTTATTTCTCACCATAATCACAATGTTCACAATGTTGGTATTAATGGCGACATAAAAACAATGATATAAAAAAACATGCAATTTTTTTTTACCATTAATAAAAGGTTCGTATTGATCAGATTATGGTGGGTTGACACTTGAACTAGGATGAATCCTGTGTCTCATATAATCAACCCTCCACCCTATTCTTAAAGTTGTGTACCATTTAGTAAACAATTTATTAACCCAGATAACTGTTCTTAAGTTGTTAATTCAATGGAATAGCCAAAGGAGTTTGTTATGTGTGTATGTGTGTGTGAGTGTGTGTATGTGTGTATGTGAATGAATATCAAACTAAGTGAAAAAAAAAGCATGTGCGACTCGAGACGCACGACAGTAGTGATAATCTCTTATCTATTAGACAAGTCCGTCCGTCTGTCCGTCTGTGGTGCTGTTTCAGCGGCCAAACTGTAAGAGATAGACAAAGAGAATATTTAAGTTATAACTTAAGAATAGTCTGATAAGACTACAAACCGGATTTGAGTAACGTAGCACTTCCGGTTTTCGAGAAATCAGGTTTTGGTGAACATTTGGTTCACTAGTTTGCTAGTTTAAACTAATACAAGCGGCGCTGCGGAATAGCGTGAGAGAGAAGATGCCTGCCTACCGCTGCCGTATGCGTGAGAGGAAGGGAAGCCAGACAGGCGCCGTAACGCGTTACGTAACGAAGCGGTTTACCCTCCAATAAGGAGTTATCACTACAAAAACACTACGAAACTACTTTTTAGACAATACTTTTCACTAATTATTTGCTTATTACAGCTACCTCGGACAAAGAATTAGTCTAGCTATCCAAAGGGGGAACGCTGTCAGTATCTTCGGAACCTTGCCTAAAGGGACTCCTTTTAATAATGTATTTTAGTTATAATATTTTATTTTTTAAGGTTTTTAGTTTTAGGTTCATTGTTATATTATAAGAACAGATATCTAATTATCTTTATATATATAATTCTTCTGTGAGTGTGTATGTCACTGAACTTCTCTTAAACGACTGGACCGATTTTGATGAAATTTTTTGTGTGTGTTAAAGGGGATCTGAGAATGGTTTAGATTCACAATTTTGTCCGCTGGACAACCCCTATTTTTTTAGGGCGGTACGAAGTTCGCTGGGTCAGCTAGTAATTCTATATAAATAAACTAAATACATATTAAACATCCATTTGCTTATTTACTTAAATGATTAACTTGGCGATCTTAGTGCTCTATACAAACTTTGAAACTCCCTTTAAGGGGTGAATTTTGGAAATTCCTTTCTCAGCGCATGCCTTCATTATAATAGCTATATGTGTGCCAAATTTCATCGCAATCCGTTCAGTGGTTTGAGCTGTGCGTTGATAGATCAGTCAGTCAGTAACGATTTAGCTGCGCCTGCGACTTCATTACGTTGGATGTCCAAAAATTTACCCCACCGCACCCTTACATCAAGGGGTATAAAAAATTGCCTACAAACCTTCTCAGGCCCCAGCCCCCGGGGACGTATGGAATAGCATCACCCCGGGACTGAGTCTGACAAATAAATGAAAAACACAATGAAGACATAAACCAAATATATCAGACCATTGCAATAAAGAGAACAAACGAATATAATAAAAAAAAATTGTGTGTGTCAGCTCCGACGCACGACTGGAGTTTACTCGCTTAAGTTCGATAGTCTAACCAGACGCAAAAAGAGTTTATTTAACTTAAAAAAGATTGATACTGTATGAAAGGGTAAATTAACAAATTAATGAAAATAATATACATATATAAATATATATTTATTCATTTCATATACATTTATTATAACTAATCGACGAAATATTTTACATTAAACTTTTTACAATAGTCAATTTCAGATGTGCATAAATATATCATCAGGAATGTTGATAAATTATGTAATTATTATTATAAGACTATTATCATTTTTTTTAAATATTAATTAAATCAACATTGTCTGCATTATTAATTAGTGACAAGTGGTTTATGGTAACTAAAATAAGACACATGGACGTTCGTAGATACGTGTTCACGAATCTTGAAAATACCGCATCAATGGTTGTACCATACCTCGTTGTCCCCATTGCTCTATCAGAAACAGTATCTAAATCCAATAAATTTTATTAATGTCAATTCGTCATCTTTGTTTGTCAAAGTTGCGCGACATAGGATGCGCACCAAAAACGTAACGAGGTCATTCATCGATAGATTTTACTCCTCACATTTTTCTCATACCGGGCCCCTTATATATGCAAATCGATTCTTAAGGAGTAAACTCCAAAAAAAACATTCTCAGACTTGTTTGAAAGTATTGTTGGGATCTAAAGAAATTTTAACTAGTAAAAAATCTAATCTGATCAGGATTCAGACGAGATTCGAACCCGCTTCTTCGACTATCCGGGCGGAGTGAAAAGTTTGTTATTTTCTTTTATTAACACTTATTTATTTATTACATTTTAAAGTTGATGATGGATTATGTTATATTGACATGTAGAGGATTCGATAGTTGGTAGAGTAGGCCCATCAGAATCCGAGGCAGCGTCGAGATGCAGCCAGGGAGGTCGAATGAGTGGGAAAGACAGGGATAGGAGAGGACGGCTTAATCATAGTGAGAGGCGAAAGAAGAGGAGAGGAAACGAAACAGAAAATAAATAAAAGGTATAAAGGATGGGAGTAAGAAGAGTGTAAGAGATGAGGTTAAACAATCTTATATGAAATACACTGATTATTAATTGTCTCACAGAGAGTCGCCGCCCGCGGCTGATTTTTTACGTGAACAACGTCACGATAATTATATCAACGTGATGCACCTTATAAAAGGCTTTGGTTCACTTTCGAACGTCAAAATTGTCTCACTCTTCCTACGTTGTGTGATATGTGACAATATGTACAACCAGGAAAAAGTATTCTCATAAATACGTTTCAATTTCTAAATGTCAAACAGGAAGAAAATGAACCAGTCGAACATTTCTTAACAAGAATGAAGAAGTTAGGAAGTAAATGTGAGTTTTGTGCATTGGAGGATAGACTAGAAACTATGATGATAAAAGAAGAAGTTAAAGATAAAGGGTTAAAAGGGAAAGGGACTTTTTGGCGGGATCGGAAAGAGCCACTTTAGCAGTTTTGTTTTTCTTGTTAAAAATTGTGTAATATGTAAATAGATCCTAGTGTCTAATAATGGTGGATTATTAACCACTAAGTGTTCGGGAGCATGCACAAGCGTTGGCAAGTGAAACAAAATAGCGGAAAGTGTCTTTCGACGTTCCCTCAAGAAGTCCACGGGGAGGTTCCAGTAAATCCCCACACATTTACTGAAACATAGGGAGAGGGGGATAGACTTGACTGCCACTTACTTTGACTTGATTTATTACTTTGACCACGAGTGCTATAAAATTTGTAAACATTTTAACACTTGACATTGGCTAAATGCATAAGCCGTATGAAGCCATTTAGGAAAAAAATGGTGAACAGAAAGTATGTTATGAATTGAAGGAATAAAATTGTAAGACGCCATTAAAATGTGTAGTGTCATCCAGTGTTGCCATACATATCACACCACTGTGGCGGCTTTTTTACTTTTCCATACGGACGCTTTATTAACTCAAACAATTTTACATTCAATGTTATGTAACGAAGCACAACTGAATAAGCCCACAATTTCTATTTTTGACATAACCGTAATCGGAAGGAAACCTTGTTTTAAAACATTATCTTTTCTAAATTATCAACTTTTTTCGGGATTAAAAAAGCCACCTCACCACAGACAGACAATGTGTTTACTTATTATCTTGATTGCACCATTGTCTTGTGTGAACGCGCGTGTCACAGATACCGAATCTCGCGGAGGGCGGCCATTTTGGCGTTGCCATGGCAACGATTGTTTTCCCGCGCGTGAGAATAGAGCTGTGCGATGCTGTGAATTGAATAATATTGTTTGTTTACGTAATAGCACCTGGTACTGGTACTTATACCATGCTAATAGATTTGGTTTTGCTTCTGGTATGTTCATAAATTAATGATAAGGTTCTCGCATTTACAAGAAATTCGGATAGAATAGTTTGAAATCTCACAAACTAATTATTATTTCATTATCATCATTAGCCTATTAATGTCCCTACTGCTGGGGCACTGGCCTTTCCTATGGATGGAATAGGGAGATTGGGCCATGACCCACCACGCGGGCCCAGTGCGGATTGGTGGGTGTTAACGACTGCAGATGCAGCTGGGATCAACGGCTTAACGTTACTTACTTAAGTAACCATTTTGCAGATTGGTTTTAGTGGTTATGGGTAGTCATGCTCTCTTAAAAATCTCTTCGGCGGTGTCGTGTGAGGCGGGTCGTTGCGTTCCCTAAAATATGGTTGAGCGAAGCGATGGCTGGTTCATGCGTCATACTCGTGAACGGGTGCTGCCAGCGGAGATGAGTCTGCTCTATACTACTTTATTATTGTAATGATAATTATTATTAATTTTTGATTGTATTTTACATTACACAACTTGTATTTATACTGTGTGACACAGCAATCAAAATGTAAGTGAACATATATTATTTCTCTGATAAAGATTTAATGGCGGTGTGGATTCTGGTATGTTTTTCTAGACCTGAACTTGGTTTTGCAGTGGTGTATCCTTGTCATTCTCTATACAGACTGAAAGGGGGGGACTGATGTTTGATTGGTTTTGGGTTGGAAGAGTATTGCCAGGGTCGACAACAGTGTTTAGGTAATCACATGCATGTGTCCTGCCGTTGTGTTTATAGTTTGTTATAATAATGTACACTGGTACCTATATGTATTTTTTTTTCTATTTTAGTAACATAGTATCCATGTGTGGTTATGAGTAGTCATGCTCTCTTAAAAGTCTCTTCGGTGGTGTCGTGTGAGGCGGGTCGCTGCGTTCCCTAAAAAATGGTTGAGCGAAGCGATGGCTGGTTCATGCGTCATGCTCGTGAACGGGTGCTGCCAGCGGAGATGAGTCTGCTCTTAATTCACTGGGTACTACTATTAATCGTTGTTCTAAACTTTAATCGTTCATTATTATTATTTTCTTTTTGCCTAAGCGGTAGGACACGTCATTCCTAAACTTTGTTAAACCATTTTTTTTACATATTTTAATTTTTTATTTTATAGTCATAATTTTTATATTATTTGCATTTTTTTTTTGTTTGTAATGAAAAGTGACTTTATCAGTTACCTCATATTGAAGTCATTTTTCAATTTGACGACTCTGTATATAATACAGGGAGAAAAAAACAGCCCTTGCTGAGTTTCTTGCCGGTTCTTCTCAGTACAAGGTCTCCCGCCGTAGATTTGCGAACCGATGGCGTAGCTTTTCGACATTCACAAGTGCTTGTAACAGCCTAGACTGAATAAACGATATTGAATTTTGAATTGAATTTTTTTGAATTTTGAAACGTGCCTTCCGAAGCACGAAGGAGCACGTGATGGTAAATTTTTGGTCACCCATCCAATGACCGACCACTGCGAAAGTTGCTTAACTTCGACGATCGCGACCGAACGCGTTAACCACTTGCGCCATCTTGCGCCATCCATCATCATAGGAATAAAGCAAACGTGAGTATCTTGGAACACTCGTAGGAAAGAAATTGAAATATTTTTATACCACCCACAAGCGTGTCATTGTCCAATCTCCCTATTCCGTCAAACTATTGAACAAAACTTTGAACCAAGTCCACAGCCACCACCGTCAGAGGTCGGCACCTAGCGCTTTTTTTTGAGTGTGTATGCTGTTGGTCGCAGATGACCTTTACAGCGTCACCGGGTTTGGGGACGACGAGATCCTAAGGGTCTTCAAGCAGAGGCGGGCGGATGGCATCTCCCCACGGGGGCAGTCTCCCTCTGGAGCCTCTAGACCACTAAATCCTGAGGAGGTCGGCTTAACTAGAGAACGTCTCTGATACTCGGACCTCGGCTCTAGTTAGCCGTTGTCGTGGGGGGCGGAGAAAAAACGCCCAGGTACGTAACTGTACTGTGGTAGAGCGTGTCGTGTGTATACTTAGATTAAAACAAAAAGGGTAGATACGGTACGCTCATACTTGCATCAAACAAAAACTGATCCCACGGTAGTGCGAACGGGACGGCGAGATCCGCGTCACTGCATTACCGACCCGAACGAAACAGCACGTTAAGTTTCAACGGCAGCGAGAACGAGACGGCGAGATCCGCGTCACTGCACTACCGACCAATCACGCGACCAGTACTCGACGTCACTACCGAATAAGATTCAAAACAAACAGCATTTTTTTGAAAAAATATATTTTATAGTACTTACGAATGAAAAGTGATGCCGTGGGTTTTATTTTTAGTTCTTGAGCAATTTGAGAACTTTTTGAAAACACACCTAGGCATTGTTTTATCATATAAACACAAAATATTGGCAATATTTCTTTTTGGCGTTCACACGTACGTCGTTTGCATGTCAAGTTGTGACTAAAGCGATTGGGGTCGTGGACCACAATTCATGCGGATCACTTTTGTGAGGCTAGTGCCGTATCTACCCTTTTTGTTTTAATCTAAGTGTGTATACCGGGTCTTCGCACTCTTATCCTACGGGTGCGGTATCTGCTTAACGCTAAGCTAGTGTGCAAGTTTGCTGTCTGTGTAGTGGTGTTTGTGGTCTGTGTGGGAGGAATCGGAAGCGCGTTGGCGTGGGTGATTTCGTCGTCGAGGTACTCTAAGACGTGCCTAGGCCGACGGAATCGGAGGATACCCACCTAGCTGCTGATCTAGCTCCCACCCAGGTGCCTCGCTAGGTTGTGACGAAAAAGTCTTACATTTTTTTGCACCAATATTCCAATAATACCAGTAGATAGGATACAAAATGAATATACACAGTACTGAGTTTATCACGTAATTAATTTGATAATAACTTTGTTAGAGTTTGAATTTTTCTAACACACTTTCCCAGAATTAATTATTTAGTTCTGGCCTTAGATAAAATCAAAAAGGGTTCTGGCTATGACAAAAATTCAGTTAAATGACTAATGGACCGGAAAGACGTTGTCCTTCCCTTTAAAAAGAATAAAAAAAAATTAAACAAAAAAAAACGAGTGTGCTTATGACCACACGACTGAAGTGAAACTTCTTTAGCTCCATCTGTATGAATATATGTACAATATATACATGTATGTTCATATACACATTTTAATTACTAACTATAAGAAAAAGCAAGAAATAAAATGTGGACGCGCACTGCTTTCTCTTGCTCATATCCCCCACTCAACTCCCGTTCGCCTCGCCCGGGCACACTTTCCGTAACGCGTAACGCAATCGCCAGCTTATTCCCCAAGTCAAGCGTGCGTAAAGAAGATTCACTTAAAAACAAAATAATCGTCAAAATCGGTCTCCGCATTTCGGAGATATGCACGAATAACAATAAAAACGAATTGAGAACCACCTGCTCATCATTATCATCACTGCTGGGGCACAGGCCTTCCCTGTGGATGGAATAGGGAGATTGGGCCATGACCCACCACGCGGGCCCTTTGCGGATTGGTCCTCCTATTCTAGTAAAATTTCCTTAAGATTTAAAAATCTAGCAGTTAAATAAAAAAGCGAGTGTGCTTATGACCACACGACTAAAGTGAAACTTCTGTAGCTCCAATGATCTGAAAATCATAAACTTAACCTGAAGATTTTGTTGATAGGAAAAAACCCACCGATCCGCACTGGGTCCGTTATCACCCACTAATCCGCACTGGGTCCATTATCACCCACCAATCCGCGCTGGGTCTGTTATCACCCCAAAGCACTAGATTCATGTATTTTGTGAGGGGAATTGTTCATTGTGTACCGATGAGTCACCGATAACACTAATCGTAACGCGAAATTGTAACACATTCGTGTAAGTCAAGCGTCCTAAAAAAGTTTTACTTCAAAAAATATGATTATCTCCTTTCTTAAGTCGGTAAAAATATCATTAAATCTATTACAACGTACCTAAGTGACACATAAAAGTGTAACCTGCTAGGATGTAAGTTTTTCATTAGGAAGTCATTGTTACATATGTATGTACTCAGGAAATAATTAGGGGCATCCTGATAGGACCTTTCCGGACTTTGCCAATTAGCTCATTGAGCAAAATATCAATTGATTTTATTGTTTTCTTAACATAGGATAGCTGTCTTTCATCATAAATAGCAATTCTATTGTTATGACAGATTTTGTCATCCGCCCCGGGCCTCCGATCTTGGGGGCCCCCAAATGCCTTCGCGTTCCCCTGATCGCATCCTAAACTAGACTTTAAAATGTGCTTAGTACCTACATAATTTCATCAAGATCAAAACACTACAGCCATCTAGACTTTTTACGCGGTACTAATATTTATTTATTTATTTATTTTTAGGGAAATAACAGCATTAATTTTTACATAAAAAATATAACATTAGTTTAAACAATTGCCTAGGTAATTTCCACTATTAATTATCTCACATAGTGTCTAATAAACACGAGAGAAAAAAGAAACAATTTTTGGTATCATAATGAACATAAACAAAACAAAAAGAAATAAGAATTTTGTGCCTAAAACGAGTTAAAAAATTAGTTTTTTAAATTTCAAAAAATTAAGATTAAATATATCAATGTGACTATATTTAGAGTTATATGATTTCATAGCTCGCACAATGTAGCGATTACTTGCATAATTAGTCCGACCCGCGGGAATGCAAAACGTATCACGTGCTCGTAGATTTGCTCTTGGACACTTTAGCAAAATTTTACTTAAAAGATATGAAGAATCGACAAGACCATTTATAACCTTGTGAAGCAAGACCAAGTCTCTGCACTCTCTTCGGTGTGCCAGGGATCGAACGTCATCCTCACAAAAATCATTGTATTTGTATTTCATCCTTGTAATGAATTTATTTTGTACTTTTTCTATCGCGCTTATGTGTGTTAAGTACTGCGGATTCCATACCGTTGAAGCGTACTCTAGTTGAGATCTTACATAACTGTTATATAAAAGTAATAGAGTTTCTATGTTTTTAAAATCTTTGCCCTGCCTAAATATGAAACCCAACATTTTATACGCTTTGGCTGTAATTTTATGAAAATGAGACGTAAAATACAATTGACTGTCCATTATCACCCCCAGGTCTCTCACCTCAGACTTTTTAGTAAGATCTTTGGCAAAAAGTTTATAATTAAATTTTATTTCAGTTTTTTTTCTGCTAAAGGTTATGGAACTACATTTATCGACATTCATAGTCAGCTTATTAATTGTACAATAATCACACAAACGATCTAGATCTTCCTGAAGTCTAACACAATCTTCAACAGACTTAATAATCGAAAATATCTTGGTATCATCTGCAAATAGTAAGAATTTTGAATTTTGAAAACACTGACTAACATCATTTATAAAAATGTTAAAAAACAATGGTCCGAGGTGAGAACCCTGGGGAACACCTGACGTAATCGGTATGAAACTGGACTTAAAACCTTTCACAGTAACTGCCTGAGTTCGGTTTTCAAGATATGACTGTAACCTACTCAGCAGGTCACCATGTATACCGATATTCTCTAGCTTTCTAACTAATATTTGATGCGAAATTTTATCAAAACATTTAGAGTAATCGGTATACACAGCATCTACCTGAAAACCATTATTCATTCCACACAATACTTGGTCTAAAAACTCACATAGGTTTGTTTCAGTGGAGCGCCCTGCTACAAATCCGTGCTGCTGACTAATAAAAATCGGTCTAAGGGCTACATTAAGGGAGTCGAAAACTATTTTTTCAAATAACTTAGGTATTACAGACAATTTTGATATTCCTCGGTAATTACGGATGTTGTGTTTATCACCATTTTTATGAATGGGTACAACCAATGACTGCTTCCACACTAAAGGCATTACTGCGCTAGACAACGATAGGCGAAATAGGTAAGCAATTGGAGCTGCCAATTGCTTGCAGCACATTTTAATGAAATAAGGGTGAATACCATCCGGCCCGGATCCCTTATTTGCATCAACCTTTGATAGATACTTTTTGACAATGTCTTCCGAACATCTTAGAGAATTAATAATACATTCACTTTGTCTATAAGGTGGATAGGTAGAAGTCGCCTCCGGATGGCTTTCAAAAACAGATTGAAAAAAAGTATTAAAGACATGTGCAATCGTTGATCCCTCTGAAACAGTTGAGTTGTCCAAGTAAAGTGTGTCTGGAATAGAGTTATTATCCTTTTTTGATTTTAATATATTCTTTTAACTTCGCTGAACGCGTCCAATACGGTGGGGGAATTCCCGTCTCTGTAGCAGGTACTTCCTCAGGTACCCCTGAATGAATGAAGTACAAATGATTCACTCTTGTAAGCCTACATTTAATAACATTCACTATATTTACGTCGAAAAATAAACATTAGCCTCATTTAAAATCCGTTCAAAGTAACCTCATTAAAAAGTGTAATAGTGCTTTTGATTTTTGTTGCGGTATAAAAGTAAATGACTTGACTAAGTATTTGGAAAAAGTAAGTAATTCTTCGTTTAATTTAGCCTAGTAGTTATAAAACTAATCCGTAGTTTCTAGTCAATTAAAAAGTTACCAAATTGTAGGTATGTAAGTATGTTTATTTAGCCGAAATAATTTAATTGGAATTTAAATTTCACTCGCCGGATTTTAACGAAACAAACTAAGAAACTACATTTTTTTAAAGCTGGGGGGGCTCATTTTGCCGCCCCGGGCCTCTGACGAGCTTAGTCCGCCACTGCGTTCCTGTATTAACATTTATTAATTAAATATGTATCTAAATATTTAATCATTAGCCCGACTCAAGCTACATTTCCCGTGCTGGTTTCGGAACGAAAGAAATAAGGAGATTGCTCAAATTGGCCCAAATGCACAAAAAATATTGACATATACGGTAATTCTTGGCGTAATTTATACTTTATTTTACAGTCATTTTTTATACTTTATTTTCGGCGTAATTTATACTTTATTTTCCGATTTTAACGGACACCTTTGTATAGGTAATATATTCATTTTAAAAAGGACTTTTAATTTTACCGGTTTTTAAAACATAGGAGAATCATTTTTAATGGCTATGGGTGTAGTAACATTCAGCCAAAGACTGATCGAAGTTGTCTATATAACATAAAATCAAATCTATTTTGTAAAGATCGGTATTAATATCTACAACTATATTATCATTTCACTACATGCAAATGTGCTAAGACAATTATTATAGATGGTAGGCGACATCACAAAGTCAATTGCCATACATTTTTCGCCAAACACCTCCATAAACAAATTATAAGGTGTGATACACAAAATCTAAGATATGGTTATAACATAAACATAACAAAAAAAAATGGTTGCCTGTAAAGTCGGTTTTACGGGCGAAGATTTTACGTGACAACGTCTTTTTCTCGGTAGAATATTTATTGATATGAATATAATTAAATTGCACAATAGGAACAAGGAATTGAATGAAAATAAGAATTGCACAAATTTTAACTATAGAAATATATTTTGTTTACTAAAACATTGTACATGTAAACTTAAACTTAACACGAGAGACTCATCGTAACGTTACCGAGCGTTACACTTTTTCATAAGTGACTCCCAGCCGCAACCTAATTTAAGACGTTGTCACGTCAATAATGAAGCTACTGAAGGCTGTATAACCTAAATCTCTTAGCTTTCTTTGGTTAAATCTACATGCTCTATATACCTGAATCTAATACATAATTTCGGTACTTGGCTTGATTTCCTTAGTTTACTATATAACTTATTTGTTTTTTATTATTTTAATATATATGTACCTATTTGCAAACATAACCTCAAAATCGTTCAGTGTTTATGGTTTATAGAAGTTCTCAGGGGTGTCCGTCACTAATATTCGTTTCTACAGTAATTTATATATAATTTCGAATCTAGGAAACAATTTTTCATGATTATTGGTCTTTAGGCCAAACATGTGTGGAAGCTGAGCAATCTCCTTTACAGCATTAGAAATCTAAAAAACTCAAAGGTGACTGACTGACTGACATAGTGACATATCAACGCACAGCCCAAAGCCCACGATCTATCAACAGCCCACAAGGACGGATTGGGGTGAAATTTGGCATGCAGGTAGATGTTATGACGTAGGCATCCGCTAAGATCAATTTAATCAATTCCAAGGGGATAAAATAGGTATTGAAAGTTTTTATGAAACTTTGTCAATTTTAAATCGATCGGGCTGAGACTTTGCATGCAGGTATAAGAAGAATCATAGATGAATGACATTGTGTGTAATACAAGCCTGAGAACATAAACTGTAGTCTACACTTCAGCTCTACACCGAAGCGAAGTGAGGCCGGGCCGCTAGTATATTATAAAATTAAATGTTTATTCTACACTAGCTGTGCCCCGCGGTGTTACCCGCAGTTTATTAAGGATAATTTCCCGCAGTAAAACGTAGCCTATGTGTTAATCCAGGGTGTCAGCTAACTCCATACCAAATTTTATTGAAAACGCTCCAGCCGTTTAGACGTGAAGAAGTAACAAACATACACACTCACATACTCACAAACTTTCGCCTTTATAATATTAGTGTGATTAGTGTGATTCTCGAGAATTTAAAAACAGTTCTGTATGATTGGTTGCTGAGTGTAGATAGGAGAGAGGAGCTCGATGGTGCGGGTGGTTAGCGCGTTCGGCTGCGATCGTTGAAGTTAAGCAACTTCCGCAGTGGTCGGTCATTAGATGGGTGACCAAAAATCTTCTACCTCGAGTTCCTCCGTGCTTCGAAAGGCACGTTAAGCCGTTGGTCCCAGCTGCATCTGCAGTCGTTAGCACCCGCAAATCCGCACTGACCCCGCGTGATGGATCATGCTCATGGCCCTATATCCCTATTCCATCCTTAGAGAAGGCCTGTGCCCCAACAGTGGGGACATTAATAGGCTGATAATGATGATTTTGAGTGTAGATTGTGAAGATGTCAAGTCATTAAGTAAGTGAAAGTTTTATAAGTCATATATAATTGTCTTATATATAAAACTAGTTTTTACGGGTTAATGCACGAAAACTTTATTTATTTATTGACGTTTCGTAGTCTTTACAGGCTACGTCGTCAGAATAAAAGTTTTCGTGCATTAACCCGTAAAAACTAGTTTTATTTAATGAGTGATGTGCGTGAAAACCTAAGAAACAAATATGTCTTATATATTTTAATGTTTAATCATATAACTTTATTGGTGACAATGATAAATTGCAGTGTTTTAAGGTATAATACTAACTACGACACAGTCTCAGACCAATGCAGTTATTAACGAAATTTTTGTATCATCATCAGCCTATTAATGTCACCACTGCTGGGCACAGGCCTTCCCTATGGATGGAATAGGGAGATTGGGCCATGAGCTACCACGCGGGCCTAGTGCGGATTAGCGGGTGCTAACGACTGCAGAAGCAGCCGGGACCAACGGCTTAACGTGCCTTCCGAAGCATCCCTTCCCTTTTGTATGCCTGTTTTTAAATTCTTAAATAAAGATTATTCCTATTCTTAAGCACTAACTACTCATTTTAATTTAATTTAAACTGTCTTTGTGTAAATTAGAAAGGACAAAATTGAATACTATAAATATTACTTACCTTAAAAAAATCCAGTTGAATTTTCACAGTAAAAGCACTTAAAAAGTTAGATTCACACACTCGAAGTTACTACATACAAAAAAAAGTTCATATCAGTAAAAAAAAGTAATTACGTATGAACGCCACTTTAATGCACACTGGCCAAACAACTGAAGCTTTTTTACATAAAAAAAATAACAAGAAAAACTTTTTCGGCAACCCACGCCGCTTGAAAAAAAAACTAAAACGACAGTTTGTATATTTTCCCGCGCCCGTTCCAAAAACAAAAGAGGTGACAAACGAAAAACTTCAATGAGCACTTTTGAAAAAAGAATGAGGAATTAAAAATTAAAGGTCTTTAATATATTTTTCTTTTCGTCGTTTTTAAATGCAATCGCTTTGGCGCGCTGCGAGGAAATGACAGTACGTAGGCTGCATTCAGTTATTTATTCCAAAGAGGTCTTTTCATAGAAAGCGGAGTCACCATTATAAGTTTTAGAACTTTGTCGCATTGTAACTAACTGACTTAGTTCTTTAGAAATCCATAAAGCAGTCACGAATTGAGTTACTTTGGAAAGGTTGTATCGTGGTTTATTTATTCTTTACGAATTATTACATCAGTTACGACTTGTTTTATAGTAATAGGTACACATAACTTTACGACTCCTAAATTGCTAAGTTTAGTCAATATATTTATTTGCAGATTAACTTTAAAGATTAAGTAATTTCGCTCGCATAACAATAAGAAGTAAATATTGTTCATATGTTTTTTCCGTTATTCGTACAACGGAAATATTATTATGATTTCTAATTTTTTTGAGTCGTTTTATGTATTACTAAAAACGCTTTGAACCTCGAATATTTTGAAAAAGCTTATGAATACGATGTTCTCGTATGAGCTTGATGACATAGTGACTCGTTGGGTATACGATCGTGGAAGTTAAACTGCTTTCTGAGTGGTAAATTATAAGATGGTTGATTAAAAAAAAATATTTCTTCACCCCCACACATGCCCAAACATGTGACAAACTATAAGATCGCGAAAAGGTCTACATTGCCAATTAGTTTTAATTTTTCGAAGACTTAAATATATGGAATATGATTTTGTGACGTCTTGGTACGGAAACCTACATGTCTGAGTCCAATAGACACTTGTTTTTTTTTCTTAATCAGAAATGTATAATATATTGCCTGCCCCTCTAGCATGACCACCGAAACGGGATATGATAAAGCGATATATCGGCATTAACTGTCAGACTACTATGGAGTTTGACAGTAGTCTGACAGTTAATGTCGATATATCGCTTTATCATATCCCGTTTCGGTGGTCATGCTAGAGGGGCTGATGTGATGACCGACGGACACCAAAGATATAAAATAATAAGCATTCCGTTTTCATATTTCATTCGTCGCCGTCAATACGTATTCAATAATTTTTTAACTATGTTTTATATCTGTATATGTTAGACTTTAAGGTATGTATCTATGCGCGTACGTTGCCTGACTGTAAATTAATAAATTAACAAGTGGATAGCGCGATCGGCTGTGATCGTTGAAGTTAAGCAACTTGGATGGGTGACCAAAAATCTTCTACCTCGAGTTCCTCCGTGCTTCGGAAGGCACGTTAAGCCTTTGGCCCCGGCTGCATTTTCAGTCGTCCGCACCCACCAATCCCGGGCACGCGTGGTGGGTCATGGCGCAATCTCCCTATTCAATTCATAATGAAGGCCTGTGCCACAGCAGTGGGGACATTAATCTACGCCAATATTTGTTAAAATTTATTTTATTATATTGTCATATTGTTACTAACATAGCATTTAAGTCAATTATACTAACATATCTATGGACTCTGTCTGAAAATAAACTATTTTTATTTTATTTTATTTTATTTTTATTTTATTTCTATTTATTATTAATAGGCTGATGATGATGAAGTACATAGGTAATCTAAAAGAAATATCGGATAATTCTTTATTCGGTGAAACTAATCGATTCACAAAATCCGAGCAGACTGATCACGACCCAATCATCACGAGAGCATTGTCCTACGCTATTGTTGGATGCTGTGATACTTTTGCAGACACTTTGTGTTGGGGTGATCTAACAAGACGACAGATTTGGGGTTCAGCGGTGCAATTTATTTATTTATACCTGTAACACACAAACATTTATACATACATTCAAACAACGTTATTAAATTAGTTCCGATAGTCATTACTAGATGGCGCTGCCTGTCATTTGAATCACGCTTGTGTTCGAAAATTGTATATAGCCTAAGATCAAATTTTGAACAAGTAGGGTAGGGATGTCGAAAGTTGAAAAAAATATCGATATATCGATACATCGATATTTTAAAAAATATCAATAACGGCTTCGATATATCGCGAAAAAAACATCGATATATCGAATTTTCCCAAAAATATCGTACAGTAGCTCACGAAATATGACACGCGGAATAATAATGGAACGAAAATTAACTCCCTAAAAATAGACCCTATTTTCGAATGATGACATAGACAATATCACAGATCATCAACAGATCATAGATATGTTGAATATCATTAATCTGAGATCCAGTTACGATTTTTCCAGATACGAATTTAGTTAGATCGTGATATGCCGCTAATAATTAAAAAAAAACGTTTTTGATACGAATTTCGATATTGGTTATTTTGTATCGATATATCGATACATCGATATATTTTCAACAAGCCTAAAGTAGGGTATAGCACCGAAGTTGCAAGTTGCAACCAAGCTATATTAATTCAATGTTGGCCTTGACTTGCTCTTCACTGTTAAAAATGTGTTTGCACCACTGGTCCATAGAACTACGGTAACAGAACAATTTGTAATATTCGTATTGTAGCTCAATAAAATTAGTCTCCGTCAACTATATTGTTCTTTTGGCGGCGACGATCCTACACAGCATCCTCATTCTTCTCCCACATATTACATACCTACTTTCTTGCAAAAAACAGTAAATGGCGGATAATGCCATAAGGCATTCTCTATCAGTCGACCAGTAAGAGTGAGAAAGAAAAATATGGGGGTACAATAATGGCATATGCTAAATAAACCAGGATTGCTTACTGCCCTCTAAACAACAACAAAAAAAACAATGACGACCCCCGTGGCCGAGTGGTTTGTACGCCGCGTTTCATGGTGTCGCCGACTCGAGACGTCCCGAGCAGTGTTGCCAACTCGGATTTTGAAAAATGCGTAGGCCCGATGAGAAAATTACGTAGAATTGGTAAATTTTGCATATGAAAAGTACGTAGATCTACGTACTTTTTTCTGAGTGAAATGAAGAAGTTAGGTGAAACCGAATTAAACGAGTATTTTATTATACAATTTCTTTAAAAACGGGCGATAGAACAAAGAGTTCTTGGAGAAGTCGCTGCATTGGAAGCATAAATGCTTTCAACTATACCATACCACAGCATGGTAAACCATGCTGTGGTAGACATTTACCATCAGACACAGACACCGGTGGATGTCGATTCTGGCATGATTCTCTAAATTTAAAACTAAATTTAACATCTGTCTCTCCTTTTCATTCTTTATAGAGAATGACAAGGATACATTGTTGTTAAATAGGCTAGTTGACACTTTTTGCAATTATGTTTTGAAATGTTAATGATTGTTCTATCAGACCGAAAAAAAAAGTATTTTTTTTACCTACAAGACATACAAAAACGCTATATATTCTATAGACTTATCTATGCTATGACGTCAAAACATTTGTAAACGAACACACGCAAGCACGTAGGAAATAAACTTTCTGAATTAATATTATAAAACCATGATTTCTAATAGATCACATGAAAAATTTAGTAGTTATCATGATACACTTGGTAAAAGACTAGAAAAGTTGTGGTTTAAATTGCCAAGAGAAATAAACATACTTCATGAACACATGTTTAAAACTTGCTAAATCCTGTAACTTTATCCACTGAAAGTCATTTTTTTTGCAAAGATCAATTCGATGTAAGTACTCATTGAATAATATTACAGTTTAAAAATACAATTTTTAAGGTTATGAATGTACCTACTAAGTTAGAGTTTTGTCGTTTCTGCTTTCACAAATCCTGCGTCCAGTATTAATTTAGTCAACAAAACCAATAACGGGAACCCTTTCTACACAAGAGTAGTTAGTAGTACAAGAGTTTTTAGAGACATTTTTATAAGAAATAAACATTTGTATAGTTTTTAAGTAAAGTAACGGAAAATATTCTTCTATATTCTAGTGAATTAAGTTATTTTACAAATTTGAAAAAAAATAAGAAAATACGTAGATTCTGGGATTGAAGTTATTAGGTTTGCAGAAAAGGCCTAAAATACGTAGATCTACGTAAAAAGACGTAGAGTTGGCAACACTGGTCCCGAGTTCGATTCCCTGTGGGGGCAGATTTTTGTGTGATTAATACGAGCATTTGTACTCCAGTCATGGATGTTTAATACGTATTTCTATATAAATGTACAGTATATGTATTTTATCCGTTACCCTAGTATCCCATAACACATCTCTTACAGTGCTTACTTTGGGGCTAGGCTAATTGGTGTGAGTGGTGGAAATATTTATATTTTATTTGTTTATTTATTGTATTAGAACACTTTTGCTCTACTACGGCTCACTCTTGACTTTTATTTAAAAGAAAAGAACGCCATAACATCGTCGTTTGTCACAAAATCTATTGTTAGTATATTCAATAAGCCGTCTCTAAACATCTTCCGTCTTCAGTTCCGGAAATTGTGAAATATTTCTGAAAATGTATCTAAAATTTAATTTTAACAGGGTATATTTGTTTCTAAGGTTTTCACGCACACCACTTATTAAATAAAAATTCAAACATAGACAATAAATAAAACTAGTTTTAACGGGTTAATGCACGAACTTTATTTATTTATTGACGTTTCGCAGCCTTTTCAGGTCTGCATCGTCAGAATAATGATCTTCAAAATATTCTGCCGATTCAGACCTGAAAAGGCTGCGAAAAGTCAATAAATAAATAAAGTTCGTGCATTAACCCGTTACAACTAGTTTTATTTAATGAGTGATGTGCGTGAAAACCTAAGAAACAAATATAGACACCGTGTATAGACAATAAAGTTTTAAAAATCTTCCAATGAAATATCCGAATACTCGATAAAAGTCTTTCGAAGGTAGCTCGACAAAATAAATAAAATCATTATTCAGACGACGCATCCTGTAAAGAATGCGAAACGTCAATAAATAAATAAATCAGTGCATTTAAACCGTTGAATCTTGTTTTATTTAACAGGGTACTTCACAGGTTACTAAGAATTTGTTATCAGATATAAAGAAAAGATATTTAGTTTACTTAATTAAAATAACTATGAATTGAGCTAAAATTCCTAAAATACTATTTTATTCAAACACACAAAATAGATTAATACTACTTACTAAACTATATACTTGTACTTAACTAAAAATAAAACTATATTATGTAAAAAATCGACCCCGAATCGCTACGCTCGCATAGTAATGCCGAAGAGGCTGGCGGCATTTCCCCGTTAAATGGCCAGACTCAACCTTTGTCCGAAATGCGTGCCAGCCCTTACTAATTAGTTTACTTAAAATAACTTCATGTCACATTAATAAATATAAGTAAATAAATATTTGTAACACTCAAACCAATTAGCCTAGCTCCAAAGTAAGCTCTGTGAGGCTTGCGTTCTGGGGTAACTGAAAGAATACTTAGACTGACATATAAATAAATACATTTATATAGAATTACTAGCTGTCCCAGCGAACTTCGTACCGCCATAAAAAAATAGGGGTTGATTTTAAAGGGTTGAAAATTCAGGGTTATATGTATTTACTAATGCTGTATCATAAAAAAAAATATCTAAAATTAAAAAAAAATTAGGGGTGGATTACCCTTAACATTTAGGGGGGGTGAAAAATAGATGTTGTCCGATTCTCAGACCTACCCAATATGCACACAAACTTTCATGAGAATCAGGAAAGCCGTTTCGGAGGAGTTTAACCACAAACACCGCGACACGAGAATTTTATATATTAGATTACATAAACGTGTCATATGTACTGGGAGCCGCTGGATGCGGTTAGCGCAGGACCGCGCATTGTGGCGTTCTATGGGGGAGGCCTATGTCCAGCAGTGGACGGAGAAAGGCTGATGGATGTGGATGATGAAGACATATAAACATTCATGACTTTTTTTACAAATGCTCGTATTTAAATTGTGGGTTACCTACAATGCGAAGTGATGGCGCTGCCTTGCAGCTTAAGAATGGCTAGAGGAATTTCGACGCGGCCATCAGGCCGCGGTAGCATAATTGGTCAGTGCATTCGCCCGGGCAAGGGTACGGGTTCGAGTCCCGTCTGGCCTGGTCGGCGTGGAATTTTTTCTAATTATATTTTCTTTAGATTTAAACATCAAGCAGTTATTTCATCATCATCATCATCAGCCTATTAATGTTCCCACTGCTGGAGCACAGGCCTTCCCTATGGATGGAATAGGGAGATTGGGCCATGACCCACCACGCGGGTCCAGTCGGGAGCAACGGCTTAACGTGCCTTCCGAAGCACGGAGGAGCTCGAGATAGTAGATTTTTGGTCACCCATCCAATGACCGACCACATGCGAAAGTTGCTTAACTTCAACGATCGCAGCCGAACGCGCTACCCACTTGCGCCATCTTGCTCCTGGCAGCCTCCTAGCAGTTATTTGCTTAAAAAATAAAAATAATAATGCTGGTATTCTTCAAAAATTACGATGAATTTAAATTAAATTAAAATTCCGCCGGAATGTGGCATTATTAAGCGCATTCTACCGACTATACCAAGGCGAGTGTTCTGAGGAGTTATTCTCCCTTATCCCTCCGTCACCTTTTCTTCAGAGGACCACGCGCGCTGGCCTACGTTGCCACCGACTTACTGTGGCCACTATTCCTACACGAACAAAGAAAGGACATCGACGAAATCGGCCCTAGCATGCCCAAAAGAATGTCCTTCACTATTATTTTTATATTATTTTTTTAACTTATTAGCAATTAATCATTGTAAACGGACAATCTGTTTAAGAAAATAAAAAAATAAAGTTCTGTTACTAGATACTACAGTCTGTTCATCCAACTTGGCACTCCTTTTTATTGAAAATACAGCATTAAAAATCAACTGATAACTAGATTCAATAGGTTTCAGTCTATAATAACGATTTATTTTAATAGTTTATTGGCTTTGTTAATATTTTATTTTTAAACGGGTGATTCTGTTAAAAAGTTGTGTCAAGATTGTTTACCTTAATGAATGCAATATAGGCGACCATAGGTATTTATCAACATAAAAATAGAACTAGGTACCTTAGTCAATAATAGTTATTACTAGTATTTATATTATATTTATAAAAAGATTATTTCTGAAATTATGTAAATATAGTTTATACTCCCATCCCATGTAATATCTGTTTATTTTTATGAAAATCATATTGATAACCAGGTACATAACTAATTACCGATAGTAAAATATAGAAACAGGTAAATGGAAAGACTGAACATTTCATTTGAAAAGAAATCTATTATTACCTACTACAGGTAGGTATAGGTATCATAGGTGCCAACTGACAACACTCATAAATCAATATGAATATAAGCATTTATTATTTTTATTATTAATTGCATTTTATGTTCATTTAATGCATATTATTTCAGTGCTTACATAGAGGTAAAAACTAAATCTATTCAGAATATATAAAGTGTACATCTTTTACGATTAAGTATAATAATTATAACCTCAAAATCTAATACATTCTGTAGTAGGCCACTGTTCCTCAAGTTGTCCGTATCTTAACAAATGCTTAATTAGAGTTTATGAATGATTCCGAACACAACTAGCATTTTCTCATTGCTGGGCGTTATAGGGCATTCAATGCATGGGGAACGAGCAATGTCCTTTGGTGACTCATTACTTTGTCGTACTATTCGTAAGTGGAATTCTTTTCCCGCGCAAGTGTTCCCTCCTTCCTACAACCTTCCTTCTTCACGGCTCCCTTAAAAGATCTCAGGTCTTTTAAGAGAGGCGTGAAGAAGCATTTTTGCAGGCCGGCAAGGTGAGGATCGTTGGTGTGGCAGTTTATAACTGCTGTACCAGCTATCTTTGCGTTTGGACTTTATCACCACTTAACATCAGGTGGGGTAGAGTCATTTGCCTACCTGGCTATATACAGGGTGTTACAAAAATACAAATAAAGCTTGAGGGGCGTTGAAGTACATCATATAAGGAGTCTTCTCTAATTTTCTTAAAATTTTTGCAATAAGTTTTAACTTTTAATAAAAACAGTTGTTTTTAATGATTAAAAAAAATATCGATGTTTTTAAGACACGTCACTAGTTCGCGGATCATTAAAAATAACTGTTCTTTTAAAAGGTTAAAACTTCATTCAAATATTTAAGAAAATTAGAGAAGACTCCTTATATGATGTACTTCATCGCCCTTCAAGTTTTATTTGTATTTTTGTAACACCCTGTATATAAAAAAAACATTGCCCCACCGGGATCGAACCCGGGACCTCTGAGTAGGAAACACGTTGAAACCCGGCGAACATACCACTCACGGAGGTCGTCAACATAAACAAACAGGTTTCACCGCCGCTAAGCTCTAAGGAGAAATATATTTTCCTTTCCCATTGTCACTTTTTCCTTCCACTTAATCCTATGTTATTTTACCCTATCTCTCGGTATTAGTGAAAGCTAAAGCCATATCCTTGGCCATATCAAAATCAGAATAAAAATAAAATAAATATTTCCAACACTGACACCAATTAGCCTAGCCCCAGGACTTTTTGGCGGGTTCGGGAAGCATCACTTTAGCAGTTTAGTTTTTCTTGTTAAAAATTGGGTTGTGGCGGATGTTAGTGTCTAATAATGGTGGTTTATTAACCACAAAGTGTTCGGGAACATGCACAAGTGTTGGCAAGTGAAACAAATAGCGGAAAGTGTCTTTCGACGTTCCCTCAAGAAGACCACGGGGAAGTTCCAGTAAATCCCCACACATTTACTAAAACAAAGGGAAAGGGGGATTGACTTGACTGCCACTTACTTTGACTTGATTTATTACTTTGACCACGAGTGCTATAGAATTTGTAAACATTTTAACACTTGACATTGGCTAAATGCACAAGCCGTGCGAAGCCATCTGGAAAAAAAAATAGCCTAGCTCCAAAGTAAGCACTGTAGGCTAGTGTTATGGGATATAAGGGTAACAGATAGAATACATACATATACTGTACATATATAAGTATATTTAATTGGAAATACTTATTAAACATTCATGACTGGAGTACAAATGCTCGTATGCATCAGACAAACATCTGCCCCATCGGGATTCGAACCCGGGACCTCTCGAATCAGCGACACCATGAAACCCGACGTACAAACCACTTGGCCACGGAGGTCGTGGATAAGGTTGGAATGATAGATAATATTATTATTCAAGAGGAGCTCGATGGCGCATGTGGTAAGCGCGTTCGGCTGCGATCGTCGAAGTTAAGCAACTTTCGTAGTGGTCAGTCGTTGGATGGGTGACCAAAAATTTACTTTTACGAGCTCCTCCCTGCTTCGGAAGGCACGTTAAGCCGTTGGTCCCGACTGGACCCGCGTGGTGCGTCATGGCCCAATCTCCCTATTCCATCCTCAGAGAAGGCATGTGCCCCAGCAGTGGGGACATTAATAAGCTAATGATGATGATTATTGCTCAAGAAATATAAAAATCGCCAAGTTGACAAATTGCTAATGTGCGTGTTGCTACACAGTGGACCCTCTCTTGTAATAAAAGTGAAATACGAAAATTCAACTAACAACAAAGAAATTTACTTTAAAGAAAGAAAGATGTTTCTTCTTTTTTCTTCTTTTATTCTTTCTTTAAAGAAAGAAGAGAAAATCTTAATGTTTTAAGATATTAGTCTTCACTTTATGAATTTAGAAAACAAATTGATTATAATAATAAAACATAGATTGTTAAGTTTGTAGTAATATTATTTAATTATCAAAGTCATCGATAGATGGCGTTACTGTTGTGTTTAATATTTTTTTATGCAAGTTCTGAATCACGGTATTTAGTTTGTTTTTTGAATATACTTAAGTTCAATATTGTTTTGTTATGTATGTCGATTATTTACTTTCCTAACGCACAGACTTTTTGAGATTAGAACATGGATATAATAAAAAACCTTGGGAACTAATTACTAGGTGCGTGCCATGTAAAGCCAATAAGACTGACTCAGCGATGCTCTGTGGTAAACCCTTTCACGATACCTCAGCAGCGCTGATTTTCAGCCACCGCCTTATGATGCCGAAGGGTACGGCCAGAGTGCACTCAGATTCAGATTCCGAAAACAAGCGTGAGAAATAAACAGTGCAGTCTCAAGCAGGTTGCCTGCTTTTTCTCGCGCTTGTTTTCTGAGTCTGAATCTGAATCAGGAGTGCACTCTGGCCGTACCCTTCGACTACACTGTTTATTTCTCGCGCTTGTTTTCGGAATCTGAATCTGAGTGCACTCTGGCCGTACCCTAATACACCACACGTAAGGGCTTGATGAAAAAAAATATTTGAGTTGCAGTTCTAAGTATGGGGAACCCCCAATATATATTGTTCTTTTTTCTATTTTTGTGTGAAAATCTTAATGTGGTTCAGAGAATACTCATCTACTTACCAAGTTTCAACAGTATAGTTCTTATAGTTTCGGAAAATAGTAGCTGTGAGGCTGCGACATAGGGACGGACAGATACACTAATATAATTAATAAGGGTTACGTTTTTGGCCATTTGGCTGCGGAACCCTAGAAAAGCTTTGCTAACAATAATGAACGCGTTTATATTTAACTCACCTCTCTACGTATTTAATTACGATGCGACATTAAATTTTGCCGAAATCAACACGCTCCTCTCAGGTTTTCCCGCTAAAACGAAGATAAAAGGCGCCATTTTGCTCATTTCCAAAATGGCGGACCGTAACCGTATCTTCTTGTTGCTGGCTAGGTCGTTACTTGAATTAGCTTCGATGTACCTACGTTCAGGAAGCGTCTAATCAATTATTTACTAATAAAATTTATCTAAATCAGTACCTGGCAAATTGGCTACATCTATACTTATAATAAATCTGTAGAGATGTCAATTCTGTACATGAAACATATTTTTAAAATAACTATCAGGGGGTGATTAGTGATCGATACTGATGCCAAAAATGCAATCAGTAAAAATTTTGTCTGTCTGTCTGTCTGTCAGTCTGTGTGTATGTTCCTTATAGAAACAAAAACTACTCAACGGATATAATTTTTATTATTTTTAAAGCATGTAACTGCTTGATGTTTAAATCTTAAGAAAATATAACTAGAAAAAATTCCACGCGGACCAGGCAGCAGACGGGACTCGAACCCGCACCCTTCGCAATCCGGGCGAATGCACTGACCAATTATGCTACCGCGGCCCTCACGGACCGCGTCGAAATTCTTTCTAGCTATTCTTAAGCTGCAAGGCAGCGCCATCTCTTCGCATTATAGGTAAACCCACAATGTCAAATGAATACTTTTACAAGTATTAAACATTTGAAAGAAGAAATAGCAATTATAGTTATAATTTTTATTATTTTTAAAGCATGTAACTGTATTTTTAAAGCCTGGTCCGCGTGGAATTTTTTCTAGTTATATTTTCTTAAGATTTACTCAACGGATTTTAACGAAACTTGGTACAATTATTCTTCATACTCCTGGGCAGGTTATAGTATACTTTTCATCACGCTACAATCAATAGCAGCAGAGTAGTGAAGGGAAATGTTGGGAAAACGGGAGAAGTACTCCATTTTTTAAGCTTCCGTCGCGGGTGCAGCCTTAATGGTTAAAGTTACATAGAAATCATGTATGACGGAAATATTCTACATAAAATTGTCTAAAAAATATTCCGCAACAGCATATGTCTATCTTTTATGGTTGACTCACAATAACACGTGTAATTATATAAATAAAGTCATTCTTTATAGCACAAGCCTGAGAACAAAAACTATAGTTTACACTACAGCTCTACACCGAAGCGAAGCGAGGGCGGGCCACTAGTATTTGAATATAAATTTTATTTTATTAATTAAACTTTAAATGATATTTTTTTAATATTCTCTGTAAAGTGTGACGAAGGAACTTCGTGGCAAGACTCACTAAATGGTTAATTAAATGTCTTCGGACATTGAACTTCGTATAATAGTGGTTGAACTTTACTTCCAGGTAAGTTCCTTTAACCATTAATTAATGGGTTCACGACCTCCATGGCTCGAGTGGAATGTACATCGGGGTTTCTGAACTCTACTACGAACAACCGATGAGATTAAAGTTAGAAGTTGAGAGAAAGAGGCCTGAATTAATCAACAGAAGGGTTGTGGGTTTTCATCATGGTAACGCTATATCTCACACATCTTTAGCAACTCAGAATAAATTAAAAGACTCTGACTGGGAGGTGATGATGCATCCGCCGTATAGTCCTGACCTTCAGATTTCCACCTGTTTTGGTCTCTTCAGAATTCTTTAGGAAGTGTCAGGTTAACAACACGAGAGGTCGGCCAAAATCTGTTCTCGCGGTTTCTTGATCAGAAGCACCAAAATTTCCCCAGCAATGGCACCATGTCCCTACCTACAAGATGACAAAAAGTTAACGAACAAAATGGCATCTTCGAGTACATACTTCAGTTAAATGTAAATAAACTTTATTAGTAGTGTCCGTCGTAGTGCCCGGGGCGCGACGCCCACCATCTCGTTACGAGGCATATCATTTCAGCTGCAACACACACGCACACACACATACACTCACACATACACGTACACACACACCCACACATACACCCACACACATACCCACACATACACGCACAGACAAACACATACACGCACACACACATCCACACATACACGCACACACACACACACATATGAAACATTGCAAAACTTTAAACATAGTACTAAATAAAGAGTTTTGAGTTGATAGAATTAATTATTATTTTCCTAATAATCTCAGTCATAATCATTTGATGGCACATCTATGAAATCATTAAACATTTCTTCAGAAAAATGGCACGTTGATACGTAAACCGCGATATGATGTTTGACGCGTTCTTATCACGTTCAATTCTCATATTAGTATAGAGTTTGATAGTTAAACACGTAGGACTTTTTGGCGGAATCGAGAAGCGTCACTTTAACAGTTTTGTTTTTCTTGTTAAAAATTGTGTTGTGGCGGATGTTAGTGTCTAGTAATGGTGGATTATTAACCACTAAGTGTCCGGGAACATGCACAAGTGTTGGCAAGTGAAACAAAATAGCGGAAAGTTTCTTTTCACGTTCCCTCAAGAAGTCCACGGGGAGGTTCCAGTAAATCCCCACACTTTTACTGAAACATGGGGAAAGGGGGATTGACTTAACTGCCACTTTCTTTGACCACGAGTGCTATAGTATTTGTATACATTTTCACACTTGACATTGGCTAAATGCACAAGCCGTGCGAGCTATTTAGAAAAAAAAACACGATAAAAAACGTGATAAAATGTAAGCACTACGTGATCTGCTCTATTTATTACTTCACATTCCTAACATAGGTGGTTATGGGTAGTCATGCTCTCTTAAAAGTCTCTTCCGTGGTGTCGTGTGAGGCGGGTCGTTACGTTCCCTAAATTAAGGTTGAGCAAAGCGATGGCTGGTCATGCTCGTGAACGGGTGCTGCCAGCGGAGATGAGTTTGCCCTAACTACTTTGATATTTGAGATTTAAATGTTTAGTTACACCTAATATAAATAACGCTATTTGTATTTATACTGTTATGACACAGCAATCAAAATGAAGGTGAACAATTAATGTATAATTTCACATTATGTAATGAAAGGTGACTTCATGAATCATCTCTAAAGTCATTTTTCAACTTGACGACTTTCTAAGTGCTCTCTAAATAATAAAACAGGGAGAAAAAAACAGCCCTCGCTGAGTTTCTTGTCGGTTGTTCTCAGTACAAGGTCTCCCGCCGTAGATTTACGAACCGATGGCGTAGCTTCGAGACATTCATGAGCAGTGTCGTCTTTGACCTATTGGAGGCCCTTGGCATATTAGGATAATGACCCCTATGATAGTTTGGTGTTTTAACAGGAACTAGGGACTTTGTATTTGATCTGAGGGGGCCCCCTATCGATCGCGGGGCCCTGGGCACTTGCCCAAAGTGCCCACTGGGAAAGACGGGTCTGTTCATGAGTGCTTGTAACAGCCTAAACTGAATAAATGATTTTGATTATGATTATAACGTAAAAGATAGTTGACATGGCCTATGTAGGCTTGAAGGAGCGTTTTGTACGTGCATATATCGACAGATGTTTCAAAATCGACGTACAGTCTTCTTCTAGGTGTAAAGCCAGAAACATATGAGCGTGTCGTGGCGTGTCGTGCCGCATCGGTTTCGTACATTTATTACGGGTTAAAAAAAGGGAGAAAGAGAGAGGTTAGGGCATCGACACGCGCGACACGTCAATGATGTCGATTCTGGCGTGATTCTCTAAACTTAAAACTAAATTTAACATCAGTCTCTCCTTTTCATTCTGTATAGAGAATGACAAGGATATACTGTTGTCAAATTTAAGTTTAGGTTTAGAGAATCATGCTAGAATCGACACCAATATGTCTCTAAAGATAGTAAATGTATGAAACCGATGTCGTCGACACGTTAATATGTTTCTGGATTAAGTTAATTACACTGATTGGGAAATAGGATTATACATATATATAGGCTATAACATTTTTGGTATTACGTCCCTTGGGGATAAAAACAGGGAAGGTTTTGTGCCTGCAGGAAAAAGTCGTAATTTTTGAAGTTGTTAATAATCATAACAGGTTTCTGATTACTCAGTAAAACATTTGAACTTTATCCTCAATTGGGTATAAACAGGAAAAAGTGTACCATTAACTTAATACTTGGATAATTTGCAATATACTTAACTTGCGAGAACAGGAAAACACACAACAGTTGACATCACGTAAAACGCCCGGGCGATGCCGCAGGAGATGTAGCACATACACGTACACGTGTTCGAGCAGTACCCTTAGTACGAGTTTGATCTCACGAAAACTATCATAGTTTTCGTAATTGTAAATTATGTTTCTATGTCCATTTTGATGAAAAGCAAATATTCTTAAAATTTATGAAGACGCAAATGGTTTAATGATAGAATTTAAACACTGGTGATGATTCTCTACACCTAAACATAAATTTGACAGCAGTATATCCTTGTCATTCTCTATACAGAATGAAAAGGAGTGACTGATGTTAAATTTAGTTTTAAGTTTAGAGAATCACGCCAGAATTGGCACCACTGTTTATTTGTATTGAAACGAAAACAATAAAATCAGTACCCTTAGTACGAGTGCGAGCTCACGAAAACTATCATAGTTTTCGTAATTGTAAAACTCGTACTAAGGGTACAGTTAGCCAATGATCAAGCGTTACGAGCGAGGGGAACTACAGGAATGAAAAGGAGAGATTGACGTTAAATTTATTTTTATGTTTAGAGAATCATGGCGGAATCGCCACCAATGTTGGCGTATAACCTGTCTATACGTACGTACCTATATTATACGACTTACGGCCTGTCCCGGCTTCACACGGGTGAATTAAATAATATGTAAACGAAATGAATCGGCATCCGAAAAAGAACATGAATTAATTAGTACAGATTTTGAAAGTAGCCGGACTGAGTTTCTTATGTAATTCTTTTCCATTGCCTTTTGGAAGCCTCGTAGTCACGCCACGACATACAGACAGACATTTTGACTTTTAGACGAATCACAACAGACTGCTAGACTACTGACAGACTACGCACGGGAGTATTGTTAGCATCCGGAAATAATAGGTGTATACGTAGGTACGATCTGTACCCTTAGTACGAGTTTTACAATTACGAAAACTATAATAGTTTTCGTGAGCTCGCACTCGTACTAAGGGTACTGATTTTATTGTTTTCGTTTCAATACAAAACAGTGTTTAAATTCTATCATTAAATCATTTGCGTCTTCTTAAATTTTAAGTATATTTGCTATTTGGTTGCTTTTCACCAAAATGGACATAGAAACATTATTTACAATTACGAAAACTATGATAGTTTTACTAGTACTATTAAGTTTTTTTAGTACTAAGGGTACTGGTAAAAATGGTTTCGAAATCGGTCAAGTGGTTGAAAAATAGAATTTACCCCTGGAGATCCCGTGTCCGTGGAATTAACAGACCAAAAGTTGTACTTATTCTTCTACTTCTACAAATGTAGGTAGGCCAAAGGGGAAGATCTTCCTCCGAGCTGGGTGATGGTAGCTCGGGGGCAGCGGACCGACTGATGTTGGTCGGGCATGGAATATATGAAGAGTTAGCCTCCGAATTTCATTTGCGCGATGTAGGCTTCCGTACGTTTAAGATCGCAGTGCAGGTAACGCCATCTCTTGAGGATGGTGAGTAATGATTTCCTCCATCCGTTGTATATATGTGGGGCATATAGATGTCGCCGCCACACAAACATTGAAGATTTCTTTTTGAAAATCAGTAAAAAGTGGTTTAAGAAACAGGATTTGACACCCGTGCCCACTTATTACGTAATAATAATATTATTTATAACACAATTGCTCGTAAAGCGTCTCTTATTGCACCAATTTCAATATCATGATCTATCACATTACACACGCGTGCGGTAATGTAAAGTAAAACGCACGGCTTATTATGTTCCGTCTAAAAACGAACGATACTTTTTTAAATCTTAGCAAAGAGTCTTTATGTCAGAAAGGTAGTTAACACTTTGCTAATAAAATTAACTAAATAGCTAATCTGTGAAAAAGTTATTTCTTTTTCTTTTCGCTGTATTGTCTTTATTTGAAAATCAATATTTTCGGTGTCAAATTTAAAAATTCGTTACTACTTGACAATTCAAGTAGTAAACAGAAGTCGAAAAAGGCTAACGCTAAGCCTCTTGCCCGAAAAATCCACAGATAGATACTTACAGTCAAGCGTATCAAAATTTCATCTTACGGAAAACAAACAAAGGTGCAAATTCATTTTCAGAAAGTACGTACGTAGGTAGTATTATATCCTCGCAAATGTGTTATAAAACGTCGTATGACATACGTGTGGTTTGATAATTACAGCCTCTGCCTTCATATAGCCCAAGCCGTAGGTGAGGGCTAACAATATCGCCTCGGCTGTAATTCTTAACTTACCGCACTTATATCATAATGTACTATGTATTACAAACACATGCTAGTTGCGGTTTGCGGTTGCGGAATTACATTGATAGATGTAATATCTAATCGGATTAAATTGATATCTAAATGGGTTTCTCATAGTTTTTCATAACTTTTACAGTTAAATAATCTCTTGATCACTTTAGATATTGTATTAGTACGTGTGTTACGCTATTAAATTTACGTTCGTTTCAATATAGTTTACTAGAGATGGGCCGACTAGCCGCAGACTAGTTGGGAAAAACGACTATTTGGCGTTTGTAGTCGGTATCCAGACAGTACGGATCTTCTTAGTGCAGAAAAGCTCGAGATTGTAAGTTTTTGGTCACCCATCACAATCACAATGCAGAATTGCGAAAGTTGCTTTAAATAAGCACGAATACGAAATACAAATAAATGTCTTTAAATACGAAATCCACCAAACTCGTGTGTTATAGTAACCACTATAAATGTAGTTTAACAAGATAACTCTATTCGGGAGACAGCGGCAAAGTAGTCGATTCCAATGCTATTCTCTAGTGCTAGCGCATCGATGATAAGGTAAGAATTTAGGGAGGGGCAAATATCGATAATCTTCATTAATAGATAGTATATTATTGATATACTTACCGAATTTAGTTCTAGTTGGTCTAACCGCGACCAAGCATAGGTATTACCTACCTAAGTTATAAAAACTCTTACCATAAGTTAAAAACTCTGTGTTGGTAAATAAAAAAAAACATTATCAAACTTTGTCATCAGTGATGGATGACGTACCTACCAAAGGTTGACGACAGATTTCCATATCTGTCCGTCTTTATTTATTTATTTAAACTTTATTGCAAAATTACAAAGCAAATGGAGGACATAATGCCATAAGGCATTCTCTACCAGTCGACCAGTAAGAGCGTGAGAAAAAAAACTAATATGACGGGGGCGCAACAAAGACAAATTTAAGATAAACCTATGATACGAATACTCTTAACTGAATACATACATATTATACACAAAATATACATACAATACATAAATTAGCGTTTCAGCAAAGTCGATTAACGTTTTGTTAAATTGCCATTTATCTGTTATAGATATAGTTCCATTATTCATAACACATTTCTGTTTATCTTGCTAGACCGGTGGATATAAATAACGGGAAATATTTAAATAAACATCAAAAAATAGTACCTAATTGAACTTCAAAAAAAACAGAATTTGTACCCTTACCTAACCTTTGGGTTTCGGGTAATAATTTATTATTTATTGAGGATCATTTAAATATTTCCTAAAACTAACTCTTCGATTTTATAGATATCACATAAAACACTTAACAATGTGCTCGATCCTATAGAATCATGAAAAATAATCCTATCTTTACATAATATTAAGAATGCATAAGTAAGTTTGTTTGTTACTCAATCACGCAAAAGCGGCTGAACGTCATCATCATCATCATCAACTATTAATGTCCCCACTGCTGAGGCACAGGCCTTCCCTATGGATGGAATAGGGAGATTGGGCCATGACCCACCACGCGGGCCCAGTGCGGATTGGTGGGTGCTAACGACTGCAGATGCAGCCGGGACCAACGCCTTAACGTGGCTTCCGAAGCACGGAGAATCTCGAGATAGTAATTTTTGGTCACCCATCCAATGACTGACCACTGCGAAAGTTGCTTAAGTTCAACCATCGCAGCCGACCGCGCTAACCACTTGCGCCATCGAGCTCCTCTGAACGTATTTTGATGAAATTTGGCACACATAGTTAGTTTATTACCTGGATTGAAACATTGGATACTATTTACTACGAAAATATTTTCGGTTCCCTCGGGATTCTCAAAACAATTAAGTTAATGCTAACGAAGTCACGGGCGGCCTTAAGAAATCCAAATAAACTTTCACTAAAAACATAACACTTTTATTTATTCACATAGATACTATAGCAAAAACCTAATGCCAACTAAAGCTTGGTAACTTCAATACTTTTTGCTATAGTATCGTCGACACAGTGCAACACAGTGTCGACTTTTTTTTCTAAATGGAAAACGCTCATAGTTCAGCAACATTGCCGTATCGATATCGACCGCCACAGCAGGCCCTCCCTAGCCGCTTCGGAAAACACTCGACAAATAAGCGGGGGCAGACGCCTCGCAGTTTGCATAATTGGCGTGATCAGACCTAGACGCGGAGACTTCGCGAGATCTGTGAATATGCGACAAGATAAATTTAATTAAAAATCATAGTGCCCTGCTCAAAAATTAAATCAAAAATACTAATTTAATGCTTCATTAAGATACGTGTTATCTCATTATACTAATTATCGTAAGTATGATGGTATACATTTTAGTAAAATTTATTTACTTAATATGTTAGTTACTAAGTTTGTATAATGAATACAAGCGTTTCTATAATTCAAGTCATGGCTCTTTTATAGCTTAGGCCGTATACAGAAAGAAAGCCGAAAGCCGATCGGCGCTTATCGGCGCCTATCGGCGCCGATCCTTCCTACTTAAAGGAAGCCGATTAAAGCAGATCAAGCAAAATGTCGGACTCATCGGACGATGATTTGGTTTTGTTAGAAAATGTTTATTTAAAAATGCGAAAAACAACTATACAACCTATAAATAGAGAAAGGAAACGCTTCGGAGAATACCATCATTTATTTGTAAAAAAAAAAATTTGATGAACAAAGATTTTATACATATACAAGAATGATTCAAGAAACATTTTATTACATTTTGGATTTAGTGAAAAACCGTTTGATGAAAAATTGGGGCAATTGGCATAAACAACCAATCCTTCCAGAAGAAAGACTTGTTGTCACCATTCAGTAAGTACGAAACAAATAATTTTAGCGCTTAGTTAATAAAAGATAAAGTTATTAGATTTATAAAAAGATTATAACTTAGATTGATTTAATCTAAGGATAATAATTCAAATACAAATTATTTATTATTCGGACCAGCGCGTGTCGGCGCTTATCGGCGCCGATCAGCTTTCGGCTTTCTTTCTGTATACGGCCTTACCACCAGCTTTCTTACCACCTCTATTGTCAGATTAGAGTTTGAGAATTAGATGCGATAGAAAACATGATATAATGTAAATTGTGGTGCTCATGCTACGGGGACAGGGCCAGATTTATATTGCAAGCAAGTACCTATACTATATGTATATCAGTTCAATATGACTTAATTTAGCAGAATACCTCTATTTATGTAGTGGACCCGTTTTGGCATAATTCTCTCAGTGTGCTGTCCCCGCAGTAAGGCGAGCGCGTACACACATTAAAAAAATGTTTGCAATCACTTTGTAAAATAGATTGTTTTTTTTTTAAATTAGAATTATAACGTAAAACAAGATAAAATAAGATAAAAAGACACTGATACTCATTCAGAAATCTGACTTAGTCAATATTATCATAACAGTACGTAGATCTACGTACTTTTTTCTGAGTGAAATGAAGAAGTTAGGTGAAACCGAATAAAATGAGTATTTTGTTAAACAATTTGTTTAAGAATGGGAGAAAGAACAAAGAGTTCTTGGAGAAGTCGCTGCATTGGAAGCATTTACCATGCTGTGGTAGACATTTACCATCAGACACAGACACTGGTGGGTGTCGATTCTGGATGGTTCTCTTAATTTAAAACTAAATTTAACATCAGTCTCTCCTTTTCATTCTGTATAGAGAATGACAAGGATAAACTGTTGCTAAATGGGCTAATTGACACTTTTTGGAATTATGTTTTAAATTGTTAATAATCGTTCTATCAGATCGAAAAATAAATGTATTATACAAAAACGCTATTTAGTCAATAGACTTATCTATGCTATGACATCAAAACATTTGAAAACAAACACTCGCAAGCACGTAGGAAATAAACTTTCTAAGTTAATATTATAAAACCACGACTTCTAATCTAATAGATCACATGAAAAATATATTAGTTATCATGATACACTTGGTAAAAGACTAGAAAAGTTGTGGTTTAAATTGCCAAGAGAAATAAACATACTTAGACATGAACATATGTTTAAAACTTGCTAAATCCTATAACTTTATCGATAGTAGAAGATCCGAACTAAAAACGATCTTCACCGAGCTGATAATAGAATGAATCATATTTTATAACAAATTTAGTATGTTAGAAAATATGTTGAAAATGGGTTGCCTAAAAAAATCCTAGACAGACAATTTTTAATTATTTAAAAAAAATGATTTATTTTTTTATTTTTGCAACATCAAGATAATAAGAAAATTTTTACCCTGACTTAAAGTATGAAACGTATAGAATGTGCAGCCGTTGGGTTGCCTATTATTTACCTGGACAAACTACTCGGTTGTCAGGTATAAACAGGTATGTCGATGCCAGTTACCTTCACTCGATTAGATAATCGAAAAAAATTTATATCAATATGAGCGTTGTTTTATTGCGAACACGGTGATATAGGGTTGTCTGCAAAAAACTTGGTCCTAATAGGGGTTTGCGAATTTTGAAGATTTTAATTTTAACGCGAGTGGAAATGTGTGACAGAGAGATCCGAATTGAGTATAGCGTGTAATAATAAAGGAGACAACATGGCACAACTGACATTTAAGTTGTAAATAATAATAATTATAATAATATTATAATACTAAAATATTTACCAATAAAACCTCAATTAAATAAATTTATAAATATATATAAATGAATTTCCTTATTGACTTATAAGTATCATTATATATTTATACAAGTTTTTGTAACTCAAAATATAATGACATAAATAGGTAATACAAATATCAATACTTTGAATTTTTTTTTCTCTTTCTGGAAAAAATTATGAGAAACAAAGTGGACAGCCGAAAATTCAAATTCATGGATAAAAAAAAATAGACTAAAAATCTTGTATTACGTTTGAAAATTTTATTAATAAACAGCATAAATACAAAAATAATATCAATTAAAAATAAATTATAATAAATATTTTCTATTCTATATCTGATTCATCAGAAGTATAATTTTGATTCTCGAATTCATCTGACTCATTATTAGCTTCTTCCTCAATTTCTTCCATTTCGACAATGTCCTGGATTTTCAAAGGATCTCTGATAAAACCAGTTGGTTTTAAAAAATCATCTAAATGCCAACCGTAGCTTTCGGGGTTTAATTTCGCACATACAGCATCAGTTGCATTAAGCCACATAGAATTTACATATATAGTTCTTAAAAAAAATTGTAGCAGGGAAATTCAACATGGCGGTATAAAGTTGGAATCGCCATACATTTTTGCTGTAAACTCTTGAACAGCTTTCATTTTTTCATTAATAAAAATATCAGCTTCATCAGTTAATGAAGCAAAAATAGTTTGATAAGTCTCATTTTTAGAAAATATTTTAAATGGTCTAATTTTTCCTTTATTATAAAATGCCGCAGTGTAATCACAACCTGTGAATGCGTGAAAAGCATCAAAATTTGACATGATAAAAATTAATTTTTTCATGTCAAATGAAAACCTGTTTGTGAATTATCTATTTATATATTTTTTTTAATTTTTAAGAAATATTTTCTTCATTTTTTATTAGCATCTATTTAAATAAATACCAAAACATTTCTGTACCTCATCCAAATCCGTAGAAGGCATTACTTTCTTCACCCTTAGTAGCTGCTTCACTAGAATGGACACTAGAATGTAGGCTTTCTGTACCTTCATCAGCAATAGAAGTATAAATCTGCTTCTAAAAGTAATTTTTTGTTTATAACGTTGATATTTGAAATTTTCTTTTTATGGAAAACTGTATTTATATCAATAATACTATTTTTGTCAAATTTTATTCGAGAAAATTATTAAGAAAAGTAATAAAAACTGAAAGAAAATAGAAACTGGAAAAAAACGAGCGAGAGATCTTTCAACAAAATAGTTTTTTAGACAATGAATTTGATAGAAATGATTGCTCGTTAGATAAAAATAAATATTCAACGAACGTCAAAACTATACGATTTCTAATTGTATTAGATAATAATTGAAAGAATAATATACTATATACTTACTGCATACTCTGTACAAAAAACTCCAAATAGTGTTGAGTAGGACTTACAAGAGGCGGTACATTTGTCCCGGACATGACGTCAAAATGTAAGAGCGGCTCAAAATTTTAAAATGTACTACTTCACATTAAATGTCGCGATAATCGCGTCTCGTTACTCACTGACTCTTCGTAAGTCTGAGAGAGAGCCCTCGATCGTCGTCTCGCGCGTCGCCGGCGCCGTAGGCGCCGCGGCGTGCGGGGAATCCCTTCTGGCGTGAGCCACTTCGGAGGTGTCGGGCTCGCGTCTCGTCATCAGGACGAGACGGTCGTGTGGGTCGAGTACCCCCGCCTCCGCTTCTTCACTCATCGCCCTCGGCGCGGTCAAGCCCACCGGGTGAGACCCGTGAGGGAGGCCCAGTGAGCGACCAGCGAGCGGGCGACGGACTTCAGCGGGCGGGGGTGATGTCTTCAACGGGGGTAGTTTGTAAACTTTTGTTCCCGGCCTGCCCGAACTTTTGTAAAAAGCCCGTGAGCAGGTCCGACAATTGAAACAGCAGGCGCGTGGTTTCGGCGTGCGTGGGCGTAGGTGGTGTGGGCGGCGGTGTGTCCGCGGCCGTGGTGGAGGCTTCACTTTGTTTGTGTGAAGGGGCATCGTTGGTCGAGTCCGTCGTCGATAGGCTCGCTCGACGGATTTTTCGGCGGCGGCGCTTGGGGCGCTTGGTGTGCGAGGGAGGAGCGTTCGCGGGGGCCATCAAAGTGGCCGGCGCGTGCTCGCTCACCTCGCGTGGCTGTTGTGTTGGCTCGGTGGTGGGGCGGCCTGCGCGGGCCACTGTCGTGGCGAGGCGGTTGCGTGCCTCGCGTTGAAGCACGGGGCACGTGCTGTGGTTTGCCGGGTGCGCGCCCTTACAGTTCGCGCACGTCGCGGGCTGTGTGAGCGGGCGGGGGCAGTCGGCGTCAGCGTGCGGCTCGCCGCAGCGCACGCAGGCAAGCGCGCGGTGGCAGCCGAGACTGGAGTGGCGGAACCCCTGGCAGCGATGGCACTGCGCGGGGCCCTTCCGCCCTCTCCAGGCTTCAATGGTGATCCCGGACATGCTCAGGAGGTCACTCACTGAGTATATGTCCGGGATAAGGTTCGGGGTTCTTCGGAGCGCTGCGAAGTATAGGGACCCGGGGCGGCCTGCTCGCGCCCGGATCTGTTTCGCGTGCTCAACCGAGAATCCTTTCTCGGCGAGGGCCTCGGCGACGTCTCGTGGTGAGGTGTCTAAGGGCAGCCCACGGATGGCCACCTTTAGACTGCGGTCTTCGGGGCGAGCGTGCGAGTACCAACTCAGCCCGCTCGCCTTGAGGTTGGTGAGGTAGTCCCGTATGGTGTGGCTTTCGTTGTCGTCCGACGGCAGGAAGCGCAAGCCCGCGCCAAACGGGCGCGCGCTTGGTGGTCGGCCGAGCAAGGCGTGGAGGGCGCGCATGTGCGACGGCCAGTCCGGCAGCTGCTCAACCACAATCGGCGGGCATTTGTGAGCCCGTTGGGACGTGGGAGCGCTGCTGCGGGCCGGCTGTGCGGTCGGCACGGCGGTGGGTGAAGTGGCGGCGGGTGCGGATTTTTCTTCCGAAGTGAGGGTAGGCGTGAAATTTTTCACAACCTGCCCGTAAGTTGGCTGCTGTGTCGGTACAGCAGTCGGTGGTGTAGTCGGCGGCGTCATGGGCATCTGTTCTTGAGTTGCGGGGGCGGTTTCTTGTTCGGAACGCTGCGGTGGAGGGTTTTCTACCTTTGGTAGAAGTGCCGGTCTGGGGGTGGGCGTGTCGCCAAAGCTGCGCGTTCGGCGGCGCGCTGTCTTGTCCGGCTTCTTTTTGTCGATTGGCAGCATACTGATGTCGGTTGGCGGGTGGAGCGTGAGCGGCAGCAAGTTCAGCGACTTACTCAACTCGACGGCTGCCCAGTCCTCGGGTTGGTGGTCGTCTGAAGCGCTCTCCTCGCACTCCATCAGGCGGATGAATGTCCACAGCCAGCCCGTTAGCCTGTAGGATAACAGGCCGGAATCGGCGAGACGGGAAACCATCGCGAAGTCCAATTCATATTGGACCCGCAGTGACAGTTCCTCGGTCGACTGGGCGGTGAAAATGGCCGCCGCTTGGGCCGCAGTGGGGTCCAGAAGCGATGGCTCGGGGTAGATGGGCGGCGGCAGTTCGTCGTCGTCGTCCATGGTTGCGTTGGGTCGGGGGCTACGCCTGCGCGAACCTTGGCCGAGCGCAGCCTTGCGGCGCGCTCAAGGCCTGCGGCTGTGGGCGCGGCAGTCACCGCCGGCGCGGAATGGCGCCGGGCAGTCTCACGAGCGGGAAAATACACAGATTTTACCTCGGAGAGCTTGCGGGTGGTGGAGGTTCCGTGCAACGGCGTAGTACAGTCCTCTGAGAGAGAGCGAGGCATGACATTTCATTTAAGTCCTCTACGCACTATCCATCTGTATCTCTATCTCTTTTACGTGTATAGCGCTGTCCTGCATGCTGGATCCAGCAAGATTGATAGTGCGTAGAGGAGGTGCTACTCGTGCACACAAACGTAATGTCGAGCTTCTGTACGCCTCAATGTCATATTTGTACTCGTCACTTCAAATGTATTGCCGAGCTTCAGTACGCCTCGCCTCATTTGAAGTGGGACATTGTACTGGCTCAGTACAAAAAAGAGGCTACTCTTACAAACTCTTTTTCAAGTCGTGTCCTACCCAACACTAACTCCAAATTCTTCATTGTATTTATTGCCTAAAACAGTTACTTTTTTGTAACACGTGGTGTGGTAACCAACAAAATCGAGAACTGCTTCAGTTAGTTCAATGTTATAATATTTTAAGTTTTTTTTTTACGAAAAGCTAACTTTAACGAGCACTTTTTGAAAGTTTCATTAGTAAAATCACTTAAAGAATTGTCCGAACAAAATAACACGTGTTGCGACTCCAAAATAACGCTCACTGTTTACTAGAGTATCGCTGTCATTCTCTGTCATATGACTACCGAGCATGCGCACTTTCTGATATTCGAGGTCCCATTACATGCGACTGCCATGTCGTGTCCTTTATTATTACACGCTATACTCAATTCGGCTCTCTGTCACACATTTCCACTCGCGTTAAAATTAAAATCTTCAAAATTCGCAAACCCCTATTAGGACCAAGTTTTTTGCAGACAACCCTATATCACCGTGTTCGCAATAAAACAATGCTCATATTGATATAATTTTTTTTCGATTATCTAATCGAGTGAAGGTAACTGGCATCGACATACCTGTTTATACCTGACAACCGAGTAGTTTGTCCAGGTAAATAATAGGCAACCCAACGGCTGCACATTCTATACGTTTCATACTTTAAGTCAGGGTAAAAATTTTCTTATTATCTTGATGTTGCAAAAATAAAAAAAAAATCATTTCTTTTAAATAATTAAAAATTGTCTGTCTAGGATTTTTTTAGGCAACCCATTTTCAACATATTTTCTAACATACTAAATTTGTTATAAAATATGATTCATTCTATTATCAGCTCGGTGAAGATCGTTTTTAGTTCGGATCTTAGACTACGATTGAAAGTCATTTCTTTTTGCAAAGATCAATTCGATGTGAGTAGGTACTCATTGATAATATTAAGTTTAAAAATACAATTTTTAATGTTATGAATGTACCTACTAAGTCAAAGAGTTTTGTCGTTTCTGCTTTCACAAATCCTGCGTCCAGCATCAATTTAGTCAACAAAACCAATAACGGGAACCTTTTCTACAAGATACGAGAGTGTAAGATACATCTTTATAAGAAATAAACATTGGTATAGTTTTTAAGTAAAGTAACGGAAAATATTCTAGTGAATTAAGTTATTTTACAAATTTGAAAAAAAATAAGAAAATACGTAGATTCTGGGACTGAAGTTAGTAGATTTCCGGAAAAGGCCTGAAATACATAGATCTACGTAAAAAAACGTAGAGTTGGCAACACTGATCAGATGTTTTACGAGCCAGAATTGTAACTTTGAAGGAAGAAGGCTATTCTATGAGAGAAACAGTCGCTATTGATGGAATTGTCAGACTTTTCCGAGTAAACCATGGGCACCAATTTGTACTGGTTGAGGATAATGCGCCCGCACATCGAGTTCAACGAGTCAATGCTGCTCTCCAACAATACGAAATCACAAGGTTAGACTGGCCTGCCGGCTCTCCTGACTTAAGCCCAATAGAGCACGTGGGAGGCTTTTAAGCGAGCTGTTTGGAACCGGCAGCCACCACCCCAGACAGCTCAGGGAAGATGCTGTTCACGAATGGGACCGGTTAACACAAGAAATGCTGGATAACTTGATCCTCAGCATGCCCAGGAGGATCTCCACATGTGTTCGAGCCAGAGGAGCAGTTATTTTGTATTAGATAGACAAGAACTTATTAATAAAAGATTTTTAAGTTTGGTTCAACTATCTTTTTATTTCTACCAAAGTTCTATTACAATCGCCTTAGGATTGAATTATAAAATTTTTTATACTAAAAAATAAAAATAGTTATATATTTTAATTTCAGAAAGTCTATTTTAAAAATATATATATAACGTAAACATTTTCTCTTGCTTAAGTTAAACTTTATCAGCTTTTGCAAGAGATCTCAAACTTTTTTTGATGTGTGTACGTCTTGCACCTAGTAGCGGCGTCATCGGCGCTCAGCACGCTCACTTCTCTTCTAGCGATGTACTCTGAATCACGCACCACTCCCGGTCTATAGCTCGCGACTCCCGATCCATCACTAAACCGCTCCCGCTCCAAACTGAACACTCCCGATTCATCACTTACCACATCCGTTCTATCACACCGCTCCCGGTCCATAACTCTCGGCTGCTCCTGCTCCATCGCCCCCCCTCCCAGTCCATTACTCAACGTTCCCAGTTTAAAAGGACCACTTCTGGTCCATCATTCACTGCTCCCTGTCCAGCACTCGCGACACTCGGTTCATCACTCACCACTTCTGGTCCAAAACTTTAAACCAAGTCAATAGCCATGGCCGTCAGTTGCCATCCACCTACTTGCCCGTCTAGCAAGCAACCCACCCAGTTGCCAGCTGGTTGTGCAGGGAAAATCTTAGAATTATTTCGGCTAGCCCCCATACCATACCGGCCGAAAAAAAAACTTCGTTCTTGTTTTAATACCGGTTAGCAGTAAAATAATGGTGTCGATTCTGACATGAGGCAACAGTGAATCCTTGGCATTCTCTTTAAAGAATTAAAGGACAGAGGTGTCGATTCTAGCATGATTCTCTAAACCTAAACTTAAATTTGACAGCAGTATATCCTTGTCTTTCTCTATGCAGAATGAAAAGTAGAGACTGATGTTTTTTTTTAAGTTTAGGGAATCAACGCAACTAAGAACTAAAAAGCGGAATATTATAATGTACTCTGAATGCAACTTTACATTGACCTGTCATTGCTGTATAATTTTGAAGTTTTGTTTATGTGGTTTCCATCGCATGTTGGTGTGAAAGGAAATGAGAGGGCTGACTTTTTAACTACAACTGTAACCAACTCTTCAAATGTTATTCCTGATTCTAGTGCTCACCTTAATATCTCTGTGCCATGTACAGACATAGGGTACGGGTGCGGCCAGAGTGCATTCAGATTCAGATTCCGAAAACAAGCGCGAGAAATAAACAGTGTAGTCGAAGGGTACGGCCAGTGCACTCCTGTAAACAGTGTAATCTAACAAATAAACAGTGTAGTCTAAGCAGGTTGCCTGCTTTTTCTCGCGCTTTGTTTTCTGAGTCTGAATCTGAATCTGAATGCACTCTGGCCGTAGGGTGCGGCCAGAGTGCACTCAGATTCAGATTCAGATTCTGAAAACAAGCGCGAGTTGCCTGCTGCCACTATGGCCACCCTGCTTTAACTACACTGTTTATTTCTCGCGCTTGTTTTCTGAGTCTGAATCTGAATCTGAGTGCACTCTGGCCGTACCCATAGTCCCCATTTTAAAGAAAAGGGCCATTGACATATGGAAAATGCATTGGAATTACACTATACAAAGTGAAAATAAAGGTTTGTGGTATGCTGTATACAATGTCCCTATTGGAACTTCGCCATGGTTCTGTAAAAGTCCTAGCTACATCAATAGACAATTTTATACCACTATTCTAAGGCTCCGTTTTGGACACTATCGTTTAAATTGTCATCTCTTTCGTTTACAAATGGTGCAGAGTTCACATTGTAATTATTGTGACTGCATCAGAACAGTCCTTGTCTCATGTGTTCTTTGATTGCTCATCCTTTGGCATTCAGCGCCTTGTGTTGATGGATGAGCTTATCGAAATATATGGATAATCAGAGATGGTTCCGCGCTCAATTCAGGATCTTCTTCTATAGCTGTACATATTTATCTTTATTTAAATTTATTATTAGCACTGTAGGGCAAATTTAAAATTGTAGGTTATGTCATGTTACTCATTATTTTGTTTTGTCGTTGTAAATATTTATTGCAGTGTTCAAATATTTTGCTACAGTCTTTATAACTTTGAAATGTTTTTCTTTTCTGGGTATTGTTATCTTCTGTCATTATGACGGTCTTTTAGTTGCGTTCTTTAAAATATATAAATATAATTATTCTTCAATATAAAATAAACAAACTAAAGATGAGGCTGTATGGGCTTTAGTTCCCCTTGCCTTCTCTAAAAAGGAACAATATTTAAAAAAAAATAGTGCTAGTCATGAGATGACATTTGAGTGAAAATCAAACTTTAAACTCTTACTTCGATCATTTTTTAATTTATTATTTTATTACCATTTAATGTTGAAAATTAAGTAACAGTTTCACTGAATCAGTAACAGGGACGATACAACTACAGTTATGTCATCATGGATAATTTCCAGAAGAACCCGGTCAAATTATATATTCAAGATATATTTCGCGCCAACCGAACAACGCAAAACAAATACATTTACGAAATGTTTGGTTTGACTTTCAAGAATATTATGATCCACGGCGTTGTAACAGCAGTGTACAATATTCTGAATACATCCCTTAACTTTGAGTTGAGCGATGCAACAGGAACAGTGCAGGTGTACTATGATAAATCAAAAAATAATAATAACATTGGAGCACAAACAATGAAAGGACTATTCTACGACTTTGCTGAAGAGTCTAAATTCGGCAATAGTAATATTCAAATAATGAACACCTTGATGGATCGTATTGTGAAGAAAAACAAGCATGAAATCAAAGAAGGCATGTATTTGTTGGTTATTGGCGATATATTTGTTGATGACACTCGTAATGTAAGAATGGTTTCAGGATATCAGTGCAGTGAAACTTCAGCAGAGCGGGATGTCGCGTGGATGGAAGAATTGATGTACCTGTATGACAAGTATTATTTGTTGAGCAAGAACTGACTGCATGCTTGTATCATGACCTAAGATTTAGCTATGTACTTAGTAAATATACATTCAGAGATTTAAATGAATTAACTATACATATAATAAAGTAGTAGGAAAGTCAAAACTGTATATTGAATATTTTTTTAAAAGAATACTTGGGGTGTGGTCTACAATCGATACCAAAGCCAAAAATAGAGTTTTTACATAGTTTTCTGTTTGTCTGTATGTATGTCCTGGATAAACTCAAAAAGTACTGCATGGATTTACTTCAAATTTCGCATGAATATTATTATGAAGTCGGGTGAACATAAAGGCTACATATTATCACGCTATCACCTACTGGGAACAAGCAGTGAACCTTTATTTATAACTAACTCCAAGCATACAAAGTCATGGGTAGCTGCTAGTTCTTAATATAACTCCAAGGAATCATCATAAAACAATAGTGATAGGTTATTTGTTTCTTAGGTTTTCACGCACATCACTCATTAAATAAAACTAGTTTTTATGGGTTAATGCACGAAACGTTTCGTGCATTAACCCGTAAAAACTAGTTTTATTTAATAGTGATAGGAATGAATAAAAAACTTTCACTTATTTTGGCTCAAGATTTTAGCATGCTTTGGTTTGTGAAATCTTAAATAGCCTTACATGCTAGTCACTTTTTTGTAGTACAAATAATAAGTTATAGAATGCCCAACTCAGACTGTTTGGTTTTGTGAGAATTAGCAATTTTTAAGTATTAAATAATGGATAACTATTGTACCTATCTATCTACTAGTCTTAACTTAATGTACATATTTTTAAGATACATACAATTTCTTGTTTAATAAAGTTACATGTCAAATTATTTAATTTTTACACTGAAAAGTGAATTACTATTTATTTACATACCAAACAACCTACTTATTTTTAAAACAAACTTTGTTATCTACTTATTTAATGTGCAAGTCTGTTGTCTTTATCATTTGCACTGCTTGCTGATAAAAAGATCAAATGCTCTGTTAATTTAAGTTTATTACCGTCATGTGCTACCATTTAGGGCTCTACCTGATCTTACACTGTTGTCCTGTACCTTTCTTGTAAATAGATATGGCCTAGTCACAAGATTTGTCTGTAAAACTACAGATTGCCTCTCAGTCATTCATAACTCTTAAAAGGATGATTTCCATTGCAGAAATAGTTGCATAGTACAACATCTTTATGTAGGCAGTATAAATATTAATACATATTGGCATCACTATGTATTAAATATGTACTCTATGGTGATGTGGGTTTTTTCTTATTATTCTGTTTTTAGTGTTTGCTGGGTTTTTGAATGTTTTACAATCCATTAAATCGACCTTGCACAGGTCCTGCCAGAACAATAGCGCCGACATGGTGAGACAAGTTTTTTCTTTATCACTATGTCAGCTTATGCTGAGGCAGGGTCCTGGTTTACCGTCTATAGATTAAGTTTTATTTTTGTCATTTTCTATGTTTATGATGGCCAATAAAGATTTTTTGACGTGACAACGTCTTAAATTAGGTTGCGGCTGGGAGTCACTTATGAAAAAGTGTAACGCTCGGTAACGTTACGATGAGTCTCTCGTGTTAAGTTTAAGTTTACATGTACAATGTTTTAGTAAACAAAATATATTTCTATAGTTAAAATTTGTGCAATTCTTATTTTCATTCAATTCCTTGTTCCTATTGTGCAATTTAATTATATTCATATCAATAAATATTCTACCGAGAAAAAGACGTTGTCACGTAAAATCTTCGCCCGTAAAACCGACTTTACAGGCAACCATTTTTTTTTTTCATTTTCACTATACAGATTGTGTGTATTATTATACAAGGGGTGGCTAAAAAGTTTTGAGCCTAAGGTATTAAAAATTCTGATAGAAATGTATAAAAAATTATTTTTCAATATACTCTCCAATTCAATGCACTTCCTACATTTATTAAAGAGCTTGTAACCTAGTAAAAAAATATTCCCCATTTTTGCCTTCAAAATGTTTATTTACGGCCACCTGCCCTTGTCACTTGAAAATCTTGGTCCTCGGAGGTCATTTTTCTAATTGGGAAAAAGGTAATAATGGTACTAAATTCCATTAGTTGTGATGGAATTTCGGGGTAGTTTTGATGTGGGGGGGAGGAGGGGGTCTCCCCTACTAAAGATTTTAGTCGAAAATGCATGTTTTTTTTAATTAACCTAACGTAAAAATTCATAATTTTTTTAGGATGCAAGGACTAGGGAAGTAAGAACCAGTAGTTCTGCCTTATCTCCGGCGCTGCGGGAATAACACCTCCGGCGGCGACCAGCCTCAGGCGCTACGATCGCACGATGCTTGCGGCTTTGTCACAGCAGGCGGGAGCTGCTCTCCCTACGCGCCTCCGGGCTCTAAAAACCACTCTAGGGGTAGGGCAGACCAAGACCACGGCGTGTCGGGGTTGACCAAGTCGGTTCTGAATTCAAGATTGTTGTAAAGCCACATTTACCTTTTTTTCTAGATGTACTATTTCTTATTTACCAAGTAAATAATAGCAAATATACTTTTTACCGACGAACACAGACTGACTGACATTTCTCAAAACAAACACAAAACGGCGGGACATATGTCATTTTGACAGTAGTACCAACATAATCAACATATTTTTTACCATAGACAACGAGAAACATGTTATTTCTGCATGAAAAAATGGGAGCACTGAACAAAATGACTGTCAAAATTGACTTTAACCTACAAAAATATTAATTTTCAATATTTTTTTTCTCGAGTTCTATTCGTTTCCGAATAAAAAGATTTCGTGTGTGTGTGTTCCTAATAATTAATACTTTCCGTGACAATAATCTTAGCTCGCTACTCAACTACAACTAATGGAAAGCTGAGACGAATAATCGCTAAGGGCCAGGTCTGGACTGAAGGGTGGGTGGTTTAATCTTCAAATCCTGTTTGGGCGAAGGCACGCCTTGCAACTCTAGCAGTTTGGACGTGCGGTTTGTCTTGAGGACTCCTTTTGTCGACAATCACTAGACGAATCTTTGTCAACAATGCAGCATAATAGTTGCAGTTCATTGTAGTATTTTTGAGAAGGTAGTTGATGAACAAAATTCCTTCACACTCTCAAAAAACAGTGGCCATGAGCCTGGATGCCATCTTTCCACTTTGAATTTCCGTGGCAGCTTTTCTCCCTTCTTTATCCACTATTGCATGCATTGCATTGATTCTTGTTTTGACTCCGGATCGTATTGCCTAATCCATGTTTAATCGACAGTAACAAGGCGAGAAAAACCATTGTCAGGATTATAGCCACAGATGTCCAAAAACTCCTCCGAAGTGGGGACTTGTCAAGTGGCGTGAGCATTTTCGGCACCCATCATCGCGCACACACGCGATGGGTGCGTCACCCGACATTCTAATACAAAAAATAGAAGATTAAAATAACTTAAGACTTGGCTGTATGAGCATTGTTTGCTTTGCTTTCCATGAAAAGGGAGAATCTTAAATAATAAAAAGGAATGACATTGACATTTTATTCTCTTCAGCTGCGATTCAGTGGTGTCGAGTTTTTGTGTTAATTTTGCGTTTTTTTAATATTAATCAGGTCTCTACATACTTTGTATCATATTACACTCCACCTTGCCTACTTTTATTAGATGTAACCACATTTTTTTTCAATTTCACAGTCTTAGTTATTGATTCTTGGAGGTTACCTATAAGATATCAACGTTGCCCATCGTTTAATTTCAGAACCTTTGATTATCAAAGTTCAAAACCATGTCTGGCCAGGGTATATCGCCCGAAGAAGTGGTCTCACTATGCCAAAATCCAGAGCCTTCGACACGTGTAAGTAAATGACATTCTAAAGGAACAAAAGATAAGACCAGTTACAAGAACGTTGATAAATGTTATCAACATATTTACATGTCATTAATATTTTTTTCTACATAATGGGATCTGGAGGAGCTTGATGGCGCGGGTGGGTTAAAACTGTACTTCCAGGGCCCAAAAGGTGATTTTTCTGGCGTTTCGCCGGCCGCTGCCGTGGCACGCTCGCTTTGCTCGCTCACAACACTAACCTAACCTAGTGTGAAGTACCACCACTTGGGCCCTCGAAGTACAGTTTAGCCCAAAAATCTTCTATCTCGAGATCCTCCGTGCTTCGGAAGGCACGTTAAGCCGTTGGTCTTGGCTGTATCTGCAGTCGTTAGCACCCACCAATCTGCACTGGGTCCGCATGGTGGGTAAGGGCCTAGTCTCCCTATTGCATCCATAGGGAAAGCCGGTGCCCCAGCAGTGGAGTATGAAATGGGATCTTCAATTTTTCCCCTTATATAAGGGTATTAAAGCCATAATAATCATAATTACATACCTTTACGTTTTTTTATGTCAGAGTTGAAAGATATAGTGAAACAATTTTGTATTAAGTCAGAAAGGGAGATAAGATATTGCAAGTTATTAATTACTTTATCATGTTTATTTCATATGTTTGTAAAAATATAATCTTAATAAATGAATTCTGTAATTAAAGTAACAATCATCATTAATCGTCAAACATTTGATGACCATGGTGTTGTTGACTCGAGAGGTCCCCGGTTCTAATCCCGGTGGGGCAGATGTTTTCGTGATGAATGTTTAATGTGTATTTCTATATAAATATACTTATATATGTACTGTATATGTATTCTATTCATTACCCTAGTATCCCATAACACAAGCCTTACAGTGCTTACTTTGGGGCTACTCTAATTGGTGTGTGTTGGAAATATTTATTTAATTTTTTATTTTAATCAAAATGAATTATTAATTTACACCCCTTTCTATTAATTACTTATTCAAAAACTTCCATCATCTGCTTATTTATGATCCATACAGATCGGACACTAAGTAGTAAGAACTATGTTATGACCCGACACATACACACACATTCAATAGAAAATTCATTGTAAAACTGTAAATATATACACTGAAAAGTTTATCTTGAAATTATTTAAAATCAGGAAATAACATGACAAATATACTTTAATGCATCTGCAGCTAAATTGCCTTGAACATAAGTGTATTTTAAAGAAAGTCTTTTTTTTTTGATTTTTCAATCAAATAGAAGTACTTACTTCTACAGTTTAAAGTTTGTTATAATTTTGAACTTTATTCCATATTAGTAGGATGACCAATAATATTGCAGTCCCCGGAGAATAAAATGATAGTTGCTTTGATCATAGTTTTAGTTTTATATAATTTTTGTGATCTGTGAGTACTAAGACATGACTCAATTTTTTTCATAATTTTTATACAGTTATTCACAGAATTACAAAATATTATATTACTATTCAATGATTCTACCCAAGTTTTTTTTTTTTTGAAGTTATACTTACGTTATGAAAAAATGATGAGAGTGAAATTTTAAGATGCGCGCGCATCACTGTAACACAAAATTTTAACAGCATGAAGTTGGTCCCTTTAGCGACCAACTTCATGCGTTACTTTTGTGTCTACTACCGCACATTAAGAAAATCTACCAACAAAATAGAAATAGAATCTCTATTTAGTGGGTGCTAACGACTGCATTATTGTGAAGGCCTTTCAAAAGTATTTATTAATCTGGAACAACGGAACCAAAGCGCGATTCAGGAGACTACAGCGCCATCTCTTGACCATTGGTGTAGTTGAACCAAAAACCACATGTTTATTTTTTGTAATAAAGTAACAGTTATAGGTATTCATATTTATAATATCAAAAGTATTTATTAATCTGGAACAACGGAACCAAATCGCGCTTCAGGAGACTACAGCGCCATCTTTTGACCATTGGTGTAGTAGAACCAAAAACCACATCTTTATTTTTTGTAATAAAGTAACAGTTATAGGTATTCATATTTATAATATTTATCCACATGTTTCTAGTTTGTATATTCGGAATACGTGTTTGAGTTTCATACAAGTGCAAATCACATATGTTCTAATAAATTATATTCAGTAGCGATTTTAATTGAATATTTTGATTATTTTTTTTTTTCAAATTAAAACTGAACTTTATTGACTTCGTCCTTTTCCAGACTTTTTATTAATTTATTGTAATTAATTATTTGCATGCAATTAAAAACTAATTTTAAGCTATGCCAAAGAAGGATAACTTCTCACGCGCCTACATAAGTACACGCACCCATTTTTTTTTATATTTTAATACCTTTGAGTATGACAAATATTCATACAATTATGTTCTCGTAAAAAATATTTGATATAGATAATGATAAATTTTCAGTTATCATTTAATTCTTAAACTAAACTGTCCAGGCGTTTCGTACAAAGTTATGTAAGTTAAATGATTCTTGTAGATTTTGAAGAGTTTTGTTAAATAACAAATATATAAACCGAGTGAAGCCAACATACATTGATAACGATATCATCATTGGAAAATCAAAATCGCTACTACTTAAGTAACAAGGATTTTTTTAGAAAAACATAATTAAAAATAAACAATAGAATAGAAAGCTTTATTGTCATAGTGACTACAATGGTGTAAAATAAAATATTAATAAATTAAATTAAATAGTATAAAACTAGTTTTTCACAGGTTAATGCACAAAACTATTTATTTATTGACGTTCTATTGTTTTATTGAAGGACATGGAATAGATCTTTTTTTTTGAGAATTTAAAATGCATTTTGCATACATGTTCTCTCAGCTTTGGTGTTAATGTTTAAGCTGCTGAGTATAGTCTTATCCAAAGATTTTCAATAGATCGTCGGTCTATCTGATGAAGAACATGCCCACTGAACGTCATCACCACTCGAAAATCTTATTACCATAAGGAGTAATATTGACAAACACTTTCTCCGGGAACGGTGATATGTTAAAAAAAAACGAATTTGGGCCGACTTAATCTAGTCCAATTTAACCCTACGAAGACAAAAGTATGCGCGTTCACCGCAAAAAAAAACATTTGTCGTATCTCCTCTTTTTGAGAACACTCCTCTAACTGCCTCAGCTAGTATTGAAATTCTTGGCGTTGACATATCGAGCGACGTCCAGTTTCGGGATCATTTAGAGGGCAAGGCCAAATTGGCCTCTTAGAGGCTTGGTGTGCACATAAGGCACAGGTTCGGGCTCACATGGAGTACTGCTCTCATCTTTGGGCGGGGGCACCCCAGTACCAGCTTCTCCCTTGGGATCGCATCCAGCGCCGAGCGGCTCGAATCGTCGACGACCAGGACGTTTCCGATCAGCTTGATCCTTTGGCTTTGCGTAGGGCTGTAGCTTCGCTCTGCATTTTCTATCGCATTTATCACGGGGAGTGTTCTGAGGAATTATTCGGTGATCACTTACCATCAGGCATGTGTGATAAACCTTGTAGTTTTTAGTTAATAATACGGACAAAATACGACACATAACCGCTGATTATACTAGCATCTGTTTAGTCTATAAAATATTCTCAGAAATATGGGAATATTGTTAATTGCTAAAATGAGAGCAGGCCCATATTTTAAAATCTGTCGCCCCGTGCCAATTACCATTAAAATTTTACTCTGGTCATTCCAGGACTTCATGTTCCAACAAACTATGTATCGCATAAAGGACCCCAGAAAGTCCATTCCGTTCTACACCGGAGTGTTGGGTATGACACTCCTCAAGCAACTGCATTTCCCAGAGATGAAGTTCTCACTGTTCTTTATGGGGTATGAGAATCCAGCTGAAGTACCGCAGGACGAGCAGGCCAGATCTGCTTGGGCACTGACTAGGAAAGCCACTTTGGAGTTGACATAGTAAGTAATTGGTAAATTAATTATTTTAAGCATTTAACTGTTAGATTTATAACTCTACTAACTGCAAGATTGAGGCCCGTATTAAAGAAATATTCTCAGTGATTGATCTGGTCTTGAGCATAGTAAGAAAGGGACGTCGCTATCTAAAGCACATAGCGACATCCCTTTCTAAGTGTCTTAGTTGTCATCCTGTAAGACGGGCCTGAAACAGTGTCAGTAGTATTGGTTAAATAAAACTAGGTTTTTTACGGGTTACTGCACGAAACTTTATTTATTTATTGACGTTTCGTGGCCTAGCCGTCGTCGGAATCAAATTTCTATTTGTCGTCGTCGTCGTCGGAATCAAATTTAATAGAAATTTGATTCCGACGACGTAGCCTGTAAAGGCTACGAAACGTCAATAAATAAATAAAGTTTGGTGCATTAACCCGTAAAAAACTAGTTTTATTTAATGAGTGATGTGCGTCAAAACCTAAGAAACAAGTATTGGTTAGTTCGTGACGATAATTATGGCTTTTAAATATTGCTGAAAATCATTCCGTTTTGGCCTAGCCCCAAAGTAAGCACTTGTGTGTTATAGCATACTTGGGCCTTGATGATACGGTTCGAGTTTACATGCAAACTTGTTTGCTAGCAGCTTGCAAACTCGCCCTGTATAAGTTTCTTACCAGTTCTTCTTACTGTAAAGGCGCGATTACACTCGGACGTAAGCCCGAATCCGCGTGCCAATGGAATTCGGGTAAACGACGAAGTTTAAATAAACGGAGTCGAGTATGCCCGTATCCGGGTAGATTTCCTTTTGTTTACCCGACACCGTCTTCCAGCCCGTATTTCAGTGTAAATATTGCTTCGGCTGCCCGAATTCGAGTAATGTCTTTCGTGCACCCGTATACGGGCTAGCGACCAAATGTAATAGGGATGATGACTAATTTTTTTTTTCTTCCTCTATCAGGTAGATTATCAAAAAGTATTGTACTCGTATTTTTTCTTTTTTCACATTATATAAACATTGCAGAGATATATTGATTTGAAAAGTCGCATGACGTCACGTTTGAGTACACTTATAAGTGAAAATTCACTCAAAGTGACGTCACGAGCCCCTACCCTACTCCCATACTTTGACGCGCTATAACTTTGTCATTTTTTGGTTGATTGCCCAAAGAAAAAATACGTGTCCATTATTTTTTGATCATCTAACTGACGGACTAAATAGAATTTCGTTTACTGTACCCCGTCATCACTCCTATTGCGGCATCAAGATCACCAGCCAGAGACATATTTATAACAAAATTTTAAATAAATAAGTTATATATAGGGATTGTTCAGAGTATACTGAGCAACTCCGAATCTGAATCCGCATTGTACTTGTGTAGTTTAGTGGAATGCTGCTAAAAAATTACACAAGTACGAAACCTAATGTAATCGTTTTTATAATTCTCAATTAAGTAGTTCAGTACACATTAATTTGTTTCGATGGAGCTGTCATGTCATCGGACAAAAGCTCCTAAACAAAAAAGATAAAAAAAAATTGTGTGTCAGCTCCGACGCACGAATGGAGTTTACTCCTTAAGTTCGATAGTCTAACCAGACGCAAAAAGAGTTTATTTAACTTAAAAATGATTGATATTGTATGAAAGGGTAAATTAACAAATTAATGAAAATAATACACATATATAAATATGTATTTATTCATTTCATATACATTTATTATAACTAATCGACGAAATATTTTTCATTTATTATATAGGGCGACTATGTATACGCCATTTGTGCATTTAAAATTTTAGTTCATATGTATCAAAATAGATGGCGCTGTAGTTCGTTGCATCACGCTTGTAAATATGTTTGGAGCTACATATAGGCAAAACGTCACCTAACTAATAAAGAAATCTATGGTCTAACAAAATACACTGTAGTTTCAATTTAATTCTTTTGCACCTAAGCTCTCGGATTTAAGAGTCATTTTGGCTCGAACAGGATGCGCACCAAAACGTAACGAGGTCATTCATCGATAGATTTTACTCCTCACATTTTTTCTCATACCGGGCCCCTTATATATGCAAATCGATTCTTAAGGAGTAAACTCCAGCCGTAGATTTGTGAACCGATGACGTAGTTTGGATGACGATATTGAAGTTGAAGCTTTTATATGGTTACGGGCCTGTTTCAGCAACTGGGGCACTGAGAGCGACGACTCCAGTTACCACAACGGCAACTCTGATCCCCGTGGTTTCGGACATATAGGCATATGGGTTCCAGACGTGGAAGCTGCATGTGCTAGGTGAGTTACATCATCAGCCTATTAAGAGCGGACGCAAGCTGAGAAACATTTGAGAAATAGGTATTTGTGTTTTTATTTATTTTTAAGCATTTAACTGCTAGATGTTTAAATCTAAAGAAAAGTTTACTAGAAAAAAAAATCCACGCGGCGAATAGGGCCGTGGTAGCATAATGGTCAGTGCATTCGCCCGGATTGCGAAGGGTGCGGGTTCGAGTCCCGTTCGCTGCCTGGTCCGCGTGGTTTTTTTTCTAGTAAACTTTTCTTTAGATTTAAACATCTAGCAGTTAAATGCTTAAAAATAAATAAAAACAACTATAATTGCTATTTCTTCTTTCAAATGTTTAATACTTGAAAAAGTATTCATTTGACATTGTGGGTTACCTACAATGCGAAGAGATGGCGCTGCCTTTACTAGAAAAAAATTTCGACGCGGCTAATAGGGCCGTGGTATCATAATGGTCAGTGCATTCGCCCGGATTGCGAAGGGTGCGGGTTCGAGTCCCGTCCGCTGCCTGGTCGGCGTGGATATTTTTCTAATAGGTATTTGATTAAATTATAGCTGTCACGCATTGGCAAATACCGTGCGATAAGGACAACAGTAGTTAACGCTGATTTTTTTTTCCCAAAACGTGACTAAGACATCTCATTTATTAAATTTCAATTGTAGATGTTTAAGCTGCTGAGCATAGTCTTATCCAAAGATTTTCAATAGATCGTCGGTCTATCTCGAAAATCTTATTACCTTAAGGAGCAATCGACAAAAACTGTTTTTTATTTTTTCTGAAAACTATAATTTTTGTAGTTATCTTTTTATTCTCCGGGAACGTTGATATGTTAAAAATCTCTCACACTGCAATTTGATTCAAAGCAAAATTTTGGCTGAGATAGCCAAAATTTTGCTTTGAATCAAGTTTTCAAATGAAGGATAGCTATTTTTGGAAGATTTTTAATTACAGCTCGCATGTGTGATTAACTTTGTAGTTTTTATTTGATAATACGGCCGAAATACGACACATAACCGATGATCCTATATAATTAATAGTTAACAAAATGAAATAACATTGCATGTCAGTAAGAGTGAATATGGCTGAACTAAATAGAACTTGAACAACCTGTATTCGCAATAAAAAGATTTAATTTTGAATTTAGTGGGTACTAACGACTGCAGATGGAGCCGGGACCAACGGCTTAACGCGCCTTCCATTTCTTCTTCCATGTATCATCTGCTTCGTAAATCTCATAAACAAAAATAAGAAAGTTAAGAATCTAAATATTGTACAAGTTCATTCCATTCCTCAAGAAATAATAGTTAAACCAAAAACTTGTTAATAATTTTTATGTTTTAAACATGTAACTGCTCGATGTTTAAATCTAAAGGAAATATTACTAGAAAAAATTGTCATCGACATATGCCTTCAGGGCCGCGATAGCATAATGGTCAGTGCATTCCCCCGAATAGCGAAGGGCGCTGGTTCGATTCTCGTCTGCTGCCTGGTCCGCTTGGAATTTTTCTAGTAATATTTTCTGTAGAAAAAAACTTGTTTATAAAATATTAAACTTATTCCGGGATCGAAATTAAATGCTGTCAACATATCGTAGGTTCGAACAGCAGGGGGTGCAATTCATCAAAAAGCCGCAGGACGGCAAGATGAAGGGGCTCGCCTTCATCCAGGACCCTGATGGGTACTGGATCGAAATATTCACCACCAGCGTCGTCTAGAATAACGGCTCAATAGGGATGATGACTAATTTTTTTTTCTTCGTTTATCAGGTAGATTATCAAAAAGTATTGGACACGTATTTTTTCTTTTTTCACATAATATAAACATTGCAGAGATATATTGATATGAAAAGTCGCATGACGTCACGTTTGAGTACACTTATAAGTGAAAATTCACTCAAAAGTGACGTCACGAGCCCCTACTCCCAAACTTTGACGCGCTATAACTTTGTCATTTTTTGGTTGATTGCCCAAAGAAAAAATACGTGTCCATTATTTTTTGATCATCTAACTGACGGACTAAATAGAATTTCGTTTACTGTACCCCGTCATCATCCCTATTACACTTGCTCGTTTGCCCGTATTGGGGTACACGAATTAGGGAACCCAAAGCAATATTTACTTTGGAATGTGGACTGGAAGATGGTGTCGGGAAAACGAAATGGAATCTACTAAAAACGGGCGTACTCGACTCCGTGAAGTGTAAATGAAAGGATCGTGTACCCAAGTTCTACTAGTATTCGGGCTAACGACCAAGTATAATCGCGCCCTAACATTATGATTAATGGCCTGCGAAGACGAAAGGACTATTGTCTGCGGAAAACAAAATTCTCTGAATCGTGAAGAAAATGTCCGCCGAGCATTTGTGAACACTCAACGCAAACGATGTGCGAACATTTGTTCCCCGAAATTTTTTAAAAGGTCACGCTATGGAAGTTAATATTCTCAAATTGCGTTGTGTTGTAATTGGCTATTTAACAATATGAAAATAAAGTACTAGTTGTTGGCATCTGTATTTAATATGAATATTAGCAGTGATTTTACTTTTCTAAGAGTAAACAAATAATTAAAAACTTTAAAAAAAAATATATATATATATATTTTTGTTCTATGGTCGCGTGGCTGTAAACGCCTGGGATTAGCAAAGACTTAATGACGTCACACGCTAGTAAACTTCCAGCCAGAGTAACATAACAATATATCGTTTCACGTTTGAATGACAGTCGTGTGCGTGTACCGTCACATACCAATGAGACGCCATATTGTCCAGAGAAATGATTTCGCGGCAAAACTTGAAAATTGATTTTTTTATATAGTTTTTTTTTTAATTGAAATACACAACAGAATGATGAATATACTTCATTAAAATTAGTGAATAACGTGATATCGTTTTCATAAACTTGTCTAATACCTTATAAACGCGAATTTTAAGAAAAAGAGAAGTCGTTTTAAAAGAGAATAGTGGGGCATTTCTTAAATCGGATCATGATTGCAGGGTCTCTTACGTTAACAAGACTAGACAATCACACACTTCACAGAATATAATGGAAATCAGCACAACCAATTCACCAGCGAAACAGATTTACAAATAATAGACAATACTAAATACAGCACAGATCATAGATATGTTGAATATCATAAATCTGAGATCCAGTTACGATTTTTCCAGATAAGAATTTAGTTAGATCGTGATATGCCGCTAATAATTAAAAAAATATCGTTTTTGATACGAATTTCGATATTGGTTATTTTGTATCGCTGTATCGATATATCGAATCAAAATATATCGGCAAATATATCGATATAGCGAACAAAAAATATCGATACATCGATATATTTTCAACAAGCCTAGCGTGCCTACTATAAGTCACGGCACTAACTCTAGCTATATATAGCTTGGATCGTTATTGCGCGCGCGTAAAAATGCAGATGTGTTGGGGGGGAAGCGATGCGGTCGTGCCCTGCGCCGATTGTCTCTCCAGCCTAGGGTGTCTTTTTTTTCGAAATGGCTTTGCACGGTTTGTGCATTTAGCCAATGCCAAGTGTTAAAATAAATAAATAAATATTTCCAACACTCACACCAATTACCCTAGCCCCAAAGTAAGCACTATAAGGCTTGTGTTATGGGATGCTAGGGTAACGGATAAAATACATATACTTTATTTAAATAAGTATATTTATATAGAAATACATATTGAACATCCATGACTGGAGTACAAATGCTCGTGTTCATCACACAAACATCTGCCCCCACCGGGATTCGAACCCGGGACCTCTCGAGTCGGCGACGCCATGAAACCCGGCGTACAAACCACTCGGCCACGGAGGTCGTTAAAATGTTTACAAATACTATGGCACTCGTGGTCAAAGTAAGAAATCAAGCCAAAGTAAGTGGCAGTCAAGTCAATCCCCCTTTCCCCATGTTTCAGTAAAAGTGTGGGGATTTACTGGAATCTCCCCGTGGTCTTCTTGAGGGAACGTCGAAAGACACTTTCCGCTGTTTTGTTTCACTTGCCAACACTTGTGCATGTCCCCGAACACTTAGTGGTTAATAATCTACCATTATTAGACACTAACATCCGCCACAACACAATTTTTAACAAGAAATACAAAACTGTGGAAGTGACGCTTCCCGATCCTGCCAAAAAGTCCAGTCTAGAGTTACTATTTGAAAAATCTTGACAAAAAGCCGGACATTTCGATAAAAGTCCGGACATTTTAGTCACAAAATGCAAACATCACTCACTTAGTGACAGTGTTATGATACGCGTGGTAGCAGACGCTCGCATTGCGAGGGGGGGAAGTCGCGAGGTGCCACCTCCCCAATAGAAGGTTTTATTGATTAATCTTGTTGTTGATTTATAACGATGATTCATATTTTGTTTTAAATTAATAAAAAGTTAATAGAGATTATTTTACTAATTTGATATAACTTAAAACTCAAATAAGACCACACGCCCCGACTTGGGCGCGCTACCCACGGGACTATAAGCCTTTTTTTGTGATACTTAGAGTCTACTTTTGTATGAAGAAGTTTAACCATAGATTAACTTGGCGAAGTGACCTATCTCTAGAACCGTAAAGTTTTAAATAGCCCGCATAAATACTGCTTATGCGGACCCCAAGCAGTATATGTAATTTTACTCAAATTCCATCTAAATAACCTCTCGTGCGGCCATGCGCATGCGCCCTTCATCTGACCTTCATGAATCCCCCGCGGGGTGGGAATGATTGCATTGCTTTGCCGATTTCTCTGTTATTTTGTAAGAATACCCTACACAAACTATATATATTTGGATTCTTCATAAAATTAACTATAAAACAGTGTCTAAACAATGCGTCATGTCTATAATCTATTTTAATTACGTTGCGGTAAACTCGGGAAAGATAAAAAAAGGCGTTTAGATGGGTAAAATGGAGTATATTTTCAAAATTTCATGTCCAGATTTTTTGGTTATTTGCACATTCTATTATAACTTGCCAAATAAAATCATAAAATACCATACTCCCACAATTTAATTTAACACTATAGCTCTCACAATCCACGCGCCAGATGCGTAAACAAACACGCGTTAGAAAAAACAAGTGTCGGGTTTCAAGGAGGCGATAAAGTCGGGCGTCTTGGGCGGAAGTAAAAACGGGCGTCTGAATGGCTGTGATTTATGTTATACGATTAGCTCGGATTGTTTACATAACATTACAACCAAGATTGTAATGAATAACGTTTGTCCATTTTATAGTTTCAAGAACTTACAACGAGGCATTTAAAAATCGCCTACAAATCAAAAGCCGGACAAAGTCCGGAAATTAGGCAAAGGGTCCCATCATGTCAGGACAAATCCTTACGGATGGTAACCCTACTCCAGTCGTCCCCATGACCTGTAAAGTTCGCCATGTTCGTTGCTGCGCCTTGTCATATATATATTAATTTTTTTTCGGGGAGAGCCGCCTACTTTTATCCTATCCGCACTCTGAGTGTCCTATATTGTTAACGGGCACTGTTTGAACGCGGGTTGTTATTGAAGTAAGAACTTCTTTAGCGGCGTTGTACACTTTTTTTGTATGGGTAAAAAATGTTAAAATCGCGTCAGGTTAAACACGTGGGCTGATCGCATCATGACCCAATAAAATTGGAAAGGTTGTTGACTTTCAATATATTGGACGAAACATAGTAATATTTTATCTTTAAGTCTCTATCAAGGACGTCCACGTGGCAGCTTTATTGCGAGGAAAATGCATTTTTTTACAATAGATGTCTCTAGGTGCGCTTAGATGTGATTCATGTAAGTTGATTTCTTTACAATAGATGTCGCTAAGTGCGCTTAAACGTGATTCATGTAAGTTGATTTTTCTGAGAGATAAACTTTTTTAATGTAATATAAATTGTCATGTTTGTGTACGATAGCGCAATAAATAAATATTGTATTCTACCACATACATGATAGTACTTGTATACTGATAATTATAGCAATTCATGCAAAATTATTCCCTAACTATTCCAAAATATCAAAAATGCACAACGTTAATATTCAAGTTTTCACTTCTGCCGGCACTCCCGGAGTCGCGTCTTTTGGCAGACAAAAGGACCTCGTCTGCGCAGGCTATTATTACAATTACTTGCTCAAACACTAATGAATGTCATTTTGGAAGCGAAGCGGAACTTAAAGTTCATTGACTCAGCTCTGTTCGTAATTTGTGAAGCAGTAATGAGCTGCATAGTCGATGAGTCTGAATAAAGAGTCATAATAATTTGTGTTGTATACAATCTACATACATAAGGGCTTAGATTACAGAACCCTGTACCATGTACCCTTACCCAGTACCCTTAGCACGAACCAATATCGAATTCGAATAGTTTTCGAGTGCGAAGTGTCATTGTCAAAATGTGCACTGATTTTTAGTTCTCGTTGCGTCCCTTACGGCACAAAGTTTCCTTACAAAATTTGACAATGACATTTCGCACTCGCAAACTATTCGAATTCGGTTTTCTGAAGGTACACGGAGCGCATGGTACACAGATTGAATGCCACCTAAGAAATAAAGAAAACATTTTATTGGTTTTCTTTCTTACTCTATAATCTCGAAAATAAGACTATGTTATCTTTGCGATCCAGTTTTTACAATGTTCTAACAAAACGGCGCAGTTTTGATAAAAACTTAAGATTCACTGTCCGTGTTCATAGTGTTGCCACGTGTCCCGATTTGTCCCGATAAATAAAAAAATGAAATTAAGATAATTAATATAATACTATACTTGCACTGGTAGTTTAAAACGCAATAAATTAAACCCAGTCTTAAAACCTCTTGTTTTTTGTTTACTGTTCCGATGTGAAACCCTAAGTTCCGATTCTTTTGACCTCATGTACCGATTTAAAACAAATCGGACCTGGCAACACTACGTGTTCACAACACGATGCGTTGTAATCAGGGCCGGATTTAGAGGTCCAGAGGCCTCGGGGCAACAGAGGAGCGGAGGCCCCCTCACCCCAAATTATTTTCCAAATAAACTAAACAATTTTTTTTCAGTCGAGTTTTTCAATAAATAATTTATTGTGAACCAAGTAGATTCCCTTAGTATTGAACAAACACATATAAATATAAACGGAATCAAGAATTATCTGAAATTAAATCTTAGAGTTAACGAACGGAACCGAAAAGATGTTTACTAGTGTTTACTAGTTGGAATTTGAAAGCCTTTTTTTTTGAAGTCTCTATTGTGGAGGCCCCCCGTTTGTGGAGGCCCCGGGGCTTTCGGCCCGGTTGCCCTCCCCTAAATCCGGCAGTGGTTGTAATGTACAGACGCGGGTTGATATTCGCTTTGGTAACATGCTCGTGTGAGGCGGGTCGTTGCGTTCCCTAAAAAATGGTTGAGCGAAGCGATGGCTGGTTCATGCGTCATGCTCGTGAACGGGTGCTGCCAGCGGAGATGAGTCTGCTCTTAATTCACTGGGTACTATTAATCGTTGTTCTAAACTTTAATCGTTCATTATTATTATTATTTTTTTTGCCTAAACGGTAGGACACGTCATTCCTAAACTTTGTTAAACCATTTTTTTTTTACATATTTTTATTTTTTATTTTATAGTCATAATTTTTATATTATTTGCATTTTTTTTTGTTTGTAATGAAAAGTGACTTTATGAGTTACCTCATATTGAAGTCATTTTTCAATTTGACGACTCTGTATATAATACAGGGAGAAAAAAATAGCCCTTGCTGAGTTTCTTGCCGGTTCTTCTCAGTACAAGGTCTCCCGCCGTAGATTTGCGAACCGATGGCGTAGCTTTTCGACATTCACAAGTGCTTGTAACAGCCTAGACTGAATAAACGATATTGAATTTTGAATTTTTTGCTATCTGTGTACCGTGCGTTCCGTCTGCCTTTGATTCTGTAATCTGAGTAGAATGCTTTCATCTTCAACAAAAAGAAGGGGCACAGACTGAACTATAAGTAGGACAAGAAATAATAATAAAGCATAAAGCTGTGATATATTAAAATGTGAATACGTTAACATTTTATCTAATAATATTCCTATTAGAGCCTTATCCTAAGTGAAAATTCATGGTACAAACTCAAGTATGAAAATGTGTCAAATAAACATAGAACCTAATGTAGTTATGAATTTTCAATCTTAATACTGATATTGTTAGCAGTCTCTCCTTTCTATTCTCTAGTTATAGAATATTATGATATAAATATACTTCTGTTAAAGGAGACCCGGCACTTTTCATAGAAAAAATGCTAAAATTGTATACAGTTGAATTTGGTCTCAAAATAAGGCCAAAATTATTTGCTACATAAAACTACTTTTGCCTTATTTTTAGTGAATCGTGGAAAGAAGTTATTTAATGATTAATATTTTTTGATATAGAGACCCTTTTGATGACAAACCTACGTATTTGACATTGACAGCTAGCTGCTGATGACAAATATTGCCAGACTACGTTACCCAATTATGAAACACAGATAAACAAAATTAAAAAAGTATACAACTTTGGCACAAAATGCCGGGTGTCCTTTCTTCTAGACTAATTAGCTGCTAGAGATTGGCCAAAAGTTTCGCTTCGCTGCCAATATGGTCTACACTTAATACTGTGTACACACCACAGAGACGGAAAGAAAGAAATTAAGTGTATAATTTATATAATATTGTTTATGTGTTACACAAAAACTAAAACGCTATTTAAATAAAAATAGATTGTAAAGCGTACAAAACTTGCTATAAAGGTACATACATGTACGAAGGAACTGATAAGCATAAGTGTGCAACCTCAAATAGTTACTATAATAAAAAAAACAATAGGGTTCATCCTCAGTATAAGTGGAAATTAATTCAAAAGGATTTATTACAATTAATTGCGTATATTTTTTCTAAAACGTGCAGACTAACAAGTGCACAGACCAACGGAGAGCAGTACTAATAATTTTATATCTACAATTTTTTTGTTATACAGGCTGTTACAAAAATACAAATAAAGCTTGAAGGGCGTTGAAGTACATCATATAAGAAGTCTTCTTTAATTTTCTTAAAATATTTGCATGAAGTTGTAACTTTGTAACAGTTATTTTTAATGATTAATAAAAATATCGATCATTTTAAGTTACGTCACTAGTTCGAGGATCATTAAAAATAACTTTTTTTATAAAAAGTTAAAACTTCATGCAAATATTTTAAGAAAATTACAGAGGACTTCTTATATGATGTACTTCAACGCCCTTCAAGCTTTATTTGTATTTTTGTAACAACCTCTGTATATACTAAAAAAATAAATGAAAAAATACGCTGACTTTATAATTTGATATGTCTAGTTTTCAAAACACCCCTTTTTTATTGATTTAGTGCCTAACTTGGGAGATAAGAGAGATTTTATATTGTAAAATGGTCACATAGCGGCCTATCGAGAGTAAAGCACTCCCACACGCTTACGCGTTGTGAGGCGTGCAATAGTCGCATTTATTAACGATTTTTACGTCATATTTTGACGGATCTATTTGACCTGTTGTGTGAACACAGCATTATTTTGGATCTTTCTAAATAACCTGTTTTAGTCAGCAAAATGCATGTTAATTATTTATACACATCTTTATTATTTGTTTGAAAAATTATACATTTCGTGAGTACTTTTGTTTTGTTTATGCTTTGTTAAAATATTGAGATTTGCTCAATGTTTATTTAGTCATAATAATAAAAAAAACCTATTTTTATAACGCAACAATTGAAAAATGTCGAACATAATTTCCATGCTTCATGTTGGAGTCTGAATTATTAATTGTGTTTGCTCAAACATTGTATTTATAGACCTAAATTGAAGCACTGAATGGTGGCATTTGTATTATTTCTTTGCGAACATTGTTGAAATTAGATTTAAGACTAACAATCTTTTGTGTTATTTTTTTGTTGACTACCATTTTATACATGTTACAGAGCCTATAAAAATATTGTGCTATTATTAACTATGAGAATAACCGTATGTGTACATATATTTAGAATGATATGTGTAAATAAGACATATATGGTATTGATTAAAGATACATGTTGAATTTATTATAGTTGTGTTTTAATTGTCGTTTTTCAATCTCAGCTCCCTGACAAGCATAATTTTATTTACGTAAGTACTGTCTTATTGACACCGCTCAAATGGCAATTTAACTATTCTTATTTTTTTTATAGCCAGGTAAGTAAGTTAGTAAGTCCAAACGCGAATACGCATGAACAGCAGTTACAAACTGCCACACCAACCATTCTCACCTTGCCGGCCTGCAAAAATGCTTCTTCACGCCTCTCTTAAAGGACCGCAGATTGTAGGACGGAGGGAACACGTGCGCGGGCAAAGAATTCCACTTACAAATAGTGCGACAAAGAAATGAGTCACCAAATTTCTTTGTTCGTGTAGGATTTTATTAGGATTTCTTTTTGATTTGGATGTGGTGGGGGTTACCATACTATAAAGACGTTTTCATAATATCTGAGTACAGTAAACGAACTTCTATTTAGTCCGTCAGTTAGATGATCAAAAAATAATGTACAAGTATTTTTTCTTTGGGCAAAAAATGACAAAGTTATAGCGCGTCAAACTTTGGGAGTAGGGGCTCGTGACGTCACTTTTGAGTGAATAAGTGTACTCAAACGTGACGTCATGCGAGTTTTTAAATCAATTTATCTCTGCAATGTTTATATTATGTGAAAAAAGAAAAAATACGTGTCCAATACTGTTTTATAATCTACCTGATAAACGAAGAAAAAAAAATTAGTCATCATCCATATTCATTCGTGATGTCTGTCCGAGTATGATGCACGACGCAAAACGACAGTACGTAGGCTTGTGGGACGACAATAATTACATTCACATTTATGAGAAGCGACTCCCCCGATGAGACAATGAACGGGTGGCAGCTCACCCTTATAGATGTAAAATGGTGGCAGCTCGCCTTGACAGACACTGGTGGTAGTACGAACGGGCAGGCACTGGGCGCATCTCGCCCTGACAGACACTGGTGGCAGCTCGACTTGACACACATTATTTGAGGCAAATCGACCTGACAACTTGTCCTGTATAGTAGTATCTGCATACTAGTGGTGGCTCGCGCTGACAGACACTTACAGGTGGTGGTTCGCCTTATTTACAGTATCGGAGGGTAATTTGTCATGATATCTACATGATACAGTTATAGGGTCAGCTCGTCATGATGGGGCAGCCTCGCGAACTGGTTAGGAACGCTCGGATTGTGCCACGGGCGGCCAGCGGGACAGCCGTTTCTACAGGTCTCCCTGGCCAGCGGGTCGATGCAGTCCTTCCGGCATCGGTTCGACGAATGCCTCCCCTGGACCGAATCTGTCACGGCAACCCCCACTCGAGCTCTGGTTGTATGCTGGCTGACCCCGAAACGCGCCTAAGAGAAGGCCAGAAGGGAAGATCTTCCTCCTAAGGGATGGTAGCTGGGGGGCCGCGGCCCGACCGTTGTTGGTCGGGCGGGCAATGCACATACTTCGATTTTCTCTTGCGCGATGTAGGTTTCCATACTTATGAGTGCAGCGCCGGTAGCGCCATCTATTGATGAGCTAAGTTATTACTACCTCCTTGTTGGTTATATGTGGGGCGTGTAGATGTTTCCGCCACACGGTTTTTTCCATGCGCACGGTACTAACAAACCCGGCGGGCGACAGGCGCCCTACTACCAGTAGAGAGGATGGAAGTCAAAAATATTTAAAAATAAGTCTTTCGAAGGTAGCTCGACAAAATAAAAAAAACCGACCAAGTGCGATTCGGACTCGCGCTCCGAGGGTTCCGTACAAACCTGTAGGTATACAGGGCGTCACACGGAGGGAAAGTATATTAAATATTGAAAATAGGATATTTTACTGAAAGAAGACATTGTTTTATTTTTAATAATAATTAGAACTACATTCACAGTTTTTTTTAAAATCGCCTGCTACAACTGGGAATCGAACTCGTGAAATTTCGAAAAAAGAAACTCGACATATTTTAAGATAACCATCGAAAGGGTTAATCATGAGGATAATTTTTTGCTAAATAACGTGGGACGCTCTGTATAAGTAAAAGTTCACCCATCACGACATTTGAGTCATAGTTATGGTATTTTTATAACATTACAACATGGAAAACTAAAAAATTACGGTTTTCGCAATTTTTCCTTTATCTGTACTATAATACGTTACTTCGGACCTGTAGGTTTTATTCCCGTGCGAGTTTCGAAAATTTGCGGCATAAACGGCTGTATCTTTTGATTGCTTTGGCTTAGAAGTTTGATTTTTTCACAGCTCCAAGGGACAGTAGAACTTTTTTTTTTATACGTAGGCCAAAAATACTATTTACAGACTACGGCGCCTTTAAGAGGCACACCGCCGAACGGACCTCACACAGGTGTGAGCCCCAGCAGTGGCTGCCCACTGAGGACCCCCTAACTCTCACGGGCGCTTTACGGCATAATATCCGTTGAAAAACCCTGCGAATACCCTCTAAGCTAGACCTGAGTATTTGATATGAACTTCAGTTTGATATCTCCATGCGTTCCTGAGAAAAACGGTCCTTGATAGACGGACGGACGGACGGACAACAAAGTGATCCTATAAGGGTTCCGTTTTTCCTTTTGAGGCACGGAACCCTAAAAATCATTATTCCGACGACGCATTCACACAAAGGATGCGAAACGTCAATTTTTTTTATAGATATATCCGACGAATGACTCCACTCCACCTGATATTAAGTGATGGTGAAGTCCAGACGTGAAAGCTGGTAAAGCAGTTCTACCTGCCACACCAGCCATCCTCACCCTGCCGGCCTGCATGTTGCTTCTCCACGCCTCTTTTAAAGGATCCCAGGTTGTAAGAAGGAGGGACCACGTGAGCAGGCAGAGCATTCCATTAACGAAATAAATAAAACCAGTGCATCTAAACCGTTGAAACTTGTTTTACCTAAGTCGCTTCTTAAGACGCCCACGGAAAATAAACAATGGTGAGTAGTACTTATTCTTTCTCCGTCACCGTACGCGTTTTTATAAAGCCACTGTATTTTTTTTTTTTTTTTTTATTTTATCTTTATTTGGGAAACAAACAATGAATTAATACTTATACCTAGATCTAATTAACAAACATAGGTACATCAATAAAGTTTCCACTATTATATAAAACATATAAAGGAGTTCAGGTAGTTAAAATTGAGAAAGAAAAAAGACGTTAATGTTTTTTTACCAATAAAACAAAAAAATAACAAGTTTTGTTGGTTAAAATTAATAATTATGAACTATCTACCATATCGTGAATATATTTTTTACAATTTTTGAGTGAACAGTTAAATATGTCGATTGATGTGAACCTATTGTTATAATCAATACAAGACCTTATCACGAAATTATTAGCAGTATATTTGGTGCTAATTATAGGCAAACTAAATAAACTTTTTAATAAACTCACGTAACTTATGCGGTGGACTCTAGATTCTTCTATGAAAGATTTGAAATTGGGAATCTTCTGTCGTTTGATAGAAGGTGCCAGCAGATAGACTTTAGGCACCGCACCATACGTTGATAGATTAAGCTCAATTATTATATTCGCCTGATTTGTAATAAAACAAAATATAAAATCAAAGTTAATTCAATTATTAGGGCTTACCCCTTCAGGGTAGATCGCCGCAGTACCTACCTTTCTCCTCCTTATTAAATCTCAGCAAAATCAATTCAATGGTTTTTTACATGAGAAAAAAAATATAACACACAGACGGAGCTACTTACTTACCTCTAAATAACTATTTCAAGTAGTTATTTTTCTATGAAATCTAATAAATCGCTTTCTGTTTCACGCTTTTAAGGAGTCAATTGATTTCAATTACAAATATTTGAATATTATAATATTTTATAGGTACATACTTTTCTTATCTTTTATAATAAAATCGTTTTGAAACCGGCTTATAGACTATTACACGCCCTTTACCTTACATCCGAGTAATTTTGATTAACCCATGTATTTTCTAAGTACAATATAAAATTGTTGACAAGTTGACTCTGTTCAGTTACAATGGATCCATCGAAGTCTTTGTTTGCTCTCACATTTATACTGGTTATTGTTGTAAGTACCTATTTCATTTGATTTTGATCCGTATAACGTTATATTCCTAGTTAAGTAACTTGGGGAACGATTTATTTATCTCTTTCATTTTTCGTGTTCAGCTGACTGTAAAATTGATATTTTTTGACTTCTTTCCTTTATTACGCCATGTTCAGTCTATCATCACCATCATCGGTCTTCCTCTCCGTGTAGGCTCTCCCTTATTATTTTTCAATATCTCTATTTGTTTCTGATTCTTTACTTTTCCATTCATATCCTATTCCTGACATTAATTAAAGTTTTCGACATATAAGTATATTGATTCTTCCTTAATCGTTCTTAATCAGCAATCATCTCATCATTCACTCAACTCAATTAACACACGCTTTTCCTTTTTTTATCTTCACGTTACATGCAATAAACCGGTCAAAATTCACTATTAATATTTATTAAGTAATTTGTTACATTATTAACGTCTGTGCCTACACATTGCAATCATCTATCACGTCGAATGTTCTTAGTGTCCTATTTTCCCATATTTCAGTTTTTTAATCATTTGATTTTATCACTGCCATTTTTCTATCTAATTATCTGCATGTGTATTCTTAATACCGAGTACCGGGTCTTATGCTGTTTTTTCGGTTATAAAAGCAGAAACAGCTTTTTTATTAGTATACAAATTGTCATAACTGTTTCAGGTCTCACATTCTTTTGAAGTACCAACTTCGCAGGAGATCAATCATGAACTTTTGGCAAACAATCAAAATGAAAAAAGTGTTAAACCCTCAAAGAACGAGGAATTTAATGAATCTTATTATACTGTAGATAACCTCCCCAAAAAATACAAAGTTCTGTTATCAAAGAGTAAATCGAATGATTTCCACAACTGGTTTGATAATAAAAATCCAAGAAACAAGGTTGTTAAAATAATCTACAGGAAAAGAACGAAAGGATCACTAAATCGGAGCAATAATAAAGATTCCAAAAATATGTTCGATTGGTTACATTCTAATAACTATGTGAATGATATTGAAAGTGGACATTCGTTTTATTCGACAGGAAATCATAAATCATCGTCTCGTCATCATAAACAATATGAGAATAGTGTAATCAAATCTAAAGTGCATAAACCTAGAAGGCTACATAATAATCACGGGAGCAACACAATAATACGCAACGTGAAATATGTAACAAATGTTCACCGTCACGACAGAGATGGAGTTCCAGATTCATCTGATGTCATTTTCGAAGAGCACCATTTGCCAAAACTCAAGGTAAATCCCACTTTTTTGTTTTTGTATAAAATCATTTGTATTGTTTTGATATTTCATATAAAAAACTTTAGATAAAGTTTGGTTATAGTGAAGCCTATATTACGTAGCAGTACAGGTAATATTAGAGGGTCCACTGGTATTTATACAAAGCTGCTCCAACTGTTCTTATTTGTAAAAAAGTAGACGCGATTGTATTTAATATCAGGTAGTTACAAATTGTTATTGGTTACAAATGTTTACCTTATGTGTGGTGTTTCATTGATTACAGAATTTAAAAATAGATTGGGCTAATTATGATGTAAAGAGAGTGTCGCACAATCAGCCGAAAGTATTAAAATCAATAAAAATTGTTAACAACGATTACATGGATGGGGTCTCTAAAAACCATAAAGAATTTGATCTGAATAATATTACCTCCGAAGATATGGAAGATGTTGATTCCGAAGAAGAACACAAGGAAAACAGTACAGAGGTAATTCCACCTGAAAATGTAACGGATAAAGAGAATAGTCATGAATACATGTCTCCTGAAGACGTCCATGATGAAGGGTTTAATTCTCAAACGATCTCTCATAAAAAAGTTCCATCATTATATGTTGTAAATGAAGATGTTACTGATGAAAATTTTGTTAATGAAGATGCTACTGATAATGAAAATTCTGTAAATGAAGATGGTACTTCTAACACAGATGTTCCTCTTAGAAATGGTATTCCTAATAACATTATTGTAACAACTGAACCTAAAGACATGCCTAACGAAGACATCACTACTGAAGATGTAACTTCAGAAAATGTAACTTCAGAAAATGTAACTTCAAAAAATGTAACTTCAGAAGATGTAACTTCAGAAAATGTAACTTCAGAAAATGATAATTTTAGAGAAGTGCCTGATCATGATGTTACTTCTGAAGACATTTCTGTTGAAAATGATTTCAATAAACCGCCATTTGAATCGGTCAATAATGTAGTTTCTAAAGAAGACACTTCTAATACTACTGATTTAGATGTATCACCTGAACATGTATCATCTGAAAAAAAAGCTACTGACATTGTTTCCAAAGAGCTTATTACTGATGATAACATTTCTGGAGATGTTTGGTCTGAAGACGGTGTAAATAACAAAATTACATCAGAAGACGGACGAGACGGGAATCCGTTTAATAATGTTATCGGAAATGACAATAATGAAGACATTGTCTCTGATATATCCCCTCAAGCTTCAAATAATGTGGATGACAGTTCTGAAGTAGGCCGTAGTAGTGCATTCAAGGTTAAACCAACGAAAACCCTAATGATGAATAAAGAAATTTTTTCAGATATGCCGTTTGAAAACGTAATTAACGTTTTGCAAACTAAACCAAAATCCAAATACTTGAAACAAGGCAGTGAATTTGAGAAAAGCGTGAATAATTATTGGGTGACATCAGTAAACAATGTAAACCACAAACCTAGAAAAGTGTCAAGCCCTGGATCAGAGGTGCCTTTTAACTATAATCCATCAGAATTAGTGATCTTTCAAAAAATGTTGACCGAAATTTGTAATAAAGCAAAGAAATTACTAGGAAGCAAACCAACTGCCGCGGTAATTAATAGATTGAAACTGATTCTGAAAGAATTGAATGTACTTAATCAGTTTTTAGATAAACACACTTATATAAGGATCGATGATAAATCCCTACCAATCAAAATAAAGGAATTTATTAAAGACAAAACAAGAGGTAAGGATGATTTTTACTCCGACCGAGATGAGTCTAGTGATTACAATGATACTGAATTTCCAGTATTAGTACCCATAATTCACAAACTTAATACCCGTTTAATACCGGATGATAACAAACAGGAAAACCCGATTGGTGAAAGTTACTCTGCAATGATAAACCAACTACTACGAGATCTGAAGCAACTCAAACCACAATATTACGACCCAACAATACAACCCCAGTTCGAGGAACTGGTTAAATATTTGCAGAACTTTTTACAGAACAGCCGTAAAAACTTGAATCCGAAAGAATTGCCTTACATGAAAACGTATCTAATTCCAATCGTTCGAGCTTTGCGTAACCAACTGGAAAAAGGTCCTAAGTCACCTAAACTAACGCTGAAATGGAACATCAGTCTGCTTTTATCATTTTTACACGAACGGATGGATAATGATTCACCTGATACACATTATGACTGGAATGGGAAAGAGTATCAAAATCCAGGGAATGAAACTTTTGGTAAAAATTTATATGACGTCTTAAACAGTAGGGAAAGAGGTTCTGCTGATGACCCAGTGTTTTTTCTAGTACAGTGGCTTTCCAAAAATGATGACAACGACAATATGAAATGGGACATCGACGAAAGCACAGTCAGGAAAGTCTTGACATTGTTTCAACAAAACGGTATAACCATTGAAAATATAAGGAAATTGATACTATACCTATATCATAAGAACTCTAACGGAAACAACAAAAATGATTGCACGACTAAAACATACAACAATATATTGAAGAAATCATTGAAGTTCCTGAATTTTGTGTCACTTCTTACAACGAAAGAGAAATAGTATTATAGATGGAACCTGAATGTAGAATAATAATTCCGTAACAAGTAGCTACTAATAAGAAAAAACGTAATAGTATATGAGGAGCTGGAGAACTAAACGGTATAATTATGCATCTGGTCAAACTGCTTTTTTTTACAAGCCGGAGGTTTCGGGCCCGTTGAATTTGAATCTCAAATAATTTTTAATCAAAACCGCCTCAAAATGAAAACTTAAAAAAACCTAAAACACCTTGTTAAAATTACTAAATTTGATTCATTAATATCCCTTAATGTACCTCTCCCTACTTCTATTCCTTCCTTATTGTATTATAAAAATTATAATATATATAACCAGCTATCTGAATTCCTAACTAAACATAATATAAAATTATAAGTAATTTATAAGAAATAATATAATGTATTTTATATACTTAAAAAGACCTATAACTTACGTTTCAAATTAATTTTACATATTTACCTTCCAAATTCCGTTTCACAACCTTTTTATTTCATTATTTTGGTTTCCTTACCTTTTACCCTGTCGTGGCCAATGCACAAACCGTGCGAGCCATTATAATAATAAAAAAAAAATACTAAATTTATAAATTAAAAACCATGACAAAAGCTCACTGGAGGTATGTCATTCGGTCTATACAGCTCTTGCAAAATTTAATTTTATGTAATTGTACTGTTTTATTCGCCACCTCCTCATATTTTTGCAACAAATTTAAAATTTTGGTAAGCCGAATACTAAAAAAACTGTTTCGTATCTTAGTCTATGTTAAGGATTTTAAACGTTAACTACATTTCCTATACTGCCGTTCTCAAAATAAAGTGCTGCTAAGTGCATATGGTTGATTTTTCAGTCTTAAATTGCATCTTATACACTTTTTAATTCTCTATCGATCTGTCTTTAACAAGTATAAAATCCGTCATGTGATGAATGGTTACAAAATAGCAATAATTTAAAGTTTACACGTTGTTTTATTGGTCATATCTCAAAAGTGGGTTTTGTTATTTAGCCGCGTTTTAGCTTGAGGAAGGCAGTGTAGAGTTACCTACCCGAATCATCTCATCTTGTCTGAAGTGTTAATTTTATAAAATATATACAATAAAAATAAAACACGTCTCTTATTTCTGCAAAATACTAACAATGCTTTATTCATACTCTTGTCCTGTTAAGTTAAACAATTTAAACGCATCTTTCCTGAAAATTGTTTAATTCTAAAGATTGATTGAAGTAAAGACAAATAAAAACCACCATGATTACCTAATGGTTTACGATATCAAATAAACTGATTTGAGCTAACACAATAATTTTATTGACCGTGTTCAAAACGTTTAAATCTATAATTTAAACAAGTCTTATGTAGTACCTCTCTTCATAAATGGCTAATTTAATTTCACACTCGCTAATTTGCGACTACGCCAATATAATATCGCTTCCTAAGTGAAAATCCACTCAAAATAGATTGTATAGCCCGTCATGGTGTATTATTTGGTCGTGTTTTCATTTCTCTTAGTGGCTACAGCGTTTTCGGAACCGGTAAATACGTAAAACAATAGTTTGTTATCTCACATCCCTTGCTTGTTAGAGGACACCTAATATTGATCATCATCAGCAGCCTATTAATGTCTCCACTGCTGGGGCACAGGCCTTCCCTATGGATGGAATAGGGAGAATAGGCCTTGACCTACCACGCCGGGCCAGTGCGGGTTGGCGGTGCTAACGACTGCAGATGCAGCTGGGACCAACGGTTTAACGTGCCTTCTGAAGCAAGGAGGAGCTCGAGATAGTAAATTTTTGGTCCAATCCATCCAATGACCGTCCATATAGCACATATATATAGCACATAGCGACATCCCTTTCTAACTATGCTCAAGACTAAATTCATCACTGAGAATCTTTCTATAAAGTGTCCATTTGAGGAGCTCTATGGCGCAAGTAGTTAGCGCGTCCGGCTGCGATCGTTGAAGTTAAAAAACTTTCGCAGTACCGTCCACTGCGAAAGTTTTGGATGGGTGACCAAAAATTCCTTTCTAACTGTACTCGAGTAAAGATCAACACTTAGTTGTCATTCTGTAATACGAGCCTTAATATAGATAAAAACGTATATTCAATAATTATACCCTAATAACGTCAAATTTGGTATAGTTAATGAATGTGTACATGCCTACGTTTCTTACGACTTTAAATAGGTATTTATGTGAGTACTAAATATTTCTTTAATCCTAGAACAGCAATTTAGGTACAAAAAAAATTTTGATAAATTAGTTTATATTAAATACAAGATTTAGATTAAATGCATAGGTTGTAATTCCTTCCACATACTTAAATATATATTAAGGATTAATTGAGCACCTGTGGACCCCTCATACACATGCTCAGTAAGAACCACTATGATTTCTGTCGCCATCAGTGCCGTCTTTGACTTATTGGAGGCCCTGGGCATATTAGGATAATGGGGCCCCTATGACCCCCGTTTTGTGATTTAACAGGAACTAGGGACTTTGTTTTTGAACTGAGGGGGGCCCCTATCAATCGCGGGGCCCTGGGCACTTGCCCAAAATGCCCACCGGGAAAGAGGGGCCTGGTCGCCATATTATATGACGACCTCCGTGGCCGAGTGGTTTGTACGCCGGGTTTCATGGTGTCGCCGAATGGTTTCCCGGGTTCGAATCCCGATCGGGTCAGATGTTTGTGTGTTGAATACGAGCATTTGTACTCCATTCATGGATGTTTCATACGTATTTCTCTATAAATATGCTTATATATGCACAGTATATGTAATCTATCCGTTACCCTAGCATCCTATAACACAAGCCTTACACTGCTTACTTTGGGGCTAGGCTAACTGGTGCGAGTGTCGGAAATATTTATTTATTATATTAGTTACCTACCAGTAACGCTACTGAATATTAAGTTAGAGTAAAGACACTAAAGTTACGACGCCTGAATATAAAATTTGAATCAGGTGCTTGCATGCGATAAACGTGCAGCTAACGTGAGGTCACGACGCCCATAACTACGCCACAGCCCACAGCCCACAGCCCTTTGATATTTAAAACGGACACTAATATGGATGTTGCGCCAACTTGCGGTCCGTCATTCCAACACATACCAAGATAAACTCAAACAATGTTGGCCAACTCGAGGCAAACGGGTACCCAATATATAAGATTCTGAGATGCCAACCTAATGCGTAATGCATTTATTTCATCTTTTATGCTATGGCAATGTCACGAGAAATGTATTTAAGTAAACCTATGTCGTTTAAGTGTATTTGATTTTGGGAACTAATTTATGGAGCTGTTATTTAAATATTCGAGATGTTATTATGATCAGTTGAAAAACATATTAAGCAGTTATTTAATTTAATGGCGGTTGATTAATTATTGCGCCAGTCAAACATGGACAGTAATAAAAAATCAATAAATGCGGTTATTTTATCATACAATGTCATTTCTAAAAATAATTGAGCAGTCCAATAACTGAATGAGCGGTAAAAATGATGGAATCAGCGGTTCGATAAATAGTTCGGCAGATCATAGATAGCGGTGACACCCGAACTCAAATTAATTGAAAAGAGAGGTAAATGTTCGTTAGTTGGGCGGAGCTTATTAGCGCGGGTGGCCTGCTCTTATTATACAATAAGTTTATTTTAGCTGCTACTAAGCAAATTCTATGTCATTTTAGTTCGAAACATACTTAATGTTTCGAATTACGAATAAAAGATCCTATTATTATTATGCAATTTGTTTTATTTAATTCCTTCAGTCAAAGCAAAAGTAATTTAATTTTTAATTTCTGTTTAGGTACTGTTTTTCTTTTTATTTTATTTTACCACCTCATTGTTTATAGGATTGCTTAGAATGAGATTTCTTACCAACAAATTCCGATTTATTACTGCCAAAACGTAACCGCTCGTTCGCCCATTTAATTATTTTCCTGCTCAATTATATATTCACTGATCCATTTCATTATACATTATTACTCATTTTTGTTTACTTTACTGCTTAGTTTTAACTGATGAACTAGTTATTAAACGTGCCATTTATAATTTTTAACTTACCAAAACTGCTATTTACAACTGCCTCGTTAAATCAGTGCTTTTGATTTTTAATTGCGCAGGTCAATGGACCACTTGAAGCACAAGTGAAAGAAAACTTAGTTAAAGATGCACCACAAATTTTGACAACAGGGAAACCACTCATGAGTAAGGTAAGAATTGCTGTCTATCCTTATCTATAGCTTTATGTACTTAGTTAAATAGTAGGTACGCTTTTACCTGTACCCTTAGTACGAGTTTTACAATTACGAAACCTATGATAGTTTTTGTGAGCTCTCACCGTATTAAGAGTGCTGATTTTATTGTTTTCGTTTCAATACAAATAAACAGTGTTTAAATTCTATCATTAAATCATTTGTTTCCTATTAAATTTCACCAAAATGGACATAGAAACATAATTTACAATTACGAAAACTATGATAGTTTTCGTGAGCTCAAACTCGTACTAAGGGTACTGAGGCATCTTATTTTTTTATATAAAATGTTCATGAAAACCAGTTCCGACGGTATAGATGCACTGATTTATTTATTTATTGACATTCCACATCCATTTCAGGATGCGTCGAATAAATTATGATTTTATCTACATTGTCTGAGCGACCTTCTAAAGACTTTTTCTTTAAGATAAAAAATAAACAAATATAGGATCTTTTGAAGGTAGCTCGGACAACGTATACAAAATCATTTATATAAAAAATAAGTTAGAAGAACTTTAATCTTAGGCCCACTTGCAGCTAATTTGCTAACCCTCGATTCAACTAAAACTAGATTCGATATTCTAGTTTTAACATTTTCTATGGGACATATTTTGTGTTAATTGAATCGAGATTTAGAAAATTTGCAGCAAGGGTGTCTTAGGCCCGTAATATAGAAAGATTCTCAGTGATTGATCTAGTCTTGAGCATAGTTAGAAAGAGATGTCGCTATTTATAGCATATAGCGACATCCTTTTCTAACTGTACTCAAGTAAAGATCAACACTTAGTTGTCATGTCTGTAATACGGGATTTAATCTTTATATATATATTTATATCCTATTTATCTATTGTATTTGTATTGAAAAAAAACTAATTTATATTTTTTTATAGGAGGGTGCACGTTTAGGTCTACCGATAGTCAATAATGTGACGCAAGATCCGAAATGCCCTTACGCTGGTACACTGCTGCAACTGCTAGCTACGCTTCTGGAGTTTCTCCATCACTCGGTAGAAACTGACAAGGTGAACAAAGTTGTAGCGATAATGAAGAATTATTTACAAAACGTTCCTCTGCGTGATGACAAATATGAACTATACAGGAATCTGAAATACATTGAAGACAATCTACACAGCAAAAGTCCTTTGCACGATTATTTGACAACAGGACTGCCCAACGTCAATACGAAAACAAGTATTGTATTCAAGAATGAAGTCCCGAACCTGAGACAGCCGGGATGCAAAAATGAGTTTTCCAGATTGCTGCAAAGAGCTTACAATGACTATGCAGAACTTGCCAAGTTTCCGAATTGCCAGCAAAGCACATTCACCTCAAACAATGCCTTTACTTTCCCTGATGCAAATCAGAATTACGCATTTGATATAAACTACAGCAATTCGCCTGACTTCTCTTACAATGGCAATGATAATCATAATTTCAATATTGTGCCACCTGCTTTCAATACTCCATTCTACAACATACCAAATAAAAATCCTGAAATTCTTAACAATTTGCCTAAAACAAATAACGACCCCTTAAATGTATTAAATGGGGTACCACAAAACAAACCTTTGGATGTGTTGTCCGTCATCAAGAATAATCCTTCGCAATATGGAATAATAATCAAACAATATCTCAAGGATCACCCTGAAGCAATCGCTGAGTTGCTTAAACCTCCAAACTATTTCAGTGGCTATCCGACTGTTGAATCAAATCAGAATCCTTCAGGACATAACCCCACTGCAGATTTAAAAGATTTCAACTTACAAAACCATCTTCCTGATGGTTTTCTCTCTCCATTGCCTTCTTTCAATGTTAATATCAATAACATCACCACATCATCAAACATACCTCAGTTCGATGGTCTAAATGTATTACCGCCAGTAGGAAATAACCAAATAAACACGCCAAATAACAACGTCGACTATAGCGTACTACTTACTCAATTAGGTTTACTATACAAACCAGAAAGTAATAACCGAAATAATAATAATCCACTGGAGAACATAATAAATCAATATGACCCCAAATTGAATAATCCCGGTATATTTTTAAATAATCCTAACAATGTTGGAAATGATTTTACAGTGAATAGCAATCCATTTAGTTCACCAATAAATAGTCTGAATGGAATACCGAATCCAATCATTAGCGACAGTCAAAATAATAAAGATGCGTTTATAGATAAGAAGAGGATTCCCATACAGTATGATAGATTTACTGTGAGTCATGATATGACACCTTTTATATTAGAATATATCGCATCTCTGAAGAATCCGGCGAATCCAAATAGCTATTTCGGAAATCTTAATAACAATAACGGGGCTCATGTCGTCGATAACAATATGGTCTCGCCTGATTTGTCACAACTGAATGGCGTGACGCATTTGGAAAAATTGGATAACAAGGCAGGCATTGTCGAACTAACATACGTCCTCAAGAGACCGAAACCACTCGTTTACCACCCAGTATATTACGTGAAGTATAGTTTACCATACACGAAATTCGTGCAAAATTATAGAAACCTAGTTTTAAATAAGCCGTTTTTAAGGAGTGAACCAGCAAGAATTTACCAGGAGTTGATATCTTTGTCGAACATCACCAAAGTTTCTCCAGCTTTAGAAGGGCACGATAAAGAAGAAATACTAAAGCTTATGGCTAAAAATGGTACGTTAGTAAAAGCGAAGCTTATCGATGACAAAAATGATGCTTTAAACGAGCAGTTAGAAATTATAAAGGAATTGAACTCTAATTCGACTCCATTGGATATTCGTCGTCTGACTGAAGCAGCGCTAAATCAATCTGACTTATTATTGAATGATAGTCGAAAGAACATCAGCAATGTACCATTTCCGGGTAGTGTAGCCGATGTCATAGCTAATTATAAGCCAACGTCTGTTAGTTTAAACCGTGATCCAAATGTTAATCCAATCGTAACACCTTTTGGGAATAACAATCCATTTTCCAATTTATATAACAATAATTTGGTGAATCCTACAGTTACTGATAATCCCTTGACCCACCCCAATATGGTTTTGAATAGCAATGCGTATACTATCCCCAAAAGTTGATAATTATTACAAGCCGTTGATTAAGGAGCAGTAAAATCGTCATAACTACAACATACTCGTAAAAACACTTCCACTATTCAAGCTTTTGTGTCATCAAGCTATCGAATTTAGGAAAAAGAAGAATTTGAAGATTTGTAAATACGCAAAGTTAGAGCTAACTATAAAATAACACAAGCTACAGTTTTAATAAACGTTATGAAATACAATAAACAGGTTTTATATACTGGGTTTTATTTAAATTCTCCTCATAATAATGCTGGGCATCCAAGGATTTTCTAAACAAGCCAAAACTACATACAGATAACTCTGCCATTATTTAGTCAAGATTTCTATAGAACTGATGTTGGCTGAGCTGAGAAACACGCCGTTACCGCGATGGCGACGGCAACGTCTTATAAATCCTACAATATTATAAAGAAAAGTAATTATTTGGCACGCCATTTAACAATTTTGGTTAGCAAAAAAAGCAGCCTAAAAATTATTTGTCTTGCATACAGAGATTTTATTAGAAGTAATAAAAATCAGATTAGGTACAATTCTTGTCTTATAAAAAATCGTGATACAACAATCATATCTATTTTAAAACACCTACTGATTACACTTAAATACATATCAGTAAACCAAATAGAATATTTTTGCTATAAAAAAAATAAATTATTGGCATTAGTTAGACGAATAGATGCTAATACTGAGATTTTTGTCATCTCTTCCTGTCATGTCAAATGAATACTTTTACAAGTATTAAACATTTGAAAGAAGAAAATAGCAATTATAGTTATAATTTTCATTTTTTAAGCATGTAAGTGCTTACCGGGATTGTTTACCACTACTACTTATGGTGGGTTACCTACACTGCGAAGAGATGGCGCTACCTTGCAGCTTAAAAATGGCTAGAAGAATTTCGACTCGGCCATCAGGGCCGCGGTAGCATAATTGGTCACTGCATTCACCCGGATAGCGAAGGGTGCGGGTTCGACCCATCTGCTGCCTGGTACGCGTGGATTTTTTTCTAGTTATATTTTCTTAAGATTTAAACATCAAGCAGTTACATGCTTTAAAAAAAATTTAACTATAAAACTATTTTCTTTGATATTGTTAGATGTGTTGTGTACTACTAACTCGTGTGGGTGTGATTTTATGGTACTTACCTACTTTAATGTGTGACTGACATGGAACCTACTCTTAAAGTGCCAACAATTGGGTAGCTTACCCTTTATTGTAGGGTATTCAATTCCCAACTGTTAAATTTTTATTTTATTCAAAATGATTAAAAGGAATTTCAAACGATATAGCCCACAGTTATTCTGATAAAATCGTCATCGTTCTAAATCATTGTTCATTTATTTATGGTTTCTAGTGCATTTTTTTTATAATAAAGTTTATTTTGCGTACTGGCTTCAAATTTCAGTTTTATCAAATAAGACTTTGGAACAATTTAGGAACAACTAGAACATCTTGAAACAACCAACTACAAAATTGTAAAATTGTAAATATTGAATTTTCAAAAATGGGGGGCTACCATTAAATAAGTTTTTGAAGTGAAACTTCTTTATCGGCGTTGGAAAAAAATTTACCGTCACATTTTTCGGTTACGCGTCACATTTTTCCGTTACGCGCCATCTTTTTTTATATTAATAGTTGATAGCTAAATGATCACACTGTCGCCGGCGAGAACTCTCTCTACTCGTTTGTAGCTGAGTGACAATAGTTATTAAAGATAAGACTCGCTCAGCCAAACTCGCATAGCGATACTCGCTCAGCGATACTCGCTCAGCGGTACTCGCTCAGCGGTACTCGCTCAGCGGTAAACGCTCAGCGATACTCGCCCAGCGATACTCGCTCAGCGATACTCGCCCAGCGATACTCGCTCAGCGATTCTCGCTCAGCGATACTCGCTCAGCTATACTCGCTCGGTTAAGCTGGCTTGGCTGTCAAAAGCCGTGCGCGTGCATTTTAACTCAGGACTGCCAATTCGTTTCTAGTTTCTACTCGCTTATCGTTCATCGTCGGAGGTGGAACATGTGCCTTAGATTACTGAGCCGTGTAATCATAACAGTTTCATAGGCAGTAATTTGTATTAATGTCTATGATAATAAAATCCTTTTGTTTAAACTTTATCTAATTTAACTTTATTTAACCAATTTCTGGAAAGTTGCATGTAGATCATTTTTCGAAAAATAAGGCCATAAAGAAGTTTCACTTCTTACGTGTGTACACTAGTACACGCACACATTTTTTTTTGCGTAGTGGCTTCAAATATTTGTTTATTCAAATAAAACTCTGAAACAATGTTAGGGACAACTAGAACAACTTGGAACAACCAAGAAAATATTGAATTTTCCAAAATAGGGGGCTGCCATAAAAAATGTTTTTGTTTGTCTTAGCTTAAAATTCTTGTAACTTTAAATTCTTGTTGTTTCAAATAAAACTTTGGAGCAAACATATAACAACCTGATATTAATAAATTTCAAAAAGTCCCCACTTTTCAACTAGCTAACTTCTCTGCGGTAAGAAATCTGAACAATAGGCTGTACAGTCAGATCTTCCTTTGTCTAAGATTTTAAAAGTAAAATGAAGTAAACAAAAACATACTGAATTGCCGAAATAACACTTTTAATTAAAATTTGTTTAAAAAATAGGACATTAGTGAAATAGTTATTTGTGTATTAAAGTGGTACCTTTTCTGTGCATAGTGTGGTTCTAAACTTCTAAAACATGCAAGGCCGCCCAAAATTCATTCGACCAAGTAAGTGCATTATTTAAAACTAAGTCTTTTTTAACAGGATCCATAATTTTATGATTATTATAAGTTTATAAGCTGCTTACAAGTGGATTTAAAATTATATAATGTGGTTAAACCCGGTTTTCTTTATTACCTAACCTAAAAATAGGTTAATACACGGTCTAACTTGAAAATTAACCTGATTGACGAAGAAAAATAAGTTAGGGATCACCCTTATTCTAATTGGATATTCGAGTATGATCGACAAACGATTCAGCAATATCTCATACCCAAAAGAAGACGGCTTAATAAAATATACTATGTAAATATTAATAAATCAATGAAGAGAAAGCCAGTTTCGCAACATTGTGCTATTAACAGTATAATATCACGTCCTCAATGATATATCTAAACCAATTATTTAAACAGTGAGATTTCATACATGAGACAAATTGTATTCACAACAATTTCTAAAACCTACTTTTTTACTAACAGGTGAAGATGACTTGTTGTACCCAAAACGCAACAAAGATGGAGCTATTGAGACTTTAGTTAATCCGAACACAGAGACAGCTTTAACGGTGGATGGTGATGCTCGTACAAGCTTTGTTTACAACCGGTATCACCATTTGCCACTTGAGACTCAACGGCTGAAGCTACCTGTGTTCCAATATAGGAACCACATACTTTATTTGTTGGAGAAATATCAGACATTGGTGTTGATCGGTGAGACGGGATGCGGAAAGTCAACGCAGGTGCCACAGGTAAGTGTATCTTTTAATTGTTTATAGTATTACTAACCAATTTAGCTAATAGATCTCTTAATAACTATCACCTAAACTTATGAACAAAAAAAATATGGTTTGTAGAAATATAATTAAGGATAGAGAAGACAAAAGAAGAAAGTCTGCACATAATGAAAAGATGAGTTCTTAGGGTACCTATTCCAGCAATTCACACTTTAGTGGTTGGTTTGGCGCCTTTGTTCTAGCACGAGTCTACAATGCAGTAATTAGATTCTGTAATTTGAAATCCTGTTCTGCTTGTTAGGCGTAAACGGTTTTGGAAAATAGGCTACTAACTCTAGACTTTCATTCTACAGAGGAACTTCTATGTTGTTGTTTCTAGGTCAATCTCATCTTATAAGTTTAATTTATTTCATTTTTATTTGTTTCTTAGGTTTTCACGCACATCACTCATTAAATAAAGCTAGTTTATACGGGTTAATGCACGAAACTCTATTTATTTATTGACGTTTCGCAGCCTTTTCAGGTCTGCATCGTCAGAATAATGATTTTTTATTTAAAATTGTCGAGCTACCTTCGAAAGACTTATTTCATTTTTTTTTTAATTTATTTAGAAACCAACTGCGTTACAAAGTATATATGCATACCCACATGGATCTAAAGTATAATCTAAAAGTAAAGATAATTACAGGTTTTCTCTAAATACATAATTATTTGTTTAGGCAGATGTAACTCATGAAATTGTTTTTAAAGAACTTTAACTTATGATATTCAATTTAATCGAAAATCTAAGAAGACAAAAAAAATCTACTAATTGCCTTCGTAAAACTTACACGAGAGGTATACCTGCAAAATCTCTGTGTAACCTTCTAAAAGATCTTGGCCTGTTGAGAACTGCAGTAAGTTCAATTTTGAAACGAGTAACTACGACTGCACTAACTGGCTCCTATCAAATTTGGCTAGGAAGGGCTGGCAACTCGAGCAGTGAAAGTGAGCATTGATGCGCATCTTAAAGGGGGCCTCCCTTAACCTAACTGCTCGGAGTTTTTCTCTCCCACATGATGGACTCGGCACCTTGAATCCATGGATTGCTTAGAAGTTTTGTGTTGTTATTGCCTAGTTTAGGAATGTATGTGTATTTAGTTATGCATTCTTCCAATTCACAACTACTCCATATTTGTATCTGCAATGTGTATAGGTATTATTACTTTGTGCAGATAAATATAATTATTATTATATTTGTATCAACTGTCTTAACCCACTTGAGAATCTCTCTGATTTTTTATACACGTACTAATGTATCTGTTACGGAAAAGCGGGAAAATGGTGTTTGATATACGGAACACTAGTAATGTGTACTAATTCACGAGTTTGTGATAGTATTTAATTTTATTTAAATAATAAGGACGAACAAATTTTTATAAATATTTATTATTAGGCCAAAATTTCATTCTACCAGTAACAGTTATTAATATGTTCACTTTGACCCACAATGTACGTTGAAAATCCCATTCTGCTGGCTTATTCGTTGGGTATGATAACAAATATTTATGTGAGTGGTAAAAGCTGTTCCAAGAAGGACACCACGCCTCTCTCATTCTGAAAGAAATTTGATGGCGTGCTTTAGACCAGATAGGCGATATCGACGGCAACTGCAAGGGCGGGAGTTGGTCCAATGTCTCTCGGATCGGCATGCATCTATCTATCTAGCACTTGGCATCTTCCCCGTTTAGAAGCCACCGCATTATATCTTTGTAGAATCAGTTGTGTGCCAATGAGCCATGGTAGAGAGGCAGTCCTGATGAATCCAGTGATAACTCGCATGCTTTCATTGAGCTGAGTATCAACCTTGTTAGTATGGGCACTACGACACTAAACAGGTGCAAGCAGTATTCGACAACGGAGTACACCAGGGAAAGTGCAGATGTACGCAAAACTGTAGCCGAGGCCCCCAGATGGTGCCAATCCGCTTTTGTGCTAGGCCCTCTAGGGTGAAGATTACCGGGAAACCCTGCGTACATACCACTCGGCCGCGGAGGTCGTCAAGTTTCATTAATTCTAGGGTCAATATACTGACGATGATGATGATGTACCTATTGTTTGATGTTGTTAGTAATGGATGGTCGCCAATACCACAAAATAGAGAGTACAGAAGGTAATCTCATGCATGTACTTTGCTTTGCATACCTACGCTCGGCGCCGCGGCGGTCGCGCTAGGATTGTCAACTTTGGCTTGTGCACAAAAAAATCGTGGTTGTGGCACTCGCAGTCGTTTCTAGTTGTTTGATTTACTGTCGAGAATTAAACAGAACGAACTGAAATATGAAACCAATGATACCTTTTTAAAAAAAATACCGTTTAATGTTGAATTTAAACAACCGTCAATTGAACTGGTATAATAACTTCTTTTTTTTATTTGAATCTAAAGAACCTATTACTAGAAAAAAATCCACGCGGACCAGGCAGTAGACGGGACTCGAACCTGCACCCTTCGCTATCCGAGCGAATGCACGGACCATTATGCTACCGCGACCCAGATGACTGTGTCGAATTCTTTCTAACCTTTCTTAAGCTGCGAGGCAGCGCCATCTCTTCGCATTGTAGGTAACCCACAATGTGAAATGAATACCTTTACAAGTATTAAATATTTGAAAGAAGAAATAGCAATTATAGTTACAATTTTTATTTTTTAAGCAAGTCACCGTTGTTACATCTAAAGAAATTATTACTAGAAAACATCCTAAGTTTACACGCGTGTTTCAAGCAAGCGGATGTAATTCGCACTCGCAGTGGTCTGAACTGGTCCGAGATATTGTGTCGGTGAGCGGTGAACCTATGTGTTCGTTACTCGAGCGCACTTGATATGTCGATTACCTTCTGCACTGTCCATTTTTTGACAATACCTACCACAGTATCGGTACCGTACATAAACACACAACAGCATACTACATACATACGCTCGCATGGCAGCAGTGCATTTTGCATTTTCTCGAATCAGAACTATTTCAGTTCGGTTATTTATAATGAAAAGTACACGCCTGCCTTGATTATTCCTGGGTATTGTGTGAAGTCTAGATTTTTAGGCCACCGCGTGTTACGTAAAGTCAACAACTCGGCAGAAAAAAATAAACAGCGTGTGTACAAAGTACGCATGTCAGAAGTAGGGTTGTCACCTTTTTTATGCTCAAATAAAGTACATTGGAGGTTAAAGGTAGCAAAAAAAAGTACATTGTGTCCAAAATAAAGTACTTTTTATTCCACTTTATTAGTAAGCGTTTCTCTGAAGGATCGGATCAGAAATAAGGTAATCCGACAGAGAAACAGAGTTATCGACATAGCCCACCGGATTAGCAAGTTGAAGTGGCAGTGGGCTGGCCATGTTTGCCGAAGAACCGATAACCGTTGGGTTAGACGAGTTCTGGAGTGGAGACCGCGTTTAGGCAAACGTAGTGTAGGACGTCCTCAGGCGCGATGGAGTGACGATTTGCGCAAGCTGGCAGGAACTGGATGCGAGTTAGGGGTGCCCACTCTGAAAAAACATCGATGTATTTTTTAATTCGATACATCGCAACTATACATCGATGTCATTCGATGTATCGGATGAAAGCATCGATGTGTTTTAAACATCGAGTACTTTTTCTGAAATTTTATTACAAAACTCAACTTATGTGTAAAGTGACCCATCTCAAAAGAGGCCATCTTTTTATAGTAAAAAAAATTACTATTATGTTTATATGACCTTAATCCATAATTTTATTATAGTTTATATATTAATCTTTCATAAAATAAAAGAATTAACTCCTTTCACAATGAGTAGGTAAAAGTAAATACAAGTAAAAGCCATGTGTCAGAAAAATCTGTATTATATTTTTTTACAAAAGATCAAATTAAAAAAACACTAAATAACCCGCAAAATTTTTGCTAAGTCTGTCAAAAGAATATTAGAAATATACTTCAATCTTAGTTTCGTTCACAAAACAAAAGAAAGAAAGAAAGAAAAAGTATATAAAATCTAAAGGTTATTAAATGTTCATAAACATAGAAACTCGTAGTTATTTTTTATTGTCACTGCACTGACTCTTGCGCAGTGCTGCCAACATCGGGTCCATATCAGAGAATTCGGAATAATGATGCTTTCATAATAGTAATAAGTAAAATTTTAGTGGTCAAACTTAACTTTTTTTACTGAGGTCAAATCAAAGAGGATATTATCACTACGTGGTCAAACTCTATTACCAATTCGATGTTTCTTTAAAACATCGATGCATCGAGTATATTGAAAGCTTTTCAAAACATCGGATCGATTCGATGTTTTTCATTGCAAACATCGATGTTTTCGATGCATCGATGTATATCGAATATCCCTAATGCGAGTAGCCCAAGATCGATCTGTGTGGCGTGCATTTGGAGAGGCCTATGTCCAGCGGTGTACTTAGATAGGTTGTTGATGAGGATGATGATGATTAGTAAGCTTAAAAATATATTTTATGTTGCGTATAGCAACTTTTTAATGAATAATTTTTGGTTACTAAAAATCTGTAGTTCTTATCCGCAATGGAAAAGGCCATTGTACAAAGCCATACAGCCGCGACAATGTTGCAGGAAGGTGACATTTTATACATTCTGTGGTTCCGTTTTACGCAAAAATTCTTTTTATCCCCTTTTTGTATGTTTTATGTAGAATTAATCCCCAAGTAATCAAATCACATTAAATAAAGTATTTTCGCGTACTTTATTGTTGGCATACAGTATAGAGTACAATTACCCGAAATAACGTAAAATACATTATAATAAAGTACGGGTGGCAACCCTAGTCAGAAGTGAAACGGACTTTCATAATAATAATTATAAAAATATAGGTATATTAACATAATACATAATTTAATAAACGTAATAATTTAACAATAGTTATCTGATATTTCGTTGGAATAGGTACGTACATATACGTATATGGTGTGTAAGTATCATGAATCAGATATTATTTTTTACTTTTTAGTTCCATTTTTGATTTAGAAGGCGGTTTTTTTTTGTTAAAAAAGTTTTTATTTCAGCCATTTTAGTGAAAATTACATCGTCCAAGTAAACAATAACACAATTGACGGAGAAATCTGTGAACATGCATAAAAAAACATCAATAAAACAGTAATATTAATATTACCGTGCTTCAACCCAAGTCCTCAGCCACCGTCGTCAGTTGCACCCACCCAGCAGCATTATATATTATATGTATATGTGAGAGTAGTAGGGAGATATACCCAGCAGGTATAACACAGTAAATTGACATAAAATATTTTAAAGAAAAGTATACTAGAAAAAAATCCACGCGGACCAGGCAGCAGACGGGACTCGAACCCGCATCCTTCGCTATCCGGGCGAATGCACTGACCATTATGCTACCACGGCCCTATTAGCCGCGTCGAAATTTCCCTAGCTTTAAGCTGCAAGGCAGCGCCATCTCTTCGCATTGTAGGTAACCCACAATGTCAAATGAATACTTTTTCAAGTATTAAACATTTGGAAGAAGAAATAGCAATTATAGTTATGATTTTATTTATTTTTTTAAGCATTTAACTGCTAGATGTTTAAATCTAAAGAAAAGTATACTAGAAAAAGTTTTAAAATAGTTTGGCTAATAGGGCCGTGGTAGCATAATGGTCAGTGCATTCGCCCGGATAGCGAAGGATGCGGGTTCGAGTCCCGTCCGCTGCCTGGTCCGCGTGGATTTTTTTCTTTTAACATATATGCTTTATATGCAAACACCTTTTGTCGACCCTATTTATTGCAAATAAAGAGTATTCTATTCTATTCAGCTGCCTAGCTAGCTGCCTCGCTAGGTTGTGGGAAAAAATCTTGTAAATATTTCGCCTAGCCATACGGCCATACCGTCAGTAAAGGAACTTTGTTCCATTCCGACAATGTAAACGCAATAATTTATCGGAAGTCTTATTGGCCTACTTAAAACCAGTTCTGATAAAGGGCATAACGTTGTTTGTGATGGATTTATGTCGTAATGGCAGCGGTGTCACGAATCATGTTACGACAACAGCGAAGCTTGAACCGAAACGTTTTCTTCGTGTATTTGGACTGCAACATTCATTCATACGACCTCCGTTTCCGGGTGGTTTGTACGCCGGGTTTCATGGTGTCGCCGACTCGAGAGGTCTCGGGTTCGAATCCCGGTGGTGGCAGATGTTCGGTGGCGGGGCAAGACCTAAATTTGGTGTGGGCAAGACAGATTTCGCGAGGCCCTTTTCTGTGGCGACCTGAAGACGGATTTTATAAAATAACTAGCAAACCAGTGAACCAAATGTTCACCAAAATCTGATTTAAAAAATGTATTTAATTAATTGAGAACTTCGGAGATTTTGTGTGGTTTCGTTTGAAATTAATAAGAAAAAAAAAAACCTTTAAATAGTTAATTAAAATTGTGATAATTACAAAATAGAAATCACGTGATTTCTCGAAAACCGGAAGTGCTACGTTACTCAAATCCGGTTTGTAGTCTTATCAGACTATTCTTAACTTATAACTTAAATATTCTCTTTATCTATCTCTTACGGTTTGGCCGCTGAAACAGCACCACAGACAGACGGACGGATGGACTTGTCTAATAGATAAGAGATAAAAAAAAAGAAATTCGCTTTTAAGCAATGCATAAAATTTTATGAGACGCGAAGCCCCTTGTACCGCTAGGTCGTAGGCGGTGGCCCACGTAGCCCACGCCTTACGCCACCTCTGCAGATGTTAGTGTGATGAATACGAGTGCTCCAGTCATGATGTTTAATATGTATTTCTATATAAATATATTTATACTACCTGTCCCAGCGAAATTCGTACCGCCATAAAAAATAGGGGTTGGTGGTTGAAGGGTGAAAATTTAAGGTTGTATGTATTTTTGTATGCTGTATCATAAAAAAAAATCTAAAATTGAAAAAAAATATAAATAAGGGGTGGATTACCCTTAACATTTAGGGGGATGAAAAATAGATGCCCGATTCTCAGACCTACCCAATATGCACACAAAATTTCATGAGAATCGGGAAAGCCGTTTCGGAGGAGTTTAACCACAAACACCGCGACACGAGAATTTCATATATTAGACTAGCTGACTCGGCGAACTTCGTACCGCCCAAAAGTAATAATTTGCAATAAATTAAAATTGCGACTATAATTTGAGATTTAAACTATCCTATCTCTCAAGTTGGATCGAACTGCACATGGTGTGTGAATTTTATTATAATCGGTTCAGTGCTTTAGGAGTCCATTGAGGACAAACATTGTGACACGAGATTTATATATATTAAGATGTACAGTATATGTATTCTATCCGTTACCCTAGTATCCCATAACACAAGCCTTACAGTGCTTACTTTGGGGCTAGGCTAATTGGTGTGTGTTGGAAATATTTATTTGTACATAAATTCACATGAATGAAATGACCTTTGAATTAGATAAAGCATAAAACATGCAGCAGCATAAATTCATATATCCATCATTGTCATTATCAACCTATCAGAAATCAATATATCTTTATTCAAATTGGATGTACAGTATAACTCTTTTGAGTCGTCCAAAAAAAAAATTATTTTTAGCTGCGGAGAATAGAATAGAAAAAAGAAGAATTTGTAACAACATTTATAAATCATTATGTTGTTACGTCGTCAATACAATCATGATTTATTTTATATAGAAAACCTGTTGGTATGATTGCACCTTGATTGAAAAAAAGTATGGTTGAACTTTGGTCGAACTACAAAAAAATAAGACGTTGCGTTGCTTGAAACCTTTCTTAAACTCGTGTTCAGAGGGTCAATAGGGATGATGACTATTTTTTTTTCTTCGTTTATAAGGTAGATTATCAAAAAGTATTGGACACGTATTTTTTCTTTTTTCACATATTATAAACATTGCAGAGATATATTGATTTGAAAAGCCGCATGACGTCACGTTTGAGTACACTTATAAGTGAAAATTCACTCAAAAGTGACGTCACGAGCCCCTACTCCCAAACTTTGACGAGCTATAACTTTGCAATTTTTTGTTTGATTGCCCAAAGAAAAAATACGTGTCCATTATTTTTTGATCATCTAACTGACGGACTAAATAGAATTTCGTTTACTGTACCCCGTCATCACCTCTATTGCCTAAGGGAATTGCTATGACTGTGACCGCATCTGATACCCCATGGAGTCCTGGAACCTTACCCACCGTCAGAAACACAACACTACCAAAAGTTAGTGTTTAGCTCCTCGCACATTAGACGGCCACGACCACGACCAGTGGTCGCAGCAACCATACTTACTAAAGAAACCCTATGAACATCGCTTACTTGGCCGCACGACCAACTGAGCGCACACTGGGCCGCTACGGCTGGTCGTTGCCACCAATTTAGGTATAGTTTGCTATGAGCACTCGCGCACTAGGTCTGCGAACATGAATGCGGCCTAACGGGATTGCTATAGCTATCGCTTACGATTTTGTTATTTCTGACCGCCGAAAGTTTTTACGCTCATTTTCTTTAATATTGTTATTACCAAAGCAAAAGAAATAAAACGGGCGCGAGCCATTTTTGAACCTTCGCCGGCCAGAAATAACAAAATGAAATCGTCAGCGATAGCGATAGTTATAGCAATCTCGTTAGGGGATTGCCCCCCAGGCCGCGAGCAGCTATTCTCAGGTTCCGTATTATAGAAAGATTCTCAGTGTTTGATCTAGTCTTGAGCATAGTTAGAAAGGGATGTCGCTATATATAGCACATAGCGATATCCCTTTCTAACTGTACCCAAGTAAAGCCAGAAACATATTAACGTGTCGTGGCGTATCGGTTTCATACATTTATTATGGGTTAGAGAGAGATAGAGAGGTTAAAGCGTCGACACGACACGATACGTAAATATGTCTCTTACCATCGTAAATGTATGAAACCGATGTGCTTCTGGCGCGCCACGACACGACACGTTAATATGTTTCTGGCTTAAAGATCAACACTTAGTTGTCATTCTGTAATACGGGCCTCAGAGTCATGCGGACAATTCGTAAGTCAATACGCTTTGTATCGTTTCGCAACTTATTACGACAACGTTTTATTCTGCAATGAGTTTTGATTCAGAGTACATTATTAACGAATTATAGAAACGACAAGCAATATGGCCGCCTGGATGTGGTCGTAAACTTGGCTACAACCCAACCGTAGCTTCTGCGACCAAGGTTGCGGCCACGGCCACGACTAGCCGTGATTTGTAAGGGCGCTTTCCCACTATGCTGTGACGTATAAATAATAAATAAATAAATAAACATTTCCAACACTCACCAATTAGCCTAGCCCCAAAGTAAGCACTATAAGGCTTGTGTTATGGGATACTAGGGTAACGGATAGAATACATATATGACCCTGTCATAAGTAACGTCATATTTTAAGCGTGTGGCAGTTTATAATGTTAACTCAATCACTATGGCAAATGTCAGTCAGTCCAGTCAAGCGAGATATTCGTGAAATCGTGGTGAAGTTATTATACCAATTAATGATTGATTCTTCTTGAAGTAAAATACCCACAAAGCCTTTAATAATAATAGAATAAAGATGAGCTGAATGGTTTTTCGAGCTTTAGTTATCTATTGATAAGAATATATTTGATGCTTTGGCAACAAACAGTACAAAAATAAAGTAAAAAAATATGTATTTAAAAATAATATTATTAAAAAACAGGGATAAATAAATTCCAGTCTTTTGTCAAACGGCTTACAATTGAGGGCACTACAAGTCACAAAAATAAACAAGCGCCCACGCTTCAATTTGTCGTCACGACATACCTAATGGGAACGTGTCCTAAGGTTAGGGGTTGCTTCCACAGATTGGCGCTGCTACTCAAGCGGAAAATCTGCTATGCCACGCTCTCTTAAATAAAGACGCCAGCAAATAGATGATAAAACTGTTGAACAGACAAATTATAAAGAATTAGATTCATTATTATTGCTAGGTTTAAGAATATTGATGGTATAAGAATAGTGTTTGGAACAGTCAGGTCTCCTATCTAATGATAAACTCGAAATACTTGACAAGACGTTTAATTATGTATAAATTACAATAATTGAATGATAGAAATATTTGTATGCGTATTGTGCGCCGTATAAAATTCGAATATGCGTGTCTTCTTCGCGGCTTCTTTCACCCGTTACGTTTCGTTTCCCTTCTTGTGCAAATTGATGGAGACACAAGCGTCGACAAATAGTCTTATGTGCCCTAACACTACACCTGCTGTAAGTAGCTGAGTAGTTGAGTCTTTGATGCTGTGCCATTATTCAAAGGTGACCAGGTCCTGGAAATACCACAAAAGTGAAATTTCACCCAAATCTAAATCAATAGAAACTGTGATATTAATAAGACGCTTAATTTAATTGGGAAATCCGCTGATGATCTTCAAACTCCTGAACAGATCTTCATAATTTATCTATATATATAAAACTCAAAGGTGACTGACTGACATAGTGATCTATCAACGCACAGCCCAAACCACTGGACGGATCGGGCTGAAATTTGGCATGCAAGTAGATGTTATGACGTAGGCATCCGCTAAGAAAGGATTTTGATCAATTCTTCCCCCAAGGGGATAAAATAGGGAATGAAAGTTTGTATGACACTTTGTCAATTTTAAACCGATCGGGCTGAGACTTTGCATGGGGGTATAAGAAGAATCATAGATCATAGATAATCATACAAGCCTGAGAACAAAAACTGTAGTCTACATTTCAGCTCGACACCGAAGCGAAGCGAGGGCGGGCCGCTAGTTATGTACTTATGTAACTTTTCACAAACCTTGTCAAATAGCCTACCCATATATCTAACATCACCATTCGCAAAGCCTAGAACAAATACCTACATAAAAATATAACAAACAAACAAGGCAGTTATGATGTAGGCATCCGCTAAGAAAGGATTTTGATCAATTCTACCCCCAAGGGAATAAAATAGGGAATGAAACTTTGTCAATTTTAAACCGATCGGGCTCAGACTTTGCATGCAGGTATAAGAAGAATCATAGATGAATGTCATTGTGTATAATACAAGCCTGAGAACAAAAACTGTAGTCTACACTTCAGCTCTACACCGAAGCGAAGCGAGGGCGGGCCGCTAGTTATTCATATAGCTAAGAACGATCTCGAACAAGCCAGATTTCAAATAAAAAAAAACCCGCTTCCAAATCGGACCGTTCCTTTAGGAGATACAAACCACATATAGACACACAGACAAGTCAAACTTATAACACATCTCTTTATTCGTCGGGTGTTAAAAATTAACCTGTCTGTCATAAACTGTTTCAACTATTAGTGAGCCCAGAATCCCAAAAGATAAACAATCAAATTACAATAATGCCCGACAATTTCTAGGTCATTATTGTAATTTTATTGACACCTTTAATCAATTGATTATTTGGTTGGCGTTCGTTTATTTATTATCTTTGATGATTAATTATCTCGGACACAGGCATATTTATTTTAATTAACATATTAAAAGCTCTTTTGAATCGTCCAATATTTTTTTGTACCACCCATTCAGGACATCTTAGCTGATGAAAAGAATGGGCGCAAGAAACTCATCAGCATTAGAAAAAAACTTTAGCCACAAGTCGTACGCGGTGTATTTCATTGACCATACTGGTTTTGTTTTAAAATATGTTTGGATTTTACACAAAAGAAACAAATAGAATGTGCTTTCTCCCTCAGGAAATATATCACCACACCAAAGCCAAACACACCGATGCAAATGATACAGAAATTCTTTCCAAGTCCGATTGCGTAACCTCCAACATGTTTCTTTGAAAGACTTTGTGATCGAAAATTGAAAATATTGCTGTTCTTATTAACATTCAAAGAGATCCCCTATATTTTAATTTGAATTGATAAAAAAAATGAGAAAAATGAAACAGGATGCATTAACTAACATATTCACACAAACATGCCATTTGTCAATGATGCAATTCAAAATCCTAATATACAAAATATACCTAAATGCGAAAAAAGAAAAAAAATAGTAACAAAACTTATTTCCACAAATAATCTTAACAACATTCTGAGTGACTGATGTCGAGCGTAACCAGCGTAACGATCTTGAACCTTGATCCGCCTTTTTAAGGTCTCAAGTTGTGAAGGCTCGTGCGCTATTCCCACGCGGTAAAATAGCCTTCTCCTTCCCGTTCTTCAATGTTTTTTTCCAATTTTCTTTTCCCCGACGTCATTCCGCGCGCCGTTTTCATTCGGTGCGCACGCATAACCCGCTCTCTCGCACCCGTGACCTAAAACACGACCAGTGACGATAATATTGTGCAGTTCGTATCGCAATATAACTTAGAGCGGGATGTTTTCGCATTACTCATCGTGCCGCAATTATTGTTCCATACGTTTTATCAACAAACAGTCGAGTGGCAACAACGCTGGAAGAATGGCGCGGTGAAAAAAAAGGGGAAACAGTGAAGCGAGGAATGTGTAACTTTCCGGGATGTCCGGACCAAAATAAAATCTCCAAGTCGGATGTTAATGTACAGGAACATTTTCCGGAGCTGTGATTTGAAAAACTTTACATATTTACTAATTCCTATAAATGCCTTGTTATCTTGTTTAAAGATCGGAGTGCTTTAAAATGCAGTGCGTAATGCAGTTCAGTTGATGTTCGACGTTTTGCTAAGTAGAGAGATATGTTTATGCGACAATCGAAGAATTGCTGCACTCGACACACATGCTCGACAAGTGTTTATTTATGGCATTGGATTTTATATGACGCCAGCTGAATCCGTACAAAGTTGCACCGGCACGTGTAGTGTGTCTTCGGGGAAACAGTGTAGTGTCATCGGATTACAAAGTGCAGTAATTACATATGTGATGCAAGATGATGTGGCCTTCGTCTCAAGCTAGCAAATTGTTAACTCTCCTATTACTCATTATTGTTATCTACTGTGTAAATATGGACACTTTCCTATTTTTAAGAATTCAGAATTATAAACTTGACATTTTTGAGTTGCGGGAAAATTCTACAATGCAAGAGACCTCTACGCGCAAAGTTGACACCTTAGCTGATTATGAGGAAGTTACTTGGGTTTCGTGCAGGATAAATCCACTTTGCCATCCGACTGTGAAAGGGCTGATGGTGGACCACATAAACCATTACATTTACGGTCCATTAAGTGCCATAGTCGATATAAGCATACAGCTATCAGACAAGCTGTTAATTATAACACCGAATATGATATCTTTATTTCACGTGTTTGTCGCGATTATTGGTGCTAATCTATTGACATGTCCAAATCTGGCTGTCCGGCGCGTAGCAGTAGTATTGTTTCAGATTAGAATGTTTCTAGATGACCTTGATGGTCATGTGGCCAGAGAAAGGAAGCATATCAAAGGTGAGAGGTCAGAAGTAGGCTCGTTGGGCTACTGGGTCGACGGAATCTGTGATTTAATAGGTGTAGTTTCCATGATGGTCGGCATAGGGTTGTATTTAAAGAACAATCCGCCTAGAAAGGGTTACAAGGGCACCCCGGTAAGCACTCTGCCTTACCATCAACTTAAAGAGATAAATTCCACTGAAGATATCGAGAAGGATAGTTCTGTGGAGATAGGAATCTCGTACAAGACAAAAGTCACGTTTCAGAGGGTGGTTCAAGTGATAGGACTGTTTTCCGGTCAAATGGTGTTATCGTCACTCGCGTGGAACAGGTATATTGACGTGTATCAAGAGCTACTCGAGAACTGTACTGAGTATGACGTGTTCAAAAGGGTGTCTAGCTTTAAATCTGGGTCATTTTTCTCAGCGACGCTGATGTGGAGAATTGTAAATCCGCACAGCTATTTACATCTCCTTTCCTTCGCTATTTTCTGTGATAAAACATGGGGTTTCCTGAAATCTATCCACTATTTCGGTTATTTAGTTCTAGTGTTTGCTGTCGGTATGTCCGAGTATTATATTGAATGCATCAAGACTTACATATTGGGTAGTTCTGAGAATTTATGATAGTTTAAGTGTTTATATTTGTTGGTTTACGTAATGAAATTGTACGTGTTGTTGAAAAGGGTTTGGGAGGAATTCCGAATTGTCGCTGCCCCGCAAATAATTCAGTATCGGAAGCTTCCAAAGCGATTAATAATATAATACATAGTATATTAATACGACTCGTTGATTTATCAGTAATTTATTGTACATAAAGACTTTGAAAGATCATTCTTGTTTGTCAACTAAGTACCTAGTTTAAGAAGATAGTAATATATTTTTGGTGATTTAATTCATTGATTGTCAGTGTCACTGTGTTATGCATGTTTAATGTGATTTCAATATTATAAAAATAAAATATTGTCAATTGGCTGTGGAATAAGTATATTTTCGTTAGATTTGAACGTTGGTATTACCCAAGTAACATTAACTTAGTTTATAACCAATAAACTTGTAAGTAGGCTTTTTCTGTCCAACAACATGAACTTACAACACAGAACCGATAAGATTGGAAAGTAGAATAATTGCTTCGTAAAATACTTGCAAGATTAAAAAATATGTGTACTGTAACGTGCTTTAATTTGGAATAAACTTTTATAAAATATGGTTAGAACACTCAAATGCATATTGCAATAAGCTCGAAATCTTTGGTTTAAAAGTAAGCGTTGAAATGTCAAGTAAAATATTGAATGTCTTATTGTATTTATTGACACTGTTGAGTAATCAATAATGCTCTCGGGAATCTTGCAAGGTTGTCATTTCGTTCAAAAAATTTTGTGTTAAAAACTTATGCATATATGTGCATAAAATTAGAAATATAATAATATTTATGTTATTTATGTAACATTCTCATAATCGATTTTAAAAATTAAACTATCACTAATTGAACCTTTGGTGGTTACTTATCTTAATAATGTCTTGCAAGTTCACGTAACTATTGTTGCCTTACATAACCAACATCATGTCTTAAAAATATTTTCACATTAGCATAACTTATGAATATATACGTGATTGCATTAGCATAATTTATATTTGATGTTGATTCTGGTGGAATTGAATAAACGAAGAATATGATTTTTCTAAAGAATTGTGTTTTATATTATCTGCTCATTAGGATGTACTTTGATGCAATGCTCAACTGAGAGCTAAATATATATTTGTTTGCTATCATGTACATAAGTAAACAGATGTTATAATAAAAACAGATTTTCCTGCTGCGCATACGTAAACAATTCATTAATTGACAGCTCATTAGCTGTCAACATTCGTGCTTATGCCTTCCTTCCTGCTCCGACCTTTGAATCTATCAACAAAAAGCAAAGAGTTCTTTATATAAGGGTGTATTCCGAAATATACACTGGTGCCCTTAGTACAAGTTTGAGCTCACGAAAACTATCATAGTTTTCGTAATTGTAAATTATGTTTCTATGTCCATTTTGGTGAAAAGTAACCAAATATACTTAAAAGTTAAGAAGACGCAAATGATTTAATGATAGAATTTAAACACTGTTTATTTGTTTTGAAACGAAAACAATAAAATCAGTATACTTAGTACGAGTGCGAGCTCACGAAAACTATCAGTTTTCGTAATTGTAAAACTCGTACTAAGGGTACAGTACGCTGGCCAGCGGTAATGACGTCATGATTTCGACACCATATTGAAAACACTACTACTATACCAGTGCAATATGGCATCGAAATCATGACGTCATTACCACTGGCCAGCGTACTGGTTTATATTTCGGAATGCACCATAATGTACTACGTTACGTCATAACAGCGCCTATTACGAGGTGTCAGCTTTTACAGCAAACAAAAAGCGGCTAAGTGCGAGTCAGTCTCGCCCATGAAAGGTTCCGTAGCAGCAGGTAACATAATTGGCTGCATATGCAGTCGTTAACACCCACCAATCCGCACTGGGCCCGCGTGGTGGGTCATGGCCCAATCTCCCTATTCCAACCATAGGGAAGGCCTGTGCCCCAGCAGTGGGGACATTAATAGGCTGATGATGATGATGATAATGAAGTAACATAATTTAAAAGTTCTTGGAGTTCGTTGTAACTTTGATCGATGTTTTAATATTGTAACACTAACCCCTGTGAGGAGCTCGATGGCGCAGGTGGTTAGCGCGTTCGGCTGCGATCGTTGAAGTTAAGCAACTTTCGCAGTGGTCGGTCATTGGATGGGTGACCAAAAATTTACTATCTTGAGCTCCTCCGTGCTTCGGAAGGCACGTTAAGCCGTTGGTCCCGGTTGCATCTGCAGTCGTTAGCACCCACCAATCCGCACTGGGCCCACGTGGTGGGTCATGGCCCAATCTCCCTATTCCATCCATAGGGAAGGCCTGTGCCCCAGCAGTGGGGACATTAATAGGCTGATGATGATGAACCCCTGTGTAAATGATTTAAATTCTGACAATTCATGTCAGTGTTCTGCCGGGAAGGGACTTGTTAAGCTTAGTAAGAAGAACTTAAAAAGATATTATGTTAAAGTCAGAAGGTATATTTTAAAAAAAGGAAAGTTATAAATAAAGAAAATTTTTTTTATAGAAATATTGAGTTTTTTAAAGAACGTACACAGTTACTACAAAAATTAGATATTTACCGTTCCATAATTGAAGAAAATAGATTAACATATGAACAAAATATGGTGTCATTTATTCTCATTCATTTTCAATAAAAATGTATTTTTTTGAATTGATTTGCGATTAATGACATTTTTAAAAAAGCTGCTTACTAGATCTCGTTCAAATCAATTTTCGGTGGAAGTTTGCATGTTAATGTACATCATATATTTTTTTAGATTTATCGTTCTCTTATTTTAGAAGTTACAGGGGGGGGGGCACTTTTTACCACTTCGGAAGTCACCCTCGCACAAACTTTTCAGTTTAGAATAAAAAAAAATATTAGAAACCTCAATATTATTTTTGAAGAGCTATCCATAGATATCCAACACGTATGGGTTGAGAAAAAAAATATTTTTTTGAGTTTCCGTTCTAAGTATGGGTTACTTCCAAAATTTCTTTATTTTTTTCTATTTTTGTGTGAAAATCTTAATGCGGTTCACAGAATACATCGCCATACCAAGTTTCAAGAGTATAGTTCTTATAGTTTCGGAAAAAAGTGTCTGACAGACGGACAGACATGGCGAATCCATTTAAGGGTAACGTATTTTGCCATTTGGCGACGGTACCCTAATAAAGCTTGGGTTTGAACGAAAGCAAATCGTCCCGACCATCTGATTGGTTTTATATAGGGTTCGGAATTATCAAGATTACACTTTTTGATTGAAACACGATTTGGAATGTTTTTTACTTACAAATGCATAATAATTCGTATGAATCTAAAAATACGGCTAATCTTTATATTAGGTTATTATTTAAAAAATTACAAATACAGTTAAAGTCAGATTTAGTAAAATCTTTCGACATTATATTGTAAATAATATAATAGGGGTGATGACGGGGTACAGTAAACGAAATTCTATTTAGTCCGTTAGTTAGATGATCAAAAAATAATGGACACGTAATTTTTCCTTGGGCAATCAACCAAAAAATGTCAAAGTTATAGCGCGTCAAAGTTTGGGAGTAGGGGCTCGTGACGTCACTTTTTAGTGAATTTTCACTTAAAAGTGTACTAAAACGTGACGTCATGCGACTTTCAAATCAATATATCTTTGCAATGTTTATATTATGTGAAAAAAGAAAAAATACTTTTTGATAATCTACCCGATAAACGAAGAAAAAAAAATTAGTCAACCAACCTAGAAACATTGTGATAGAATATTGTGATCGACATTGTTGAAGTTGGTTATGATGGAACTGTCTGCAAGGTCTATACTAATTCCAAATAATGCGTTAGAAATATATTTATCTATTTACTTATTTTTACTTTACGAACAAGAAAGACAGAAATTATTGATGTGCAACATCTTTCCTCTCGCTTTCCTGCAATTTGTGGGAGTGATTTCGTGAAATAGGACGGAAGTGTGTAACAGGAAGTCGCGAAAGCGCGCGCTATTTGATTTGATTTTAGAACGTAATGTTCAAGTGGCTTATTCCTTTTGTGGTAGGTTTTATTTCTTTTTTTACTAATATAAGGTGTGGTTTCAAATGTTACACATCATACGCGACTACTGTGAGGCTGGCTCGTTTTTTAATAATTCTTAGGGTGGAACTACTACAAAGGATATATGAATTTCAAACAGTGCATTACACAGTAAATTTAATTTGATATCTTTACAACCTGAAAAATTGACCATGAGAAAAAAACTAGCAAACCAGTGAACCAAATGTTCACCAATTAAAAAAAAAATGTATTTAATTAATTGAGAACTTCGGAGATTTTGTGTGGTTTCGTTTGAAATTCGTGATTTCTCGAAAACCGGAAGTGCTACGTTACTCAAATCCGGTTTGTAGTCTTATCAGACTATTCTTAACTTATAACTTAAATATTCTCTTTATCTATCTCTTACGGTTTGGCCGCTGAAACAGCACCACAGACAGACGGACGGACGGACGGACTTGTCTAATAGATAAGAGATATTCAAACTCATTAGAAGTTGTGTTTTCATCAAAACCATCATCTGATGATTCTATTTCAATTAGTTCTACTATAGCAGTAGAAATTTTATGTACCAATTAAAGCTAACTAAGGTCTTGCTTATTTGCCTTGTTTTCTACTTTATAGTATTTAAAAAGGAGTACCAGGTCTGCAGGCATATATTTTCTAGTACAGTCTTTTGAGTAGCCGATTTGTGTATTAGCTTTGGCTGTACTAGAAAATATATGCCTTCCAATTGGATTGAGGCATAGAAAGAAAAAATGTTTATTGGCCTATACCCTGCGTCAGCATAAAGCAACATAGAGTACTTTTAATTCTGGAAAAGTTTTAGGGTCCTGAGGGATTTAAAAAAACTAACGTTAAGTCGGATGATGTCGCGGGCGGTCGCTTGTATGTAATAAAAATGTTCTATCGACACTGGTGTCGATTCTGGCAGGGTTCTCTAAACTTAAAACTAAATTCGACATCAGTCTGTCCTTTTCAGTCTGTATAGAGAATGACAGAGATACACTGCTGTCAAATTTAAGTTTAGCTTTATAGAATCATGCCAGAATCGACACTATTGTCAAAATATCGTATCTTGTAAATGTTGTTGTAAAGACTTTTCGTCTTATTTCTCCATTCATATTTCCCTTTTTTTTTCAACATATAAAATACGTTATTTTTTGCATCAAAGTCGTTTGGGGTCAACAAACAACAATCATTGTAGATAAGTGACAAATAGCTAATTTAAGAATTACACTATCCTTGAATTAGCTAAATTGATAAATTTAAACATATAAATAAATAAATATTTCGAACACTCACACCAATTAGCCTAGCCCCAAAGTAGCACTGTAAAGGCTTGTGTTATGGGATACTAGGGTAACGGATAGAATACATATACTGTACATATATAAGTATATTTATATGAAATACATATTAAACATCCATGTCTGGAGTACAAATGCTCGTATTCATCACACAAACATCTGCCCCCACCGGGATTCGAACCCGGGACCTCTCGAGTCGGCGACGCCATGAAACCCGGCGTATAAACCACTCGGCCACGGAGGTCGTCAATATATATACATATATATATATTGTATAGAACGTGCTACACAAATGATTAATTTCTGTGTGCGCCGGATTGGAAATTCACACAACTAATTGGTAATTAATAATAATCCTATCGTATTGAAAAATGTGGTCATCGCATCATTGACACTTCCATATATCCCGTATCTATATTGTTAACATTTTATCAGTAACTGTATACTACCGATAATAATAATACAGAGTTGTTGAAATTACATTTAATAATTTGCGATAACAATATGTACGGAAATACTGAATGTGATAACTTATATCTCTGTTAGTGGGACTATTAGAGATTCAAGAATATATAAATAAAACAAGTTTTAACGGTTTAGATGCACTGATTTTATTTATTTATTGACGTTTCGAAAAAAACGACGGTTTGCAATTCGGGAGTGCCGGCAGAAGTGAAATTAACGTTGTGCGTTTTTGATATTTTGGAATGGTTAGTGAATAATTTTGCACGAATTGCTTTAATTATCAGTATAAAATTACTATCATTTATGTGGTAGAATACAATATTTATTTATTAGGATATCGTATACAAACATGACAATCACATTAAAAAGTTTATCTCTTAGAAAAATCAACTTACATGAATCACATTTAAGCGCACCTAGCGACATCTATTGTAAAAAAAATGCATTTTCTTCGCAATAAAGCTGCCACCTGGACGTCCTAGATAGAGACTCATTATTATATGTTTCGTCCAATATATTGAAAGTCAACAACCTTTCCAATTTTATTGTTTTCGTCTTACGAATTTTCGAATAGTTCACGTATCCTGACGCAGAACAGTTTTTACCCGTTACAAAAAAAAGTGTACAACGCCACTTAAGAAGTTTTCACTTCAAAAATGGGCAACTAAACCGTTGAAACTTGTTATATTTAATGAGTGATGTGCGTGAAAACATGAAAAACAAATGTCTATACATATAATAAAATGGTAGGAAAGTCAAAACTGTACATTGAATATTTTTTTTAAATAATACTTGGGGTGTGATCTACAATGGATACCGAAGCCAAAAATATAGTTTTTAGAATTTTTGTCTGTTTGTCTGTATGTATGTCCGGGATAAACTCAAAAAGTACTGAATGGATTTACTTCAAATTCGGCACGAATATTATCAGGAAGTCGGGTCAACATATAGGCTACATATTATCACGCTATCACCTACGGGGAACGAGCAGTGAACCCTTTTGGGGTCAAAAATTATGTGTAAATATCTAACTCCACGCGTACGAAGTTGCGGGCGGCCGCTAGTACAAGAATATGTGAATACATTACGCGATGAAATAACATCATCCATAAATAAAATAGCCAAACATCTGCGGGTAATAAAGTCTAGAACTGAATTTGGAAAAAAACAAAGAAAAGTTTACTAGAAAAAAAAACGACGCGGCCATCAGGGCCGTGGTAGCGTAATTGGTCAGTGCATTGGCCCGGATTGCGATGTTTAATACTTGAAAAAGTATTCATTTGACATTGTGGGCTACCTACAATGCGAAGAGATGGCGCTGCCTTGCAGCTTAAGGGTGCGGCCAGAGTGCACTCAGATTCAGATTCAGATTCCGAAAACAAGCGCGAGAAATAAACAGTGTAGTCGAAGGGTACGGCCAGAGTGCACTCCTGATTCAGATTCAGACTCAGAAAACAAAGCGCGAGAAAAAGCAGGCAACCTGCTTAGACTACACTGTTTATTTCTCGCGCTTGTTTTCAGAATCTGAATCTGAGTGCACTCTGGCCGCACCCTAAGGCTAGGAAAATTTCGACGCTGCCATCACGGCCGTGGTAGCATAATTGGTCAGTGCATTCGCCCGGATTGCGAAGGGTGCGGGTTCGAGTCCCGTCCGCTGCCTGGTCCGCGTGGATTATTTTCTAGTAACCTTTTTTTAGATTTAAACATCTAGCAGTTAAATTCTAATAAAATAAATAAAAACATAACTAAAATAATGCAATTTAGACCGCACCAGAGATCAGTACTGCCCCTCAATGTTACTTTTGAACGTAATGAAATAGAAGTTGGTAGTTGATACATTTGTATGACTAGGCATTACCATGGATTCCACCTTGTCTTGGGAACCTCACGTGAGTACAGTTGTTAGTAAACTTAGCAGTTTCACGTACTATCCATCCATCCATCCATCAGCCTTTTTCCGTCCACTGCAGGACATAGGCCTCCCCCATAGAACGCCACAATGCGCGGTCCTGCGCTATCCGCATCCAGCGGCTCCCAGCACATTTGACGATGTCGTCAGTCCACCGTGTTGGGGGCCGCCCCACGCTGCGTCGTCCGGTACGTGGTCGCCACTCGAGGACCTTTCCTACCCAACGGTTGTCAGATCCTCGAGCGATGTGTCCTGCCCATTGCCACTTCAGCGTGCTAACTCTTCGGGCTATGTCGTACACACCGGTCCTTCTACGGATCTCCGTATTTCGGATCTTATCACGTAGGGAAACACCGAGCATAGTCCTCTCCATAGCACGCTGTGCGACTTTGAGTTTTGTTATGAGGCCGACATTCAGAGACCACGTCTCAGTCCCATAAGTCATACGAACAGTCATACGTTACGTACGCCCTGAATGAATGAATATGAATTGCGTAAATGTGCAAATGCTCAGTGCGTGTTGACTGCATACCGCACGCTGCAGCATGGATCAGGTATGGGTTCGTATTTTGGGGAAACTCAGCCGATGTGATCGCCAACCTGTCATATCTGGAATCATGTAGACCGGTTTATGTAAGTGTCACCGCACACGGGCCATACGCCACAGCCACAAACGCCGCCACGAGAAGCTAGAAGCGGCTACTATAATGGCTGAAGCGCGCGACAGCGGCCGACTAAGGTAAAGGAGAGAGGGGTGGGGAATCGCGCGAATGACGTGTGGCGGCGTTTTGTATCGGTGCATTATGTGGCCGGTGCGGGCCACAAGAAGCGAGCAACGATGATTTGTAGCGTGTGGCGGCCACCGGCGTATCGTGTGTGGCGAGTCCATGTAAAATGTATGAGAACTACAAGGAATATGCCGGTGGCGGCGTTTTGTGGTTGTGGTCGGTGGCCCGTGTGCGGCGACACTAAGCCTAAAGATTCTTACGGTCAGTTGTGTGTACATTTAAGAGCTTTGTAGGTTAGTTCGTACCAGCCCACATTATTTTAATAGAATAACTGACCTTCCTCGACGCTACGCTTCTCGCCGAGAAAACAACTTATGTCAGTTAACTCCACACCTTGACCTGATTAAAAAAGGGCCTTTCTTTATGGCAATCAAGTTGTATAACCACTTACCCAACTCCTTAAAAGCCCTCCAGGGAAGTAAATTTGATAGTAATTTAAAAAAAAATCTAACCAATAAGGCTTACTAATCTGTAAACGAATATATTGACGAAAAAATAGGTTAGGTAAATAAACATGACATAAACCCATAATATTAATGTAAACTATAAAGCTATTTTTTGTGCGTATTTAGATGTTACTATTAATTTATAAAAAAAAAAAAATAAGTTAAGTGATTTAATTCTGTATAAAATATTTAATTGTAATCTATATATATTAAACTCAAAGGTGACTGACTGACATAGTGATCTATCAACGCACAGCCCAAACCACTGGACGGATCGCGCTGAAATTTGCCATGCAAGTAGATGTTATGACGTAGGCATCCGCTAAGAAAGGATTTAGATCAATTCTACCCCCAAGGGGATAAAACAGGGAATGAAAGTTTGTATGAAACTTTGTCAATTTTAAACCGATCGGGCTGAGACTTTGCATGCAGGTATAAGAAGAATCATAGATGAAAGTCATTGTGTAGAATACAAGCCTGAGAACAAAAACTGTAGTCTACACTTCAGCTCTACACCGAAGCTTACTTATGAATATGAGTGCCGATCATATAAGCGTTATACTATTAGACTTCGGATTTTCAACCATATCTGTGCAACTTCTGCAGGCAAACAGCCAGAGTAATTGAATAAGCGATCGAGTGTTTAACCTTAATTAAACAATGTGAACTCTCAATGCGATATGAATCTTTTGCATCAAGTTATTGGTTAGATAATTGACTGTCACGATAATTGAGTTTATTTCACAGCCTGAGGCCCATTGCGGAATTGTACCTTGATTAAATGCCGTTAGTGTATCTTTGTGACTGAGACCAACAGTAGGTATCTTTTAGGTTTTTGCTTGCTAGAACTAGAAGCTAACATAATTTTCAGCGATTTATTATAAGTGTGCCTTTATTGTCATAATTAAAGTTATTTTTAATTGCAAAAATAAATTAAAATATGCTTCACTAAATGGATAACCTCGTCCCGTATACGTTTAAGTGATGTTCGATTTCATGTCTTGATGCTCTGTCAATAAAGTTTATATTTGTACAGAGTTTACTACCATTGTTGAGGGAAATGCATTTCGCCGATGCTATTCTCAAATATAACTCAACGCTGAAGATCGTCGACGAGTTCCACGTTGAGTTACAAGTGCGTTTTAACCATATTGTCAAATATCTTTTAATGATCCTTAAAAAATAATGAATGCGTAACAAAAAATACAGTTGCCCGACTTAACCTGCAGACTTTCGGTTAAGTTCATTATAAATAAGTACTACACACTATGCGATACGTTTAAATGGTAAGTATTCATTTTGTTTGCTTGATGTTCTGTCAATAAAATTTATATTTGTTTATAGTTTACTACCATTGTTGAGGAAAATGCATTTGGTCGATGCTATTCCCAAATATAACTCAACCTTGATATCATCGACGAAATTCCCGTTGTGCTACAAGTACGCTTTTTATTATCATCATCATCATAATCATCAGCCTATTAATGTCCCCACTGCTGGGGCACAGGCCTTCTCTATGGATGGAATAGGGAGATTGGGCCATGACCCACCACGCGGGCATAGTGCGGATTGGCGGGTGCTGGTGACTGCAGATGCAGCCGGGACCAACGGCTTAACGTGCCTTCCGAAGCACGCTTTTAACTATGTTGCCAGACTTTCAATGACCCTCAAAATACCCAATCCAGCAGATTTTCGGTTTGCAATTATACTTTCTGTTGTTGTGCATACAGTTAATTTAAAGAAAATCAGGGTAAATGTTGCATCCGTGAATAAATATCGTCAAGGGAAAACAATTATTCGGATATACAATATTTTCTTAGACGATTAGATTGTATTGTTTAAAATGGAATTCGTCGGGCTTAAATAAAATATTTAATATTTAATCATGGTAAATGTTGTATATTTTACTTTATGTTAAATATTTCATTCTTCTTTTCAACTCTAAACGGGACACATTTTTACATAATTTTTGACATTTCGGAACTTGTTTAAGTTTCGTTTCATTTCGTTCATGTGATTCACCGACTACACAACCCCTAGACGCGTACCTTACGTTATATTTTCAGTACTTAATGCATTTTAGCAACTGCCCGAGGCAAGACGAAGAAGAGGGACTGCGCCTTGATTGGCTAATACAAGGTTATAATGTAAATATATGCTATGATAATGGTTGGTGATTGGGCCGAACGGGTCTGGTCACGAAAGTGATCGACTCTGATTGGATAATTTCTCTGATTTATTAGTCAGACGTGTTGTCAGGTATATTTGTCTATCATTAGGCGTCTAGAAGCCTCTATAGTCGGTGGTGTAATTAAATTAGTTAAAGTAGACATTGTTAATTCTGGCATGATTCTCTAAACCTAAATTGATAACAGGGAATCTTTGTAATTCTCTATACATAATGAAAACAAGAGACCGATCTTAAATTTTGGTAAAAGTTTAGAGAATAATGTCAGAATCGATACCATTGTATTAAGATGATGGCATCGCACCTAGCGAGGCGATCGAGCAAGTAAGCTTTGAGAATAGCTCCTTAGAAGCTTACCGATCGATGCAGTTGTTATTGGCTCTGTATGTATCGCTAGTAAAGAAATATATAGGTACCTAATAGTTTTCAAACGTCAATAAATCATCAACGAAACAGTGTCGGTGTATCGATTTCGCATTATCCTGTGCACGACTCATAGTTATTTATTCAGGAAACTATCAAATGTTAGTTAAATACATTGTTTTTATGTTCTGATTTTCCTTCTACTCGACTGTACTCATTAAGTACTTACTAGAATTTAAAATAACTACAGCGGCAATTATATGCAACTGAAGTTTTCTAAATTGAAATTAGTATTATTTATTTTACTTTTACTTTTTGAACTGACGGCCGATGGAGCCGTAAAGTTCTTGAGTGGAGACCGCGACTCGGTAAACGTAGTGTGGGATGCCCTGAGACAAGACGGGATGATGACATTCGTAGGCTGGCTGGAGTGGGCTGGATGAGAGTGGCAGAAAATCGGGAGCAGTGGCGTGCATTAGGGGAGACAGACCTACATCCAGCAGTGGACGAGCATGGGTCGATGATGATGATGATGATGATTTTACTTTTTGTAATTATAATTCAGAGTACCCTCAGACGAATATAAATATAAGTCGATTTTATAGCTTATAAAACCATGGAGCAATATTGTGCTTGCGCCATGCTTATGACGGTCTTCACGCTAATATTATAAAGGCAAAAGTTTGTGAGTGTGTATCTTTGTTACTTCTTCACGTCTAAACGAGCGATTTTAATAAAATTTGGTATGGAGCAATGATGTTACGGAACTTCGACTCCGATTCCGTTAAGTCGGAACTTCCGATTATTATTACACCTTCGGTTCCGGAACTTTTAAATCGGAAGTTTTAATCGGAGGTCGAAGCATAGCAAATAGCAACGGCCGCCTTCGTCGATCGTTACGAACTGGTTCATACCCGTTGCGTTGGGGGTGAAATGAACAAACCAAATTGATCTCCGCAAATGATAAAACGATGATACAAGTTGAAGAATTATATTTTTTTTTAATAAAAGCAGAAAATTAAGCTAACAGAAAGAAATAGGTAAATAGAACAGACAACGTCAAAAAACAACCAAAGAGTAAAAAAATACATCAGCTATCAAAATTGCAAAGAGGTCCGCAACAGGGGGTCTGCGTTAATAATAAGTAATTTAAATGAAAAATGGTTATTTTATTTATTAAAATAAAAAAAGGTTGACTGAATGACGTTTTTATTTCTTCTTAAATGCAAAAATATCTCCCTTTTGACCAATTCTGACTTTGCCTCTGACCCCGATACTGCCTCCGACTCCAGTTCGGACTCCGATAAATCAAATTTAAAAACTCCGACTCCGACTTCGGTTCTGATAAATTTACTTCCGTTACATCCCTGGAGTTAGCATCAGAATCTATTTAGTTAGCTGACACCCTGGATTAACACATAGGCTACGTTTTACTGCCGGAAAATATACCTAATAAACCGCGTATAACATAAATAAATAAATAAATATTTCCAACACTCACACCAATTAACCTAGCCTCAAGCTAAGCACTATAAGGCTTGTGTTATGGGATACTAGGGTAACGGATAGAATACATATACTGTACATATATAAGCATATTTATATAGAAATGCATATTAAACATCCAGGACTGGAGTACAAATGCTCGTATTCATCACACAAACATCTACCGCCACCGGGATTCGAACCCGGGACCTCTCGAGTCGGCGACACCATGAAACCCGGCGTACAAACCACTCGGCCAAAGAGGTCGTCCACCGCACCGCGAGGCACAGCTAGTATTTCATCCTTACTTCCTTACTAATATTATAAAGGCGAAAGTTTGTTTGGATGGATGTATGGATGGATGTTTGTTCCTCTTTCACGCAAAAACTACTAAACGGATTTTAATGAAACTTTACAGTAATGTAGCTTATAGATCAGAATAACACATAGGCTATAATTTATAAAGATATTGTGTGAATTGTCCAAAATATAACGATAAATGTCATTTAAGTCTGAAAAAATTCTGCAATCTGCGAGCTATTCAGGCGTGTAAGGATAAAATTGTCTAAAAAATATCCCGCAACAGCATATGTCTATCTTTTATGGTTGACTCACAATAACACGTGTAATTATATAAATAAAGTCATTCTTTATAGCACAAGCCTGAGAACAAAAAGTATAGTTTACACTACAGCTCTACACCGAAGCGAAGCGAGGGCGGGCCACTAGTAAATATAATAAATCTCGTTTCAAATAGACCTACAGCTTAGAGCTTTCTAATGCCTGTAGTAGTTCCCTTGACATTTTACGCATAGCAACGGCATTTAAATGATATACAACTTTGTTTTGATATGAACTTAATACAATTTTGTATGAGTTCATATGGGATATACTAAGTATATACTAACATTTTATATGGAAGAAAGAAATAATTTTATTAGCCATATATAACAAGATTACACAACAAAAAAAGGTCAACTAGGTCCCTGCCTCCGCACAATGCCACAGTTACGCCAGGGCCGCTGCGGCACAGATATACTTGTAGGGCTTAAGGTTGACGAGAGTAATAATTATAATATTTAACAATTGATTAATTTACATATAATAATAATAAATATTTTCAACACTCACACCAATTAGCCTAGCCCCAAAGTAAGCACTGTAAGGTTTGTGTTATGGGATGCTAGGGTAACGGATACAATACATATACTGTACATATCTAAGTATATTTATATAATAATAAATATTTTTACATCCATGACTGGAGTACAAATGCTCGTATTCATCACACAAACATTTGCCCCCACCGGAATTCGAACCTGGGACCTCTCGAGTCGGCGACACCATGAAACCCGGCGTACAAACCACTCGGCCACGGAGGTCGTCTTATAAAAGGGTGCAGTCCATCAATACAGTATATCACTGATATCATACCATATCAACATACAACCTGCGGCAAGAATACGATAGCATTTATAAAAAAACTATCTGAACATTTTTTTTTAAACACTCACCAATTAGCCTAGCCCCAAAGTAAGCACTATAAGGCTTGTGTTATGGGATACTAGGGTAACGGATAGAATACATATACTGTACATATATAAGTATATTTATATAGAAATAAATATTTTACATCCATGACTGGAGTACAAATGCTCGTATTCATCACTCAAACATTTGCCCCCACCGGGATTCGAACCTGGGACCTCTCGAGTCGGCGACACCATGAAACCCGGCGTACAAACCAAGGGTGCAATCCATCAATACAATATATCACTGATATCATACCATATCAACATACAACTTGCGGCAAGAATACGATAGCATTTATAAAAAAACTATCTGGTCATGCGTGGTGACAACAGTGTCCGCAAAGATGTGGCCAAGACAAGTGTTAGCCAACAAACTAGAATTAACCCCCGCAAGCCTGCTTACGTGAAGTGAATGACTATAAAGTGAGTCATAGAGTCTATGACAAACTTTGCATATGTAGTAAATGTGTTTTGAGATCATAGCTATTTACGGGATTGTTACCATGTACCTTGTTTTTTGAGTAAATAGTGAGAATGTGACCAGTGATAGGGGTATCGAGTCGAGCTACGGAGTCTATAACTAACAAAGGCTTGGTGGCCTACTCTCTCTATTCGTACCATAGGGAACGAATGTGCCCCAGCAGTGGGTCATTAAAGGTGATCGCACATATATCCGCAACGTACGCGCCGCACACGCCGAACGCACCGCGTTTTCATATAGATAGACTAATGACACTCGTGCTAATGGAAGTGTGCGAGGTTTGGTAATGATTTATCATCATCAGCCTATTAATGTCCCCACTGCTGGAGCACAAGCCTGTCCTATGGATGGAAGAAGGAGATTGGGCCATAACCCACCACACGGGCCCAGTGCGGATTGGCGGGTGCTAACGACTGCAGATGCAGCCGGGACCAACGGCTTAACAACAATCGCAGCCGAACGTGCTAGACACCTGCGCCATCGAGCTCCTCAATAATGATTGCATACAACGAATTCTAAAACGGCGTGTGCGGCGCGTACTTTGTGCACATATGTGCGATCGCCTTTATAGGCCGTTTTTTACATTTTAAAGGGTCCAGACCCCTCTTTCCCAGTGGGCACTTTGGGCAAGTGCCCAGGGCCCCGCGATCTATAGGGGCCTCTCTCAAATCAAGTGCAAAGTCCCTAGTTCCTGTCAGATCACCAAACGATAACCAATATCTATTACCAAAAAACTTATTTAATTCGATGAAATCGAACCTAAATTACTGACTACAATACCAACTTACTAGCTTTTACATAAGCGAAGCTATTCTACTCTCGCCCAAAAATTAGGCTTTCCGACTTCAGCATGCTTAGATAAATTTAAATATACATGTAATGGTATACTAAGCACATACACATTTTAAAGAAAAATCATCAGTAGTACACTCATCAGTATGACTCGCTCCATTTCAAGTCATAATCCACATCAAAGTCATAGGGGCCCCATTATCCTAATATGCCCAGGACCTCCAATAGGTTAGAGACGCCCTGCATATAACAACTCACCCGTCCGCCTGGAGGTAAGCGGTCAGTGTTGCCAGGTTTCCAGATTTTACAGGAGATCTCCTGTTTTTCTGAAATTTCTCCTGTTCTACTGTTTTTCTACATGAATCTCCTGTTTTTTTAGAAAACGATTTTCTTTTTTAAATTGCATGTTGAGTTGCATTTTTCGTCATTAATAATGTAGATAACCTTAATAATTATAAAATAAATGTAATTATTGTCTAAAGAAAAAATAGCTTTGAGGGGCGGCAGAAGCTACAGAAACACATTCGTTACTGATCTTTATCTTGATTTGATTTACCATTTCTAGGGGGGGGGGGGGGGTGACTTTTTTTCTGTAACGCCTCCCGATTTTTAAAAATCGGACCTGGCAACACTGTAAGCGGTTACCGTGGCTTATAGACGCCTGAAACACCGGGAGTGTCACACGCGAGTTGTCGACTGTAAATTCTAATTCAAAATCATAGGTTGTTTGTCCACCGCCCCCGTCACCGGACTTCAAAACAATAGAACATAATTTAGAAAAAAAAGACAACCTAATTCCTAAATTTTATTTCACGTTTTTTTTTTAAATAAATTAAAGAACAAAGTTGTTTTTTCTATAAAACGGTGAAAGAAAACTCTTAGGCCCGTATTACAGAATGACAACAAGTTGATCTTTACTTGAGTACAGTTAAAAAGGGACATCGCTATGTGCTATATAACGCGACATCCCTTTCTAACTATGCTCAAGACTAGATCAATCGCTGAGAATCTCTTATTAGACAAGTCCGTCTGTCTGTGGTGCTGTTTCAGCGGCCAAACCGTAAGAGATAGATAAAGAGAATATTTAAGTTATAAGTTAAGAATAGTCTGATAAGACTACAAACCGGATTTGAGTAACGTAGCACTTCCGGTTTTCGAGAAATTAGGTTTTGGTGAACATTTGGTTCACTGGTTTGCTAGTCTTTCTATAATACGTGCCTTAATCTTAATCCGACAAATTCCAGCTTGACATCGCCCTGCAAAGCGTTTGTCGGATTAGGCACCATGAGTCCTCTGTACTTATTATACTTACCAATTAGTAGATTTCTGAGTAGTTGATTGACTTATGCTTACGTAAAACGCCACCTCGGGCTGGCTGGCCCTGTATTGGAATTAATTAAATGTCTACGTCAGCCAATTTCTAATTAATTAAAGCCATTTAAATGTAACTAACAGGTTTCTGGCGCGTGTGTGTGGGAACGCTGTGTAGGCTTTTGTTCAAAGCTACAAATTAATTGGATTGTTAGATATTAACATTAATTAAAAAAAAAATGAGAATATTTTTATTTTATAACTTCGGAACAACCCTTTATAAAAGTTACCTTTTATTACCGACTTTGAGCTTACATAAATTAGAATATTATATACTTTAATATAAAGAAAATTATAGTAGAAAAAGGTCCACGCGTCAGACTAGAGTCTTCATTGTATCGTTTGATGGTACGATAAACGAATCTTTTGCTTATATTCAAAATTTTCAGTATGTCAAAAATTTTAATTGACGCGTAACTGCAACGATGCAACGCAATAACTTCAACACGGTCTTCTTTAAGAGTCCACTCCATATTTAAAAATGAGTAAAATTCTAAAAAGTATACATTTTTATTTTCATGAACAATTCGAATTCCATAAACTTTTTTGTGGCCAGCATTCTAGAAGAAAAGTTTTGCTGTGTGACAATACTTATGACCTGACTGTGTAATACATTGCAGTGATACAATGAGGGCTATCGTATGAATCCGCCGCTAAAGGCACTCGAACCGAATCGGAACAATTTAAACATCTAGTAGTTAAATGCATAAATAATTAAAATATAACTATATGATAATTATAAGCCGCTCCAATAAAGAAACGAATCAAAAATGGCGTCTATGTACCTGCACTGACAGATGCTAGGGTCAACAAATAAAAAGAAAGTGGAAAGAAAAAGTTGTTTATTAGGGAATGTCGAGACAGTGTAATGTGCACACAATTTGTCACCGAAAATTTTGAGCAAGCGCATGCTATGGAAGTAAATATGCTCAGATTACGTTGCGTTGTAATTTGTAATTAACATGAAGGTTAAGAAAAAGAGAAGAAGTTTTTAAAGCAAATACTGGGTCCATTTCTCTAAATCGGATCGAGCGCATAACGCGGTCTAATGTTCGCTGTGTACACGTAACTCTAGCGCTGAACAAAATGCGGAGGGGATAGCTGCGCATGGGTTCATAGCTGCATGGCTGCATGGCTGCACTCCGAGTCCTGAACAGGGTACGGCGTTTTTTCACGCCCGAGCAACTATGCTTGGTCATTTAGCGCGTTCTATCGCCTGTACCACGGCAAATGCTCTGCGGAGTTAATCTCTCTTATTCCACCTTCCCCATACCTTGAGAGGATCACGCGCGCTGGCCTTCGTTGCCACCGACTAACTGCGGCCACTATTCCAACGCGTGCAAAGAAGTTTGGTGACTCATCTCTTTGTCGCACTATCCGTAAATGGAATGCTCTGCTGCCCGCTCACGTGATCCCTCCCTCTTACAACCTGGGATTTTGTAAAAGAGGCGTGAAAAAGCAAAATGCAGCCCGGCAGGGTGAGGATGGTTGGTGTGGCAGGCAGAACTGCTGTATCAGCAATCTTCGCGTCTGGACCTAACTATAAAAAAAAATTTTTTTAGAGATCATCATCATCAGCCTATTAATGTCCCCACTGCTGGGGCACAGGCCTTCCCTATGGATGAAATAGGGAGATTGGGCCATGACCCACCACGCGGGCCCAGTGCGGGTTGGTGGGGGCTAACGACTGCAGATGCAGCTGGGACCAACGGCGTGCCTTCCGAAGCACGGAGGAGCTTGAGATAGTAATTTTTGGTCACCCATCCAATGACCGACCACTGCGAAAGTTGCTTAAGTTCAACGATCGCAGCCGAACGCGCTAACCACTTGCGCCATCGAGCTCCTCAAGAGATTTTAGAGATCACCATCACCATATCTCTGTGTTGGTTGATCAGGGCTACGCTCCGTACCTATCCTCAGGGTGTGAATTGTCGTTCTGGGGCGTTTCGGACCAGGCGTGGGGTGTGAGGGGCCTGTGTCGGGTTTGGCTTTTGGTGCGCCTGGGTTGCGGGTGAAGAGGCCCCCTCAGGTTCGAGTGGTCTAGAGGCTCCTGACAGAGAGGAGACTCCCCCCGTGGGGAGATGCCGTCCGGCTGCAATACCTCTAGAGGCACTGCTGGAGTCCTAACAGACCGAGGGCGACCACTTCTTGACCTGCCATCTAGACTAGAGTCTTCATTGTATCGTTTGATGGTACGATAAACGAATCTTTTGCTTATATTCAAAATTTTCAGTATGTCAAAAATTTTATTGACGCGTAACTGCAACGATGCAACGCAATAACTGCAACACGGTCTTCTTTAAGCGTCCACTCCATATTTAAAAATGGGTAAAATTCTAAAAAGTATACATTTTTATTTTCATGAATAATTCGAAATTCGAATTCCATAAACTTTTTTGTGGCCAGCATTCTAGAAGAAAAGTTTTTACTGTGTGACAATACTTATGACCTCACTGTGTAATACATTGCAGTGATACAATGAGGGCTATCGTATGAATCCGCCGCTAAAGGCGCTAGTGTAGCGTGAGGTCTCCGAATTGTCAAATGTTAATGGTTGACTAAAAAGGTTTATTTGTAATTAAAATAATGTTGTGAATATTTGGTAATAGCTCGGCTTAATTATGGCAAATATCAGTTACGTGGCAATGAATGTCAGTTATTTAAAAGCTGAGCTAAGATAAAATATTATGACCTCTTTTTTAGAACAAAACGGAACTACGCATCACTGTGGCATGGTCGATTATGTTTAGGATACGGTTCTTTTGTATTAAAATACTAGCTGACCCAGTGAACTTCGTACCGCCCTACAAAAATAGGGGTTGTCCAGCGGACAAAATTGTGAATCTAAACCATTCTCAGATCCCCTTGAACACACACAAAAAATTTCATCAAAATCGGTCCAGTCGTTTAAGAGAAGTTCAGTGACATACACACTCACAGAAGAATTATATATATAAAGATGATTTAAATGTAAACTCTGATTTCACGCGCGTATTAATAAACTTTAAAAGTTACAATTCAGGACCGCAATCAATAGTGAGCGGTGCATCCTAACACAAGCAATTATACTGCTTAAAAGGATGTACTATACTCATACACTGTAGTAGGCTAAGTTACTGAAATAAACTAATTTTGTATTTGTACAGTGGCGCCATCTGGTGAGACAGGAAACGGTAGCCCTCATTCCGTTGTGCTGTATGTTGCATAACTATGTCTGCTAAATCCTAAATTTATATGTGAAGGTTATTCTCAGAATAGATTCAATATCCTGTGAATTCGACGTTTTGGTAATATCACAAAGTTTTACTGTTAACATTGTTTGTTACTCAACTCGCTTATACAATATAGTGTCTCTGAAGCCTCTAGTTCGATTACCGGCCTGTTCAATGGACGAGATTAATCTCCCATTTGTCGATTTGGGTCTGGGCGTTTGCGGTAGTTACTTACGTTTATTGGTCCTATAACATATTATATAGAGGAGCTCGATGGCGCAAGTTAGCGTTAGTTAGTTAGCGCGTTCGGCTGCGATCGTTGAAGTTAAGCAACTTTGGCAGTGGTCGGTCATTGGATGGGTGACCAAAATTTACTATCTCGAGCTCCTCCGTGCTTCGGAAGGCACGTTAAGCCGTTGGTCCCGGCTGCATCTGCAGTCGTTAGCACCCACCAATCCGCACTGGGCCCGCGTGGTGGGTCATGGCCCAATCTCCCTATTCCATCCATAGGGAAGGCCTGTGCCCCAGCAGTGAGGACAGTAATAGGCTGATGATGATGATGATGATAACATATTAAGAGCTTCAGATACTTTTCTGATTTTAAATAAGAGAGGTAAGTCATAGCGGGGTTTTCGCTCGAATTGGAGTGCCCGCCTGTTGAAGTAATCTCCAAATTACAAAAGACCACAGTAAACTAACACTACCTTTTGGTGGTGTTGTGTTTCTGATGGTGAGTAAGGTTCCAGGGCTCCACGGGGGATTAGGTCAGGGTAGGCATGCGGCAGGGTAGGTAGAAACGGTACCGCGCCACCAGGGTAGGCAACAGTGGGTTTTTTTTATCGTAACTCGCAAGCGTGTATAGGCTCGCTAATAGGGGTGATGACGGGGTACAGTAAACGAAATTCCATTTAGTCCGTCAGTTAGATGATCAAAAAATAATGGACACGTATTTTTTCTTTGGGCAATCAACCAAAAAATGATAAAGTTATAGCGCGTCAAAGTTTGGGAGTAGGGGCTCGTGACGTCACTTTTGAGTGAATTTTCCCTTATAAGTGTACTCAAATGTGACGTCATGCGACTTTTCAAATCAATATATCTCAGCAATGTTTATATTATGTGAAAAAAGAAAAAATACGTGTCCAATACTTTTTGATAATCTACCTGATAAAGGAAGAAAAAAAAATTTGTCATGATCCCTATTCTTGGCTTGAGATCCCCTTAGGATCTCGCCGTCCCCAAACCTGTGGTGACGCTGTAAAGGTCATCTGCGACCAACAGCATACACATAAAAAAAGCCATCCTTCACAAAGAGTCAGACAGCAAACCTTCTTTTAAATGAAGACTATGGCTGCATGGCTCTGCCTTTGCCTTTCCCAAGATGGGGAAAAAAGATTAAAAAAAAACAGCAAACCGTCTTTTTGTCAGGATGAGCACGGACAAAAAGGTTTGCTGTTGAGTTTGTATTCGCGTGAAAATTAAAAGTCCACTCACAGTTGGAATGGTATGTTAATTACACAAATGTTGTGCATACAATTAGTCATGTTTGTGCGCCCGCGCTGCACTCATGACATAAATATGCACTTTGCCACGTGTGCCACAGAAAATAATTATGATTGTCAGTTATACTTGAACAATTTCATACATCATAGAAGTATTTTATATTAATAACTACACACATCAATAAAAAAATGGGTGCGTGTACTTATGTAGGCGCGTGAGAAGTTATCCTTCTTTGGCATCGTTTAAAATTAGTTTTTAATTGCATGCATATAATTAATTAGAATAAATTAATAAAAAGTCTGGAAAAGGACACAGTCAATAAAGTTCAGTTTTTATTTGAAAAAATTAAATAAATAATCAAAATATTCAATTAAAATCGCTACTGAATATAATTTATTAGAACATATGTGATTTGCACTTGTATGAAACTCAAACACGTATTCCGAATATACAAACTAGAAACATGTGGATAAATATTATAAATATGAATACCTATAACTGTTACTTTATTACAAAAAATAAAGATGTGGTTTTTGGTTCTACTACACCAATGGTCAAGAGATGGCGCTGTAGTCTCCTGAATCGCGCTTTGGATCCGTTGTTCCAGATTAATAAATACTTTTGATAGGCCTTCACAATGCAGACGTTAGCACCCACTAAATAGAGATTCTATTTCTATTTTGTTGGTAGATTTTCTTAATGTGCGGTAAACACAAAAGTAACAGCAACGATTTAGCGACCAACTTCATGCTGTTAAAATTTTGTGTTACAGTGATGCGCGCGCATCTTAAAATTTCACTCTCATCATTTTTTCATAACGCGCCTAAAGAAGTATAACTTCAAAATGTAAGCAATATGCATGATGTAATACGCAAGCTGCAGGTTAATCAGTTGATATTTTATTATATTGCTATGAAATGTACATATCATTAATAACAAAACGTATTTGTACGTGAAGTTCTATTCAATCAATCATTTATTTATTTTTCTCTCACATGAAAATAAAGTTCATTATAGTATACCACTTGTGGTTTACAATATGTTATAGTATTGTGAGAGACTGGTCCCTGAATTGGGTTTCAGTGAAACCTGAGACACAGGTCCCCAGGACCCTCCCGCTGACTACATACATCATAAAAACAGGGTATGACGTAACTTGAGGCTTAAGTAATGTTAGGTATAATTTTAAAAACTTTATGCTAATTTTAGGTAACTGTTGCAGAATACATTTACATATTAAATATATAAAAGTACATATATTATACACAAATTACACAATGGCGTCGATTCTGGCGTGATTCTCTAAACTTAAAACTAAATTTAACATCAGTCTCTCCTTTTTATTCTGTATAGAGAATGACAAGGATATACTGTTGTCAATTTTAAGTTTAGATTTAGAGAATCGTGCCAGAATCGACACCAGTATAAACAATATTAATCAACATTTAGTAAGATTATGTGTATATTTGTGTGTGTGTGTGTGTGTATGTGTGAGAATGAGTGAACACTAATGGGGGCCAGCAGCATCTATTATAATTATGTTGACTGCTTGCAACCTTAGATTAAAACAATGTTTTAATGTATTACCACGTGAAGCTTAGTTTAGCCTTACTCACTGAAAGGTAGTCACTAAATGCTTCAATTCGGACGGAAAAATATCGATTCTGCTAGATATTATATTTCAGATTCTTTAAAACTGTAAACTGTATAAAAACTGTTGTAAGTACGTGTTTTTTTTTACTCCTTTTTTTAACTATCGGCCAACCTTCAGTATATTGTATGTTTTGCTTCGGTTATTTTTCTATTTGAACGGAATCCTTTGTACGTTGTAGTGCTGTATTTTTTGGGCAATAATTAGTACTTGAAGAGCTTGATGGCGCAAGTGGTAAGCGCTTTCGGCTGCGATCGTTGAAGTTAAGCAACTTTCGCAGTGGTCGGTCATTGGATGGGTGACCAAAATTTACTGTCTCGAGCTCCTCCGTGCTTCCGAAGGCACATTAAGCCGTTGGTCCCGGCTGCATATGCAGTCGTTAGCCAATCCGCACAGGGCCCGCGTGGTGGGTCATGGCCCAATCTCCATATTCCATCCATAAGGAAGGCCTGTGCCCCAGCAGTGAGGACATTAATAGGCTGATGATAATGATTAGAAATATCTGATAATTTTTCCTTTTGCCTCTCAATTAAGCAAAATATTTTTGGACTGTTACACATTTTTCACCCATTCTTTATAACCAAATACGTATTTTTTTAAAGTTTTGTTTGAATAAGAAAAGACATCACACGAAACTGCATGATTTATTATTTATATTTATAATTTAGTAGAATCTTATATATAAAATTCTCGTGTCACAATGTTAGTTACAATACTCCTCGGAAACGGCCTGATCGATTTTTATGATATATAATATGCATATTCCGTGGGTCTCAGAATCGGCTACTATGCGCCTTCGCACCAAAATTCAAACTATTGGGTATTGTAACGTAGTGTTCTCATATGGGTTAGGAGGAATGTTATCCCAGGAAATTGATAGAACACTACGTTACACACCCCTAAATTTTTTTTGGACAATATTTATTTTTGACGTGACAACGTCTTAAATTAGGTTGCGGCTGGGAGTCACTTATGAAAAAGTGTAACGCTCGGTAACGTTACGATGAGTCTCTCGTGTTAAGTTTAAGTTTACATGTACAATGTTTTAGTAAACAAAATATATTTCTATAGTTAAAATTTGTGCAATTCTTATTTTCATTCAATTCCTTGTTCCTATTGTGCAATTTAATTATATTCATATCAATAAATATTCTACCGAGAAAAAGACGTTGTCACGTAAAATCTTCGCCCGTAAAACCGACTTTACAGGCAACCATTTTTTTTTTATAATGTGGTATTAAAAAATACATACTACCCTTAATTTTCTCTTTTACCACCTGCCCCTATTTTTATGGCGGTATGAAGTTTGCTGGGTCAGCTACTATAGTTATTTATAAATGTTAAAATCAATATTATTTTAGCATGTAACTATACAAAATTTGTTCTACTATGAAATACGGACAATTGATAAAAAAATATCACGGGGAAGGATAATCCGCAACTGGTAGCAGTTTCCGTAATATACTTCAATGGGTTTTTATAAATACTATTCGTAAAGCATAATGAAATTTAAACTCATTTCATTTGACATTGTGGGTTACCTACAATGCGAACAGATGGCGCTGCCTTGCAGCTGAAGGCTAAGAAAATTTCGACGCGGCCATCAGGGCCGTGGTCGCATAATTGGTCAGTGCATTGGCCCAGATTGCGAAGGGTGCTGGTTCGAGTCCAGTCCGCTGCCTGGTCCGCGTCGATTTTTTTTCTAGTAAAACTTTTCTTTAGATTTGAACATTTAGCAGTTAAATGCTTAAAAAATAAAATAAAAACATAAAGAAAAGTTTACTAGAAAAAATCCACGCGGACCAGGCAGCGGACGGGACTCGAACCCGCATCCTTCGCTATCCGGGCGAATGCACTGACCATTATGCTACCACGGCCCTATTAGCCGCGTCGAAATTTTCCTAGCCTTAAGCTGCACGGCAGCGCCATCTCTTCGCATTGTAGGTAACCCACAATTCTTTAGATTTAAACATCTAGCAGTTAAATGCTTAAAAAATAAATAAAATCATAACTATAAAAACATAAATTGAAACTAATTTCAATATACCTACTAAAACGGTCGCCTACTGGCCGAATTCTACCATTTTAGGTTTCCGTATCCATAGTTTAAAAACGGGATCCTATTACTAAGTCTGTCACTGTCCGTCTGTATGTCTGTCTATCGCCAGGTCGTATTCAATGAACTGTGATGGCTAAAGAGTTGAACTTTTCACTGATAATGTATTTTTTTTGCCGCCGTACCTGCAAATACTAATAACAGAATACAAGTAAATATTTAAGGGGGGCTCCTAAACAACAAACGTGATTTTTTCACAACTTTTTTCTCGATGTTAATGACGACAACGGGGAGGGGCGCCGACAGCGTTTACCTGTTTTTATTTTTTTATTTTATTTTTATTTGGGAAACATACAATATTTTATTACATTTAGATAAATTAAATATAGATTAACATACATCAACAAAGTTTCCACTAACAATTAGTACAGTTATGAGCAGCTGTGTATTTAATAAAAAATCATATAAAGTTAAATTAAATAAAAAACAAACAAAAACAAAGTAACAGAGAAGTTTACACAAATCAAATTAACAAATAAATAATTTTTAATAATAACAGTTCATTCATTCAATTACATCATTTAAAAGTTTTTTGTTTTCAATAATTCCATTTTTAAACATATCAATAAAATAAAATTTATTATTATACGAATCACAGGCTCTGTTGCATAGATTACTTAATAGTTACTGCGTACCTGTTGACATTATTTGCTTAGGAGCGTCCATTCAATGTTCACATTTACTCTGTTTTTACGTACCAGCCCCTCTAGCATGACCACCGAAACGGGATATGATAAAGCGATATATCTGCATTAACTGTCAGACTTCAGTGGAGTTTGACAGTTGAGACTCGATAAAAACGACACCTACCAGTTATTATTAGTTGTATATTCACTTTTAAAAATATTATAAAATTAATATTGAAACTAGCAAACCAGTGAACCAAATGTTCACCAAAAGCTGATTTAAAAAAAAATGTATTTAATTAATTGAGAAATTCGGAGAATTTGTGTGGTTTCGTTTGAAATTCGTGATTTCTCGAAAACCGGAAGTGCTACGTTACCCAAATCCGGTTTGTAGTCTTATCAGACTATTCTTAACTTATAACTTAAATATTCTCTTTATCTATCTCTTACGGTTTGGCCGCTGAAACAGCACCACAGACAGACGGACGGACGGACGGACTTGTCTAATAGATAAGAGATATTCACTTTAAAAAATATTATAAAATTAATATTGAAATGTGCGAGTCCAACTCTCACTCCTCCGGGTTTTTTTATAGTCTTTTAAACTAAAATTATAGAGAGCCTAAGTTTGATTCTATGTGTAGGAAGCATCTCTGTAAATGCTGAATCTATTTTGAAAATTCTTCCACGAGTAGAAAATTACTGTAAATCTGAGTCATATCTCAAATGGCATTGCCTATATTTTAATCTTGTTACAAAAATTATCCGTGTCAATTTCTACAAGGGAAGATAAAAACCGACAGTGGTGACTGATGGCCCCGGAATAGATCTGACCTCACAACCTTATGATATTTTTTATCACGCTTTAATTTGTGTATACACATTATTTATTTATTTATTGTAATAAAAACGACAAAAAGCAATTACATTTATCACACATTTACATTTTTCAGTTTCACATATTTTAAATGATTGTCATAATATATCATAGAACGTCAATATTAGTATATTATACTATATATAGGGTAAGCATTTCAAATAAATATTATATGTTTCAACAAAAAATAATGTCAAGCACTATCCTCAGTCAGTGCAACCGGTATTGCTCCATTGAACCGTCAGACTTTCACAATAACATAATAATGCTGACTTGATGGTAGACTAACTGCCAAAAGAAAAGTCAAATTCAGTGTTGGCGTCCCAGAGTGCATTGAGGTTACGCAATGGAGTTTGACAGTTAAACGCGATAAAAAACATGATATAAAGAAAATATAACTAGAAAAAATTCCACGCGGACCAGGGGGCCAATCGCCTAACGGAAATGCTTTGGGGAACGCGAACGCTTACGATTTTATATTGTTATTTCTAGCCGCCTGAGGTTTTCGAATACCTCACGCTCATTTTTTTTAATATTATTATTACCAATGCAAAAGAAAACGAAAAAGCGCGAGGCATTTGAATACCTCAGGCGGCTAGAAATAACAAAATAAAATCGTAAGCGTTAGCGTTTTCCAAAGCATTTCCGTTAGGCGATTGGCCCCCAGGCCGTCTGCTGCCTGGATGTAAACATTAAGCAGTTAAATGCTTTAAAATAATAAAAATTATAACATAATTTAATTTAAATTGTGGTGCCCATGCTACAGGGACAGGTGCAGAGGTATTTTTGGATGATTCATCTATTATTGTAAGATTTTATAAAATACTAGCTGACCCAGCGAACTTCGTACCGCCATAAAAATTAGGGTTGGTGGTAGAGGGTTGAAAATTCAGGGTTATATGTATTTACTAATGTATTAAAAAAAATTAAAAAAAAAACTAAAATTGAAAAAAAAAATCATTTAGGGTTGGATTACCCTTAACATTTAGGGGGATGAAAAATAGATGTTGTCCGATTCTCAGACCTACCCAATATGCACACAAAATTTCATGAGAATCGGGAAAGCCGTTTCGGAGGAGTTTAACCACAAACACCGCGACACGAGAATTTTATATACCTACTAGCTGACCCAGCGAACTTCGTACCGCCCTAAAAAAATAGGGGTTGTCCAGCGGACAAAATTGTGAATCTAAACCATTCTCAGATCCCCTTGAACACACACAATAAATTTCATCAAAATCGGTCCAGTCGTTTAAGAGAAGTTCAGTGGCATACACACTCACAGAAGAATTATATATATAAAGATATTAAGATTGTGTACAATTTTCATGGTGCCAATAAATTATTCATCATCATCATCATCAGCCTATTAATGTCCCCACTGCTGGGGCACAGGTCTTCCCTATGGATGGAATAGGGAGATTGGGCCATGACCCACTACGTGGGCCCAGTGCGGATTGGTGGGTGCTAACGACTGCAGATGCAGCGGGGACCAACGGCTTAACGTGCCTTCCGAAGCACGGAGGAGCTCGAGACAGTAATTTTTGGTCACCCATCCAATGACCGACCACTGCTAAAGTTGCTTAAGTTCAACGATCGCAGCTGAACGCGCTAACCACTTGCGCCATCGAGCTCCTCAATAATAATAATAAATTATTATTATTATTTAACGTGTTGTAAGATACGTAAATCCGTCCCAGTCTCTAATGATTTGTTTTTGTTGTGCAAGTGTTTAGCATTTTGCTAACAGTGCAAAGTAAGCCAGGGTCTATGGATCCGGTACCAATTTATTAAAAAAAGAACTTTCAATTGTTCCCCTTCAACCATTGTTTTGTGTCTCCATTCGAGTTTAGGTACTAACAATTGTTAATACCTGGGTGCCAATCGCCTAACGGAAATGCTTTGGAAAACGCTAACGCTTACGATTTTATTTTGTTATTTCTAGCCGCCTGAGGTATTGGAATGCCTCGCACTCTTTCTTTTTCTTTTGCATTGGTAATAACAATATTAAAAAAAATGAGCGTGAGGTATTCGAAAACCTCAGGCGGCTAGAAATAACAATATAAAATCGTAAGCGTTAGCTTTCCCAAAGCATTTCCGTTAGGCGATTGGCCCCCTGTGCTGTAATCAAAACAATGCTACAGTGGAATCCGTTAATCGGAGGGAATTCACAAACACGCCATAATAAGTGGACGTCATACAAAACGTTTTGTGAAAAAAAGACGGGTTGCACTCCGGGAGTGCCGGCAGAAGTGAAAACTTGAATATTAACGTTGTGCATTTTTGATATTTTGGAATGGTTAGGGAATAATTTTGCACGCATTGCTTTAATTATCAGTATAAAAGTACCATCATTTATGTGGAAGAATACAATATTTATTTATTGCGCTATCGTACACAAACATGACAATTTATATTACATTAAAAAGTTTATCTCTCAGAAAAATCAACTTACATGAAGCACATTTAAGCGCACCTAGCGACATCTATTGTAAAAAAATGCATTTTCTTCGCAATAAAGCTGCCACCTGGAAGTCCTAATTAGAGACTTATTATTATTATACGATAAAATAAAATATTACTATGTTTCGTCCAATATATTGAAAGCCAACAACCTTTCCAATTTTATTGTTTTCTTCTTACGAATTTTCGATCAGGCCACGTGTCCTGACGCGAGTTTAACATACAAAAAAGTGCGTACGCACGCTTGACTTGGGGGGTAAGCTGGCGAATGCGTTACGCGTTACGAAAAGTGTGTTTGAACGGGAGTTGAGTGGGGGATATAAGCAAGAGAAAGCAGAGCGCGCCCACATTTTATTTCTCGCTTATTCTTATAGCTACTATATGAAATATGTATATGGACAAACATGTAGATATACCTAGTCAGGTCATAAATTCTGTCATATGTTTAGTATAAAATAATTGAAACAAGTTTATTCATTATTTAACCATTTATATACCAAAATGAACTTAACAAAACATAGATTCTTATGTTAATAAAGTTTATTCAAAATGACTTCCGTGATTTTGAATACAGGCCTTCAATCGGCGCGGCCAGTCGTCTATCGCAGCACGAACGAGGTCCATGTCAATATCGGCGGCTGCTTTAATCAAGGATGTCTTGAGTGACTCCAAATTGGGATGAGGCTTTGAGCACGCCTTTTCCTCCAAGTGTTGCCATATCTTGTAATCTAGCGGACTCAAATCTGAACTGGAGGAGGGCCAGTCTTCGTGCCGGATGAAGTCGATTTCACGCGCCGCCAGCCAGTCTTGTGTGCTCTTCGCTCTATGAGCAGGCGCCGAATCTTGTTGGAATACCCAGTGCCTGTTATTGAACATGGTATGAGAAATAGGTTCCACAAGGTTCGTCAGGACTGTATTTTGATACACAACTGCATTCGTTTTTACACCTTTCTCACAAAAATGTACCTCTGTTAAGCCCCAATAAGAAACTCCCAACCAAACCATGAGCGAGGATGGAAAATGACCTCGTTAGACACGCGGAATACGGTTGCTCGCTTCTTCACTACTGTGTGCGTACACCTTATCATTTTGTTTGTTGTAGCTCTCTTCTACGGTAAAAAAATTTTCATCCAAAAAAAGAATTCCCCAATATTTTTTTCCCGCGTACCGCTTCAACAAAGCGCGGCATCTCTTCAATCTCAGGTCCATTAGACGAGCATTCAAACGATGTCCTGTTTTTCTTCGATATGCCCGAAGCCCTAAGTCTTCATTTAACACCCTTTTCACCGTGGTTCTGCTTAACCCCATCTGAAGGGCCAACAGTTTCTGCTTACGTATGCGATTTCCTTGAATTCGCGCCTTCACAGCTTTTGTCACTGCTGGAGTCCTAACAGACCGAGGGCAACCACTTCTTGACCTGTCATCTACACTAGAGTCTTCATTGTATTGTTTGATGGTATGATAAACGAATCTTTTGGTTATATTCAAAATTTTCAGTATGTCAAAAATTTTAATTGGCGCGGAACCGCAACGATGCAACGCAATAACTGCAACACGGTCTTCTTTAAGCGTCCACTCCATATTTAAAAATGAGTAAATTTCTAAATAGTATACATTTTTATTTTCATGAACACTTCGAAATTCGAATTCCATAAACTTTTTTGTGGCCAGCATTCTAAAAGAAAAGTTTTTACTGTGTGACAATACTTATGACCTGACTGTGTATGCAAGATGAAGTAGTGCGCGCGTACAATTTCTTTCTCTCTTTCTCTTAAAGCTAGTATATGAAATATGTATATGTACATACATGTAGATATATTAGTCCAAGAAAGTAAGATATTTATAACTAAAAACCTTAAAATACACACATCAAAAGTGTCTAGGGATCAAGCATTTTTATGCGGATTTCTTGAGATTGAGATGTGGCTTTGTAATAAATTTATGATTTTATAAATTTATATGGATCCTTTTTGGTGCATTTCATAATTTGAATCAGGAACTGTGAATCAAATTCGAGTAAAAGATGAAAATCAGCTGTCAATATTTTCCCTATAAAAACATACAACGCATTGAAGACATTATTAGTGCTACTGTTTCCCTACTACTGATTAAAACCAACGTTATTATCGAGCGGCGACGTCATTTAAGCAGGGAAGAAATGCTCAGAGCCGTGGGAATGATAGAAGCTGGTTCCCGGCAACGTACTGTGGCTTTAGCTCTGAATACAAGTCAGAGTGTTATCAGTCGACTTTGGACACGATACCGAAGCACTGGTACCGTGGCTGAGCGCCATGGAGGACGGTATCGCTGCACCACACGGAGACAAGACCGATACATTCAAATCTTAACTCGAAGAGCTCCAACAATAACCGCCATGATGTTAGCCGTGAGGCTTCATCACTCTTCAGGGAACTTAATTAGCGACCAAACAGTCAGAAACCGCTTGCATGAAGTGAACCTTCATTCCCGAAGACCGCTACGGGTACCACCTATAGCAATGCACAATCGTAGGATTCGATATCAATGGGCTCTTGAACACAGAAATTGGGCAGAAGAACAATGGCGTTTCGTGTGCTTTTCTGATGAGTCTCGTTTTGGTATGAGACCGGATACAAGACGTATACGACACTGGAGAACCCCTGGACGCCAACAGCGATTAAAATCCTGCCAGGAAGTCCATCCTTATAGTGGTGGAACCATCATGGTATGGGCGGGTATTTGGATCGACGGAAGAACTGAGTTGATTTGGATCAGAGGCAACCTCAACGCTCAAATTTATGCTGAGACGATTGTATCAGACGTCATCGTTCCTCTACAAGTGCAAATCGGTCCCTTATTTCAGTTAATGCATGATAATGCACGACCGCACACCGCAAGAGTTGTAAGACAGACTCTCGCCGCAGCTAACATCAATGTCCTGCCCTGGCCTGCTCAGTCGCCAGACTTGAACCCGATTGAGCATGCATGGGATATGCTACAGAGAAGAGCTCTGCCGAATATGGAGGGTATCCAGTCGCAAGAAGACCTTTTTTTGTTGTTGCAACGAACATGGGCGGCCATTCCACAGCGTGATTTGGATGAACTCGTTTTGAGTATGCCAAACCGATGTTCTTGTGTTGTTAGTGTTCGCGGTAGAAATACGGATTATTAATTGTTTAAGTTACCCAATAAAATTTTAGAGAAAACTGTTATTTCAGTCTTTTTTTCGAACTTTTGTGTTAGTGGTTCAAATGTCAAAAATCCCTTTATTAGGAAAATGGCAAATTTCTTTATTAATGCAAAGGTGACTTGGTTTATCGTTACTGTGACAAACGAAAACACTTTATTTGATGAATCCTTAAAGAAAATTTTAATTAATATCAATCAGGAGAAAAGTTATTGCAAAAATATATGTTGATCCCTAGACACTTTTGATGTGTGTATATAATAATTAAAATACATTATATGTAATATATATTGTACACCCAAACATATGATGTACAAATGGATCTAAAGAAGTTTCACTTCAGTCGTGTGGTCATAAGCATACTCGTTTTTATTTTTTAGAATACCGGTAAAATAGCTATGAAACTGTAGCAAAAATATTATAATGTACGAAGGTCGCAAGATCACGTCACGGACACTGCAACCGATTGTCACGATTGAATGCATGTCTGTCTGTTTGACATGTTTTTTTTAAACCAAATCTTTATGATTTTTTTTATTTATTCACTACGTCAGCCGTGCGTGACGGTTTTATTGAGTAGTGACCCTAGTTATGAGAGAGCTGATTTCGTTCGGTTTTTGCTGTCAGATGATTTTTAAAGACGCGACTCTTCGATAAGAATTTTGATTATTAATGCTTATTGTACGCTGATATCTAGCCTAGTTACATTTCTGTAATATGTTTAATCCTTCATTATGAATGAAGGATTACAACAGTTTACTGAATTCACTAGAAAATAATAAATCAATCCAGAAGTCCGGCTGATGTTAAATGAAAAAAAAAACAGAAATTTTGTCTTATGGACCTCTGTGGCCAAATGGTTTAATACGCCGGGTTTCATTGTGACGCCGACTCGAGAGGTCCCGTCCCCAGATGTTTGTGTGATGAATACGAGCATTTGTACTCCAATCATGGATGTCTAATATGTATTTCTATATAAATATACTTATATATGTACAGTATATGTATTCTATACATTACCCTAGTATCCCATAACACAAGCCTTACAGTGCTTACTTTGGGGCTAGGCTAATTGGTGCGAGTGTTGGAAATATTTATTTATTTATTTTCCAATTCGATTCATTAGAACCAGGCGTGCTGTTTACTTGACTATTTATCTATATACATTTATGTTCAAGAATCTGAAGGAAAACCAAATAATACACAACATCAACGTAAACATTAAGAGTTAAATACAATAACCTTAGTTAAATATTAGAATTTTGTCCGCAACTATGCTTGTACTTTGTATTATAGCTATTAACGGGATTATTACCATGTACCTTGTTTATTATGAGTGTAAGATATTAATAAATATCGGAGACTCTTAATAAACAAGGCAATAGCTATAATGTTAGTGACCATGAAAGTTTAAAACAATTTATGTAGTTTGTAGTTTATTTTTTTATATTCTCGGGCGAACCGATAAGTTTATAAGGAAATAGATGATAATTTGTGGTAGGATTCTGTAAACAAGTGTTGAAAACTGTTATCAAGTAAGAATTTTTGCGTCCCTGCATCTCTATAAAAAGAGTAAGGGCCTTTATTACCGAGACGGTTTCTACCAGGCGTTTACCCGGACCGGTTTTTGAAGTGAAAACTTCTTTAGCGGCGTTGTACACTTTTAACCTTGCGTCAGGTTAAACACGTGGACTGATCGCATCATGACACACAATAAAATTGGAAAGGTTGTTGACTTTCAATATTTCGGACGAAACATAGTAATATTTTATTTTATCGTATTATAATAATAACTCTCTATCTAGGACGTCCACGTGGCAGGTTTATTGCGAATTTGCGAAAATGCATTTTTTTTAAATAGATGTCGCTAGGTATCGCTCCTGGGCGGATGCTCGAGCCCGCAAATCACCAAATGTTCGAAGTCTGAAGAAAGCCTTTAACAGTGCCGCCAAGTCCTGAAAAGGTGTCAGCAAGGCCCGCTTCGACCACATTGGCCGTATAGGAGCCAAATTAGCCTCGTTTCCATCCGGAAGCAAAGCTTTCTGGTCCCTAGCCAAGACAGTCGAAGCCAATTTTCGCCGGTCGTCGCTGCCGCCTTTAATTAAGCCTGACGGATCGCAGGCTCACACCTCCAAAGAGAAGGCGGACTTGTTTGCCTCCATATTTGCGAACAACTCACAACTAGATGCTGCTAGCGTAAACCCACCTAAGCTTCCTCAGTGTTCTTCTGCCATGTTGGAAGTTCGCATTCATCAGAAAGAGGTACTCAAAACGCTAAGCACTCTAGACGTGAATAAAGCCAGTGGGCCCGATGGCATTCCAGCTATTGTCCTGCGGAATTGTGCCCCTGAGTTGTCTCCTATTCTGACTCGCCTATACCGCTTATCCCTTGAGATTGGCCTAGTCCCGAAAACCTGGAAGCTTGCCAATGTCCAACCAGTACCCAAAAAGGGTAGTCGTGCCGACCCTGCCAACTATCGACCTATTGCAATCACCTCCATACTCTGTAAGATTATGGAGCGTATATTGAACAACCGTCTCCTCGCTTACCTCGAAGATAACGATCTCCTCAGTGGCTGCCAATTCGGTTTCCGCCGTGGGCGATCTACTGGGGATCTTCTTGTTTATGCTACCCACTTATGGAGTGAAGCCATAGAGAAACGCGGCGAAGCTCTCGCCGTTTCTCTTGATATTTCTAAGGCTTTTGACAGGGTCTGGCATGCAAGTCTCATTGGCAAGCTTCCTTCATATGAATCGCTGTCGGACTTTGCAACTGGATTGCAGATTTTCTGAGGGGCAGATCGATACGAGTGGTCATTAATGGCACATCATCGGATCTGCTTGGTATTAATGCCGGTGTCCCCCAGGGATCTGTCCTCTCCGCAACTCTATTCTTGCTGCACATCAATGATCTGCTCCTAACTCCCGGTATCTTTGGGTATGCAGACGACAGCACAGTTTCGGAGAGATATCTGCCGGATATGAAGTCTGATGCAAATGTCCGATCATTAAGGGAGGCGATGGTGGAGGGAGTGAATGCAACCCTGGAAGCTGTTTCCCTCTGGGGTGAAGCCAACTTGGTTGGATTTAATCCCTCAAAAACACAGGCCTGTCTCTTCTCGACGAAACGGAGTCCATTCCATCTGACTCCGACTTTCCGAAATGTCTCCGTGCCGGTTAAAGACCATCTCGAGCTCTTGGGTATGGACATCTCATCCAGCCTCAATTTCGGTCGCTACATCGAGTCCATTGCTAAAACCGCTGCCAGAAAACTTGGAATACTTTCTAAGGTCAGGCGATATTTTACATCTGAGCAGCTCCTTAACCTTTACCGAGCCCAAGTTCGCTCCTGCTTGGAGTACTGTTGTCACCTTTGGGACGGATCTGCTCGGTATCAGCTGGATGCACTGGACTCGGTGGAACACCGTGCGAAGAGACTCATAGGCAATAACGCTCTCGTTGAGGCTAATCTCCAGAGCCTTGACCACCGAAGACGTGTAGCTTGCCTCTCGGTGTTTTATCGGTTACATTTCGGAGAGTGTGCGGAGGTATTACATAATTTGATCCCCCCTTCCCCTTTCCACCACCGGACGACCAGGCGCGGCGAGGGCTTCCACCCTTATGTTGTCGAAGTTCCTCCTATCCGCACGAAGCGATTTGCTTCGGCCTTTATTATGCGAACGGCTAGGGTGTGGAACTCCTTGCCGAGGTCTGTTTTCCCGGACCAATATAATCTGGACATCTTCAAGGCCAGAGTGAACAGGCATCTTCTAGGCAGGCTTGTACCATCCTAGGCCTCATCATCACTTTCCATCAGGTGAGATTGTGGTCAAACGCATCGCCTATTATGCATAAAAAAAAAGGTGCGCTTAAATGTGATTCATGTAAGTTGATTTCTTTATAATAGATGTCGCTAAGTGCGGTTAAACGTGATTCATATAAGTTGATTTTTCTGAGAGATAAACTTTTTTAATGTAATATAAATTGTCATATTGGTGTACGATAGCGCAATAAATAAATATTGTATTCTACCACATACATGATAGTACTTTTATACTAATAATTAAAGGAATTCGTGCAAAATTATTCCCTAACCATTCTAAAATATCAAAAATGCACAACGATATTATTTAAGTTTTCACTTCTGCCGGCACTCCCGGAGTGCAACCCGTCGTTTTTTGTAGTGTGTATGCTGTTGGTCGCAGATGACCTTTACAGCGTCACCAGGTTTGAGGACGGCGAGATCCTAAGGGGACCTCAAGCCGAGAATTGGCGAGTGCCTCTAGACCACTCAAACCTGGCACTCGTTTAATGACTTATTAATTTATTATACATACAGATAGCAGACGTCATTCATTGCTTTATTAATCACACAATTAGATAAATGATATGTTATCTTTATTGACAGCACTACGCACCATTAGCCCATTAATGTCCTATCTGTTGGGGCACATGCCTTCTTTATACCTCCCTATAAGAAAGGAATAAGGAGAACGAGCCATTTTTTTTTATAGATAGGTCCGACAAATGACTCCACCCCACCTGATGTTAAGTGAAGGTGAAGTCCAGACGCGAAGATAGCTGATACAGCAGTTCTACCTGCCACACCAGCCATCCTCACCCTGCCGGCCTGCATGTTGCTTCTTCACGCCTCTTCTTCTTTAACCAGCACGCGAGCATATTGCGGATTGGCAGGTGCTGCCATGCTTCGGAAGGCTCTTTAAAGATCAAAGCTCATTACAACTACCCGACAGAGCCTCGTCGATATGTCCACTCGTGGTCGACGAGCAAACTCAGTTGGTCAACCAGTGAACGTCAGCTGGTGGACAGGTGAACCCACAGAACACAGAGAGAAGTTAGTAAAGTTAGCAAATGCTCATAACTTGACCAAAACTTGGTTCTGATTGCGTCTTTGCTCTCATGTGTGAGCGTCTATTGATTCGATTGTTTGTTGTCGCGTTGTTTGATTGGCTATTATCTATGAGGTGCAAGTGTAGTGGTGTCGAGCCGGCAACATCGGTTCCCGTGCAAATGGTTTATGATCATCCTTCTAACCTCTTTCTGAGTTCCATGGTCTAATGAGTTGTGACATTAATGCTGCTTCTCCACCCTTAGTCTTAGTAGAACGGCGGGCTGTTTCCGCAACTCGACACCCAGTGCCTATTTTGCGTGGGGATTGGCATCAGTCCTGCCATCCCAGCTCCTCCAGAAAGCTCAGCAGTCCCCAAATGTTGCTGCAGGTCTCTACTATTGTCTTCGGGCTTCCCATTAGAGAAGTCCTTAGTCTTGCAACGCCCCTGCACTCCAGTAGGACATGGGCGCTCGTCTCATCCTCCTCCAGGCAGGCTCTGCACAGAGGGCTGTCAGAAATATATATATACTACAAAGGTACTTCTCCACCCTTTCTACATTAACTAAAAATACAAAAGTAAACTTTGAGTATGCCCTACACTCTTAATGGTGTACTTATCATGTTCCACGTGAAATAGGCGGTACAAATTAGACGTTTGACCTTCCACATCAAAATACCATCACTAACTTCGAGGAATTTCGTGTAGCCACTGACTGTATCGCGTGCGGGTTATCATTAAGTTTACATTGGCGTCTCAAAAGAAACTCATCAGGTCGCATTCTAATAGCTGATAATATATGTGTATAATTAGTGAATGATATTGGACTGGGAGCGATAGAAACGTTTCCTGGGCGCCTTGATAACTGGTTTTGAGCTCTACCATTCAACTATTAAGCATAAAAATATATTTTGTTTGTCTTCCCCTTCGGACTACAACGACCAGAAACCAGCATAGATAGATCTCTACAATGTTTGTTGTTTTGTTTGCGAAAAATTCCAAGAAAGTAAATCTCAACCTTATATGGACCTTTTTCATATTCAGGTAAAAAAGTCGATCGCATGCGTCATTGTTGGTAAGTGCATTGTTATCGGCAGATGCGCCATTCAACGGAGCGTGCGGTAAAGGTTTTATTGCACGCTCCGTTGTATGACGCTTAATTTTGAAACTTTCAAACAATGTATACAACCTCCGTATATGCACCTTGCGAGCATATGTGTTGAAAATGCTTTTACTATCTTTCGTTGTACATCGAATGTTCTCTAGAAGGTATAGACCAGAGGTTAAAGTTCTCGCCATTGTTCTTCATTTTCGTATAATGTCTTATTGTTTTGTTCACGCCATCGTCATAACCTCGTATTTCAATAACATTGTAAACAACGTCCCTGACACCTCGAGTCTCGACTATGCTTACGTTAAATGCGTTCTGCTTGGTAATGTTCAAAGGGGATCATAATGGGTGTTTGTGACAGGTGAAGTAATAATAAATAAATAAAATAAATAAATAAATAAATATTTCCAACACTCACACCAATTAAGCCTAGCCCCAAAGTAAGCACTATAAGGCTTGTGTTATGGGATGCTAGGGTAACGGATAGAATACATATATTGTACATATATAAGTATATTTATATAGAAATACATATTAAACATCCATGACTGGAGTACAAATGCTCGTATTCATCACACAAACATCTGCCCCCACCGGGATTCGAACCCAGGACCTCTCGAGTCGGCGACACCATGAAACCCGGCGTACAAACCACTCGGCCACGGAGGTCGTCGAAGTATCGGGAAGTATAAGATTAAGAATGAAGTTTTTGAAAGGAAATTTCTTTTTGCGCGATGAGGGTAACTTTTCAAGGCCGCGTCACGATTTGTGCGTCAGATTTTAGTGCGACGCGACGATTTTAATTTTTAAAGGACGTATAGATGTAAATAGCTATAGGTAATAAGATTAAGCACTTTGATACTTGTTTTAATTTACCTCTTTGTACGTATTAATCAAGGCCGTTATACCAAACTATACCGCGATGTAGATGTATGAACAGCGCCATCTGTTAAAAAACTTACACATATACGTAATATGTACGTACCTATTCTAACGAAATATCAGATCACTTTTGTTGCATTTTTACGTTTTGTAAATTATGTAATTATGTTAATATATATTTTAATAATTATTATTATGAAAGTTCGTTTCACTTCTGACATGCGTACTCTGTACACACGCTGTTCCTTTTAAAGTACCCCACCCCACCTGATGTTAAGTATAACTGGAGCCCAGTTTTAAAGATCGCTGATGCGGTAACAAACTGAGCCGTAACAGTTATCCTCGCTTTTTGCAGTTCCGTTGCAATTGCTATGACTGCAATGGAAGTGCCTAGAAACTGTGCATTGCATAATTTCTACACACCGTTCTCACCACGTGCAAGTAAAGCATAAAAATCTATTAAACACAGGGTTGTCAGATGGTCAGGAAACGTCTGGTTTTCGCCAGACATTTCATGGGACGTCCATCATGTGCAGACTCCCAAAGAATAACAAAATCTTCCGATAAGCGAACATGACGGTACACATATCGTTTAACCTGCGCCACAATATTATTTGGAAATGGTGGTACATCCTATCGACAACTCAAATCTCAAAGTCCCGAGATTTTAAAATACTATCCCCATATTTAGAATTCTCCATCTTATCATAATCAAAATCATTTTATGAATGGATAGAAGCTATGCTATCGGTTCGTAAATCTACGGCGGGAGACCTTGTACTGTGAAGAACCGGCAAGAAACTCAGAAAAATGCAACCCGGCAACCCTACTTGAGGAAAACCTTAAAAAGTTACTCACAACGTGCCCTACCCTATATACGAGTATTATTATCGGTGCGAGTTATTTAAATAGCTATAATTACCTCAACTGTTCTCTTCCAGTACCTCCACGAGATCGGCCACAGAGTATGCGTGACGCAGCCGCGGGTGAACGCCGCCATCTCTCTGGCCTGCAGGGTCTCAGACGAAAGGGGACAGCTAGTGGGAGAGAATGTCGGATACGCCGCTGGGATGACTGCGGCGAGGACGCCAGATACTGGCATTGTGGTAAGTGCTCCAATTGTTAGGTCAACTAATCTAAGATACGCCCTCTTATAATTCATAATGATGGATAAAGTTGCTGGTAAACGAGCACCGGTCGCAGGAAGAAGGCTTGAGAATGTTCTGGAATCTTGAGCGCCGCGGAACTCTTTCAGCTTGTCGAAGAAGAGTACTGACTGACTTTCGTTGTCATGAGAGGCTCCAGAAGAGGAACAGGTAATCTAGCCGCTAATAGTGTGAATGCCGCTATCTCGCTGGTCTGCAGGTTTCAGATGATAGGGGACAGCTGGTGGGGGAGTGTGTGGGATACGCCTTGAAGACTCCAGATACTGGCATCGTGGTAAGTGCTTCATCTTTGATGATGATGATTGTTAGGTCAACTAATCTAAAATACGCCCCCTTACAACTCATAATGATGGGCAAAGTTGCTGGAAACCAGACATCAGTCGCAGGAAAACGTCTTGAGATTGGACTGTAATCTCAAGCGCCGTGAACTATTACATGGTGTTGCTACAATGAACTATATATGATGCTGCGTTAGCACTTAAACTCAGAACAGTTCTGAACGAACAAACATTTGCTCGCTCGTGAAATGGAAACATCAGAGCTAGCGAACGTGTTCGTTTAACTATGTTTGACTGGACTCGGGGAACGAATGCTCTCTTGCTCAGTTATCAATGGAAGTAACGCAACATTGTTTTGGGCATTCCCTTTTACCGACCGAATAAATGTTTGCTCGCTCCGAAGTGTTCTGAGTCCGAACCACGAATTTTGACAGTTCCGTAATCGTATCGTCGTAAATTTTGTGTGGAAGGAGCCAGTTTGTTCGTAAGTCCGATAGGGGCGCTGCATAGTTTTCTTAGAAACTTTGACGATGGGATACGATTACTGCTTGGGTGCTGTAAAATTTTTTGCTTGGGCCTCTAAACACTAGGTGGAAACGCAGCATAATCTTAGATTAAAACAAAAAGGGTGGATACGGTACGCTCATACTAGCATCAACTAAAATATGATCCGTCTCAACTACATAAGCAACTCCCACACACGCACACGTTTCTATGTTATAAACATTCAAAAGAGCGAGCGAGACAGAACTATACGCTTCAACGCAGCGTATTGTTGTCCTTTTCTTCATAACAAAATGGCGATTACGTAAATAACATTCAGAACAAACCGTGATTTTTGAGAAAAAAATGTTTTTACAGTTTTACGAATAAAAAGTGTTGCCGAGGCATTTTTTTTTGATTTTGAACTATTTGTGTTCTTTATAAAAGCATTGAAGGCATTGTTTTATCTCCATGACACAGAATATACGCAATTTTGTTATATTGAGTGCACATGCAGCGTATTTGAATGTCCAATTGTGACTAAAGCGAATTATGGTCATGCACCACAATTTAAGCGGATCACTTTTGAGCCGCGAGTGCCAAACAAAAAGGGAATATCTTCCCTTTTTATTTTAATCTAAGAGCATAATATAACGATTTCTTTTGCTTATTATGGTTTATTGTCTCTTTCCAGTTCATGACTGAAGGCGTGCTTCTCCGTGAGATGTTTGCCAATCCACTCCTGATGCAGTATTCTTGCGTTATTTTCGACGAGGTAAGCAGCTTCGATAAGGTATAAGTACTTGATGGGGGGATTGGCTAGAGGTTATTTCTGCGATCGTGGAATTTCAGCAACTTTCTCAATTCCATAGATATATGGAATAAGTGACCAGAAATGTAAATCCGTTATTCTGTACCCCTAGCACGAACCATTATCGAATTCGAATAGTTTGCAAACCGAAATGTCAATGTCAAATTTTGTATGGAAACTTGAACAGCAGCGGCACAAAGTATGTAACGAGAATTAAAAATCAGTACACATTTGACAATGACATTTCGGACTCGCAAACGTTACGAATTCGATTTTGGTTCGTGCTAAGGGTACAGAAGGCACGCTAAGCCGTTGGTCCGGCTGCACCTGCAGTTAGCATCCACAGAACTGCTGGGCCCACGTGGTGGGTCCTGTCAAGCCCCTTATTCCTATACCATCCATTGTACCTCAGCATTCACATGTCTACGTCATCATCATCAGCCTATTCATGTCCCCACTGCTGGGGCACAGGCCTTCCCTATGGATGGAATAGGGAGTTTTGGGCTATGACCCACCACGCGGGCCCAGTGCGGATTGGTGGGTGCTAACGACTGCAGATGCAGCCGGGACCAACTTCTTAACGTGCCTTCCGAAGCACGGAGGAATTCGAGATAGTAACTTCTTGGTCACCCATCCAATGACCGACCACTGCGAAAGTTGCTTAACTTCAACGATCGCAGCCAAACGCGCTAACCAGTTGCGCCATCGAGCTCCTCATGTCATGTCATGTCTACGTACTAATAACTACTTATTTCCCAAAGAGGTACAAATAGATTTTCCAGATACCGTGGCCCCCCACATGACATAGGCATCTTTTCCATTTCTGAAACATTCTACAATAGATGAAAGCACATCCCTGTTTATTAATAGATATATTATTTGTCTAGTCATGTCAAAAGGATGACAAACAAACATATGGTCCGCCTGTTGGTAAACAGTCACATAGCCTACAGACGCTGGACCTTGTCCCCATTCTTAACCCCGTGAAGCCCTGAGTTTCATTCAGAACTAGGGTTACCTAATTTCAAAACTTTGACATAAACAAATAGATATTTCTAACACACACCAATTAGTCTAGCCCCAAAGTAAGCACTGTAAGGCTTGTGTTATGGGATGCTAGGGTAACGGATAGAATACATATACAGTACATATTATATAAGTATATTTATATAGAAATCCATATTAAACATCCATGACTGGAGTACAAATGCTCGTATTCATCACACAAACATCTGCCCCCCCCGGGATTTCAACCCGAAACCTTTCGAGTCGGCGACACCATGAAACCCGGCGTACAAACCACTCGGCCACGGAGGTCGTCATATAAATATTGCACATTACGAAAAAAGTCTGGACTTTTTAGTCACAAAATGTTACTATTACTCACTTAGTTACAATGGTATGGTATTTAAAACAATATGTACTTTTATTATTCATATTCAATGTAATTTTAAAAAATCCGGGAAAAGATCACGACAAAGTCCGGACTATAGTCTAAAATGACCATGTAACCCTATTCAGAACTGTTAATGCTAATGGAAGGTGACTTCAGAAGTATCTCTGAAGTCATTTTTCAACTTATACGACTCTGTATATATCAATACAGGGAGAAAAAAGCAGCCCTTGCTGAGTTTCTTGCCGGTTCTTCTCAGTACAAGGTCTCCCGCCGTAGTTTCCGAACCGATGGCGTAGCTTCTTGACCTTCACAAGTGCTTGTAACAGCCTAGACTGAATAAATGACTTTTCATTTCATTTCTGAACGATTTCTGTTGTAAGATTGAGACATTGCATACGCAAAATAGAACGGCGTTCTGCTTCTTCTGATGTAGTCTGTCGTTAAGAGGCTTACGCTTTTATCATCAGCTAAAATTCTTCCTAAATGAATAGTAGGAAAAAATATTGGATGATTCGTAAGAACTTTAGTAAGTAAATTTGAATTGAGTGTGATTTCAGGTCATATCGTCTCATTTCATTTCTTTCTCTCCAAGTTCAGCAAAGAAGAAACAAAATATATGTTTGTATAACTCGTATTTTGTTAACTTAATTCTTGAAGTGTCCTTCTTCTGATATACATTATTATTGACAGTGCCGTCTTTGACCTATTGGAGGCCCTAGGCATATTAGGATAATGGGGCCCCTATGACTTCCGTTTGGTGATTTAACAGGAACTAGGGACTTTGTATTTGATCTGAGGGGGGCCCCTATCGATCGCGGGGCCCTGGGCACTTGCCCAAAGTGCCCATTGGGAAAGACGGGTCTGATTATTGACATTTATTTATTAAAAACACATAACACTATCATAACAGGTCTAAATATATATACCTAATTTAATAGTGTAGTTGTCCTATCAAACAAAACTAAGAATAAATACTTATAAATGACATGAATTATTAACATTATTATTTCAATACTGTAAACTATTAAAAAAAATACAATAAAAATAAATAAAAAGTCAATATCAATAAGTAACTAAATATCAATCAAAAACTATAAAAATAACTTGGATTTAAAATGCATTACCATTTCGATTACAAATATTGCAAAACAATAAAAAAAAAGTTAAAATATAATTGTCAATAAAATCTATATATACAAGTTTTCATATCTTCCAGGTACACGAAAGAACGCAAATGACCGACGTTCTGATGGGGCTCCTAAAAAAAGTAGCAAAAGTAAGTTAGTTGATTTGAATTATTAATAATAGGACTTCTTTATTTCTCAGGGCTCATTCATAAAGTATGTCACACTAATTTCGTGATTTTCGAAGTGAGACTTCTTTTTGGATGGCGTGTAAATGGAAAAATCTTATGCACTGAAAAAAGTTATTTACAAAAACTAGTCGAGTTAACCGATGAATAGCCATACTTTGTTTTTTCTTTATTTCGAAAAAGAGAAGAGACAAAAGATGTAGTTATAATTTTCACCTTTAAAAATGCGCGCCATTATCTTATTAGAAAAAGGCTGTTTCATAACCTAAATTAGTTAAAGGTACTGTTTTCTTGTAATAGGGTATTTGAGAGTATTAAAATAATTAAAATTGACTGTATTTATAGTATGAATATTAGCAGGAATTTTTACTATTTTTACTGAAAAAAAAAACATAATTTTACTAAAAACCCACGATAAAGATAAAGGTTTTCTTCACGTGACCCAAAACGCTGGGGATTGGTGGAGCCTAAAATGACGTCACACGCAAGTAAACTTCCGGTTAAAGTGACATTTGATTGTATGGTTTGACGTTTTAATAACAGTCGTGTGACGTCACACACCAGTGAGACGCCATATTTTGTCCAGAGATACGTTTTTCGCGGCAACTGGAAAATAGAGTTTCTGATTTGGTTTTTTTTACCGAAGTACACAACATAATGATGAATATCCACTTTTTATGGACTCTATAAATATTAAAAGTAAATAACGCGAGATCGTTTTCTAAAACTTGTCAAATACCCCATTGCGTTGAAAAACGTTGTATGCCATTCGTGCGTGACTATGGTAAACCCTGATTCTGTCTCGGGATTAAATTAATATCATAAACAACTTTCGCCGCACAAGGGTTTTTTCCAGATTTATTAAAAATATGACCCCGCTCTCTGCAGAAACGCAAAAACTTGAAAATGGTCATCTCCTCGGCCACAATGGACGCGGAGTTTCTCAGAGATTTCTTCGATTTGTCGGATAAAAAGGAGAAGGAAAGGAGTACATCTGTAATATTGTCGATGCAGGGAAGAACTCATCCCATTGACGTATTTTATTCTGAAGGTATATTCATCAGTATACTTTATATAGTTAATTAGATACTCTAAATTATATTTTACATACTTAACTACAATACACTCTTGCATATACTCACAACACACATACTCACACCACACTCTCAACAAATCATGCTCACACACTTCACATGCACTAAATGTGGGGACTCCCTACTACTGCTGCTTAAAGATGATTGTCTTGTTTTAAGTGCAATTAATATGTACCTATACACCGTGTTCCTGAGGTTAAACACTAACTTTGGCATGATATTCAGACTATTAAATTGATAATTTTTTACTATGGACACTTTTGTGAATTCCAATTTTTTTATCATTTTTTATTTTCATACAAAGTAAATGCTTAGATGTAATTTATCTAATATGAATTACTCTTTACCTGAGCTGGCAACGTCGCATTTGAAACCTTGGTTCACATGTCCACATAAACTTTTTGAAACTTTTCTTGACGTCAACAATGTTTTTTAAAATTTTGACTTTTGAAACTATGACTTAATGACCAGTGACAAAGAGTTGATAGTTTGATATTTTGAAAAAAAGGTAAATTTAAAAAATCAAAAAACCCGACTGCTTAATTATACTTCAAATAAAAACTGAAAAGAAAAAAAACAAGTCCAGTAGTCTATAATTCTGTTAATAAGGAACAAAGCTACTTTAACAGTCGGGACCCATTAGATATTCAAGAATATATAATATTTTTCAACAGTGGGTCCCGACTGTTAAAGTAGCTTTGTTCCTTATTAACAGAATTATAGACTACTGGACTTGTTTTTTTCTTTTCAGTTTTTATTTGAAGTATAATTAAGCAGTCGGGTTTTTTGATTTTTAAATTTACCTTTTTTATTTCACACTTTTTAGTTAGTTAGTATTTTAAGACGGTATATACCTTAGTCTTGTTACTTCAGTAAGGGATTTAATATTGCGGGAATTATTAAGTACCTTGCGTCGGTCTAAAAGATTGATTAATTAAGACATATAGAGACTTTACCAGCGGGGTCAAGGCTACAGATGGGCCTCAATTTTCGCAAAAATCTGTGAAGTTAAATCAAGTCGTTACATAAATATCTCTAATGTATGTAAATTTTATAGTAAACTAGCACTTACTCAAAAAGTCATCTTTTGTTTATATTTTTTTTAATAGTTTAGCAGTAAATATAGAATTCATTTACTTTTATTCGTCGACTATTTAAAATTGGCAGTGGCTGCATTGTCATGTCAATGCCGGACATCTAAGATTGTGATATACACAAATGAAGTGTCAGTCCCTAGTCTCATAATTTTGATATAACTACATAATTCACAGAAACCCAATATGTAGATGCCAGAAGTTATCTTCAAATGTTTTTAATCATCCTATATACAATACCAATCAATGACGTTTATGTCGCAGGTTGAAGAAAGCAGTAATTCCCGTTTGTTGTTTTGGACAATGGTGGCAACTGCCTTAGATCACTAAATTAAATAATTATGCAATCACCAAAGCAAAGTTTATAATATTTGATTAAACTAAAGGCGCATAATAAAATTTTCATAACGTTAGGTAGAGCACCATAGCAATGTCATTTATTATCAATTTATAGTTCTCTTTGTAGTTTTCTTTTAAAGCGTTCACATATAACAGGTCAAAGACTTTGTGATCGATCCTTTTTTATTGGTAGTGTAAAGCTCGAATGAAGAATACTCCCAGTAGTGCAATCATGGAAATTACTTTCCAATTTTTTTTTGTTTAAAAAAATACCGAATAACTTATCACTGTTAAGCACAAATGCTACGTAACTTTTACAAATATAATCAAATAAACCTATTACTTACTTTATTTTTAAATCTTTTTCATCAATTAAATACCTATCTTATCCTAACTATCTATACTAATATTATAAAGAGGCAAGATTTGTATGTTTGTAACAAATAATCTGTCAAACTACTGAACCGGTTTCAAATATTAATTCATCATAAGGTACATTATTTATTATTACATTTTTCTTTATTTAAATACATTTTGTCCGAGTGACATAGGCTATATTTTATCCCGATAAATAAATTTCGCCCGTACAATGCCCGGGTGGATCACTAGTAAGTATAATATAATATTATAGATGCGAAAGTGAGTTTGTTTGTTGCGCTTCCGTGCCCTAATTGCTAAATCGAATATAATGAATTCCTATATAGAAGTAGATGGGAACTTGGTTCTTAGCTACAACATCGCAATACTTATAGGCGTAGGGTGATGAAAGGGGTGATTTACCTAAAAAAAATCTACATTATTTACTTTGAATTTTGCAGAATTATTACAAAACCAATTATATCAGCAGCAGCAGACACTGGGTTACCAGTACCACGCTCGAGAGTGAGAGTGGTAGGGCTGGCGCGTGGTGGGACTGAGTCCGATTCACGCCGGCTGAGCGTCGTTTCGACTTAAACCTGCTACTAAGTTTAAGTTCTCTGACGTCACCGTCTATCCAACATCCCAACAATTTTTTCATTATTCCAAGGAAAAGCAGATGCATGGAATCTAATGGAAATTGCTTGACTAAATCAATTTCCGGGTATATACGAAGTAGAGGTGATACACCTTGATGATGACCTGGAGTAGATTGATTCCTGAAAGACTCATTTGTTCTTAATTCACCACATATTGGATAAATTCTTCTATTCATGTATTGTTGACCTTTTATTGAGCATCGTTCACACGCCCAGTATCCACCATGACCTACGATGCACTTCAAAAAATCACAAATGAATGCTTTTACAGATACAATGAATTTGCGATTATCTATAATAATTCCTGTTTGCATTAAACTATTGAGTTGTTCTATAAATTTATCTAAATATCTCTGAACACTTTGTGGCTTCTGATCTCCACAATATACAGCAACAGGAAATGGTTTGTAAATGTTTGGATCATGATGAATTTTACAGAGTATTGGCCATAGCTGTTTTTTACTGGACTTAAACAAAGGTAAACCATCAACATTGAAAATCAGTTCTATGTTATTTAGCTCATGAATAGTTGGGTTTAATTGAATTCTTATAGTTTTCTCTATGCCAAAGTATACAAACTTGCCAATATTATCAAAAACTTCAATATTAGAATTTTCTGACGTAGTATACAAAAAAGTTTTTGCACATCTTGGTAGAGTAGGATAAGATCTTCTTAAAATAGCTAATAACTAGCAAACCAGTGAACCAAATGTTCACCAAAAAAAAATGTATTTAATTAATTGAGAACTTCGGAGATTATGTGTGGTTTCGTTTGAAATAGAAATCACGTGATTTCTCGAAAACCGGAAGTGCTACGTTACTCACATCCGGTTTCTAGTCTTATCAGACTATTCTCAACTTATAACTTAAACATTCTCTTTATCTATCTCTTACGGTTTGGCCGCTGAAACAGCACCACGGATGGACGGACGGACTTGTCTAATAGATAAGAGATGATTCTAAACGACTATGAGGTATAGGTGGATTCAGTAAAGCCCACTTGCGAATGTCTTCTACATCATAAACCGATTGATCAGTATCATCTACTTCTTCATCTATTGCATCATGAGTCTCGTTTTCTAGTTCATCGTCTGAGCTAACATCATGAAATAATAACAAATCGTCAAATTCTTCATGATTAACATCGTCTCTATCATGACTTTCTTCATTCATCTCTTCTTCTACCACAGCTGATATTTCATCACTTATTGCTTCTTGCTCATAATTTTGCACTAATTCATTCACAGCATTTGAATTGGAAGCACTATGATCTTCTAGATTGGAATTCAAACTATTATCACTTGCTGTATTGTTGAATGACTCATTAATATCTGGTAATTGATTCTCAATGTTTTGTGAAACGTCTTCATTGCCAGAAGGCATCAAATATTTCTTGGTTGGAATTTGCTGACAGTAATTTTTGTCAAATTCGCCTGAATCTTTCTGCTCTCAAACGCCTAAGCTCGCGTTGTCTAAAATTATTCATGATGTTATGTCAATATATTACTTCAATAAATAATAATTTTCAACAATAATCAAACTGAAATTATTTACACTGGTAAAGATTAATGTAAATTTGTAACTGCTTATGAAAATATATATTTGTCTATATACTATGTACACTATGTGTACCTGAGCATGCGCAATACGATGTACATAAACGATATACTTTATGCAATACGTTCAAAAATATTGCCATTTCGTAAGGTAAATCCGATAAGACAACGATTAACAATTATTAAAATTCATGAACAATAAGGAAGTAGCAATATTTTTATTTTTGTTTTCATTTTAAAGAATTCCATGTAGAATAAACCACATATATATTAAAAAATTAAAACATTGTGATTTATCGGAAATAATGCGGTTTTAAATTGACAATTTAAATTTTCGCGCGAAAACGAACCTATGTTTGCGATGACGTCACTCCTGTCTGTCACTGGTCGTACTTGTTCGTTGCTGGCTTTAAATTTTCATACTTTTGCATATTTTTTCGAATTTCGAAATATTTTTTTCAAAAATTTAAAATGGACTATCCATCAACATCATGTGATCATAACAATACCACTCATTTTCCGAAAAAATGCCGTGTTGACTCATATTTTGTGCCAATCTTCTTCAACGAAGTTCCAAAATAAATTGTTTTTGACTGGAACTTCTGACCCAAAACTGAAAAAAAGTGGTTTCAAGCTGCGAAGAGAAATGACAATTATTCTCCAAAGACCATTATTCGATGCTGAGAAGATCACTTTGACGTAAGTCGGCGAATATACTTGTTATATGCTTAATTAATCTGCTTGTACGTAAAAACGCATTAGTAACCTACCTAATACTTACAAAACCTGTGTATAACATATTTTTAATTTTACAGTTGGAGAATGACGTCGAAAATTAGATAAAGTTTAAAATGTGTGGCACAATCTTCACATTGGCAGGACTGAACCAAGCTTTGCGTTTCATTTAAAATAACTGTAACACGATAACCTTCTTTACGTACTTTATGCTCCGGAGAACTCGACCTTTTACTGTACATAATTTTCCATTTCTTTTAATTTGGACATAGCCGATTGCATTATCGCCGTAAGATTTGTAGAAGCCGCTGAATAAAATACGAAGTTTAACAACTACGATTTTTAAATACCGTAGTAGTTTAGTCCCTTTCATTTCTACACTTAAAAACTCTACACTTTGGACAAAAAATGTTATAACCATGTCAACGCTAACTCAAGGTAAATTCCTGGAGTCTGCTTTGGTAAACGCAACTTCCATTTTTATTAAATGTAAAAAAACGCAATAAATATTCCCATAAAATAATATTTACTTTAACAACCATAACCTCAAAGAAGTTGTCATAACAGGAGTGACGTCACTAAACGCTGATTGGTGTTTTAAAATACGTTCCGTTTCAAGTATTTTAAATTCGTAATAATAGGCTTGTGTCCACTAACAATAAATCGGATGGCTAACAGTTTCTAAATATGAATTACGATATACAGATAACGAAAAATAAAGCTATTTATCATAATAATTAAAGATTATTATTATTTTTATGAAATAAATTCGGTAATAATAGGCATAAGGTCACGTGATAGTAAACACCAATCAGAAAGACTGACGTCACTCCGTGCAAAACATTACTTGTGTTGTGGTTAGAGTTTTCATAGATTTTATTGATTTGTCATTCATGTGATTGTTACTTTGATACACTTTATCAGCTTGTTCTTAGATAATTATTGTAAGAAAGCCTAATATGTATAGCCATTGGGAATTACCACAGCAAATAATAATAGTTTACCCAAGATAAAAACCAAACCTTAATATGATACTTGGTATAATTAGCATATTATTAGGCAACTAGAACAAGAATATGAAGTGTGTTTATTACGAGTAACACGAATAAATATACTTAACTCTCAAATTGACTTTAAATCATGCCATAAAACTAAATTTACTTACCTAACCTCATCCTATTGTCATTGTTTTATCAATTTAAGGCAATATAATTTATCCAGCTTGTGTCACATTTAGATTACCTAGATTATGCTATGCTAAATACTTACATCAAAAAGATCTTCACAAAAAGTCATTTTTTTATTTGTTGATATACAATGAATACCATCCCTTCTTGCAAGTTCTAGCCATTTTTACTGCTTTTGTAAGTTGTTTAAAAGGTATATAAATAATTTGTCTGGCGTTTTATGCTTGTACTTTTACACTGGGGCACTATACAGTACTTGAAATACGATGGATTCATTTTTAATGAAATAATTCTATTAGTCAACGTACAGCATACTGTTTGTTTTGCACGGCGTGACGTCATTCAAGACGCCATGACAGTCATGAGCGTTTTAGAGGGAAAATTAAATATTTTTGTTAAAATTCAAAATACATATTGTTACTGTATTATTTTATTTAAAATAATATTTTTTGGGGTAAAATAAACATCAACGTATATGATTAACCACTTTTTAAAATTTAGGCAACTAGCCTATTGTTAAAAAACAACATTATGTAAAATAAAAACGTTGCAGTGGCACTTCTTTTATATTTTTTTAACATTTTAATCATAAAATTTTCATAAATATTATATATGCATCTTCCTTATTTGTTCGAAAGTTCAAAATTACGATTTGAGCTCAGTACACACAAATTTTCAAAGTATGAAAAAAAAAAATGTAAATGGGGGGATTTTGAGTTCAAAGTGCTTTTAGAAACTTCCTGAAACATTAAACTTTAAAAACAAGGCCAAATAAAGATAGGGTTAATGGGGGTTTTTTTTCTGTAACTGAAAGGCATTTTCAAGGAAATAAAATAATTATTTTCTTTTATTTAAATCTTTGCCTATCTCTCAGTTATGATGGATTTGAGTAAAACACAGTTGTTAATGACCTAAATTCTACTACTACTTACTTACTCGTCTTGTTCTGCCGTTTTTTCTCGACCACTATTTGCCTACTGATGCCGCCGCTGCTTATTTGTTTGACCCCTGCTTGTTACTGGATTCCGTAGTGCCTAACGATTTGGACTGTAGTTACTTGGAAGTGTTAGTGATGCCCTACACTCTGAGTGAATATGCAGAAATGCATTATTTCTACGGGGATCAACTTCAACGCAGGGAAATCGTACTGGAAGAAGTGCAACGCAATAGTAGTACAAGTACGAGAGCATTAGCTCGTAACCTTGACTTACCAAGATCTTCAATACAGGATATTTTGCGTGAGGAATCATTTCACGCCTACCACATACAAAAAGTACAAGCGTTGCAGCCTTCAGATTATCAATTGAGAGTCGAGTTCTGTAGAACTATGTTGCAGAAAGAGGAAGAAGGTCCCGGATACTTTAATAAAATCTTGTGGACCGACGAGTCAAGATTTGAGCGAACTGGGATTTTCAATATCCACAATTTTCACATTTGGGCCGTTGAAAATCCACATGCCGCCAGACCATCATCATTATAACATCGTCTTAGCGTTGACATGTGGTCTGGTGTTTTGAATGGCGAACTAATAGGCGTATTTGAACTGCCATCGAGATTAGACGGCGACACATACAAAAGGTTTTTAGAAGACAATCTACCCATATTACTGGAAGATGTAAATCTTGAATAAAGAAGAACGATGGTATTCCAGAACGACGGGGCGCCATGTCATTACGCGACACAAGTGCGTCGCCATTTACTGGTCTAAGGTCTGGTGACCTACCCCAACAGGTGGATCGGACGACGAGGGCCAATTGCCTGGCCCCACGCTCGCCTGACCTCAACCCTATTGATTTTTTTTATCTAGGGCTACTTTAAAGAAATTGCGTTCGCCAGAGAAGCTTCGAGTGAAGAAGAACTGAGAGCAAAAATTCGCGAAGCTGAAACCACTGTCAAAAATAACCGTGAAGCTTTTAGGCACCTAAAACATTATTTTTTCCGCAGATGTAGATTGTGTATTTCTGTGGGAGGGCAAAATTTTGAATATTTGCTTTAAATTAATGTATTTTGTTCACAATTAACTGCGTTTTACTCATATCCATCATAACTCATAGAAAGTCAAAGATTTAAATAAAATAAAATAATTCCTTTGAAAATGCCTTATTTTACTTTGAAGGTAAGTTACAGAAAATAAACCCTCATTAACCGTTTCTTTATTTGGCCTTGTTTGAAAGTTTAATGTCTCAGAAAGTTTCTAAAAGCACTTTGAACTGAAAATCCCCCCATTTACATTTTTTTTGATACTTTGAAAATTTGTGTGTACTGAGCTCAAATCGTAATTTTGAACTTTCGAACAAATTCTAAGTGAATTCTGCAATGCCTAGATAAACCATAAGTTTTAGGGTGATAGTTTAGACTATGTTAGTCAGTTATTACAAAAAAACTGAACCAGAAGCGTCCAACAGAATGAGAAAAAAAATTAAAACGGACGTTAGGTGGTAATTACGAAAAAAATCATTAAATAAATTATAACTCGAAAACTACGCAAAATCGTAGAACATACATGGGGGTGATTTGGATACTCCTCATCATAAAGTATCTAAATTTTACGCTTGAACGTCAACTCCCCGGCCACCCTGTATATATATATATTCTTCTACTTTTTTTTGTGTTCTTTTAAATACATATTTTTGTTAATAGGCTAGTTGACCCTTTTTGGAAAAAGGTTTTAAATGGTTAATAAATGTTCTATTAGACCGGAAAAAAATGTATTGTATTTTTTTGAGACCTAAAAAGCTACAAATCTTTAATTTTAAAATAGATTTTTCATGGACATACAAAAACGCTATCGGCCATTTTAGTCTATAAATTATCTATGCTATGACGTTAACTGCAGTAAACACATAGAGAAAGGTAAATAAACAAAAACTCGTAAGAAAATAACTGACTTTATAATAAACAAAAGATGATTTCTAATAAATACCCCGAAAAATAAAGTAATTATCATTATTGTATTGTACGAGAATATAAAAACACAACCTTGAAGATTCCAGGAAAGTTGTGAATTAAAAGTGCCGAAAGAAATTAACCTACGCAACTTTATTACACTTATTCATATGTTGTATCAGTTTTATGTTTATTACTACATTGTAATACTAAATACACTGTACTTACATAGATGCCTTGTCGTTTCTCTGCTCCGCAGAGCAGAAATCGGGGTTTAGTGAAATAAATTCACCAACCATGAATACGTCAATTCTTGGCAGATTTGTGCTTTCTGTTTTCACAAAGCCGGCATCCATAATTAGTTTTTTCTAAAAAAACAGTAAACGGAATTTTTTCTAAAGTTAAAAGTGTTTTTATAATAAATTTAGTCAGACGAAAGAATCCACCCACAATAACACGCGAATGACATTTAGTTGTTTACCATATGAGACGTCACAATCATGGCGGATGTGGCGAACAGCGTTTTTAGTGTTTAAAAAATATAGACTAAAAAATATTTTACAGCAATCTTCTGCTTTTATGAAGTGAAATTGATATATTTAGGTTCCTTAGACCAAGTACTTTATGAAATAAACATTTATTTAATACAATTCGACATGAGTCAACTAGCCTATTAGCCACAAAGGTTTTGGAGCGGAACAGGCCCAACACAAGTATTTAACAATTACTTACTGGGACCGTTTCATCGTTGTTTTGTTGTATGCACTTATGTTAATAAAAATACTTTTTATGTTATTTATTTTATATTAATTTTGAGGTCTAAGTACGCTGTATTATAGTAATTTAGGTTGTTTACGGGATTGTTACCATGTAGCGAGTTTCCGATATTTCGGCAATGTTGCATGCGCCATGATCACGGAGTAACTGAAGCAATTGCGGGTAGATGTTATTGGCACTTGACTTCTATGTTTTGCTCTTTTCGTAAATGCTTTTTGAATTCCACACTAGGCGTCTTAAGAGGAGAAAAAAAAATTTTTTTTTTGCCATTTTTGAGGGCTTCTAATTTCTTTGAATAACAATTTATGGGTAAAATTATATTTTATGTATAAAAATAATTTATTTAGTGATAAAAATCGGGGAGGAATCAGTTGAGGATCTCTATTTTTGAATCACTCGTCATAATATCATCGAATGCGACAAAAGTCACCTTCGACTTTCAAGTCACATAATACTGATTTTCCTTATTTTTGATTTATTCGTCACCGGTGTTACCTGTTTAATACGAAATATAAAATTTTACTCAGTTCACGCAGAAAAAATAAAAACCGGTAATTACCACAATGAAAACCGAACAAGAAATTCTCGTTGTCGTTTCATATAAAGCATGACAATGATAGATTTATCGTCGTGTAATAGCACAAAAAAATTGACAATTATTCAATCATTCGGCACCACCATTCGCCATGCAGCGAGTGGTCTCACCCATTCGTTGCACTGGAGCGATTCAAAAATACGGCATTAATTATGTCGAATGAAATTTAGTAGAAATCGAGCGTTCGACGCAAGACGAGTGATTCAAAAATAGAGCTCGAGAGCGTTTGCATGGAAAAGTTATTGCCCACCTCCCCTATTAAAAAATAAGTGATTGACTCTGGGGCTTTTACATTTATAAATGTTCGTCAGCAAGGACTAAGAAAGACTTCGACTTCAAAGACTTTTTTCATAGAATTGTTTTCAATTTTCTATATTTTTGATAGGTCGTGTTTTTTCATTTCAACTTGAATATTGGTCATTATTAGTAATAAAGAGTATTGTTTAATTTTCAGAGCCAGTCGCTGATTATGTGAAAGCTACAGTAGATACTGTCATTAAAATACACGAGAACGAACCGCTGGGTAATGTTTTGGCTTTCCTTACCTCACAGGTAAGTTTCTTTGTCCTAGGTATTATTTATTCAAAAGCTTAATTCAACATAATTCTCCCTCTTTCATTCCGTATAAAGAATGGCAATGATATAACTGTTGTCAAAATTAATTTTAGGTTTAGAGCATTATGCCAGAATCGACACCAGCGACGTTTTGACGTTTTCTGTAGGTTTAAAGATATCCCCGCAAACTTTTTCGTAACACAAATTCAAGGACCAAGCGTTTCTTAAATTGTACATTATGATATAAGTGCGGTAAGTTGAGAATTACAGCCGAGGCGATATTGTTAGACAAGCCGTAGGTGAGGGCTATAAGAAGGCAGAGGCTGTAATTATCAAACCGCACGTATGTCATACGACGTTTTATAACACATTTGCGAGGAAATAATACTACCTACGCATGTACTTTCTGAAAACAAATTTGCACCTTTGTTTGTTTTCCATAAGATAAAATTTTGATACGCTTGACTGTAAGTATCTATCCGTGGATTTTTCGGGCAAGAGGCTTAGCGTAGCCTTTATCGACTTCTGGCGGTGTCAAAATAATAAATTCGTTACTACTTGACAATATTTTCAAATAAAAACAATACAGCGAAAAGAAAATTTTTTTTTTTTTTCACAGATTAGCGATGCGCGCGCATCAACGCTTTGTTTAGGCAAAGGAACAAAAAACAGCCAGTGTTACTAATAAAGTAAATTAATGTTTTTGTGATTTTGTTACTAATACTTGGTTGTAATTTATTGTCAAAATGATTGAAATTAAAGAATCAAATGTTTATATATTATAATTTATCTCTCAAAGTTAATTTTATTAAGAAAATGTTGGCTACCTTTCTGACATAAAAAACTCTTTGCTAAGATTTAAAAAAGTATCGTTCGTTTTTAGACGGAACATAATAAGCCGTGCGTTTCACTTTACATTACCGCACGCGTGTGTAATGTGACAGATTATGATATTGAAATTGGTGCAATAAGAGACGTTTTACGAGCAAATGTGTTATAAAAATAGTTACGCAATATGTAGTATACGATAAAATACCACATGACATAAAATAAACTCTCATTTGACTTGTTTCTTAAATCATTACGAAAATGGTTACTGGTAAAAGCTTTCTATTCAATTGACGAATATCTAAATTATAATAAATGACATTAGTAATATTATTCTTATTATATGAATTGATGCATGTATTGGTTTTGATGTTAAAGTATAAAATTTTTGTTTTTCTTACTACGGATTATTAATGAAATTGTAATTTTATTTTGTTTTTATATTTACAAATATAAATGGAAACTAGCTCGATGGCGCAAGTGGTTAGCGCAGTGGTCGGTCATTGATGGGTGACCGAAAATTTACTATCTCCAGCTCCTTCGGAAGGCACTTTAAGCCGTTGGTCTCGGCTGCATCTGCAGTCGTTAGCTCCCGCCGATCCGCACTGGGCCCGCGTGGTGGGTCATGGCCCAATCTCCCTAATCCATCCTTAGGGAAGGCCTGTGCCCCAGCAGTGGGGACATTATTAGGCTGATGATGAAATGGAAATATTCGTTTTACATGCTATATCATATAGCTAAATAGGCTTAAAGCTACCTTTATATTTTTGTCAACATAAACATTTCAATGTACCCACCCTGTTAAATGGCAAATAAAGAATTTGTATTTGAATTGAATGGAATTTAAATCTAGTCTTAGTTAAACCGAGATGTAGCAAATTTACTGCAAGTAGGCCTTACCTTCCTTCCTAGATCCGTTTACTGAATGTACTATTAACATAGTAACATGCAGAAAAAAATGATTCGATTTACCTAAATTTTGTCTCTTTCTTTTAGGAAGAAATCTACACCGCCCTAGAACTGCTTAACCCATACATACAAGACAACAACACCACAAACAAGCATCGAACCCACTTCCCCAGCGGTATAACCCGTCACAACCTAGAAGCGGTGCCTTTATACGGAAGTTTGCCGCATTACAAGCAAGCCGCGGCCTGCGGCAGCGTTCAGGCCGGTGTGAGACGAGTGATATTAGCTACGAATGTTGCGGAAACTGCGTTGACTATACCGCATGTTTGCTATGGTGAGTTTTTTTAGTTGTCTTCTGTGATATGTTTTCAATTCCGAACATTCTATACTCTATTCAACTTTCTTTGAGATAAAAGGTTTACAGCTTCCTAATGATAGAATAGGTTTAACTAGCAAACCAGTGAACCAAATTTTCACCAAAACCTGATAAAAAAAAAAATGTATTTAATTGAGAACTTCGGAGATTTTCTGTGGTTTCGTTTGAAATTCGTGATTTCTCGATAACCGGAAGTGCTACGTTACTCAAATCCGGTTTGTAGTCTTTATCAGACTATTCTTAACTTATAACTTAAATATTCTCTTTATCTATCTCTTACGGTTTGGCCGCTGAAACAGCACCACAGACGGACGGACGGACGGACTTGTCTAATAGATAAGAGATGGGCCATAAGGGCTCAATAAGTCTTGGAAAGCTTTTAAAGGCCTTTTCGTCGACAGCATTTGTTGTTTCTATTCCATAACGCGTGTGGTCTTCACCTATAATTGTAATGACATTAAGCTTAAGTATTTTATCATTACCTGCTAGATTGTTGTGTCAATGCTTATTATGTTGGTGATCAAATAAATAAATAAATGTTTTCTTTCTTTGTAACAAGTGTAGATGTCGTTGCACTTTCTTCCTTACGCCGTACTGCATAAGGTTCATTTTAGAATGAGCCGCGAACTCGACCTTTATCGCGATCATTCACGTCGTGACCCGCTAGGTTCTGGTAAAATCTTTCCCCAGTATTTTCGCGGTTTCGGTTCGAGAGCGTTTGAGATAGAACACATACCAAGTCAGTGACAGAAGTGAACAGTGACTGAGCTGAGATGTTTAGACGTTTTACTTGCCGTTCCGGTAACAGTCGGGAGCCGGAAGCTTTCATCGCGAAAATAGCCGTTACAACGAACTTAAAATAAAAACATTAAAAAAAGTCATAGGTATTTATCATTACAATTGGAGCATCCTTTATCTAGGATAACTGCATTTCGACTTGTATGCTAGCATGAAAAAAAAACTTACTCAATCGGTATAGGTGCGTGCGTCTTTTGTCACCTGCATGTACAAGCGTAAATTAATTATCATGCCGCTCAATGTTTGTTATTTCCAACATACCCACTTATTTCTATAAAATCATCATCATCAGCCTCTTAATGTCCCCACTGCTGGGGCACTGGCCTTCCCTATGAATGGAATAGGGAGATTTGGCCATGACCCACCACGCGGGCCCAGTGCGGATTGGCGGGTGCTAACGACTGCAGATGCAGCCGGGACCAACGGCTTAACGTACCTTCCGAAGCACGGAGGAACTCGAGATAGAAATTTTTGGTCACCCATCCAATGACCAACCACTGCGGAAGTTGCTTAACTACAACGATCGCAGCCGAACGCGCTAACCACCAGCGCCATCGAGTTCTATAAAATATTGTTATTTATTTATAGTTACTACAGTGTGAAAACTTATATTTATTTATTGTAACTAGATGTACAGCGGTGATCTAGTGCACGAATAAATCTTTCTGGTTTTTGTTTGCACTATAATATGTATTATAATTGTAATATTGCTTGATTAAATAAATAAAAAAGGCACATTCTGATGAACATCAATTTAGACATTTCATTTTCGGTTTCATCGATGAAGCATCGAAAACAAAAGCAAAAATGAATCCGTCTGATTTCAGCTTAAGGTGCTATCCGAAGCACGGAACAACACGCCAATGATTGGCCATTATGATAGTCGTTTAACTAACTTCAGAATTTAATTAATACAATTCAAATTCAAATTTCTGTTAATTTTTGTTCACCCATCCTATGGCAGGCCGTTGTGAAAACTGGTTAACTTACTTTTATGTGAGTGGAATTAATACTTATATTTCTTTTGTCCCCTTAGTGGTGGACAACGGTTTTGGGCTCGAAATGGGATAAAAAAAAATGTCACCCACCTTTGTACTAGCCATTTGGAAACTTAGATATATTAGGAATAAAATAACTTAAATAACTTCAAAATGTAACTAAAAGTAACATTTCTCTCGTCCCCTCAGTGGTGGACAGCGGTTTCCACAAGCTTCCCTACTTCGATCCGTCGCTGGGTGTTGAGAGTGTATGCGTTACTCCGATATCCCGGAATAACGCGATACAAAGGGCAGGACGCGCCGGGAGAACTTCCAGGGGGAAATGTTATAGGTGGGTGTTACATTAAGCGACACATTTATATGATCTTAACAATTATTACTAACCCTCATATTACAGATATTACCAGGGCTTGCTTACCGGTTAATTTTCGAACCTAAATCAGTATCAAGTACATTAGGAGCGTTTCATTTAGGTTTGGCTCTACCTTAACCGTAAAAAAACCGGTTTTACTAAAGAGCGAAATCAAATAGGTATTGAATCAATTTAGCGGTTTTTAAAGGGTTTCATTTCGCTCTTACTGACGGCATCGCCTTCGCCGTTTCAATTCAAATTTATAATAATTACAGAGCGACTGAGTGAAGTACTCGCTGGACGCTAGCAAACGTGTCAATAAATGCATCAAACTCCGAGCATTAACAAGTTGTGACTTGATTAGTTCAAACGAAACAAACTTCAAGCAATGGCGAAGCGAGCACGTGTCGCTCTGGATTAAACCGGTTTTTTAAGGTTTTAGGTGCCGCTTTCATTTCGGACGCGGTCCGTACGAAACCTTTACCTAAAACCGGTATTAACCTTTTTACCGGTATTTTAGAAACCGGTTACAAGCCCTGGATATTACACATTTACAGATACATATTCAAAAATCTCAGGGCTAACCAGGACCCTATCTCAGCATTAGCTGATGCGACATCGTGTCGCACCAGCGCTGTTATTCTGGCAGGGCCTGTTTAGTGACACAAAAAAGACATGTAAAAAGAATATCTTACTTGAAAGGATTTATGGGCTTAGCATCCTTTGCTTTCTTCAAATAAAATACTAAAAATGCCCAATATCGGCCCAAATGTTGTAACTATAGTATTGCAAATAAAAGGTCTTCTAAAATAATTAATTTTATTCGTATGACACTCATTTTCTATGACGTGCAAGTAAAACATTTGAGCGAAGCTGGACGACAAAGAACCCATTGAAAATGGATTTTAATTAGATCGTAAAATCGGCAACATTTACAAATCATTACGTTGTTACAACGTCAGTACAATCATGATTTCTTTATAGAAAACCTGTTGGAATGATTGGAACAGTTCAAACCCAAGCATTTTTGTCTGTAATATAATCAGACACTTTGTAATAAGCTTTTTTTACACTATCTTTAAAGTTATTTATGGTTAACTCTTGGATATTGCTTGGGACATTATTGTAAAGCCGTAACTGTAATTGCCACTTCTTCTTTCAAATGTTTAATACTTGTAAAGGTATTCATTTGACATTGTGAGTTATCTACAATGCGAAGAGATGGCGCTGCCTTGCAGCTTAAGAAAGGCTAGAAAGAATGCAACACGGCCATCAGGGTCGTGGTAGCATAATGATCAGTACATTCGCCTGGTTAGCGAAGGGTTCGGGTTCGAGTCCCGTCTACTGCCTGGTCAGCGTGGAATTTCCTCTAGTAATATTTTCTTCCAATTATTACTGTTATTTTATATTTTTTAACGATTTTTCGTGTAGTTATATGAAACTAGCAAACCAGTGAACCAAATGTTCACCAAAACCTGATTTCTCGAAAACCGGAAGTGCTACGTTACTCAAATTCGGTTAGTAGTCTTATCAGACTATTCTTAACTTATAACTTAAATATTCTCTTTATCTATCTCTTACGGTTTGGCCGCTGAAACAGCACCACAGACAGACGGACGGACTTGTCTAATAGATAAGAGATTGGGGTTAATAAAACCCTTTTTCTTTCTTTCTATTGCAGACTTTATACAGAGGCTGAATATGATAAACTACCAGAGAGTGTGCCCCCCGAAATGTGTCGCAGTGACTTGTCATCAGTACTTCTGCTGCTGAAAGCTTTGGGAATACATAATTTGTTGAAGTAAGTTAAAAACCCTATATAGTGTGACTAGCAGCCCGCCACCGCTTCGGTGTATAGCTGAAGTGTAGACTACAGTTTTTGTTCTCAGGCTTGTATTATACACAATGACATTCATCTATGATTCTTCTTATACCTGCATGCAAAGTCTCAGCCCGATCGGTTTCAAATTGACAAAGTTTCATATAAACTTTTATTCCCTATTTTATCCCCTTGGGGGTAGAATTGATCAAAATCCTTTCTTAGCGGATGCCTACGTCATAACATCTACCTGCATGCCAAATTTCAGCCCGATCCGTCCAGTGGTTTGGGCTGTGCGTTGATCACTATGTCAGTCAGTCACCTTTGAGTTTTATATATATGTATAGAAAATAAGGATTTAAATTAATGTGAGCAGTAGTTTCCAAAGGGCGCTATTCAATATTGAGTTTTAAGTAGGTATTTGAAAATCTTCCGATTTATATAAGGGACTAGTAGCCGTTTTTATTTGGCATATTTATGCAAATTGGATTAAGGAGCTCGATGGTGAGGATGGTTAGCGCGTTCGGCTGCGATCGTTGAAGTTAAGCAACTTTCGCAGTGGTCGGTCATTGGATGGGTGACCGAAAATCCACTATCTCGAGTTTTTCCGTGCTGCGGAAGGCACGTTAAGCCGTTGGTCCCGGCTGCATCTGCAGTCGTTAGCACCCGCCAATTCCCACTGGGCCCGCGTGGTGGGTCATGGCCCAATCTCCCTATTCCATCCATAGGGAAGGCCTGTGCCCCAGCATTGGGGACATTAATAGGCTGATGATGATACCTTGAAGATACCTTTATGATACCAAATCGATAAGTGACCTAATGTCAAATGCAACCTACGAGTACCAACACGCCACCAATACTTTTTGGTTTTGTTATACTTTTTTTTTTGGAAATCTTATTGTTAATTTATTGTCCACGAGAGTGAACGTTTTAAGTGTCATAGCATTACTTCTATGCTTAATGCCCACTTGCAGTAAATTGTTAAATCTCGGTTCAACTAAAACTAGATGTAAAACGGAGAAAAATGACAATGTCTAGGGGATGAGTCTAGTTTTAGTTGAATTGAGATTTAGCAATATTCTTGCAAGTGAGCCCTAGTTCTGAGGTAAAACTAAACTTAATATCTCCGTCCATAAGGTTCACATTTCCCACCGCTAGCCAAAAGTCTTCTAGCCGGTCTAGAAACTCTATACGCCCTCAAAGCCATAGACAAGCACGGGGATTTGACTCACACACATATTTATATGGACGAGTTATTTATCGTAAAATTAAACTTATATCTTTGCTCATAAGGTTCACATTCCCCGCTCCACCGCCTGCCTAAAGTCTTCTAGCCGGTCTAGAAACTCTATACGCCCTCAAAACCATAGACAATCACGGGGATTTGATACACCCATATGTTTATATGGACGAGTTTTTTTATCGTAAAATTAAACTTATATCTTTGCTCATAAGGTTCACATTCCCTACTCCACCGCCTGCTAAAAGCCTATTAGCCGGTCTAGAAACTCTATACGCTCTCAAAGCCATAGACAAGCACGGGTGTTAACGACGAAAGAGTTCCTAATATGATTTGTGGTGTTATTTTTATGTGTTATATGTCATTGTTGCTTGTCAATGTTATTAAATCAATATACTAAAATATTTCCGTACTAAAATTTCTATTTTATCCTCGCACGACGAAAACCAGCGTTCTAACGCTAATAACGGGGATTTGACACACCCACATGTTTATATGGACGAGTTATTTATCGTAAAATTAAACTTATATCTTTGCTCATAAGGTTCACATTCCCCACTCCACCGCCTGCTAAAAACCTATTAGCCGGTCTAGAAACTCTATACGCCCTCAAAGCCATAGACAAGCACGGGGATTTGACTCAAGACGTGGGTGTTTATATGGCAGAAATGCCCCTCAAGCCAATGTGCGCCAAGATGCTTTGCAATAGTGGTGAGTTTCCTTTGTTACTAATTTCTGGGATTTGTTATATTTTTTAAGCATTTAACTGCTGTAAATGTTTTGATCGAAATAAATTTTTACTAGAATAAATACCACGCTGACCAGGCAGCAGACGGAACTCGAACCCGCACCCTTCGCAATCCGGGCGGATGCACTGACCTATTATACTACCGCGGCCTTAATGGCCGTGTCGTGTCTCAGTTCAGGTCATAAACAATATGCATAAGTACTTTAAGTACCAAATTAATCCAGGTCATAAACAATATGCATAAGTACTTTAAGTACCAAATTAATCCAGGTCACAAACAATATGCATAAGTACTTTAAGTACCAAATTAATCCAGGTCATAAACAATATGCATAAGTACTTTAAGTACCAAATTAATCCAGGTCATAAACAATATGCATAAGTACTTTAAGTACCAAATTAATCCAGGTCACAAACAATATGCATAAGTACTTTAAGTACCAAATTAATCCAGGTCATAAACAATATGCATAAGTACTTTAAGTACCAAATTAATCCAGGTTATAAACAATATGCATAAGTACTTTAAGTACCAAATTAATCCAGGTCACAAACAATATGCATAAGTACTTTAAGTACCAAATTAATCCAGGTCATGAACAATATGCATAAGTACTTTAAGTACCGAACTATTAATGATGATTCTCTTGCTTTGTATTTTGCAATAGGGTATTTGACAGTATTAAAAATAAAGTGCCAATTGTTAGCATCTGTGTTTAGAATGAATATTGGCAGGGTTTTTTTTATATTTTTACAAAAAAAAACATAGTTTTACTAAAAACCCATGAAAAAGATAATAGTTTTCTTATCTATTGTCAGGTGACCCAAAACGCTTTGGATTGGCGGAGCCTAAAATGACGTCACACGCAAGTAAACTTCCGCTTAAAGTGACATTACATTGTATCGTTTGACGTTTTAATAACAGTCGTGTGACGTCACACACCAGTGAGACGTTATATTGTCCAGAGAAACGTTATCGCGCCAATTTAAAAATGGAGTTTTTGATTTGGTTATTTTTACTGAAATACACAACAGAATGATGATTATCCACTTTTTACGACCTCCATAAACATTAGTCAATAACGTGAGATCGTTTTCTAAAACTTTTTAAATACCCTATAATTATTATTTTTTACTCTACTAAATACCTATTTATGTTAAATAGCTACAAAGGTTATGAGCGAAACAGGCCCAACGCAAGTATTTAATAATTACTGACTGGGATTAATTGTATTCACTTGTAGTTATATCTTTCTATTTTTTAAGTATTAACTGATAGATGTTTAGAAATTATGTATGTTAAGGGTTCGAGTCCCGTCTGCTGCCTGGCCTGCGTGGAATTTTTTGTAGTATAATTTTCTTAAGATGTAAGCACTTATGTTAATAAAAATACTTTTTGTTAATTTTATTGTTATTTTTATTAACTTGGTTCGGTTCAACTTGACTGATATAAACCTAATTAGATTACACAATAAATTTTAACTAACTAACTGTTGATATTCAATATTAATTTCTTGTGTTATTGGTGTCAATTCTGGCATGGTTATAACCTCAAATTAAATTTGACAACAGTATATTCTTGTCATTCTCTAAACAGAATGAAAGGGAGGAAATTTCGGTTTAAGTAAACCGAAATTTAACATCAGTCTCTTCCTTAGAGAATCATGCCAGAATGGACACCATTGTTATTTAATTTTATTTATTTATCTCCAGGTGAATACGGATGTATAGATGAGGCTTTATCAATAGCGGCAATGCTGCAAGTCGACAGTGTTTTTATCAAATCCAGTTCAGGCAAAGAGAACATTGCCGCCAAAACGGCCAGGAGGAATAATTTTGAGGTAAAGATATTAAATATCCTAAATACACCACGTGCCCCCAAAATGTGACCCAATCAAGTAGTGCTTGAACTCCACTCAAGCACTTATTGGTTCACAGTCACGCGCGGACCGTTGAAAAGTCAACATGCCGCAGAGCTTCGCGAAAAAATGCGAAAAAAATACTTATATAACTTAAAGTGTAGTTTTTTCGACAGGTACTTAATCAATGTTTGTTAATTTAACGCATTTGAAGCAAATTTTGTTCTAATAGTTACTATAAGATTTTTTTCGGGTGGGAAATTAAAAATCCTGTAGAAAAGATGAAACGAAAACTATGGAAAAGATGTAAGGGAAATGCGTCACGAGCGTCACACGACTATATATATATATATATATATATATGAACTAGCTGTCCCAGCGAACTTCGTACCGCCATAAAAAATAGGGGTTGGTGGTAGAAAGTTGAAAATTTAGGTATGTATTTTTGTATGATGTATCATAAAAAAATTTAAAAAAAAATATCTAAAATTGAAAAAACACAAATTTAGGGGTATATTACCCTTTACATTTAGGGGGATGAAAAATAGATGTTGTCCGATTCTCAGACCTACCCAATATGCACACAAAATTTCATGAGAATCGGGAAAGCCGTTTCGGAGGAGTTTAACCACAAACACCGCGACACGAGAATTTTATATATTAGATATTGTGTGCGCTGCTCCATTCCCCTACGCCTCATGCACCGCTTAATGTTACATTATTTAAGAAAAGAAGTTTCACTTCAGATGTGTGCTCCATCCGAACATAAATTTTTGATGTGTAACATCTTTCCTCTCGCTTTCCTGCAATTAGTGGAAGTGATTTCGTGAAATGGGACGGAAGTGTGTAACAAGAAGTCGCGAAAGCACGCGCTATTTGTTTTTAGAATATAATGTTCAAATGATTTATTTCTTTTTTCGACTACTGTAAGGCTCGCTCGTTTTTTCCCCTCGAGTCTCTCTCGTCTCAGTCTAGTATGAGATATTTATTGAACTAATTTTAAATATTAAATCATATTTTTCAGGTGGCTGAAGGCGATATTATTATGTATTTAAACATTATCGATTCTTATATAAAACTTAAATCTTCACATACTGACGAGAAGAGATCTAAGAAGGCGTGCAAAGACTGGTGTCACAAGATGTATCTCAACTACAGGGTGCTTGAAAAGGTATATATCACGAAATCTGTTATTCCAGGTTATTATATTTTTAAGAATTTAATTGCTACATTTATAAATCTAAAGAAATTTTTTACTAGAAAAAATTTCACTCGGCCGTTTTCATCGGTTATTCTATTTAAATGTTTTTATTGTTCGGTTATACAATATTTACAACAAATCTAAAGAAAATTTTTACAAGAAAAAATTTCATTCGGTCGTTTTTTATCAGTAATTCTATTTAAAAGTTTTTATGTTCGGCGATAATCCACTGCGATATTCAAAAGTTAACTTTAGTTATCATAAAAATCACTTCTTTTTAAAAAGCCTATAACAAAATGTCTGATTACCCATATATCAAGCAAAAATGCTCGAGTTATAGTTCTTATTTTTTAAGCATGTTAAATCTAAAGAAAATTTAGCTAAAAATAAAAATCCACGCGGAGCAGGCAGCGGACGGGACTCGAACCCACACCCTTCGCAATCCGGGCGAATGCACTGACCAATTATGCGACCACAAAATTTTCGAATTGTCGAAATTTTCCTAGCCTTAAGCTGCAAGGCAGCGCCATCTCTTCGCATTGTAGGTAACCTCATGAATGTCTAGAAGCTAAGTCATCGGTTCTTAAATCTACGGCGGGAGACCTTGTACTGAGAAAAGCCGGCAAGAAACTCAGCAAGGACTGTTTTTATTCTCTCTTTCTTCTCTCTTCCCGTCCCGTCTATTGCCTGGTCCGCGTGGAATTATTTATACATCTATACATATAGATAAAATCGGAGTGTCTGTTTGTAATATTGAAATAACCGCTTTTTACTACATGTATATGAATATATGTATATACGGTACATACATCAAACATTTTTTGAAGTTATACTTCTTTAGGCGCGTTATGAAAAAATGATGAGAGTGAAATTTTAAGATGCGCGCGCATCACTGTAACACAAAAAATTAACAGCATGAAGTTGGTCGCTTTAGCGACCAACTTCATGCTGTTACTTTTGTGTTTACCGCACATTAAGAAAATCTATCAACAAAATAGAAATAGAATCTCTATTTTGTGGGTGCTAACGACTGCATTGTGAAGGCCTATCAAAAGTATTTATTAATCTGGAACAACGGAACCAAAGCGCGATTCAGGAGACTACAGCGCCATCTCTTGACCATTGGTGCAGTAGAACCAAAAACCACATCTTTATTTTTTGTAATAAAGTAACAGTTATAGGTATTCATATTTATAATATTTATCCACATGTTTCTAGTTTGTATATTCGGAATACGTGTTTGAGTTTCATACAAGTGCAAATCACATATGTTCTAATAAATTATATTCAGTAGCGATTTTAATTGAATATTTTGATTATTTATTAATTTTTTTAAATTAAAAACTGAACTTTATTGACTGTGTCCTATTCCAGACTTTTTATTAATTTATTGTAATTAATTATTTGCATGCAATTAAAAACTAATTTTAAACGATGCCAAAGAAGGATAACTTCTCACGCGCCTACATATTTTTACAATTTTTGTCTGTCTGTCTGTTTGTACCGGCTTATCTGTGAAATGGCTGGACCGATTTTGACAGGACTTTTATTGGCAGGTAGCTGATGTAATAAGGAGTAACTTAAGCTACTTTTATTGTAGAAAAAAACACTAAAAGTTAACGCGGATGAAGTCGCGGGCGGCCGCTAGTTTTAAATAAAATCATGATAAATGTTACTCTTACAGGCATACGAAATTCGCAGTAGCTTAGAGAAGTTAATCAAGAACAAATTCAAAATGGAGAATAAAACATTCGAAGGCCCAGATCTTGGAACTGGTGAGTTGTAATTAAATAATTAATAACTTGATTCAAACTTGAGGAGCTCGATGGCGCGTTTGGTTAGCGCGTTCGGCTGCGATCGTTGAAGTTAAGCAACTTTCGCAGTGGTCGGTCATTGAAATGAAATGAAATGAAATGAAATGAAATGAAATGAAAATGAAATGAAATGAAATGAAAAGTCATTTATTCAGTCTAGGCTGTTACAAGCACTTGTGAAAGTCAGGAAGCTACGCCATCGGTTCACAAAACTACGGCGGGAGACCTTGTACTGAGAAGAACCGGCAAGAAACTCAGCAAGGGCTGCTTTTTTCTCCCTGTATTGATATATACAGAGTCGTCAAGTTGAAAAATGACTTCAGACATACTTCTGAAGTCACCTTCCATTACATTATTTAGGGTATAGATATATAGTTACAACAAATTTTATATTTAGTATATATAGGAAGCGGCATTAGATAGGTACCATACTACTGTTAAACTGACTCATACCCATCAAATAAGAAATTACAAGAAACACTATGTCCATGCATTACGATCATTTAGATAATCATTAACTTTATAATAGCCCTTATTCATAAGAGTATTCTTAATCTGAGATTTAAATTTGGTTAGTGGAAGCTCAATCAGATCTTGGGGAACTTTTTTAAACAATGCAATACTACATCCCAGAAACGAACCTCTAGATTTTTGGAGTCTGAAACATGGAACGGCAAGCTTGTTCTTAAATCTCGTGTTTAAGTTATGGGTTTGACTTTTTTTTGCAAATGCGTCATAGTTTCTTCTTACATATATTATATTTTCATAGATGTATTGCGATGCCAGTGTTAAAATATTAATTTCTTTAAATTTTTCTCTAAGAGATTCTCTTGCCTTTAAATTATATATGGCGCGAACAGCTCTCTTTTGCAGTACGAAAATACTTTCTATATTAGCAGCTGAGCCCCACAACAAAAGGCCATATGACATAACGCTATGAAAGTAACCAAAGTAAACCATTCTTGCCGTTTCCACATCAGTTAGGAGTCTTATTTTTTTAACAGCGAAGGCCGCAGAGCTCAGTCTACTTGATAAGGCATCAATATGAGGATCCCATTGCAGATGCGAGTCTAAAGTAATACCCAGAAACTTTGTAGAATCCACTAACTCTACAGGCTGGTCATTTATTTTTAAACTAGTATTAACCTGCCTCACATTAGGTAAAGTAAACTTAACACATTTTGTTTTGCTAGAGTTTAGTTTTAAATTATTTACCGTAAACCAGTGAAGGACTTCAGAGAGAGCACAATTTACTTCGTCATAACAATCATTTCCTCTCCTAGCTTTAAACACTAAAGAGGTGTCATCAGCAAATAGTACTGTCTCACACAAATCTCTTGTAAAGTGAGGAAGGTCATTAATATAAATAAGGAAAAGCAATGGGCCCAATATTGAACGCTGGGGCACGCCCATAGAAATGGGTGCTCCTTTAGACTCAGCTTCATTTATAACTACTTTCTGAATCCTAGCAGAAAGATAAGACTGTATCAGACTTAGTGAAATATTTGATACACCATAACGCTTCATTTTATTTAACAATGTTTCATGGCTATTCTATAAGTTAGGTCATGTTTGTGTGAAGCATGATGGTGTTCAAGAGAGGCTAATTGTCCACTATGATCAGAATTAATACAATTTATTATTGATTTATTAAAAACTTTCCTATTACAAAAAATATTATCCAAACAGGTTGCTGATGCATGTGTGATGCGGGTAGGCTCAAAGAAGATATGCTCCAAGTTATATGATTTAAATAAGTTTAGAAATCTACCCACTAACGGACACTTAACTAAAATATTTATATTAAAATCACCACATACAACAAGCACTTTATTACATTTACATACTATATTGAAAGCGTCTTCCATAGCGGACTCAAATTGAGTGTAATTCCCAGATGGGGGTCGATATACACATATTATGATCATTTCATCAAGTTCCACACAAGATAGTTCAATATTACGTTCAACTGAAAGTGAAACAATATCTGAACGTTCTTTGTATTTAAGATCATTCTGTAAGATTATGAGAGAGCCTCCCCTGATAGCCGATTTCCTACAAAAACTACTAGCAACTGTATAATTATCTAAGTTCATAACTAATTCATAACCTCTGAGCCAGTGCTCAGTAATACATAATATTCTAATATTCTTTGCATTTAAAAATAAGCATACTTCTAGGTCTTTACCAGAAAAGCCTTGTATATTTTGGTGAACAATATTTATGTATTTAGACTTCCTTGGTCATGTTGTAGCTAGAGAGTTCCTCTGTTGTCTTAAGAACTAATTTAAATTACAATTAATGTCAGTATTTGGAACAAATTCCAAGGTCTGATCTACATAATTATGCTGCTCAATAGAAGCAGTAGTGATAGCCAAATTTTTGGCTATGTGTGTAAAATAAAATAATAGCGAAGAAGCTATTTGTCTCTTATTGTAATACGAAAGATAATATTTATCTCTTGTCATTTTATAATTATATATTAATTTATTTATATCTATTAGATATACTATTTGACTACTATACTGAGTCATGGTACTTAATGCCAAATTTAGCCTATACCTAATATTATTTTCTTCATTTGATAGACTCCTACTATATGGAAATGCAAACATAACTATTCTATTTACATTTAAAGAACACAAAGAGTTATAGTAGGTCATAATGTCATTTTTGTTAATATTGCCTCTATTACCCATTAAAATAATTAAACTTGTATTTTTGTCAAGTTCTAGAGTTAATATTTTTTTCATTAATTGGTGCATTGTGGCACCTGGCAAACAATAATTAATTATGCTTTCACCCAGCTGTTTTTTTAATAAGCAACCTAAATCTTTACCTAATTCGTCACACAACATTATATACTTCTGACAGTTACTCTGCTTAAAAGAATTACAACTAGTTGTGATCTCCGAGTGAACAGATTTAGTGATCATGGACTCGCATACTATATCAGTGTCATTTTGTTCAATACTACTCTGGTTTGATACCAAAGACTGACATTTAACAGGTGTGTCTTCGTGAAGGGAGGTGTTAGATAGATACTTAAAGGCCAGAATGTATTCATCTATCTGTTTTTTGGAGTTATTATAATTCTGAGTCATTTTAGATAATGATTGCTGAAGGCTTTTTAACTTAATATTCAATGACTCCATATTTTGTTCATATGTTAATCTATTTTCTTCAATTATGGAACGGCAAATATCTAATTTTTGTAATAACTGTGTACGTTCTTTAATAAACTCAATATTTCTATAAAATGTTTTTTCTTTATTTATAAGTTTCTTAGTTTTTAAAATATACCTTCTGACTTTAACATATCTTTTTAATTTGTTCTTACTAAGCTTAACAAGTCCCTTCCCGGCAGAGCACTGACATGAATTGTCAGAATTCAAATCATTTACACAGGGGTTAGTGTTACATTTAGGATAGATGGGCTGCTGGCACTGCATTAGAGGTCCTCCGGGTGATGCCATTAGTTCCTCAAAAAGACTTTGGGTATTTGCTGACTCTTGAAGCTGCTGTACTTCCCTAAAATGGGCTATTTGGGTATTTGCTGCACTTAGCTCCTTCTCAAGGTCAGTGATGCGTTGCAGAGCCCTCTCATAAGTGCTGAACTGCTCATCATAGTGGCTGATGGTATCATTCAAATTGTCTCGTTGTAGTTGGACTTCTATGTGTTCAGTATGAAGATGCGATAGTTCACACTTAAGCTGCGTGTTCCTGTCTATGACCTTTCGAATTTCTTCTTCATTCTCCTCGCGTTCTTGAAGTAGCTGACTACAAGTCTCCTTTGCATGCTTGAGTTCTTCAAGAGCATGCCTCAGTTGAAGCTCTGTGCATTGAGCTGCAGCTTTGCGGGTCATCATTGTTGTAGTTGAGTTGTAATTGTTTATATATAACCTGAAATGAGTTAGAAAATGTGAGTTTGGTTCAGAATTACTTATTATTATATTTTATACTGCACAATTCCCAAAAACAATTTAATTTTTATTGATATTATATGAGGGTAGATAATAATACAGAATTAATTAATAAACTGCTTATCTTATCTTAATTGATAGACCAACTAAATGGATAATATTCGATATTTATTAATATTTAGTAAATAAGCACTCAATATTATAATAGGTTGCTATGTCTCATTAATTTTTCCTAACTGAATAAAGCAACAAATATCTCAATAACAAATTGTTAGTTTAATTGTGTTGGTAGCCACATACAAAAGGTGTTTATTGGAATTAAATGTGAAGTGTATTTATGAAGTAAGTGTTTGTAGCAACTAAGTTACCATCAACTTTACTTAGACAATATGTCAAGGAAAGAGAGGCTTTCTGCTGCTGATTGTTTGTATTCTCCACAGAATTCACAATTGTGAGTTAAGCTGAGTATTATGTGTAATGTCAGTGTAAATAGTTAAGTATATGAGATTGAGAATACTTGATGCAGTGCTAGATTATTAATGAAATGTAGGTAAGCTACCTGCCACCTTAAATTTACCAACAAAAGTAATTATTGATACTATAAAGGAAACTTAAAGTATTACAGAAATAAATAATATATGTTCAAATGTACTCCCCCGGTTTATGATGCAGCAGTCCACGGTTTTTTCCTTTTATTGAACTTTGCAAAGTAGGTACTTAGTCGTTACGATTTTCGAGACTCATTTATTTAAATGTCGTCGAACTCATACTTTGTAAAACAACACCACACAATATTTACAACTTAAACTTCACTTTAATTGCTATTTTAGTTACATATATTATGAAAATTCTAATAAATTTAATTTTTAAAACAGCTGATACAATTTGACAAGTTAACCGGCCAGTGTTGCCTGTTGTAATTCCTTCCATTGGATGGGTGACCAAAAATCATCTATCTCGAATCCTTTCGTGCTTCGGAAGGCACGTTAAGCCGATGGTTCCGGCTGCATCTGCAGTCGTAAGCACCATCATGGCCCGCACTCCCTATTCCATCCATAGGGAAGGCCTGTGCCCCAGCAGTGGGGGCATCAATAGGCCGATGATGATATTTTCTTCGTTTCCAGGTAAATGCATACGCGTAATGAAGTGCGTACTATCAGGCATGTTCCCCCAAGCGTCGTTTTTAAGTCCCGAGGGTTTTTACCGAGGCATTAGGGGCGCGGAGTTGCATATCAGCCCGGATAGCTGCCTGTACCACGTGCAACAGCCTAAATGGTGAGATGCCTTAGAATATTCTATTTTGTATTCAAATTCCTTTGAGCCTAAAGGTTTTTCTATAGGTGGAATTTTATAGACATAAAGACACGTGTACACACACACACACATATATTTATATTATACTAGCTGTCCCAGCGAACTTCGTACCGACATTAAAAAAATAGGGGTTGGCGGTAGAAGGGTGAAAATTTAGGGTTATATGTACTTTTATGTATGATGTATCATAAAATAAATTGTCAAAAAAAAATATTAAGCGTGAAATCTCTGAATGGAACAAGACTAAAAGCAGTTTTATCCCACCAGATTACACGAGTTAGTATTTTGATTATCTTAAACGTCATCTATTCATTCAAATAACGAATAAAGAATTTTTTGCACATGTCTAAAATGCAGACTAAAGAGTCCAGTAAGGTACCAGTCTCAGGGGGGGGGGGGGGGGGCGTACAACCTCTTTGGTACCAGTAATTTAAATGAGGTATGCAAAGAGGTATGTTACATATTTGATAAAAACGGAATAGCGAATTGAAACGCATTGTCTTAAATCTTCTTTGCTGCATCAAAATTTACCAGAATAAATAATGGCTTATCAGGAAGATCAAGATTTCATGCTTTTCCTTTAATTTAATGTACTAAGTTTGTTAGTAAGATATGATCCCTATGATTGACCCTATCGATTGATTCCATAAAAATACAGGGTGTAATTTTTTCGAATTTTTGCCAGTTCGATTCCCGGGTGTGGCAAGCAAATTTTCGAAAAACTGTGAATGCAGTTGTGTTTCTTTTAAAAAATAAAGGAATCTTTCCTTTGAGTAAAATTATCTATCTCCAGTATTTAGAGTACTTCCCCTGGGGGTGGCATTCAAAATTTCCACCCTGTATATATAATATAGTCGACGCATTTCCGTTTCTAATTTTTCATAGTATTTTTCTATTTACTCCTGTCCGAAAAGAGGTTCACTTTCAAAAAAGATTAAACAACTTATTTTGTTCACAGGTTGGTATTCGCAAGTGTTCAAGCTACAGGAGACAAGACATACATGAGGGAGCTGATGACCATAGACAAGAACTGGCTGTTGGAAATAGCACCGCATTATTATAAAGAGACTTAATGGAAAACAATAAATTATTATTTTAATACAAATCACGTTATTTTATTGATTTATTTATTTGTTTTGAGAAAACCAACAGTTATAATTTTGATTTTTTAAGCATGTAGCTGGTTGATGTTTAAATCTAAAGAAAATATAACTAGAAAAAATATAACTAGAAAAAATTCCACGCGAACCAGGCAGCAGACGGGACTCGAACCTGCACCCTTCGCTATCCGGGCGAATGCACTGACAAATTATGCTACCGCTGCCCTAACGGACCGCGTCGAAATTCTTCTAGCCATTCTTAAGCTGCAAGGCAGCGCCATCTCTTCGCATTATGGGTAACCCACAATGTCAAATGAATACTTTTACAAGTATTAAACATTTGAGAGAAGAAATAGCAATTATAGTTATAATTTTTATTTTTTTTAAAGCATGTAACTGTTTGATGTTTAAATCTAAAGAAAATATAACTAAAAAACCTACAGTGTTACAAAGAGTACTTCTTTAAATAATATAAATTACGGTAAGACCAATTAAAAGTTTTCTTTATAATCAATAATTGAAAGTCAAACGAACTTACCTGTAAGTGACGTTCGACTGATATTATACTTCTGTGATTCGCCCTTCGAGATTACATTTAATTCACTTGTAGCGCGCATTATGTGCTGCCATCGTACACAATTTTAGAGCAACATTAACCTTTGCCTAAAAAATATAATAAAAATAAAATAAAATATGCGCTCGCTCGCTGGGGGTAACTCAATATATTCATACACGTTTGGACTGAAGCGGTCCATTGGTTCTTGCTATTTCGTGTGATCATGGGTAGGATCTAGATATCTTCATAGAATAGCTGATCAGGGACAGGGAGGGTGTGTAATCTCTCGGGCGAATCACATCGTATAATATAAGTCGAACGTCACTTACAGGTAAGTTCGTTTGACTTTCAATTATACTTCTGTGATTCGCCCTTCGAGATTACATTTAATTCACTTGTAGATGTTTAAAGCTACACGAAATAGCTGACTATTAGCGGTTAATGTAAATTAATATAGCTCTAGGTGGCTAATTGAAAAATCTATTTAAATATGACAAGATCGAAATTAGTTTGTAAAGAGAGCGAGAAAAGTTCGAGTTATTTTTGGATACTTCTCTATTGTATAATCTCGCACTTGTCCAATCAGCAGTTTTCTTCATAAGCTCTATACTAATTTCTGGCTTGTTAGCAGCTGAAGTAGCAGCATGTAGCAGCAGCTGTGAGAACGTGATAGTATCCGCTGTCTGGTAGCGATGCAAAGATACAGCGACTCGAAGTCTATGAACTAAATAATTATATTAATAATAAAAATAAAAAATGGTTGCCTGTAAAGTCGGTTTTACGGGCGAAGATTTTACGTGACAACGTCTTTTTCTCGGTAGAATATTTATTGATATGAATATAATTAAATTGCACAATAGGAACAAGGAATTGAATGAAAATAAGAATTGCACAAATTTTAACTATAGAAATATATTTTGTTTACTAAAACATTGTACATGTAAACTTAAACTTAACACGAGAGACTCATCGTAACGTTACCGAGCGTTACACTTTTTCATAAGTGACTCCCAGCCGCAACCTAATTTAAGACGTTGTCACGTCAAAAACACATTCCCATTGCCTCTTCATTGCAGAAACTTTAAATAATATTCCAAAGTTTATGGCTGAACATATTGAAGTTTTATCGTTATAATAAAGTCTGTAAATAGTGAGCTCGATTTAAAGTTGAAGACTTAATCTGATCAATGATATTTAATTTCGAAACTTTCATTAGTAATTAAATTAATATTTGGCTTGATTTTAAATACAATAAATATGCTATGAGCAATAAATAGAGCTAAAGAGTTATTAATATAATTTATGTCATAACTTTTGTGATTATTATTTAAAAAATAGCTGTATAAAATGCTATCACTTGGGTCTAAGCTTCTTCTTTAAATAATTGTGCATCCTACTTGGGACTCAAGTAGTACACATAGTAGTGTAGTACCCGCGACAATATAATTTGGTGACAGGGTAGGAAATTCATAAATTTCTTCGCATTAATCATTTGATAAGAATATTGTTTACAATTTCTGAATTTATTTTAATAATGACATAGCCGCTTTTGTGCAAAATTTTTTTTTTTTATTTTTTTTTGAAATGTGACATCAAAGAATCGAATCAAGAAATGTTAACTGATGGTTCGAAAAATAGTACATCATTGTGTCCACAAAAGAAGTGCCATTGTTTCAAACGAGTATTGTATTGTTATAAGATGTTAACATAATATCCGCGACGTCCAGAGAAGAACCTTTTCTTAGGAACGCTATCCTGATAGTACTGTGGCCACCAGGTCAGTTTGGTTGTTCACCCTTTTCAATTAATCGTTCCGCAAATAAATCTATCTGTCGGCTGTGCTAATGTTTTACAAAACCACTGATTTGCGTCATTAGCAATCTCCCACTCCATATCGTCGTGTATTTACTTAACTGTGCAAGCTTATATTATTATTATCTTTGGAGCTAACATAAAATGCAAAGAAACAGACTTTTTTTTTTTATTTCTACTGTCGAATTTCCCGGCTTAAGCTGCATGAGGAAACCTAATGCTTCCCCATTCGGTTTATGTATGAAATAGCAGGGAGATTATATATGCGTAGGAGTATTTCGCAGTTCCTTATGTCTTTTGCAAATATTTTAAGACCAAAAATGTGTCTCTTGATTCGACCGCTGCCCACAGGCAGTCTGATTTGAGCAAGTATTTTTGATAGTCTCCCAAACGTATTTGGTTGTCAGACACATCAATATTACTTAGCTACCGTTCGAATATTCGCCTGCTAAAGAGGTTAATAAGTCTTATGTATTTTTACTATAAAAGGTTGCAATTTAGCTAAGTGTATTACGTACCCTTACTTTTTTTTCTTTAATCGTGAAGATTAATGACTCCGAAATAAACTTTTGTGAATTTTTAATCTTGTTAACATTCGCCAAGAGTATTACTCAGATAGTAGGTCCTTGATAAAGCTAATATTGTATAAATTATTAAAAAATATACGGCGCAATATTTAAGTCAGAAAAGGCAAAACTTAAAGTTTTCTGTAGATCTTATGTCTGCTGGCAAACAAATCGTTAAAGCGTCTTTTAAAACTAAAGAACAGACATGACGGTACTTCATGATTTTCTTTTAAAGTTCTATAACCCTCAAGCTTAGTGTGGTATAATTTATTTATCAGGTATAATTTATTTATTTAATGCCTGCGGTTTAAAAGGTGTCTGTTTTTACTGGTATCTTTTAATAAGAAAAATACTGACAAAAATCGACCCTCCAAGGGTTCAAACATTATACGCCGACACTTATACACTGATTTTCTCACCTGCGGTATTCAGTTTATATGCCTTAGAAACCGATTTTATTAAAAATGCTGTTAGCAAGGCAAAAAACTGCCGGATGTCCGAATACGTAGTCCAGACACCCAGGAAGACAAAAAAGATCGTTGGTGAATTATCATACGCCAATTATTATACTAAAAGAATGTTATCTACCAGCCTGTGTATCTACCAGGCTGCAATAGCTGCGGTGCCGGTAGCGCCAGCATAGATGTTGGGCCCCTCCAGTTTAAAGCTCCCGGAGTCGAGTCGACGCTTCTACAAACTTGTGTTCGTAGCGGTTGTGACTTCGTTGATATATCGCAGGTAGTCACCATGTCATAACTCTGCATCAGTTTCAGTAATATCCCATTTTAAATTTTAACTTAAAAATTTATTGTAGTTTACTTCCAATCAAATATATAATTTTATTCTAGGCTGTGTCTAATCTTCTTGTATTACCTAATGATTTAATAACCGAGTCTTATTCTTATTATGGCCAGAACTTAGTAAAGTTGACATTGTTAAAGTCACACTCGAAATAACAGTTGAAAATTTATTTTGCTTTTCCATCAAAATGTTAACCCATTTCATGATATTTCATTTGTTATTTATATTTATTCTCAAGACCTGGAGTGAAAAGCAAAACTAAAAAATAAAACCTTCGTTATTTCGTTCTATGAATTATCTTTTAATCCATTTATGAAATTGTCACACCGTATATCGTTATATTTATATGAAAACATGGGCCAAACCTCTCAACGCCTATGGGCGGTTGTCCAAGTAATCAGATAACACTGTAATTTAATGTAGACTCGACCGGTGGCAGTAGCGCCGCGACGTTAGTAAGTGGTGGTGCTCACTGCGGAGTTAACTCCATAGCTGTAAGAATGTCAACAATAGACAGAAGTGCGGCCCGCACAGTTGCCGTCACCAGAAATCAGAAATCAATGTATCTTTATTCAAATTGGATGTATAGTACAATTCTTTTGAATCGTCCAAAAATTTTTTTTTCCCTACCACTCGTTATGGACATATTTTTTAGCTGCGGAGAAAAACGAGCGAAAAAAACTCCACAACATTAAAAGTCTAATGTAACAACATTTACAATTCATTATGTTGTTACAACGTCAATACAATTATGATTTATTTAATATAGAAAACCTGTTGGAATGATTGGAACAGTTCAAACCCAAGCATTTTTGTCTGTAATATAATCAGACACTTTGTAATAAGCTTTTTTAATAAGTGTTTTTTTTATAACATCTTTAAATTTATTTATGGCTAACTCTTGGATATTGCTTGGGACTTTATTGTATAAGCGAACACAAAGACCTTTAAATGAATTATTAATTTTGTGAAGCCTAGTAGCAGGTAAAGTTAGTTTATTTTTGTTTCTTGTATTAATTGTGTGAACATCACTGTTTTTAAGAAACAAATTAATATTTTTTCTTTATTTTCGTATATGTATTGTGATGCGACCGTCATTATTCCAAATTCCTTAAACTTATCTCTTAATGATTCTTTAACTTTAAGATTATAAATTGATCGAATAGCTCTCTTCTGCAGCACAAAAATAGTTTGAATGTCGGCGGCATTTCCCCACAATAAAATTCCGTACGACATTACACTATGGAAATAACTAAAGTACACTAATCTGGCCGTATCTAGGGGCTCACCTTCGGGGCTACCTTCACCTACTTACCCAGACCACAGCAATCCATAAAATATATATATGGGCAGAGAAAACAAAGCGTAGCAATAGGTTTCTAACACCAAAGAGTCTACGGTACAATCTCTTGAACTACCGTCATGTTATTTATATATAAGTCAAAAAATAATAAATTAACATTACAGTCTCCCGGACTGCACTCGTTATATTTTTATCATTTGAGTTAAAAAAACAAAAAAATAATGGTCCAATCTCCCGGACTGCACTCATATTACTTATTATTTAAGTAAAAAAACTAAAGAAGTTTATGATACAACCTCTCGTACTGCAATCCTTACTCATGTTACTTATTATTTAAGTTAAAAAAATGGTTGCCTGTAAAGTCGGTTTTACGGGCGAAGATTTTACGTGACAACGTCTTTTTCTCGGTAGAATATTTATTGATATGAATATAATTAAATTGCACAATAGGAACAAGGAATTGAATGAAAATAAGAATTGCACAAATTTTAACTATAGAAATATATTTTGTTTACTAAAACATTGTACATGTAAACTTAAACTTAACACGAGAGACTCATCGTAACGTTACCGAGCGTTACACTTTTTCATAAGTGACTCCCAGCCGCAACCTAATTTAAGACGTTGTCACGTCAAAAAGTTAACGGTACAGTGTCGGACTGTACTCATGTTACTTATTATTTAGCAATTTATTATGTTGGCATAATTATTCATGGTGTGGGTACAACCTCACGAATTGCACTCTTTCCATAATATTAATGCAAATGAAAATCCTCACGTAGCCTCACGGACTATGCTCCAGGATTTGTCGTGCGACATTTTTTATACAGCGATCAACCTTACAGATTGAACTGAAGTACAGTTTTAAAGTTAGTATTAGCCTTGCAGACTAAACTCAACTGCACGTAGTAGTCTATACTTATATAAAAAGAGGAAATATTTCTTTGTGTTTACCGAATAACATAAAAACTACTGAACCGACTTTCACAAATTATTTCTCCATTGTAGCATCACGTAGCCTCACGGACTATGCTCCAGGATTTCTCGTGCGACATTTCTTATACAGCGATCAACCTGACAGATTGAACTGAAGTACAGTCTATTTGGGATCAATAGTTGGGATTAGCCTTGCAGACTATACTCAATTGCACGGGGTAGTCTATACTTATATTAAAGAAGAGGAAATGTTTGTCTGTTTTTACCGAATAACATAAAAACTACTGAAGTGACTTTCATTAATTCTTTCTCCATTGGAAAGCTTTATTAGCCCAGAGACATAGGATAGGCTATCTTTTTTGACGTTTAAATAAATTTCACCAAAGCAAAGATGACTAGTAAATTTATATGCCACCAAAAATATTTGAAAATCACCACGTTTTTTAATTTCAGTTTTATATTTTCACCATGGTTAAAGGCAATGTATATTAAATATAATTTTTAAATGATTAAAGAAACAGTTTTCTATTATTTAAAATGTTTCGTAACAATATGAAACAAACTTTCCATTATAAATAGTATTTTTTAATGTTACAGCTGTATTTATGTGAAATAAATGGGTGTTTTTTTTTTTTAATATAATTTAATAGTAAAGATGTACGTATTTTGTACTTTCAATAAAATGTAATTTCCACTCTATTGAGTGCAAAAGCCCAACCTCTATACAAAAAAATAATAATAACATGTCCTTTGTGCATGTTAATTTCTATGATTACATATTAATAACACTGATTACCTTCTGTTGGGGAATCCTCTTGTAAATCATAATAATGTCAAAGGATAGAACTTATCTGCTTTTTCATAATCCTGTCCTAAAAACGCATTTACGCCTAGTTTTTAACATTTTTTCTTGATTTTACAAGAAAGACACTCCTCCTTCATGGAGTTTGCGTTTTCCCATGGAGTTTTGTAGTTTAATCTATACTTATAATAAATCTGTAGAGATGTCAATTCTGTACATGAAATATATTTTTAAAATAACTATCAGGGGGTGATTAGTGATCGATACTGATGCCAAAAATGCAATCAGTAAATTTTTTGTCTGTCTGTCTGTCTGTCTGTGTGTTTGTTCCTTATAGAAACAAAAACTACTCGACGGATTTTAACGAAACTTGGTACAATTATTCTTCATACTCCTGGGCAGGTTATAGTATACTTTTTATCACGCTACAATCAGTAGGAGCAGAGTAGTGAAGGGAAATGTTGGGAAAACGGGAGAAGTTACTCCATTTTTTAAGCTTCCGTCGCGTGTGCAGCCTAAATGATTAAAGTTACATAGAAATCATGTATGACGGAAATATTCTACATAAAATTGTCTAAAAAATATCCCGCAACAGCATATGTCTATCTTTTATGGTTGACTCACAATAACACGTGTAACTCCCGATAGCTTAGCAGTTCGGAGCATTCTGATCATATTTGTTTACTCTTACGTTTATAATACTCGGTATAGAAACACCAAACTTATACATGAAATAAGCCATCGCGCCGTCGCACGTGAATACTGAATCATGCTATAAGGATTATTTTTATGTAACGGTTGCCGCGCTCGACACGGGTCGCGGCAGCGGTAGGGTATCAAAGGTCCGAGAGCGAGCTGTCTAAATCTGTTTTCTGCGTCGCTCCCCCCCTGGGGGACGATCGCTTCCGATGAAGCCTTAGAGGCCTTACCGGCCAGAGGCAGCCCCTACGGGTATTTTTTAGTCAGTACGAGTCTGACATAACCTTGCAGCCGGCTTTGGGTATCCATGAGGATTTCTCATCTGCTCCCCCGCTTGGGAGACCGAAACCGTGCTTATCAGCGCGACTTTTAGTCTTTAAATAGTTTATTTGAATTTCTTTTGTTGTTATTTTGTAAAACAGGTATTAGTTGTTTTGGTAGTGTTTAAATATTCGTTCAAATTAAAAATTATTAAGCGTAGGTACTTTTATTAATTAAAGTAGTTATAAGTATTTATTTTTAAGTGAAGGAGGTATAGGTAGATAGTATTGCACAGGCGTTTCAGCTTTATTTTCATTTCTTTTTTGTTGTGAGTTGTATATATTTCTGGTTATAATTCTATAAGAATATTTTAGTTCAAATAGTCACTTAGATTTTATGTGTAAGGTAGCTAAAGTTAGGACCACATATTAGTTGTTTTGGTAGTGTTTAAATATTCGTTCAAAGTGTAATTTAATCATATAGGATGAATGTACGATGGCCCATCGAAAAGGAGTAGAAGCGGTAGACAGAACTTTAAGAGATATAAGACAAAATGATCGACCCATGGGCGGTATCACAGTTTTATTTTGTGGTGATTTCCGACAAACCTTAACGGTAATACCACGGGGAACGCTCTTATTTGTGGCGTGATATACAATCGCTGCATTTGACTATAAACATGCGAGTGAGAACTGTAGATAACCCGGATGATCGTGAATTTTCTGATATATTATTAAAGAAAATACCTTCACCAAAGATACCTATCTACTGCTACACCAAGGAAAACTTATTCTGACGCCTGAGTTATGTTGTATAGTGCAATCCCAACAACATCTTACATCGTCAGTTTACGGTGACGTAACAAATATATTAAATAAGAACAATTCTTGGCTATGCGAAAGGTCCATTTTAACTCCTCGCAATGACCAGGCATCTGAGATTAATAATAAAATACTGTCGAATATCCAGGGGGAAAGCAAAGTTTATAGTTCAATAAATAGAATGGCCGATGAACAAGAAGCCACTAATTACCCGATAGAATTTTTAAATTCTTTAAATATGCCCGTACTTCCTTCTCATGAAATTTGTTTAAAAATTGGCATTCCGATTATTCTGCTCCGAAATTTAAGACCACCACAAATTTGCAATGGAACTCGGCTTAAAGTAACCCAGTTGCAACAAAATGTAATCGAGGCTCAAATTTTAATAGGTTGCGGTGCAGGAGAAACCATCTTTATTCCCAGAATTCCCATAATACCAAATAATTTTCCATTCCAATTTAAAAGAACGCAATTCCCAGTATCGGTGTGTTATGCAATGACAATAATAAGGCTCAAGGGCAGGCCTTTCGTGTTGTTGGAGTAGATCTCGGTGTCAGTTGTTTTTCACATGGTCAGTTATGTCGGTCTTTCCCGGGTTAGCAATCCTAGAATTTTTTATGTTCACGTTCCTGACGGGTCAAATTTTAACGTTGTCTACCCGGAAGCTTTGCGCTGAAGTATTTTCATTCTATATGTACTTAAGACTCATGTGAAAGCGATCTAAACAATATTACCAATACATTAACATAATAACATACAAGGAGTTACACGCTGATGGTCTCGGGGCACAGTGATAATAATAATATTCTGCGGTTCCTTATTGCGATATTTTTAACAGTATTATATTTCCCTTCTAAAATACGAAAGTTAATCTGTCTGTCACATCAAAACCACGGAACCCTGAGGAAGGACATATGCTACTTTTTTACGAAAAACGACGATTTCAATTCAATTCAATTTATTGCACTCATGTGGTTACATCGATGGTTACAAAATGTTTATAGTACCTAACATGAACCCTGTCAGGGTATCGCAATATACAGTACAGTTAAAGATAAAAATTACAAAAGCATCTAATTAATAAACAGTTCTATAAAATTAAAAAAGCATCTAATTAATAAATAGTATATAAGGAACCTAATTTGTGTCTAAAATAAATATCATCTGATTCCATTTGTTTAACAATATAACTTACTCAATTGATCTTATTAACAGTAGAAATATAATAGAAATGGAAATTCATTTATAAAATTAAATTAAATTTGTCAATAATTAAAATTAATAAATATGTCAATAAAAATAAAATAAAAAAATAAAATAATATGTCAATTAACATGATTATTATATACTATGTTTGTATTTTAAAAAAATCGCCTTATTAGTATTATTTTGTTGTAAAGTTTTCATTATATATATTAAAAAGTATATTTAAAATCTAATAAATATATTTTCTTTTTAACTTTGTGCATTCATATATTAAATTATTATCTATTTGTAATTTAAATATTCATCCACAGAATAGAAGCATTTATCGCATCGCATCGCATTTATATTTTATATATCGATAACGTGGACGAAGTCGCGGGCAAAAGCTAGTATACAATAACACTATAAATTAAACGCGAACGCAAAATTACGTGCACGATGGCCGCGACACAAAACGTGTATGAATATATTGAGTTACCCCCAGCGAGCGAGCGCATATTTTATTTTATTTTTATTATATTTTTTAGGCAAAGGTTAATGTTGCTCTAAAATTGTGTACGATGGCAGCACATAATGCGCGCTACAAGTGAATTAAATGTAATCTCGAAGGGCGAATCACAGAAGTATAATAGGTGTTATATTGAACAAAACAACAACTGCTCAAAAACATCAGCATCGCCGAGTCCTTTAGTTATAACAGAGACAATGTAACAGAAATAAATAAAATAGCACCATACGGACAGACATAATCTGTCCGTATGGTCCAGACAGAATGAGGAGCTCGATGGCGCAGGTTGTTAGCGCGTTCGGCTGCGATCGTTGAAGTTAAGCAACTTTCGCAGTGGTCGCTCATTGGATGGGTGACCAAAAATTTACTATCTTGAGCTCCTCCGTGCTTCGGAAGGCACGTTTTGGTCCCGGCTGCATTTGCAGTCGTTAGCCCCCGCCAATCCGCACTGGGCCCACGTGGTGGGTCATGGCCCAATCTCCCTATTCCATCCATAGGGAAGGCCTGTGCCCCAGCAGTGGGGACATTAATAGGCTGATGATGATGATGATGAGGACAGACAGAATGACAGCAAAAGGTTTCCATTTTTAGTCTATAGTAATAACAACGATCTATTGCAAGAACCCGTCAAGTGACCAGGAGCTCTACTCTCTTTCTCCGAAACGAAATTTCGGCAACGAATGTATTTTAAACGAAATTTCGCCAGTGACTCTATTTCATCTTCGAAAACGCACATAAAGTTCGGAATCACAGACAATTATCGTGAACGAATGGAATGAGTTATGTCTGTGAGTTCTTTTTGTATACACTTTTTAGATAACGTTGTTTACTTCAAAACAATATTACTTTATGACAACATTTTTGATTACATTAAAACAACCTCTTTTGACAGTGTTAGCCGACTAATTTGTAAAGTTGATGCAATCGAATGTATGTCAACCTAAATTAGTCGTGTAACACTTTGAAGTATTGGCGATACAATAATAAACAGAAAATTGATTTATTTGTAAATTTTACTTAAAAATGTTCCTCACGTTAAGCAGCCTTAATTAAAAATACTCTAGCAGTCATTTTAGGCTTAATTTAAACAAAAGTTCCAAAACGAAAATGAAAAGGTAACACTTTTCATTTCTTCCATTTGAGGTTAAAATTTCGGAACAATTATCTGTCAAAGTCAACTTTTAGTTCAAAAGTTTTGTGAATTAGGGTAGGCTTAGAGAATTTAAATGTCAAACTATTTTCGCACGAACGAATTTTTGAAATGAAATAGAAAGAGAGTAAGGAACGTGCGAAATTTCGTTTTTCGTTGAAATAGAGTAGGCCTACAGGGCCGGGCGATGAGAAACCAAACACACATTTACAATATAAATTATAATTGATCTCTCACCAACCGTCGAGTCCCCCAACCAGCCGCAGGCACAAACCGAACTAGAATTCGGTCACTAGCTATCACAGTGCATCTGATAGGCATCAATAGGGTATTTGACAGTATTAAAAATAAAGTGCCAATGAGGGCTATCGTTTTTTGTCTCACCAGGTGGTGCCACTGTTGAGTGAGGTCCTGAAGTATAGCTTTTAAAGTTAGTAAACATGCTCGTGATATCAAAGTTTACATTTAAATCATATTTTAATACAAAAGAATCGTATTGTAAACATAATCGCCCATGCCACAGTGTTGCGCAGTCCCGTTTTGTTCGGAAAAAAGGACAATATTTTTTCTTAGCTCCGCTTTTAAATAACTGACATTCATTGACACGTAACTCATATTTGCCACAATAAGTCTGAGTTATTAGCAAATATTCACAACTATTATTTTAATTAGAAAAAAAACCGCGTAGTCGACCCACAAGCATTTGACATTTCGGAGACCTCACGCAACACAAGCGCCTCTAGCGGCGGTTTCAGACGCGATAGCCCTCATTGTTAGCATCTGTATTTAGAATGAATATTGGCAGTTTTTACTATTTTTACAGAAAAAATATTCATAATTTTACTAAAAACCCACGATAAAGATAATAGTTTTCTTGTCTATTGTCACGTGACCCAAAATGCTTGGGATTGGTGGAACCTAAAATGACGTCACACGTAAGTAAACTTCCGGTTAAAGTGACGTTTGATTGTATGGTTTGACGTTTTAATGACAGTCGTGTGACGTCACACACCAGTGAGACGCCATATTGTTCATGAGATACGTTTTTCGCGGCAACTTGAAAATAGAGATTTTTTATGGACTCTATAAACATTAGAAACTAAATAACGTGAGATCGTTTTCTAAAACTTGTCAAATACCCTATTCAGAAGTTATATTAATAAATTCCCTGTCCTCCTCAGGAAGATCATTAGGAGTTTGATAAGTTATAACTAATCTAGAAGAAAATCAACATATCTCTAAAGAATGAATCATCATCAGCCTATTAATGTCCCCACTGCTGGGGTACAGTCCTTCTCCATGGATGGAATAGTGAGATTGGGCCATGACCCACCACGCGGGCCCAGTGCGGATTGGCGGGTGCGTTAGCACCCGGGACCAACGGCTTAACGGCACGTTCGAGTGAATAGTGAGAATGTGACTAGTGGTAGAGGTATCGAGCGCAGTAAAAGACGACGTCAGAGGGTAGACCGATATGTCTGCCAATAACAGCCTACCCCCGATTACTTCAGTTACTCCGTGATCATGGCGCTTGCAACAGTGCCGAAATATCGGAGAATCATAAAAAACAAGGTACATGGTAACAATCCCGTTAAAAGCTATAAGATTCTAAATCTTATCCATACTAATATTATAAACGCGAAAGTGTGTCGTCTGTCTGTCTTTCTGTCTGTATGTTACCTCTTCACGCTTAAGCCACTGAACCTGAAGCGGAATCGATTTAGATGAAATTTGGCATAGAGATAGTTTCAGTCCTGTAGTCCAGGCAACGAAAAGGTATAGAGGGAATTGCTTAGAACACAATTTTTGACTTCGTGACTTTGTTAGGACTAGTTAGGAGGTAAACATATCAAAAGTTCAACGTAAAGTAGTTTTCGAGATATCCGCTCTTGAAAGTCTGTAATTATGGAAAAAAAATTTGTTCCCATTTTTGCTCTATTTGACCGGATAACTCTTCAACAATGCACCCAAAAAATAAATGCCGGCCGTAGGGTTGTAGAGCATTAAATTATCTTCAATAATAGAAACAATTGCCTTTTTTTTTTATTTAAGGACAAAATTGTTAGTGTAGTAGACGTATGGGGGCGGTACGGTGGGCACTAGGCCGCGTACTCAGCTCCCACGCGCGGGCCGTCCTGCGCACGTCTGTGGGGTCCTCGCGATACCCCGGGAGACCCCTGCCGCGGAACCTCGGCAAGGCCGGGAGGCTGCTAGGTGCGGAGACGCGGAAGAATCCCTAAACGGGGATTCCGCGGCTTCGCACTAAGCAGCTTAGAGGGTGTTCGCAGGGTTTTTTAGCGGATATTATGCCGTATAGCGCCCGTAAGGGTTACGGGGTCCTCAGTGGGCAGCCACTGCTGGGGCTCGTAAGGCTTGCGGGAGCCAGGTGTGAGGTCCATAAGTAAAAAAGAAAGTAAATTAGTGTCATTGAGAAACTGTAATTATCTAATAATAATATCTGTAATAATGATATCCGCTCTTGAAAATCTGTAATTATAGAAAAAAATAATGCTTTACATTTATGCTCTATTTGACCGGATAACTCTCGGATAACTCTTTAACGATGCACCGATGTCTAAATAGCACACATGCTCATTTTAGAATATGTACTTGTTGGCCCACTGACCAGGTTCTTCACACAATCCAGAAAATAAGTTTAAAAAAACTGTAACAGTTAACTACTTTATGCAAAAAAGGTTATTATAAATTAGATGATTATTTAAATGATAAGATTGTCTGGTGTTGTATTGGTCCAGCTCAACACAAAAAGTAGTATTAAGAATGATTAAAATTATAAAACTGGACTTTAAAAAAAATTGAGACGGTAGGGCCCTGTGCCTCTGGTTTTTTTCCGGTTCTCATTGGCTATACAGGTACGTACGTACGAATACGGCAGCAGTTTTAGATACAATTCACTATGACTAGCAAAAAGAGATTTGTAAAAAAATCCAATATAGTCAATTTCTTGCTCTTTTGGGGTGGGAAGGACCTTGATCCTCGTCTTCGTTTACATTTTCTTTTTCTGTGACATCTTCTCCATCGGAACCCTGTAGGGAAACGGTCACAGGATCCTCCTGTTCTTCTTCACCTTCGGAGTCAACTTGAGGGACCCCATTCAAGCAGTTCCTCTGGCAATTTTGGCACGCTGGGGAACATTTGAGGCTTGCTTTTTTGCAGCCTCACTTCGCGCTTGCACAGTCTTTCGTGCATCGACAGAAAATCAAAAAATCATGTAATAGGTAGTGTTGGTCGTGAACATGGCCCCCGGCGGTGTAGACACCTACTTATTTAGGCAACGGCCAACACTGCCAGTTTTCTTACCGGGCGACCCCCTTTAGTCAATACGTCTACTACCCTTTTTTTTATACGCAGGCAAAAAATACTATTTACAGACGACGGCGCCTTTAAGAGGCACACCGCCGAACGGACCTCACACCTGGCTCCCGCAAGCCTTACAAGCCCCAGCAGTGGCTGCCCACTGAGGACCCCGTAACCCTTACGGGCGCTATACGGCATAATATCCGCTAAAAAACCCTGCGAACACCCTCTAAGCTGCTTAGTGCGAAGCCGCGGATTCCCCGTTTAGGGATTCTTCCGCGTCTCCGCACCTAGCAGCCTCCCGGCCTTGCCGAGGTTCCGCGGCAGGGGTCTCCCGGGGTATCGCGAGGACCCCACAGACGTGCGCAGGACGGCCCGCGCGTGGGAGCTGAGTACGCGGCCTAGTGCCCACCGTACCGCCCCCATACGTCTACTACACTAACAATTTTGTCCTTAAATAAAAAAAAAAGGCAATTGTTTCTATTATTGAAGATAATTTAATGCTCTACAACCCTACGGCCGGCATTTATTTTTTGGGTGCATTGTTGAAGAGTTATCCGGTCAAATAGAGCAAAAATGGGAACAATTTTTTTTTCCATAATTACAGACTTTCAAGAGCGGATATCTCGAAAACTATACAAGATATCAAAAAATTTGACTGAATAAGACTTGTAGCAAATTTAATCAGCTTTCACTTTTGTGAAAGTCTCATGTCGCTAGGATGCATAGTTTTCGAGATATATGCGAAAAACCTAAAAATGGGACCTTCAAGCCCCCCCCCCTCCCCCCGGCTTAAGGGATACGGGCGGGGACTTTTGATATGTTTACCTCCTAACTAGTCCTAACAAAGTCACGAAGTCAAAAATTGTGTTCTAAGCAATTCCCTCTATACCTGTTTTTGAGCATTCGTTGCCTGGACTACTGGGGAATGACATAGGATAGTTTTCATCCCAGAAACCATTCCTTGAAGGGGGTGAAAAGTGGGTGGAGTTTAGTATGGGAACCCATTTTTTCCAGGTATAGGTGAGGTCCGTTCGGCGGTGTGCCTCTTAAAGGCGCCGTCGTCTGTAAAAAGATTTTTTAACCTGCGTTGTAAAAAAAAGAATCTATATACGAGTATATAAAACTTAACGGTGACTGACTGACATAGTGATCTATATCAACGCACAGCCCAAACCACTGGACGGATCGGGCTGAAATTTGCATGCAGGTATAAGAAGAATCATAGATGAATGTCATTGTGTATAATACAAGCCTGAGAACAAAAAGTGTAGTTTACACTTCAGCTCTACACCGAAGCGAAGCGAGGGCGGGCCGCTAGTTAAATATAAATTGACTGGCTGATCACCACTAAAAAAAGGTAGCGTTATTTTACTGTGAACTTATGTGAGGTGGAGGGTGGAGGTTGCTTCCCCAGACGGGCGCTCCAATTTGAGCGGGAAATCCGCTATGCCCTACCTCTGAAAGGTCCGAATAGATCGCTCTAAACTCGGGAGTCCTGAGATACTGTTTCCCTAATAATAATAATATTTCCAACACTCACACCAATTAGCCTAGCCCCAAAGTAAGCACTGTAAGGCTTGTGTTATGGAATACTAGGGTAACGGATAGAATACATATGTAGACGTCCTCCGTGGCCGAGTGGTTTGCACGCGACGTTTCATGGTGTCGCCGACTCAAGAGGACCCGGGTTCGAATCCCGGTGGGGGCAGATCTTTGTGTGATGTACTCCAGTCATGAATGTTTCATATGTATTTCTATATAAACATTTATATATGTACGGTATATGTATTCTATCCGTTACCCTAGAATCCCATAACACAAGCCTTACAGTGCTTACTTTGGGGCTAGGCTAATTGGTGTGAGTGTTGGAAATATTTATTGATTTTTTATGTATACTGTACATATATAAGTATATTTATATAGAAATACTTATTAAACATCCATGACTGGAGTACAAATGCTCGTATTCGTCGCACAAACATCTGCCCCTTCCGTGATTCGAATCTGGGACCTCTCGAGTCGGCGATACCATGAAATCCGGCGTACAAATCACTCGGCCACGGAGATCGTCACACAAAATAGAATTTTCATACGATTTAGCATCTCAAGACCGCTCTCAGAGTTGAGTCCGATCTATTAATGTCCGCATTGAAAGATTACTCAATTTTTGTTCATTTTATATTACAAATAAGTATATATATATTCTTTTTGTTTTGTTGTTATGGGTTACCTGCAATGCGAAGAGATAGCGCTGTCTTGCAGCTTAAGAGTGGCTAGAGGAATTTCGACATGGTCCGTGAGGGCCGCGGTAGCATAATTGGTCAGTGCATTCGCCCGGATTGCGAAGGGTGCGGGTTCGAGACCCGCCTGCTGCCTGGTCCGCGTGGAATTTTTTCTAGCTATATTTTCTTTACAAATAAGTACTTAAAGCTTAACGATGCATCCAGGATTATAAACTGTCTGGTCGTGCACCTTTGTAGCTATGCAGTCTGCTATGATGTGTTATAGCGAACGACATTGTGAGATATCGTATTATAAATACACCTGACCGTCAACAGAGTTCATTCACAAAAGAAAGAGAAACAGAAGGCTGGCTAAGGAGGTCTTTTTTTACGTTAAAAGGGTGGCAAAGAAGCGAACGGTGCACCTGATGGCAGTGTTGCCAGGTCTCCAGATTTTACAGGAGATCTCCTGTTTTTCTGAAATTTCTCCTGTTCTACTGTTTTTCTACATGAATCTCCTGTTTTTTTAGAATACGATTTTCTTTTTTAAATTGCATGTTGAGTTGCATTTTTCGTCATTAATAATGTAATAACCTTAATAATTATAAAATAAATGTAATTGTCTAAAGAAAAAATAGCTTTAAGGGAGGCAGAAGCATCTACTGTTTTTGTTTCCATACATCTACTGTTTTTTTCTATAACGCCTCCCGATTTTTGAAAATCGGACCTGGCAACACTGGTAACCGGCAACCATAGCTTTTAGACGCTTGCGATACCTAAAATATCACTCGCACCGTTACCTACCTTTATTTTTTTGATAGCCTAGTAGGTATATATCTCTACCCCACCTGATGTTAAGTGGTGATAAAGTCCAAACATGATGATAGCTGGTACAGTAGTTATAAACTGCTACACCAACCATCCTTACCTTGCCGGCCTGCAAAAATGCTTCTTCACGCCTCTCTTAAAGGACCCCAGATTGTAACAAGGATGAAACACGTGCGCGGGCAAAGAATTCCACTTACGAATAGTACGACAAAGACCCTGACCCAATACCGTACCCTGCGGAGCCCTGGAACCTTACTCATCGTCAGAAACACAACAGTGAAGTGACGCTACCTTTTGGTGGTGTAGTATCATACAACACCATCAGAAGATAGTGTTATTTAGGCCCTGCCAGAATATCAGTGCCGCAGAGGCCTTAGTGTGGTTGTGGCATTGTGCTGAGGCAGGGACCTAGTTGACCTTATTCTGTTTTTTGTTTTATTTATGCTTTGTTTGTTGGTCAATAAATTATTTCTTTCTTTCTTTTTCATTTCATTGTGATCTTCTGTAAGGTGGAAATTACTTCGAAACCAATTTAAGCAGAAAATCCGCTATGCCTTACCTCTCTTGAAAAAAGGAAAGTAAAGCCGCACGCACTTGAAAATGCTTAATAGAACGGACTTTTAACTATTTATTTAAGTTTATTGTCGTTTAATGTATCACAGCCATAATAAATAAAAAATCATGGTTTATAGTCGTCGATTATTTTTGTTTATTTTGATGTGAAACCCTCATAGATACAGACCGCTGTACCACACCTGTGGGATGATGCCTTTAGCCACAAGGGCTTCATCTCCGTGATCATCCTCTGAGGGGATGATGCAGAACGGTAGATAATAGAAGTAACAATTGTTCTCGTGTATTATGTGAACTATTTTTTATTTGAATTTGTGAATTTTGTGACCATGTGTTCTTGTTCGTTCGTTCGTTGTTCTTGTTCTAATTTCATGCATATGAATAAATTAACTTAGTGCTAACGAAACTCTAAATATAAAAATTCATGAAGCCCCAGTATAGGCGAGAGCCTGCCTTCTGTGTTTACTTATTTTGGAGTTCATTGTTTTGACATTTTCTATATTGAAGTACACATATTCATGCATTACTTACAAACAGACATACACACTAGTATCCATGTTCTAGAAGAGACCTTTTGGCACTATAAATTCACCCTTATTTTCCCCAGTTATAGAGCTGACAACAGCAAGTTGAAACCGCTAAGATGCCGTGATTACTTATTCCACCAAGAAACATATCATGTACTACTGGGGTGACTTTTCGGATAGCAATACGCGGTGTTACGGTGTTTATTTATTTATTACCATTATCGGATGCGGTGCGGGTGCGTCCGGAGTGCTGCGCTGCGTTTCTTTATTTATTTATTTAGGATTATGTCATTATAAATTGTTGTTGTGAATATATATATTTATATCAGAGTGTGTGTGTATGTATGTGTGTATGTGCAATAAAATAAAATATGACTAGTTAAGCATAAATGTATTGTTTTGTTACTTGTTAGCGCCTAATACGTCCTCGCACAGGCCCTGCCAGAATATCAGCGCTGATACTGTGAGAGAGTAACATCCCACTGTGTCAGCATTTAAGCTGAGGCAGGGTCCTGATTGGCCGTCTTAGTTATATGTTGTTATTTTTTGTTTTTAGGTTAAGTTCTTCTTTTATTTTTTTTGTTTATACTTATAGTATTTTTATTATGTAAGATGGCCAATAAAGGTTTTCATTTCATTTCATATTTATAAATTTAATATTCACATATTAACTAGTTCTTTCAGTCTGTTAAAGCTCGCTTTTTATTCTTTAGAGTCAGTGCCTCTGTGGTAGTTAGACCGGGAGCTGGAGACAGGTGACGTTCCACGATTTTTTCGTGCATGTCTTTTTAAGGCTTGATAACAAACCCTAAAATATCAATGATATTAGGGGCTTTAGCCCCCCCCCCCCCCGCGCGTCTTCTTCATAAGGAAAAGAGCTTTTCTTTGTTTAGCAGATTTTGGTGTTTTTCCGTGATTGTATACTGTCATTGTAATATACGGAAGTTTAAACAAATTAAAGCTGTAATAATTGATGGCATGCACTCCGCAGCGGCCCAAGATGATCATAAGATTTTGAAAACCTGAACAAAATTAAAGAGCAATTTCGTGTTTTGAAATTGCATGCCGATATAAAGAATGGAAGGTTTTGTAACAAACACACTCAGGAAAAATTGGCATGCACCCCTCGTATGACCAACGGTGGTAAATTTCCGGATAACTCTGTAAAATTTGAACACAGATTTTCCGTGATTCGAAACTGGATACTATTGAAAGGATACTTAATTTGCATCATTAATTAATTGTAGGAAAATTGGCATGCACACCAGGATGTTGCAAAATAGAGGCATGCATGATGAAAGTTGCAAAAAACACTGTGCAATTTTAGGTGACTTGTTTTTGCATGCCGTTTTGTATTTCGTGAATTTACATTATTTTAAGTCATGAATGTAAATGGCATGCATGTAGCTACAGCCCAACATACAAAAATTGTGAAAAAATGAATAAACATCAATTTCTCAATTGAAAACAAAAACTGAAAAATGCCGTGACTTTTTCCTGCATGCCGCTTTGTATTTTGTTAATAGCTTTTCCTTATGAAGCGGGGGGGTTAAACTCTCAACTATCATTGATATTTTAGGATTAGTTATCAAGCCTTAAAATGGCATGCGACGACGACGACGACGAAATCGTGGAACGTCACCTGTCACCAGCTCCCGGTCTACGTGGGGGTTCAGTGATTTGCGATCTACTTTTGATATTTTCAAATAATATCAGAAATCAGAAATCAGAAATCAATATATCTTTATTCAAATTGGATGTATAGTACAACTCTTTTGAATCGTCCAAAATTTTTTTTTCCCTACCACTCGTTATGGACATATTTTTTAGCTGCGGAGAAAAACGAGCGAAAAAAACTCCACAACAGTAAAGGTCTATGTAACAACATTTACAAATCATTATGTTGTTACAACGTCAATACAATTATGATTTATTTAATATAGAAAACCTGTTGGAATGATTGGAACAGTTCAAACCCAAGCATTTTTGTCTGTAATATAATCAGACACTTTGTAATAAGCTTTTTTAATAAGTGTTTTTTTTATAATATCTTTAAATTTATTTATGGCTAACTCTTGGATATTGCTTGGGACTTTATTGTATAAGCGAACACAAAGACCTTTAAATGAATTATTAATTTTGTGAAGCCTAGTAGCAGGTAAAGTTAGTTTATTTTTGTTTCTTGTATTAATTGTGTGAACATCACTGTTTTTAAGAAACAAATTAATATTTTTTCTTACAAGTAATAAATTTTCATATATGTATTGTGATGCGACCGTCATTATTCCAAATTCTTTAAACTTATCTCTTAATGATTCTTTAACTTTAAGATTATAAATTGATCGAATAGCTCTCTTCTGCAGCACAAAAATAGTTTGAATGTCGGCGGCATTTCCCCACAATAAAATTCCGTACGACATTACACTATGGAAATAACTAAAGTACACTAATCTGGCCGTATCTACATCCGTTAACTGGCGTATCTTCATTACGGCATATGCTGCAGAGCTAAGTCTATTTGACAATTTATCAATATGTGGGCCCCATTGAAGCTTAGAATCTAAAGTTATCCCTAAGAATACTGTGGTGTCTACAAATCTTCAGATATTGAATCAGTTTCATTTCGTGGCGGGTATCTGGGTATAATTTCGTGCCGTCAATCACCGGCTCGTACTATATCTATAATTAAAAAGAAGCAATTCGTTCATATAATACACTGACAAATTATGCTACCGCGGTCCTGACGGCGGCGTCGAAATTCCTCTAGCCATTCTTAAGCTGCAAGGCAGCGTCATCTCTTCGCATTGTAGGTAAACCACAATGTCAAATGAATACTTTTACAAGTAGTATTAAACATTTGAAAGAAGAACTAATAATTATATAGGTAGTTGCAATTTTTATTTTTTAGTGCATTCGCCCGGATAGCGAAGGGTGCGGGTTTGAGTCCCGTCTGCTGCCTGGCCCGCGTGGATTTTTTCTAGTTATATTTTTTTTTTAGTTTTAAACATCAAGCAGTTACATGCTTAAAAAATAAAAATTATAACGACGTTCATTGTTTATCTCCTGCTTAAATAGTGTATTGCTGAGAGTCGATAAGGATGGTGTACTGCGGAGTCTGTTCGAAGTACCTACCGGTGAGAGGTGTCGCTGCTTGCTCTTTGTGCCACTCAAGGTTCCACAAAGCCTGTTTGGATATTCCAGATAAGGTACATTTAAGTAAAAAGTGGGCTTGTCTGAACTGTAGAAAAAATAACGGTAGGGGTGATAATAGTCAGACTCTCGTTAAAGGCATTTACGGTTCCCCATCGAAGGGGAATTTGAATTGACTGCGTCAAATGTGCCACTCGAAGCTGCAGCAAATTGTCATACGTCAGTGAGTAAGGAGGAACGTCATTAGCTCGAACTTGCTACATTTGTCGTGAAGATACGCGAGTTTCGGATAGAGATGAATCAGCTCCGTGTGTCCCTGTCATCGCACATTGACAGCATCGAGGTGAGGCTGAACGCGATTGGAAATTACATGTAGACAAGGTATGCAATAAAATAAATAGATTTGCTTATGCACTTTTTAAACTTACTAAAACAGCAACTAAAAATACGGCTCTAACAGCATATTTTGCTTATGTGGAATCGTCTTGCGATATGGGCTTATTGTTTGGGGAAATTTGTATGTCCGTACTATATTTGTGTCCGTATCCGTGTCCGGTATTTGTAGCACAGAAAAAGTGCATAAGGGCAATATGCGGGATTGCACCAGATATGTCATGCAAACCATTTTACAAACCCCTAAATATTTTGCCTCTGCCATGCCTCTATATCATGGAGATATCTAAGTTCGTAAAGTTAAATCAAAATTACTTTAAAACTGCCCGTGAGATATTTCCTACAAATACAAGACATGGTAAAAGGTTAGTCATTGATACAATCCCGAAAAGCACACGGTTTAAAAAGAACTGTTACTATATGTGCATTCAAATTTTTAATTATATTCCACATTCAATAAGAGATTTGCCTTTCAGTAGATTTAAAATAACACTACATAGATGGCTCATTGAACGTAAATTCTACTCGCTCCAGGAATTCTTGAATTATGATATCTAATATATAAATAATAGTAATTTTGGTGGATGAGATTTTGAGTGACATATACTGATTTAATTATATTTTTGATTCACATTTTAATATGACCTGATTTTAATCGAATTTTTATATTTTTGACTATTTATTTTGTGACCTGTTAAGTAATTTTTTTTTTTTTAACACACCAATTAGCCTAGCCCCAGAGTAAGCACTATAAGGCTTGTGTTATGGGATACTAGGGTAACGGATAGAATACATATACTGTACATATATAAGTATATTTTTTTATAGAAATACATATTAAACATCCATGACTGGAGTATAAATGCTCGTATTCATCACACAAACTTCTGCCCCCACCGGGATTTGAACCCGGGACCTCTCGAGTCGGCGACACCATGAAACCCGGCGTACAAACCACTCGGCCACGGAGGCCGTCAAGGTATTCAATCATGTGACATAGTATTAATTAATTTGATAAAAAACTGATGTAAATTTGCATGCTACGTTCTATAGCTGAATAGGTGAAACCTACAGTATAGTTATGTGTGTACAGTATAGCTATTTATGACCTTGATTAGCCTGTTCAAACTTCAGACTGCAAAGTTAGAAAGAACCATCGAGGAGTTGAAGCGTGAGCTCAATGACCGCAATCAAGAGATGCTTCTGTCGGACCTCGAGATCGGTCAGTTACCGGAAGAGAGAGGTGTTAGCGTCGTGCAGTCTGTCACCGTCCTGTAGGTGTGAGCGTTCTAAAGACGAACTGGTTTCAAGGACCGTTTTGTGTTCCGCGACGATAGAACCGTTTTACGTTTCGGATCAAAACAGTCTTCGTCGAACAACTAGTCCTCGGATTGTCTGCACGTCAATATGTACTTTATGATGAAGTAAATACAGTCTATAATAGAACGTAATGATATGACATACCGTTTCGTTCTATGATAATTCAGCTTTGATTTTACAATAATATAATCTTTATTATTGAACATTTGAAGTCGTATAACACTACATTTATTTCGATGTTTCGTCGTCTCGTTCGCAGCAACGAAATGAACGTTAACAAGATTTCATTTAGTTCAGTTTCGTTGCGTTCATTCGTTCGACCGTCGCGTGTCGTTTCGTTGCATCACCCAGCCGCAACTATAACCAGTTGCGACGAGAACCGTTTCGAGGACTAGTTTTCGTTTAAGAGAAAACGGTTGCGTTTCGTCGTCAGAAAATTTGAAAACGACCCACCGCTACCGTCCTGGCTGATAAGCTCGGAGTAGCCGAGAGAAGTGGTGTTCGCGCGCTTGGCGCGCCGATACCTGCGGGACGAGCTGGTCAAGGCCGCGCGTGTGCGCCGCAGCGTCGTGGCGCCTGCGCCTGCTAGTACAGTCAATCTGTAGGTTGGGTGGTGAAAAAAAAACCTAAAGGGTAAGTCTTGTTTTTTCTGTTGCCAAATGACGTCAGTAAGCCACCTTGGCGATGGGCATGTTCAACTCGTAGGCGTTTTTTGAAAAACTCAAAAAAACCCTCAAAAATATTTTGGAACGCAGTTTTCTTGTTTTGTATGCATTTTAGGAACTGTTGTACGAGATTGCAACAATGACATAAATTGTAGTACTCAACGCCCTCTACAATATGCTCGAAAAAAAGGTTTCTAAAATGCATACAAAACAAGAAAAATGCGTTTCAAAAATTTTTTGAGGGTTTTTTTGAATTTTTCAAAAAACGCCTACGAGTTGAACATGCCCATCGCCAAGGTGGCTTATTGACGTCATTTGGCAACAAAAAAAAACAAGACTTACCCTTTAGGTTTTTTTTTCACTGAAACGTTTTTTTTTCGACAGATTGACTGTACTATGCGCCCGCGCCCGTCGACGGGGAGGGGACCACTGCCCCCAGGCCCGCGCCTGCCTAACGCCGGGTCTACCTCAACGAGCGATTGACTCGATCGAACCGCCAGCTGCATCTGAAAGTCCGCGAGGTGTGTCGTAGTCTGCAATGGAAATACGTGTGGACGAAGAGGGGCCGTATCTATGCTCGGCAGACGGACGGTACCTAGGTTTATCAATTCCTGACAGTTGGAGACATTGATCGTGTGCTTGGCTCCCAAAAGGCATGACTGGTTAACGTCCTCACTCTACCTTCGGCTGCTTTCACGTCTGTTAAGCTAGCATGGCAAAGTGAGCAGAATCGTTTCAAATAAAGTGCATCAATTAGTGCTTATTTAGTGCTAATTTAGTGCCAAAACCGGAAATTTAATGCTCTCATAGTTTAGCGAAAAATTAGAACACTGCCAGCTTTTAATTAAGCTAGCAGTGTATTCCCTGAAACGCCTATATTAACGCGGTATAGAACTTAAGCAATGCATAGGCAATTTAGTGCTAAATGAGTGCTGGCAGTATCTGATGACAATTTTTGAAAATAAAAAATATTTTATTTTTTATCAATAAAAACTGCTAATATGACAGTCTGAGCAAGTGACTGGGTTGAATACATCACTCTGGATCGAAGATCTATGATAATCAACGGTTAATAATTTAGTGCTCAATGAGTGCTGCCAGTATGTGATAAAAAATTAGGAAATTTTATTTTTTTAATTTTTTTTTTAAATATAAACTGCTAGTATGACAGTCTGAGCAAGTGACTGGGATGAATACATCACTCTGGATCGAAGATCTATGATAATCAACGGTTAATAATTTAGTGCTCAATGAGTGCTGCCAGTATGAGATAAAAAATTAGAAATTTTATTTTTTTTAATTTGTTAACAATAAAAACTGCTAGTATGATAGTTTGAGCAAGGCACCGGGTTGAATACATCGCTCTGGATCGAAGATCTATGATAATCAACGGTTAATAATTTAGTGCTCAATGAGTGCTGCTGCTGGGAGCCAATCCCAAAAGGCATGACTGGTTAACGTCCTCACTCTACCTTCGGCTGCTTTCACGTCTGTTAAGCTAGCATGGCAAAGTGAGCAGAATCGTTTCAAATAAAGTGCATCAATTAGTGCTTATTTAGTGCTAATTTAGTGCCAAAACCGGAAATTTAATGCTCTCATAGTTTAGCGAAAAATTAGAACACTGCCAGCTTTTAATTAAGCTAGCAGTGTATTCCCTGAAACGCCTATATTAACGCGGTATAGAACTTAAGCAATGCATAGGCAATTTAGTGCTAAATGAGTGCTGGCAGTATCTGATGACAATTTTTGAAAATAAAAAATATTTTATTTTTTATCAATAAAAACTGCTAATATGACAGTCTGAGCAAGTGACTGGGTTGAATACATCACTCTGGATCGAAGATCTATGATAATCAACGGTTAATAATTTAGTGCTCAATGAGTGCTGCCAGTATGTGATAAAAAATTAGGAAATTTTATTTTTTTAATTTTTTTTTTAAATATAAACTGCTAGTATGACAGTCTGAGCAAGTGACTGGGATGAATACATCACTCTGGATCGAAGATCTATGATAATCAACGGTTAATAATTTAGTGCTCAATGAGTGCTGCCAGTATGAGATAAAAAATTAGAAATTTTATTATTAGAATAAAAAAATATCATAGATCTTCGATCCAGAGTGATGTATTCAACCCTGTCACTTGCTCAGACTGTCAAACTAGCAGTTTTTATTAATAAAAAATAAAAAAATCCAAATGTTTTATCACATACTAGCAGCACTCATTGAGCACTAAATTATTAACCGTTGATTATCATAGATCTTCGATCCAGAGCGATGTATTCAACCCGGTGCCTTGCTCAAACTATCATACTAGCAGTTTTTATTGTTAAAAAATTAAAAAAAATAAAATTTCTAATTTTTTATCACATACTGGCAGCACTCATTGAGCACTAAATTATTTACCGTTGATTATCATAGATCTTCGATCCAGAGTGATGTATTCAACCCTGTCACTTGCTCAGACTGTCAAACTAGCAGTTATTATTAATAAAAAAAATTAAATTTCCTAATTTTTTATCACATACTGGCAGCACTCATTGAGCACTAAATTATGAACCGTTGATTATCATAGATCTTCGATCCAGAGTGATGTATTCAACCCAGTCACTTGCTCAGACTGTCATACTAGCAGTTTATATTTATAAAAAAAAAATAAAAAAAAAATCCTAATTTTTTATCACATACTGGCAGCACTCATTGAGCACTAAATTATCCACCGTTGATTTTCATAGATCTTCGATCTAAAGTGATGTATTCAACCCTGTCACTTGCTCAGACTGTCAAACTAGCAATTTTTATTAATAAAAATTAAAAAAAAAAAAAAAATTCCTAATTTTTTATCACATACTGGCAGCACTCATTGAGCACAAATTATTAACCGTTGATTTTCATAGATCTTCGATCTAAAGTGATGTATTCAACCCTGTCACTTGCTCAGACTGTCAAACTAGCAATTTTTATTAATAAAAATTTTAAAAAAATAAAATTTCCTAATTTTTTATCACATACTGGCAGCACTCATTGAGCACTAAATTATTAACCGTTGATTATCATAGATCTTCGATCCAGAGTGATGTATTCAACCCAGTCACTTGCTCAGACTGTCATACTAGCAGTTTATATTTATAAAAAAAAAATAAAAAAAAATCCTAATTTTTTATCACATACTGGCAGCACTCATTGAGCACTAAATTATCAACCGTTGATTTTCATAGATCTTCAATCTAAAGTGATGTATTCAACCCTGTCACTTGCTCAGACTGTCAAACTAGCAATTTTTATTAATAAAAATTTAAAAAAAATAAAATTTCCTATTTTTTTATCACATACTGGCAGCACTCATTGAGCACTAAATTATTAACCGTTGATTTTCATAGATCTTCGATCTAAAGTGATGTATTCAACCCTGTCACTTGCTCAGACTGTCAAACTAGCAATTTTTATTAATAAAAATTTAAAAAAAAAAAATCCTAATTTTTTATCACATACTGGCAGCACTCATTGAGCACTAAATTATTAACCGTTGATTATCATAGATCTTCGATTCAGAGTGATGTATTCGAACCGGTCACTTGCTCAGACTGTCATACTAGCAGTTTATATTGATAAAAAATTAAAAAAAAAAACCTAATTTTTTATCACATACTGGCAGCACTCATTGAGCACTAATTTATTAACCGTTGATTATCATAGATCTTCGATCCAGAGTGATGTATTCAGCCCTGTCACTTGCTTAGACTGTCAAACTAGCAGTTTATATTAATAAAAAAATCCAAATGTTTTATCACATACTAGCAGCACTCATTGAGCACTAAATTATTAAACGTTGATTATCATAGATTTTCGATCCAGAGTGATGTATTCAACCCAGGCACTTGCTCAGACTGTCAAACTAGCAGTTTTTATTAATAAAAAATTTAAAAAATAAAATTTCCTTATTTTTTATCACATACTGGCAGCACTCATTGAGCACTAAATTATTAACCGTTGATTATCATAGATCTTCGATCCAGAGTGATGTATTCGAACCGGTCACTTGCTCAGACTCTCATACTAGCAGTTTTTATAAAAAAAAAAAAAAATATTTTTTATTTTCCAAAATTTTCATCAGATACTGCCAGCACTCATTAAGCACTAAATTCCCTATGCATTGCTTTAGTTCTATACCGCGTTAATATAGGCGTTTCAGGGAATACACTGCTAGCTTAATTAAAAGCTGGCAGTGTTCTAATTTTTTGCTAAACTATGAGAGCATTAAATTTCCGGTTTTGGCACTAAATTAGCACTAAATAAGCACTAATTGATGCACTTTATTTTAAACGATTCTGCTCACTTTGCCATGCTAGCTTAACAGACGTGCTGCTTTCGGTCTTACTTTTGCTTCTATTATGTTTTACGTCAATATTTAGTTAGTTTCAGTTATTGTCCATTTACCATACCGTAATTGTTTTCTTTCCTGTAAAAAAGTAACTTTGTTTTTTACTCTAAATCATTTACTATTTAAGTGATCAGATGGCCCTGAGTATATTATTGTTTTCGTGGCATTTCTCAATTTTACACGTGTTAGCTGTTTGTTTTTATCTTTTATCTATGTTTATTATTTACTAGTTTTAAAATGTACTCTTAGCAACTATTTTATCTTTTCACTGAATATTTTTGCTCAATATCTTTATATCTGCAGTGAAATACTTGTATGTGTACTTCCTTGCTCTTTTCAGTCTGCTCACTCACTTGTCCCCATTATTTTTCAACATGAACGTTTAACATTATTGACCATATTCTCCTTTTCCGCATTTTCATTAAGTACACAGCAAATATAATTGACTACTATAATTCATTTCAGAACTCGATTTACTGTCCTTTCTTAAAATGACATATAAATTTCTTAAGTTGAGTTTGTTTAATGCTGGGTCGCTGGATTCTAAACATAACGAATTCATATCTATCATAAGCAGGTTGTCTATTGACATTGTCGCTATAAATGTGACTTGGCTTAGACATGGGGAGTACGTGCTCCTATGGTGCCTCGTTATCGTCTTCGGCACTGCCCTCGATCTGTTTCTGTTCGTGGAGGGTGAGGGCGAGGAGTGGGTTTTTATATTAAAATAGGTATATATGCACGTACTTGCCTCGTTCCTCCCACCCCTACTGTGGAGCAGATGTGGCTCAGTGTAAGGGTAAACTCATGGGCAAAGGGCGGGGGATGGTCAAACAAGAAACTTGCTTGATGATCACCTACTCCCAGTATCTGTCCGATACTGGGTTTGGCGAACGGGTTAGGGAGTAGCGCAAGTCGCAAGGATCCCCTTATCAAGGCCAGATGACTATCCTTCACGAGGTTGCCGCCCGTTTTTGGTCAAATACCTTCTGTAATTGACGTAACAGAAACCTCTGGCCGGACCACAAAATCCCGCATAGCCGAAACGTGGCGGCGCATATCCACACCCGGGCTCACATGGCCTAGGGGAACTAAATACCCCCTAAAATATTGTACCACACACCCTTGGGCAGGAGTCGTGTGCGTTATTTGGCATTTCCCGCCAAAGCCCCAAAACTAAAACATGAGTGCTGACAAAGAGAAAACAGTACCCCAGGAGGGTATCGCGAATAGCGAAGAATCCCTCACCAAGCCTAGCTTGGTCTGTCCAGCGTATTCTGGGGGGGGCAACCAGCGCTCAGGGAAGGGCACAAGCCTGGACCTGTCTGGCCTAGCTGAGGCCATAACTGCAGCTACAACAAGCAACACAACACCTGCACAAACACAGTGGACTGTGGTCGCCCATAAGCGCCCCTGCAAAGGGAAGACTGCTAGTGCGGCGGCCACCCACAAACACACAAACAAAGGTTCGCAGGGCCGAACAGAACGCAGTCGCCCCAACCGGCGCGCGAGAAGGGAAGCCCAGCAGCCCAAAACCAAACTTGACAGTACACAGTCGGTCACCGCAGCAGTGGAAACACAGCGCGAGCCTGTAGAAATACAGGGGGCCGACAAAACAGACAACACAAACGCACACAAACAACCACGACGGAGACCGAAACCGAGGGGTGATCGTGGTCGGCGGATCGCTACGGAGGCTCCCACTGCTCCTGAAAAGGAGCAGCCTGGGGCTGCGAGTGGCTCGGACGAGGCAGCTTCTACGAAGCGGTCACGACTGGACGACTCACAGTCTCCAAGGGGGGATGCCAAACGCGCGAAAACCGACGCGAAGACGAAGCGGACGGTGAGCTACGCAGATGCGAGTAAATCGCATCTGAGAGTAGCGGTCACCACCGTCCCGCCGAGGAACCTCTCGGCTGAGCAGGCGGAACAGCTGAAGGAGACCTTCGACGATGGGATCCTGCAGGCAGTTCTGACTCCGCAGTCTCCAGATGCGCAGGCTCCATCTTTCCGCGGGCGACCCTTCCTTTCGGACGGGGTGCTAGCGATGTGGTGTGAGGACGAGAACGCACTCAAGTGGCTTGAGCAAATGGTGAAAACCATCCCGTCACCCATACCGAACACCACATTAACGGTCATTAGGCTGTCAGTGGAACGGTTTTTAGTGAAACCGTACTGCGGTCTGTGTAAAAGTTTATTAATGTTAAAATGAGTCAAGAATTGTTCTAACATTATTTTTTCAAAGATTTTACTCAATGCTGGTAATATAGATATTGGCCTATAGTTGCTAGGATCTTACAATTTCCAGACTTAAATAAAGTTAGATTTTTCTGAATTTCAGCTAGGTAAGAGGCTATAGAATGTATAATATTCTTCATGATTTTGACAGATATACCCCATAAATCAGATGCATTTTTCATTTTCAAAGCATAAAATTAAATAATAAACCACACGGAGGTACATGTTTCTGCAACAGAGCTGTAGCAGTTTCAGTCGATGAGCCCAAGTTGGAAGTAGTTTCTACTGGTATGTTCATACAGAATTTATCGAAAATATCTGCGACTTCATGTTTCGATTTTACGAGATTATTATTGATTTTAAGAACCATGCTATTTTCACGAGGCTTACACTTGCCACTTTCGCGCTTAATGACATCCCAAGTGGTGTTTATTTTATTATTAGATTTTTGAATTTTATCCCTAATAAAATTTGACTTTTCAGTATTACATATGCTTTTAAACAATTTGGAATATTTTCTAACATAATTAATAAACTCAGGATCCTGGTTCTTTGATTCTATATAGCTCATACAGCCTTGTTCTACTCTTATATATACCACTTGTCGCCCAGTCACAGAACTGCAACCTCTGTGTACATTTAATGGTTTTCGGTCTGAAAGTATTTTGACATTTATTATTTATTAAATCAAAAAGATTTTTGTACAATATATCTGGATCATCATGCGTCCAAGGCATTAAAGGAAGTTTATCGCTAATGTTATTTTTAAAATTATTTACACGTTCAATTGTTATAGGTCTACACTCTATTATGTTCAACTCATTACTGACACTGTAAGTTGTCTTTAAACCGAGATGATCGGAAGTAATATCATTAAAGACTGACTTTTCAATTGTATCCAACTCAGAAAAAAGTTGTCTAAGCAATTGGCTGAGTGAGATGTTACTTTGGTTGGTTCAGTAAACTAGAAATTTAAATTAAAACATCTAAACAAGGTAATTAGCCGACTTAAAGAGCTATTTTCAAGTAGATTGACATTAAAATCACCACATATTTTTTAATTTATTGAGAGAGTCCTCCATGACTGGTTCAAATGTACCAAAGTTTCCTGAGGGGGGCCGATATACACATACTATATACAAATTTACTAACTCTACACAAGACAGCTCTACATGGCGTTCCATTGAAAGGCTTACAATATCCTTTCTTTCCTTACATTTTACTTACATCATTATCATCAGCCTATTAATGTCGTCATTGATGGGGCACAGGCCTTCCCTTTTGAATAGAATAGGAAAATTGGGCCATGACCCACCACGTGGCACAGCACCTTCCGAAGCACGGAGGAGTTCGAGATAGGAAATTTTTGGTCACCCATCCAATGACCGACCACTGCGAAAGTTGGTTAACTTCAACGATCGCAGCCGAACGTGCTAACCACTTGTGCCATCGAGCTCCTCATGACTTACTTACATAAATTCATTGCGTCTTCTATTTTAACCTATAAAATTATGGATAAGGTTAACAGTCTAAGTTCGTGGACATGAAGCAACTTTTGGCTTAGTGATCAAAACAGCTTCAGGAAAACTCGGAGACTTGAACAAGGCGTGGCGTTTTTTCGCGCTTGGTCAACTGTGCTTGTTGTACAAGGCGCAGTGCGGTCCTGCTTGAAATATTGCTCGCACCTCTGGGATGGCTCTGCTAAGTACTTCCTCGATGCCTTGTATGTATAGGTTGCAGCGGCGCACTGCCTGCATCATTCTAGAGGTAACTAACAACTAATTACGCCGCGATGTGGCATCATTAAGCGCACTGTACCTACCGACTGTTCCACGGCAAGTGTTCTGAGGAGTTATTCTCCCTTATCCCACCTTCATCTTTCTACGTTTTCACCGACTTAATGTAGTCACTATTCAAACGCAAACAAAGAAATTTGGTGACTCATTTCTTTGTCGCACTATCCGCAAATAGAATGTTTTGGCCGCTTACGTGTTCTCGTTCTCCTACAACTCATGATCCTTTAAAAAAGGCTGGCAGGGCGACAAGGTCAGTAGATGAAACTGTACCTGTACCAGCTATCTTTGCATCTGGACACTATCGTCACTTAACATCGGATGGGATGGAGTCATTTTTAAGACCTATCTTTAAAAAGCAACTAAGTGCTAGTCGGACTCGCCCATGAAAGGTTCCGCAGCAGAATGCAACATAATAAAAAAGTTCTTGTAGTTCGTTGTAACTTCGATCGATGTTTTAAAAAATAGTGTATTGTAACCATTTGGGTGGTGTGTGGTTTAGTGAAACATAATACGCGTTTATATGATTACACTTTATTTCAAACTTAACGGTAGCACACGAGCGCGGGAGAATCAAGGCACCGCGCGTGGCTTTACGTTATCGAGTCCCGGCCAATGACTGACTCGCATCGCGCCTGCGTTTGCGCAAGTGGCGCTACCCGAAATGTCCCCCCCCGCGACCCTTCAACGGTCAATATCTTTCCTTTGAGCCGGAGGGTGGCACATATACGCCACAGTATGTTTTTTAACTGATTTGTGATTTATGACGTATTAAAAAAAACTACTTACTAGACGAGATCGAGAGACGACTTCAAACCAATTTTCGGTGAAAGTTTGCATAGTAGTAGTAAAAAAATATATGAGTTTGCACATCATATATTTTTTTATAGTTTTATCAGTTTCTTCTTTTAGAAGTTACAGGGGGGGGGGGACACTTTTTACCAGTTTGGAAGTGTCTCTCGCGCTCTTCTCAGTTTAGAAAAACAAAAATTTTTTATTTATTTAGGATAACTAACAACTGTGTAATATTTTACATAATGTAGTAACAGTAATAAATACTTTGATGTCATTACACAACCAACACCGTTCTCCACTAAAAATCACAAAACAGAGATTATATTTTTATAAAACATGATAAGTTTGCAATATCCATTTTACTTGCAAATCGATGGTATAACTAAAAAAAAAGGTACAAAACACAATTTTTAAATGTTTGGTAAACAATCAGTAATGGCCTTTTTATATTGAATAAAAGACATTTTAAACAAGTCCAAATCGAAATCAGATAGGTTGTTATTAAAAAAGTTCATCATTCGACGTAGGGGTGCGCGTTCACCTGCATTCGTTCTGCACTGTTTGGGGAAAAATAGTTTATGAGCATAGGTATCTCTTATACGCTTTGAACTACTGGGAATTCGAATATAAATCTGTTTTATGAGGACACGACATGACAGATTTTGAAGAGGAAAAGACAATCAAGTAAAGAACGCCTAAAACTTAAGCAAGGTAAGGAGAACTTACTCAGCAGTTCACTATACGAAGACCTAGCACGGAAACATCTGTAATTAACAGTACGTATGTATTTATTTTGAACAGTTTCAAGTTGATCACTGTATTTTTGATAGAATGGATTCCATATTTGAGAGGCATATTCCAGTTGCGGTCTATGATTTAAATAACAACAAGTAAGAATCGCACAGTATAAAGGCCTTACAAGTACGCAGAACGAAGCCAAAAGTTGAAACGCTTTGTTAACAATATGATTAATATGAATATCTAAATGTAGCGTATGATCGAGGAACATACCTAAGTCTTTTATAGTTGAGACTTTCTCAAGATCGGTACCACAGAGGGTGTAATTCAATTCAAATTCAAATTCAAACTCATTTATTCAGTCTAGGCTGTTAAAAGCTCTTGTGAAAGTCAAACGCTACGCCATCGGTTCGTAAATCTACGGCGGGAGACCTTGTACTGAGAAGAACCGGCAAGAAACTCAGCAAGGGCTATTTTTTTCTCCCTGTTTTGTTTCACGCAGTGTCGTCAATTGAAAGATGACATCAAAAATTGAATACATGTGATGATGTCAACTTCCATCACAATAATATTATTAATTAACAAAAGTTAAGTATAACTAGGTACTATTTTTAAATTTAGAAGTGGCGATTAAACAATTTTCAACCAAATTAGCAAAGTAAAACGACAGTCTATTACGTTAAGCCCAAGGTGACTTATCATTTATGAAATCTTTTACAGTATAGTAACCTTTCTTAAGGAGACATGTTTTTATACACACTTTAAACTTATTAAAAGGTAAATTAATTATTTCTTTTGGTATTTTATTATAGTAACATATACCTTGACCCACAAATGAACCAAGAACCTTTTGGAGTCTTTTGGAGTCAAGAATCAAAGTCAACAACGTGTTTCTTTTTAGTAAATGTGATAGATTTGCATTTTGACAAGTTTGACTTTAAATTATTTTCAGTACAATAGGAAGCGAAATGGTCTAGATCCTCCTGTAACAAAATACAATCTTCCTTGGTTCTAATAGCTAGATTCGATATTAGCTTTTAAATCATCAGCGTACATTAAAAAGTTAGAATTCCTAAAACAGCTATTAATGTCGATGATAATAGAAACTTCAATACCATTTTTGAAGACATATCAATAGATACCCCACACGTATGGGTTTGGTGAGATTTTTTTTTCGAATTTCTGTTTTATGTATGGGAAACCTCCAAAATTTCTTGTCTTTTTTCTATTTTTGTGTGAAAATCTTAATGCGGTTCACAGAATAAATCTACTTACCAAGTTTCAACAGTGTAGTTCTTACAGTTTCGGAAAAAGTGGCTGTGACATACGGACGGACAGACGGACGTTAAGGGTTCCGTTTTTTGCCATTTCGCTACGGAACCGGTCATGTGCGAGTTGGACTCTCCGCCGAAATGCAAATTTGTATAACGCAACATAAACGGTCTTTTTTACATTAGATTTTGAATTTAACAAGACAGACAGACCGACAGACGGACAGAAGAATAACGAAGTGATCAAGGGATCCGTTTTTAATATTGGATTACGAAACCCTAAAAATAACCGTTCATTAGATGAGTGACCCGAGATGGAGTATCTCCACTCTTCCGTACTTCGGAATAATAAGCCATTGTTCACGGCTACATCTGCAGTCGTTAGCAACAACGAAACACAAAAGACCATTCAACCCCTTTAAATAATTATCATCTTCGCGATAAAGCGATTAGCTTTTCACTATCACTTATAATTTTTTGAAATTTAATTCACAAAATCTGGTGGAAGTGGGTGATCAATCTATTTATCTTATCTAATTACTTACACGCGCTGCCCCCTGTGTTAGCCAAAACTGGGTTAATCCTTTGCTCGAGTAACTACGAAAAATGGGTCAAGTTACAAATACTTACTGCGTGAAATTCTATAGATAGCATGTTGTAGTAATATTTGTAAAGATAACATCATTGGGCACATGCCTTCCCTTCCCTTTGGGTGTAATAAGGAAGGCACGTGCATCGTTTTTGGAGTTTACTCCTTAAGAATCGATTTGCATATATAAGGGGCCCGGTATGAGAAAAATGTGAGGAAGAAAATCTGTCGATGAATGACATTAATGACCTCGTTACGTTTTTGTGCGCAACCTCATCTGCGCACCTTTCACTTTTAGCCATGGCAACGGATAAAAAACATTAAGTTGTCACAGATGTCAATAAAATAAATAAACTAAAAATAGATAAAATCGGAGCAAAATTAATGAAAACAAATAAATAACAGAATATAGAGAAATGCCGGTAAGTGTCCAGCACTCTGGAATAGTGATTTTCAGTACAGATGGAATTATAATACATATTTACAAAATGATGACTAGTGTGTGATATTTTTGAAATTGTGTGTTTCCAGAAATACATAATAAAATATATGATGAATATCGCTGATGTTAGATGATAAAATGTGTGACATGGAACCTATGATAGTCGAAACCATGGGACGATTCCTCAGGTATTTCTACTTGTAACCGACTTCTTCGGACTTGATTTTGTTTTGTGTCTGTTCAAAGACAATCGTTTTTAGAGTGTAAACTCCGGTCGTGCGTCGGAGCTGACACACACATTTTTTTTTATTGGTCGTAGGCTTAGATTAAAACAATAAGGTGTTTTAATCTAAGGTCGTAGGTCACAGAACACAGTTAGGAAGGCATTGTGGGCGGGGCAGGCGCGCCACAATAATATGTGAGTAAATAATAATAATAATATTCTTTATTGCACACAACAAAGGACACAAGACAAACCTAAACTTATAAAATGAAGAAGAGTATACAATAGGCGACCTTATTTCTAAACAGCAATCTCTTCCAGGCAACCTATGGTAGAAAAGGAATAATAATAGAGAAATATAGAAGGGTGCAAAAGTAGATACAGGAGCTATACTTACCTAAATATAAGAGAAGCAAAGAAATAGGATGTAAAATGAATTCAAGACAAAGAAAGGAAATAGATTTTAACTTGATCGCTAAATGAATTAAGTGAACGATTCTTTCTGATACCGTCAGGAAGTTTTTTATTTATTTTATTAGGATTAACAAACAGTTGTACAATGTATGTTAAGTGAAAGGCTTACAATTATGTTTTACTTATTGTACAACCAACAACATTATCCACAGATTAATACTATTAATGTTTTGTTTTAAATATTTCTATTATTCTTCTTCTATACTAAAAGAAAAATATGTTGTACACTACACGTATCTCTATAACTCACTATAAGTATCCAGTAGAAACAAAAAGTGAAACCCAAAGTCGAGTAGCGTGCACAGAAAAGGAGTAAACGCCCAAAACTTTGTTCTGATTGTACCGTTGCTCTCGGGTGTGAGCGCTAATTGGTACGATTGTTTGATGTCGCGTCGTTTGATTGGCTATTATCTATTAGGTGGAAGTGTAGTGGGGGCGAGCCGGCGATATCGGTTCCCGTACTGTTTAAACGGTTTATGATCCCTTCTAACCTTTTTCTGTGTTCTGTGGGTAGCGTAGTAGCTTGCTAGCAATGAAGGCTCAAAACATCTGACAGGAACAATATACATGTTTACGAAGGGTAAATAAAATGGAAAAAATATTCAAAAAGTGGAATTTACTTTGACAGACATTGTATTTAGCAAAAATTTGGGGAAAGCTGAATATTTCCATGAACCTTCCATGTGTGATTGTAAATAAAATCCCAAAAGTCCTCATTGAAAAATGTGCCGCCAAAAATGTTACCTATCTGAGGTCAAAGGTCACACAGACGGTTTTTGCGATTATCTTGTTAACGGTCACGTAGTTGTTTAAAAAATAGTGGTAATGAAATTTGTAGCATAAGAAATTGCCAACAAAAAATATTATATGGATTACTATTTTCGTAAAACTGTTTTCGAGAAAATTTGATTTGAAATGTTGTGTTTCTCATGAAACGTGCACTCCTTCTCACACCAATCACAAAAGGAAGGTTCATACAAAAATCCAGCTTTCCCCTAATTTTTCCGAAATTATGTCTTCTTATGTCTTCATTCGCGCACTAAATAACGAAGTGATCAATACAAATTTAATTCGCTGCCAGCAGGAATTAGAGATTTCTGTCTCGGTGTTCAAAAAGCGTCTAAAGGAACATTATTTATCTTCATGCCCTTAATCATACCCTTACTTTTTCCATTGTTTCTTTCCTCCTCTTTTCGTCCATAATATATATATATATATATAAATGTATTTATGCATATATCTATTATTATAAGTATTAGTACCTATGTATAATTGTGTTTTTTTTTTTTTTTGTTTCCTCCCAGGCGGGGGAGAGGGTGTGAAATCCTCATGTATACCCTACAGCCGGCTGTAGGGTTATGTCAGACTCTTACTGACTAAAACACACCCGTGGGGGATGCCTATGGACTTAGGGGCCTTTCAGGCTTCATCTGATGCGATCAACCCCTGAGAAGGGAATGATGCAGCGCTGCCTTAGTATATACTACTGCATAGTGCGCTTAGAGGACGGATGCACTCTGATGTGCATCCGTATCGGTTTGGGACTGAGCGACTGAAGGTCTCTCAGGATGGGGGGGGGCGGGGGGTCTCAGGCGCGTTGCAATGCCCATTTGGCTCCTCTGAGGCCAGAAGGGCCTCGAGGTCGCGCGTGAGTTTGTTGGGGGGGTCCGTCAGGACGTTTCTTGGCCTGCGGGGCCTGTACGGGAGGGGTGGGGGAGGGTCGTACGCGGACGCCGAAAGGATGAGGGGGCATATAATTGTGTATGTCCCCTATTGTTAAGTATTTGACGTATATATTTAATCATAATTAGGTGTACACGCTGACTGGCTTTTCAATGTGCTTTCCTACAATGGGCCTGCTGGAAGAAATTTCAGGTTGAAATAAGCTGTGCCCTTGTACTATTATCTTATTTTGTAATCTCTTTCTGTTTATATTTGTGTGTACAAAATATATATAAATAAATAAATAAAATGTATTCTGTTAAAAGGTCAAGTAGACGTTTAATTTTATTATTAAATAAACTTACTCTTAATTTACTTTTTATTTAACCTTACAGTGGTGTCGATTATAACATAAATTCCTTTACATTCTGTATAGAGAATGACCAGGTCAAATTTAATTTTAGGTATAAAGAATCGTGCCAAAATAGGTATTTAAAGCAGAGAATGCTCCTTAGGGATAAAAGTGCTTAGCCTTGGGCAGACTTGAACCTTAAGCTTCATTCAGGATTCATGGCTGGTGCGGCAGGTAGAACTGCTGTATCAACTATCTCCGCGTCTGGACTTCACCGTCACTTAACATCAGGTGGGGCGGAGTCATTTGGCGGACCTATCTTAAAAAAAAACAAATCTTACCATAAATAAGAATCCTTCATAACGCCCAGGATTCAATATGCTAGTGACATAAACCACTGTTTTTTTTTCTTTCATTTATTTGATAATACAAAATACAATAATTAATAAAAAGTACCACAAAAACCCACATTGGGTTTGTCCGGGTACAGAGTCACTTAAGCCGTCAATACATAGTTTTGATATTCGTAAATTAAACCCTTGGTGCGTAATCGTCTATTACTTGTTTGAGCTTAGACACAAACATTACATAATCTTTTAAAGATTATTTATTTATTTATTCTTTATGCACAACTGTACAATGGCGGACTTAATGCCATAGGCATTCTCTACCAGTCAACCATAGGATGTTGTGGATATTATTAGTGGTAGGGTGCACAACTGAAGTGGAAATTACATTAGAGGAGAAGTTTATAAAAATAATAAATATAAATAATAATATATAAACATACACATACATAAGTTAATATATTTAAATAAATACACAAATATATACATATTTCCAAAATAAATACAAAATAATGACGACAAACCACTCAACGAAACGTCTGTAACAATAGAAAGCTTCGCAGTTTGGTTTTAAAGGTATATTTACTGGGGGACATTCTGATATCTAGCAGGAGATCGTTCCACAAAAGATTACACTCTTTGGCAGGAATTACTGCGTGATTAATAGAAACTTCTTCTTTTATTAATAACGGGAATATAACCTCCAGCTTACAGGAGATCACAAAATAACATTATCGTTTGGTAGTGTTGTGTTTCTGCCGGTGAACAAGGTTTCAGTTCCAGGGTTCTACGGGATATTTAAACGATGCGGAAGAATCTCTAGACGAAGAAGTATCCCTAAACGGGGATCCCGCGGCTTCGCGCTAAGCAGCTTAGAGGGTATTCGCAGGGTTTTTAGCGTATATTATGCCGTAAAGCGCCCGTAAGAGTTACGGGGTCCTCAGTGGGTAGCCACTGCTGGGGCTTGTAAGGCTTGCGGGAGCCAGGTGTGAGGTCCGTTCGGCGGTGTGCCTCTTAAAGGCGCCGTCGTATGTAAACAGTATTTTTTGCCTGCTTAAAAAAAATGGCGTCTGTGGTGGTATCATAGGTTATGGTGGCCGCTTACCATCAGGTTGACCATACGCTTGTTAAACCTAGCTTAAAAATTGATGATTATTCGTCCCAAACGGTCCCTAAATAAAGGAAACATAAAACGCACTTTAAAAAGTCACTTTATCAATAACTTTATCATTACAATTGGAGCATCCTTTATCTAGGATAACTGCATTTCGACTTGTATGCTAGCATGAAAAAAAAAACTTACCCAATCGGTATAGGTGCGTGCGTCTTCTGTGACCTGCATGTACTTTATGACTTTTTGTTTATGACTTGTATGCTAGCATGAAAAAAAAACTTACCCAATCGGTATAGGTGCGTGCGTCTTTTGTGACCTGCATGTACAAGCGTAAATTAATTATCATGCCGCTCAATGTTTGCTATTTCCAACATACCCATTTATTTCTATAAAATATTGTTATTTAATTATAGTTACTATAGTGTGAAAACTTATATTTATTTATTGTAAGTAGATGTACAGTAGATGTACACAAATTATTATTGCACGTATAAACCTTTCTGGTTTTTGTTTGCACTATAATATGTAGGTATTATAATTGTAATATTGCTTGATAAAATAAATAAAATAAAAAAAAAATAACGTTATAACCATCAGGTAAATTGTATATGTTTGTTGTCCACAAACACTGTTCGTTATTATGAGAAGCTTATCTCGACGACCGGGTGGGGTTAAATATTCGCACCCGGACTTAATTAGATGTGGTTTTATCGAGCGTGATGTTTTATTTTTTTCGTTAATTGAACTATCTTAATAGGCATCTATTTGCTAAGAGTCTAATGCCCCTTTTGCACAAACTTATACTTTATTTATTATCAGATTATTCATGACTCCATTGTTAGCGCAAAAACCTTTCCTGTGGATGAAATATTACTATGATGTCTGATTGGTGGATGCTAACGACTGCAGATGCAGCCGGGACCAACGGCTTAACATGCCTTCTGAAGCGCGGCTCCTCCGTGCTTCAGATTTTTTTAAATTGATTTTTAGGCACCCATCCAATGACTTAGGCCCGTATTACAGAAATATTCTCAGCGATTGGTCTAGTCTTGAACATAGTTAGAAAGGGATGTCGCTATATATAACACATAGCGACCTCCGTGGTCGAGTGGTTTGTTTGCCGGGTTTTATGGTGTCGCCGACTCGAGAGGTCCCGGGTTCGAATCTCGGTGGGGGCAGATGTTTTGTGTGATGAATAAGAGCATTTGTACTCCAGTCATGGATGTTTAATATGTATTTCTATATAAATATACTTATTTATGTACTGTATGTGTATTCTATTCTTTACCCTAGTATCCCATAACACAAGCCTTACAGTGCTTACTTTGGGGCTAGGCTAAATGGTGTGAATGTTGGAAATATTTATTATTATTATATAGCGATATCCCTTTCTAACTGTACTCAAGTAAAGATAAACACTTAGTTGTCATTCTGTAATACGGACCTGACTAGACTGCAACAAAAAACAAGTCGTCACTAAGATGTTTTTAACTTTTGCACACTTACACCAAAGTTCTTTAATCAAATTTAAAAGCTAATAAATAATGTTTAAGCTTCATTCTATCTCAATTTCGTCGCTCCATTGCTTATTTCTTCAGTTGAAAATTAACATTAAGAGGGGAGGTAAGGTATGTTTTTTCCATACAAACGTTCTCGACCGAGTCTTCCTTGACTTTTATCACTAATGAATTTATTTTCATACTATAAAATATAATTTTACTAATTGGGTATTTGACAAGTTTTTAAGAAAACGATCTCACGCTATTGACTAATGTTTATGGAGTCCGTAAAATTGGATATTGATCATTCTGATTTGTATTTCAGTAAAAATAACCAAATCAAAAGCTCCATTTTCAAGTTGCCGTGAAAACGTTTCTCTGGACAATATGGCGTCTTACTAGTGTGTGACGTCACACGACTGTTATTAAAACGTCAAACGATACAATGTAATGTCACTTTAACCGGAAGTTTACTTGGGTGTGACGTCATTTTAGGCTCTGCCAATCCCAAGCGTTTTGGGTTACGTGACAATAGATAAGAAAACTATTTTTTTTTCTTGGGTTTTTAGTAAAATTATGAATATTTTTTTGGTAAAAATCCCTGCCAATATTCATTTTATTCACAGATGCTAACGATTGGCACTTTATTTTTAATAGTGTCAAATACCCTATTTTATGCTTCTATGTCTTCCTTTCTACGAAAAGTCGTGTTTCAAAGAAACTAGAAGCCTTCGAAAAAGGCCAGAAATAAACAAATTTTTGTCATCATTAAAGACGTCTAGTGTGGAGATTTAATAGAAAAATTACAAAAAAGCAAAACATGGAGGCATAGTCTAACTACTTATTATTCTTTGTGTAAAATTTCTAATTTTAGAGGAGGAAATCGTTGAGAGCCAAACCTCGAATTTTGTAAATTTTATACGCAATTTCAAACGTTTATTAGCGTTGTCTCTTTCGCTCGGTATTTGCCAACGCGCAACGGCAATAGTTTTTCAAATACCTGGAGGTCAATTGCCTAACGGAATTGCTTTGGCTATCGCTATCGCTTACGATTTCATTTTGTTATTTCTGACCACTGAAGGTTTTCAAATACCTCGCACTCATTTTCTTTGATATTGTAATTACCAATGCAAAAGAAAAAAGACGAACGCGAAACATTTGAAAATAGTCGGTGGTCAGAAATAACAAATTGAAATCGTAAGCGATAGCAATAGCCATCCAATCCCATTAGGCGATTGGCCCCCAGTTTCTCAAATGTCTCACAGTACGCGGCCGCCTTTAAATGCAGTTTAATTTAAATTTTAAATATAAGGTTTAAATTTTCAATTTAAATTTAATATTAGCGGTTTAAATTTCAATGTTATATTATATCTTAACATCATCATCATCAGCCTATTAATGTCCCCACTGCTGGGGCACAGGCCTTCCCTATGGATGGATTAGGGAGATTGGGCCATGAACCACCACGCGGGCCACGAGGAGATCGAGATAGTAAATTTTTGGTCACCCATCCAATGACCGACCACAGCGAAAGTTGCTTAACTTCAACGACCGCAGCCGAACGCGCTAACCACTTGCGCCATCGAGCTCCTCGTATCATATCTTAACATAAAAAAGTATTTTTAATTTTTTAGTAAGGTGCAACGGATAAGTTACAATTCTGTACTCGTCGTAGGTGGCGTTGCAATCGTGTTTTAGGTTTTTTTTATATTTTTATCGAGAAGACAACTAGACAAAGATTTTCGGATTCGCTAGTAACATTTAAATTCCTTGAGTAGTATTCAAGCAGAAAACTACCTGTGGAATCAGAAAAATAGCCAGCAGCCACCACCTTTTTCTTTACTATTTCTTTTAAAAAAATCTACTGCGATGCACCCCAAGTAGTAGTTCAAAGTACTAAATAAATAAATAATCAACATTTATTTTTTTAAAGTTCTGAGCGTACACGTGTTGCGTCTGTCGAGAATGAACACAATATACTGAATGACCTACAGACGTCGACAGACGTGTGGTCGGCTCGTGGTGATCCATCTGCTGATGCATAAAAACTTCGTTTGCTAGTAGGCAATTTAACTCGGGTTAGGCCATCTTATATAATAAAATAAATAAACATATATGACAAAAAATATCACGAACATAAGAGTTGCCTTTTAATTAAATGGATTCGGCCTAGAACTTATGAAGAAACTGAATCTTAGAACTGAAATTACATAAAACAATGTATAAAAATACACACACACACACACACACACACACACACACACGCACGCACACACACACACACACACACACACACACACACGTACACACACACACACACACACACACGCACACACACACACACGCACACACACAGAGCAAGTCCAACACACCAATAAGTCAATGCAATGCAGTACAAAAACATTCATTATATAGAATTAAAAAGTCAAAATTAAAATAAACATACATCAAAGTCAACGAAGTTACAGAATCAAAAATGTCAATAAGATACAATAGGGAAGATGCAATATTTTTATTTTTGTTTTCTTTTTAAAGAATTCCATGTAGAATAAACCACAGATATATTAAAAAATTAAAACATTGTGATTTATCGGAAAAAATGCAGTTTTAAATTGACAATTTAAATTTTCGCGCGAAAACGAACCTATGGTTGCGATGACGTCACTCCTGTCTGTCACTGGTCGTACTTGTTCGTCGCTGGCTTTAAATTTTCATACTTTTGCATATTTTTTCGACTTTCGAAATATTTTTTTGAAAGATTAAAATGGACTATCCATCAACATCATGTGATCATAACAATACCACTAATATTCCGAAAAAAAGCCGTGTTGAGTCATGTTTTGTGCCAATCTACTTCAACTTGTTTTTGACTGGAACTTCTGCTGCAAAGAGAAATGACAATTATTCTCCAAAGACCATTATTCGATGCTGTGAAGATCACTTTGACGTATGTCGGCGAATATACTTGTTATATGCTTAATTAATCTGCTTGTACGTAAAAACGCATTAGTGACCTACCTAATACTTACAAAACCTGTGTATAACATATTTTTAATTTTACAGTTGGAGAATGACGTCGAAAATAAGATAAAGTTTAAAATGTGTGGCACAATCTTCAGATTGGCAGGACTGAACCAAGCTTTGCGTTTCATTTAAAATAACTGTAACACGATAACCTTCTTTACGTACTTTATGCTCCGGAGAACTCGACCTTTTACTGTACATAATTCTCCATCTCTTTTAATTTGGACATAGCCGATTGCATTATCGCCGTAAGATTTGTAGAAGCCGCTGACGAAGTTTAACAACTACGATTTTTACATACCGTAGTAATATAGTCCCTTTCATTTCTACACTTAAAAACTCTGCACTTTGGACAAAAAAAGTTATAACCATGTCAATACTAACTCTTGGTAAATTCCTGGAGTCTGCTTTGATAAACGCAACTTCCATTTTTATTAAATGTAAAAAAACGCAATTAATCTTTATATATATAATTCTTCTGTGAGTGTGTATGTCACTGAACTTCTCTTAAACGACTGGACCGATTTTGATGAAATTTTTTGTGTGTGTTCAAGGGGATCTGAGAATGGTTTAGATTCACAATTTTGTCCGCTGGACAACCCCTATTTTTTTAGGGCGGTACGAAGTTCGCTGGGTCAGCTAGTATTCCCATAAAATAATATTTACTTTAACAACCATAACCTCAAAGAAGTTGTCATAACAGGAGTGACGTCACTAAACGCTGATTGGAGTTTTAAAATACGTTCTGTTTCAAGTATTTTAAATTCGTAATAATTGTTAAAAAACAACATTATGTAAAATAAAAACGTTGCAGTGGCATTTCTTTTATATTTTTTTAACATTTTAAACATAAAATTTTCATAAATATTATATATGCATCTTCCCTATTGAAAACGTGAAACCAATAAATAAGTTACAAATTAAAATAAACTAGAAAATGTATAAGACCGTCCAAAAACATTATTTTGAATGCCAAATGTAATTTAATCGAAAGAACATTATTATTTAAGCATTACAGATTAAAACCCAGAATGTAAAATCTGTCGAGTCATGGCAATTAATCTCTCTAGGCCGTCAGCAAATAAGTCTAAGTGATCGTATTGAGCGAGCATGTCCCCGATCAGGCGCAATGCACGTACTGTGGGCGCTTGGGCAGCATGGACGGTTTGCGTGCCAGGCCTCTCCAGCAAGCGTGGCTGCCGGCGCGGCTCCAGTAAACCCTCGGCATCACGCGGGATGCGAGTGGGTACCAAAAGGCGTACTCTTTCTAGCACGTGTGGGGTATCAATCTTTTGGTAAATAATTGATAGATATTGTACTATGAGGAGCATTTTCCTTCTCATATCCAGTACTTCTAGGTCGACCATACCGTAGACAAAAGTTGATGGATACAGGAACGGATAATATCCATAGTTTTTCTTGTACAACCATCGAGCAAGTTTTCGTTGTGTCTTTTCTATCATGAGGCAGTATTTTTTTTCGTGGGTGTCCCAAATTACTGCCCCATATTCCAATTTACTACGTACGTAGGCATTGTATAATACTTTAGCCACTAAAGAACTACTAAATTCGGAGGAAGTTCTGATAATGAATCCCAGGATCCTGCTCGTCGATTTGCATACGTTTATCACGTGTTGGTGAAAGTCCATCTTAGTATCTAATCTTAAGCCTTAGTCTGTAATTTTGTCAACTCTTTCCAAAGGAGTGTCATATACTTTATAAATACTTTCAATACGGGACCGCCTCCGCGTATAAGTTATTGTCTTGCATTTGTTGCTATTGAATGTCAACCGATTCGAATCACTCCACTTTACTACAGCGTCAATATCACTCTGCATGACATCCGAATCCCCTTTACTACTTATACACCTATATATTTTTAATACGTCAGCAAATAACAAACATTTTGTGAAAAACAATACTTTAGGCAAGTCATTTATCATGATTTGAAAGAGGGTAGGTCCTAACGTGCTACCTTGACTCACCCCAGATCTCGTAAAGAAGTGTTTAGATTCGTATCCATTCAACTTAACATACTGACATCTATCCTTGAGGTAGCTTGCAAAAAATGCAGTAGTGAAGGAGTAAAACCTATTTCCGATAGCTTTATTAATAATTTATCATTATCTACAAGGTCAAATGCTTTTTTGTAGTCAAAGTAGGCAGCATCAACTTGCCGCCCAGCGTCCATTTTCGCAGAGACGTAAACTACCAGGGGTATCAAATTAGTGGTAGTCGATCGTCCTTTTCGAAAGCCGTGCTGACACTCGTGTAATTGATCACCTATCTGCCGACTTACGTGATGGTTAATTATTGCCTCGAATAGTTCGGCAAAAACGGATAGTACGGCTATTGGCCTAAAGGCTGTAATATATATAATGTTGTATAGGTAACGGTACGGACCGGCAGGTTTTTTCTCCAATTTAATTTGAGTCTTCTTTTCTAGGCTAAAGGATATATTTTTGTCCGTTTGCTTTACACTCATTCTCTATTCGCTCCGAGAAAATCTAATGAAGCTACTCGAATTCGGGCACCCGAAACAATATTTACATTGGAATACGGGCTGGAAGATGGTGTCGGGTAAACTAAAGGACATCTTCCCGAATACCGCGTACTCGACTCCGTTTATTTACACTTAGTCGTTTACCCGAATTCCATTAGCACTCATATTCGGGCTAACGACTAAGTGCAATCGAGCTATTTTATTATGACGTTTTACAATCGTAATCCCTCTTTTTCTTACATTTACAGTATCAAGGTCGCGGGTGTGTAATGTAATCATGATGCGTTACACAATGCTAATTAAACGCCCAATAATAATTATGATATCATCAATTATAATGAAGGTGCGCACTCGCTTCTCTCCGAGATATGCGTGATAGTTAATAATAATATTTAATAATAATAATTAACACCACGTGACATCATTGACTTGTGCTATTTATACATGGCTGATGTAAATACGCGAGTTGAAATGTTTTCCGGGTCCATAACCCTTGATATATTTTGATTAATTGTTATTTCTAGTGGGACCGCAATACGCCTATTCAGCACATCTTTTATTTTTTAGCCGATAAGGAGAATGGATGTAATAAACCTATCAGCATTTTACAGAAGTAGCAACATTTAAGAACAAGGAATAAAAAAAATGCTTGAGTGTCATGAAACACTTGGTTGAAACGAAGCTAAACGTATTTATGTACCAACCACCAATGCGCACGGGGACCGCGTGGCGAGTCATAGCACAATCCCACTATTCCATATAAAAAAAGGCCCAGTGCGGATTGGGCCCATTGCGGATTAGGTCCAGAGCGGATTGGACCCAGTGCCCTCCCTATCCAGCACAATATCTGCCTATTATCTATAACTAGTGGGTTTGTATCGTCTATTGCGTGAGGTCCCGACTACAAAACGATTATGGAACGGTTAAAATTCGTGCTTGGGTTTCGGAGGAAGCTCGTCGTTCAATACAGCTATTCGATACTTCGCACCTGGGGCAAGGACTAGGTAACTACCCGCTTTCATAAAACACAACTCAGGCTATATTGTTACCATCTTTGGGCGAAGCATTTGGATGACAGTTTGGACCACTTGACGTGGATCGGAGACGCGCTGTGAATTGTGGCGACATGAATTCTAAAGGTGCTGTCCCACGGTCTGTGTTGTAGCAGGCGAGGTCGCGCCTTGCAAATGTATGAGACTAAAGATCGAGATTTAGCAGTATCTGTACATGATACGAGGTAAATAGAAATCTTGTTTAAATCACTTTGATATGAGATTTGAACAATGTTGACTGTTTGTGTCATGTACACAAACCAAAAATATTATCAGAAAGGAAATAAATGTCAAATCCACAAATGATCATCTCAGTAAGTACAGATTCATTATGCCATCACTATATGCATCCTTATTCGTAGAATCGTATCATCACCGCGTATCGTGTATAGATACAGCTAAATCTCGAACGTTAGAATTTTCATACGTTTGGCAAACCTGCGCGGCGCGGCCTCGCCAGCGACAACACAGATCATCGGAAAGCACCTTAATAGATACCAAGGAAGTAACTAAAGAATAATAAACGATCTGACCAGGGCCGGATTAAAGACAACGCAAGCGGGGCTGTGACCCACGGTCCCCCACAAGAGAGATAAAAAATAAATTTCGATGGGTCACCAAACCAGGAAGGGGGGGATGTAAATTTTAAGTGGTCCTGCCCAGATTAAGGCTTAGCTTGGCTTAGCTTTAACGTTTTAAAATTTCTACAAGGTTCCGATGAAATGAGAAACTTCTTCTTTTATAAATTCGGTTTAGTGATATTATACTGTAGTAGGTATAATATTTTAAAACAAGTTCAAAAAATCACTCTTCGTGTAATAGTTATATATGTATATATATTGTCTTCAGTAGGTAACGCGCAATTTGTGAGTTTTCAGGTGCCTATCGATTTCATTTCAAGACCTATTATACCTCTGTGGGAGACAGAAATCGGAGGCATAATAACATTTGTTCCTTATTGAGTACGGAACTTTGCAAAGCAACAACATCTATTAATAATTTCCATTATCGTTTTCACCTCGTACATCTCATATGGAAACTGCAATGTTTGTTTACTGCAATTTGTTTACAATAACAGTCTGCCCGAGAGTAGTGACTCATTACCCAGCAAAGTCGATAGATAGCCGTTATCAGTCGTTACTCATGTGACATTGTGTCTGGGCAGGCAAGCTGTCAAAGGTAAATGAGGTACACGTGTCAAAAGTTATAGATGAGAAACAAATAAAAATATTTATTCTGTAACCAAATTACAGTAACTTGTACATCACCACTTGATTACAAAACAAATATCTCGCCATTGCAATAAATTTTATTCTGTAGAAGTAATAAGTATAACATAGTATGCTTAATCTCATACGTCAACTTGCATAAGTTTTTCCACCTCATCTTATTACAGATTCAAAAGCCATTCAGTAAGCCATCAGTTACTTGTTTCTTTAGCTCACATGATGGTATTGAACAAATAATTATCAGTCAATTATATATCAAATATGATTACATTTTATATTGGTATCTAGCAAAAGCAGTTTTAGTAACATGTTTGATATCAACATATTTAATTCTCTTATTGCGATTTGGATCAAAGGAAACTCTCTCAAAGAATTTTTCTTCATTAATAAATTATAAAAGCCTTCTAATACTTAGGAGTTTATACAGAGTACAATTTTTCTGTTGAAAATGTGTAGGGTTTGTTGTACATCACCTTTAACAGTGATCGTTGGCCACGTTGTTACTGTAAAAAAAAATTTAGAAGCATCACTCCTTATTGGTATACAATTTGTCAGTACTAGTTTAGCAAGGGCAGTGTATACCTGGCTCAGTAATTTAAACTTAAAAATCCATTAAATATAATTTTCGTATTCTGCTATTAATTACTTCAAGATGAGGATGCCAGGACAATCTTTGGTGAATGATAACTCCGAGGTATTTTGTAGAACATACTTTCTCTAATTTGGGGCATATACAGTTATGATGATAAGTACCGCAACGACGGATCTTAAATTCGAGATTGGGCTGTGTTAAATTACTCATACCGGTAATGGTTATACCGGTTTCTGCTATACAATACGTTTCTTTTCATGAATTTCTAGTTAAATTTTAGCAGTATCATCAGCATATGAAAAAAAACATTCCGTTTGTAATTTTAGATATACATAAATCATTTATGTATACTAAAAATAGTGTAGGTCCCAATACACTACCTTGGGGAACACCATAAGTTATATATCTAGTTCCTCACTGATAATATCATAGATTTTTACTCTTGGTTTAGTAATCACCAAGCAATCCCAGTTGCTTGCCTCTGGTATCAACCTTTTGTATTTTTTTAAAATGGGTAGGTACTGTAATGGTATTGGACGCATGTTTAGGTCTAAAACAACAGTCAAGTATTTTTTCCCCTTGTCTAGGTTTTCCACCAATTCAGAGGTTAAGGCTAGAATAGCATCTTGTGTACATTTCTCCTGTGTAAATCCAAATTGCGAGTCTAATAATATGTTGAATTTTTTAAGATATTGCATCTATCTATTATTTATTAACTTTTCTAGAATTTTAGAGATAGAAGGTAATACAGATATTGGCCTATAATTATTAACGTCTCCTTTACTACCACTCTTATGAACTGGTGTGATAATAGATTGCTTTAACACAGGGAAGACCCCTTTAGAGAAAGAAATGTTTATAATTTCTATTATTTTAAAGCATGTAACTGCTTGATGTTTAAATCTAAAGAAAATATAACTAGAAAAAAACCGTCTGCTGCCTGGTCCGCGTGGAATTTTTTCTAGTTATATTTTCTTTAAAGAAAGGTTTGCCAAATAGCAAATAATAGGAATAAATATAACTTTACAAGGTTTAAAAATTTTGTTGTTATCATTTATAGCATTGAGTCACGGATGCTTGTTGATAAGGTCTGCATTATATAATAACACTAAAAAATGTAAGGCGACATGCTAAAGATAAACGATAAAAATTTAAATAAAAGTTTTACTTTAAATACTTTAGATTATCTAATTTTTTCTAAATTCTCCATAAATCACTAAAGGGACATAATATCTATTAAAGATAACTATTTATAATGATAAATAAGGGTTACGTGACATAAACACATTCATTAATGAACTTGAGAGCATCGAAATAGTTTAATTAGTAATTAGGAAGTGTGTGTTTATCAAGGTGCCGGCAGATATCAGTCTAGAATGTGATAAATTGTCAACAACATTTATTAGGAACTTTGACCGTCTCAAAAGCGACCTTGCGTGGCGCTTGCTGTTTATATGTTTATTTTATTATTAATTTCTTACACAATATACAATATAATGATTTTTTTTTCTAAGTACATACATTGTTTAGACATGAAAATATCTGCCAAACTATTATAATAGTTTATCGGCAGAGTTCCCGTGGATAACGATTACTTACAAAACAAAAACAATAGTTATATTTATATATTAATTATATAAGACTTCTGTGATATTCCCATAAAACTAGTTTTTACTATTTGTTATTCAATCACGCAAAAATGGCTGAACAGATTTAGATAAAAACCGGCACTCATACAGTTTATGATCTATGATCAGCAGTGCTATTCTGTAAAACCCCATGCGTGGATCTTTACAGAATAGTGCCGCTGGAATGAGACTTATCACTACATTTTTTTTTTTTTGCTTTCATACTTTTTTTAATCACACACACACGCGTACATACACACAGAAATACACATTAGTTAGTTTAAATAATAACTATTAGAAAAATTAATTATTTCCAAGAGAGGCAGGGCACAGTGGATTTTCCGATCGAATTGGAGCGCCCGTCTGGAGGAACAATCTGTGTAATGTGCAAATGTTGTATCTTTACAAGCTTTTATTTAACTTGCTTATGTTTGTTACGGTCAAATCTTACAACTCAATTTTAAAGCACTTGCCCCCAACCGATTAAGCTGAAATTTGGTATGCTCGTTCAGTTCGGATGACAATGCATGATTAACAGTGTGACGTCATTCTAAATCCAATATGGCGGCATACCCAAAATGGCGGACCAATCATTTTCAATGCATTCCTACAATATGGGTATCAAATTAAAGGGCTTGCTGAGAGTAACTCGAAAAAAATGTGACGTCACTCTCAATCCAATATGGCGGACTTCTAAAATTTGAAAATCTATTTAGAAACAATATTTAACTAATTTAGTTGAAATTTTCTTTTTTTCTTTTTAGCGCATTTGAATAAAAGCTTGTTTTTAAAAAGGTTTTTTTTACCTTAATTTTATTCTACTTGTTTTGCATCTGCTTGTTTTGTTACTGTGTTTTGCAATGAAAATTTTTTATCTTATCTTATCTTATCAATCTCCACCTTACAGAAGAGGACAGTAAAATATCAGTACCTTTTGGGGGTGCTACATTTCCGTTGGTGGGTCGGTGGGTGACTAATACTGTATTATCTCGATCCCTCCGTGCTTCGGAAGGCACGTTAAGCCGTTGGTCCGGGCTGCATCTGTAATTAGCACTCATCGATCTGTATTTTGTGGGCCAATCTCCCTATCCCATTCTTAATTAAGCCCCGAACCAAAAACTTAAAAAAAAATAGTGTGCATGGACCACTCATCCACTGTAATATTATTTATACAGTATTGTGACTCCGCCCTGTCCTTGAAAATAAATGCCTACACCGAACGCTGCGTTGGCACGCGGTAGGGCCGCCAGCCTACATTATTTTATGTAGGTAGTTTTGTTTTTAACGCGAGTGTAGGTAGATTACTCGTTTGTCTCTTTTTTCATCCTAACCACTTATTTATATATTATTCCAGATATTTTGCCCGATGGAAAAACCGAAATACCTAGATATTAGAAACAAATTACGTACTAGTAGATAGATATATAAAAAAATATTCTATAAAGGTAAGACACCTTTCCAATATTTCAGGTAATTTAAAAAATGATATCTCTGGGTGTGTTATTGAAGAGTTCAAGCAACCAAAAACAGCAATTGTGCTGTTGTACGATATTGATCGTCGTTTGTTCTTTTCCATACTAAATTATGTAGGTATCTACATAATTAAATCAAATATTTACAATACAAAACGCACGTTTAAGCATGGCTAACTGCATAAAAAACAATTCAGACCGTTCGGTCATCGTTGCGGCGCGGCGGCGCATTCGCGACTGGGTGCACGCCGAGCGCACATCGAACTCGAGTGGCGTAGGTATGACTCGCTTTCCGACCGTTTGTATGAAGATAGAATACTGTATGATATTATTACCGTGCCTTCGCCGAGTACACTCCAACTTTTATGCTCGTCGAGAAGAGCTGCGCACGCATCCCCCACACACACACTCATATATACCGTAAGTGAGGGTTATATATATTTTCTGTGAGTTTACGTATTGTGTTGTTTGGTTGCTGTATAAATGTATATATATATATATATATATTGTTCCTAGTGCGTGTCTGTCAATATAAAATGTTTAAACACGTATCTAATTTATGTATGATAAATGTTGAATGTGATATAAATGATAAATTGTATTAATTTATTTATGTTTCTAAATAATTTTACGAGTATGTGTTTCTGTTTTTTTTTTATTCTTATATTTCTTTTTTTTCCGATAATCAGTTGTCAAGAGAACCATATGTGTCAATTGTAAATCAGCGTCAGGTCCCACAAACCTGACAACATGCTGAATTGACAACCTGTTTTGGCGCAGCCGCGAGATAGTAACAGAATAAATCACCGTTGTAACAGTTATTATTAGTGTATGTTTCTTTTTTGCGTTGTTTGTTTACGATAATTTTGCTTTTTCTTGTATTTTTTTGTTCTCAAAATCTTGTATTGCTGTCTCGTTGTTTGTGTCAAAATAAATGTATTTTATTTCTTTCTTTTTCCTTCTTTCTTTAGCTCGGGCGGGTAACTTTGTCCCAAATCAGAAAAAATATTGAACTTGCCGCCCCATCAGTATCTCTTGGGTGACCCTAATAGTTCCAGTTGAAAATCATAGATAGCCATATAGGCGCGTAGTGTGGTGTTGTTTAACCGACATCGTTCCTGTATCAAGTTATCATTGTAACGCGGGATTTTTGTAACTGAAATAGTTCGCAAGTTCATGCGCAAACTTTCTCAAAACTGTGGTTTTCGGTAAGTTTACAATTTTTTCTTTAACTTAATTATTTTTGGGTAAAAACATCCATTTGTATATACAATATGCTAATGGTGATCTGTTATAAGGGTTACTTAACCCCAACATGGCTTAAAATGAGTTTTTTTTTCACAGAGAAAACTCAACGAGCTAAAGTAACCCTTTTTAAGGCCAACTTTGGCCCAAAATTAAAAAAATATTTATGAACCCTTAAATATTATTTTTTCCTATTTTCGTATGATAACTTTGTAACTTATACTTTAAAGTTCACAATGGAAAGATATAAACGTGACATATTCATCACAAAGAGAAGCTAAAATTTTATTTGAAAAAAAAGTGCACATTTTAGGTCAAAGTAATCCGCAGTTACTTATTACTTGTTACTATATATATATATATATATATATATATATAGTAGTATGACATTCGTGACGCATTTCTGTTTCATCTTTTCCATATTATTTTTCCATTTACGGGGTGTAAATCCGAAAAGAACTATATTAAAAATATCCAAAACATGCATGTTTGAGTCTCTCTGGGTGAACATTAGATTAGCTGGTATTAGCCATTCAGCATCACACAGGTTGCAACAGATAATTCGTTATCAAAAATCCCAGTAGGTAATCTTGTTTAAAAAAATTGGTATTGCCGCAAATTATTACAGCCCCTAAGTTTTACCGCTATAAGAATCACATTTCAATGAAATTATCATTATTTGTATAACATTGTTTCGACTGCGGAATTTATTATCAAAATGAGCAGCGAGACATACAGCTATCTAGCACAACACAGATAGGCACAGAAGTCAAACACGCACAACACATGTATGTACATATTTCAGTTATCATATCTACGCTCAGCGGTCGCGCTGCGATTGTCAACTTTGGCCATGCACGAAAAATTGTCGTGGTAGTTGTGCATGAATTTGTTGTTTGATTTATTGTTGTAAATGAAATAGAAAGAACGGAAATTCAAACAAATAATAACTAAAATAAATAAATATTAATGTTATTGAGGAGTTCGATGACGCAAGTGGTTAGCGCGTTCGGCTGAAAGCGTTGAAGAACTTTCGCAGTGGTCGGTCATTGGATGGGTGATTAAAAATCTTCTATCTCGAGTTCCTCCGTGCTTGGGAAGATACGCTAAGCCTTTGGTCCTGGCTACATATGCAGTCGTTAGCACCCGCCAATCCGCAACAAAAATTAAATTACAAACTTGCTTGTATATCTTGTATTTCAGACTTCTTGTTTTTCAGGTTACTAAGGAAACGTGTGTCAGAGACAACGTTAAGTTGAGTTTACACCTCTTACAGGTCATGGCCCAATCTCCCTATTCCATCCATAGGGAAGGCCTGTGCCCCAACAGTGGGGACATAAATAGGCTAATGATGATGATGAAGAATGTTATTGTTATATTTTGCTCTGCCGGCCTATTCGCTAAGTATTTTGACATTTACAGTGTGTAACTAAATCGAAAATTGCATATCCATCGATGTAGTACAGTACAAGTATCTTAGTGGCGTTATAAAAAAACAGTAGTGGATTAGTAAATACCTCGATGATTGTCACTTCCATCTGTCAAAAGCAGTTAGCGACAATGCCTACTGGTCCGATTTATCGTATCCGTGAGCGAGGTCTATGTGTGCGTTGCACGAGTGCATTTCGTTTGTAGATTAGCTTCTGTACCTATCTGTTTTGTGATAGTAGTGTCCATCAAGTTCCGCGTATATTAGTCACATGAATGTTCGCAATCGGGGTCAAGGACCTTTGCCATAGTATTTAATTGGTCAATGTTCTTTTCATAATCATTACTATACCACGGGGCATGACACGTGTCTAGTATCCAAGCATGGTCGTTGCGTGAAATTGTTATAATTAATTTACATCGTTTTTGCTTCCGATAAACCCATTGATCTTTGTGTTACCTCATTTGTCATATGCCCCTAGATTTAAGGGGGAAAATATAATAAATGGGGTTTTAGGGGGTATGATGTATTCAGCATTTTTAAGTTTCAGCGTTAGCATTTCAGCTACTAAAAGTTTCAGTTTGACCCCGACTTTAAAATTATTTTTAGTTCTTTAGTTTCATTTCTTTTATTCTTTAATGTTTTTTATTTTTCCTTAAAATCTAGGTTTCGGTGTTTCATATATGCCAGGCGTTTGGCGAAGACTTTTTTTTAGGTGGTATTCATACAGGATTTTTAATTGAAATTCAAAAAATTAAAAAATTCTATATCGTTTATTCAGTCTAGGCTGCTACAAGCACTTGTGAATGTCGAAAAGCTACGCCATCGGTTCGCAAATCTACGGCGGGAGACTTGTACTGAGAGGAACCGGCAAGAAACTCAGCAAGGGCTGATTTTTTCTCCCTGTTTTATTTCATACAGTGTCGTCCAATTGAAAGTTGACATCAAACTTGCAAACATGTTTTGAGATCAACTTCCATCACATAGGTAATGTCAAATATGTATTTGCATTTATACCTATCAATTATTTTTTCTATGGGTCATATAAGAAGGCTCAAGGTCGCACAGCGGGCAATGGAGAGAGCGATGCCGGACGACACTCGGTGGGAAGACCAGGTGGACCAACGATCCGATGAAGATTGCGGGAAGCCAATAGGACCGATCGATGTGGAGATCCTTGGGGGGAGGCCTTTGCTCAGCAGTGGGCGTCGTACGGCTGAGATGATGATTATGAAGTATATTCTCAATGAAATAATATTTCACGGTACAAAAACAAAACTGCGGATATTATTTTTGTGTCCGGCTAAGTTTTTCGGTAGGTACTTAACTCGTTCAAATTAGTGGGGAAAAAGGAAATTTATACTTTATCCTTAGGGGTAAATATTTTTAGAAGTTGTCAACACAGTCTAGGTTTTAATATAGCTGCAATGTCAATAGATCGTGGGGCCACCAATCCAATCATGTATTTAAATTTTTCCACATTATAATAATTAACTAAATTAAGAACTAATTAAGCAGACTTTATATATAGTTACTATAACGTAAGTATTTTAATAGTTATTTTAATTACAATAACAACAAGCATTAGAAGATTAACAGAGGTATGCACCGTTGCTTCATACATGTAGATTAAACAATGTCAAATGAAACAATGACGAAACAGGTAGGTAAAATGTGATAGTGAAAGAATGTAGAAGTTGGAGAAAGCCAACAAGACTATCTACCACGATCAAATTGATTGAACGCGTTTAGTCTTCAATCAGTGCGTCCTACCTGTGATGACATACGGAGCCGAAACATGGACACTGACGGTATGGCTGGTCCATAAGTTCAAAGTCGCTCAGAGCGCTATGGAAAGAGGTCATGCTCGGCGTTTCTCTGAAGGATCGCATCAGAAATGAGGTGATCTGACAAAGAACCAGAGTTATCGGCATAGCTCATCGAATTGGCAAGTTGAAATATTTGCCGCAGAACCGGTAACCGAGTTCTGGAGTGGACACCGCGTCTAGGCAAACGTAGTGTCGTTCTCAGGCACGTTGGAGTGATGATTTGCGCAAGGTCGCTGGCAGGAGCTGAATGCCAGTAGCCCAAGGTCGACCTCAGTGGCGTGCGATTGGAGAGCCCTATGCCTAGCAGTGGACTAATGTAGGCTGTTGATGAAGGCGTTTAGTAGGTGATGTCAAGGCCGTAAAAACCGGTCAGCGTGTATGAAAAGAGTACCTAATGAATGTGATTGAAGCGAAAGATGTGTGTATGGACATGGACTGTGCCGTATGGCGCCCTAATCTCTCGGTCTACTCTACACGGCGCCCTAATCTCTCGGTCTACTCTACACGGCGCTCTAATCTCTCAGTCTACTCTACACGGCGCCCTAATCTCTCGTTCTCCCTACACGGCGCCCTAATCTCTAAAAATACCACTGTTCGATTTTCGAAAATCGATCAAATGACTCATCAGGTTTTTAGCCACATTTAAAATCATAAAAAAATCATAGCGCGAAAATGTTCTCGCCGCAGATCCATTTTTTAATGAAACAAGAAAATTTTTATTGGCTCTCAAGTCGACAGTTTGGCTGTTTCAAAATGAACCAACGCCTACGAAAGTGAAGCGATCGAGGAGCGAAGGGAAAATTTTGATCGCTAGTTTCTTCACTTTGACGGGGTACCTAATTTCAATTCAATTTTGAGACCAAAGCAGCATCAACGCCGAATGGTATAGCACAAAATGCCTGCCAGAAGTTATTTCTGAATGAAAAATTAAACCACGACAACGCGCCCGCGCACTCTGCGATCAAAACGAAGGACTTCCTGGACTCCACAGCAGTCAGAGTCTTGGGACACCCTCCTTACAGTCCTGATTTTTCTCCGTGTGACTTCTTTTTATTCCCTAAAATAGAAATCAGCTCAAATGGATACAGTTTACATCGCCGGAAGAAGCGCTAGCAGCGTTTGAGAAGGCCGTAGAAGAGATGTCTGCGGAGGACTGGAAAAATGATTTGAAAATTGGTTCAGACGCATGAAACTTTGTATAGAGGCTGGTGGAGAGTTTCTTAAAACTTTCTGAGTGTCCCACGTATTTTGGTGTAAATGAGGGGTAATAGGTACTACTGATTTAACGAAATATCATTTTTAAAGTATTCCGATGCAAATAGGTACTATTCAGTTTCTTCTTGGCATCGTGTAAAGCCGCAGTACTTAAAATGTTGGTATGAGTAAAGTGAAGGTCGCTTGTATAATATACTTAGTTCATCCATAAGTTCTGTTACATATGAAAATGCTTCTTTTTTAATGAAGTAGTGTAATATTATTAAAAAGAAACAAAAAAAACTATTCAAAATGGCCACCTTGGAGTTTTTGGCGGGGTTTCATCGAGCGCGGTTGGGGTCTTATTTAAATTATTCTTAAATTCGTTCATAGTGAATATTGTGAAATAAAATTGGTGTTATTTCGTGTTACAACCGTCTGCGCAATTGAAGAATAAGTAGAATCTTTAAAGTAAATGCTATTCCGGTCAAGTGGTCGTGAGAACTTTATTGCAGTGTTCACTACCTCACAGAAACTTATCGAAAAAGCCAACTCGGTGCATTTCGTGCCAAACACTCCAAGAAACATTATAATGCGTCACACCGACATTCCAATGTACAAAAAAAAAGAAGATTCTTAATACTTAAGACAAGGCTGTATGCGCATTGTTCCCTTTACCCTCCCTGGCCTTTACTCTCTACAGGTCTCTACTCTACCACTACAGGCCTTTAATCTGTTTGGCCACGAATCTATGGATTTACGCACTGTTTCCAAGGGAAATTTCGCCACTGCTTGCTCCAAATCTTTTTTAAGAGACTCAATGTCGCCGTGTCGTTTAGAGTAGGCCATATCTTCTAAAACTGATTATAATTTGAAGTCTAAAGGCTTGAGATTTGGGCTAGATGAGGGCCAGTCTTCAGCTCTTATGAAGTCCGAAACATTGGTTTCAAACCAGGCTTGGGTAGTTCGTGCCTTGTGATCAGGTGCAGAATCCTGCTGGAAAGTCCACGCTATATTTTTAAAAAGTATATTGTACAGAGGTTTCACAACATGATCCAAGACTGTGTCGTGATAAACTTTGGCTGGAATTTTCACTCCTCTTTCACAAACATGTAGTTTTGTGACTCCTTGATAAGAAACGCCCCACCAAACCATCACTGACGCAGGATGATGACCACGTTGTACCTTACCAACTACTTGAGCAGCTTCTTAAGAACTGTGAGCGTACATTTTATCATTTCGCTTATTGTAGTGTTCTTCAATCGTGAAAATTTTATCGCTAAAGAGGATTGTTTCGAACGGCGTCTGTGGCGCTCTTCCCTGTAACCGTTCGAAACGGTGCGGTGGGGTGCGGATGCCTATGGGGCTGGCAGCTTCAATGAAATCCCTTTTCTTAGCTTCAGTGCGCTTGTTGCTTGTTTGCTTGTTTGCATGTGCAGTGGTGTAAGATGAAAGAGGTCGAGGCTATTTTGGTCACTACCTATGTAGGCCACAAGTGTTCGCACTTAGCGCTATATTACTGCGCTAGTGCGCCTATCGGAGCAATGTGAGAGGGACAGCCTATAATGCTGTCTCTCTCACGGTGCTATTTCTATTCTCGCTTTGTGCGACGTTATAGCGGCCGTGGGCCTATCCTAGCGCTGTGCGAGATAGACTATAGTGCTGTCTCGCACAGCGTTGTGTTACTGAATATGTGTACCTACCTATCGTGAAATGAATGTTGCGCAACTCTTTTATTAAAATAACAATAATTTTACATTTCACTTATAACTAACTATGACTACTATTTACAACACATAAGATTATTAAACTATTGAATTAGGGCGGCGTCTGTTCTGTACAAGGATATTTCTGTGCTTTTCTCCTGTATATCGCGACAGAAGCTGTTTTGATCGATCCACTCTCTTTAATTGTAAAGATTGATTTAGGGCATGTCCTGTATATCGACGATAAACACTTAGCTTCAGGTCTTGTTTTATAATAAGTTTAAAGTGTGTATAAAAACATGTCTCCTTAAGAAAGGTTACTATGCTGTTAAAGATTTCATAAATTGTTTTACTTTGCTAATTTGGTTGAAAATTGTTTAATCGCCACTTCTAAACTTAAAAACAATACCTAGCTATACTTGGCTTTTGTTGATTAAATAATATTAATGTGATGGAAGTTGACATCAACATGTCATTCTTTCTTTTCTTGACACTGTATGAAACAAAACAGGGAGAAAAAAAAGCCCTTGCTGAGTTTCTTGCCGGTTCTTCTCAGTACAAGGTCTCCCCAAATTCGTATTGTTTGCGAGTCCGAAATGTCATTGTCAAATGTGTACTGATTTTTAGTTCTCGTTACGTACTCTGTGCCGCTGCTGTTCAAGTTTCCATACAAAATTTGACATTGACATTTCGGTTTGCAAACTATCCGAATTCGATAATGGTTCGTGCTAGGGTACAGATAGTAGTTTTTAAGACACTTAAAACATGATTAATAGAGCAATAGAGTTTTACGCTTTGGTGTACGTTATAGAATACCGTATGTGAATACATTCTAATCGCTTCCTCAACGCTCTTCTCTATTTTACAGAGAAATGCAAAATAAATATTTTGTAGATAATTTCAAGAATTTTTATAATGACGATAGGTTGCGAGATATTCGGGAAAAAACTTGTTTTCGTGACCTTTTGACCTTTGTAACTTTTTTAGCCGTCACGATATAAATGTTGATTTTTTATATCTTCACTAGCGGCCCGCCCCCGCTTCGCTTCGGTGTAGAGCTGAAGTGTAGTCTACAGTTTTTGTTCTCAGGCTTGTATTATACACAATGTCATTCATCTATGATTCTTCTTATACCTGCATGCAAAGTCTCAGCCCGATCGGTTTAAAATTGACAAAGTTTCATACAAAGTTTCCTATTTTATCCCCTCGGGGGTAGAATTGATCAAAATCCTTTCTTAGCGGATGCCTACGTCATAACATCTACCTGCATGCCAAATTACAGCCCGATCCGTCCAGTGGTTTGGGCTGTTGCGTTGATAGATCACTATGTCAGTCAGGCACCTTTGAGTTTTATATATATAGATTACAACTCTGTAATAAAGGTGGATATTTCATTATTAATAAACAAGGAATGAGCTTAGACTTGTTTTGTTCATATCATTCAATTGCTATTTGAGGAGCTGGCGATGAAAACGGTATGATTACGCATCTGGGGGCCATTCGTCTAACGGATATGCTATGGAAAACGCTAACGCTTACGATTTCATTTTGTTATTTCTAGCCGCCTGAGGTTTTCAAATGCCTCGCGCTCTTTTTTTTCTTTTGCATTGGTAATAAAAATATTAAAAAAAAATTAGCGTGAGGTATTTAAAAACCTTCGGCGGTTAGAGATAACAAAATAAAATCGAAAGCGTTAGCGTTTTCCATAGCATTTCCTTTAGGCGAATGGCCCCCTGGTCCAACTACTTTTTTTTTACAGTCCGCAGGTTTCAGGCCCGTTGAAATTGAATTTTAAATAATTTTCAATCAAAACCGCCTAAAAGTTAATTTTTTTAAATTGAAAAACCATGCCAAAAGCTCACTGTAGGTATGTTATTCAGTTTTATACAGCTCCTATAAAATTAAATTTTATGTAATAGGTGTGATGACGGGGTACAGTAAACGAAATTCTTTTTAGTCCGTCAGTTAGATGATCAAAAAATAATGGACACGTATTTTTTCTTTGGGCAATCAACCAAAAAATGATAAAGTTATAGCGCGTCAAAGTTTGGGAGTAGGGGCTCGATCCGTCACTTTTTAGTGAATTTTCACTTAAAAGTGTACCAAAACGTGACGTCATGCGACTTTTCAAATGAATATAATATCTCTGCAATGTTTATATTATGTGAAAAAAGAAAAAATACGTGTCCAACACTTTTTGACAATCTACCTGATAAACGAAGAAAAAAAAAATTAGTCATCATCCCTATTATACCGTTTCGTTCGTCAGCTCCTCATTTGTCATTCAAAGAACAGAGACAAAATATGGATTAACTAATTCAAGCTTAATCTTCATTTATTAATTAGGAATAAAATTCAGCTCACTAGGATTTTTTCCGCAAATTAGGGCTTAAAATGCCTGAAATGACTGGACTATGATGTTTATAAATTCGCTCAAACTTTGCGAAGCCTGATAGGTTTAACTAGCAAACCACTGAACCAAATGTTCACCAAAACCTGATTTTTAAAAAAAAAAACAAAAAATGTATTTAATTAATTGAAGAAATTAGAAATTAGAGAAAGAAATTTTGTGTGGTTTCGTTTGAAATTCGTGATTCCTCGAAAACCGGAAGTTCTACGTTACTCAAATCCGGTTTGTAGTCTTATCAAACTATTCTTAACTTATAACTTAAATATTCTCTTTATCTATCTCTTACGGTTTGGCCGCTGAAACAGCACCACAGACAGACGGACGGACGGACTTGTCTAATAGATAAGAGATTATTTCATAAAAAATATTGTATACCTTGTAATAAGGTCGAAATGTAGTGACACTAAACTTTTAATCTAACACCTATTTGCTGTACTAACCTACATTTCACAATAAAGCATTTGAATTTGAAATTTAGGTATTTACAAGTTTCCGAAAATACAGAGATTGCCTAATAGTATTTAGGTCTGCATTTTAAAAGAGCATAATAAATGCATCGCGAACTTCGTCATGTTATATCCTACTGTATTTTATAATGAAGAAAATGTTTAAAGAAACTTACAATTTACATAGTTATGATTTTATTTATTTTTTAAGCATTTAACAGCTAGATGTTTAAATCTAAAGAAAAGTTTACTAGAAAAAAATCCACGCGGACCAAGCAGCGGACGGGACTCGAACCCGCATCCTTCGCAATCCGGGCGAATGCCCCTGACCATTATGCTACCACGGCCCTATTCGCCGCGTCGAAATTTTCCTAGCCTTAAACTGAAAGGCAGCTTTTTTTTTTTTCTAGTAAACTTTTCTTTATATTTACATACTTTGTGTGACGCAACCGAATAATTTAATTACAAATCGTATGTACTTAACATACAATACAAGATAAAACTTTTAAACATAGTTGTCGAGGGTCAGCCTATGGGCAGATAGGCGTGTCCAATTAATTATCTCTCGTGTTATAAGTAATTAATGAGCCACTGATCACTATTACAAGAGGTTCCTCATCGAAACAGTCATGGTGACAGCACTTTATGATTCATAGAGTTATAACAATTATTTATGTAAACACTTAGATAAATGAGTGCTTTCCCTTCGGTTGGCTAGATACCGCGCTATCTAAAAACAACAGCATCGCATTTTAAGGTTGGCAAACAAGCGTATGCGATGAGCTCGATGGCACCAGTGGTTAGCGCGTTCGGCTGCGGTCGTTGAAGTTGAGCAACCTTCGCAGTGGTCGGTCATTGGATGGGTGACCAAAAATTAACTATATCGAGCTCCTCCGTGCTTCGGAAGGCATGTTAAGCCGTTGGTCCCGGCTGCATCTACAGTCGTTAGCACCCACCAATCCGCACTGGGCCCGCGTGGTGAGTCATGGCCCAATCTCTCTATTCCATCCGTAGGGAAAGCCTGTGTCCCAGCAGTGGGGACATTAATAGGCTGATGCTGATGATGATGAAGTGGCGCTGCGGGTTACAGTGAGAAGGTAGGAGCCTGCCTACCACTGCCGTATGTGTGAGAGAAAGTGCAGCCAGACAAACCCGTGGCGTAACGCGTTACGTAACTGGCGCCCCCGTCTGGGGAAGTAACCCCCACTTTATAGAAGATATATATATATATATATATATATATATATATATATATATATATATATATATATATATATATATAGAAGAAGATATAAGATATAAGCCCGATCAACTATGCCTGTTGTACAAAACGCAAGTGCGGTCCTGCGTGGAATATTGCTCGCACCTCTGGGATGACTCCACCAAGTACTTGCTCGATGCTTTGGATAGGTTACAGCGGCGCGCGATCCGCATCATAGGCGATGAGGAGGTGACTAAACACCTCGAGCCTCTTCAATTACGCCGTGACGTGGCGTCACTAAGCGCGTTCTGTCGTCTGTACCACGGCGAGTGTTCTGAGGGGATATTCTCTCTTATTCCACCTTCCCCTTACTTTCAGAGGACCACGCGCGCTGGCCTACGTTGTCACCGTCTAACTGTGGCCACAATTCCAACGCGTACAAAGAAATTTGGTGACTCATTTCTTTGTCGCACTATCCGCAAATGGAATGCTCTGCCCGCTCACGTATTCCCTCCCTCTTACAACCCAGGATCCTTTAAAAGAGGTTTGTAAAAGCAACATGCAGGCCGGCAAGGTGAGGATGGCTGGTGTGGCAGCGAGACTGCTGTATCAACTACCTTCGCGTCTGGACTTCACCTTCACTTAACATCAGATGGGGTGGAGTCATTTGTCGGACCTATCTAAAAAAAAAGGTTACAGTAAAATAATACTACCTTTTCTGACGGTGAGTAAGTTTCCAGGTCTTCACGGGGTAGGTGATTGGTTTAGGGTAGGCAATGGTGCGAGTGATATTCTTGGTATCGCCAGCCTCTACAGGCTATGGTGGCCGCTTACCATAAAAGCCTGAATCGTACTTTTAAAATTCAAAATTCAATATCGTTTATTCAGTCTAGGCTGTCACAAATACTTGTGAATGTCGAAAATCTACGCCATCGGTTAGCAAATCTACGGCGGGAGACCTTGTACTGAGAGGAACCGGCAAGAAACTCAGCAAGGGCTGTTTTTTTGCTCCCTGTATCATATACAGAGTCGTCAAATTGAAAAATGACTTCAATATGAGGTAACTAATAAAGTCATTTTCCATTACAAATGCAAATAATATAAAAATTATGACTATATAAAAAATTGGTTTAACAAAGTTTAGGAATGCCGTGTCCTACTGGCTAGGCAAAAAAGAATAATAGTGGACGATTAAAGTTTAGTACAACGATTAATAGTACCTAATGAAGCAAGAGCAGACTCAGCTCCGCTGGCAGCACCCGTTCACGAGCATGACGCATGAACCAGCCATCGCATTTGCTCAACCATATTTTAGGGAACGCAACGACCCGCCTCACACGACATCTATCTTCTTTATATACCTATCTTCTTCTTCTTAGTCGGGCACTCTTGTCAGAGTGATCGGCACTGACGACGTACAATGTGGGGTGTTCTTTGGGTCGTTATCAATTCCGAGGGTAGCTCTCCTGGCGATGTGCTTCCATTTCTGACGGTTCGAGGCGTCGCGAGTTCTGGACCATGGTGAACTCAGCAGCCTTTGTGATGGCGTCTATCCAGCGGGTTGGTGATCGACCGCGTGCTCTCTTGCCTTCCACCTGGACTTGAACCACCAGCCTTTCCATCGAATTCTCATTTCTAGAGATGTGACCAAAGAACTTCAGTATTCGTAGCTGCACAGTTGACGAGAGTCTGTCTTTAACACGAAGCTCTTTGAGGATGTATACATTGGTACCAAATGCCGTATATACCTATATCTCTCTATTATTCTTTGCAAATGTAGGCCAATCAATAAATGATAAGTGAATTATCTCGCACGCTTATCACGGTCACATTACATATAAGTATATAAAAAAAATCGAAAATTTGTAAGTACGTGTTCAATGTTCATTCAATTCTAACTTTTTATTGATTTAAAGTTGGGTCAGGCGAATTTCCGCTGACTTTTCCGTGGTTCCAACAGCTAACATTATTATTTCCAAGTTTTTATTAACTAGTACCCTCTAAAAAGTAGTGTTATTTTATTATAGCCTTCAGAATGGTGGAGGTTATTTCTCCATACGGGTATTCCAATTCGAGCAGAAAATCCGCTATGCCCTATCTCTCTTATCACTCTTTACTATAATGTAAGTGACCATGAAACTTTAAAACGTAACATCGTTCGACATGCATATTCTTAAAACCGGCCTCTGACAACACATTTCGGGTTATCGCGGTCGGTGGTCACAAAAGATTAGGATTCGCCAAATCGCCGACAAAAAATTATTATTAATGAAATCATAAAGTTTGATCGAGAAAAGACTTTCGTTTTAATTTTGTTTAAATTAAACTACACTTGGTAAGCAATCGAGGAGCTCGATGGCGCAAGTGGTTAGCGCGTTCGGCTGCGATCGTTAAAGTTAAGCAACTTTCGCAGTGGTCGGTTATTGGATGGGTGACCAAAAATTTACTATCCCGAGCTCCTCCGTGCTTCGGAAGGCACGTTAAGCCATTGGTCCCGGCTGCATCTGCAGTCGTTAGCACCCACCTATCCGCACTGGGCCGCGTGGTGGGTCATGGCCCAATCTCCCTATTCCATTTATAGGGAAGGCCTGTGCCCCAGCAGAGGAGACATTAATAGACTGATGATGATGATGCAACTGCCTTAGCCCATGTAGTCCAGGACCTCAAGGCCGCCAGATCTCACTTATTTTCTGATTAACAGTAGATAATAGTACTCTACGTCAAACATTAATCTGTGTACATTGAAATAATCAAATATATGCTCTCTAACTTGTGCTGTGGACCAATTTTCCGATGTCAGGTAGCACAGGTATGGCTCAATTGCATTTGGTCGTTAGCCCTTATTCGGGAGGAGACGAGCGTCCATGTTCTGCTGGAGTGCATAGACGTTGCAAGACAAAGGACTTCTCAAATGGGGAGCCCGCGGACACTAGTAGAAGCCTGCAGCAACATCCGGGGACTGCTGAGCTTTCTGGAGGAGCTGGGATGGCAGGACTGATGCCAATCCCCAAGCAAAATAGTTACTTTAGTTATATATATTAGTTGCGGATACAGTACTACTATGACTAAGACTAGACTATTAAGACATTTATCGAATTCAGGCACCCGAAACAATATTAAAGCCAGAAACATATTAAAGTGTCGTGTCGTGTCGTGGTGCGCCAGAAGCACATCGGTTTCATACATTTACAATGGTTAGAGACATATTTACGTATCGTGTCGTGTCGACGCTTTAACCTCTCTATCTCTCTCTAACCTATAATAAATGTATGAAACCGATGCGCCACGTCACGCCACGACACGTTAATATGTTTCTGCCTTAACACTGGAATACGGCCTGGAAGACGGTGTCGGGTAACCAAAACGAAAACTACCCTAATAAGGGTGTACTCGACTCCGTTCATTTACACTAAGCCGTTTACCCGAATTTTATTGGCCTCGTATTCGGGCTAAAGACCAAGTATAATCGGTCACATAAAAAAATTACTCTCTTTACTTTCAGTCTGAGGGTATAATCTTGCGTATGGTGTATTGCATGCGCTGCGTTAAGCGGTAGCACGGATTGAACGTCCGCTCCGCGTGTTAGTTTCATAGTTATTTCATGACATGAAATGACGCGGATCTGCTTATATTTAGATCATTACCCATATAAATAAATAAATATTTCCCTCCTACACCAGGGGGGGGGGGGGTATCTTCGCTACAGGACTCCACTTTTACTTAACATCAGGTGAGGTGGGTTAAATATGTAAAAAAATATCTCGAATTACTCAAAAAAAAAATGTTCAATGCTTATAATTTCTATATTTTTGAACTCCAACGACCCGTAGGTAAAACTCGTAGATAAATGACGTGTTCTGTTGTAAACAAACGATTTAATACAAAAGCGTTTGTCACCGCTTTATATCGTCGACACAGATCATTTCACTTTGCATCAGTTTATAAATTAATTCGATATATTTATTATAGGCCATAAATCTAAGAAGTCTGGAAAAACACTACCCACTCATGCTGTATAAACGTATAATCACACTTATCAACGGGTTATCTCATAAGGGTATGCGATGCCTTAAGCGGGGGCACGGCGCGGACCTCCGCTCCGCTCCGCGTACTGGTTCATGTCATTTTTCATAGAGCGGCGCTGCGTGAGGCGGTTCTTCTAGTGAGCACGCTCCAGTGGCTGTCTTCTGTGCTTTTGTCTGTGTCGTCTTTTGGATAGGTAGTATTTTCAGCAAAAATGATCCATTATCGTCTGCTCACCCGCGCGATCGATATTGTACTGACTGGTGATGCTACACGAGGCGAAAAAGAAATAGAAACGGTACAGTCATTAAGAAAGCGTTCAATGACATTCATATTATATTATGTATAGATAGAACTAGTGGCCCGCCCTCGCTTCGCTTCGGTGTAGAGCTGAAGTGTAGACTACAGTTTTTGTTCTCAGACTTGTATTATACACAATGACATTCATCTATGATTCTTCTTATACCTGCATGCAAAGTCTCAGCCCGATTGGTTTAAAATTGACAAAGTTTCATACAAACTTTCATTCCCTATTTTATCCCCTTGGGGGTAGAATTGATCAAAATCCTTTCTTAGCGAATGCCTACCTAACATCTACCTGCATGCCAAATTTCAGCCCGATCCGTCCAGTGGTTTGGGCTGTGCTTTGATAGATCACTATGTCAGTGAGTCAGTCACCTTTGAGTTATATATATAAACTAGATGACCCAGCGAACTTCGTACCGCCCTAAAAAAATAAGGGGTTGTCCAGCGGACAAAATTGTGAATCTAAACCATTCTCAGATCCCCTTGAACACACACAAAAAATTTCATCAAAATCGGTCCAGTCGTTTAAGAGAAGTTCAGTGACATACACACTCACAGAAGAATTATATATATAAAGATAACTATTTAGCGGGGTGTTAGCGACTTCATCCACGACGGGTTGAATTTGTCCGTGATGGAGCACGGAGCGGGTCATGTCATTTCATGAGACTGGGGATCCGCATCACGCAATGATGCTCTATGAAATAACGTGAAACTGCTCGCTTAGTGGATGTCCGATCCATGCTCCCGCTTAATGCAGCGTATTTATTCCTAATATTTTTTTTTATAGATAGGTCCGATACATGGCTCCACCCCACCTGATGTTAAGTGAAGGTGAAGTCCAGACGCGAAGATAGCTGCTACAGCAGTTCTACCTGCCACACCAGCCATCCTCACCCTGCCGGCCTGCATGTTGCTTCTTCACGCCTCTTTTAAAGGATCCCAGGTTGTAAGAGGGAGGGAACACGTGAGCGGGCAGAGCATTCCATTTACGGATAGTGCGACAAAGAAATGAGTCACCAAATTTCTATGTACGCGTTGGAATTGTGGCCACAGTTATACGGTGCCAACGTAGGCCAGCGCGCGTGGTCCTCTGAAGGAAAGGAGAAGATGGGATAAGAGAGAATAACTCCTCAGAACACTCGCTGTGGTACAGACGATAGAAGGCGCTTTGTGACGCCACGCCATATTTATGATATTAGTACGGCAAGTTGGGTATTACAAATGAGGAGACAAATGTAAGCCCTAGGCGAAGTCAAGGGCTTTTTTTAATATAACATCCGATGTGAACGCTGTTAACTTACGTGACTCATTGTCTAACGATAACTGATACATTTTATCTATGCTAAAAGCTGTATATTTTCGGGAGTTATCATTAAGTGCTAATTGGTAATAACTTTGAGAAAGATCTAATTTCGAAAAGTATATATTATTTGCAAGGGAATCTAGAATATCGGTGATATTCGGAAGTGGAAATTTATCATCTACGATACGGTTATTCAGCTGTCTGTAATCTATCACTAAACGCCATTTTCTTTCGTTTGACCTGTCTGCCTTTTTTGGTACCAGTAAAACGGGACTAGACCACTCGGATGTGGCCTCTTCAATGATGTCATTTTTTTATTATTTAATGCTTACCATAGTCTCGAGTTTGTAAATACAAATTCCGCATAAATGTCATCCGACATTTTTCAAAACATTTGCGAGAAAACAGTACCTTATACCTTAGTAATGAAGCAAAACGTTTGTTTTCTAATAAAAAAATTTTCAAACAATCTTAATTCTATATGCTTGTTTAAAATGAATAACTATTCAAACGGAGGAAAGGACATAAAAATACACAAATTATAAATAAATACATGAAAAAAAAAGTTCTTTTAAAAATCCGAAAAAAATCAGAGCTACTCTATATACGTAACCCAACAATCCCACGAAGTTTCATTAAAACATTCAATTTCACCCTATATATACGTGAATATATTTGATTTAAAATTTTGATATACTTCATAAATATATATATAAATACAAAGAAAGAAAGAAAGAAAGAAATAAATTTTATTGACCATAACTAAACTAATATTAACAGTATTGTTAACCTAAATAAAAACAATAAAAAAAAATATTTTTTGGTCAACTAGGTCCCTGCCTCAGCTTGATACTGCAGCAACACTAGGGCTGCTGCAGCGCTGGTGATTCTGGCAGGGCCTAGGGTTGATGACACAGATGAGACATTATTATACAACCATACCAATGTACACTTAAGAAAAAGAAAAAAAAGATAATAACAAATTAGGCTGAATGTTTTTAAAATCCTTAGCTTTACAGAAAAAGTACAAAAAATTTAAAAGAAAAAATAAAAAAAGAATGATTTATTACACACGCATATTTTAACTTTTATTTCATATTTTACCACACTCCGGCACTATACCATTTTATTTTACCGCAGAAAATGAAGCGCATTTCAAAATGGCGTCACGTGCGCATGGTGTAAATTAAAAAGTTTCCAAGGAGGTTAGACAGAAATAAAAAAATACCGTAAAGGATACGCACGGTGCCATGTATGGGAGCTTGTGGTAAAACGTTTTACCGCACGCTCCATTGTAATATGGCACGTAATTTTGAACTTTCGAACAATGTATCAAAACTCAAATTCCGTAACTGCATTTTTTGACCAAATGTGTTGAAAATACATTTTCGACAGAAGATAGTGCGTAAGCTTGTATTTCAAGCGACCCGTCTCTGCTTTGCACGGGTGAAATTTATATGAAAACTTGATAAAATAATGCTTATGTTTTTTATTTATTTTTAAGCATTTAACTGCTAGATGTTTAAATCTAAAGAAAATTTTACTAGAAAAAAATCCACGCGGACCAGGCAGCGGACGGGACTCGAACCCGCACCCTTCACTTCGCAGAGCGAGTGCACTGACCATTATGCTATGCCCTATTCGCCGCGTCGAAATTTTCCTAGCCTTAAGCTGCAAGGCAGCGCCATCTCTTCGCATTGTAGGTAACCCACAATGTCAAATGAATACTTTTTCAAGTATTAAACAATAATGCTTATGAAACTAAGCAATTAGTTTTCACCAGGGGACATTTTTCAAACTTGGTTAAAAAGAGATTAACTTCAAAAAACAAAGTTACGTACATACAACTCTTTTTTATTATAGATAAGGCGAAAGTTTTTAAAGAAAAGTAAGTAGGTATAATATCTAATTTAATCTTTTCCGTTATTGCTGTTTAAATATTGAAGCCGTATTTAACAGGTGAATAGGGATGATGACTAATTTTTTTTTCTTCGTTTATCAGGTAGATTATCAAAAAATATTGGACACGTATTTTTCCTTTTTTCACATAATATAAACATTGCAGAGATATATTGATTTGAAAAGTCGCATAACGTCACGTTTGAGTACAATAAGCCAAAATTCACTCAAAAGTGACGTCACGAGCCCCTACTCCCAAACTTTGACGCGCTATAACTTTGACATTTTTTGGTTGATTGCCCAAAGAAAAAATACGTGTCCATTATTTTTTGATCATCTAACTGACGGACTAAATAGAATTTCGTTTACTGTACCCCGTCATCACCCCTATTAACTAATTAATGATCTTTGAAAAATGTTCATATTAAACGAAACAACAGATCAGGATTTATTTAAACCAGTGTCTGATGATGAATGTCTGCTTTCCGAGTGGTTTGTACACCGGGTTTCATGGCTGTCGCCGACTCGAGAGGTCCCGGGTTCGAATCCCGGTGGGGGCAGATGTTTGTGTGATGAATACGAGCATTTGCACTCCAGTCATGGATGTTTAATATGTATTTATATAAATATACTTATATATGTACAGTATATGTATTCTATCCGTTACCCTAGCATCCCATAACACAAGCCTTATAGTGCTTACTTTGGGGCTAGGCTAATTGGTGTGTCTATAAAAAAAAAAAAAATACGTACGTACATACCTTAACTGCGAACTGCGAATTACATATTATAGCTAGGTGAAATTGTTGTTAAAAGAAACGTGGTCGAAATATTATTATTTTCTCCTACTTTTTTTGCCAATTTCTTAACACGTTTTGTTAATAAAACGTTTTCTGGCTGAATGTGGCTGAAAATTGTAAGAACCAGTGTACCCGATTCAAATGCAAACAAATAAAATTTAATTGTATTTTTGCTGGTAAAATGACATCGTTTAGTAAAAATGTTGTTGTTGCCATGCCAATTAATAGTATCTTTGATTATAATACTGTCTGGTTAAACCAGGGTTAAACCTTATCGATGTGCCTACTGTTATGGGGCATGCATCTTTCGCATGATAATCATCAGTTAATTCTCTCACCAAAAGTGGTACAATTGCTCTGCCCCTATCGAAAGAACGTACCATAACAATTTTTTTTCATAAAAAGTGTGGCAAACAAGCTTTTAACCCACCTGACGGTAACCGACCACCATAGGGATGTCGAAAGTTGAGAAAAATATCGATATATCGATACATCGATCTTTTAAAAAATATCAATATCGGCTTCGATATATCGCGAAAATAACATCGATATATCGGACCAATTTTCCCAAAAATATCGTGCAGTAGCTCACGAAATATGACACGCGGAATAATAATGGAACGAAAATTATCTCCCTAAAAATAGACCCTATTTTCGAATGATGACATAGACAATACTAAATACAGCACAGATCATAGATATGTTGAATATCATTAATCTGAGATCCAGTTACGATTTTTCCAGAGACGAATTTAGTTAGATCGTGATATGCCGCTAATAATACAACAAATATCGTTTTTCATACGAATTTCGATATTGGTTATTTTGTATCGATATATCGAATCAAAATATATCGGCAAAAAATATCGATATATCGAACAAAAAATATCGATATATCGATATATTTTCAACAAGCCTAGGCCACCATAGCCAATAGACGCTTGCTATTTCTTGCTATTTAAATATTATTCGCGCCGTTGTTGCCTACCCTTAGGCAATCCTCTACCCCGTGAAACCCTGGTGGGGGTGGTTTTGTTACTCATGAACCACAACTCAAGTTATTTGTTTAGTTGTATGACACAGCAATCAAAATGCAGGTAAACAATTAATGTATATTTAATCATTATGTAATGAAAGGTGACTTCATGAATCATCTCTGAAGTCATTTTTCAATTTGACGACTCTGTAAATGATAAAACAGGGAGAAAAAAAACAGCCCTTGCTGAGTTTCTTGCCGGTTCTTCTCAGTACAAGGTCTCCCGCCGTATATTTGCGAAGCGATGGCGTAGCTTCTAGACATTCATGAGTGCTTGTAACAGCCTAAACTGAATAAATGATTTTGATTATGTGAGGAGCTCGATGGCGCGGGTGGTTGGCGCGTTCGGCTGCGATCGTTGAAGTTAAGCAACTTTCGCAGTGGTCGGTCATTGGATGGGTGACCAAAAATTTACTATCTCGAGCTCCTCCGTGCTTCGGAAGGCACGTTAAGCCGTTGGTCCCGGCTGCATTTGCAGTCGTTAGCACCCACCAATCCGCACTGGGCCCGCGTGGTGGGTCATGGCCTAATCTCCCTATTCCATCCATAGGGAAGGCCTGTGCCCCAGCAGTGGGGACATTAATAGGCTGATGATGATGATGATGATGAGGCTTATAACGGTTGCTCGTCTGATATCATGTATATTTTAGGCTTTATAAAGTTATCGATTTTATATTTTTATCACCCAAATTAGCATCAAGCAGGTATCACTCGCGTGTTCATCGTCTTAAGAATAATGTAAATGGTAACGATTCCGCTAATTAAGAAAAGTGTAAATAATGCCTTTTATCATCCCACAGTTGGGATATAGGATTTTCCTTTAGACAGAATTGTATAGAGAGAACGAACCGTGACCCACTACGCTACCTAGCGCGGTTACTCATTTTATACTTTGTGTTATTTCAGGATTTTCTCTTAATCTTCATGATTTAGTCGTCTGGCTATACATTAATATAATCAGCAGACTAGCACGCGAGACTTAGGTGCGCGAGATAAGACACTCTTACACATATATATATATATACTAATATATAATCTTATATTACATTGGTAGACAAACCATAACAGAACAGCCAGTCTTTAAGACGGTACAGTCCAGTAAGCATCTGCCGAACATTCGTCTTGTTAATTGTTTCGTAATACATATTTTTGATTTTTATCAACTTTGTTGAACCGGTGTGTTGTTTGTGCTGTGTGATGTTGGTGACAATGTTTGTTATGGTACGTTGACTTTTTCTATTTACATTGATTATGTTATTTATTAGGTTTTTTTATTTGTTTACGATGTTTGGTTGAAAAGTCTGTTTATAATTATTATAATCATATTAGTTGAATGACACCCACTGCTAAGCATAGGCTTAGATTTTTAACGGAAACAAAAGTTTTATAGTCTTTCAAGTACATAATTATATATTTAAACCAATTAAATACAAATAAATTTTAAGATAATTATATGTATTTAGAAAAATATCCAACTTACATAAAAATATGGTCTGAAAGCTGAACCCTGTAGTATGCCGGCAGTGATTTCTTGTGTATCATCGTATTCTTTCGTTAAAATGACCTATTAAATTATATTTCATAGCTGCCTAATAATCAGAACTTGCTTTTGATAAAACTATTATTAAATACAAACGATAACAAACTTTTCATAACACACTCGTTCACGCCGAATATTCACATCCAAATCTAATGAAGTACAAGAGTAATTTCTCTGGAACATAAAATTATTTTTCATGTACACAAAAGTTCGTAGTACCTCTCATCTGTGGGTGGATCTATAGTCATATGAGTATTTATCATAATTTCATTAATCTTGTAATTATGTATAAGAATGTATTTGTAAGAGATGATTTCATATATTTTACCCTGTTGGGAAGAAATTAATAATTAAAATTTGTTTCCACCGTGCATGGTGCCCAGATTATGGATCTGTTCAAAACTAGCGTCGTAGTTTATATATTTACGGCACAAGCTTATCTGGTTAATACTTACGTAGGTATTTTGTACAGTTATAAACTTAGAAAGCTCGTGAAGTAAAAACAGATACTTTCATTGTGTTTTTAACTGACTTCATACATTTTACTTATTAATTAAAACATGAACTTTGTACTATTCGTTCATATTATTTGTCATAGATAAAAAGGTGTATTTAAAGAAACTTATCTAACACGCGTGACGCTTTTTGCCGGTATCAGATAGACGTGACTAGATCCGGATAGCCCATTATGATCAGCAGGTTAGCACTGGTTATGTCCATTCCTTGTTACTAGGGCGATGTGTTGTTGACCAAACAATAGGAAAATTATATGGTTATTACTTAAAGTTGGTTTCAATTAGCCTGTCTCTCTGTTTCGCTTTTAAACTTGAAGCCGCTGTTGAACTGATTATATTGAATCAAATTCAATCTAATCAGTGAAGAAAGTTAATTGGCGATTGAAATACAAAATGTATGAAAATTTGAATATTCTACGTAGACGCAGATAACATAAAGTTTGTTAAGAAAAAGCAAAACACTTGAAAAGATCATAATATTTTGTAGTGGTCAATATTCTTTCATATCGTACAAGGCTGACGTTGACCCATTAGAAACAATATTTGTTATTGTTTGTTTACAAATGTTTGGTTTTTATTCCATAATTAGCTGAGTGCTAAAAAGGGTTCCAAGATTTTTTTGCAAGCCGTACTTTTCAAGCGACATTTGACCCATTAGATATTCAAGGATGGAACAAATTTCTTCAATAATGGGTCCCGACTGTTAAAGTAGCTTTGTTTCTTACTTAACAGAATTATAGACTGCTGGACTTGTTTTTTTTTTCTTTTCAGTTTTTATTTGAAGTAATATATAACCAGTCGGGCTTTTTGTTTTTTTTTATTTACCTTTTTTTATTTCAACTACCACGTAATCTCATACCAACTCTCGAGTGAAGCCCGGTATCATAGCTAGTACTAAATAATACTGGCAATAAAAATACACAACCTGTGAAAATTTTAACTGTCAACCTATTGCTGTTCTTCAGAAACAGCGCGCAGAATTGAGTCGATTGGATAGCGAAGACTTAATAATAGTTTTAGTGTTCTATGTTACTACTAGGCACGGGACTGAAGATACTGAGAACGAATAAAAAGGAAGCGTACCTACGTCCTCAGTATCTTCAGTCCCTTCAAAAAAGGTAGCGTACCTATATTCTCAATATCTTCAGTCCCTTCAAAAAAGGTAGCGTACCTACGTTCTCAGTATCTTCAGTCCCTTCAAAAAAGGAAGCGTACATATGTTCTCAGTATGTTCAGTCCCGTGTCTAAAAACTAACACTATTATTAAGTTTTTGCTACAACTACTAATGCTAACACTATTATTAGTGTTAGTGTTTTATGTTACTATTTAGACACGGGACTGAAGATACTGAGAAATTACGCTTCCTTCAATACCTTTTGCTCATTTATGAAAACATCAAGCGACAATAAAGTGAATGAATTGAAGTTTCTGTATAGATATAATTTCAATTAAAAAAATACTTAATGGAATTATTTGTAATATATATCATGGTATTTATAATTGTATAGTAAAGACCCTTATTTTAATTTAATTTAACTTTAATTTAGTCTTTTGTATAAATTGCATGCCATTTATGGTAAAATATGTAGAATCTGTTTTCTATACATGTCATCTTATTGTATCATATTTTTTGCAATAAATAAATCTAATCTAATCTAATGATTTTTCCCAATATAAACTTTTGTCAAGCCCTATATCTGAATAAAAAGCGGGTCTAAAAATTGCCACGAAAGGTTTTACATCTTCACGTATTCTAACGTGTACATACATTGTTCTAACTCGAAGACTTTTAATGGTAATTTCACAGTCAAGTTTAGCTCCTAAAAGTGAGAGTAATGACTTTTTTACTTTAGATCAATAAATTGGTAAACATGTTCAAATGTTTAATTTGTATTACAGAGATATATTTATTAAATATGCTTTATATCTAACACTAGCTTAAAACAAAAAATATACTATAACAATGAACCTAAAACTAAAAACCTTAAAAAATAAAATATAATAACTAAAATACATTATTAAAAGGAGTCCCTTTAGGCAAGGTTCCGAAGATACTGGCAGCGTTCCCCCTTTGGATAGCTAGACTAATTCTTTGTTCGAGGTAGCTGCCAGCTCTTCGGTCTCCTGTGATGTCGACTAATCTTTTTGCTATTTCTTTAAAAAGCCTTATAGCGCTAGGACCCAGCGGACCAAGGGTTTCGACACCGAATGGGACAAAATCATATTCGGAGCCTATACCCCTGTATTTGCATGCCTTAGCTTTTTCAGCCGCTTCACAAGCCGCACCAGCTCTAAACTGTTCAAATTAAGAAGAAACTAATTTTAAGAAGAAATATCAAAGGTATTTATCATAATAAGTCGCAACGCTCTTATTATGATAAATGCCTTTGATATTTATTTTCGTTTTATCTGCTGATTTAACTTTATCTACAAGTCAAATGAAGCAATTATTTGATGGACGAAACATAGATCAATCATTCAAATTACTTAATCTTTCAAAGTTAAATAAGTTCGATATCAATATATTAAAACTTATTTGTTTCTTAGGTTTTCACGCACATCACTCATTAAATAAAACTAGTTTTTACGGGTTAATGCACGAAACTTTATTTATTGACGTTTGATATTAAAACTTGACGTAACTTGCGCGGATAAGCTTGCTCCGTGCCACACAGGGAGCACCTCTTGCTGCAGGTGCGGCGGCGGCCTCTGCTGAATACTCCAAACGTCGCAAATATTCAGCTCTCAATGAGAACTATATATTTGTGTCGTTTGGTGTTGAGACCATGGGCCCATGGGGTCCAAGCGCTCGTTCCTTTTTTAAGGAAATATCAAAGAGACTCACCGAAGTGACTGGTGATCAAAAGGCTGGCAGCTATCTTGGTCGACGGATCAGCCTTGCCATTCAACGTGGCAATGCTGTCAACCTATTGGGCACCATCCCCGACGGCGGCGCTGGGGGTGACTTATTTTTTATTTTGTAAATAAGATTTGATTTGAGAAATTTGTATTTAAATTTTATACATGTACATATTTAAACTAGTTACATAATTTTCACATTATATCTATCTACTAATATATAAAATACTCGTCAATTGTCTAATAGATATAGTAATTTTAATTTTATTAATTAAAATTATATTGAATAACTTATTTGTTTAAGTACATATATATTAATATTTTTTATTTATGTACGTACCTAGGTATAGGTACCTAGGTACCTACCTAGTTTGATACAAGAGTGACCTTAATTATCAAACTGGAAATATATAATTATTTTTCCTCTACAATTCCTGAAATTAACTGTTATTGAAAAGAAAAAATACCAAGTAGGTAAATTTTAACTTTAGGAAAAATGTTAGGGTCCTGAAGGTTTTCTCAAAAAACTCAAGTTGACGTGGACAAAGTCACGGGCGGCTGCTAGTTTCAAAATAAGTAGCTCAATAGTGGAGGAGTAAACTTAAAACTAAATTTAACATCAGTCTCACCTTTTCATTCTGTATAGAGGATGACAAGGATATACTGTTGTCAAATTTAAGTTTAGGTGAAGAGAATCATGCCGGAATCGACATCAATATCTGACTTAAAAAAAATCCACATTAAACCGACAGGAAATAAATGATCGAGAATCTTGATGTAAATGGAAACTGTGATTCTGCTGACAATGCGACCCAACCCCTTAATCTAAGTTGTTTGACAGTAAATGATTATATTAATAAATCAATTAATAAATCCATCACGATAGCGATACATATTAACGACGATAAAGGAATTAAAATCATACTCATTAAAAAAATGTGAATGTTTGGAACGATTTTCTGTACCATCATTATGATGTAGGTATATTATTCATAAAATATCACGATTGAGACTGAGATATGATATGCTTTTTTATATAATATATTTAGTTTTATAGGAAAATAATTTATTCACGGGAATATTCTCGCGGTAACATTGGAAAATGTTACCGCGAGTATTTTTAGCATGAACTTGTATATAATATTACTGTAAAATTACTATGAGAAAATTACTTCCTTTCCTTCATAGTAATTTTATTATGTAAAAGTTAGTTTCAATTATTCGAAACGATGATACTTTTTCCCCTAAAGTGTGAATGGCCCAAAATGAAAAATCCTCTCAGAATGAACTACAGTTTTTTATGCCTTTTAAAAGTTCCTAAGGGGTGTTCCGATCACGCAGACAAAATCGTGGCAACGCCTATTAGAAAATAAGTTATCACGTTAGAATCACATGACAGATAGTTATATCATTTTATAGCTTTTTTCTATAGCGTTATCGGATATATAAATAGTAATATTGAAAGCAGATTAGCCGTTTTTTCTTTTTACGATCCGCTATGATAAGTGTTATCGCCTTTAGAAACTAGGGCAGGCGTATCTTATGCACAACACTAGCATGTCTTATCTTATTAAAATTTATAAGCCCATAAGATTTGTAAATACATACAAAATATTCATTCCTCTTTTTATTATTTGTTGTTACAGCGGCAATAGAATATACAACTGTCTTCCTATTACTGTTAATAAAGCGACGGTAACGGACCTAATTTTAGTAAAAGGGTTCTGCTTGTTACCATTTCAATACGAAAGTATGATATACTAGCGGCCCGCCCTCCCTTCGCTTCGGTGTAGAGCTGAAGTGAAGACTACAGTTTTTGTTCTCAGACTTGTATTATACACAATGACATTCATCTATGATACTTCTTATACCTGCATGCGAAGTCTCAGCCCGATCGGTTTAAAATTAACAAAGTTTCATACAAACTTTCATTCCCTATTTTATCCCCTTGGGGGTAGAATTGATCAAAATCCTTTCTTAGCGGATGCCTACGTCATAACATCTACTTGCATGCCAAATTTCAGCCCGATCCGTCCAGTCAGTCACCTTTGAGTTTTATATATATAGATATAGATTTACTTAATTCCTCCATTGAGATTTTGTAACTAATTTGTTTAATTGGTAAATACAGATGATCATTTTGTCAAGTGATTTTTACAAATCACTTGCAGCTATTCGAAAAGGAGGGGAACTGACAAGTCAATGAAATCAGTTCCAATTAATTTTACAGATCCAGGATATTTATATGAACAATTTACTTAACCTTAAATTTATTAATTGCAGGGCTATTCATATACTTTGTGAATTATTATTATTAGTAAAATATTCATCATTATCAGCCTATTAACGTCCCCACTGCTGGGGCACAGGTCTTTCCTATGGATAGAACAGGGAGATTGGGCCATGACCCACCACGAGGGAGAATATGTATTTAAAAAGTTTATTAACTCGCGATAATTCACTGTAGCATTATTAGTACAAGAATGGTCATTGAATTCAGTCCAAAAACACTTAGATAACACTATCTAGGTATTTACAAACAAAGCTCTGAGATAAATTTATTAATAATGTCAATCGTAACTCGCTTAGGAACAGCGGTTGAAATGCACCAGATATAGTCTGTTTAAAGAGTTCTATATTTAGTAGTTTCCTAGTTGCATGTACTTTATGATAAAGTTATTGCCCGCTAAATATACCGGGTCGCTAGTTGGTTTTATCGGAATTCGAAGGTTTTATTTATTCATTTACATAATTGAACTCAGTACCTACCAGTACCCTTAGTACGAGTTTTACAATTACGAAAACTATGATAGTTTTCGTGAGTTTTCGCACTCGTACTAAGGGTACTGATTTTATTGTTTTCGTTTCAATACAAATAAACAGTGTTTGAATTTTATCATTAAATCATTTGCGTCTTCTTAAATTTTAAATATATTTGGTTACTTTTCTTTCACCAAAATGGACATAGAAACATAATTTACAATTACGAAAACTATGATAGTTTTCGTGAGCTCAAACTCGTACTAAGGGTACTGATTCTCTGGTAATCGAATAGATATGCGTAAGCTGAGTAAAATATATTTATAAAATTTGAAATACACTTTTAATATAAATTTTCTGCTACTTCATTAGTAATTGTTTCATCATAAAACAATACCTTTTGATAGGCGTATACAATAAAATAATGGAAAAGCAATTTTCAAGCAGGACCATTTTATACACAGTAGCTTTAGACAGAGGTTTTTTTATTATAAGAAATTAATTTGAAATAGTTGTTTTAAGGTACACGATAGTTTATTGTTTTAAACTTTCATGGTCACTAACATTATCTTTATTTATATAATTCTTCTGTGAGTGTGTATGTCACTGAACTTCTCTTAAACGACTGGACCGATTTTGATGAAATTTTTGTGTGTGTTCAAGGGGATCTGAGAATGGTTTAGATTCACAATTTTGTCCGCTGGACAATGTTTTTTTAATTAATTTTTTTTATGGCGGTACGAAGTTCGCTGGGTCAGCTAGTAGTAATATAGAATATATGTTATTAACGGGATTATTATTGTAAGTGTTGTGTGTCGGGAACAGTTTCGAGTGAATAGTGAGAATGTGAACAGTGGTACGGGTGCCGAACGCAATAAAAGACTTCGTCAGAGGGTAGACCGATATGTCTGCCAATAAAAGCTTACCCGCAATTACTTCAGTTACTCCGTGATCATGGCGCTTGCAACAGTGCCGAAATATCGGAAACTCGCTAAAAACAAGGTGCAGGGTAACAGTCCCGTAAATAACATCATCATCAGCCTATTAATGTCCCCACTGTTGGGGCACAGGTCTTCTCTATGGATGGAATAGGGAGATTGGGCCATGACCCACCGCGCGGGCCCAGTGCGGATTGGTGGGTGCTAACGACTACAGATGCAGCCGGGACCAACGGCTTAACGTGCCTTCTGAAGCAAGGAGGAACTCGAGATAGTAAATTTTTGGTCACCCATCCAATGACCGACCACTGCGAAAGCTGCTTAACTTCAACGATCGCAGCCGAACGCGCTAACCACTTGCGCCATCGAGCTCCTCATAAATAACATATATTACTTTAATACACGATAGTTATTCATTTTAAGGATAAATATCGAACCTTTTTTAAAATTCATAAATAGATTTGTGAACGCACCCGGTTAATTGGTGCTAATCACATTAATATTATGAAGATGAAAGTTATTAAGTGTGTGAGTGTGTATGTTTGTTACATCTTCACTTCTAAAAAGCTGGAGCGATTTTAATTAAATTTGGTATGGAGTTATCTGACACCCTGGATTAACATATAGGCTACGTTTTACTGCGGGGAAATATCCCTTATAAACCACGGGTAACATCGGGCACAGCTAGTGACAGATATAAGTATAGAATTGTTGATACTAAACATAAGAGATTGCTCAAATTGGCCCAAATGCACAAAAAATATTGACATATACGGTAATTCTTGGCGTAATTTATACTTTAGTTCACAGTCATTAGATTTTAACGGACACCTTTGTATTATATATTCATTTTAAAAGAACTTTTAATTTCAACGGTTTGAAAAACATACGAATCATTTTTAATGGCTATGGGTGTAGTTGTGGGGTTCTCCCACAATCTCATTTATACATATTATATAAGTATTTAGAAACATATCAAATATTATATAATATGTATTTACAATTTAGAACTACAAATAAATATAAAACATTAAATATTAAAACCAAATATATTTACATTTATACAAAATAACATTTATTATTTACACATTATTTAAATTTAACATATAACAATATTTATTATTTACATTCATACACAATCATCACAAGCACATACATTTATTCACGAACAATATCACTATCGTGCCGTGCATCAGTTGATCTACGAAACTCGTATGGCGAATGGACACGCGCACTCGCTCCACCGCCTATTGTTCGGCAAACCGGCCGGCTCACGCGCAGAGGTCACGTTGCACGACAGTCGGAACCTATACTCTGTACCGTACGCACGATCAATTGCTCCTCGCTTTATAGCCCCGACACTCGTAGTTGTAGTCAACTGTATTATTGTTTATGTTGCTTTGTCTGTGCTTTTCCTTTATACTTTTGTGCTTGTTTATCACTGACTGTGCTCTGTACTCCTTCTATTATATATACTTTCCTCTGTGCTTGTGCAATAAACTATTAACTGTGAAGTGCTGGATTATTGTTTACACCGCCTCCCGACTGCACCGCAGATAAGTACTAAGCGAACATTATCTATCTTCACCCAACAACGCTTTACTGGTGACCCCTGTTGAACATCATAATGAGCGATAGCAGTGATTCCGCCAAAACCATTGAGTCTCATAAGGAAAATGTCACTACCCGCCACCAAAAGAAAAAGCGCGTTTCCACGGGCACACGTCACGATTCGTCCGATTTAAAGCCGTACACCCTGAAGGTTCCGGCATTTTCGCCGGATGATCCCGAACTATGGTTCGCGCTTTTGGAGGGCCAATTCGGAAGTTATGGCATAACAGAAGACGCAATAAAATTTAACAACGTCGTCACCAACCTCGATATTACCCACGCGAAGGCTGTAAAGGACATCATCGTGAGCCCACCATCTCGAAACCGCTACGAGAAAATTAAGAGCGAGCTTATCAAGCGCCTTACTGCCTCCCAAGAGAAGAAGGTCAGGCAGTTGCTGACTCACGAGGAGATTGGAGACCGCAAGGCATCACAGTTTTTGCGACACCTGCAAGATCTAGCGGGCCCTAACGTCCCGAAGGAGTTTATCCAATCGATCTGGACCAGCCGCCTTCCACAAAACATCCAGACTGTAATAGCGTCTCAACCTACGCATTCTCTGGAGCAGCTAGCAGATTTAGCGGATCGCATCCAGGACATAACTGCACCTGGGCAAGTTGCAGCCACTTCGTCCTCCGGCATACCACCTGGCCACAGCATCTCTGGAGAAATCAGCGAGCTTCGCAAAATGGTCGAGCACCTCGCCATGAAACTGGAGCAGCAGACAAGATCTTCGCGCAATGTCAACCGATCCAGACCACAGCAGCGACATATATCATCGCGTTCATCATCGAGATCGGCTTCCAGCTACCGGCGCTACCCCATCTGCTGGTACCATGCAAAGTTTGGCTCAAAGGCTAAGAAATGCCAAAAACCTTGCGATTACAAGTCGGGAAACGCCGCAGGCAGTCGGTAATGGCGACTGACGATTGCCTCACCTCTCCTGGTCGCCTCTTCATCACTGACCGCACCACGATGATACAGTTTCTGGTCGACACAGGCAGCGACCTCTGTGTTTTCCCCCGCTGTCAACTTCGAGAGCGACGTGAACCAACGAGCTACCATCTCACCGCAGCCAACGGGACTACCATCTCCACCTACGGCTACGCACACTTCAACCTGGATCTGGGTCTACGCCGTACATATCCTTGGCGTTTTGTGGTAGCTGACGTCACTAAGCCCATTATAGGGGTAGACTTTTTATGCTTTTATAGCTTAATTGTAGACTGTAGACATAAGCAGCTTATTGATAAAACTACTACTGTTTCTGCCCCAGCTTCACTGGCTTTAGCTTCTAACAACGTGCTTTCTGTAAAGGTTCCTACTGGTGAATCGCGTTACCATGCTTTGCTTTCTCGCGATTTTTCGGAGATCACGCGACCAGCTGGTACACAACGCACCATACCACACAATACACAGCACCACATCCGCACCACACCAGGTCCTCCAGTTTCGTCTGCACCCAGACGTCTAGCGCCGGACAAATTGAAGATTGCGAAGGCCGAGTTCGATGCCATGGTAGCCAATGGCACAGCTAGACCTTCCGAAAGTCCGTGGTCTTCTCCCCTGCACCTGGCGCCGAAGAAAGACAACGGCTGGCGTCCTTGTGGCGATTACAGGCAGCTCAACGCACGGACCATACCAGACAGGTACCCAATACGTCATATTCATGACTTCGCCCATAACATCTCTGGTTGCAAGGTCTTCAGCACCATTGACCTTGAAAAGGCGTACAACCAGATACCAGTCTGCAAGGAGGACATACCGAAGACCGCCATCACCACACCCTTCGGTATGTTCGAATTTCCATACATGACGTTTGGTCTGCGAAACGCAGGCCAAACTTTTCAACGTTTTGTCGATGAGGTGACACGAGGCCTGGACTTTGTCTACTGCTATTTAGATGATTTTTTGATCTTTAGCAGAGACCACACCAGCCACGAAGACCACCTCAGGCAAGTTTTCACCAGACTCCGGGACTATGGCATGGTCGTCAACGTGTCCAAGTGTGTTTTCGGGGCTCCCGAGGTAACCTTTTTAGGTTATCGTATTTCGGAGAGCGGAACCAAACCACTGGACCAAAAGGTACAAGCCATCCGCGACTTCCCCCCACCAAAAGACGTCAGGTCTCTTAGACGATTTTTGGGCATGGCCAATTTTTATAGGCGATTTTTGCCGAATGCCGCTCAAACCCAAGGACCTTTGAACAGCTTACTCATGGGGGCAGTAAAAGGTTCCACACCCATCACCCTAGCTGACGATGCTCTGAAGGCTTTTTCAGACACCAAGGAAAGCCTCTCCAATGCAGCTCTCTTGGCACATCCAGATTGTCGAGCCCAGCTGGCATTGGTTACAGACGCATCAGACCTGGCTATAGGAGCCGTCCTTCAGCAGCAAAAAGGTGACGTATGGGAACCCTTAGCCTTTTTCTCCCGGAAACTCAACCCAGCTCAGCAGAAGTATTCACCGTACGATCGCGAACTCCTCGCGATCTACGAGTCAATAAAATACTTCCGGCATATGCTTGAGGCAAGGCATTTCGTAGTGTACACGGACCATAAGCCGATTTGTTACGCCTTCCATGAGCGGAAGCGTAATTGTTCGCCTAGGCAGTTCCGTCATCTGGACTACATATCCCAGTTCACAACCGACATAAGGCATATCTCCGGCAAAAACAACGTCGTTGCCGACACCTTATCTCGCGTTGATGAACTGGCCACACCGATTTCCCTTGCCAGCCTCGCCCAAGCTCAAGAATCCGACACAGAACTGGCCCAATATCTGTCAGACCCTTCATCACTCCGTCTCGAGAAGATGCAATACCCTGGTTGTCAAACTCCTCTGTACTGTGACATCAGTACACCGACTCCCAGGCCATTCATCACCAAAGGATTGCGCAGACAGGTATTTGAAAGCCTCCACTCACTTAGCCACCCCGGTGCCACAGCCACTGCACGGCTCGTTGCCGACAGATTCATATGGCCCGGTGTGAGAAAGGACTGTCGCGAGTGGGTTCGCACTTGTTCGTCGTGCCAGCGTGCAAAGGTGAGTCGACACGTATCTGCACCTTTAAGTACTTTCGACTTGCCTCGCGCGCGATTCAAGCACGTCCATATCGACCTTATCGGTCCCTTACCCATCTGTCAAGGATACAGATATTGCCTGACGGCTATCGACCGATTCACACGGTGGCCTGAAGTCATGCCATTGACTGACATAACAGCCGAAACAGTCGCGAAGGCCTTAATATCTGGTTGGGTATCTCGCTTTGGTTGCCCTATAGATATTGTGACAGATCGCGGCGCACAATTCGAGTCCGCACTGTTTCAATATCTCGCAAAAACACTAGGGTTCCACCATAAACGCACCACCGCTTACCACCCGGCATGTAACGGTCTCGTGGAACGCTTTCACAGGCAGTTGAAAGCCTCCATTACCTGCCATGCCCAACAAAATTGGATCGAGGTGTTACCACTGGTACTGCTTGGCATCCGTACCGCCTTCAAAGAGGACTTACAATCTTCCACGGCGGAGTTGCTATACGGCGAGCCATTACGTCTTCCTGGCGAATTTTTCCACCCGAGCACACCCGGCACATCTGATTTGTCAGATTTTACCGCGCGGTTACGCTCGTACGCTGAAAAACTGCAACCAGCTCCAGCATCTCGTCATGGCAACCACAAAGTCTTTGTGTTCAAGGAACTTGCTGCCGCCGAGTACGTCTTTCTACGGGAAGATGCTTCACGCGTGACGTTCCAACCTGCCTATTCTGGACCTCATAAGGTATTAGAGAGAAGCGACAAGGTCTTTAAACTTCTTGTCAAAGGTAATCCCGTCACCGTGAGCATCGATCGCTTAAAACCCGCATTCATACTTACAGACGAGGAAGACTTGACACAAAACACACACACATACACACCTCCAAACACCATTGGTACACATACACATAATACACACACACCCACTGTAACCCAGCCTCAAAAAACCACACGCTCTGGGAGACACGTCCGTTTCCCAGATTACTATCGACCCTAACCAGGTCCCTGAGGGGGGGTTATGTGGGGTTCTCCCACAATCTCATTTATACATATTATATAAGTATTTAGAAACATATCAAATATTATATAATATGTATTTACAATTTAGAACTACAAATAAATATAAAACATTAAATATTAAAACCAAATATATTTACATTTATACAAAATAACATTTATTATTTACACATTATTTAAATTTAACATATAACAATATTTATTATTTACATTCATACACAATCATCACAAGCACATACATTTATTCACGAACAATATCACTATCGTGCCGTGCATCAGTTGATCTACGAAACTCGTATGGCGAATGGACACGCGCACTCGCTCCACCGCCTATTGTTCGGCAAACCGGCCGGCTCACGCGCAGAGGTCACGTTGCACGACAGTCGGAACCTATACTCTGTACCGTACGCACGATCAATTGCTCCTCGCTTTATAGCCCCGACACTCGTAGTTGTAGTCAACTGTATTATTGTTTATGTTGCTTTGTCTGTGCTTTTCCTTTATACTTTTGTGCTTGTTTATCACTGACTGTGCTCTGTACTCCTTCTATTATATATACTTTCCTCTGTGCTTGTGCAATAAACTATTAACTGTGAAGTGCTGGATTATTGTTTACACCGCCTCCCGACTGCACCGCAGATAAGTACTAAGCGAACATTATCTATCTTCACCCAACAACGCTTTATAGTTACATTCAGCCAAAGACTGATCGAAGTTGTTCATATGACATAAAATCAAATCTATTTTGTGAAGATCGATAAAAAATCAAATGATTGTTGTTTGAATTTAGATGTATTTTCATTATTTGTGCTAGTTAAGATTAACTTTTTTAATTTATATAAATTCACCTGGCCATAAAAATTCAAAAATACTGTATTCTCAGTCAATTTATCGTAGTTTACTTAATAGACAAGATTATTTCTAAAGAAAATATTACCAGAAAAAAACCGTCTGCTGCCTGGTCCACGTGGATTTTTTTCTAGTAATATTTTGTTTAGATTTAAATATCTAGCCCCTAAAAAATCTATATATATAAAACTCAAAGGTGACTGACTGACTGACATAGTGATCTAACAACGTACAGCCCAAACCACTGGACGAATCGGGCTGAAATTTGGCATGCAGGTAGATGTTATGACGTAGGCATCCGCTAGGAAAGGATTTTGATCAATTCTACCCCCAACGGGATAAAATAGGGAATGAAAGTTTGTATGAAACTTTGTCAACTTTAAACCGATCGGGCTGAGACTTTGCATGCAGGTATAAGAAGAATCATAGATGAATGTCATTGTGTATAATACAAGCCTGAGAACAAAAACTGTAGTTTACACTTCAGCTCTACACCGAAGCGAAGCGAGGGCGGGCCGCTAGTAAATAATATAACTAAGATTATTTCTCATATTCTTGGCTTGTTTATAGAAATATATATATTGTACTTACAGCGTTATAATAAATCCACGAAAGTAGATGAAGAATGTGTTTAACCGTTTACCCCTTTATCTGGCTAATTTACTTACATTACATATATATATATACATATATATATATATATTTGCGAACGCCGATTGGCAGATTATGAAAGTATGGGCAGGCCAATGCGTCGATTGGCTGACGGTTATAGTTCATCAGCGTTATGACCCAGATTAAGAACTGATTACCAACTCTCATAATAAACTTTTAACTACGTTTGAAATTATATTAAACCTTCTTGGATGCTGATAGTAAATGAAAAGAAAAATATTTATGTTTTTGTTTATTTTTAAGCATTTAACTGCTAGATGTTTAAATCTAAAGAAAAGTTTACTAGAAAAAAAATCCACGCGGTCTGACCATTATCCTACCACGGCCCTATCAGTGCATTCGCCCGGATTGCGAAGGGTGCGGGTTCGAGTCCCGTCCGCTGCCTGGTCCGCGTGGATTTTTTTCTTCTTCTAGTTCTAGTAAACTTTTCTGTAGATTTAAAGAAAAATATTCTTTTTCAAAATTATAAAACTTTACAGCGTTATATTGTTTTAAACTTTCATGTTCACTAACATTATAGTAATACTAGCTGTGCCCCGCGGTGTTACCCGCGGTTTATTTGGGGTATTTTCCCGCAGTAAAACGTAGCCTATGTGTTAATCCAGGGTGTCAGTTAACTCCATACCAAATTGTATTAAAATCGCTCCATCCGTTTAGACGTGAAGAAGTAACAAACATACACACTCACAAACTTTCGCCTTTATAATATTAGTGTGATAAGTTATTTACGGGATTGTTACCATGTACCTTGTCTTAAGCGAGTTTCCGATATTTCGGCACTGTTGCAAGCGCCATGATCACGCGGTAACTCCCCCGTGATCATGGCGGTCAGTTACCCTGTGATCATGACGCTTGCAACAGTGCCGAAATATCGGATACTCCCTAAAAACAAGGTACATGGTAACAAGCCCGTAAATAACTTATATTACCTTACAGCGTTGTCTATAGTCTCTCTCTACTGATAGAACTGTAACCTAAGCACGAACCAATATCGAATTCGTAACGTTTTCGATTCCGATATGTCATTGTCAAATCAGTACTGATTTTTAGTTCTCATTACGTACTTTGTGGCGCTGCTGTTCAAGTTTCCATACAAAATTCGACGTTCACATTTCGCACTAGCGAACTATTCGAATTCGATAATGGTTCGTGCTAGGGGTACTGTACTCCTTGCACGAACCAATTGCGAATTCGTAACGTTTTCGATTCCGAAATGCCATTGTCAAATCCGTACTGACTTTTAGTTCTTGTTACGTACGTTATGGCGCTGCTGTTCAAGTTTCCATACAAAATTTGACAATGACATTTCGAACTCGCAGACTATTCGAATTCGATATTGGTTCGTGCTTGGGGTACTGCATACACGAATAACTGTTTATTCAGCTTCGTTATTTATCATTATTCGAACTAGTATGTTAAAGTTAAACCTTATTGATGGTAAAGGTGAGGAGCTCGATGGCGCAACTGGTTAGCGCGTTCGGCTGTGATCGTTGAAGTTAAGCAACTTTCGCAGTGGTCGGTCATTGGATGGGTGACCAAAAATTTACTATCTCGAGCTCCTCCGTGCTTCGAAAGGCACTTTAAGCCGTTGGTCCCGGTTGCATCTGCAGTCGTTAGCACCCACAATCCGCACTGGGCCCGCGTGGTGGGTCATGGCCCAATCTCCCTATTCCATCCATAGGGAAGTCCTGTGCCCCTGCAGTGGGGACATTAATAGGCTGATGATGATGATGATTTTGGTAAAGAAAATATAACTAGAAAAAACTCCACGCGGACCAGACAGCAGACGGGACTCGAACCCGCACCCTTCGTAATCCGGGTGAATGCACTGACCAATTATGCTACCGCGGCCCTCACGCACCGCGTCGAAATTCTTCTAGCCATTCTTAAGCTGCAAGGCAGCTTAGATTTAAACATCAAGCAGTTAATTGCTTTAAAATAATAAAAATTATAACTTATTGATGGTGTTTATTTTTCATTTATTAAAAAATGTATCTTTGTTGTCCACAGAAGCATACGATACGCAGCATCCTCCTGCTCCTATGCATGGCAATCATCATACGGGAAACGAACGCGCGACCGCCCTGGCTTAGTAAAGGCAGCATCGTTTTCACAGAGTCAGCGGAGTGCCACACTGATGTAAGTTTATCAGCATAATCAGTCATCATTATTAAACAAAGGTTTTTAATCTATATATATATTACTAGCTGTCCCAGCGAACTACGTACCGCCATAAATAAATTGGGGTTGGTGGTAGAAGGGTGAAAATTTAGGGTTGTATGTGTTTTTGTATGATGTATCATAAAAAAATTAAAGAAAAAAAATCTAAAATAAAAAAAAAATGGGGGGGGGGGCGGTACCCTTAACATTTAGGGGGATGAAAAATAGATTACATCCGATTCCCAGACCTACCCAATATGCACACAAAAATTCACGAAAATCGGTCGAGCCGTTTCGAAGGAGTTTAACCACAAACACCGCGACACGAAGCGAGTTCTATCGTCGGTATCACGGCGAGTGTTCTGAGGAGATATTCTCTCTTAAGACCACGCGCTCTGGCCTGCGTTATCACCGTATAACTGTGGCCACAATTCCAACGCGTACAAAGAAATTTGGTGACTCATTTCTTTGTCGCACTATCCGCAAATGGAATGCTCTGCCTGCTCACGTATTCCCTCCCTCTTGCAACCTGGGAACCTTTAAAAGAGGCGTGAAGAAGCAACATGCAGGCCGGCAGGGTGAGGATGGCTGGTGTGGCAGGTAGAACGGCTGTATCAGCTATCTTCGCGTCTAAACTTCTCCTTCACTTAACATCAGGTGGGGTGGAGTCATTTGTCGGACATATCTATAAAAAAAGGATTATATATTTTATATTTTAATATAAAATACTAGAAGAAATGATTTCATAAGTGTCAAAAAAAATAGTGATCAAGATTGTATAAGGATTAAATCTAAAGAAAAGTTTTACTAGACAAAATTCCACGTGGACCAGGCAGCAGACGGGACTCGAACCCTTCGCTATCCCGGCGAATACATTGACCAATTATGCTACCGCGGCCCTGATGGCCGCGTCAAAATCTTTCTAGCCTTAAGCTGCAAAGCAGTGCCATCTCTTCGCACTGTAGGTAACCCATAATGTCAAATGAATACATAAACAACTATTAAACATTTCAAAGAAGAAATAATATTTATAGTTATTTTTTTATTTTTAAGCATTTAACTGCTAGATGTTCAAATCCAAAGAAACCTTTTCTTGGCCTGGTCCTCGTTGATTTTTTTCTAGTAAAACTTTTCTTTAGATTTGAACATCTAACAGTCAAATGCTTAAAAATAAAAATACGTATAAGGATTGTTTAAGTAATTACCAAAATATTATACTTGTAGACATAAAATCTAGCTAGCCGATAAATGCTGAAATAACAAAAATATCATATATCAATAGATATATGAATATAAACTTTCCTGTTGATTCATTCGCGTGAGTAAGTAATTAAGAAAATATTATTCTTCTAGACATAAAATCTAGCTAGCCGATAAATGCTGAAATAACAAAAATATCTTAAATCAATAGATATTTGAATATAAACTTTCTTGTTGATTCATTCGCGTGAGTAAGTAATTACGAAAATATTATTCTTCTAGACGTAAAATCTAGCTAGCCGATAAATGCTGAAATAACAAAAATATCATTTATCAATAGATATTTGAATATAAACTTTCCTGTTGATTCATTCGCGTGAGTAAGTAATTACGAAAATATTATTTTTCTAGACATAAAATCTAGCTAGCCGATAAATGCTGAAATAACAAAAATATCATCTATCAATAGATATTTGAATATAAACTTTCCTGTTGATTCATTCGCGTGAGTTAGTAACGCGTATTTACCCGATATAAAACTACCACGAATATCATACTCATGGAACAGTAACAGGTATACACTGATGGACAAAGTCTACAAGCGAAGCATCCGTCGCGCCGTGTCAGTGTTTACAAATAATAATTTTAATAAGCTTAATTAATACATAAATTAAAAAATATAGTTCGCGTCCAATCAAAAGCGAGGTTGAAAGGCCAAGATCCGTTTTATATCACGGTGTTTATAAATGATTGTCAAGAAAGTTACTTACTTGAATAGCTAAATTGTTTATTGCGATGTTTAGCTGTTGCTAATCAACATTGTGTTGAAAACGTAAATAAGTAATAAACAGGATGGGAAAAGAATTACTTGTTTTATCAATTAGTCAGACCTACGGAAACGGAATTTCTTCCGTTTATTTTTCTTCAAAACTACAGAATTTCACATTGTGAAATATTTTTCACAATGTGAAATTCCGTAGTTCTTCATCGCTACCTGACTACTGCAAAGCCATGAGGAAGGGATAAGATTTTAGTCTATATTCACAGTAGCTGATAAACTCCTAAATAAATTTTGATGCCATTAATATTCTTGCATTAATCGATTCGCAATTATAATATTTTTTTCTTCCTAGTACGTACTGCAGGAATATATCCGGTAATGTTGGGTTCCCGGGAGTAATAGTTTCTTACTGGAATATAATTAGTAGAATTATCATTGCGAAATCTTCCTATTTACTGGTTATATTCCCTGCACATATATTCCTGAAATTAACAGTGACTAAATTAATTATAAATTTAAAAAAATACTGGGAATCATGAATAGTCTCTGCGGCGCATAACTAAACTGAACACCTTATTTTAGTGTTATGAGGATGTAGTTTTATGTGAAGAGAATGATTCTAAAGTTACTTCAGTTTGAACTTTCTTGATTAGTGAATAATTTCATCTAAAGAAATATTTTGTAAAATGAAGTCTCAATATGGAATATTTTGAATTTTCGATATATTAGTCAAATATCAGAATTAAGTTCTTAAACTAAAAAACAAACATAATAACCGTAAAAAAATGTGGTTGATTAGTATCAATTGAAATTCGAAAATTTTAAATTTTATAATGAAATTATTAGGTCGTAATTTTTGTCGGAAATGAAAAATAAAAAAACGAATTTGTAGGTCTGGACACGCTCTACAAGTTTTATTTTAAAAATTTTTCGATATCTTTCACCAGAAAAAAGTAAATAGCGAAAATAAATTCTCCCCAAATTTTTGATATTTTTGATCGATATCTCGAAAACGACGATCGATACGTGAAAAATGCATGGGACCTTAATTGTAGATCGCAAAAAAGGCAACAAAAAGTATTCTATAAAAAATTTCGTATCTCAACGAGGAATCGAGTTATGATGAAAAAACTGAATTTAAGGGTTTTTTCAAGATGGCGGAAATTGCACAAGGTTATTTTGGTCGACAATTTGAACTTAAGCTTTTCTAGCCACCCCCCACGTGATATCCAAAATTTGGCTTTCTCGGTTCATTTTCACTTTTAAATGTATATAATGACTGGACTATTCATTGAATACACAATTGAAGGTGTCGTTTGTGAGGTGTGCGATGAGTGAATCTCGGACGGGTGTTCTACAACTATTTATTATCTAAAGAAAATGAAACCACAATATCAATCAATAGCTGAGGGGGTTTGAGAAGGGATTTAATCTCGCATTTTCCGCCCGTATAGCGAAGGATGCTATTTCTTCTTTCAAATGATATGTTTGCCATTGTGGTTTACTTACAATTCGAAGAGATGGCGCTGGCTTGCAATTTAAGAAAATACTAGAAGAAATTTGACATGGAATTAAGGTCTCAATATCATAATTGGTCAGTGAATTGGTCCAGATAGCGTGGGGTGTGACTTCGAATCCCGTCTGATGCCTGAACCGAGTGGAATGTTTTCTCGTAAAATTTTCTTTAGATTTATAAATCTAGCAGTTAAAGGCTAAACAATTGAAATATATTTACTCTTTATTACCTGGCTATAGTTATTTAAAATGCGTTGGATTTCTTGTGACGATCTAATTTAGCATATCATTATCTTTGTCCTCAGGATGAACTCCTAGATTTGTGTCAAAGATGCGCCAAATTGACGAAAGCCAAGTCAGCACTGTCCGCCTGCTGCTCCACCGATCTTCAGGCGAGGAAGTGGTGTTCAGACTACGTTTACTTCGGGAGAGGAGAAATTGACTTCTATTAAAATATTAGTAAGGTTCAAATTAAAATCCTGCTTAGATCTCCAATGAAGGGAACGAGTTAATTTCTTAAATAAGAAAAGTGAAATTGGTGTCGTTAAATTGGAAATAAATGTTAAATGCAATTCGATTGCTGTGATGAAAAGGGTTGCACAGAAAATTTATAGCAAGATTTTATGAAATAGTTTTGCTAGTGGATTTTATTTTATTTATTTTCAAACTTTATTGACCAAAGCATAAATATATAACATTGGTGCAAATGGCGGACTTAATGCTAAAAGCATCCTCTCCCAGTCAACCTTTGGGAAAAATGAAAAACGCGAACGGCGGTATAAAGCTAAATACGAATATATATACAAATTAACATAGATACATATATAAATACATACTATAAAAAGAATATAATACATACAAACAAAACACAGTAATGTTTAAATATATACAGATGATGATTAATAAAATGACACTTCATCTTAAGTTTTGTAACAGATGAGCGTGAAGATTCCATTTTATGTGTGAGCATTTAGTTGCTTTCTTCACGTACTGGTAAATAAAGTAGCTAAATGAGTTCTTTAATATTATCAGCACTAGTTTGAAGGTTTTGATTAAATAATTCGTTAACAATAGTTTTATGGATTGCTTTCAAAACACAACATTGCTCAATTTATTATTATAATAATCATAAAATTCTTAATTATTTATTAAATTTTGTAAGCGTTGTGATATAAGTAACTTACTAATCGATGATTGATGTAGGTAAGTGTTAAAATATGAAATCTGTAATCTGAACACTGCGTACAGAATTATTTTTTAACATTTATCTACAAAATCGTTTTTGTAATGGTAAAGAAGCTAGTTTAGTTTGTATCCGGGTTGTGAGTGAATCTTTAACGGGCTCGAATTGATTCGGGTATAATTAAGCAACTAAAGCATAAAATGCTTATTTTCTCAGTCGTGGTTGCTTTTATATTTATTTATGTATTACTCATTACCTACTTATTATCTATAGGTAGACGGACCTTTATTTCAACCGCTCAAAATCTGATTAGTAATAAACAATCAGTTTTAAGTTTTGATGATTTAGCAACCAAATAAATAAGAGTACCTACACATAAGCATACATTGCTTATTATGTAACCAACCACATACACTTCATTAACGGGTTATAAAAACGTGGTAAGGTTATCATTTTATCTTATTATAGATGACATTAAGAATTCTTTCCGGGTTCGAATTATGTGTTTTACGTATTTCAAGTAATAATTTCTTTAAAAAGTATTCAATCTTGCAAAGATAAAAAAAATCGACTTTTATAACCCGTTACCGTACACTCACTATTTTAATCAAATAATAAAACTTATTTATTTAAGAAAAAAGAACGAAGCAGGTAATAATAAATGGAATAGTGTGTTTATTCCTAATAAATAGTAATTTTAGTGTTTGTTTACATTAACAACGAAAATGTAACAAGACAATGCAAATTTCAAATACGTGATATTAAATTAGAAATAATTGTGTAATTGTTATGACAATTGTTGGGTGATAATGTGATACTATTTTTAGGCGCATAGCATTTAAGACAGGCATCAGTCCTTTTTTGTATTTAAAAATTATATATATTTATTAATTACCTGTTTTAAATACGGACATTGGCTGTGATTAATTTAGGTTAATTTTTTGTATGTAATTATACGAAAAAATATAAAATAAAAAAATACAAGAATACGTGTTGTTTTTTGGACTTCCTTCTTTAAAATTATAAATTATAGATAAATTTAGATAGCACAGTGCATGCGAGATACTTCGGCATCTTTGACAGACAGAAGCAAAGGTGAAACGGCAGAATCTTGTCACTGAACTCAATCAGGCTTTGGACCACATTTACGAATGGGGTACGAGATATTTGGTTGAGTTCAATGCCAGGAAAACCCAGGTTTGCGCTTTCAGGGCAAAAACATCGCCATTGCTTCCCCTTCCCTTTCTTCAGGACACAAAGGGGGCTACAGAGCAACATTACCATGCTCGGTATGGAAGTTCGCTCAGACCTGAATCCAAAGGACTACATCGAAACCGTGATCAAAACAGTTTCACGCAAACTCGGAGTCCTGAACAAGGTGCGGTGTTTTTTCACGTCCGATCAACTCTGCTTGTTGTACAAAACGCACGTGCGGTCTTGCGTGTAATATTGTGTAGTACCTACACGACGCCTTGGATAGGTTGCAGCGGCGCGCTGCCCGTATCATTGACGATGAAGATGTAACTAACAAACTCGAGTCTTTACAATTACGCCGCGACGTGGCTGCATTAAGCGCTTTCTACCGACTATACCACGGCGAGTGTTCTGAGGAGTCATTTTCGCTTATCCCTGCATCACGTTTTCTTCAGAGAACCACGCGCGCTGGCCTACGTTGCCACCGACTTACTGCGGCCACTATTCCTACACGAACAAAGAAATTTGGTGACTCATTTCTTAATAGTACTATTCGTAAGTGGAATATATTAGCCCGCGCACGTGTTCCCTCCTTCCTACAATCTGGGGTCCTTTGGGGGTGATGGTTGATATAGCAGGTTATAACTGCTGTACCAGCTATCTTCGCGCTTGTACTTTATCACCACTTAACATCAGATGGGGTAGAGTCAATTGCCTACCTAACTACATAAAAAAATAGCAAAAATATTAAGCTGCGTACGGATATCGCGTTCACTCTTGGGGAACGCTTGCCGCGCGAGTTGGCTCATTCGTAACGTGAGCCACAGTCGAGTCGTTTCGTCGTCGTCGCCCGGGTACACTGTATTTGGATGGCAAAATGGAAGTATAGAGTCTCAATAGTAAATAATAATGACTCGCCGGGCACCCATGGCGCTATGGATCTCTCGGGCTCGCGTCCAGGTTCTCTCTGTACGGAGTTCCAAGCACGAGTTTTGACAGCTCCGTAAAGTATCATAATCGTCAAGGTTTCTATGAAAAGTAAACAGCGCCTATCGGACGCAACAACAAACTATCCTTTTACAGGATGTTACAAAAATACAAATAAAGCTTGAAGGGCGTTGAAATACATCATATAAGGAGTCTATTCTAATTTTCTTTATTACAGCAGATTTATTACTACTCCTGGTAAGGTGCATGACCTCGAACTCGATTGCAAAACTTTACGGAGCTGTCGAAAACTCGTGCATGGGTTTCAGGAACTGAATTCGTATCAGATAAATGTGTAGCCAGCGCAAAGAAACGCGCCATCCGTACGCAGCTTTATATGCCTGCCCCCCTAGCATGATCACCACGATATGACTTCATATACAATTCATATAAAACGTTTTTATTACGCTCAATTGTCAAATTACTATGTGGTTGACGACCTCCGTGGCCAAATGGTTCGTATGCCGGGTTTCATGGTGTCGCTGACTCGAGAGGGGTTCCCGGCGTCGAATCCCGGTGGGGGCAGATGTTTGTGTGATGAATACGAGCATTTGTACTCCGGTCATGGATATTTAATATATATTTCTATATAAATATACTTATATATGTATTCTATCCGTTACCCTAGTATCCCCATAACACAAGGCTTACAGAGCTTTCGTTGGGGCTAGGCTAATTGGTGTGAGTGTTGGAAATATTTATTATTTACTAGTTGACCCAGCGAACTTCGTACCGCCATAAAAATAGGGGCAGGTGGTAGAAGAGAAAATATTATCCACAAAAAATTTTAGGGGTGTGTAGTGTTTTATCAATTTCCTGTGATAACATTCCTCCTAACCCATATGGGAACACTACGTTATTGACCCAATAGTTTGAATTTTGGCGCGAAGGCGCATTGTAGGTTTCAGAACACTACGTTGCAGGTGAACAACCATTATCACTTAAGGATATGAAAAATAGATAGTAGCCGATTCTCAGACCCACGGTAACTAACATTGTGACACGAGAATTTTATATATAAGATTTATTAGTTTGATAGTTAGGCGCGATAAAAACGTGATATAATGTAAATTGAGGTACTCATGCTACGGGGAGTGAATCAAGTACCGAGTGTTTAATTCAATTCAATTTCAAATATTTCCATCCAGGAGAAAGAGTCATAATATGATGAATACGATATAGACTATTACGATTAATTTTTACTTGACGTTATTGTATATTGTTCTTCTACCAACCAAACGATTGGACGCTAAAACTCATCCAGTTAAAAAAATGAAATATTTAAATGATCCTCAAAAAAAAAACTATTTAAATGATCACCTAAAATATTTGAGGATCAATTACTATTTTTGATCATCATTTAAATAATTGTGTATGCTACAAAATTGGCCGATTATTTGAATCTTAATACTTTAAGAGTTATATATATTAATGTCCCCACTGCTGGGGCACACGCCTTTCCTATGGATGGAATAGGGAGATTGGGCCATTACCCACCACGCGGGCCCAGTGCGGATTGGTGGGTGCTAACGACTGCAGATGCAGCCGGGACCAACGGCTTAACGTGCCTTCCGGAGGAGCTCGAGATAGTAAATTTTTGGTCACCCATCCAATAACCGACCACTGCGAAAGTTGCTTAACTTCAATCGTTCAACTATCGCAGCCGAACGCGCTAACCACTTGCGCCATGGAGCTCCTCTTGAGTTATATATATTAAGATTGAAATAAAAATACAATTTTTTATTTTCCTTCCATAGATAACAGGAGTATTGACAGAAACGAGATATGATATAAAAAAAACACCAACATTTAAAAATCCATAAATTAATTTATTAACACTATTTGACAATATAATAACAAGTTGTATGTACAAAACTTTTGTCTAACTTTTAAGTAAGTACCATTTCGTCTAATTTTAATACAGTCAGCGCTTTTTGATTTGATCGTTTTGTATCAAATTACTTTTGTTTTTCATTTAATTTACAAAAAAAATATACAATTCAACTTGATGTTCAGTGAGTGTGATATTTAATGAATAAATAAATAAAAAGTGGCAAATGGAGTGCTTTAATTTCTTTCTATTAATTATTTATTACTGCAGGCAAAGGATTGAAGATCGTTATTAAAAGACCCGTTTATTTATAATTCTTTGTATTTAAGTAAAAAAAAAAAGATTTCAGTTCAAAATTCTCAAAAAGTTAGTAAAAATAAGAAGATAAATGCAAAACGATCATTTCAGTAGTGCTTTATCAAACTATATAAATAAATATATATAATTGAGCACATCTTTATCAGTGCATCATTCATTACACATGGAAACTCGTAAAAAGTAGGCTTCATTTTCAAATTTAATCATAAAATTATCTTTTATTTAACAGTATTATTTGTTGAACAAAATAACAATGGCTTTGTTTTTAAATGTGTCTAATATGAAAAGCATTTTTTAATTAACAGATCCCAAATATATTTTTGATCCTGGAGATGAAAGTGCAGTCTCTTTAATAAAGACGTGTAATCCAAGATTCTGACGGGTTTTTCTACTCATATCACTATAGAAAACTGAAAAACATTAATAGAAGTGAAAAAAGTGATTTTGTTTAATTTATGGAAAATTGCTTGTTATTTGGGCATATAAAATCCAATGAGATCACATACATATTTATTTGATCTAGACAACTATCAATTTATTTATACACTTAACAATGTGCTTAAATAAAAATGTAAGCCTATATTTTAGGAGTTTCTAAAATTATTTACATTAGTATGTGAATATTTTTTATAAATACATTTACCAATGATTTTAATCTCACAACGTACATTAATATAATAATAAATTTAATGTTGAATATTATGAAACATTTATAAGAACACTGTGGTACCATTAAAAACATTGTATTATTTTATTAAATAAACATTATTCAAAATGGCACCACTTGCCTTCAAAAGAGATTCAGACTATTTATCACAATTATTCAACCGTGTTATTTTATTTAAGCGTTGTTATTAACAATATTATGCTCCCAAAAAATACATAGAGTACTTTAAAGTATATAATAAAAAAAATCGTTGGTGAAAAAAAATAAAAAAATAATGTAAAATTAAATAAATGCCGATTGTTGTACGGACAGTAAAATTAAATACTACTTCTTATATGTGCCACAATGTACACATATACATGTTATAATATAATCATTTGGCTAAATTATCCCCCTATCTTTGGATAGTCTTTGATCTTTCTACTTATTAGGTTTTAGAGTATTTTACAAATAATTTACAGAGACATGGCCGCTTTCCTAAATCGACTAATTTTCTGACTATCCCGTGGTGGACGGATATTAAATCGTCTAGTTGTGTTAACAACTCTATAAGCATTGCAGTTTTGGTAATTCTATTTCATCGCTATTTAAAATCGCTTGTTCAAATCGTGTTGTGTAAAATATTAAAAGAATAACAAATTTTGTCATGAAATAAATTACACAAATCACATTATTATTCCATGTAAAAATATTGAATGACGTTTCTATAACACAAAAAGACAAAAAGTATTTCTAAATACACGTATTATTTTCAATAATAAGTGTTTTTTTGTTTATTTATTTCTCTTTCAGCCAGAATACCCTGTTGTCTAAAAGGGATCATCAAGTACTTAGACATTCCGATTAGTATGATTTGTCTACTTAAAAGGACATGAATTGAATTGTTTCAAGCAAAATCAAACCCTATCATCATTACACGAAACATCAGTTTCGTTGGCAACCGTAGTTGTTAGATCTATAGTTATTTACTCAAAAGACAACAAATTTGTATCCCACTATTTCACTCTATAAATTTAGAATAAGTTACATTATACAATAGGAAAACTACTTTGTATTTACAATATTTTGATAACTGTTACTTTAATTGTATGTATAGTATACTGTACAATCAGGCTATCGTGTTTGGGGTTTTGGATTTCGTATTTCCAATTAGAAATCGGGAAAAGGTGAACAAATAAATAAAAATATCGAAAATCAATATAAATCAAAGAGTAACAATCTAATCACAATAGATGCCATAGACAAATGACACACCTTTTTTTTGCAATATACAATTACCAATATGTCACAAAATATACGAGGTTGACAAACTTAGAAAGCAAAGTTTAGAGAATATTAAAACGAAGAAAAAATAATAGCGTGTCGTTTGTTAAACATAAATAGTTATAGCTCATTTGACTTGTTGAATATGCTGACATGTTGTTACGATTAAATGTCATTTACTAGCATATAAAATAAACTTTTTCGTTATTATACCGTATACTTTCAAAATGCAACGAACCCAAAGAAAAGGTTAAGAGGTCATAATTATCTGTAATTTTTTTTCTGCGCTTCCAGACTAGATCTATGGTTAAAATATTCAGAATAGTCATTATAAAAAAAATCAAACCAGCTATAAAAAAGTAATTGTTAAAACGTAATTCAACATGTCAACATTGATTTAAGAGCATGTTAAAAACTGCATTTGTTAATTTAACAAAAATCAAAGTAAGTCGTCGTCTGAGTTTTGCTTGTCGTATATTTCTTGGAGGCGTTGTTGTTCCTTGACCTTTTTCATTTGCGCGTAGATAGATGCGGCCTTGTAGTTGATAGGCCCGTAGTCTTTCAGGTCTGCGTCCGCGTAAATCAATTGGTCATCCGGCTTGAAGGGCTGGAATTTGTTAAAAGGAACAATTTTTGTTAACATTCACATTATAAGTTGAAAACGAAGCTCAAAATCATATTTTTAAATAGGCAACTTCATCAAATTTGTATTTATTTATTTTATGAAACACTCTACATCATGATTAATCTGCCAGAAATAAGAATATTCATCGCGCATACTTATTAATATATTCTGTGATTTTTTATCGTGTTCATTGAGTTTCAGCGTTTTATAAAATAAACAATGTACACAGAAGTTTAAGAAACCTATTTAATTTTCTACTTAAAGAGAAAAGTTGCTAGTTAAGTAGATATAACATTGAATGTGTAACATAATCAATGTAAAAAGAGAAAAAAAACTAATGGTAATATGTGTTAAGTGACAGGTTACGATGTGGATGTATTAAATCTTGTTATTGTGATATTCTGTTGAAATAATAAATAAATTTCCAAAAAGTATTTAGTGCTAATTTAGAATGCGCTTTTTGGCTCAATCCTGTATTTACGTTTTTGCATTTAAAAAAAATATATCTGTCCACAGTCAGAGACGTAATTTTTTTTTAATACTTGTATAATTATGTTTTTATTAAGCATTTAACTGCTAGATGTTTAAATCTAAAGAAAAGTTTTACTAGAAAAAAATCCACGCGGTCCAACTGGACCACGGGACTTCGCTTGCTGATGCTTGTATAAGTAGATAAGGTGTCATATAAAGTCACAATAGTCTCGATTCTGACATGATTCTCTAAACTTAAAACTAAATATATCTCCTTTGCATTCTGTATAGGGAATGACAAGGATACACTGTTGTCAAATTTAAGTTTAGTTTTAGTTAAGAATTATGTCAAAATCGACACCAATATCAATTTTAATCAAACTTTAAAAGATATTGACGTCTTCGACACCTTCCTAAGCAGTACACAAATGAGAATATTTCTCAGAATTGAGCCCGTTAATGTTTAAGTTTAAGTTACTGTTAACTTCATTAATAATTATATTTTCATAAGCGATTAGTAAGCTTGAATGAATTTTGAAATTACCTTAATTTAAAAAATGTATGTGTCACTCTTGGTAAAGCGTTCCTAGAAATGAAAAAAATAAAGACAGTCACAACAATGAAATTTATTTTTTGGAATTAGGTACACATGCCTCATATTGGTTACATGCTATGGAAGCGGAATACACTAATCACTGTAGTACATATTACCATTAGGCCTGAAAATATGTAAATTTACCAAACTAAAAGAAATACCATTTTTAAAATTAAAGATTTTTTTTCCATAAAAATTACGATTATTGATAAAGCAGTAACAAATCAGAATGAAAGTTAAATCTTTTTAAATATACCATTCTGAATCCTCCAAGTCTGATTTTAACAAAACAGATTACATTTATTCAGTCAAATACGAAAAATACTATTTTCCGGTATATTTCAAGTATTTTTAACTTTAAAATCAGATATAAAGGATCAATAAATGGATTATTATTATTAAATGAATAGTTACTTACCACTCAAACATCAATCTCGTTAAACTTAAGTGTAGCATAGTCACTTCTCTGCTGACTATGGTTGCCTTTCCTTTGATTACTCGAAACATTACTCTTATGGCTACTGTTAGTATCTTTGTTAACACCATCACTACCTATAGTGTATGTATCATACAAATGTCTATTAGAATTGACTGTATTCTTAAATTTCAAATTATGATTCCCTAAAGCTAAATCTGCATACACTAATTTCTTATGTCTAGGTTTCTCTTCTTTGGGACCAACTGTGTTGTAATTGGAACTATAATTGTGTTCAGGGCCTAAGTTTCTTGTAGAATTTGATATGTAGTTCCCTTTGAGAAGTTGAAGGTATGATCTTCTTTCTGATTCATTGTATTCTGGTTCAGGGTAATCGGGTTTCTCGTAATTATCGTAAACACCGACACAAGACAACTTTTCTCTTAAGCTCTCAGATTTCTTCAATCTATTCAACTTTTGATTGTTTTTCTCTCTTGTTCTATTCAATGTTTTGGTATAATATTGCGCCTCTGCAGGTTGATATATCATTGGCCCTATTGTATTATTATAAGATCTCTCCTGATCTACAGGTATTCTTTTATCTACTCTTATTGGTTGAAAGTAACAGAAACTATGGTGTTTTTGCAATGGTATTTGAAAGTTTTTCTTGTTTTTGCCTTTGGAACTTAGATTAGTAAAATGGTTGCGCTTTTGCGTGTATTGCTGCTGTAGTATGTTAGTATTCTGAAATGAAAATATTAATATTGTTAGTAAGGTCAGTTTAGATGGTAAAGCAAATAATGTGCAAATATGAAATGAAAATTAAAGAAAAACTGAACATAAAAGCGTTTTATACCTGACCGTTTTCAAAGTTCGGGTTCAGTGTACTCTGGACGGAGTTACTACGTCTTACGACCGATCTCTTTGGTATAGGCTTTTCAGTCAACTTTGGTATTTGTAATGTTTTATTTGGTGTTATTACTTGTTTTTTTGGCAATCCCACTTTATTCATGCCTTGGTCATTTAATTGGCTTACCACAGATTTCACTAAGGAAGTCGATGGTAGGGTTATAGATAAATTGCGTTTCGGGGTTGCCCCGATTATGTTTGGTTTTGTCGCTTCTGTTTTGATATTTTTTTTGTCATTTTCGTCATCGCTTTCATCAGTAGTTTCATCTTTTGGATGCCCTTTTGATATTTTTGACTTGTCATCCTTTTCATTTAAAAACGGTTTTGCTTTAGAAATATCTTCGGCAGATTTAGTACATCTTACAGGAGCATCAACAGTATCCAAGGATTTAGAGAATTTTGTAGTTATTAATGGCATTGATAAATTGACATACACATGGTCGCTTTTTGGAGGAGTATTAATAGGTGTTAGTTTTGTTCTGGGAGCAGGTACTGGCCTGTTCAAGGACGTTGTAGATGCATTCATCGTTAAAAGACTCTCTTCACATATCTGTATAGAGTCTGTTAAATTTTCGAATTGCTCAACGCCACTTATATTAGATTTCACTTTCAGCAGTGAAGGGAAATTCGCATAAATGATGTCTTCATTTAAAACTAAATCCTTGTCGTTGTCAGAATCACCATGATTGTCTTTATTATTATTGATTTCATTGAAATTTTCTCCATATTCTGTGTTTGGATAAAATCTTTCGATGTTTCTCTTCCTAACTACTCTCATTGATTGGAATTGAGGTAACCTTCTATTTATATTTCTTGTATTGAGTGAAGAAAATTTTCTCGTGTCTGATTCAGAAATTTCTTCGTCTATTGTTGGGAACTGCTTTAAGAAAGAAGTTTGCATCTGTGGCAAGTATGGATTAAGCAAAACCGTTTGATGTAAAGGGAACATTTGTTGTATGGGTGAAAGTACGGGTATGCCAAATGTTTGGTATTGTGAGTTTGACGCCGAAGCTACAGGATAGCTTATAGTATTTTGCATAAATGGTGGGCACACAATTCTTGGTGTGAATGACGGATTCGTCGTCAATTGTTTTTGCAAGGTCTCGATCCCTTTCGCTGTTTTCTGGTTTGTCTCCACAACTCTTGGTTGAATCGCTTGCACCGGCTTTGTTAAGCATGCCAACAAAAAAACATGAAACGGAACGAAACAAATGATTAAACATGCAAAAAAATAATCAAGCATAAGGCATGAATTATTATAAAAGCGAAAAAATAGTAATTAAAAGAAACTACTAAATAAAAAAATACATGTTCTATTAACCCAAGCACTCAAATTATGATGGATTAAGACAAACATTTGAAAATTAGACGCATTATCACTAGTAATTTTGGACTTAAGCAAATTTCGACAAATTCCTTTCAATGTTCCTGATTCATGCGTTTAATTTACATTGGAGCTTTTTTTTTAAATCTTCGTGATAATAATGCAAGATGGTCATAATTACAATAATGATATAATTACCTTGTTGGGAGGTTGTTGCAAGCCATGGAACGGGAGGTTCTCGTAGAGACCAGGGTTGTCCGTTCCTAAGTTGCCGTTCGCTGTATTATCTACGCCATTGGTAGGCGGGCCTGTGGGAATAGAACGGTTATCGTTTAATTTCAATGATTTTGCTTTTCATAATAATTATTCATAGGGAGGAAGTTATTTGCTTTTTTTGTTTTACTATAACTTTCTCTAAATTTATTAGGAAAGAAAATATAGGTCAATATTTCTAAAATAGTCTAAGAAAATGTTTTCTAGTACAATTAATTATACCTAATAAAAAAAATCGAAAACGGAAAATAAATACTTTACTTTATTTATTAAGTGAGTTAAAACAACAGGGTAGCAGAATAAATTGGTTGTAATCCAAAGTGATATCTGTGGCAAGTTATATTTTTCTTCTAAAATACTTTTATTTAATCCTTCTTATAATAAAATCTATTTGAGTCATTGTAAATCTATTTGAGTGATCTAAAGAAGAGTTATTTTTATTAAATAATCTTAAAGGTACACGAGTTTTATCAAAGTCTGGTGTAAAATTCAACATAATAGTTAATAAGCTTGTGATACAACATGCGTTTATATTATGCGTTTACTTACTATCGTCACCGGGCTTTTTTCGTTTTCTCGTCGTCTTATTTGGCGTTTGATCAGTAAAAGGCTTCACTTTAACGCTCGTCGCAATTCTGTCTGGTCTTTTAAACGACACAACTAAAACATGCATTTGTTACAAATGAAAACGCAAATCAAACAAAGAACATGCACAGGATAGCAAAATAAAGGCACAAGAAAGCCGTATTGTCGGCAGTGTGAAAATAAAAGCGTTTATCTGTAAAAAATAAAGTGAAATGTGATGTTGATATTGTGATGATGTATTAAAATAGAACAGTTACCGATAAGAAAAGATTAGAAATTAATAAGACTTTCATTTTGCAACAAAGAAAGGTAGGTTAGTCATATTAATTTTTATAAGATTCAAATTGTGAACTAGAATAGGTAAATTACTAAAGAGGATTCTAACAAAAGTTGTTTTAATACATCATCTGAAAAGTGTGTTCAAATGTGAGAGTCTGCTTTGTTGTATTATACATAATTTAATAACTACCTCCTTCAGTAACTATAACATTTGGTGTTTCACTTTGAAAAAACGATCTTATTCTACCTCTTGGTATGTTGTAGCCCGTTTTATTCAAACTCATTAGAGAAACTGCTCTTTTGTTTGATTTATTGATTTTTTTATATTTTCCGCTACTGTCATCGGAATCATCACTTTTCCTTCGTAAATTCTTTAAAATTCTAGAAACAACACTTTGAGTGTGTCTCCTTGGCTTTCCATTCTTTTTTGAATACTCTGATTTGGAAGGCGATACGTTTTCATCCGGTTTATTCCTATATCTTTCAAGCAATCCCAAATTAGCTTCTTCTGATTCAGTAGTCTTTTCGGCATTTACATTTTGAAGACGCGCTTGATTTTTTGGACTCAAAGTGTGATTTGAATTTACGTGAACTAAAACACCTGGTTTTAATGGCCACTTGCTTGGTGTAACAACAGTTTGAGCTTTATTATTATCAGCTCTAGGTTCAGATTTAGGTGTTTGTGCATCTTGATTTTCTTTTGTCTCTTCATTTTTGGGTTTGCTATTTATACTAGCTTCTAATTGTGGTAGATTGGCTTGTAAGCCACTAGTGACCGATTGTTCATTAAACTTGTTCATTTCTAAATTGTGAGGGTAATTTTGTGAGTCAACCAGTCTTGTCCGATCCGAAGACTTTGGACTAAAAGATAAGTTTATGCGCGGTGACAAAGCAGGTAAAGCTTGCGATATTATTGACTGGGCTATTGACACCTCATTTATACAGCTACCATCCGGACTGAATAAAATAAAACATGGAAAGAAACAAAAAAATGTTAGGGCAAAATGATCAAAACAAATTTTAAATAAATACCATGATTATGATAATTGTATATATAATGGTGATTGTGGAAAGTCAACTTGTCTTTATTACCATAATAACGAAGAGAAACAATTGATATATGAATTCTTGCCTACAATACTATATTTATGTATTAATTATAAAATAAAGGCTATTGATATTTAAAAAGTAAAATAAAGACAAATTGGTAAATCCCAACAGTGGTTACCTATATGACTGTTAAGATAATTAAGAATTTCATTCAAAATATTCATTAAATAAGATTAATAAACGTTCAAAATATTATGGTTAAATATACATAAATACTCGTACCATACAATACATAATGATAACAATAAATAATAAACAGTAAAATTATAAAACGAATACAGACGAATAAGAATAAGTAAAAACAGTACAAATACATATTAAAATAATAATAACACTAGAAGAATGCTTTCCAAGAGCACAATTTGACATGCAATCCATCTGTTATAATTTAGAAAAGATACTACTCAGAATAACTACAAGAAAACCACACAAAATCGATTTGTAAACAGCGTTTGATCTCAAACTAGCCAAACATAGCGTAAAATAATAAGAAAGCATTCTCCATCTATTAGGAGTAAAATATTACAAAACATATGTAAACATTTCAGTTAATGATATACCTGAACTATTAATTGTAGTCAGTCTTAGAACATCTGGGGTTAGTGCGGTTAGAAACCTACAAGAATAAACAAATATAATATTAAAGAATATAATATTCAAACAATATATCCCGTTATGATAAACCCGTGTTAGTATGTTAGGAGTCTTATAATTAATAGATGAAAACATGCCACTAAACTGTTATTTTTTCATTACTAACTTAAATATGTAACTAAAATTAGTCATCCCTAATTTTACACTAATAAAACCAAAAAAGAAAACTATAACAGCCGTTGGTCCAAGCATTCAGCAAAATTACAGGCGAAAACTCAAACTTCATGACCTTGACCTTTTGAAATTATGACCTCTGCATTGGCACTACTAGAGGTGACCTTGAAGGTGGCATTGACAATGTGTGCCAAGAGTCTGCTCGGACCAAAGGCGTAGCTGAAAATTTCCATTCTCCTCAAAATATGTACCGCAAAAAATATAGGCTAACAATTTGAAATAATCGTTTTTATGCATATAATGCTATAAGAGCTGAGGTCAAATGGCAGCTTTGAAAACTATAACAACAGATATCATAACAACTTCAATTACTAAATTTATTTTGAAGTAGACTAACTTCATTAAAAAATACTTTAATAAAATAAAGTAATACAAATACATCTGAAATTCCTAGGCAAACAAATAAATTAGTAATCCATTTTTTTTAACGAAATTAAGTTTTTCTAGTTGATTCTATAGAATTCAACATTATACGCTATTTGACAATATGAAAAATAATGTACCAATTATAGGCATGTGTTTTTAACATGAATATTGGGAGCGATTTCATTAGTTACTCTAACAAAAAGTAGTATGTACTAAAAATCATGAAATAGAAAAGCATTTTTTGATCTAATGCCACGTGATCAAAAACGCCCATGGTTAGTGGAGCCTAAAATGACGTCACCTGCTTGTAAACATGCTGTCGAACTAATATTACTTTATACTGTTTGGCGTTTTAAGGACTTCCCTGAGAACTCACCAGCCTGTAAGAGGTTATATTGGCTAGACACACGTTTTCATTTGAGAACAAAATTTTATTTTCGTTTTTATGCTGAATGTTTCACTTTTTATGGAGTCATTATACTGTCACTAATAAATAATGTACGAACTTGTCAAATAGCCTAATATTGAACTTCTATCAGAGTCGGCTGAAGCTTTGAATCAGTTGGGTGACGTTCTCAATCTTTAAGTTTAATAAAATACCCGAGTCATAACTTGAAATACATTTTGCCATAATTAATGAAACTAAGAATCAAAAAGCGAGGCTTACATAATTATGATAAGCGAACTAATAATATTGTCACTAATTAACTTGTCTACCTAAAGGAAAAACAAATGATAAAATTAATAAAAATACGACTAGACATTCTCATTCATAGTACTTCGATTTTGTTTCTTAAAGCTAAGCATTTTAGGTACAATTTCATATAAGTAAATAAGGAATTAAAAAAAATAGAAAACTTACTTCTCCCTCTCTTCGAGTTCCACAGGGCTATTGTCTGTTTGTTTGTGTTTGTTTGTTAGTCAGCGAGTGTAATGTTGTTAGAGCAGCATCCAGGGGGATAAACAAACGAATGAAATTAGTCAAACAAAACCAAATAACAAAACAACACTAATTCTAAATAATTATGTGTCAGAACAACACAATAAAACAAGCCATATTATAATGTTTCCGTAATTTTTTAAGTGTCGGAAAGATTTTAATTTATTCGGGCTAAATATTTTTCTGTTTAGCTTGCTGTTTACCAGGAATTAAGAAAGGTGTATAGGATTTTTTGTTAATAATTTTGCTATCAACTTTATTGATCTTAAAGTGCCATTTTGTAAAGTCAACCTAGAAAGGTTTAAAAAATCATTGGTAGAGGTATTTTATTATATTTATTCAAGCATTAATACAGCTTGTTTTATTTCGAACTTCGAATGCAACACTACTAACAGCAAGTGATACAAAACAGGGTTGAAATCGTGAGTAAGTATGCATTTCTTTTAAATTATTTAAATAAAATCAAGCAATGAAGGTGGTCATTAAAAGGTAACTATGTTACAATTAAACGATCAAGAAAAGCAGACGATCAAAGAAAGAACACAATAAATGGTGAACAGAACTGGAAGACTATTTTAAATATATTGAAATATGAAATAAAGATTTACTTAAATTGTAAAGATAATAATTAATTACAATTTAATCATACTGTTCTATACGAAAATTTAGTTTTTTCAGTCATGACCAAGGGCGGATCCAGGGGGGGGGCGGTCATGGGGGTCATGACCCCCCTCTGGGTTGAGTACAGATGGACCAAACCCAGGGGATTTCATTTAAGTACTTTCAATATTTAATATACCACAACTATATGACCCCCCCCCCCTGGCGCCAAAACTGGCTATATGACCCCCCCCTGGCGCCAAAGCTGGCTATATGACCCCCCCTGGCGTCAAAGCTGGCTATGTGACCCCCCCTGGCGCCAAAGCTGGCTATATGACCCCCCCCCCCCCCTGGCGCCAAAGCTGGCTATATGACCCCCCCTGGCGTCAAAGCTGGATCCGCCCTTAGTCATGACAAATAAGTATTTTAACTATTACAGTTTCATTAAGATAATGTTATAAGTTTATTTAATTTCTTTGACTGATCATACCTGATCCGATACCAATGAAAGTATAATCTGTCGCTTATTTACCTTAACTTCAAGAAAATAGAGTTGCAAAAATAGCAATGAATAAATTAAAGAAACCACAAATAAATCTACAAACTACATATTCGTTGTGCTACGGTAGTCGTCGGTAGACGGGGTTCGAATAATAACTCCCCAATGATAAGCTAGATATTGGTGTCGATTGTGACATGATTTTCTAAACTTATGACTAAATTTGACATGAGTCTTTCCTTTACATTCTGTATAGAGAATGACAAGGACAAACTGTTGTCAAATAGGGTATTTGACAGTATTAAAAATAAAGTGCTAATTGTTAGCATCTGTATGTAGAATGAATATTGGCAGGGATTTTACTATTAATAAGGAAAAAATATTCATAATTTTACTAAAAACCCACGAAAAATATAATAGTTTTCATATCTATTGTCACGTGATTGAAAACGCCTGGGATTGGCGGAGCTTAAAATGACGTCACACACTAGTAAACTTCCGGTCAAAGTGACATTACATTGTATCGTTTGACATTTTAATGACAGTCGTGTGACGTCACACACTAGTAAGACGCCATATTGTCCAGAAAAACGTATTCGCGGCAACTTGAAAATGGAGTTTTTGATTTGGTTATTTTTACTGAAATACACAAGAGAATGATGAATATCCACTTTTTACGGACTCCATAAACATTAGTCAATAACGTGAGATCATTTTCTAAAACTTGTCAAATACCCTATTTAAGTTTAGGTTCAGAGAATCATGTCAGAATCGACACTATTGTATATTTAAAGTAGAAATAAAAAAATGTTTCTCTAACGAGATTTCTGCTGGACCCAGAATATAAATTATTTTTTAATAACCTTGACGTAATAGAATTCAAACTGTATAGGATCCAACGAAAATTTAAAAAATAGTGCCGGGTAAAATGGAGGAAGTAGATACAGAAAACAGTTGCAGCTGGAAGTCAATCTTCTCGTTTAATTGAGATACTTACACTTGGATTTCGCCCTCATGCGCCGGCAGACGCAGATGATGATGATGCACAGGATCACCGTGATGACCAGCACCGCGAGGGCGATGCCCCCGATGAGGATCAGCTTGTGCTGATCACGCCACCAAGGTACGATGCCTATGGTAAAAGTATTAATTATTATCGTGTTGAAGCGAACGAGTGCCTGAGGATATATTTTCTCTTTACTTTTCAGGCAATTCTTAGAAATTTTAATTTAGTCCCAGAGCTAGTTCAGTAAAAATATCAATTGTTAGCATCTCTGTTTAGAATGAATATTGGCACGAGTTTTTACTATTTTTACAAAAAAATATTCATAATTTTACTAAAAACCCACGAAAAAGATAATAATTTACTTATCTATTCTCACGTGACCCAAAACGCTTGGGATTGGCGGAGCGTAAAATGACGTCACACGCAAGTAAATTTCCGGTTAAAGTAACATTACATTGTATCGTTTGACGTTCTAATTACAGTCGTGTGACGTCACACACTAGTAAGACGCCATATTGTTCAGAAAAACGTTTTCGCGGCAACTTGAAAATGGAGTTTTTGTTTTGGTTATTATTACTGAAAAACACAACAGTATGATTTATGTCTACTTTTTACGGAGTCCATAAACATTAGTCAATAACGTGAGATCGTTTTCTAAAACTTGTCAAATACCCTATTAAAGTTAAATTTTTCAATCCTTAAACGCTAACTTTAACTTTTGATGCAAAATGTGTTGAATCGGCCTTTCCACGAGTTTAGTAAAGTTACCGGGGCTGCAAATCTAATGCAGGAAACTTTTTAGACATCGCAATACAAAAACTAACTTCATATTGATGAAATTTACTGTGGCTTACTTACCGAAATTCCCTAAGTTAGCTAGGAAATCAGAAAACATGTTTTTAATATAACAGTTAGTTTTTAAAAGGTAGATTATGAGGTAGGTAATCTTAAGTGGCCGAAGAAATTTGTTTTAATGGATGGTTTACAAAACCCGTCACACCGTTCGGGATACGGCGTGGAGTGATAGATATCTGTGAAAATGCTTCCAATTCTGCTGAACATAATAACAATGTTTGGCTTAATATTTTTTTCACGTTTCTTACCGACAACATCCATCTCGCACTGCCTCGACATCCCGACAGAGTTGTTGGCGAAGCACAAGTACGTCCGATACACATCCACACTAGTGCTGAGCTTCAGGAAGCTCTGAGAACCTGATTGAGTGATCTCCTCATCTGTGAGGCTGTCATTGTCGTTCTTCAACTTCCAGTGGAAGGAGACCTGGGAAAGAGAATTCCATATCATCAATGTGGCGGCGACATTCACACGCCCCACATATAACCAACAACTAACCAGAGTACTTACTCTGGTTAGTTGTTGGTTACTTAATTACTTAATCACTCGCCTTGTCAAGAGATGGCGCTAACAGGCTACAATCATAAAGGTATGAAAGCCTCCATCGCGCAAGTAAAATTCAGAGGCTAACACTTCATATATGCAATGCCCGATCAACAGCAGTCGGGTCGCGGCGCCCAAGCTAAGATCACCCAGCTCGGAGAAAGATCTTTCCTTTTGGTATTCCTACAATCCTTTTATTGTTCCCTCTGAGTAGCTCCTATTCAAAAGACTGACGATTTGGACCCGACCAAAGGTCATGGCCGTTTGTTGAAATTTTATTTTTGCTGCCCTAGACGTTCGGCCCTACATAGATGGCTCAGGTATAGTGGGAGCACTAAACTACGTGCAAGGTTGCTCCCCATATGTTATTCTGCCACGCTCGAGTCGAAATAAAAGTTTCTGTTCAGAAATCAGAAATCAGAAATCAATATATCTTTATTCAAATTGGATGTATAGTACAACTCTTTTGAATCGTCCAAAAAATTTTTTTTCCTACCACTCGTTATGGACATATTTTTTAGCTGCGGAGAAAAACGAGCGAAAAAAACCCCACAACATTAAAAGTCTAATGTAACAACATTTACAAATCATTATGTTGTTACAACGTCAATACAATTATGATTTATTTAATATAGAAAACCTGTTGGAATGATTGGAACAGTTCAAACCCAAGCATTTTTGTCTGTAATATAATCAGACACTTTGTAATAAGCTTTTTTAATAAGTGTTTTTTTTATAATATCTTTAAATTTATTTATGGCTAACTCTTGGATATTGCTTGGGACTTTATTGTATAAGCGAACACAAAGACCTTTAAATGAATTATTAATTTTGTGAAGCCTAGTAGCAGGTAAAGTTAGTTTATTTTTGTTTCTTGTATTAGTTGTGAGAACATCACTGTTTTTAAGAAACAAATTAATATTTTTTCTTACAAGTAATAAATTTTCGTATATGTATTGTGATGCGACCGTCATTATTCCAAATTCTTTAAACTTATCTCTTAATGATTCTTTAACTTTAAGATTATAAATTGATCGAATAGCTCTCTTCTGCAGCACAAAAATATTTTGAATGTCGGCGGCATTTCCCCACAATAAAATTCCGTACGACATTACACTATGGAAATAACTAAAGTACACTAATCTGGCCGTATCTACATCCGTTAACTGGCGTATCTTCATTACGGCATATGCTGCAGAGCTAAGTCTATTTGACAATTTATCAATATGTGGGCCCCATTGAAGCTTAGAATCTAAAGTTATCCCTAAGAATACTGTGGTGTCTACAAGGCCCACATTCCTATCCTTTACGTTCACACTGGTTTTTACCTGTTTTACATTAGGTAATACAAATTTCATACATTTCGTTTTTCCTTCATTAAGTAAAAAATTTTACTAAAGGTGGGTAGTACAGAAATTGGTCTAAAGTATGTGGGGTCTGATGTACTTCCCGATTTATGCAAAGGAGTAATTTTACTGTATTTCATGAGGTCAGGAAAAACACCACAGTCAACACAATCATTAAATATGCAAGCTAGAATAGGAGCTATTGTCTCAATTACCGATTGAGAAACATCAACGGAATTGCCCCACAGATCCGCGGTTTTCTTTTTATTTAATTGGTGAAACGTTTTTATTACATCTTTAAAGTCAACATGTTTAAAATGAAAATAACTAGTACAAGGTTTCACGTTTTCTCTTAAGATTGATTCCGCAGCAATGGGGGAAGAGTTCAAAGATTTCGTAGTTGAAACTGGAATATCAGTAAAGAAATTTTCAAACACCTTAGCAACTTCAATATCTGATGTAACCTTTTTATTATCAATATTTAGGTTATAATTATTTTCGCGAGTTTTGGATTTTCCAGTTTCATTGTTTATAATAAAAAAACAAGCTTACAAATTATATATGTTTCGTCGCTGCCGGAAACCGGCTACCTCTATGAACCATTTCTTTTATTGTAGTAGTAATAGATTTCTAACACCTGGTAGGTAGAGAAAATACAATATTTTATTTACCTCTGATGGGTTGGCGTGCGCAGTACAGACAAGTACCGGGTCTCCATTGATGACCGTCCTTTTAATACCGCATTCTGGTACAACTGCAACAGACACAAAACATGAAATAATCATGGAGCGAGACAGAATGATTAATTTATGATGTGTGTCCTGTTCCACACTTATCTAGCTGTTTTGTCAAACATTATGCCGCTATAGGGTATTTGACAGTATTAAAAATAAAATGCCAATTGTCAGCATCGGTATTTAGAATGAATATTGGCAGGAGTTTTTACTATTTTTACAGAAAAAATATCCATAATTTTATTAAAAACCCACGATAAAGATAACAGTTTTCTTGTCTATTGTCACGTGACCCAAAACGCTTGGGATTGGTGGAGCCTAAAATGACGTCTAAAGTGACATTTGATTGTATGGTTTGACGTTTTAAAGACAGCCGTGTGACGTCACACACCAGTGAGACGCCATATTGTCCAGAGATACGTTTATCGCGGCAACTTGAATATAGAGTTTTTGATTTGTTTTTTTTTACCGATATAATGATACACAACATAATGATGAATATCCATTTTTATGGACTCTATAAACATTAGTATTTACTAAAACGTGAACGTGAGATCGTTTTCTAAAACTTGTCAAATACCCTGTTACATTTGGTCGTTAGCCCGTATTCACGGGTGCACGAAAGACATTGCTCGAACTCGGGCACCCAAAGCATTATTTACACTGGAATATGGGATGTCGTCGTCGTCCGTTCGGTCGTTTATCTAAATTCCATTGGCACTCGTATTCGGGCTACTGACCAAGTTTAATCGCGCATTAGTTCAATCTGTCAACCATCTTTAGAATGTAATATGACAAATCTTCTATCAACTGATTGATTCTTTCTTATTCTCATTCAACTTTTAATTTAAAATTAAGTTTTTCTTTTATATTTATTGAGTGTCATACACAACGGTATTAAATACCCTAGATACACCAACACGAACAAAATCATGCCCGAAACCTGTCCAAAAGGTACATTGGACTATCCACGGAGCTCCGTAAGATGATCGCGCAGTCTAAACAATAAAAGGCATTATTTAAACATTGAAAATCACCTTTAAAGCAAACTACATAAGGTCTTAATTAAAACGCACGCTTCAAAGAGTTATGACAGTCCGATATGTAAGCTCGTAAAATTTTACGACTTATTGCTATATGCGGAAGAATATAGACCTTATTTCTTTGACTCTTCGCGCAATTCTGAATGCGCTGTTAGCAATATATAAGCAGGTACGGACCGCGAGGAAAGGAGATAGCTATATTGCCGACCATGCATTTGAATCGCAAAAATATTTTCTATTGAATCAGTTTATAGTAAGCATTAAAACAAAATTTGCTTCAAATGCTTTAAATTAACAAATATTGATTAGATACCTGTCGAAAAAACGTCATTTTACATAATATAAGTATTTATTTTGCATTTTTTTCATGGAGCTCAGCGGCATCGGCATCATGTTTACTTTTCAACGGTCCTGGTGTGACTGTGAACCAAGAAGTGCTTGAGTCGTGTTCAAGCACTTCTTGATAGGGACTCATTTTGAGCGCTCGTGGTGTATCTAGGGTATTTAATATCGTTGGTCATACAGTATAAATACAAATAGTACTCACACATGACATCCAGCACAGCGTGGGTAGTAACAGCCCCATGCCTGTTATACGCCTCGCATACGTAGTTTCCGGCGTGGCGACGCTGAGCGGCAGGCAGTAACAGAGTGCTGGAGGAAGACAGCGCCAGGGATTGGTTGTCGTGGGCTCGCCCCGCCCCTTTGCTCGGGTGCTCGCGTCGCCACGTGTAACTCGGCATGGGGAATCCCCTAAATTGAAACAACGCAAGTTATTTTATAGTCACTGAAGTTTTGGACCAATTGTAGGTTAAATATTATAGTTTACATGATGACTTCTCCGATTGTAAATTGTGGAAGGTAAAATTCAAAAAATTCGAAATTCAATATCGTTTATTCTGTTGCTGTTACAAGCACTTGTGAATGTCGAAAAGCTACGCCATCGGTTCGCAAATCTACGGCGGGAGACCTTGTACTGAGAAGAACCGGCAAGAAACTGAGCAAGGGCTGCTTTTTTTTCTCCCTGTATTGATATTTTTTTTTATATATTTTGGTATAGTAACGGAGGGCTATATGTATTCGAACAAATTTATTCCTGACCCACTCGCCCGATTCGCTTAAAAATGTCTACATAGACATGTTTTTTTTTCATTATTGGATTCCGTAATTGCACTTTCCTTCTTATAACACGGAACTGAATTCTTTGGTCTACTGGAAAAACTCTACTCTACTCAAAATAATGAGACGTCAACATTATGTCACAGGCAGGCGGCAAAGTCAGTTAGAGTATGTGCGGAAATAGAATGGGCGTGGCGAAAAACGGAACTAACATTAAGATTTTTATTTGGCAATCAAACCCAGCAATCTGTAAAACGACAAAGTTTTGTATTGATACGGATTTGTTTGTTGTTGTGATTTCTTGCGGTTTTTTGTATTTAATCATGTCTAAAAGGGATAAAACCTTACAAATACGGTAGAAAAGCACTACAGCGCCCTCCAATCTTAATCCTATTCTCTTTCCGCACAGACTCTACGTCAATTATGATTGTTCTAAAAATAACAAGTTTGTTTCCATATATTTAAGAGAAAGTCTACCTTAATGTTTTACAATTTTACAAATTATCGGATAGTAAAAGAACATTTTCAATTAAATTGTGATTTAGTTACGTTTAAAGTTTATTCTTTCTTTATTGACTAAAACAGCTCACAAATGGATGAACCTTGAATTTTATTTAAGAATATTGGTGCAAGTGGGCCTTTAATTCGATAGTTAACATAAATATGATTTAAGTTAAATTTACCTAGCTGAGCACACAACGTTTCCGGGTATTTCGTTCTCTATAACCGATACAACTTTCGGTGTAACAGTGATATTTTCCGGTTCATCTGTAAAAGGAAAATAAAGTTAGAAATGAGGTAAGATATTGTTTTAAAATTTATAGTAGGATACATTAATTGTGTTTCTATTGTAAGTAGATTTTTTTTTACTGTAAATCGCTTGGATTTTTATAAGGGTGACGACGGGGTAAAGTGTAACGAAATTCTATTTAGTCAGTCAGTTAGATGATCAAAAAATAATGGACACCTATTTTTCTTTGGGCAATCAACCAAAAAATTACAAAGATAAAGCGCGTCAAAGTTTGGGAGTAGGGGCTCGTGACGTCACTTTTAAGTGACAATTGTACCAAAACGTGACGTCATGCGACTTTTCAAATCAATATATCTCTGCAATATTTATATTATGTGAAAAGAGAAAAAATACGTATCCAATACTTTTTGATAATCTACCTGATAAACGAAGAAAAAAAACATAATCATCATCCCTATTGGTACCTTTACTTAATTAAAAGTCGCACTAGACTTGACTGTTGAAGGTGGTAGCCACTGAAACTAGAAAATCGGCACGTGTAGCGAGTGTTGACGGTTGTAGGGTTGTAGTGCAGTGTAGTGTAGTGTAGTATAGTGTAGTATAGTGTAGTATAGTGTAGTATAGTGTAGTATAGTGTAGTATAGTGTAGTGTAGTGTAGTGTAGTGTAGTGTAGTGTAGTGTAGTGTAGTGTAGTGTAGTGTAGTGTAGTGTAGTGTAGTGTAGTGTAGTGTAGTGTAGTGTATTGTAGTGTAGTGTAGTGTGGTGCGGGGCGGTGACTCACACTCGACCGCGAACTTGGTGGTGCTGTTGACGGGCGGGCCGGCGTGGTTGCGCGAGGAGCGGCACGTGTAGCGCGCGGTGTCGGCCGCGCGGTCCAGCACCCGCCCCGGCCACGCGGACATGTTCCAGTGCTGTGACCATAGTGATATAATATCAAAACTAATACATTTTTTTTCGGCCTAATAGAACATTTAAAACCTTATTTTTAAGCAGTTAACTGATAGATGTTTAAATCTAAAGAAAAGTTTACTAGAAAAAAATCCACGCGGGCCAGGCAGCGGACGGGACTCGAACCACAATGTCATTAGGTAATCCACAATGTCATTGGATTACTTACAATGCGAAGAGATGGCGCTGCCTTGCAGCTTAAGGCTAGGAAAATTTCGACGCGGCGAATAGGGCCGTGGTAGCATGATGGTCAGTGCATTCGCCCGGATAGCGAAGGGTGCGGGTTCGAGTCCCGTCCGCTGCCTGGTCCGCGTGGATTTTTTTCTAGTAAACTTTTCTTTAGATTTAAAACCTTTTCCCAAAAGGGGTCAACTAGCCTATTTATGTTAAAGTTGTTACAGTTCCTAAACTTTAGCCTGGGAGCTTTATATTGGTTTCTTCATTTCATGGGTAATAAGTACCCAATGACTGTTAAGATAGTTTCTTTTAATTTTTGCGGTGTCAAAAAATCTTAAATGCCGGTAATATGAGCCGTTTCGAGTAAATAAAAAACAAATTTAGAAAATCAGATAAAATAAAATAATGAACTCGCTTTTTACTTTGTTCTTTTTCAAAATTAATGTATTGCAAGCAAATAACATAATGTAAAAAAAAATACTTGCAGGCTGCAAGATCATACGGACCACTTGCTTTTTCGGAAGATAAACAAAAAACAAAACATCACGTTAACAATGAATTTCCATAGACCTTTCTCTCTTTTTGGCGGGATCGGGAAGCGTCACTTTAGCAGTTTTGTTTTTCTCGTTAAAAATTGTGTTGTGGCGGATGTTAGTGTCTAATAATGGTGGATTATTAACCACTAAGTGTTCGGGAACATGCACAAGTGTTGGCAAGTGAAACAAAATAGCGGAAAGTGTCTTTCGACGTTCCCTAAAGAAGTCCACGGGGAGGTTCCAGTAAATCCCCACACTTTTACTGAAACATGGGGAAAGGGGGATCGACTTGACTGCCACTTACTTTGACTTGACTTATTACTTTGACCACGAGTGCTATAGTATTTGTATACCTACATTTAACACTTGAGATTGGCTAAATGCACAAGCCATGTGAATCCATTTAGAAAAAAACTAGACCTTTCTGCCCGCTCAGCGCGTCAATAATGGATTTCCATACACTTTTCCAGCCCGCTTAGTCATACAACAGTAATGACCTTTCTGCTTCATTTTTAAAACAAGAATAAAGCACTATCCGAGCAGATGCAGTATCTCTTATCTATTAGACAAGTCCGTCCGTCCGTCCGTCTGTGGTGCTGTTTCAGCGGCCAAACCGCAAGAGATAGATAAAGAGAATGTTTAAGTTATAAGTTAAGAATAGTCTGATAAGACTACAAACCGGATTTGAGTAACGTAGCAATTCCGGTTTTCGAGATATCACGAATTTCAAACGAAACTACACAAAATCTCCGAAGTTCTCAATTAATTAAATATTTTTTGTTTTTGAAATTATACTTCTTTAGGCGCGTGTTATGAAAAACAGATGAGAGTGAAATTTTAAGATGCGCGCGCATCACTGTAACACATTGTGTTTACCGCACATTAAGAAAATCTACCAACAAAATAGAAATAGTATCTCTATTTAGTGGGTGCTAACGACTGCATTATGAAGGCCTATCAAAAGTATTCATTAATCTGGAACAACGGAACCAAAGCGCGATTCAGGAGACTACAGCGCCATCTCTTGACCATTGGTGTAGTAGAACCAATAACCACATCTTTATTTTTCAATGTTACTTTTATGTTATTATTGTAATAAAGTAACAGTTATAGGTATTCATATTTATAATATTTATCCACATGTTTCTAGTTTGTATATTCGGAATACGTGTTTGAGTTTCATACAAGTGCAAATCACATATGTTCTAATAAATTATATTCAGTAGCGATTTTAATTGAATATTTTGATTATTTATTTATTTTTTCAAATTAAAACTGAACTTTATTGACTGTGTCCTTTTCCAGACTTTTTATTAATTTATTGTAATTAATTATAGCAATGCAATTAAAAACTAATTTTAAACGATGCCAAAGAAGGATAACTTCTCACGCGCCTACATAAGTACACGCACCCATTTTTTTTTTAATTGGTGAACATTTTGTTCACTGGTTTGCTAGTAAAAGATATTCTTACCAGCGTAGACTCCGTAGCCTCGAAGTCGTTCCTGTTGAACTGCGGCTCGATCTTCCTGGTGACGATGTAGTAGCGGTCGTTCTTCTCGTCTATAACTTGGCCGTCCTTCAGCCATTGCACGCTGCATAGAGGAGCACACTCCACGGTGCAGGAGAGGGAGATGTTCTGAAAACACACAATAATAATCATTGTAAACGGCTCGAGGAGCTCGATGGTTAGCGCGTTCTGCTGCGATCGTTGAAGTTAAGCAACTTTCGCAGTGGTCGGTCATTGGATGGGTGACCAAAAATTTACTATCTCGAGCTCCTCCGTGCTTCGGAAGGCGCGTTAAGCCGTTGGTCCCGGTTGCATCTGCAGTCGTTAGTACCCGCCAATCCGCACTGGGCCCGCGTGGTGGGTCATGGCCCAATCTCCCTATTCCATCCATAGGGGAAGCCTGTGCCCCAGCAGTGGGGACATTAATAGGCTGATGATGGTGATGAATCATTTTAATGTTGTCTATTCTGGCATGATTCTCTAAACTTAAAACTAAATTTACCATCAGTCTCTCCTTTTAATTTTCTCATTCTGTTTAGAGAATGGCAAGGATACAACTGGTGTCATATTTAATTTTAGGATGAAAGCATCATGCTACCATTGAATGTGCAAAGGCTTTGAAGTACTGCATGCCAACCGGTTGTCGAAAACTTCAAAGTCCCATTACTCTTTAACTAGTCATTATATCACAAAAATATTTGGTACACGTATCAATAATAAGTATAAGTAGAACATACTCAAATATTACTGAAATCGGAAACATCGAGTTTTTTTTACCTGTCCGCTTCGCGTGGAATGCCCCATATATATGTCACATTGAAGGCATTTAGAGGAAGTTTGTAAGATATCTGATAGGGACAGTTCACAATTATGTATTATTATGTTAAATAAGTTATTAACAATGGCCAATGATACAACAGAAGTTGCATGTAGAGGAACATACACAATGGTGAAAGATAGGGAGACGGTCTCGGAAACAAGATATACCACTAGATATTCCACCTATACACCGTGTTCCTGAGGTTATACACTAACTTTGGCATGTTATTCAGATTATTAAATTGATCATTTTTTACTATGGACACTTTTATCTTTTTTTATTTTCATACATACTAAATGCTTAGATGTAATTTATCTAATACTAGCTGACCCAGCGAACATCGTACCGCCATAAAAAAAATTAATTAAAAAAACATTGTCCAGCGGACAAAATTGTGAATCTAAACCATTCTCAGATCCCCTTGAACACACACAAAAAATTTCATCAAAATCGGTCCAGTCGTTTAAGAGAAGTTCAGTGACATACACACTCACAGAAGAATTATATATATAAAGATGAATTACTCTTTACCTGAGCTGGCAACGTCGTATTTGAAACCTTGGTTCACATGTCCACATAAACTTTTTGAAACTTTTCTTGACGTAAACAATGTTTTTTAAAATTTTGACTTTTGAAACTATGACTTAATGACCATTGACAAAGAGTTGATAGTTTGATATTTTTGGTTGCACAAAGTGGCAACATCACACAGATCTCTATCTCAAAGACTCATTCTCACTGAACAACACAATTAAGTTGGTTAAACTTAAATTACCAATAACTGAAAAACTATGCTATTTAAACTACTACTTTCTTTGTACGATATGTTCAACAAGAGCTATAGAAGTATTATTCAAAGTTTATGTATATCTTCAGGAACACGGTGTATATGTCGCATTGAAGGCATTTACAGGAAGTTTGTAAGATATCTGTGCTTTCGTACTAAGGAACGGTATGATTCAGGTCGGTACGGGGCACTCTGTAAAAAGCATCATCTTCTCCCTTTAAAGATGCGTCGCGAAATTGCAGATTTAGTTTTCCTCAGCAAGATCGCTTCAGCAGCTGTTGACTGCCCGGAACTCCTATCAAAGATCTTGTTTGGGGTACCCCATAGGATTAATCCTATTTTAAGTATCCCCCTACTTCTTGAAATTATCGGCAGAACGCTTTTCTTGGTCGAGCGAGTAGCAGTTTGAATTCATTATCAAAACAGGTAAATTTAGATCTTCTTAACACTAGCGAAGCGTCAGTTAGACGTATCATTGCTCGTTTGTTTTTTGGAGATTATAATTAACAAGTGCGTAATTTGTTATTCTGTTGTTTATCTTAAAGACCTCATTTAAAAAAAACTATATTTAAGAGTTTTTTTACAAGCTTTTATTTAACTTGCTATGTATGTTTGTTACGGTCAAATCTTACAACTCAATTTTAAAGCACTTGCTCTCAACCGATTAAGCTGAAATTTGATATGCTCGTTCAGTTCGGATGACAATGCATGATTAACAGTGTGACGTCATTCTAAATCCAACATGGCGGCATACCCAAAATGGCGGACCAATCATTTTTAATGCATTCCTACAATATGGGTATCAAATTAAAGGGCTTGCTGAGAGTAACTCGAAAAAAATGTGACGTCACTCTCAATCCAATATGGCGGACTTCTATTTAGAAACAGATATCTTTAACTAATTTACTTGAAATTTTCTTTTTTTCTTTTTAGCGCATTTGAATAAAAGCTAGTTTTTAAAAAGGTTTTTTTTTACCTTAATTTTTTTTACCTTAATTTTATTTTTACATTGGACAGTGCAGTTTCTTTTTAACTTATGTCTAGATGTGAGGATCTGTAATTGGCTTTTTATCGCTTTCTAGTTTATTAAGATAAGCTATTGGTATTCCATGTAACCAATATAAATAAATAAACAATATTATCAGTACTTGTGACTCTAAAAAGTTTCTTGAAAAGGCATTGGAAACTTATCTGTTGAATAATGGACATCCCTATTGGTGGTATATTCCAATAATGGCGTCTTTAGAACTTACCTAATAGCTTTGCGAGGGAAACGATGGTGCTGCAAATGACTCATTTTGGTATTTTAGAAACTTTCGCAAAGGCCGGTCGTAGTATTAACGGCCTGGAGAAATGTGCTGTCCTGAAAGGTCATGACACGACCCTCAGCCATGAGGAAACGATGAAGAAGAAAGAAGAAGGTCATAGGATGGATGTCCAAAATGTCCATCCGTGCTCCGGAAGGCACGTTAAGCCGTTGGTCTCGGTTGCATCTGCAGTCGTTAGCACCCACCAATAGGGTATTTGACAAGTTTTAGAAAACGATCTAACGTTATTGACTAATGTTTATGGAGTCAGTAAAAAGTGGATATTCATCATTCTGTTGTGTATTTCAGTATAAATAACCAAATCAAAAACTCTGTTTTCAAGTTGCCGCGAAAACATTTTTCTGGGCAATATGGCGTCTTACTAGTGTGTGACGTCACACGACTGTTATTAAGACGTCAAACGATACAATGTAATGTCACTTTAATCGGAAGTTTACTTGCGTGTGACGTCATTTTAGGCTCCGCCAATCCCAAGCGTTTTGGGTCACGTGGCAATAGATAAGAAAACTATTATCTTTTTCGTGGGTTTTTAGTAAAATTATGAATATTTTTGTTGTAAAAATAGTAAAAACCCCTGCTAATATTCATTCTAAACACAGATGCTAACAATTGGCACTTTATTTTTAATACTGTCAAATACCCCATTTGGCCTGTTCGGGTGGATCTCGGCCCAGTATCTCTATTTCATACATACGGTAGGCCTTTTTCCAGCAGTGGGGAAATTAATAGGCTAATGATGCTGATGCCTCGCATTTTTTTTTTAAATTAGTCTAGCAAAAACAAGTTCTTACCTGAGATTTGTACAGCGCGCCGCTGTAATGATTCATGGCATACTTGAAGCTGGGTGGAGCTGATAACAAAAAAAAAAAGAAATATTAAATAAAATTTTAAAAAAAGTACAAAATTCAATATCGTTTATTCAGTCTAGGCTGTTACAAGCACTTGTGAATGTCGAAAAGATACGCCATCGGTTCGCAAAATTACGGCGGGAGACCTTGTACTGAGAAAAACCGGCAAGAAACTCAGCAAGGGCTGCTTTTTTCTCCCTGTTTTATTTCATACAGTGTCATCCAATTGAAAGTTGACATCAAACTTGCAAACATGTGTTGAGGTCAACTTCCATCACATAATGTCAAATATGTAACAATAGACAATCAACGAATTTACTAACAATATGTGCAAAGTCCCAAAATAGCAAGAAACAATTTCCAAAACAAAATGAACAAGTATATAAAAGGGAGTAAGTGCAAGGTTCTCTTCAAAACTCTTTCTAAGGCTGGAAGACTCAGTTTTATTATAACTTTTGAAAAATTATCTACAGGTAAAATTACAACCAAGCCGTTTTATCATTCAAATATTGATTGACAGTATGATATCCTTTCTTAAGTAAACAATTCTTAATGTGTATTTTAAATTTATGAGGAGGCAAATCAAGGATATCAATAGGAATCTTATTATAGAAATGTATACGTTGACTTGAATATTTCGGTTTCTTGTTTATAAAATAAAAATCATAAAGAAAGGGTAAGTAAGCGGTTAAAGATTTTTGTTTCGTTATAGACGAGTGAAGCTGATGCGATGTTTAGGACTTTGAGCCGTATATCTACGTGAATAAGGTCGACATTACCAAGCACGTCAATTTCCACAGTAGCAGGTTCTAAGTGAATAAGGTCGACATTACCAAGCACGTCAATTTCCACAGTCGCAGGTTCTAAGTGAATAAGGTCGACATTACCAAGCACGTCAATTTCCACAGTAGCAGGTTCTAAGTGAATAAGGTCGACATTACCAAACACGTCAATTTCCACAGTCGCAGGTTCTAAGTGAATAAGGTCGACATTACCAAGCATGTCAATTTCCACAGTAGCAGGTTCTAAGTGAATAAGGTCGACATTACCAAGCACGTCAATTTCCACAGTCACAGGTTCTAAGTGAATAAGGTCGACATTACCAAGCACGTCAATTTCCACAGTAGCAGGTTCTAAGTGAATAAGGTCGACATTACCAAGCACGTCAATTTCCACAGTAGCAGGTTCTAAGTGAATAAGGTCGACATTACCAAGCACGTCAATTTTCACAGTAGCAGGTTCTAAGTGAATAAGGTCGACATTACCAAGCACGTCAATTTTCACAGTAGCAGGTTCTAAGTGAATAAGGTCGACATTACCAAGCACGTCAATTTCCACAGTAGCAGGTTCTAAGTGAATAAGGTCGACATTACCAAGCACGTCAATTTTCACAGTAGCAGGTTCTAAGTGAATAAGGTCGACATTACCAAGCACGTCAATTTCCACAGTAGCAGGTTCTCCTTCTCCGCCGGCGCTGCTTCCTCGACAAGTGAAGTTGGTGCGATGGTCTAAAGTCACCGGATCAATGGTCCAGTTCTGGGAGACGATGTCTGGTACTAAACGGCCGCCGCGGTGCCATCGGAATCTGGGGGTAATTATAGGAAGCATAAGAGTCATGTTTCCGTGTCAAATTCGGATAATGGTATTAATCAATAAATTACCAGAATGCTTAAAGAAATATCCAATATCCAAACATTTAAATTGAGAGTTAAGAAATGTATTTTTTAAATGTATTTTTTATTTACCCTTTGAATGTGTTTTAAAAAAGAAAAACTTGATTATTATTCTGTTTCGGTTTTATATTTATGTTGTAATACTATTCATGCATTTTGAAATTGTGAATCTATACTGACAATCGATCAAAAAGTGTTTATTTATTTGTTACTTCAGTTTATGATAAGAACACGGAGTACCCCCACTAGAGTCCGCATCACGCAAATTTTGTTTGGAATCAAAATCGCCAAAGTCGGCGGCGTGCAGGGAGATCAGCCGCGTTGTGATTGGACACGTCAAGGTCAGATGATATACTCAGTGCAGCGAAGTGATGAGGGTAAGATCGATTTTAGAAAATATCGATATTTTCTATCGATAAATAAAGGACACCCGGCATTATGTGCCAAAGTTGTATACTTTTTTAATTTTTTTATCTGTGTTTCATAATTGGGTAACGTAGTCTGGCAATATTTGTCATCAGCAGCTAGCTGTCAATGTCTTGGCACATTTTGGAAACCTATGAAATAAATAAAACACGTAATGTTACTGTATTTTGATTCTCGCATCAGTCTGTAAGATATCATCTTAAATATCTCTTTAAAGATTTAGCTCGTTGCTGTTCTCGTGAAAGGCACATGCGATATACAGACTTAATGAATTTAATATTAATACGGTGACGTCCGTGGCTCTTGACTAAGCACACGTAAAATAACCTAAGTATAACCAAATTATTGATTTTGAAGGAACTTGGTAAATACTTATCAAATTTTATGCTAGCTACCACCCGCGACTTCATCCACGTTAACTTTAGTTTTTTGAAAATCCTAAAGAAACCTGTCATTTTTCCGTTACAAAAAGTATTCTATACAACGATATTTTATACCCTAGATACGACAACATGTACAAAATCGTGGCCGAAACGTGACCAAAAGGTACATTTGACGATTCACAGAGGTCCGTAAGATGATCGCGTGGTCAAAAACAATATAATGCATTATTTAAAAATTGAAAGCCACCTTTAATGCATACGGCATAAGCTCTTAATTAAAACGTATGCATCAAAGATTTATGGCAGTTCAAAATGCAAGTTCCTAAAATCTTACGACTTATTGTTATATGCGAAAGAAAATAGACCTTATTTTTTTTAACTTTTCGCGCTCAATTCTGAATGTGCTGTTAGCAATTATAGCAGGTACAGACCGCGAAGAAAAAAGACGGCTATAGGGCGACGTATAACCGACCATGCTTTTGAGTATCACAAATATGTTATATTAAATCAGTTTATAGTAAGTATTACAATAAAATTTGCTTCAAATGCGTTAAATTTATAATAATAATAAAAACGTTTATTTGGCTCAAATTATATAAATAACTTATTGTATTACATAAAGATGACTATGTACCAAATATAAAAACATTAATTAGATACCTGTCGAAAAAACAACACTTTACGTACTATTAGAATTTTTTTCGCATTTTTACGGAGCTCAGCGGCATTTTGACTTTTCATCGGTCCGCGCGTGACTGTAAACCAAGAAGTGCTTGAATAAAGTTTAAGCACTTCTTGATTGGGACACATTTTTAGCACTCGTGGTGTATCTAGGGTATTTAATATCGTTAATTCTATGTCTTTATCTAGGTCATAAAGTATGCGCACTTAATTTCATACAAATCGGTTTAATCGTGTAATAGTAACAAACATCCATACAAATTTTCGGGTTTAAAATTTTAGTACGATATGATTAAAAACTGTTGGTTGTATACTCATGATATCTGTTATTGTATACGATGAAATAAATAGCTTTTATTTATTTTTTCTATTTCCGTAGCTGACAAACTTATCGATAAACTTACGGGTACAGACATGAGCTGCGTCAAGTCACTAGCAATACACGTGCCGGTGTGAGAGCGAAATAGCATATATGATGTAGCGCATGCGAGAAAGGGATAGTGTTAAAAGACATCAACGCGTTCACCAAAAAATAAATACAATTAAAAGCAATTTCATATAAGAGTATTTTTGTCTTTATGTAATGCATTTAAACTTACCGGTGAAAAGTAATACCATCTTTTTGAAGACTGGAAGTTTTACTCCACTTTCCACATAATTTAATTGCACAGTACGGCATTTTTTCTAGATTTTTAACGCAAAAACGAGAGAAGCACTTCTGCTAACGCTCGGCTTCGGAATGAAACGATGTATAGCGACGTCTGTGGGCGTGCCTCACGCATAGGTAATATACTACTTAAGCTTGGCGTAAGCGCTTGCCCTTGTATGCGGACTCTAGTGGGGGTGCTCCATGGATAAGAATAACGTACTCAGATTTTCTTATTTTGTAATTTTGTGTTTCTAAGAAAATAATTTAATGTTTTACTTCCTTAATTATTCTAAAATGTCGTGAAACTCTGTAATTGGCTTAGTTTTTTTAAATAAGTTTACTTAAGCATGTAATAAATAAATAAAAGCTGTTGAGTTTCCTAATAAAAAAAAATACTTGTGCGAAAAGCTTACTATACAGTTGAGAAATATATGACGGATAATTTTTTAAATTATATTGTAGTCCATTTGTATTCCTGTTTTGTTATTTTATTTAATTTTATATAAATGACCTATCTTGTAATTTGACCTATAATTTAATTTGACATTATCTTCATTTTGACATGTATTCTAATTTGACAACATGGTAACGTTTTTGTATATATCCATTATTATTATTATTTTTTTCAAAATGTGTCAGACATCTCATTTATCAAATTTTAATTACAATTTAGATTAATATAAGTACTTAATTGACATTGTTAGAATTATTTGATGTAATTAATAGTGAACTAAATGAAATAACATTGAATGTCAACAAGACAGAATATGGCTGAACATAATAATATAATTTGTATACTTGAACACAACACAATAACCTGTATTCGCAATAAAAATTATTTAAATTTGAAAAAAAAATCTCGCATCGGAATCTGAGGGTTATTAACATGCAGGATAATAGTCAAGACTCTGTGTGAAATTGGGACCAAATGCCTCTTGTGAAATGGGCAGAGCTTACAGGACGACGCAACTTAAGAGGTGAATGAGATGAGGTTTGCAATCTTGTCTTTTTTTTTATGAAAACGACTGCAAGAAAATAAAATTGGCTAAATTAATGCTTTATGCTCCCACGGCCCTATTAGCCGCGTCGAAATTTTCCTAGCCTTAAGCTGCAAGGCAGCGCCATCTCTTCGCATTGTAGGTAACCCACAATGTCAAATGAATAATTTTTCAAGTATTAAACATTTGAAAGAAGAAATAGCAATTATAGTTATGATTTTATTTATTTTTTAAGCATTTAACTGCTATATGTTTAAATCTAAAGAAAAGTTTACTAGAAAAAATTTCGACGCGGCTAATAGGGCCGTGGTAGCATAATGGTCAGTGCATTCGCCCGGATAGCGAAGGGTGCGGGTTCGAGTTCCGTCCGCTGCCTGGTCCGCGTGGATTTTTTTCTAGTAAACTTTTCTTTAGATTTAAACATCTAGCAGTTAAATGCTTAAAAAAAAATCATAACTAAATTAATGCTTGCCAATAATGCATGTTGCTATACTGTGTTGTCATCGGAAAAAAGGGGTTGTTGTTTTAATGACCGTTCACGACTTTTTTAAGAACCATCTAAATATTCTCAATCGAAATATATGAACACCCTTTATATAGCAACACTTCGAAGTCGCTACATTTGGCATTAGTTGAGTATAAGACGTTGCCCAAAATGAATTGTAAAAGTTTGCCAGCGCACAGTCTCGAACTATTCCGAATATACCCATCATAAGACTTCTATCTGCATGAAAAACTTTACACTGTCGCATTTTACATTCTTCTCTAATATGAAAACCAGATGTTGCTTCTTCCTTTATAGTAAAACCAGCCTTTTTTTTATGTTATAGGGGGGGTACGAGCAGACGGTTCACCTGATGGTAAGTGATCACCGTCGCCCACGGACACTTGCAACACCAGGAGTATCACAAATGCGATGCCGGCCTTTAAGGAAGGAGTACGCTCTTTTTTTGAAGTTATACTTCTTTAGGCGCGTTATAAAAAATGATGAGAGTGAAATTTTAAGATGCGCGCGCATCACTGTAACACACAAAATTAACAGCATGAAGCACCAACTTCATGCTGTTACTTTTGTATTTACCGCACATTAAGAAAATCTACCAACAAAACAGAAATAGAATTTCTATTTAATGGGTGCTAACGACTGCATTGTGAAGGCCTATCAAAAGTATTTATTAATCTGGAACAACGGAACCAAAGCGTGATTCAGGAGACTACAGCGCCATCTCTTGACCATTGGTGTAGTAGAACCAAAAACCACATCTTTATTTTTAATGTTACTTTTATGTTATTATTGTAATAAAGTAACAGTTATAGGTATTCATATTTATAATATTTATCCACATGTTTCTAGTTTGTATATTCGGAATACGTCTTTGAGTTTCATACAAGTGCAAATCACATATGTTCTAATAAATTATATTCAGTAGCGATTTTAATTGAATATTTTGAGTATTTATTTATTTTTTCAAATTAAAACTGAACTTTATTGACTGTGTCCTTTTCCAGACTTTTTATTAATTTATTGTAATTAATTATTTGCATGCAATTAAAAACTAATTTTAAACGATGCCAAAGAAGGATAACTTAACTACACGCACCCATTTTTTTTGTTTTTATTTAAAACAATGATGGGATTAAATCTACAGAAACAAACCATCATTGACGACCTCCGTGGCCGAGTGGTTTGTACGCCGGGTTTCATGGTGTCGCCGACTCGAGAGGTCTCGGGTTCAAATCCCGGTGGGGGCAGATGTTTGTGTGATAAATACGAGCATTTGTACTCCAGTCATGGATGTTTAATATGTATTTCTATAAAAATATACTTATATATATTGTACAGTTACCCTAGTATCCCATAACACCAGCCTTATAGTGCTTACTTTGGGGCTAGGCTAATTGGTGTGAGTGTTGGAAATATTTATTTATTAAAAAAAACATAAATTTGGATTACCTGTGAACTTCTGGTCTTCCTTTCTCCTGTATACTGCAGCTGAGGACCAAACTCTTTCCTTTTACTACTCGCCAAGGGGAGTAAGTTAATGAAGCAGGACCGGGAGGATCTGAAAATGAGAACTGGCGCTAGGAAAACATTGGACATTTCTTTGCGTAAAACAAAATTTAGGATTTTACAAATAAGACTTTTAATAGGCATTACAGATGCAGCAGATTTGATTTATTATACACGATTTTGAAGATGTCTAGGCTCTTCGATCTCAATCTTCAATAAAATATTGAATATAAGGTATTTTGTCAACCTGTTTTTAATTTATCTAGTAGACACGCTTGTTAACATAATCCTTATTAATTGTATTATTGCAATTAGTAAAAAATACAGTGACACGACTATTGACACATAAAACATCGTTGAAAGTTCGTGTCCTATATAATTCTGATTGAAAATAAGATTCAGGATATTAGATGTAGTCCAACACTTGTTTGGATTAGAAGACTCACGAAAATTGCTTGAACTCAATGTTCTACACACAGTTATCGACAAATTCCCAACCAATTGTAGTTGCCACACCAAGTGTAATACTTCCCCTGGACTAAAAGATGAAAACATGTTTAAATTCTTTCTTCTACTTACAGTTAACGACTAGTTCAGTCTTGCTACTTTCTTCGCCCCAACCAGCGACGTTCTTGCCCTTGCAAGAGTAGTTGCCATGAAAACTCTTCGTAGTATCTTGTAGTAGAAGCATCGAAGGATCCACTTCGTTGCATAGGTTTTCTGAAAATCAGAAGAGATTAAAAATTTAACTAAGTATATATATATCATGCTTAGAAGCAGATTTATCTTTGCCAAGAATGTCAGTCTCTTGAAGAACATCAGTTCCGTACGCATTCAGATAAATTTACCCATATACCCTTAATCAAATGTTTTTAACATCTTATAACCGAGTCCGGTGAAGAATTTCGTGCTTGATTCATAGAAATTAGAAAGATTAGAGAAAATAATGTATTGGAAAAATAATAACAGACCTGAATATAGGGTAAAGTCTATCTGATCTGATATTCAACAGAGTTTATATACGAAATTCGTCTCAATCCAAAATACTTCTCATACCTTGCTAGTTTATCTTTCTTCTTGAATTCGGACAAGAATTTTGTAGGAACTAAATCTTTTATTTTAATTTAGCTGCAGTGTCATTTAATATAAGATCCTTCCCACGACAAAATGATACAAACCTTCACCATCAGTACCGTTGCATTCAGGCAAGTGTTTCAGGACTTCTCCGTCAAGGTACCAGATGACTTCATCCAGTAAGGCAGGATTACCAGTCACAACCTCGCAAGTCAACGTGACATTCTTGTGTTCTGTCTCCAAAATGGGACTTGGAGAACTCATTGTTAGCTTGACTTCTGGTTTGTCTGTAATGAAAGATAAGAGAGATTGTAAAAAAATAACATGTTGGTTGGGAAGGAGAGATTTAAACGCTTGTGTACAATAAACATTTTTTTAATGAAAGTTAAAGAAAAACTTCCTCGTAGATGATGAATAACTTATTAACTGGTAGACGACTGGTTGGCATCTTTTCACTTTTCATTGCATTCATCGCTATATTATGCTTCTCGCAAAGTACATAAACAATCAATTTGAAGCATGATTTTACTTCAGTTACACCCTGATCATGGCGCTTGCAACCGAAATATCGGAGATTCACAAAAAACAAGGTACATGATAGCAAACCCATTAATATATAATATACGATATGTTAGTGACCATGAAAATTTAAATCGATATAACATTATTAAATTTCTATATTTTTATAGAAGGATAGGCAGATTCATTACGTGAAGAATATACTTCAAAACTTGGTAACTGCTGATATTGCTGATAACGAAAGTCAACAAATATCTCTAGTTGACCATATCAGAGTTGTGGACATCCAGAACAATCAGCTAGTTCTAGTTCCCTTTTAATCAGCCACATACAGAGCTTTCTATAAAACTAATGATAACAAAATACTTACAAAGGACTTTGACGTCAATGCTCTGGTGACTGATGCCGTTACCAACTGCGTTGGTTAACACGCAGGTGTAGTTGCCTATATCAGAGTTATGGATACCCAAAACCATTAGCGAGTTCTGGTTTGTGTTGGTTCACGATATATACAACACGTTTGTTGAAACGTACATTTGAATGATCATGAATTGACTACTCTTCCTGATCATTTTGGTTTTTAAATCTCTCTCGGTACTTTAACAGTTTATGATGAAACTAATATTAGTAATCTTTATCTAGTACTAATAGAAGTGTTTATTGAAAACGGTCCTCGTACTATTTATGCGTTAGACTTGCATACAACTAACCTAAATGCTACTGACTGAAATCTGGAATGACTATGATAACAAAATACTTACAGAATACGTTGTTGTTCAGCAAGAAGTTAAGGATAATGAAAACAATTAGCGAGTTCTGGTTGGCGTTAAATCAGCCACACACAAAGCTTTTTATAAAGATGATGATAACGAAATACTTACAAAGGACATTGACGTCAATGCTCTGGTTACTGGTGCCGTTGCCAACAGCGTTGGTGAGCAAGCAGGTGTAGTTGCCCATATCGGAGCCTCGAGCGTCCAGGATGATCAAAGAGTGTTGGTCTGTGTTGCCGCCTTGGTAGTGCGATGTGTCGTTCACACTCACTCGTTGACCGTCGCGAAACCTGAAGAAGATTGAATCAAAAATTGTTTTAAATCCGTTTAATCTGTATTAACAATTTCAATGAAAGTCAAAAAATCTTTATTGAAATTGGATGAAAAATTGGCGAAAAAAACTTCACAGCGTTAATAATAGGGGTGATGACGGGGTACAGTAAACGAAATTCTATTTAGTCCGTCAGTTAGATGATCAAAAAATAATGGACACGTATTTTTTCTTTGGGCAAACAACCAAAAAATGACAAAGTTATAGCGCGTCAAAGTTTGGGAGTAGGGCCTCGTGACGTCACTTTTTAGTGAATATTCACTTATAAGTGTACTCAAACGTGGCGTCATGCGACTTTTCAAATCAATATATCTCTGCAATGTTTATATTATGTGAAAAAGGAAAAAATACGTGTCCAATACTTTTTGATAATCTACCTGATAAACGAAGAAAAAAAAATAGTCCTCATCCCTATTATGTAACAATATTTACAACATATTATATTGTTACGGTGTCGATACAAAATAATTTCATCTTCATCATAATTATAGAAAAAGCCTGCCGGAACGTTTTACAACAGTTTGAACACAAGCATTTTTGTGTGAAATATAATAAGACACTTTATAATAGGCTTTATTAATTTATTAATAATCAGAACTCTTTACTCTTCTATTTATTGACTCTTAAGTTTGGATATTGCTAGGGACTTTGTTGTAGAAGCGTACACAAAGACCTTTAAATGAATTATTGAAGCCATTTCATCTAGCCATCATGTGATTTTAGGTGGTTAAATAGGCTTAGCAAAATGTTTTGGATGACCGACCTATCTTTATATTTATTAGTGTACAACTAATAAGGTAGAACCAATTAATTACTGACCCACTTGCCAGATAATTCGTTTAAAATATCTATATATCAGAATTTTTCTTCTTTGGAGAATTTCGTAATTGCACTTGGGCCTTCTAATAACAAGGAAACTGTATTAAGATGGATCAAAGATCTTTGAAATTTGACCTTTGTCAAGAATCAAATTGGCTGATAGTATATGGTAGCAATTTCGCTAATTACTTTTATCGATAAATTATTAACGGAAGAAATCCCGACGAATTTTTCATAAAAAAAGTTGCCATTTAAGGTAGATTTAGTATCCAAGAACCTAAATCTGTTTTATTAAAGAATACGATAATTTATCAAAATCCATTTAGTCTTTATTGCAGGGTACGTAATCGTCTTTAAGTTTATCTTTTTCTCTGATTCACAAAAGGTGAAGTTGAACTAAAATAATAACTAATATAACTTCAGACGTATCTCTGAAGTAATTTTTCAACTTGACGACTCTGTATATAATAAAACAGGGAGAAAAAAGCAGCCCTTGCTGAGTTTCTTGCCGTTTCTTCTCAGTACAAGGTCTCCCGCCGTAGTTTTGCGAACCGATGGCGTAGCTTCTTGACCTTCACAAGTGCTTGTAACAGGCTAGACTGAATAAATGACTTTTCATTTCAATCGTTAATTATTAACTAAAAAATGTAATTCATCAAAGTAATCAAATTTGCTATTTTTTCATTTAAATAGGTACATAATCTTACTGTAATGTTAAACGTAGTGATGTAATTGAACAACAAACAAATCTTGTTAAAGTTTCACCAGGACCAGAATATCAAAACATGTTGTTCCAAAGATCGTGTCACGTAAATTTGTGCCCTTAGCCACTTCGCTAAACACTTGAACAATGTAAATTGGGATTTACTAAGGAAAATTCGTGGGATCGAATGATTATGTACGCGTGGGCGGTTCACGCGTTGATACCTATCTCATTTTGTGCTCTTGTTGAGTTTTCTATGTGACAAGTTCACCGTCGGTTTCTGTAGTTTTTATAACCAGTTTATATATCTATATGAACAATTATACAACCAATGTGCGCACACCTAAATCGGCTACAGCATTTACGTACATAGAGGGGACCCTGTTGCCTGTAATACAGGTTATCTTACCACTGGCAACAGAAGTCACCTTTAACAATATTTAAACTCCAATGTGCCTCTTGTCACCAATTTTGGTATTTAATTTAAAATATTGTATATTGTAACTTCTTTTAAGTCAATAAACGTTTATTATTTATTATTATTATTACTGTTTTAAGACCTTGAAGTTCTAAAAATCAGTTTTTGATGCCAATTTATTAAAACTTCTTTAACCAAAGTTGAACGACTATAACTCTTAAAATAACAAATCTATTTTAACTGTTATTAGTTCTTAAAAGTTCACGAAAATCACTATTATCACGATTTTCCCCAGGTTTTTCAAGTTCACTGTTTAAAGCCTTGACCTTGAAGTTCTGAAAATCAGTTTTTGATGCCCCAATTTATTAAAACCTCTTTAACCAAAGTTGAACGAGTTTTTCCCTGGTTTTTCAAGCCAATAGATTAGCTTTTAGAGGGGAGTCCCCTACTCAAACAAAAACTAGCACTTTAAAATTCAATATTTCGCAAACGGATCCCTAAATCGAAAAATAGTCTTAGAAAGCAATATGTAATTTTAAATGACCTATTCAACAATATCCCACACGATGGGGTAGATAATGAATAAAAAACATCCCAGGTTACATGTAAAGGGCTACCGTAAAACAAATACATTTCAAAATTTTATTCTACCATTTTGTCGGCGTGATTGATATACATATCTCCACAAAATTACAGCTCGCTAGTGCTAATAGTCTCCAAGCAAAATCGGGGACGGACAGACGGACATGACGAAACTATAAGGGTTCCTTGTCAGGACTACGCAACCCTAAAAATAGATAAAATAAATCCAAATCCTAGGAAGTTCTAGTTTAATTTATTTTTTATCATAAATCGTTATATTGTTGGTCCAGCCACGAAGATACCTAAAACAGCCGACAAATATTTTGTCGCTCCAGTAATTCTGCGGCTAGAATGGAAAATCCACTATGCTCTTCCCCAATTTGAATTAACAGTAAGGGATTTTTACTGACTGTTACGAATACAGTACATAAGTAACGAATAGTATGAAGAGAATATTTAAGATTTTTAGTAGTAAGATTTGGCCACAGCCTTCTTAAAAGCGCAGTGCACTACCCTAGACTCGAGCTTCAAATTGAGCTGTTATCTATTTCTAAGACCTTAATTCCACTAAGCGGCTGGTCGAGTGTATTCTATTTATTCAATTCAGATAGTCATATACCAATTTTTTTCTTTCTTTTTGTTACTTTATTACAAAGAATAAAGATGTGGTTTTTGGTTCTACTACACCAATAGTCAAGAGATGGCGCTGTAGTCTCCTGAATCGCGCTTTGGTTCCGTTGTTCCAGATTAATAAATACTTTTGATAGGCCTTCACAATGCAGTCGTTAGCACCCACAAAATAGAGATTCTATTTCTATTTTGTTGGTAGATTTTCTTAATGTGCGGTAAACACAAAAGTAACAGTATGAAGTTGGTCGCTTTAGCGAACTTCATGCTGTTAATTTTTTGTGTTACAGTGATGCGCGCGCATCTTAAAATTTCACTCTCATCATTTTTTCATAACGCCCCTAAAGAAGTATAACTTCAAAAAAAATAACAATGGATGTATCTAAAATCTATGTTTTCGTTTTTTTTTGTTTATAAGTATAGACATGTTATCATGTTATATTATTTGTTACTAGAGTCGCGGGCGCAAAGGGCAAAGCTAGCCGGTAGTAGATCCGTTAGCTCGCGACTAGACGCTTAGTGGAGATAAGGCATATAAAAAACATTGGAAAAGATTGTACATTTAATAGTAATTTAAGACAATTTCTTATAGATCAAGTGCTATTATGATTAAAAAGAGTTCTTAAATGATTAATTTTAATGATACCAAATAATCTGTATTCTTTTTTGTGTGTGTATGGCATTATAAATTTTGTATATGACGTTATAATTAATGATGTTAGACTAATTGATTTAATTTTTCTGACGTAAATTTGTTGACCTAAACCGAATGAATGAATTTTGAATGGATTATTACTTTGAATGTTATTGTTACTTGTTTATTTATTTTTTGTTTTGATTGACATACATTTCTTGACCTAACCGTAAATGTATTTTATAATTGCTTAAAGTATTATATGAATTAATTTTAAAATTATATTTTTTAATTAATTAATTTGATTTTTCTATTTATTTTAAACTGTTATCCTATTGTAATTTTATCAAATTTTAAATTAATATTTATATACTTTTATTATAATTTGCAATGCCCTTGCAGGGGTCATGTTTGCGAACTGATAATAAATTTAAGAACCAAATGTAACCAATCTGAAGCAATAAATATTATGACTTATGACTAAGGTCTTAAAATAAACATTAAACTTTATGATTTTATTTATTTTTAAAGCATTTAACTGCTAGATGTTTAAATCTAAAGAAAAGTTCACTAAAGCAATTTGCTTTAAAAATAAATAAAATCATAACTATAATTGCTATTTCTTCTTTCAAAATGTTTAATACTTGACAAAGTATTCATTTGACATTGTGGGTTACCTACAATGCGAAGAGATGGCGCTGCCTTGCAGCTTAAGGCTAGGAAAATTTCGACGCGGCTAATAGGGCCGTGGTAGCATAATGGTCAGTGCATTCGCCCGGATAGCGAAGGATGCGGGTTCGAGTCCCGTCCGCTGCCTGGTCCGCGTGGATTTTTTTTTCTAGTCAACTTTTCTTTAGATTTAAACATTAAACTTACCAGATGACACTGTTCAAGGACGATGGATTGCTCTCGTATTCGCATTTGAGGAGTAGCTTCGACCCCTCCACCACGGTGATGTTATTCGGCTCCACTCTCACTATCGGTGGGTCTGAAATCAAAGAGGACTCTCTTGGATGACATTGAAGTTAGGCAACCGATCATCGGAAAGCTGGTTAACAAGAATATAGCCTGCCTGATAGCAGACCATCCAAGGCTTGTATACCGGATAAATTTCAAACCTAAATCAGTGTCAAGTACATTAGGAGCATTTTATTTAGGTTTGGCTCTACCTTAACCTTAAAAAACCGGTTTTCTTAAAGAAATCAAATAGGTTTTGAATCAATTTAGCGGTTTTTAAAGGGTTTCGTTTCGCTCTTTCTGACGGCATCGATAATAAATGAATAACTTGACTCACTAGACGCTAGCAAACGTGTGAATAGATGCATCAATCTCTGAGCATTAACAAGTTGTGACTTGATTAGTTCAAACAAAACAAACTTCAAGCGATGCCGGCGACGCGTGCACGTGTCGCTCTGGATTAAACCGGTTTATTAAGGTTTTAGGTACGTTATTTATTACCTAGGTACCTTTCATTTCGGACGCGCTCCGAACGAAACCTTTACTAAAAACCGGTGTTAACCTTTATTTACCGGTATTTTCGAAACCGGTTTCAAGCCCTGAGACCATCATAGTTTAAAGACGCTTGCTATACACAAATATCACTCGCACAGTTGCCTCCCCTGACCCCATCCCCTACCCCGTGGATATCTGGAACCTTACTCACCGACAGAAACAAAACACCACCAAAAAAAAGGTAGTTTTTTTTAAACTCGCACCAATTAGCCTAGTCCCAAATTAAGCACTGTAGGCTTGTGTTATGGGATGCTAGGGTAACGGATAGAATACACATAATATATATATATATATATTATGTGTATTTATATAGAAAAACATAAGAAGCTCGATGGCGCAAGTGGTTAGCGCGTACGGCTGCGATCGTTGAAGTTAAGCAACTTTCGCAGTGGTCGGTCATTGGATGGGTGACCAAAAATTACTATCTCGAGCTCCTCCGTGCTTCGGAAGGCACGTTAAGCCGTTGGTCCCGGCTGCATCTGCAGTCGTTAGCACCCACCAATCCGCACTGGGCCAGCGTGGTGGGTCATGGCCCAATCTCTCTATTCCATCCATAGGGAAGGCCTGTGCCCCAGCAGTGGGGACATTAATAGGCTGATGATGATGAAATGACATATTAATATCCATGACTGGAGTACAAATGCTTGTATTCATCACACAAACATCTGCCCCCACCGGGATTTGAACCCGGGACCTCTTCAGTAGGCGACACCTTGAAACCTAGCGTACAAACCGCTCGGTCACGGAGATCGTCATATTTATAGCGTTATTTTACTGTTGTCGTCTGTAAGGTGGTAGTTACTTCCCTAGCTAATGTCAATGTCAAAAAAGCCATATAAAGGCATTCGTTACTGGCTTGTATTTTTATTTAATGTTTTATTTAGGGAGGGGGGCGGGGGGGGTGCAAATGGCTACCCTAATTGCAACATACACTTGATAATATTATAGTGTACTGCAGAGCAGAAGTGTAATGTATGCCTTATAATGCGATTCAACTAAGAATAGGATTGACTGGGCGCCATATTGTGACGTCATAGCTGTCAATTCAAACCAAATAGGTAGAGTGAGCAAAAAAAAGTTTTTATTTAATAAAACTTATTTACTAAGATTAAGTGAGAAAAACATCTGACTAAGATCGAGAAAAAAAAGCAACCAATTTTTGATAATATTTATTTATTAAGACTGTGTGGGAAAAAACATTAATCAGAATCTAGCTCTTCAATTCCGCTCATCTCTGCATTGCCGGTGGAGTAGTTATGAATAATCATGCACTATTACTAGGTCACATACGAACATGCATCCTTTATGTAAACGAAAGTTTCAAAACGAGTTTCTGAACGCAACTGAATGTGACATTTGGGTGACGATTATGTTATCAACCATTCATAGCCAAAGCTCAATAAATGACAAAAAATTAACCAATATCAATTATCAATATTTGTTTACAAATGTTTGGTTTTTATTCTAGAATTAGTTGAGTGCTAAAAAAGGGTTCCAAGACTTTTTTGCAAGCCGTACTTTTGAAGCGATATCTGACAGATGGAGGTCATTGGCTTTCCTATTCTTATTTGAATCGCACTGCTCCCTGCTCATTTCCAGCCCTACGGCTTGCTGAAATGAACAGGGCCCTACCTACGCCCCAAACAAGGCCACTTAAGCCCAGACAATTATCTATTTATTTACTAGCTATAAGAAAAAGAAGAAAAGAAAATGCGCGCGCGCACTGCTTTCTCTTGCTTATACCCCCCCCCCCCCCCCACTCAACTGCCGTTCACCTCGCCCGAACACACTTTTCGTAACGCGTAACTCATTCGTCAGCTTACCCCCAAGTCAAGCGTGCGTTAAGAAGTTTCACTTCAAAAAGGATCGTGCGTTGTTCACTTAATATATGTGTTGTAGTTTCTGTTGATTTAGTAATAGATACATGCCTAGACCTAGAGTTTATCTATTCAGATAGCTTATTAAAATATACTTTAATGATACTTACACCAAATTTCCAAGATTCTATCGGCGTGCATGGGAGGGTCCTTCGTTTCTACGGTGACCTCGTTGGAGGCTTCGCAGTGGAACTTTTGGCCATTGTCATATTTGGTCGCTTCGAAGGTCAAATTGGATGTTGTCTCGAAAGTGGTGTCACCCTGGAAAAAAAGAAAAAAATTGACCATCTTATTTGTTATGAATTTGTTGTGACTTGTAAAAAGGAAATTTTTACAAGTCACAACAAATTCATCATCATCATCAGCCTATTAATGTCCCCACTGCTGGGGCACAGGCCTTCCCTATGGATGGAATAGGGAGATTGGGCCATGACCCACCACGCGGGCCTAGTGCGGATTGGCGGGTGCTAACGACTGCAGATGCAGCCAGGACCAACGGCTTAACGTGCCTTCCGAAGCACGGAGGAGCTCGAGATAGTAAATGTTTGGTCCCCCATCCAATGATCGACCACTGCGAAAGTTACTTAACTTCAACGATCGTAGACGAACGCACTGACCACTTGCGCCATCGAGCTCCTCAAACAACAACAAATTACTTCATCCCAAATCGAGTTAAGTGTATGTGGAATCCTGGGGGTCAATCGCCTAACGGGGTTGCTAAGGCTATCGCTGTCGTTTACGATTCCAATTTGTTATTTCTGTCCGACGAAGGTTTCAAATACTTAACGCTCAGTTTTTTTTATAACCAGGTAGGCAAATAACTCTACCCCACCTGATGTTAAGTGGTGATAAAGTCCAAACGCGAAGATAGCTGGTACAGCAGTTATAAACTGCCACAACAACCATCCTCACCTTGCCGGCCTGCAAAAAAAGGCTTCTTCACGCCTCTCTTAAAGGACCCCAGATTGTAGGAAGGAGAGAACACGTGCGCGGGCTAAGAATTCCACTTGCGAATAGTATGACGAAGAAATGAGTTACCAAATAAGCCGGTGACAATGTAGGCTAGCGCGCATCTGAAGAAAAGGTGATGCAGGGAAAAGGGAGATCAATAACTATGTTTTTGATGATAATTTATATTATATGCCCTTATAAAACAATATGACAAAGAAAGAAAAAAAATTGGTAATTTTAATAAAATTAAAAATGTGAATGTTTCTGTTAACCTTACTTTCTTGGTTTGTAAATATCTGAAATGTTCTCTAAACAAATACATAAAAACCTTGGATGTTTTTCTTACTAAATTATCTTATCTATTAGACAAGTCCGTCTGTCTGTGGTGCTGTTTCAGCGGCCAAACCGTAAGAGATAGATAAAGAGAATATTTAAGTTTTATGTTAAGAATAGTCTGATAAGACTACAAACCGGATTTGAGTAACGTAGCACTTCCGGTTTTCGAGAAATCAGGTTTTGGTGAACATTTGGTTCACTGGTTTGCTAGTAAGTAATTCTAATTAAATAGCATTCAAGCCGTTGTTTTTTTTTCAAAATATAAGTAAGTACTTATTTAAAATTAAACGAAAAATAATTATCCATTAAGTAAAACAGCGCAATGACAATCAACTCTCTTCTTTCCGAGTGAGACACGGCGCCAGTCGACATTCCGTTTAATTTAAAAGTTTGTTACAGTCCTCGACTAGCGTTCGTTGTAAAGAGAAAAGAGATTCCATATCTTTCCGTCGACTGAGAATTTCCGAGACAAATTTAATTTTGTACAGAGAGTACTCCCCTTTATAAATTTTTACCTTGCTCCTTTCTGAGTTGGTTAATTTTGCTGGAAGAGTGTTGCATCACCCCGCCCGCTTTCTATTTGAGTTATTACGCTCATATTTTCTACGCTAGTTAATTTTCTTAGTGCGTTAACATTATCTCGGCCTTTTGTAAGTTAATCAAGTTAGTGAAGTCGTAAAAATACTTCTTTATCCATTATAAACTTTGCGAAAGCTAAGTAATGCCTTTTTATTTTGTTATACATGTAAAGCGGGCTACTGAAATCCCTGCCGTGGGCAAGGGGCAATCTAGTGTGAGAGTGGGCATGTCCCTTAATTGCCTTTTAATTGTGATGTGTGTAGGCAAGCAAGGGTAATTTTCTAAATTGGCCCGGCGCGTGTAGCTCGACCGGGGCAATTACTCAATCAGTTGGTTAATAACTGACACACGAAGCGCACATATTTCGATCAAGATGGTGGCAGATCATAATAAGCTTGAAGTTTGGTCTCGAGTGAAAGAAGTATATAAAGACCGGCCCCTCATGGGGGATAAAAAAACGCAATCATTATTTATTTACAATACATTTCTTTCTGTTGCCAATTCTTCACCCAGTATTTCTTTAACACTTTAGCGCTAACACCATAGAAAGAGCCAATTCCTTATCTACTGATCTTTTGATTTCTGATAATACTGGGGCCATTATCAACGCGTGTGTTCAGCTCAACTTATACCCGAACATTGAATAGCAGGCATGTGTGTAGAGACATGCTAATATTATAATAATAATAATAAATCTATTTATTTCTTCTTACAACTATTAAGGCACATAAAATACAGGTTAAGCAACACTTAAATAATATTATTAGGTGTTGCAAGAAGCTGGTGTCCGAAATAGGCGTTAACCTTTGCTACGGATCACCAGGTCCTTACCCCTGGCAAATAATCTCTATACATTATTCTTCATAACCATAATGACCCCGGTTTTCCTAATATTATTTTTTTTTATTATAAGCAAAAACTCACTTATCAGAATTCATTTTAGATGGCTAAGTAGATTTTCTGTGTTTGAATAGCTATGCCTATCAAATGAATATTGGCCTGGCCTATATGGCCCTAGATGGCCCTGCGGCAGGGATGTCAGTAGCCCGCTTAATGTTAGTTTGAATCCAGTCTCATACAAATGCAATGAAAGGATCGTGACGAAGCCAACAGCGATGAAGACTACACTCTTTTCTACATCAATAACGCAGATTGTCAAAAAGTATTTTTTCCATGAACAAAACATTACGGAGATATATAGGTCGAGTTTGACGACCTCCGTGGCCGAGTGGTTTGTACGTCGGGTTTCATGGTGTCGCCGACTCGAGAGGTCCCGGGTTCGAATCTCGGTGGGTCGGTGGAATGCAGATGTTTGTGTGATGAATACGAGCATTTGTACTCCAGTCATGGATGTTTAAAATGTATTTCTATATAAATATACTTATATATATGTTAAGTATATGTAGGTATTCTATCCGTTACCCTAGTGTCCCATAACAGAAGCCTTATAGTGCTTACTTTGGGGCTAGGCTAATTGGTGTGAGTGTTGGAAATATTTATTTATTTATTTATTTCAAATGTCACATGCGTCAATATTTACGTAGTAGTGACGTCACGAGTCGCGTTTTGAAGCGCGTTGTCTTTGTAATTTATTGCTTGATTGACAAAAGAAAAAATGAGTGTCCATTATTTTTCGACGATGTAACTGACGGATTAAATATAAATTCATTTATTTAACTCCGTCAGTTTCGCCAAAAAAATACACTGACGCTTTGAGAACCTGATTTTTTTTGTAGTAACAAAAACTAGTTTCACTCTTAATAGATGGATCTATGTCGATCACGTTGTTAAATAAATATTTAAAAAAAACCTAATATTACATTTTTTATTTTGTTTATTTATTAGTTCTTAACATACCCAAACAAAATTATGAAAATATGAAGAATATGCTATAATTATCTTATTTTTACTTTTGGTTTGCTGTAATATTATAATAGTCATCAAATGAGTCTAAATATCAGAGACAATATTGTGATTACTTAAATGTAGAGAAAAAATTTACTAGTAAAAATTCCACGCCGATCAGGCAGCAAACGGGATTTGAACCCGCACCCTCCACTATTCGGGCGGACGCACTGTCTAATGCTACCTCGGCACTAATAGTCCGTGTCGAATATTCTCTAGCATTTCTTCGGCTGCAAGGCAGCGGCGTTTCTTCGCATTGTAGGTAACCCACAATGTCAAATGAATACCTTTACAAGTATTAATATTTGGAAGGATTTCTAATACTTATATATTTTCCTTGATATAACCATTTTGATTTCTTAGTGATAACCTTTTAATTAATTATACATTTCATAACGATACTGTCACAAACGCTCTCGAAACAGAACCGCGAAAGTGCTAGAGATCGAATGTGCCAGAGCACCGCGGGTCGCGATAGAGGTCGACTAATGCGGCTCATTCTAAAATGAGCCTTATGAAGTGCGGCGTAAGGGAGAAAGTGCAACGACATCTTCACTTGTTTACAAGTTATGCGCGTTACCTGCGTAGGTATACGTAGGTACTTCGTACTCGCGGGTGCTAGCTAACTCTCAATTTAACAGGTACTTTCTAGAATGCGTCGATCGGCGTATATAAGCGCGATTGGCGCCGCGCAGAGACAGTTGAGTTTCAACAGCGATTTCGGAGCGAATCCAAAGCCGATCAAAGTGCAAAAGCGTTCAAGTGAGATTGTTTAGAGACTTGTATAGTGAAATACAGCGTTTAGTGAGTGTTTTGTAATTAACATTGTGTGTTAATTGTGTGAACTGTGTGGTGAATAAAGAACTGTAAAGCGTGAACTGGCATATAATTTTGAACCCCATCCCGACACGTAACAATACTATAAAATATTAATGGATAAAACTTGCTGATTGCGTAAGTGATGCATGTCGCTCAGATTCTTTTGATGAGTGCAGGTAACATCATCATCAGCCTATTAATGTCCCCACTGCTGGGGCACAGGCCTTCCCTATGGATGGAATAGGGAGACTGGGCCATGACCCACCACGCGGGCCCAGTGCGGATTGGTGGGTGCTAACGACTGCAGATGCAGCCGGGACCAACGGCTTAACGTGCCTTCCGAAGCACGGAGGAGCTCGAGATAGTGATTTTTGGTCTCCCATCCAATGACCGACCACTGCGAGAGTTGCTTAACTTCAACGATCGCAGCCGAACACGCTAACCACTTGCGCAATCGAGCATCGCAGGTAACATACTGAATTATTAATAGTATTTCATAGTGTTATTTTCGGAAGTTCTGTTAATTTAATCTTTTTTATTAAGGCTATTAAAAAAAGAGATTTTTAATTTGAAGTATTTTGATTTAAACTATTTTTCCGACGGGGTGTAAATGGAAAAATCCTATGGAAAAGAGGAAACGGTAATGACGGCGTGTGTGTGTGTGTGTGTGTGTATGTGGGATGCGTGCGCAGCTTTTCCCTACGAGCATGAAAGTTGGAGGGTAACGCGGCTGAAACGCTACGAAGCGTCACGAGCGACGCATGCGACAATATATATATATATATGTATATTAAATGTATATGAGTGATGCGTGCTCTGCTCCATTCCCCTATGCCTTATGCACCGCCTAATGTTAGGTAATTTAAGAAAAGAAGTTTCACTTCAGATGTGTGGTCAGTGTTGCCAGAAAGCCATTTCTCCTTCCCCTCAAAACTTACCTAAAATACAGGTTTTTAAAGCAAAAACCCCCCAACATTCAAAATATTTATTAAAAATACAATATTAACTACAAAAAATGTATTTTTACAATAGCATCAATTACTGGGTCAACAATTTCGCACTCGTCATCTTTCCCACTCCTCTCTTATGCCAGAAACATATTAACGCGTCGTGGCGTGTCGTGACGCATCAGTTTCATACATTTATTATGGGTTAAACACACACAGAGAGAGGTTAGAGCGTCGACACGACACGACACGTAAATATTGTCTCTAACCATAGTAAATGTATGAAACCGATGTGCAAAAATATTTCCTCCCCACTTATTTCCTTTAAAAACCCCCCAAATTTGGGGGGAATCCCCCCAATCTGGCATCAGTGTGTGTGGTCCCTGCACAGTTTCATTTTTATTTTTGCTTTTTAACTGATATTTTACGCAATAAAATTATAATCATCAACTTTTTATGAAGTTGTTATAATAAATAATGTATGAACGTTTTCAAACACTTGCCAAAAACCTATCGCCCTATTACATCCATAGGTAAGGCCTGTATCCCAGCAGTGGGGACATTAATAGACAGATGATATAGAGCAGCCGTTAGCAATGTCAGCTTCATGTTGAACTTCATGAACCGATGGCGTAGCTTCTTGACCTTCACAAGTGCTTGTAACAGCCTAGACTGAATAAATGACTTTAAGACTTTCTTTCTTTTTGACATTTTTTTTCTTTTTTTTTTCTTTTTTTTTTGACATTCTTCCTGTTCTTACGCCATGCCTATAATAATATGCTTAGTATGTTTTTAATTTTCGCACACTCAAACTTTACGTCGTAATGTATTTGCATTGTAAATTGTACATTAATTAAATATGCATGGAAAATAACAGGCTTTAGCCGTCTACGTAATGAGCTTTGCATCGACAGCTTATAAGTTTCTTGACAAAAACCGTCATAAGTGATTTGTTTTCCTAATAGAAAGAGAGGTATTAGAAGGTATCACTTAGTTTTTTTTAAATTTAAGTTTAACTTGAAAAATGGCTTGATAAAGTACAATCGTAAACTTACATTTAGGTTCATTAACGTCAGTCTGAAAAAAATCACAGAGCTCGTGCTCTAGACGACTTGAAAGGGCATTAAAATGAAATTAATGAAAATGTTTCTTCCTATTATAGATTATTAAAAGAAAAAACGTTATTTTTTTCAAATATTTTTACATCATCTTAAAGCCCTTTGAATTCCGCGTCTTTTGAGCTCTCATACGTCCTCTTGGCTACACGCGAGCCTCCCGCCGCGTCATGTCGCACCTCGCGCCGCGCAAAACTCGTGGCTAAGGGCTACACACCTCTACAGCCTCAACCGTCACCAATATCGAAAAAACTGTAATGACCTAAAATGTTCCTTGGTTCAATACCGAGGTGACTTTTTTGTATTTTTTTGAAAATCGGCCCCATTTTCATGATATCGGAAATTTTCTGTGACAACACGATTTTTCGGTGGAAAAAAGTCGTTTTTTTTTTCGATTTCCAAAAAAGTTTTTGACTTTTCAAAAATAGTTTTTACATCTTCTTAAAGCCCTTCATATTCCACGTCTTTTGATCCCTCATACGTCCTCGTGGCCTTAAACCTCGGGGTATCACGGGCGAGTCGCACTTTCAAAAAGTCGCGGTTTTTTCGGTTTTAGACAAAGTTATGTTCAGCGCTCCAGGAGCACAAACTTGGTTTATTCTTTGAGCCATCATCGTAAACCTGTCTGTAAAAATTCAGAACTACCGGATTTGAAACTCTGATGTATAAATTTACTGGAATAAAACTTTGAACGGCTTCAGTTCGATAATTATGGGTCTACAGAGAAAATGCCAGTCTTTAACTGTAGAAAAATTTAGTCTACTATAAAAACGTTATGAGATTTTTTTTGTTGAAAAATCAATACACTAAGGTTTCAATATATATAAAGTCACATTATGTAATGAAAGGTGACTTCATGAATCATCTCTGAAGTCATTTTTCAACTTGACGACTCTGTAAATAATAAAACAGGGAGAGAAAAACAGCCCTTGCTGAGTTTCTTGCCGGTTCTTCTCGGTACAAGGTCTCCCGACGTAGATTTACGAACCGATGGCGTAGCTTCTTCTCATATGTGCTTGTAACAGCCTAAACTGAATAAATGATTTTGATTATGATTACGATTATAACAAATCCACAAAATGCCGTAATATTCGCGGTTTTAGATTTTTTCTTTTATAGTTGCGTTTGGCGCTCGAGGTCGAAATCTGGGATTATTTATTGGGCCAACATCATTAATAAGCCTGCAAAAATCAGAACTACCGGATTGTACGCAAACTCTTAAAGTATTCGACCTCCGTGGCCGAGTGGTTTGTACGCCGGGTTTCATGGTGTCGCCGACTCGAGAGGTCTCGTGTTCGAATCCCGGTGGGGGCAGATGTTTGTGTGATGAATACGAGCACTTACACTCCAGTAATGGATGTTTAATATGTATTTCTGTATAAATATACTTATTTATGTACAATATATGTATTCTATCCGTTACCCTAGCATCCCATAACACAAGCCTTACAGTGCTTACTTTGGGGCTAGGCTAATTGGTGTGAGTGTTGGAAATATTTTTTTTTTTTTTTTTTTCATATATCGGGAATAGTTACAACTACACATTTACAATATGTAAAATAGTATTACTGTTAATTTCAATAACAAACATGCAGTCAAATACACTATCCACAGCTTAAACAATAAGTCTTACATTTATAGTGAGATGCTAAGCAACAACAGATTAACTAGGCACCTATAATAATCATTTAAATGTAATTTGGGTCCTATTCTATGGTTCTAAATGGTGGTGAAAAATCTGATTTTAACAAGCAGTCATAACTAATAACACTAAAATGGTTAACTATTTTACAGGACTATATCATGCATGATTCAATGGGAGTGACGATAGGGTAAAGAAAATGCAAATTCTATTAACTCCGTCGGTTAGATACTCAAAAAATAATAGACATGTATTTTTTCTTTGGTCAAACAACCAAAAAATTACTATGATAATTGAAAAGTTTGGGAGTGGGGTCTCGTGATGTCACTTGTAAGTAAATATTGTACCAAAAACCGTGACGTCATGCGACATTGCAATTCAATGTATCTCTGTAATGTTTTGAATATGTGAAAAAGGAAAAAATACGTGTCCAATAAATTTTTGATAATATATCTGATGGACGAAGAAAGAAAAGTAAGTCGTCATCTTTCGTCGTCTACATTTTTATGATTTTTTTTTAATTTTATATTTTTATATATATTTTTGGAGTTTACTCCTTAAGAATCGATTTGCATATATATGGGGCCCGGTATGAGAAAAATGTGAGGAGTAAAATCTATCGATGAATGACATTAATGACCTCGTTACGTTTTTGTGCGCAACCTCATCTGCGCACCTTTCACTTTTAGCCATAAAAAACATTAAGTTGTCACAAATGTCAATAAAATAAATAAACTAAAAATAGATAAAATCGGAGCAAAATTAATGAAAACAAATAAATAACAGAATATAGAGAAATGCCGGTATGTGTCCAGCACTCTGGAATAGTGATTTTCAGTACAGTTGGAATTATAATACATATTTACAAATGATGACTAGTGTGTGATATTTTTGAAATTGTGTGTTTCCAAAAATACATTATAAAATATATGATGAATATCGCTGATATAAAATGTGTGACATGGATGGAACCTATGATAGTCGAAACCATGGGACGATTCCTGAGGTATCTCTACTTGTAACCGATTTCTTCGGACTTGATTTTGTTTTGTGTCTGTTCAAAGACAATCGTTTTTAGAGTGTAAACTCCGGTCGTGCGTCGGAGCTGACACACACAATTTTTTATTTTGTTTATTGTTTTATAATATTAATTCGTGTTTTGGGGTCCTATTTTCTATTTTCTTTTGTCTTTGCAGCTTAATAAATTCCTTAAACGGCTGGTAGGAAAAGAACATTGGACGAATGTAAAGAGTTGTCTCAAGAATCCTATTTGAATAAATATACTCGTACTTTGGCATTGTTGATTGTACTCATTGAATAAGTACTTGAAACATTTCGATCTAATTAAGAGAGAGCGTCTCGAAGTTAGGACAATTATCTACAAAACATTAGGTCGCGATTATAGGATGGACTTATTCTTAAATTGGCCTATAATTATACAGGAGGCTTTGCGAGTGTTCAGTAATTATCTAAGGAGCTGATGAGCTTTGTTTTTTGTGCTCAGTTGAAGTTTAACGTGACGGAAATTTATATTGTCAACTTAAAAAGTTTGATGGTAAAGTTCAGTTTGTATTGACACTACTGATCAACGTAATCTTTTGAGAATAATCACTCAGTTTTGGTACATTTAAGTTAAAGTCGATCGGGTTTAAAAGTGAAAAATCCACAGATTAAGATCGGGATATATACCTCAAGCCCCTTATTATTAAACGAAGGATAAGCTTGAATGAGTTACTCCATATTTTGTCTCTGTTCATTGAATGACAAAAGGCATTTGATTGGTATAAACCTTCAAAAAAAGAGCGTACTCCTTCCTTAAAGGCCGGCATCGCATTTGTGATACTCCTGGTGTTGCAAGTGTCCATGGGCAACGGTGATCACTTACCATCAGGTGAGCCGTCTGCTCGTATGCCACCTATAACATAAAAAAAAAGTAACACGTGTAACTACTCCAAGCTTATTCCTCTTTTTTTAATAAGGGGGCAAGTGTACATACAGTTGCGGTGATAAATATAGCACAACGGAGACCAATTAGTCGTTTCTTTATCGCTGTTTTATTTCTTCACGTGACCTTTATAAGCACTGGACGGCCATTGCAATTTAAAAAAAATATATAATAGTCTATTTGACAATATTAAAAATAGAGTGCCAATTGTTGTTATCTATATTTAATATGATTAGAAGAAGCGATTTTACCACTCTGAGAGAACAAATAATTAATAACTTTTCTAAGAAAACATTAAAAGACATGAAATGAATCCTTTTATTGGCCATCTTAACAAAAGAAAAAAAACATCAATACAACAATAAAATAAAAAATAAATAAAAAAAAATCAAATACAAGAAAACTTATTAACTTAAGAAAACATAAAATAAAAAAGAACATAAAAATCTTAGATAGCCAATCAGGACCCTGCTTCAGCTTATGCTGGCACAGTGAGAAAGTACTTTCTCACTGCGTCAGCGCTGGTATTCTGGCAGGACCTGGGCGAGGTCGTTAAAACTAATTAAAACAACAATGCGAAGTGCATCCCACAAGCAATAAATAAAAAAGTGCATTACTTAAGTATATAATAACCACATTTACATAAATACAATACATAATACATAAACTCTACTCGAGCTCGGTGTGCCAAGTGAAGTGCCGGCATTATCCGATGTTTCCCTTATCTGTGGTGCGATTTTGTACCTTGACCTTCTTATGCCACGTACCTAAACCACTACCGAGTTAAACAGAAATGGCATATTTTTTCTATGGTCACGTGACCGAAACGCTTGGGAATGGCCAAGACTAAAATGACGTCACACGCTAGTAAACTTCCGGTTAAAGTGACATTACATTGTATGGTTTGACGTTGTACTGACAGTCGTGTGACGTCACACACTAGTGAGAAGCCATTACGTAACTATACTGTCGCTTGATAGACTTTAGGGAGATTTTATGTGACTTAAAATAAAAAGTTAGCAACTATTGGCGTATCGGAAAATGTTCATACATTTTTACTCCAGTATTCTTTACTTAAAGCAGTTGTTTGTTAACTTACCGATTCGACTTCTTTCTGCTGCTCGAACAGACATGAAACAAAAAAAAACATATTTTATTAATAAATTGTAATAATGTTTCAGTAATTGAGGAGCTCGATGGCGCAGGTGGTCGGCTGCGATCGTTGAAGTTAAGCTACTTTCGCAGTTGTCGGTCATTGGATGGGTGACCAAAAATCTTTTATCTCGAGTTTTTCTGTGCTTCAGAAGGCACGTTAAGCCGTTGGCCCCGGTTGCATCTGCAGTCGTTAGCACCCGCCAATCCGCACTTAGCCCGCGTGGTGGGTGATGGCCTAATCTCCCTTTCCCATACATAGGGAAATGTATCTACCGAAATCGAAATCGAGATTTTATTTTACAGAATCGCCCTGACGTTAAACTAGTTTAAAGATTGCAGCATCACATTTCTTTGAAGTGAAACATCTATTCAACAATACCTTGGATGCATTTATAAAGAACACAATTAGTTCAAAAACAAGTAACAAATGCCTCGGCAACATTTTTCATTCGTAAAACTGTACAAAATTTATTTTTCTCAAAAATAACGGTTTGTCGTTGGTTTGTTATTAAAGTAATCGCCATTTTGTTATCAAGAAAAGGACAACAATACAGCTCAGCCGTGCGGACTCAGAAGCGGACTCGTCGTTTCGCTCGCGCTGCGTTGAAGCGTACAGTACCCCTAGCACGAACCAATATCTAATTCGTATCGTTTGCGAGTCCGAAATGTCATTGTCAAATATGTACTGATTTTTAGTTTTCGTTACGTACTTTGTGCCGCTGCTGTTCAAGTTTCCATACAAAATTTGACATTGACATTTCGGTTCGCAAACTATTCGAATTCGATAGTGGTTCGTGCTAGGGGTACAGTTATGTCTCGCTCGCTCGATTGAATTTTTATATACAGACTAGCGGCCCGCCCTCGCTTCGCTTCGCTGTAGAGCTGAAGTGTAGACTACAGTTTTTGTTCCCAGGCTTGTATTATACACAATGACATTCATCTATCGGTCGGTTTAAAATTGACAAAGTTTCATACAAACTTTCATTCCCTATTTTATCCCCTTGGGGGTAGAATTGATCAAAATCCTTTCTTAGCGGATGCCTACGTCATAACATCTACCTGCATGCCAAATTTCAGCCCGATCCGTCCAGTGGTTTAGGCTGTGCGTTGATAGATCACTATGTCAGTCAGTCACCTTTGAGTTTAATATATATATATATTATGTGTGACAGTTGCTTACGTAGTTGAGTCGGATCATATTTTGTTTGATGCTAGTATGAGCCTACCGTATCTTTCCTTTATATTTTAATTTAAGCAGGGGGCCATAAGTATACTTTTGACAACTATTCATATGAAAATCTCAGCTATTTAAAAAGTATAAGAACTTTAGCGTTGGAAACCAAGTTAATTGGGCTGAAGTTTACTTCACAGCTTGCCTCTTAGTTGATATTGGCAAACGATAATGCGGGGGAGCTTAAAAGTTCTAGTCTATAAGTTGGCCTTCTTTAAAAGAACTAGGAGACATTAAGTATCTCCCTTGTAAGATATTAAGTCGTTAGTTTCAAAGAGACGGTGGTAAAATCGGTTTTAGTTTTGAATTAACGTCGGAGGCGCTGTGTAATTTCGTTGTTTACTGTCTTTGTAGCTTCCATGATGGAATGGCGGCGAAAGAGAAACTTGGAATGCGCCACCTGGTGACTTTACCGGGCCGATAGTTAGTGTCACAATAACTTAAGAGTATCGTTTCGGTTTAGAATATGGTCTTTGTTTTCGTACTTGTATTATAAATAACTAGCAAACTAGTGAACCAAATGTTCACTAAAAAAATAAAAATAAAATGTATTTAATTAATTGAGAACTTCGGAGATTTTGTGTGGTTTCGTTTGAAATTCGTGATTTCTCGAAAACCGGAAGTGCTACGTTACTCAAATCCGGTTTGTAGTCTTATCAGACTATTCTTAACTTATAACTTAAACATTCTCTTTATCTACCTCTTACGGTTTGGCCGCTGAAACAGCACCACAGACAGACGGACGGATGGACGGACGGACTTGTCTAATAGATAAGAGATGATATAAATTTTCCGTTAATAATGATTTCAACATATTTGCTCAAAAAATGTTATAACGGAGGTTGTATACATCTTTCGAAAGTTTAAAGTAACGGGCCACTCAACGGAGCGTGCGGTAAAACGTTTTACTGCACGTTCCCATACATGGCGCCGTGCGTAACTTTTTACGGTTTGTTTTTAAATTTCGGACGAACCCCCTTGGAAGCGCCTTTGAACTATACCCTTTACTCAATTTAATACTATTAAAAATAAGAAACGAAAAATGTTCTAATTTTCACCAACCGCATTGCTCAAATGGCGCCATTTGGAAATGCGCGCCATTTTCCTATTATAGTAACCGACTCACCGAGCTCATAATAGAATGAAACATATCTTTATATATATAATTCTTCTGTGAGTGTGTATGTCACTGAACTTCTCTTAAACGACTGGACCGATTTTGATGAAATTTTTTGTGTGTGTTCAAGGGGATCTGAGAATGGTTTAGATTCACAATTTTGTCCGCTGGACAATGTTTTTTTAATTTTTTTTTTATGGCGGTACGAAGTTCGCTGGGTCAGCTAGTTTTAAATAAAACTAGTTTTAACGGGTTAATGCACGAACTTTATTTATTTAATGACGTTTCGCAGCCTTTTCAGGTCTGCATCGTCAGAATAATGATTTTTTATTTACTTTGTCGAGCTACCTTCGAAAGACTTTTTATATGTCTTCTGAAAAGGCTGCGAAACGTCAATAAATAAATAAAGTTCGTGCATTAACCCGTTAAAACCAATTTTATTTTATGAGTGATGTGCGCGAAAACCTAAGTAACAAATAAGAAACATGTTTTATCATGAATTTAGTATATTATAAAATATGTTAAAAATGGGTTACCTAAAAAAGACGCAGAAAAGAAAAGAAAGCAGACTATTATTATATATTTTTTTAAAAATGATTTAAAAAAATATATGTTGCAATATCAAGATACCTAATAAGAAAATGTTGTCCTGACTTAAAGTATAAAACGTATAGAATGTGCAGCCCTTAATATCCACCCCTTTTTTATATAACGCAGGTAAAAAATGCTGTTTACAGACGACGGCGCCTTTAAGAGGCATACCGCCGAACGGCTCAGACCAGGCTCCCGCAAGTCTCACGAACCCCCCAGTGGCTGCCCACTGAGGACCCCGCAACTCTTACGGGCCCTTTACAGCATAATATCCGCTAGAAAAGTCCTGCGAATACCTTCTACACTGCTTGATGCGAAGCCGCGGGCTCCCCGTTTAGGGATTCTACTACGACTCCGCACCCTTATACCCACCCCTACTAGTAGGTGGGTAATGTCTCTACATTATTTTTCTGTGTTCTAAACCATAGAAAAATAATAAATTTTATACTAAAACAAAATATAATTATATTTAATTACACACACACGATATTGTTGCAAGCTTAACATTTATTTACATTATAATAATTAATTACATCTCTCGCGTTTAATTAATTAACTCCACACACACACACTCCATTGTTATCGTTCATCGTTTACGTTAACGTTACGTTTACGTTACGCGACAAATAGCAAACAGAAACGTATCACATCCTTTACACTTGGGGTCAAAATTATCTTTTAATTACTTATGGTGTAATTTTTAAAGGTCGAGGGATGTTAGAGATATGAAATTACGGATCTGCAGATGGTAACGGATATCAAACGAATAACTTTTCGGTCGGTTTTAGATACGAATATCAGATAATACGATTCTTTCAAGTACGGATATTAGGGTCTTGTAAAACGAAAACCTAATTAAGTATCAGTAGGGCTGTATTTAGAGGTGTTAAAGCCCTGGGGTAACGAAAGTGTCCCCTATTTTAAAATCTAGAAGTATTAAACTTTAATCGTACATTTATTATGCCTAAACAGTAGGACACGGCATTCCTATAATTTATGTGTCATTTACATTTAATCGAAAGTGACCTCAAAAGTTATTTCATAGTGAAGTCATTTTTCAATTTGACTCTGTATATAAATACAGGGAGAAAAAAACAGCCCTTGCTGAATTTCTTGCCGGTTCTTCTCAGTACAAGGTCTCCCGCCGTAGATTTGTGAACAGTAACTTTTCGACATTCACAAGTGCTTAGACTGAATAAACGATATTGAATTTGAATTTGAAAATTTAGAAACCCGGGCATGTTGGTTTATGTAACAGCATACTGTCTAGTTCCTTTTTCAAAATAAGTAAGTTTTGTATAAAATTGTATTAATCTGTTTAAGAACACGATAGAAGGTTAGAACGATAAGGGTGACATGGTCTATAATAGAAAAAAACCCTTTAAAAAAAGAATATAAAGAAAAACCCGTGCCACATATGATTTTCACCTTACTCGAAAGACCTGGGCCACATACAATTAACACCTTACACTTCCTTTTACAATTTTTTACATATCTCATTCGTACCTGAAACTATCAAATAACTGTCGACTTATAAACTCAAAATGATCTTATATCAGAAACCTTACCTGAAGCCTATAAGTATGGTTTACTTTTTTAATCTTTTTCATTAAATTTTTGATATTCCGAATTTTGTTTCTCAACTCTTGGGACCCTGACAACAATTGGGATAAAATATCTCATTCAAGATTTTGTCCTTAGCAGAAATTGTTCAAAAGATTTTTTTATTACAGAAGCGACCACCTTCGACCGCGTTAATTTAGGTTTTTTGAGAATCCCACAGGATTTTTTCCGGGATAAAAAGTATTTATGTCTCAATCCAGGTCACAAAGTATATGCGTACCAAATTTCATACAAATCCGTTGAGTAGTTTTTGCGTGATTGGGTAACAAACATACATACTTTCACATTTATAAATGTTAGTAGCATAGGATATTGTTAATACGGATAAATAATTTGGGTTACTCGTATCCGAAACTATTGGATACGGTTACGGAGCTCCACTCCACATCCCTAGTCCAGATGTTATCGCAGCCGTGTGGGAGATAAACAGCCCCAGTAATTAATTAGGGGTCTACAGACCAAAGGGATGCTGTATCTTGGAAGTAAATTATTTACTTGCTTTTATAACTGGGTTTTGTGTGCGATTTTGTTTGTTTAGCGCGGCAATTCTTTAGGGGTTGTGTGGTATCTATCATGATAATTACAGTCCCTAAGCTTCAATGCTGGACTAGAAGCTGAAAGAAAACATTTATTGCGTCAGCTGCTAACTTTCCCATTAAGATAATAAAGCGTCTGTTAACAGACGAAGCATATTTGAAAAATGTGGTCCTATGACTAGTATTACTACTATAAAAGTGTACTGTTGGCTTTTGTTGGCTACGATGCTTAATGACATGCAGCCACAGCCAATTGAACGTACATCTGGGCAGCTTGAGCCCAAGAGAAAAAATTGCTTGAGTGTCGTTGAACACTCGTTTGGAACGCAGTTAAAAATATTTATATACCACCCACCAATCCGGACGAAAGAAGGGAAAACCCCAGTGCAGACGCTCCCTACCGTATTTAAGATTGGATGCAACATATCCGTGATAAGCCACTACAGCTGCGTTTTGGTTTACAAGTCGATTTAACCGCCACTATACATACGCACCTATTTATTTTATTACAGATTGTTTTATGTTATTCTTCCATGAACACTGTATATCAATCACCGTTAAAAAATAATTGTGAATTTGATTAAATGGTAGGCTTGTCATGTATGAGTAAAGTTATTTGATTTCCGTTTCCTTCCGTTATCCAATGAGCGACCATTTCGAAAGTTGCTTAGCTTCCAAGATCGCGGGCTGAAAGCGCTAACCACCTGCGCTATAGAGCTTCTCGTTACTATATTTCGTGTTAATTGAACTTAAAAATTAACCCCTTAATAGCAAGCCAGACGACAGCTTTAATACCATCCAGCTCCTTTGTTCAAGTGTAAAACGGACTGCACCTGCATCATACATTATTAATAGGTTTAATTCGGGAGCACTGCAGATGCGCCGCTGATGAATTACTTGCTACAGCCTGCTGTACACGGCATTGTCTGGAGGCAATCAAGAGAGCTCGGCTCGCGATTGTGAAAGTTAAGCAACTTTCGCTGTGGTCAGCCGTAGGATGGGTGGGCGAAAAAAAAAATTTTTTTTAACTTTATTGAAGAATTTAACTGCTACATATTTGAATACAAAGCAACTTTTACTAGAAAATATTCCACGAGCACCGGGCAGCAGTCCTGGTCCCGTACTCGAAACCGCACTCTTCGCTATCCGGGTGAATGCACTGACCATTATGCTACCGCGGCCCTGATGCCCGCGTCGAATTTTCTCTAGCACTTCTTAGGCTGCAAGGCAGCGACATCTCTTCGCATAGTTGGTCACCCACAATGTCAAATAAAAAAAAATCTCGGTCCAGATCTTTAAAGCACATATTATGACAAATCGTATATATCGACCCCCTCAGGTTCGAGTGGTCTAGAGGCTCCAGACAGAGAGGAGACCCCCCGTGGGAAGATGCCATCTGCCTGGAATATCTCTAGAGGCACTCGCCAATTCCCGGCTTCAGGTCCCCTTAGGATCTCGCCGTCCCCAAGCCAAGTGACGCTGTAAAGGTCATCTGCGACCAACAGCATACATATTTGTTTCTTAGGTTTTAACGCACATCACTCATTAAATAAAACTAGTTTTTACGGGTTAATGCACGAAACTTTATTTATTTATTGACGTTTCGTAGCCTTTACAGGCTTCGTCGTCAGAATAAAACTTTTAGTCTTTCGAAGGTAGCTCGACAAATTAAATAAAAGTTTTATTCTGACGACGAAACCTGTAAAGTCTACGAAACGTCAATAAATAAATAAAGTTTCGTGCATTAACCCGTAAAAACTAGTTTTATTCAACAGCATACACATTAAAAAAAAGTACACATTTTGTAGATTGAAACATTAAATATTAAACTTGTGTTCTTTCATTTTCTGATAACGCGCCACTCTTCTATCCATCACTTTCAATCTTTAAACCATTTTACCTTCGTATAATGAATTCCATCCATTTTAATTACTCGAACCGACGGCGAAAGTATTAATTTTTATTAGCCCAAAATATCGGTTTTCTAAGTTAAATTGATCACGTCCTACATTATGTCGCAAAAAGTCAACACGGGTTATGATAAATTTTATAAAATTGATCGTTGAAGTTAAAAATAGGTTTTTGAAGTTTTGATAATCTATACTAATATTATAAAGCTGCAGAGTTTGTTTGTTTGTTTGTTTGAATGCGCTAATCTCTGGAACTACTGGTCCGATTTAAATGATTCTTTCAGTGTTGGGTAGATAGATAGATAGATAGATAAAACTTTATTCACACCAACATGCACACATACAAAATTGAATACAAATTTTACAATTATACAAATCCTTTAAAAATATAACAAATTATATTTATACAAAGATACTGATAATTTCGTGTGCAGCAGCGATGCGAATGGGCGAAAACTCAGCGTAACATTTACTCCGAGAGTAAATCGCTGATTTTCAGTTCTAACCCATATAGATGAGGTCACGCAATTAAATGTCAGATTAAAATTCATAATACAATAAACGAAATTTCAAATTAAATTAAATACAAAAATTAATTAAACATTCATTGGACATATAATTGTATGGCACTTTACATAAACATAAAAACAAAGAAAACAAAATTGATAAATTGATCAGTGAGTAAATATTTATAATTTTTATTTTTAAGCATGTCTAAAGAAAATAGTTTCGGTGAAAATAAAATTAAAATTGAAGCACACAACACCAACGCCGACAACTCCGCACCCAAGCAACTAATTTCTGGATATTCCAATTTTCTGTTGTTCTAATAAAAATGATTTCAGATGTGTTTTAAAAGTCTGTCTGCACGGAATTAGTCTTAAGGGTGGAGGTATGTTATTCCAGCATTTAGTCGCTTGGTAGCGGAAACTGCCAGTGAAGCCAACAGTTCTGTGCTGGTGGGTGCTCAAAGGAGCCCTTACGTGCCTGGGGACACCAGAACCGTAGTGATGGTGAAAAGTAGAATACTTTAGTTTATGATATAAATATTCAGGGTTCTTATATTTCACTACATTGAACATGAGCATGGCAAGATGCAAATGCCTACGCGACTCCATGTTTAGCATAGAAGCATTATTTAGGTATGGTGATACATGTGTACGTGGAGGAATATGGAAGCAAAAGCGGGCACAGGCATTCTGCACACGTTGTATAATTTTCTTTGTTCTGTACAACAAGCGCGGACCATAGACCAAGTTACCATAGTTGAGCCTTGATAGGATCAGCGATTCACAGAGCGCAATTCGGGACTTTTCAGATAAAAAACTACGAACTTTATACAAAACTTTTAAACGATAAAAGCAGTTTTTCACTATATTAAGCACATGACTTTCAAAACGCAATCGACTGTCAAATGTTATTCCCAGGTTCCTTGTCTCTTGAACTCGTTCAACATTTGTGCCCAGGACTTGAACAACGGGTGGATCACGTAAAATGTTTTCGGTTTGCTTTTTGGTACCTATTAGCATACACTTCGATTTGGACGGATTCAGTACGAGAGCATTGTCTTTAGACCAGGAAGCTATAGAATTCAAATCTTCGTTTAATTTGCTGACCGCCTGAGATATTTTAGCAGGTTTTTCGGAGATATATAGCTGAACATCATCTGCATAGAAGTGAAATTTACAGTTTTTGATTACTTTTGACAGATCCGCACTGTATATAATGAAAAGAAGCGGTCCAAGTATTGAACCCTGAGGGACACCACGTGACATCGGTTTTGGTTCAGAAGTAAGGAAAGATCCATTCTCCCTACGAAGACGTACCGCTTGGTTCCGGTCACTAAAGTAGCTACTGAACCATTTAACCGAGTGAGGTTCAAAACCGTAAAAAGTTAATTTTGCAAGTAGTAAAGGTACGTTTAAGCAATCAAACGCACGAGAAAAATCCAGTAGTCTATTTATCGAGGAAGGCTATAGGATTTTTAACCACTTAGTGGTTAATAATCCACCATTATTAGACATCTGTTCGAAAGGTACTTTGAACGATCCACGGAGCTCCATAAGATGATCGCGTTGTCAAAAACAATGTTGGCACGCTCGTCGCCTCTGATCACTGTTTTCATATTTATAATATTTATCCACATGTTTCTAGTTTCTATATAGACACAACGTGTTTTAGTTACTTACAAGTGCTAATTACATATGGACTAATAACTTAAATTCAGTAGTGATTTTAATTGAATATTTTGAATATTTATTTAATTTTTCAAATTAAAACTGAACTTAATTGACTATCCTTTTCCAGTCCTTTTATTATTTTATTGTAATTATTAATTATTAACATGCAATTAAAAATATTTTTAATGATGCTAAAGAAGTATAACTCCTCACGCGCGTACATAAGTTACACGCATCCATTTTTTTTACAAATAAATCTCTATATATATAAAACTCAAAGGTGACTGACTGACTGACATAGTGATCTATCAACGCACAGCCCAAACCACTGGACGGATCGGGCTGAAATTTGGCATGCAGGTGGATGTTATGACGTAGGCATCCGCTAAGAGGATTTTGATCAATTATACCCCCAAGGGGATAAAATAAGGAATGAAAGTTTGTATGAAACTTTGTCAATTTTAAACCGATCGGGCTGAGACTTCGCATGCAGGTATAAGACGAATCATAAATGAATATCATTGTGTATAATACAAGCCTGAGAACAAAAACTGTAGTCTACACTTCAGCTCTACACCGAAGCGAAGCGAGGGCGGGCCGCTAGTATTTTTATATTATTTATATCAAGTACTTAATTGCGATATCATAATATTACTCGCGCGTTGTCTGACTCTGTCTCCCTGAGTATTGGGGCCTTACTAACCGACAGAAATACAATACCATCAAATATTTGATTCATTTTAATTATGCTCTTCTGTACGGTAAAAACAAAGAATTAGAAATTATGGATGTTAATTCTTCAAATGCGCGCTACAATTAATAATAATAAATAAATAATAATAAATATTTCCAACACTCACACCAATTAACCTAGCCCCAAAGTAAGCACTGTAAGGCTTGTGTTATGGGATGCTAGGGTAACGGATAGAATGCATATATTGTACATATATAAGAATATTTATATAGAAATACATATTAAACATCCATGACTGGAGTACAAAATGCTCGTATTTATCACACAAACATCTGCCCCCACCGGGATTTGAACCCGGGACCTCTCGGGTAGGCGACACCATGAAACCCGGCGTATAAACCACTCAGCCACGGAGGTCGTGAAATTATGGATGTTAATTCTTCAAATGCGCACTACAATTCCAAGTTTAGTTCAAGTACAATAGCGACAAGTTAAAACTAAGTAAATACAAGCGAATCATCTCAACTATCAAATAGAACTTAAAGTAGAAAAATACAAAGAACCCCATTTGTTAATCATTTTGCATTATAAGTGTAAAGAATGAATAAGTAACAACTGAAGAAAAACCCTTTTGTAATGCGATCGTTTGCATAGTGATGTCTTTTTTCATATCGATATTTATAATTAAAATTTAATTTATACCGATAGGTTTGGAGTCAAGCGAGGACCTCGCTGCTCTTGGCGTGATCAATTTGTCATTTGAATCGTGGAAGTTTAGTAATTTACGCATAATTACATCATTTACATCAATTATGTTATATTGGTTTTAGATTGACTTAAAATGGGAGCTGCTAGTCCTTTGACTTTTTCAAGGTACAGTCCTACTTACTCGTATATTATAAATATGAATGTTTGTATGTTTGTTGCTCAATTACATATAAACTTCTGAACGGATTTGTAAGTTTCGTGCACATATATTTTATGAAGAGCACGATGACGCAGGTGGTTAGCACGTTCGGCTGCGATCGTTGAAGTTAAGCAAATTTCGCAGTGGTCTGTCATTGGATGGATGACCGAAAAGCTTCTATCGCGAGTTCCTCCGAGCTTCAGAAGGCACGCTAAGCCGTTGGTCCCGGCCGCATCTGCAGTCGTTAGCACCCGCCAATCCGCACTGGGCCCGAGTGGTGGGACATAACGTAATCTCCCTATTCCATCCATAGAGAAGGCCTGTGCCCCAGCAGTGGAGACATTAATAGGCTGATGATGATATTTTATAGCATGGAATGGTCACTAACATTATAGTAATATAAGTTATTTACGGGAAACTAAAACTAAGATACATGGTAACAATCCTGTATATAACTTATATTACTATAGAATACTGTTTATCCTAGAAAAGTGTCAGGTTCATTTGAAAAATAAATTTTGTAAGCATTGTGGTTAGAGTAAATTTAATCAGTATTAAACGGAAGCGAAATAAAAAATCTCAACGTCATTTAGCATTCTAAAGATAGATGACATCAGAAAGTAGGTGAGTATAATTCTAAATAATGTAATGTATTAGTTCGAATCCCAGTGGGACAAATGTATGTATGATGTTGCCCTAGTATCCCATACCACAATTGTTATTTTGCGGTCGTCTAATGGTGTGAGTGTTCGGAATATTTATATATAGTTTTTTATATATGGTATTAAATAATTATTACAACATTTTTTATCGACAATAAAAATATCCCTTTTACCTACCACTGTCAGCACTAGCAAGGCCATAGTTTACAGGGCAAACTTTCCTGCAATTATTTTAATAGGAGACATTTCTGAAACTGCTAGCCGTATCTCATTCTTTCATTTACTTTGCTCGCGTCTACTTAACGAGTGGGCACACGGTAGAGGATGTAGCGGAAACGTTAGTTAGAATCTATTTATTTAAATTATACGAAAACGAGAACAGACTTAAATGTATGGGACATGGTACATCGACTTGTAACGAAAGTTATAAGTTAGCTAAGTTTTTTTAAAGATTTTAATAATGCTATGCCTAATGACACAGCGCATTTGCTATGGGGGCTAGTAACAAGTAATAATAATAAAAATTTATTGTTTTTTTTTACATGTTAACAGATATTTAAATAAAATTTCATTAAAAATAAGACAATAGGAATGGATCAGCCAATGTTGGTCAAGCCTGGACCAGAACCAACGCTGTTTTTCGGCCACCCCTTAACAAATTTTACCTAAAATTAATAATATAGAGAGCCTCGATTATCCGTTAAGTTGCAACATATTGTGTACGGATTATGACGGACCACAATTTGTCGAGTTTATGTTCGTCACGAAGCAAAAATTACAATCAGTTGTCTTGTTTTAATGTCAAATTATTGTAATATTATAGAAATTGATAACCAAATAAAATATCGTGAGTTTAAATGCCTGCACATTTTTTATAGCCAGGTAGGCAAATGACTCTACCCCATCTGATGTTAAGTGGTGATAAAGTCCAAACGCGAAGATAGCTGGTACAGCAGTTATAAACTGCCACACCAACCATCCTCACCTTGCCGGCCTGCAAAAATGCTTCTTCACGCCTCTCTTAAAGAACCCCAGATTATAGGAAGGACGTGCGCGGGCAAAGAATTCCACTTACGAATAGTATTTAAAATTGGTGTAACAGAAGCATTATAATGAAATCCTTTTTTTTTCTTTCATTTTGGCAACAAACAGTCATATATTTTACAAAAGTAACTTATGTTAAACATTTTTTATGAAATAGACCTAACAGTGCCTAAACACAATATTAAAACGGTTCTGAAGTTAGGGCATGGTCAGCTAATGAAAATCCAAAATTACCTATTACAGTACACTAATGTGTGACGAAATATTTATATCATATGCAAGCCTCTCCTGAAAGTTAATGGCGATCAGCGGCAGTAAAAACATAATTAATGCACGTCCAAGAATCGGTGTAATCACACCGTATTTAATAATCGCTAAATCTTATTAAATTGTACGGCAGCTTAATGAAATTCCGATGTGACAAGCAGATGAATGGTAATCGCTGTCGCTTGTCGCTTACGTCGCATTCCGAGGAAGTTTTTTGTGTTAGATTCGAGAAAATTGCTCGTTCAATGTTTTTTTTGGTGGCAACATTAGAATGGCCGTTAGCGCTTAACAGGTAAGTAAACGTTTTAAAGAAGACTGAAATGAGCGGTATGGAATTTGTAGTGCTTTTTTTGTGTTTACGGGCTTTGACGAATGCTGTGATGATGTATCTTTTTGTAATTAAAAATTTGGTTTTTTTTTGTTAACGGTATCCCCGATTTGTGTCAGGTCTTTGGTTCTCCTTTTTGTTTTTTGTTTGTTTCTTTTTTTTTGTTTTTCATGCTTACTTTTTTTTAATTAAATTGGGTTAGGTATATGTATGTATGAATACAATTATGTTTACTCAAACATTATAGCAATATAAGTTATTTACGGGATTGTTACCATGTACCTTGTTTTTAGCGAGTTTCCGATATTTCGGCACTGTTGCAAGCGCCATGATCACGGAGTAACTGAAGTAATTGCGGGTAGGCTGTTATTGGCAGACATATCGGTCTACCCTCCGACGAAGTCTTTTATTGCGACCCGTACCACTGTTCACATTCTCACTATTCACTCGAAACTGTTCTCGACACACAACACTTACAGTATCGGATCGCGACACGACACTTTTTTGATTATTTCCGGTTCTACACATACGAACCACAGGATTCCAGACACTCGACAATTTAAACCCGTCCTCACGATAGAAATTTTTATGTTTTGTTATTTCAATCGCTTCCCTGACCAATCTTGGTATGTAGTGGCGTTCTGTCGAGATAATCTGTGGGTTATGAAACTCAATCCAGTGGTTAGAACCAGAATCAATCAAATACTATAATGTTAGTGACCATGAAAGTTTAAAACAATATACTCAAACATGCTTGGAAATTTGAGCATTATTTTCACCACCTTCTTCAAGTTAAATCGAACTTGCTCTACTGGCTACATACATGGAAGCAACGGCCGGCAAAATCCAAATCTATCGCAGTTTGCGGGCAAATAAATCTCAAGGTAAACCCATATCTGTCGTGTAATTTAAAAATGGAACTATCTTTTATTTCGAAGTGGGAACCAAGGATGTAAAAGTATTATTAGAGATTTTACTCCATGTTCAAACTGGCTTGCAAATAAAAAAGTAATCGTTCTAAATTTGAAAATTCTGCCTAGGTACTACCTACGTGGTGTTTCGGCGTTTCAAAGACAGGCTACCTTAGATTAAAACAAAAAGGGTAGATACGGCACTAGCCTCATAAAAGTGATCCGCATGAATTGTGGTCCACGACCCTAATCGCTTTAATCACAACTTGACATGCAAACGACGCACATGTGAACGCCAAAAAGCAATATTGCTAATATGTTGTATTTATATGATAAAACAATGCCTAAGTGTGTTTTTAAAAAGTGCTCAAATTGATCAAGAACTAAAAATAACACCCACAGCATCACTTTTCATTCGTAAGTACTATAAAATATATTTTTTCATAAAAATTGCTGTTTGTTTTGAATCTTATTCTGTAGTGACGTCGAGTACTGGTCGCGTGATTGGTCGGTAGTGCAGTGACGCGGATCTCGCCGTCTCGTTCGCGCTGCCGTTGAAACTTAACGTGCTGTTTCGTTCGGGTCGGTAATGCCCCACGCATTATTGTTGTATCAGTTTTTGTTTGATGCAAGTATGAGCGTACCGTATCTACCCTTTTTGTTTTAATCTAAGCAGGCTACACACCACTCCGCGCCACACGTCGCCGAATAAACGTGTTAGGTACTTAAGAATTAGAATTGTAATTAAGTTTTATATTTCATGTGTATGTAAGACTGTAATGTATATATTTCTATGGACCTACGATGCCTGTAAATAAATAAAAAAATATACTGTAAAAACTAACTCAATTTTGGGACTTTTTGGCGGGATCGGGAAGCGTCACTTTAGCAGTTTTGTTTTTCTTGTTAAAAATTGTGTTGTGGCGGATGTTAGTGTCTAATAATAGGGGGCTTATTAACCACTAAGTCTTCGGGAATATGCACAAGTCTTTCGACGTTCCCTCAAGAAGTCCACGGGGAGGTTCCAGTAAATCCCCTCACTTTTACTGAAACATAGGGAAAGAGGGATTGACTTGACTGCCACTTACTTTGACTTCATTTATTACTTTGACCACGAGTGCTATAGTATTTGTAAACATATTAACAATAGAAAAGGCACTGGGAACAATTCCTAAGAGAGTTTAATAAGTTACTTTCGTCTTTCCATCCGGACTTTTTTCGAAATATCAGGACTTTTGTCAGGATTTTTGAAATTCCAAAATGGTAATGGTAATCCTAGTCGCGTGATGTATTTCCGTTTCGTCTTTTTTATAGGATTTTTTCATTTACAGTTCAAAAATTAGTTTCAATTCTAAAATAACTCAACAGGTTCATAAGTCATTTAGTTCAACTTCATTAAAGCTCACTGTTACCCAACTAGTGTTTACGCTTCAGTATTTTCAATACGCGAAGTGATTTCAATTCATCAACCTGTAATTGGTACTGACACTGCGAAACGGACCTTCAATCAGGTTGCACCAATTATTGCGCGGAAAGTCCGAGCCATGAGCATTAACGGAATTGAACGAGATTAATTAAAATTGCGTTGCAATTGAATAAATTATGTTTGTGGTATTGTAAAACCAGAACTTCGTATTAAGGGAAATAACCACACGTGAAACTGTTGGACGTCTTGGTAATAGGCTAGTTGACTCATGTCAAATTGCACTATACAAATGTTTATTTCTTATAATTTTTGGTATGAGGACCCTAAATTAAATACTTCGATTTCACTTCATACAATTAGAAGATGGCTGTAGTAATTTAATTTGAAAAATAGTTTTTTTAGTTCTATACTTTTTAAACACTAAAAACGCTGTCCACCATTATTGTGTCGTCAACATAATATTATTAGCAAACAATTAAACGTCATTGTCGTGGTACTGTGGTTTCTTTCATCCGACTAAAATATATCTAAAAACTCTTATATCTTAAAGAAAAGTTTCCGTTTATTGGTTTTGTTGACTAAATTAATGCTGGACGCCGGATTTGTGTAAGCAGAAACGACAAAACTCTTTGACTTAGCAGGTACATTCATAACCTTAAAAATTTAAACCACAACATTTCTGGAGTCTTTAACGATGTGTTTCTATATTCTCGTATAATACAATCATGATAATTACTATATTTATCACGAAATCTATTAGAAATCATGGTTTTGTAATGTAAATGCAGATCCTACGTGCTTGCGAGTGTTTGTTTACTGTTTTGTTCTCGTCATACCATAGATAATCTATAGACGAAAAAGGCCGACAGCGTTTTTGTATGTCCATGAAAGATCAATTTTAAAAATTAAAGTTTTGTAGCTTTCTAGGTAAAAAAAAAATACAATACATTTTTTTGCGGTCTAATTGAACAATTATTAACCATTTAAAACATATTTCCAAAAAGTGTCAACTAGCCTATTCGACAAAATATTATCCGATTAGACAATAGGGTTTATTTTACAGGATTTGTCGATATTTTTTTGTATATTTGACTATGCACGCACGCAACGGACGCTCTCAGATGGAATATTTTTATCGTTATTCGTTAGTATAGCTTTCGGCATGCCAGTATAACGTGTACATAGAATTTTGTTTCATTAACGTCAATCGTGAGGGTTGCCAGGTCTCCAGATTTGACAGGCAATCTCCTGTTTTTTTGAAATTTCTCCTGTTCTCCTGTTTTTCTACATGAATCTACTGTTTCACTGAGAATACGATTTTCTTTTTTAAATTGCATGTTTTGTGCTGTGTTGTTTTCCGGAATTATGAATGTAGGTAACCTTAATTATAATCTAATTAATATGTTTTTGTCTAAAAAAACACATTCCTTACTGGCCTATATCCTGATTTGATTTACCAATTCTAGTGGGTGGAGTAGGGAGGGGGGGGGGGGGCGCAAATCGGAAAGTCGAAATTTGCACACATCTACTGCTGCTTTCTCTAACGCCTCCCGATTTTTAAAAATCAGAACTGGCAACACTGATCGTGACGCGACGCGTGTAGTTGTTTAATTAAAATATACGTAACGCAGGACCGAGTCACTTTTTCACTTAAGAATGAGACAACAATGACTTAGCGCGAAAACTCTACATGGAATTTTCATTCGCTTGTTTTTTTTAGGTAAAGGGTGGCATACAGGCATATGACCCGCCTGATTGTAACCGGCCACCATACCTTAGTGTCGCCGCAGACGGGCCACCGACCACAACCACAAAACGCCACCACCGGCATATTTCTTGTAGTTTTCATACAATTTATATGGACTCGCCACACACGGTACGCCGGTGGCCGCCACACGCTACAAATCGTCGTTGCTCGCTTCTTGTGGCCCGCACCGGCCACTTAATGCGCCGATACAAAACGCCGCCACACGTCACTCACTAAGTGTCGCCTCACACGGGTCACACGTCACAGCCACAAACGCCACCACGAGAAGCTAGAAGCGGCTACTAAAGTGGCTGAAGCGCGCGACAGCGGCCGACTAAGGTAAGGGAGAGAGGGGGAAATCGCGCGAGTGACGTGTGGCGGTGTTTTGTATCTTGACTTGACGACTTGTAGTGTGTAGCGGCCACCGGCGTACCGTGTGTGGCGAGTCCATATAAAATGTATGAAAACTACAAGAAATATGCCGGTCGCGGCGTTTTGTGGTTGTGGTGACCCGTGTGAGGCGACACTTATAGACGCTTGCGATACAAAAATATCATCTGCAGCGTTGGCTACCTTGACCGGATCCCCTACCCCGTGGAGCCCTGGAACCTTACTCACAGACAGAAACACAACATCACCAAAAGGTAGTGTTATTTTACTGTGGTCTTCTGTAAGGTGAAGGTTACTTCCTCAGACGGGCGCTCACAGAAAAATAACACTACACTACACATTTTGTGATGTAGAATTTATGTCGGAATTTATTTCTAGGGCTTATAAAAGCATTCTGAAGCCGCGTTGGTCGTATGGCATTCAGCTGTGGGGAAGTGCTAGTGACTCGAATATCAACATATTGCAACGATTCCAAAACATTGTCTTAAGAACCATGTCAGATGCCCCATGGTTTATCACTAATAACGAGCTACATGATAATCTGCAAATAAGAACCATAAGGGAAGAGATCCAACAATGTACACAGTCATACAAGAGGAGGCTTATTAATCACCCGAACGACCTAGCTTGCCAACTAATTAAAGCAAAAAGAAAGACACGGTTGAAACGCCGTGTAATACTAGAAACCGACTAGACTTAGTTCATGGAGCAGGAGTAGATATCTCCAATGGGAGATACACTTAGGAAAAGACATCAAATTCACACAACAAATTTGCTTATAGTCTTCGACTGATTGCAGATCTTGAGAGGACTAAAAAAAACAAAAAAAAATCTAGGGCTTCACGGGGTGATGCGGATGAATCCCTAAATGCGGATCCCGCGGCTTCGCGCTAAGCACCTTAGAGGGTATTCGCAGGGTTTTCTAGCGGATATTATGTCGTAAAGCGCCCGTAAGGGTTACTGGGTCCTCATTGGGCAGCCACTGCTGGGACTCGTAAGGCTTGCGGGAGCCAGGTGTGAGGTCCGTTCGTCAGTGTGCCTCTTAAAGGCGCCGTCGTCTGTAAATAGTATTTTTTGCCTGCGTATAAAAAAAAGGGCTTCACGGGGTAAGGGATTAATAATAAAAACGACGAGAACCTCATGAAAGCCGAGAAAGATAAACAAATGAAATATCTTGACTTGGCTTATGAGCTTGTTTGACTCGGCTATCATTGTGCCGATGGTTGTGACGGTCAAAGGCCTGATAGCTAAGAGTTTCGACTGTCATCTGCGGAGGCTCGAGTTGGGTGACAGAGTCAAGGGCCTTCTGTATCAGGCACTCCTTGACACGGCTCGCATAGTGAGGAGGTTCCTCTCTCTGGGGCCCTAACCACTGGTAGCTAGGACTCTGTTCCCGAAGCCGGTTGGCTTCTATTTTTTATATTTTTAAATGTTATTTATATGGTATCCAATAAATAAAGAGAATAATAATAAAGACCAAACGTTTGTCTGCCACCCTTTTGACAAAAAAGAGGGACAACATTTCCTTTTCTTCTGTAAACTTCTCTGATTTTTTGTCACAACAAAATGCTGTAGCGATAAATTTCGTCTCTGTTCTAGTAAACGTTGGTACCTTCTATAGGAACCTACAGAGATGATATTAAGGTTTTCGATGCCACATCCCTGCGCCGCTAATGGTTGAAGGAATTAAGTAGGTCGTCGATGCAATTTTTCATCCTGTCGCCTGCCTTAAGCCAAGCTCTCGCACCCAAAGTGCGGGGCACACTGGGAACGAAAAACTGTATACTCTTAAGAAAATACGAGCAGTTACATGCTTAAAAAAGGAAAATTATAACTTCATATTCGTCAAAAGACTTTATTAACATGAACTTTTTGCTCCTTTTCATCGATTTTTTTATATTTTTACTATTTATTTCTTAAATATAACAAGTTTCAACGGTAGTCATACACAGATTTATTTATTTATTGACGTTTCACATCCTGAAAAGGATGTTAAAACATGTTTTATTTCATAAGTGGTGTACGTAATATATTTATTTCTTTTTCTTTAATAATAACCAATTTTAATTATTTGTAACTAAAGACACACGACTTATCTCTAAAATGTTGTACACATTCTTTTTTTTCTTCCGTAAAGTGACTTCGCTTAGCTCATATTTTTATCATATATTTTAACCATAATACAGTAAATGGAGGACTTAATGCCATACGAATGCTCTACCAGCCAACCAGTAAGGGTCTAGGTGACGAATGTTATGGCCATAGATAGGCACTGAAGTAAGAAAAAAAATACTTCAACATTTTTAGCCTAGCAAATGACTTCACTCTTGCGTCTCACACTTAACATAAGTTAAGTTTGATACAAATCGCAAATAAAACTAAAGCAGCGGAAAAAGTTCTATGCGTGTGCGTGTGTGTGCGTGTGTCAAACGCAAAATATTTAAGAATTTTAAATAAATCAAGTTTAAATAAATCAAGTTTAAACGGGTTAGATGCACTGATTTTATTTGTTTATTGACATTTCTCAGCCTTTTTAGGACTGTGTCGTCCGAATAATGTTTTTTATTTACTTTGTCGAGCTACCTTCGAAAGACTTTTATTGAGCGTTCGGATATTTCATTGGGTGATTTTTAATACTTTATTGCCTATGTATGAATTTAATAGCTAATTTAATTAATAAAGTAATTCATTTAAAATTCTTTTTTATAAATGTATTTGACCCTAACTACGGTAAACTACCACCGGTTCTAAAATTGGGAGACCTTTCTGAGAAGAACCGGCGAAACAAACTCACAGACGCTTTCTATAAATAATGTGTATCAATAAGTCAATAAATAAATAAAATCAGTGCATTTAACCCATTGAAACTTGTTTTATTTAATGAGTGATGTGCGTGAAAATCGAAAAAAACAAATATTTAAGAATTTTATCAATTAAAAATTTTTCTCTACCATATTCAATATTTATAATGCAGTTTCACATTTCTCCATTATCAAGTGTTTAAAAATAAAAAGGACATAAGTTTTTCATTCACGTAATAATAATTACAATAATATAATTCAATATAACGAAACACGTTTTTGCTTCCAGTGTATCCCAGGTATAACAAGAGCGAGGTATATTAAAATCCGCTCGGGTAGGATAATGCCGACACATACACCACCTATATACATAAATTACATAGCACCATCTTTTCTGTTCGTGTTAGCACCTAATTGGGTACTTTGTTTTACGAAATATTGGATATTAAAATAATTACAGAGTAAGCTTCTTGGAAAATCCCTATTGATAATACAACAATATACATTAATTTGATGTTCATGATAAGGGGAATTTTGAACATTTAATGAATAAGGCTGACACAAAATATTTACTCTGGTATGTGCTTAAAACACAATATTGTAGACAAGTACGTACATATTATAATTATAAAGGCTTTACTCAAATTGCAGCTTTAAAGAATGTTTATTTTGTTATTCATGTGTAATTAGTTCCATTTGGTTTAGAAAGATGGTGCTAGTAAAACATGTTAAATGTTCGGGTATATGTGCTAAATCGCGCTATAGAAATTCTTTTATGTATGTACTTAAGATGGATAAATAAGGTTCAAAATTGCGATCTGTGGTAACAGGGTACCAGTTTTTTTAGATTTAAGAAATCCCCTTTCAACCAACCCCTAGTAAACCAACCCTTAATTAGTACAGAGTTGTACACAAATGACGAAACATTTCACCGAAATTTTCATTGTAGTTAATTATTTGTTGAGTTTAGGACATCTATACTATTTTAATTATTATAATAATGTTTATTTGCTTGTAAACAAAACAAGGTGTGACAATAAATAGGGTAGCGGTGGGTCGTTCTCAAATTTTCTGACGACGAAACGAAACCGTTTTTCCTTAAACGAAAACTAGTCTTCGAAACGGTTCTCGTTCGCAACTGGTTTTGGTTGCGGCCGGGTGACGCAACGAAACGACACGCGACGGTCGAACGAACGCAACGCAACGAAACTGAACTAAATGAAATCTTGTTATCGTTCGTTTCGTTGCTGCGAACGAGACGACGAAACATCGAAATAAATGTTGTGTTTGACGATAATCGACTTTAACTGTTCAATAATACAGATTATATTATTGTAAAATCATAGCTTAATTATCATAGAACGAAACGGCCTTATATCATGGCGTTCTATTATAGACTGTATTTACTTCATCATAAAGTACATATTGGCGTGCAGACAATCCGAGGACTAGTTGACGACGAAGACTGTTTTGATCCGAAACGTAAAACGGTTCTATCGTCGCGGAACACAAAACGGTCCTTGAAACCGGTTCGTCTTTAGAACGCTCACACCTAATAAATAAGGCCTCATGTTGAGCTAAAAGGAGATTGCTCAAATTGGCCCAAATGTACAAAAATATTGACATATTCGGTAATTATTGACTTAATTTATACTTTATTTTACAGTAATTAGATTTTAACGGACACCTTTGTATAATATATTCATTTTAAAAAGGACTTTTAATTTTACATTTTTTATGTGAGTGCAAACACACCACACATATACACATAAACTGTGGTCTTAAATATGTTTTATTTAAGATTACTCGAATTTTTCATGAGCAGTGCAATACAGTAAGAATGCATTTGCATTCCTAAGCACATACCAATCCGCACTGGGCCCGCGTGAAGGGTCACGGACCACTCTCCCTATTCTATCCATGGGGAAGGCCTGTGCCTCGCAGTCCTAAGCACTAACCAATCCGCACTGGGCCCGCGTGAAGGGTCACGGACCACTCTCCCTATTCTATCCATAGGGAAGGCCTCTGCCCAATGAGTGGGGACATTTCCTTTTATTACATCGTGCACCTTCTTATACTCTCCCCCCCATGAATCTATACTACGACCTCCGTGGCCGAGTGGTTTATACGCCGGGTTTCATGGCGTCGCCGACTCGAGAGGTTCGAATCCCGGTGGGGCCAGATGCTTGTGTGATGAATACGAGCATTTGTCCTCCAGTCATGGATGTTTAATAATGTATTTCATATAAATATACTTATATATGTACAATATATGTATTCTATCCGTTACCCTAGTATCCCATAACACAAGCCTTTACAGTGCTTACTTTGGGGCTAGGCTAATTGGTGTGAGTGTTGTAAATATTTATTTATTATACATCATAGAAGACTTCTACGGAACTCTACAGAGTTAGATTACACTCTTACTCGCGTTACAGTTCACAATGAAGATTAATGGAACTTTTTATTCGAGTAAAAGAAAATAATGTACTTATGGAAAATTGGCCTTCAAAAACTCTGACGGGCTATGAATAATAACAGACCATAATTTTTCATTGATATGGATATTTATATGTTATGATTTTATTTATTTTTAAGCATTTAACTGCTAGATGTTTAAATCTAAAGAAAAGTTTACTAGAAAAAAATCCACGCGGACCAGGCAGCGGACGGGACTCGAACCCGCACCCTTCGCAATCCGGGCGAATGCACTGACCATTATGCTACCACGGCCCTCTTAGCCGCGTCGAAATTTTCCTAGCCTTAGGCTGCAAGGCAGCGCCATCTCTTCGCATTGTTTTTTTTTTCTAGTAAACTTTTCTTTATATTTAAACATCTAGCAGTTAAATGCTTAAAAATAAATAAAATCATAACTATAATTGCTATTTCTTCTTTCAAATGTTTAATACTTGAAAAAGTATTCATTTGACATTGTGGGTTGCCTACAATGCGAAGAGATGGCGCTGCCTTGCAGCCAAAGGCTAGGTAAATTTCGACGCGGCTAAGAGGGCCGTGGTAGCATAATGGTCAGTGCATTCGCCCGGATTGCGAAGGATGCGGGTTCGAGTCCCGTCCGCTGCCTGGTCCGCGTGGATTTTTTTTTCTAGTAAACTTTTCTTTAGATTTGAACTATATGTATACCAAATTTCATCCAAATCCGGTCTGCAGTTTTTGTTTGAATGAGTAACAAATAAACAAACTTTCACAAATTAAATTATTAGTAGGATTATCATGTTTACCTTCACAAATCGTATTAAATATACAAAGTAACTATTAACCACTAAAAGAACAGAATACGAAATAAGAAAATCGTTCACAAAGCGCAGCACACAATGTTACAATAATATTACAAAGTTGGTCCTGCCCGCTGCTACCGACTCGGCGAAAATTTCCCACCTGTAAAATTTCCCACCCAACAATATGGCGGAGAGTTTCCAAAAATATGAAATTCACTCTGCACCAGCCACCGAGGCGTTTCATTATTACATTTGACTTATTGAGCGTGGACATACCCTGATTTTAGGACAGGGTTTGAATGGAGTAGACTCCAAACTGTTTTTTATTTTAAATAAAACAAGTTTCAACGGGTTAGATGCACTGATTTTATTTATTTACTAGCGGCCCGCCCTCGCTTCGCTTCGGTATAGAGCTGAAGTGTAGACTACAGTTTTTGCTCTCAGGCTTGTATTATGACACAATGACATTCATCTATGATTCTTCTTATACCTGCATGCAAAGTCTCAGCCCGATCGGTTTAAAATTGACAAAGTTTCATACAAACTTTCATTCCCTAATTTATTCCCTTGGGGGTAGGATTGATCAAAATCCTTTCTTAGCGGATGCCTACGTCATATCATCTACCTGCATGCCAAATTTCAGCCCGATTCGTCCAGTGGTTTGGGCTGTGCGTTGATAGATCACTATGTCAGTCAAGTCACCTTTGAATTTTATATATATAGATTGACGTTTCGCATCCTTTGCAGTAATGTTTTTTTTTATTCACTTTGACGAGCTACCTTCAAAGACTTTTATTTTATAAATTTTAGACTAGTAGTTATAGAAAATATCTTTTTATTTTATTTAACTATTAGTGCAAGGAAAAAATTTAAGACAACCCAAAAAGTTGTCTTATAGGTTCAATTTGGTATCTCTCAAATCGAAAGAGGAGCTCGATCGCGCAGGGATAGATTAGCGCGTACGCCTGCGTTCGTTGAAGTTAAGCAACTTTCGCAGTGGTCGGTCGGTGGGTGACCAAAAATTTACTATCTCGAGCTCTTAAGCCGTTAGTTCCGGCTGCATCTGCAGTCGTTAGCACACACCAATCCGCACTGGCCTCGCGTGGTGGATCACGACCTAGTTATTCCACCCATAGGAAAGGCCTGTGTCCCAGCAGATGATCTATATATAGACTACGATGACATAAGTGATTTGATAGATGAGTAGACCTTTCGCCTCAGTGCTGCCAACTGCCGACCTTCACTTTAGAAAAGCCTCATTAACTATACTTTATTATATTATGTTCCAGCTGTAAGTAAAGTACCATTATCAATATCATGTTTAACAGAAAATCGGTTAAGGTTGACTAATAGGTACTATAAGACATTATTTGACCTAGAAAAGGCAGTGAAAAAATTGAATTCAAGACTACTCTATGCCTTTCCCGAGTGGACTTCAGCTGTTCCAGAACACGAGGGGTGATTTTTTCCGATCATATTTACTGGTGCCTTAGTTTCAGCTTTCCGATATATTAAAAATTTTGTACGCGCCGACAACGATTGTGATGAATTATACTCTCATGTTGAAAGCTTATTTGGTGGGTGCTGGGACCAATGGCTTAACTTGCATTCAGAAGCACGGAAGAGCTTGAGATAGGGCCGCGGTCAACCACACCCGGCTAACACCACCCGGCTCGGAGGAAGATCTTCCCCCGCGGCTCTGGAGCTAACACCACACGGCTCGGAGGAAGATCTTCCCCCGTGGCCCCGGAGTTAACACCACCCGACTCGGAGGAAGATCTTCCCCTTTTGGCCTTCCAACAGAGGTTGATAATGTAATCTGTTTAGAATAATGTAATTTGTTGAAAAGGCAACCGTTACTGACTGACTGGGCTATCGACGCGCAGTTCAAACCACTGAACCAATTGCGCTGAAATTTGGCACACATATAGCTATTATCATGCAGGCGTGCGCTAAGAAAGGATTTTCTAAAAGTCATTCTCTTCAGTGGTAAAAAAGGGTTTCAAAGTTTGTATGGAAGTATGTTTGTATTTGTATCGGAATGGAAGTTGTCCTCAATACATGTTTGCAAGTTAGATGACAGCATTCAATTCGACGACACTGTATGAAATAGAATAGGGAGAAAAAAGCAGCCCTTGCTGAGTTTCTTGCCGATTCTTCTCAGTACAAGGTCTCCCGCCTTAGTTTTGCGAGCGATTGCGTAGTTTTCGAATTTCACATGTACTTGATTTTTGATTTTTTATGGGAGTCCACCAGTTTAAAGTCGCTCAGAGAGCTATGGAAAGGGCTATGCTTGGAGTATCCCTGAAAGACCACATCAGAACTGATGTAATCCGACAGAGAACCAAAGTCACCGACATAACGCACCGAATTAGCAAACTGAAGTGGCAGTGGGCTGGTCACATTAGCCGCAGAACTGATGGCCGTTGGAGCCGTAAAGTTCTTGGGTGGAGACCACGACTCGGTAAACGTAGTGTGGGACGCCCTGAGACAAGATGGGATGATGATATTCGTAGGCTGGCTGGAGTGGGCTGGATGAGAGTAGCACAAAATCGGGAGCAGTGGCGTGCATTAGGAGACCTATGTCCAGCAGTGGACGAACATGGCTTGATGATGATGACGATGTGAATCAATATTTACACGCAGACAAAGTCGCAGGCACCAATTACTAGTAATTAAATAAACACTGCGCCATTATCGAACCTCAGCAAATATGAAAACAAAATGAATCGTTGCTCAGTTAGCGAAAGAAAAAAATATACCTAACAGAAAACCGAAGGACCGAAAAAGGGCTGGCTTTAACAAATCAAAGGGCATTAAACGTAGCACTTCGGAAGTTCCGAAGTAAAACAATTCCATTACGGAACCCAATTAATTTAGGGTGCCCCGGTCAAATATTTGGCTGGCTACCTTTTGATACCGCGCAATCGAATTTACATTTGGCGTGTATAAATCGTTCAGTTAGTTTTCAGACATTTTTTTTACGGTCCGTTGGTTAAGTATTGAGCTTCAGATATTTAAGCACTGGTTTTATTTGATGTTTGAATAAATGAACATGATGATCACTTCAAAAGAACATGCTTACATAAACTTTTTTGTGTTTCGTCGTCGTGTAATAAGAACATATTATCGACTTGCATAGTTTTTTTATGTAATTGCTTTTCCTCGTTAGTGACTATTATTTCCGATAAATATCAAATGTATCTAGTTGCTGTGTAATGTTTCCATACCTGCGCGATATAGCTGTAGGAAGACCAAAGGGGAAGATCTTCCTCCGAGCTGGGTGATGTTAGCTCGGGGGCCGCGGCCCGACTGATGTCGGTCGGGCATCGTATATATGAAGAGTTAGCCTCCGAATTTTATTTGCGCGATGTAGGCTTCCATACTAATATTGATCGCAGTGCAGGTAACGTCATCTCTTGAGGATGGTGAGTAATGATTTCCTACATCCGTTGTATATCTGTGGGGCATATAGATGTCGCCGCCACATAGCTTTGGGTGGCTTTGGTAAGAGTTAGCACGCTGAAGTGGCAATGGGCGGGTCACATCGCTCGAGGATCTGACAACCGATGGGTAAGAAAGGTCCTCGAGTGGCGACCACGTACCGGACGACGCAGCGTGGGGCGGCCCCCAACACGGTGGACTGACGACATCGTCAAATGTGCTGGGAGCCGCTGGATGCGGATAGCGCAGGACGGCGCATTGTGGCGTTCTATGGGGGAGGCCTATGTCCAGCAGTGGACGGAGAAAGGCTGATGGATGGATGGATTAGCTTTGGTACCTACTAAACGCGCTAAAATTGGCGTTCAAAATTTGAATTAGTTCTTTCGTAACGAATTCTAGACTAGACTAGCTAGACGCGATAGTTTGACTTTTTTATATATAGCGAGGTAGGCAAATGACTCTACCCCAACTGATGTTAAGTGGTGATAAAGTCCAAACGCGAAGATAGCTGGTACAGCAGTGATAAACTGCCACATAAACCATCTTCACCTTGCCGGCCTGCAAAAAGGCTTCTTCACGCCTCTCTTAAAGGACCCCAGATTGTAGCAAGGAAGTAACACATGTGCGGGCAAAGAATTCCACTCACGAATAGTATTTAAAATTACTGTAATAGAGGCATTATAATAGTTAACTATTAGTAGATAGATATTAATACATAGTTAATAATTTTAACTAATTAATTAAATAAATAATAAAGAAATAAATATTTCCAACACTCACACCAATTAGCCTAGCCCCAAAGTAAGCACTATAAGGCTTGTGTTATGTGATACTAGGGTAACGGATAGAATACATATACTTTACATATATAAGTATATTTATATAGAAATACATATTAAACATCCATGACTGGAGTACAAATGCTCGTGTTCATCACACAAACATCTGCCCCCACTGGGATTTGAGCCCGGGACCTCTCGAGTCGGCGACGCCATGAAACCCGGTGTACAAACCATTCGGCCACGGAGGTCGTCGTAGATAGATATTATACATAGTTAATAATTTTATTTACTAACAACAATGTTTTATATCTGTATATATGTTAGACTATAAGGTATTTATCTATGGGCTTATGTAGCCTGATTATAAATAAAGAAATAAATAAAAAATAAAGAAATCCTTCCTACAATCTGTGGGGTCCTTTAAGACCTTAAAGGGGAATACGTGCGCGGGCAAAGAATTCCACTCACAAATAGTACGACAATGAAATAAGCCATCAAATTTCTTTGTTCGTGTAGGAATAGAGCCAACAGTAAGCCGGTGACAAAGTAGGCCAGCGCACGTGGTCCTCTGAAGAAAAGGTGACGGAGAACTCAGAACACTAGCCGTGGTATAGTCGGTAGAATGCGCTTAATGATGCCACATCGCGGCGTAAAAGACTGGCGGTTTTTGAGACGATGAGGTCACTTAAGGAACGTGCCAACATTGAAACTAATTCAAATTTCAAACGCTAGTTTTAAAGTACCGAAATTTGGTCGCGCAGGTGTGGGAGAGAAGTTATGTTTACTCTATAGAAAAGGGACTGTGTGTTCCCTAACCAACTGTGAAGTAAAACTGGACAGACACGTACGAGAAAGACGAACTAATCGTGCGAATAATAGTTTGTATAGGTATTGACTGCAAGGAGACGATCGTTCGTGTTCTGCTGGAGTGCAGAGGCGTTGCAAGACAAAGGACTTCTTTAATGGGAAGCCCGCGGCCACTAGTAGAAGCCTGCAGCAACATCCGGGGACAGCTGAACTTTCTGGAGGAGCTGGGATGGCAGGACTGATGCCAATCCCCACGCAAAATAGGCACTAAGACTCAGGTATTGACTGCATCATCGCTTTGTCTCTTTCTAGAGAGGCTCGCTTAGTCCATCTTTATATATATAATTCTTCTGTGAGTGTGTATGTCACTGAACTTCTCTTAAACGACTGGACCGATTTCGATGAAATTTTTTGTGTGTGTTCAAGGGGATCTGAGAATGGTTTAGATTCACAAAGACGTGTAGACAGGACAACGTCTGTCGGGTCCGCTAGTTCTCTATATTAATGGTTTATATCAACAAACATAACATATGTTGATCTGCCTCTTCGCCAGTATAGACCATGTAGGCACAGACATATTACAATTAAGCGTGTTACTACACAACACCAAGATCCGTTTCAAACGAGCAAATTAATTACTAACAACTACACCCATTTTGGAAATTAAGCCCCTGTGTCTGTCTGAACCACCGGGGATATATCTCTAATCCAAACACTAACGCGGCGGAACAATAGTACGCGGCGCCCTTTGAAAGTTCACTTCAAAGGGGCCGCGTACATTCGCGAGCATCCGTCTTCATTAAACATTAGCAAGTTAACTAAATCACGTAGATATCTGCGCCTTGAAATAACGAAGAGATCCCGGACATTAGATGCTTTTATACCTTACGATACGATAGCGAGGAAGGCTCCGCTGGCCACCCGATTTTTTCAATGGAAAAACCTTTTCATTTCATTTAAATTTTTAGGTTTTAGGAGAATTTACTTTATTAACCATAGTAGGTAGTGGTTAAATTTTTCATTGAGTACGTTTTTCTATTGCGACTGTAAGGAAAAATATTGAATATAAATAAACTGAAAAAAATTAAATTAAATATAATGGAACCAAAAAAATTTCAGGTTTTTCAATTACTACGAAACTATTTTTATTTTATTTTTATAGCTCCAAGTAATTTTTATAACGACGTTATAATTATTATACTTATTTGATTTTAACTAGACTTTTTAAACAGTTTTTAAACAAAATTGCTTATTTAAAGCGAAATGTTAATATTATAATATTTAAATATGTTTTTTCTTTAAGTGGCAAATTTGGTGGCTTATCAACGCTCGTGTTCCGTCGCATAGCTATGGAATTATACAGGAAGGACTCCCTAGGGATCCATACACGGTGTCATAGTTGTTTCTGTGTGGCAGTGGTGTGGTGTCAGAAACATTTTAATAATAAATATTTAGAAAAATTATAATAAAACATTAACAATAATTTCAAAATAATGCACAAACAAAATTTCTAATATTCTCAGTACCCAATTAAATTTGAGTTCTTCGTCTAGTAGCAACAGAGGCATTCCAATCCGACAAATATACGATGAAACATTAACGATATTTAATTTTGAATTATTTTTTGAATTTTAACTCCGGTGCGATCGCGCTTGAAAGCACTTTGCATACGACTGTACGATTTGACCTTGACCGATATCAAGCGAGGCGTCGTGTGATGTAAACGTAGTACCCCCCGTAGTAATCTTCGTTATTACGTAAATTTCCCTCTCTGCCTGGATATTGGGGTGACGTGGCTCGCGTATTTATGGTCGCATCGAGATGCCGTCGTGGCCTTTATTTACATTTAAAAGTTTTGTTTATTTTTCACTGAGTACCTACTTACCTACTGATTTTGATTTAAGGAAAACCTTTTGATTCGGACAGAACCGGGAATTGCTTTGCTCTGTATAAAATAATTTTGTTCTAATAATAATACTGTTGGAATTAATTTGGAAGCTTCAACCAGAAAGTGTATTAAACAAGTTTCTATTCAGTGTATTGTATATGGCCGTTCAAACTCTATAGCCATTGAAAAATGATTCTCTCTCTCTCTCTCTTTGCTAATTTGAGAGAGACAGAGAGATTTCTCTCAAATTAGCAGCGAGTCCAACCATTAGTACAAACCAAGCGTATTGTGTCATCAATTGAAATTGATCTGGTGCCGTTGAGCTCTTGTTTAAAAGTAGCACTTGCATTGGTGTTTTATATCAAGTTTACACAAATCGCAGTCGAGTAATTAAAAAACCGAGGATCGTGAGAGTACAGACACTTTCGCAATGGTCGATCATTGGATGGGTGAACAAAAACTTATTCTCTGGAACCTCTCCGTGCTTCGGAAGGCACGTTAAGCCGTCGGCCTTCGCTGCATCTGCAGCCGTTAGCACCCACCACTTGGCCCGCGTGGTAGGTCACGACCCAGTCTCCCCATTCCATCCATAGGGAAGACCTGCGCCCCAACAGGCTAGGCTGAAGATGATGATGAAAACTATGGCTGTGAATGACCTGATACCATCCCGTTTTGTCTCTTCACTCCTAATATGGTATTCAAATAGATATATCTCCAGAGCCTTGACCACCGAAGACGTGTAGCTTGCCTCTCGGTGTTTTATCGGTTACATTTCGGAGAGTGTGCAGATGTATTACATAACTTGATCCCCACTTTCCCTTTCCACCACCGGACGACCAGGCGCGGCGAGGGCTTCCACCCTTATGTTGTCGAAGTTCCTCCCATTCGCACGAAGCGATTTGCTTCGGTCTTCATTTTGCGAACGGTTAGGGAGTGGAACTCCTTGCCGAGGTCAGTTTTCCCGGACCAATATAATCTGGACATCTTCAAGGCTCTGGCCTTGAACAGGCATCTTCTAGGCAGGCGTGTACCATCCCAGGCCTCATCATCACTTTCCATCAGGTGAGATTGTGGTCAAACGCATTGCTAAAAAAAAATAACATGGTACTCACATAGATATTATATCGACCGGTGTCCATCTTCTTAGTGCCGTTGAACCACTGGATCTTGGCTTGAGGCCGCGCGCCTGATGCTGTGCAGACCAGCGTGAGGAGCGTACCCTGGGTCGCATGCTCACCCACTCCAGAAATGAAAGTCTTGTTTGGAGGTACTGCAACAAAAAGGAGAACGTAATTATTTAGCAGAAGATAGAGGCTCAATGATAGTTAAATAAACAAATTAATGTTTTCTGATTGTCGGAGAACTAGGTATATCTTAAAAGGGGTAGGGCATAAGGGATTGTCTTCTGAAATTGGAGCACCCGTCTGGGGAAGTAGCCTCTACCATAAAAAAGACCGCAGTAAATTAAAAATACCCTTTGGTGGTGTAGGGGTGAACTCCTACATAATGATATTAGGTATTAGAGCTGGTGCGGCTTGTGAAGCGGCTGAAAAAGCAAAAGCATGCAAATACAGGGGTCTAGGCTCCGAATATGATTTTGTCTCATTCGGTGTCGAGACCCTTGGTCCGTAGGGTCTAGGACCCTATAAGGTTTTATAAGGAAATATCAATAAAAATAATAAATTTAAAAATCATAAAACCCGGCTGCTAAAATATTACTTCATATAAAAACTGAAAAAAAAAGGCAGTTTTTATATGAAGTAATATTTTAAAATCTACTCCGTTCATTTACACTTAGACCTTTACCCGAATTCCATTGGCACTCGTATTCGGGCTAACGACCAAGTGTAATTGCGCCATCACTATTACTGTTACGAATATTATTATTATTAATATATTATAATAGTCATTATAAAGTTAAAGGGCAAACACATTTTATTTTTTCACATTTAAAATTATTTTTAGATCGGGGCTTTTTCTAAATTTCGCAATTTATTATATTGTTTTTAAACCCTTGCGCCATAATATTATATCACCAATAGGGATTTATCAGGTAGATTATCAAAAAGTATTGGACACGTATTTTTTCTTTTTTCACATAACATAAACATTGCAGAGATATATTGTTTTGAAAAGTCGCATGACGTCACGTTTTGGTACAATTTTCACTTAAAAGTGACGTCACGTGCCCCTACTCCCAAACTTTGACGCGCTACAACTTTGTCATTTTTTGGTTGATTGCCCAAAGAAAAAATACGTGTCCATTATTTTTTGATCATCTAACTGACGGACTAAATAGAATTTCGTTTACTGTACCCCGTTATCACCCCTATTCCCTTGATGCTTTCTATTCTCATATATGTCACATGAAATTTCAAGAACTTCTTTCCCTTCAGTAGTCATGTGAGTTGCCTTGAAAAGGAAACAGAAGAACTTTGGTTTTTAGATACGATCATATAGTCCTATGTAGCCCTTAGGCTGTAAACTTCTAATACATTGGGGGTGAGGCCATAATGAAAGCGGAGCCGTGTAGAGCAACTCTTCATATTTTTGAAGTGAAAACTTCTTTAGCGGCGTTGTACACTTTTTTTGTATGGGTAAATAATGTTAAACTCGCGTCAGGTTAAACACGTGGGCTGATCGCACCATGACACGCAATAAAATTAGAAAGGTTGTTGACTTTCAATATATTGGACGAAACATAGTAATATTTTATTTTACCGTATTATAATAATAAGTCTCTATCTAGGACGTCCACGTGGCAGCTTTATTGATAAACTTTTTTATTGTAATATAAATTGTCATGTTTTGTGTACGATAGCGCAATAAATTAATATTGTATTCTACCACATACATGATAGTACTTTTATACTGATAATTAAAGCAATTCGTGTAAAATTATTCCCAAACCATTCCAAAATATCACAAATGCATAACGTTAATATTCAAGTTTTCACTTCTGCCGGCACTCCCGGAGTGGTTTGCATTTCGGGGGTCGTTTTTTTTTAAATTAAAAATTTCAGGGTCCAGGTCTCAGCGCCATACGAAAAAATCGAGAAGACTAGAGTGCGTACCAGTCTGGTTTTGATCTTTACGGATACGTAGCAATCTCTCCAGATTTTGCCAAGCTGAGACATGGCGCCCTTAGCTATGCCAATTCTCCTGCGTACTTCCATATCGCACGACCCATTGTTGCTGATGTTGGAACCCAAATCTTATTATCATCTTTTAATTTATGATTTTATTTATTTTTTGAGCATTTAACTGCTAGATGTTTAAATCTAAAGAAAAGTTTACTAGAAAAAAATCCACGCGGACCAGGCAGCGGACGGGACTCGAACCCGCATCCTTCGCTATCCGGGCGAATGTGGGTTTTGTGTGTGTGGAATTGTGGGTTACCTACAATGCGAAGAGATGGCGCTGCCTTGCAGCTTAAGGCTAGGAAAATTTCGACGCGGCTAATAGGGCCGTGGTAGCATAATGGTCAGTGCATTCGCCCGGATAGCGAAGGATGCGGGTTCGAGTCCCGTCCGCTGCCTGGTCCGCGTGGATTTTTTTCTAGTAAACTTTTCTTTAGATTTAAACATCTTTTAATTTATCAAATTCTGATTCCGCTACATCCTATCAACAAGATCGCAGCCTCAAAATCCATTGCACGTCACACGCGTGACCGTACTGCCGTGTATAGCTCTTCAGGGGGCCATCTTGTAAGTTCCATTTGTACTACGCATCTGTGTGCTTTCACCCGTGACGGATGTGAGGGCGTACACAAGTTATTTCCACTTATCTGAAGCACGGGGAGCTGACCTCTCGAGTTAGGATAACAGTTTGTCAGTACAAGTATACATGTGCGTTGCATCTTTGTAAACAATGGGAGGAGTAAATAAACGTTTGTATAGATAATGCGGTTTTCTTAGATATCGGCAGTATAACTGCGAATGATGACTGAAATAGAAGTTAATTATTCTTCCTGGTGTCGTTCGCGCGGAGTGCCTTTAAGGTACATGACGTATTAAAAATCAAAACTTGTGAATACTTACTTATAGGCTACTAACTCTTAGTTATAAGTTATATTGTATACTAACATATGGATCTGTGTTGTCTGACAATAAATGATATTTTTTATTATATATAACAGAAAAAAGTCACTTAAACACCCCTTTTGTAACTTTACAGAAACGAGGATCAAAGTTATTTATCCAAATAATAATTATAAGTAACTGTAAATAACTCTTATGTTTCCTTTAATAACAGCTTTTTTACAGCTTTTAATGATTCTTATTTCGAAAAGTCACCAATTTGTTAGATTAAATGAGATTGCTTAAATTAGCCCAAATGTACAAAAAATATTGACATATACGAGTACGGTAATTCTTGGCGTAATTTATACTTTATTTTACAGTCATTAGATTTTAACGGACACCTTTGTATATTATATTCATTTTAAGAAAGGACTTTTAATTTCACCGGTTTGGGAAACATACGAATCATTTTTAATGGCTATGGGTGTAGTCACATTCAGCCAAAGACTGGTCGTAGTTGTTTATATAACATCAAAACAAAAAATCTATTTTGTAAATATCGATAAAATAAAACTTTTTTTTATTACACTGTGGTATTAATATTCACAACTATATTATCATTTTCACTACATGCAAATGTGCTAAGACAATTATTATAGATGGTAGGCGACATCATAAAGTCTATTGCCATACATTTTTCGCCAAACACCTCCATAACACATTATAAGGTGTGATACACTAAAAATCGACGACCTCCGTGGCAGAGTGGTTTGTACGCCGGGTTTCATGGTGTTGCCGACTCGAGAGGTCCCGGGTTCGAATCCCGGTGGGGGCAGATGTTTGTGTGATGAATACGTGCATTTGTACTCCAGTCATGGATGTTTAATATGTATTTCTAAATAAATATACTTATATATGTAGCGTATATGTATTCTATCCTTTACCCTAGCATCCCATAACACAAGCCTTCTAGTGCTTACTTTGGGGCTAGGCTAATTGGTGTGTGTGTTGGAAATATTTATTATTTATTATTACTTAAATCTAAAATATGGATATAATATAAACATAACAAAAATAATGAAGCTTAACTAACTAAATTAACGAAAGTTTAAAAATTCTCTCTAATCTGTGGCTCATTCACAATCATCACACAGTTTCTGTCACAGTTCACCTTATTATAATCGAAAATGCATAGATGATACCTGATTTTAAAAGTTACTCTTATGCATTAGCTTTATAAACAGGCAACTATCTGTTAATCTACCTGCTCTATATACCTGAATCTAATACGTAATTTCGGTACTTGGCTTGATTTCCCTAGTTTACTATATAACTTATTTGTTTTTTATTATTTTAATACTTGTGTACCTATTTACAAACATAACCTCATAATCATTCAGTGTTTATGGTTGATAGAAGTTCTCAGGGGTGTCCGTCAATAATATTCGTTTCTACAGTAATTTATATATAATTTGGAATCTATGAAACAATAATTGTTCATGATTATTGGTCTTTAGGCCAAACATGTATGGAAGCTGAGCAATCTCCTTTGTGATGAATATTAATGGTTTTCATTCAGTCTTATTTCAGTATCATTAATCATAGTATTGCTTGCGGATGACACTTTACTTTTGTTTAAAATTAAACGTAGGCAATCATAAATTGCTGAGAACAATGCTATATCTAAGGTAGTCCACTCCACTGATTCAAAGTTAATCGGTTGTTCCCAGTCGTCTCCACTTTACAGCTAAATGAAGGGAAATTATAAAATCAAATTTACATTTGGTGTCCGTGTTATGGCAACCTAAGCAATAAATAGCAAAACAAATCTATCAACATGCATTGCAATCAAAGAATATGAATTTTGAATATCGGCCTTAAAATCGTGTAACAAATATTTGAAAAAGCGAGTGTGCTTATGACCACACGACTGAAGTGGAACTTCTTTAGCTCCATCTGTATCATATGTATAAAATTCTCGTGTCACAACCACACTCCTCCTGACCGATTTTTATGAAATTTTATATGCATATTCCGTGGGCCTGAGAATCGGCTACTATCTTTCATATCCTTAATACTTTTTTCATATCCTTAAGTGATAATGTTTCGTTGAGTGGTTTGTCGTCATTATTTTGTATTTATTTTGGAAATATGTATGTATTTGTGTATTTATTTAAATATATTAACTTATGTATGTGTATGTTTATGTATTATTATTTATATTTATTATTTTTATAAACTTCTCCTTCAATGTGATTTCCACTTCCACTAATAATATTCACAACATCCTATGGTTGACTGGTAGAGAATGCCTACGACATTAAGTCCGCCATTGCACATTTGTGCATAAAGAATAAATAAATAAATAAATTAAATAATGGTTGACCACCTGCAACGTAGTGTTCTCATATGGGTTGGGAGGAATGTTCTTTTCTTCTGGACCATACCTGGGAAATTTATAGTTCTGGAGATACTGAAGGTCAAAGACAAAATATAATATTTTGTAATATGACTTGTTTGGGTGTACAGAATACGTAGTTTGAGTCTTTGTCATAGGTTTTTTTACAGCCTGTATATCTTTATATATATAATTCTTTTGTGAGTGTGTATGTCACTGAACTTCTCTTAAACGACTGGACCGATTTTGATGAAATTTTTTGTGTGTGTTCAAGGGGATCTGAGAATGGTTTAGATTCACAATTTTGTCCGCTGGACAATGTTTTTTTAATTTTTTTTTTATGGCGGTACGAAATTCGCTGGGTCAGCTAGTATATATATATATATATCTGTATATATATATATATATATATATCTGTATATATATATATATATATATATATATATATATATATATATATATATATATATATATATATATATATATATATATATATATATATATATATATATATACAGGGTGTAAAAAAACCTATGACAGGGTGTAAATACGTGGGGATTCCCACTATATGCCTGGGAATCCCCCGACCGTGAGGTGGCCTAGCTAAAAGCCGGGCTTGGTTGGTTCCCAGTAAAGATCCCTCGCTCCTACCGCTGGCAAGGAGGGCACATCCCGGAGTTTTAGTGGATAGGGCCTGTATATTGTACCGTATATGGGACTGTTAAAGGTTAGGCAACGGCTATAGGCTATGGTGACAGCTTACCATCAGGAGGGCATATGGCTAGTTTTACACCCTTTTAATGTAAACAATTATAACAGTTACGCTTGTTTTAATGTTTACGTTTCGTTTCACATAGTTTAGTATACATCATATTGATTCAAATTTCCAATAATTTATTTTCATTCTAAACTCGTTGACTGTTAAATCTTCTTAACTGGGACGATCGACGGACACATTTTATAGCTAATTAACTTCGCGCCAACCAAAACCTCCAAAATATATACCTATTTTAGTTTAATACTCATTATTTTATTCTTATAAGTATCTCTTATCTAATAGACAAGTCCGTCCGTCCGTCCGTGGTGCTGTTTCAGCGGCCAAACCGTAAGAGATAGATAAAGAGAATATTTTAAGTTATAAGTTAAGAATAGTCTGATAAGCTACAAACCGGATTTCAGTAACGTAGCACTTCCGGTTTTCGAGAAATCAAGTTTTGGTGAACATTTGGTTCACTGGTTTGCTAGTTCCAGTATATTAGGTTGTGATCGTACACATATTTCCGTTTGGCTGCTGAGTAATCTGTTTCTGGAACTGAATCGTTATTTTTTCTTCTTTATGGCAACTCAGTTTTCCTATCTCATATGTTTGATGGTACAATTCCCGTAGGACTAAGAACTACTCAACATAGCTTTCTCATTTGGTTTTGAGGGTTCCGCTTATTTTTTTTTATTTATATATATATCGTAGGATAGAAGACGTAGGGCATAGCGGAGTTTCTGCTCCTAATGGTGCGTCCGTCTGGGGAAGTAACCTTCGTCTTAAGGCCGATTTACATATCCATAGATAAATAAGTAAGCAAGTTAGTGACTTGTCGCAGTATAGGAAGCAGTTCTATTTTTAGGACAGGACAGTAGCGCGACAGTGGGAATCGAAAAAAGACGATTGACTTTATATTATTACAATGTAAGTGTATTTCTAATTAGTTTTTATATTATATTATGTCATGTTTTTGACGACCTCCGTGGCCGAGTGGTTTGTACACCGGGTTTCATGGTGTCGCCAACTCGAGAGGTCCCGGTTTCGAATCCCGGTGGGGACTGATGTTTGTGTGATGAAATTCAAAATTCAAAAAAAAAATTCAAAATTCAATATCGTTTATTCAGTCTAGGCTGTTACAAGCACTTGTGAATGTCGAAAAGCTACGCCATCGGTTCGCAAATCTACGGCGGGAGACCTTGTACTGAGAAGAACCGGCAAGAAACTCAGCAAGGGCTGTTTTTTTCTCCCTGTATTATATACAGAGTCGTCAAATTGAAAAATGACTTCAATATGAGGTAACTCATAAAGTCACTTTTCATTACAAACAAAAAAAAAATGCAAATAATATAAAAATTATGACTATAAAATAAAAAATTAAAATATGTAAAAAAAATGGTTTAACAAAGTTTAGGAATGACGTGTCCTACCGCTTAGGCAAAAAGAAAATAATAATAATGAACGATTAAAGTTTAGAACAACGATTAATAGTAGTACCCAGTGAATTAAGAGCAGACTCATCTCCGCTGGCAGCACCCGTTCACGAGCATGACGCATGAACCAGCCATCGCTTCGCTCAACCATTTTTTAGGGAACGCAACGACCCGCCTCACACGACATGACATGAATACGAGCATTTGTACTCCAGTCATGGATGTTTAATATGCATTTATATAAATATACTTATATATGTACAGTATATGTATTCTATCCGTTACCCTAGCATCCCATAACACAAGCTTTATAGTGCTTACTTTGGGGCTAGGCTAATTGGTGTGTTTTGGAAAAAAAAAGTTTTAAATATGGATCTTGGCTACATGCAATAAATTATTTTATTATTTCTTATTATTATTATTATTATTTAACATAAAAAAATTAAACTGTACTTGTAACAGCATCATGGAAAGCAAAGTACTTATCACGACATTTTAGTTGTGCGTTTTACTTCAGTCTTCATAGCGCTGTGCTTCTGGGATTTGTGGGAATTGGATGCTTTGCGGCGAGCAATGATAATCTACGCTCACGGAGAGATGGATTTATGGATTACTGCATACGCAATACACAGGAGTGTTTTGGTATATGGAAGGAACGTAGGCCTTTCAATACGTTAAGCGGTTGCCGTGTTATGTAAAAAGTGTCGACTTACGTGGCGCGACTGCTGATTTAGTATTTATGTGTGTGATAGGGATGATGACTTTTTTCATCTATCAGGTTATCAAAGAGTATTGAACATGTATTTTTTCTTATTTGACATAATCATTTGCAATGACGCATGACGCCACGTCTTAGAAGATGGTGACTCAAAATTTTAACGCGCTTTATCGTTGCAATGTAACAAAGTGTCTATTGTTTTTTGACAATATAGCTGACGGACTGAATATAATTTCTTTTCCTTTGCCCCGTCACCATCCCTATTGTCAAAATCTAATTAGTGTTTTCTTGATACAAAACAAAATAAAATCAAATACAATATATACACAGCCTGTTGTTTGGTACAATTGAAATAATTCTTAGTGGGAATTTTAGACTTTATTCTAAGTTTTTTTTGTAACAATCGCCAGTTGCAATTTGCCTATAAGATAGCTTATGTGACTGCAAATATAGTATGTTAATATCTTTGGATTGCAAGCTGGAAATTTTAAGTAAACAATAGGCAAAGCTTCTTGTACGCACTCAAATCTAATCTAATCTTTTATTTATTTGTTTATTTTAAACTTTATTGACCAAAATAGAGAGAATGGTAAAAAAGGAGGACTTAATGCTATTAGAATTCTCTGTCAGTCAACATTTAGGAAAAAAGAAAAACGCTATATGGCAAATTTTATCACAGTCCATTTGAAAACGCCGTGTCAGCTATCCCGCGGTGCAACCGTCACCCGTTATGCAACGTATGAAGGCCCTAACGAAGTGGCGGCTTTAGGTTGACTGGAATAAAACGGCTTTCGGACCTCGGACGTTAGAATTTCGGAACACACATAAATGGGATCCTGCTGTTATCCCGAAAGGTAACATCGAGTCATAAGAGTCACTGGTGTAGAGAGCGGGTTTGTTTGGGTCTCTTTATCACTGTCTCTTGCTTAAGAAGTACCATTATCTAGACCTTGAGATGTCTCTTAATAATTGAAAACTGTGTAGGTATCCTTCTGGGTGGTCAGAGCATTAAAGGTTAAATAGACATTTTCGGACGACCACCGTGGTCGAGTGGTTTGTACGCCGGGTTTCATGGTGTCGCCGACTCGAGAGGTGCCGGGTTCGAATCCCGGTGGGGGCAGATATTTGTGTGATGAATACGAGCATTTGTACTCCAGTCATGGATGTGTGATATGTATTTCTATATAAATATACTTATATAAGTACTGTATATTAAGTATTCTATCCGTTACCCTAGTATCCCATAACACAAGCCTTACAGTGCTTACTTTGGGGCTAGGATAATTGATGTGAGTATTGGAAATATTATTATTATTTTTGTGAGATAGATAATTTTTTTTCCAAAGTTATCTCATTTACAACGTATATGTTAGGTACTGACCATTAGGCTGGACCATAGCTGGACCTTTTAATACTTCATCATCATCATCATCAGCCTATTAATGTCCCCACTGCTGGGGCACAGGCCTTCCCTATGGATGGAATAGGGAGATTGGGCCATGACCCACCACGCGGGCCCAGTGCGGATTGGTGGGTTCTAACGACTGCAGATGCAGCCGGGACCAACGGCTTAACGTGCCTTCCGAAGCACGGAGGAGCTCGAGATAGTAAATTTTCGGTCACCCATCCAATGACCGACCACTGCGAAAGTTGCTTAACTTTAACGATCGCAGCCGAACACGCTAACCACTTGCACCATCGGGCTACTTTTAATACTGTTTTATATTTATTATTTTTTACGTCTCGTTGGTTTTAAGTCATATTTTTATCCCCTGTTTCTCTATAGCTTTTCTGTATCTGTCTACTTATCGTCGCTATATATTTTGTTAGTGTTCTGTAATTACAATTATATATTATTCATCTCCTAACTTTGAGCCCTCCATTCTTATCATTGTTTCCCCATCCCGTTTGTAATAGTATCTGTATAAAAAACAGTTTCGCCACTTCAATACCGAAAATAAAAATAAATTATGGAAATTTAACTCGAAAAAATTCCACGCGGGCCAGGCAGCAGACGGGACTCAAACCCGCACCCTTCGCAATCCGGGCGAATGCACTGACCAATTATGCTACCGCGGCCTTCAAGGAACGCGTCGAATTTCTTCTAGCCATTCTTAAGCTGCAAGGCAGCGCCATGTCTTCGCATTATAGGTAACCCACAATGTCAAATGAATACTTTTGCAAGTATTAAACATTTGAAAGAAGAAATAGCAATTATAGTTATAATTTTGGTTGGTATAAACCACCAGCTTGGGAACCTATTATACAGGAGATAAAATCCCAACCCCGAGCACACACTGCAAGACCATCAGATACTATTAGTTCTTTTTGTTTGCATAATTTAACATAAGAAGGAGATAGAAAGCCTCTCTTGAGTTTGTTTCGCCGGTTCTTCTCAGGAAGGTCTCCCAATTTTGGAACCGGTGGTAGTTTACGGTAGTTAGGGTCAAATAAATAAACTCAAAATTACAAACAAGAATTTTAAATAAAATAGTTTATTAAGTAAATTAAATAATAAATTCATACATAGACAATAAAACATAAAAATCTTCCAATGAAATAACCGAACGCTCAATATAAGTCTTTCGAAGGTAGCTCGACAAATTAAATAAAAGTTTTATTCTGACGACGTAGCCTGTAAAGACTAAGAAACGTCAATAAATAAATAAAGTTTTCGTGCTTTAAGCCGTAAAAACTAGTTTTATATAATTTTTATTATTTTAAAGCATATAACTGCTTGATGTTTAAATCTAAAGAAAAAAAGGGGTGCGGGTTCGAGTCCCGTCTGCTGCCTGGTCCGCGTGGAATTGTTTCTAGTTATATTTTCTTTAGATTTAAACATCAAGCAGTTACACTCTTCAAAATAATAAAAATTATAACAATAAATTATGGGTTCAAAAGCTGGGATTAAGCAAAAATGGTAAGTTCTTTTTAAGTTACTATCAATAATTAAGCTAATAAAGGTTAAAAAATCTATCCTTCCCTCTGAATTAAAATTTCCGATTTATTTCAGAGTTCCCTATGAGGCCCCTAACTGCCCCTCAAGTCTTCACGCCCCTTGCTGTGCCAGTAATGGGAAGCTGACTCAATTATTATCTGGCGATTGGCAATTAATGTACCTTATATATTTCACACATCTATAATAAAATAATAATAAATATTTCCAACACTCACACCAATTAGCTAGCCCCAAAGTAAGCACTGTAAGGCTTGTATTATGGGATACTAGGGTAACGGATAGAATACATATACAGTACATATATCAGTATATTTATATAGAAATACATATTAAACATCCATGACTAGAGTACAAATGCTCGTATAGGTGCCCGATGGCACAGGTGGTTAGCGCGTTCGGCTGCAAACGTTGAAGTTAAGCAACTTTCGCAGTGGTTGGTCATTGGGTGGGTGACCAAAAATTTACTATCTCGAGTTCCTCAGTGCTTCGAAAGGCACGTTAAGCCGCTGGTCCCGGCTGCATATGCAGTCGTTAACACCCACCAATCCGCACTGGGCCCGCGTGATGGGTCATGGCCCAATCTTCCTATTCCATCCATAGGGAAGGCCTGTGCCCCAGCAGTGGGGACATTAATAGCCTGATGATGATGATGATGATAGCGTAACAAATATGTAAGACCAGGCAGCAGACCGGACTCGAACCCGCACCCTTCTCATCCGGGCGAATGCATTGACCAATTATGCTACCTCGGCCCTCACGGACCACGTCGAAATTCTTCTAGCCATTCTTAAGCTGCGTGAGGGCCGCGGTAGCATAATTGGTCAGTGCATTCGCCCGGATTGCGAAGGGTGCGGAATCGAGTCCCGTCTGCTGCCTGGTCCGCGTGGAATTTTTTCTAGTTATATTTTCTTTAGATTTAAATATCAAGCAGTTACATGCTTTAAAATAATAAAAAATGGGTGCGTGTACTTATGTAGGCGCGTGAGAAGTTATCCTTCTTCGGCATCGTTTAAAATTAGTTTTTAATTGTATGCAAATAATTAATTACAATAAATTAATAAAAAGTCTGGAAAAGGACACAGTCAATAAAGTTCAGTTTTAATTTGAAAAAATAAATAAATAATCAAAATATTCAATTAAAATCGCTACTGAATATAATTTATTAGAACATATGTGATTTGCACTTGTATGAAACTCAAACACGTATTCCGAATATACAAACTAGAAACATGTGGATAAATATTATAAATATGAATACCTATAACTGTTACTTTATTACAAAAAATAAAGATGTGGTTTTTGGTTCTACTACACCAATGGTCAAGAGATGGCGCTGTAGTCTCCTGAATCGCACTTTGGTTCCGTTGTTCCAGATTAATAAATACTTTTTGTTACTTTATTACAAAAAATAAAGATGTGGTTTTTGGTTCTACTACACCAATGGTCAAGAGATGGCGCTGTAGTCTCCTGAATCGCGCTTTAGTTCCGTTGTTCCAGATTAATAAATACTTTTACTAGGCCTTCACAATGCAGTCGTTAGCACCCACAAAATAGAGATTCTATTTCTATTTTGTTGGTAGACTTTCTTAATGTGCGGTAAACACAAAAGTAATAATTTTAGTAGTAATTTTTTGTGTTACAGTGATGCGCGCGCATCTTAAAATTTCACTCTCATCATTTTTTCATAACGCGCCTAAAGAAGTATAATTTCAAAAATTATTATTAATTAGAGTCATATTCTCGCTGTGATTGTAACTCGTGACATGATATCTGTACTTCGGATAGTATGTTTTATCGTTACAGTATCGCTTTTCAATGGGCAAACAACCACACCTAAGCTTGCCTTTACAAAATCAATTTGAAACCCTGCCTGTGTTCAATATAGGAGTTCGGCTCGGATCAGTAAACTACTGACTAGGGTGACCAGGGGGCCATTCGCCTAACGGGATTGCTTAGGAAAACGCTACGCTTACGATTTCATTTTGTTATTTATAATGCGAAGAGATGGCGCTGCCTCGCAGCTCAAGAATGGCTAGAAGAATTTCGACGCGGTCCGTGAAGGCCGCGGTAGCATAATTGGTCAGTGCATTCGCCCGCATTGCGAAGGGTGCGGGTTCGAGTCCGTCTGCTGCCTGGTCCGCGTGGATTTTTTTCTAGATTTTGTTTAGATTTAAACATCAAGCAGTTACATGCTTTAAAAAATAATAAAAATTATAGCCGAAGGTTTTTAATACCTCACGCTCATTTTATTTTATATTGTTATTACCGATGCAAAAGAAAAAAAGAGCGCGAGGCATTTGAAAACCCTCAGGCGGCTAGAAATAACAAAATGAAATCGTAAGCCATAGCGTTTTCCAAAGCAATCCTGTTAGGCGAATGATCCCCAGAATTCACATTATAAAGCTGGATACGGCATTTATCCAAATCCTATGGATTACTATATATTTTATTTATTTATTTATATATTTCAAGTAACCAAGACTCATATTATACATAATACATTAATTAACTATTTATTATTATTGATTTATTAGATTAAAATTATTTCTGAACATTCACTAATAATTATAATCAAAATGAAATTGCAACATTTAAAATACATATGTCAATAAAATTAAATATAACTTATAAAACTAAAGAAACATAACACAATGTCATTAATCTGCTCTGCCACAGTGTGCAATGTGCTGTATATATGTCTGCCTGTCGGGTATGTTTACAGTGATCTCGAAAAGTACTAAAATCATTGATTTTCACCATGGTTTTTCATGGAAGGATAACCTATTATAGTATTGTAAAAGTGAAGAGTTTGTTTGAAAGTTAAAAACGCAGAACTTACGAAAAAATATTTTTGTGTAAGATAGCCCATTTAGCGAGGTAGGCTTTACACTATATGACTTGATGCTACAACAAAATTTTCCACGCAGTAGTAATCGTCGGTAACTAGTGACTAATTTTGTCCAAAGAAAATTTAACCAGAAAAAAATCCACGCTGATCAAGCAGCAGACGGTACTAGAACCCGCACCCAACGCTATCCGGGCGAATGCACTTACCATTATGCTACCGCGACCCTGATGGTCATGACGAATTGTCTTTTGCATTTCTTAGTCTGCAAGGCAGCGCCATTTCTCCGCATTGGGGCTAACCCACAATGTCAAATGAATACCTTTACAAGTATTAAACATTTGGAATAAGAAATAGCAATAATAGTAATATTTTAATTTAACTGTTAGATGTTTAAATCTAAAGACCTACAATGAGAAGAGACATCGCTGTTTTGCAGCCTAAGAAATGCTAGAGTAAATTCGCTCGGGTTTCAGGGCCGCGAAATCATAGCTGGCTCTGGTTCTAGTCCCGTCTGCTGCCTGATCCACGTGGATTTTTTTCTAGTTAAATGCTTAAATAAAATATATATATAACTAGCGGCCCGCCCTCGCTTCGCTTCGGTGTAGAGCTGAAGTGTAGACTACAGTTTTTGTTCTCATCCTTGTATTATACACAATGACATTCATCTATGATTCTTCTTATACCTGCATGCAAAGTCTCAGCCCGATCGGTTTGAAATTGACAAAGTTTCATTCCCTATTTTATCCTCTTGGGGGTGGAATTGATCAAAATCCCTTCTTAGCGGATGCCTACGTCATAACATCTACCTGCATGCCGAATTTCAGCCCGATCCGTCCAGTGGTTTGGGTTGTGCGTTGATAGATCACTATGTCAGTCAGTCACCTTTGAGTTCTATAGAAGATAGATTTTGTCCATCCTTAGACACGATGCTAGGTTCACCTACTCTGGCTTGCTACAAGGACAACCAAACTTTTGATATTAATTGCCGAATAAAGAACTTGTTATTGGAAGTACAGATACGTATGCAGGGTCCCTCAAAGACCCTTTCAACATCGAAGTTTCGTAAGTTCGTCTAACTACGTAAAGTCGTCGAGTTTTGTGATCCTTTGGGTAAATGTTCTTTCAATATACTTATATATATATACTAGCTGACCCAGCGAACTTCGTACCGCCCTAAAAAAATAGGGGTTGTCCAGCGGACAAAATTGTGAATCTAAACCATTCTCAGATCCCCTTGAACACACACAAAAAATTTCATCAAAATCGGTCCAGTCGTTTAAGAGAAGTTCAGTGACATACACACTCACAGAAGAATTATATATATAAAGATACTAGCTGACCCAGCGTACTTTGTACCGCCATCAAAAATAGGGGTTGGTGGTAGAAGGGTGAAAATTTAGGGTTGTATGTATTTTTGTATGATGTATCATAAAAAAATAAAAAATAAATTATCTATAAAATTGAAAGAAAAAAAATTAGGGGTGGATTACCCTTAACATTTAGGGGGATGAAAGATAGATGTTGTCCGATTCTCAGACCTACCCAATATGCACACAAAATTTCATGAGAATCGGGAAAGCCGTTTCGGAGGAGTTTAACCACAAACACCGCGACACGAAAATTTTATATATTAGATATCATGATATATATTTCTATCCGTTACCCTAGTATTCCAAAGAACAAGCCTTACAGTGCTCACTTTGGGGCTAGAGCCTAGACTAAGTAGTGGGGAGTGTTAGAAATATTATATATTTGTGTATAACTGTTGAGTAAAAAGACTTACGCATGCTTATTTGGTTCGCAGTTGGTTAAACGGCAAAGGATATGCCTATAAATTCAAATTCAAATTCAAATTCAAATTCAAACTGATTTATTCAGTCTAGGCTGTTACAAGCTCTTGTGAAAGTCAAACGCTACGCCATCGGTTCGTAAATCTACGGCGGGAGACCTTGTACTGAGAAGAACCGGCAAGAAACTCAGCAAGGGCTATTTTTTTCTCCCTGATTTGTTTCACACAGTGTCGTCAATTGAAAGATGACATCAAAAATTGAATACATGTGTTGATGTCAACTTCCATCACATTAATATTATTAATATTATAGTAGGAGAGTTACTGAACCCTCCGAGTAACGGTCTGTCTGTAAGGCTAGAAATTCTGATGGTGATGAGCCATAGCATGCTTAGTACGGTAAGCATCGTCTGGCACTCCTCAGCCCTGCACGTCAAAAAAATATTAAAAAAAAACTTGTTGTTGTAAGCTTGAAATTTTTATACAATGAAGTTTATTCATTTTTAAGTTTAAAAAAAATATTGCCAGATGTTTACGATGAGCACAAGTACCTGCCAGACGAACCGGAAGGTGTCTAATATATAAAAAATAAACTTTATTCTGTAAAGTTGAAATTTATATATGTGTTTGTTTAAGCGATTTAAAAGTAAGTAGGTAGAATGCCAGACGGTTCTGGCTAGCACAAGTCCTTGCCAGGCGAGAAGAAAGATGATGCGGCGATGCAGCCGGGATCAACGACTTAACGTGCCTTCCGAAGTACGGAGGAACTCGAGATAGTAAATTATTGGTCACCTATTCAATGGCCGACCACTGCGAAAATTACTTAACTTCAATGATCGCAGCCGGACGCGCTAACCACCCGCGCCACCGAACCCCTCATATTTCCTTCCTCATCTCCTTATTTCAAACGCTTATATAGTCTTTTCTGACTGGTGGAGCCCATGCCTTTCCAATGGATGGAATAAAGATAAACCCAGGGGCGAGCCCTGTGCGTATTAGTAATGTTGTGTTCATGCCGGAGAGTATGGTTCCAGGGCTCTACGGGGTAGGCATTGGGTCAGGGTAGGCAACCGGAAACAGGCAACCAGAAAGATCTGGAACGAACTTCCCTCAGCAATTTTCCCTCATTATTATTTTTCATTTTTTGTTTTGTGCTGGACTGCTATAGGCGAGGGATGCGAGGTCCAGATTGTTTTTTGTTTTTGTTTTGTTTATTAAGTGATTGTCTTGTATTTCCGTCCGTGGATGTCCAAATTAGGTCCCTCCAGAATATCAGCGTTGCAGCGGCAATCCATTTTTTGCCGTTGCAACATTATGCTGAGGTGGGGCCTAGTTGACGATGTATTATGTTTTTATGTTATTGTGTACCTTTTGTTTTATGTTTGTTGTGTATTTATTGTAATTGTTAATGTATGTCGTCAATAAATGTTTTTCTTTCTTCTTTCTTTCTTTCTTAGCTATGAAATGACTGTCTTCTAAAGGCGGGTAAACCTTTTCCTTCAAAGCTGGCAACGCATGAGTACCCTTGGTACCCTTGGTGCTGCAAGTGTCGATGGGCGGCTGTAACCACTTATCATCAGGTAGGCTGCTAACTGGTTTGCCTTTTTTTGTGTCTGGAAAATGTCTTACGCATCCTTCAACCACTGGGGGAGCTAGAAGAAGGTATGTGGCACTCCTTCCTGCTCATTACAGCTAGCCCTTGGGCCGGATGAAATGAGCATGGCTCAGCAGGGGTATTAGTAATATTGTGTTCTTGCCAGTGAGTATGGCTCCAGGGCTCTACGGGGTAGGCATTGGGTCAGGGTAGGCAACCGGAAACAAGCAACCAGAAAGATCTGGAAAGACTTCCCTCAGCGGTTTTCCCTCTTAGCTATGATATGACTGTCTTCTAAAGGCGGGTAAACCTTTTCCTTCAGAGCTGGCAACGCATGAGTGGTACCCTTGGTGCTGGAAGTGTCCATGAGCGGCTGTAACCACTTACCATCAGGTAGGCTGCCAGCTGATTTGCCTATTTTTTGTATCTGGATAATGTCTTACGCATCCTTCAACCACCGGGGGAGCGAGAAGAAGGTATGTGGGACTTTTTCCTGCTCATTACAGCCAGCTCTTGGGCCGGGTGAAATGAGCAGGGCTCAGCAGGGGTATTAGTAATGTTGTGTTCCTGCCGGTGAGTATGGCTCCAGGGCTCTACGGGGTAGACATTGGGTCAGGGTAGGCGACGGTCCAAGTGATATTTTTGGTATCGCAAGTGTCTATAGGCTATGGGGGATGCTTACCATCTGGCGGGTCATAGGCTTGTTTTCCACTCTTTTAACATGAAAACACATAGGTAATTATACCGTAGAAGTCCATTAATATTCCCAAAACGCTCCTGCAACATCTCTTGTTGTAATATACAACGCTGCTGGAACCCCCATATTTTACATATAAGGGCGCATTAGGCTATCACTTAACTAAGTTCAGGAGCACAGAGCCAGGGCAATTTGGAGAGCCCGCCGATAAATTGCTCGCCCGTATAGCTAATAAGTGGGAAGATAGTGTGGATAGTGCTGCGCTCCATCGAACTTAGTTGTCGATAACTCTATATCGATATCTCTGTCATTTTATTAAAATTGCTCTGAAACGTCTTGATCGATTCTTATGAAATTTTGTATGTTTATTCAGTAAGTCTGAGATTAAGAAATAAACTATATTTAATATCATTCAGTGTTAAGGTTGGCCCGCCCCAAAATTGGACAATGTGAGTGCTTAAAATTATGAATTATGTTATTAACTTTTCAAAGTAAAAGCTCTATTTATTTTGGAAGTATAAAAGCTGTTGTGAGTTGTCTAGATTTAATGATTTTTCAATAGCTTTTGCCTGCGATTTTATCTGCATTATCTTTAGTTTTTAAGAAACCCACAGGAACTTAAATTTTTCTGGGATAAAAATTTATCACATTTCCTTCCTTTTTTTCAACTCAACGACAAATATACTACTATATTATACTACGATACTCCTGGTATTGCACTTGTCTATAGGATGGGAGCGGTGATCATTTACCATCAGGTAAGTCATCAACTCGTATGCCCCCTAAAATATATCTATATATGAAAAAACGACCACATTTCAAATACTAGTAGTATTTGTTTCTTAGGTTTTCACGCACATCACTCATTAAATAAAACTAGTTTTTTACGGGTTTTTCATAAAAAAATGATTCCGACGACGCAGCCTGTAAAGGCTGCGAAACGTCAATAAATAAATAAAGTTTCGTGCATTAACCCGTAAAAAGCTAGTTTTATTTATCTTGTAGTATTGCTTAAAAAATACAGTATTATCGATATGCCACCAATATCACCTCACTAATTGTAATGTCTACGGGAATTTTACCACCTTGCAATATCGAAGGGCCGGCCCTCACGCACTCGCCACGTAGGAGGTAATAATTAAATTGCGTCCTTATTAGTAGCGTAGTAGCCACCCCTCAATTATTGGGGATGGTTTTAATGTGTACCTAATATTATACATTAGGGGCCGATTTAAAATAAAATTTAAATTAAATCATCATTCGTTTTATTAAAGGCAATAGCGAATGTGTTCATTGAGGTTTCGGGAATTTCAATTAATTTTGTATGTTGATATAAACGCTTTTTTATTCTATACATATTAATGTTAAAATGTAATTTTAAGTCATTATCCATTTACACTACTGAGATCGTGAAAGTTAAGTTAATTTCGCAATGGTTGGTAATTTAATGGGTGACCAAAAACTTATTATCTGGGGCCTATTCGCCGTGGGGCTGCGAGGTGGGTGAAGGCCCAGTCTATCCTACCATAGGGAAGGCCTATCCACCAGTGTGGACATTAATATGTTGGGGATGATTTATTTTAATATACAATGACTATACCCCATTTGATTTTATGTAACGGTGGTGTATAGAAGCAGTGTTATCTTTCACACCATCAATGCTTATCTTGCCCACCAACTTGCAGTGCGCTCAAAATGTGTCCCAATCGAGAAGTGCTTGAACACCACTCAAGCAATTCTTGGTTCACAGTCACGCGCGGACCGTTGAAAAGTCAAGTTGCCGCATTGTGAAAGCATGTAAAATGTCGTTTTTTCCAAAAATATCTAATGAAAGTTTGTTTATTTAACGAATTTGAAGCAAATTTTATTCTAATACTTAATAAAAACTGATTTAATAGAAAATATTTGTGATATTCGAATGCATGGTCAGTAATATGTCCGTCCCTTTTCGGTCCGAACCTGCTATATTGCTAACAGCGCATTCAGAATAGCGCGTAGAATCAAAGAAATAAGGTCTATATTCTTCCGCATATAGCAATAAGATGTAAAATTTTACTAGCTTGCATTTCGAACTGTCATAACTCTTTGACGCATGCGTTTTAATTAAGACCTTATACAGTGTACACTATAAGTGACTTTCAATCAACTCAAACAAACGTATGTCTTTGTTTCCAGATGTTTCATAGTGGTCATAGAATTATGTATTTTCTGAAAATTTTTCTTCTGTTTTTTTTTGAGTGTATATACTGTTGGTTGCAGATGACCATTACAGCATACAGCGTCACCGGGTTTGGGGACGGCGAAATCTTAAGAGGACCTCAAGCCTAGAATGAGGGCTACCGTTTTCTGCCTCACCAGATGGCGCCACTGTTGAGTGAAGTCCTAAATTGTAACTTTTAAAGTTTATTAATACGCACATGAAATCAAAGGTTACATATAGATCGTATTTTAACACAAAAGAACCATATCCTTAACATAATAGGCCATGCCACAGTGATGCGCAGTTCCGTTTTATTCGGAAAAAATGGGAACATAATCATTTTTCTAAGCTCAAATTTTTAATAACTGACATTCATTGCCACATAACTCATATTTGCCATAATTAAGCCGAATTGTTACCAATTATTCACAACATTATTTTAATTATAAATAAACCCGCGTAGTCAACCAACAAGCAATAACATTTGACATTTCGGAGACCTCACGCTACACTAGCGCCTCTAGCGGCGGATTCATACGCGATAGCCCTCATTGGCAAGTGCCAATCCCGTGGGGAGTCTACTCTCTGTCTGGCGCCTCTAGACCACTCGAACCTGAGGGGGTCGGCTCCACTAGAGGGCGTCTCTGAGACTCGGACCTCGGCTCTGTAAGCCGTTGTCGTGGGGTTTTTTTCTGCTGACATCGAAGGCTTAATAAATAGAGATCCATTGAGTACCGATCATGAGATTTTACATTATTTATCTACTAAAATATAGACGACTAAAATTTCGCTGATGTGTCTATAACATGTAGTGTTGAAATTTTTCATTATTTAATTTTGTCTGCCAACATTATCTTATCTTGTTTAATAGATCCATGCAGACTGTTTTGTTAAAGGCATTCATTGATTTAGAAGAGATCACTTTTTTAGATTATCAGCAACGATATTAAATAGCCTAGATACACCAACACGAACAAAATCGTGCCAGAAACTTGTCCAAAAGGTACATTAAACGATCCACGGAGCTCCGATGATCACGTTGTCAAAATCAATATAAGGCATTATTTTAATATTGAAAGTAACCTTAAATAAAACGCATGCGTCAAGGACTTATGACAGTTCGAAATGCAAGCTCGTAAAATTTTACGACTTATTGCTATATGCGGAAGAATTTAGACCTTAGTTCTTTGACTCTACGCGCAATTGTGAACGCGTTGTCCGCAATATAGCAGGCACGGACCGCGAGGAAAAGAGACGGCTATATGGCGACGTATAACCGACCATGCATTTGATTATCACAAATATTTTATATTAAATCAGTTTATAATAAGTATTAGATCAAAATTTACTTCAAATGCGTTAAATTAACAAACACTGACTAGATACCTGTCGAAAAAGCGATACTTTTCGTATTCTAAGTATTATTTTCGCATTTTTTCGCGGAGCTCTGTGGCATCTTGACTTTGTAACGGTCCGCGCGTGACTGTGAACCAAGCAGTTCTTGAGTGAAGTTCAAGCACTTCTTGATTGGGACACATTTTGAGCGCTCGTGGTGTATATAGGGTATTCAATATCGTTGATTATCTGCTCTAATGAGGGTGTAACATGAGGTCTTTTGTATGAGGCTTTTGGTGCGTTTGTTTTAAGATAGGTCCGACAAATAACTCCACCCCAAATGATGTTAAGTGACGGTGAAGTCCAGACGTAAAGATAGCTGATAAAGCAGTTCTACCTGCCACACCAGCCATCCTCACCTTGCCAGCCTGCATGTTGCTTCTTCACGAATTAATGAAACGAGCATTTAAATTGATCTATAGATTAGACGGCATAGGTGATTTGACGGATGAGTAGACCTTTCGTCTCAGTGCTGTCACCTGGCGCCCGTCATTCCAGAAATCAGAAAACTCTCATTGTGAACAACTCTGTTGCCAAAAATGCGGTGCGCACTGCGCAGTGTTGGATTAACTGTTTGTAACTAAGATACATATGCCTTGACGATATTTTTCTTAGGTTTTCACGCACATCACTCATTAAATAAAACAAGTTTCAACGGGTTAGATGCAGATTTTACATATGACGTTTGTTCAAATCTCAAAAAGTATGTGAGCTATTTAAATAACTAAAACACCGGAATCTGTGGCAAAAGGTTGTGTATTTCAAAATAATATTGAACTTAAGTGTATTCGAAAAACAAACTAAATACCGTGATTCAGAACTTGCATAGAAAAATATTAAACATAACAGTAACGCCATCTATGGATGAATTTGATAAATTAAATAATATTACTACAAACTTAACAACGTTTCGTAGCCTTTGCAGGAATGCGTCGTCGGAATAATGATTTTTTATTTACTTTTACTTTCGAGCTACCTTCGAAAGACTTTTATTGGGCGATCGGATATTTCATTGGAAGATTTTTAAAACTTTATTGTTTACGTTTGAATTTATTAGCTAATTTAAGTAATAAAGACCTTCCGACGTCGCATTCCCACAAAGGATGCGAAACGTCAATAAAAAAAAAATGGGTGCGTGTACTTATGTAGGCGCGTGAGAAGTTATCCTTCTTTGGCATCGTTTAAAATTAGTTTTTAATTGCATGCAAATAATTAATTACAATAAATTAATAAAAAGTCTGGAAAAGGACGAAGTCAATAAAGTTCAGTTTCAATTTGAAAAAATAAATAAATAATCAAAATATTCAATTAAAATCGCTACTGAATATAATTTATTAGAACATATGTGATTTGCACTTGTATGAAACTCAAACACGTATTCCGAATATACAAACTAGAAACATGTGGATAAATATTATAAATATGAATACCTATAACTGTTACTTTATTACAAAAAATAAAGATGTGGTTTTTGGTTCTACTACACCAATGGTCAAGAGATGGCGCTGTAGTCTCCTGAATCGCGCTTTGGTTCCGTTGTTCCAGATTAATAAATACTTTTGATAGGCCTTCACAATGCAGTCGTTAGCACCCACTAAATAGAGATTCTATTTCTATTTCGTTGGTAGATTTTCTTAATGTGCGGTAAACACAAAAGTAACAGCATGAAGTTGTTCGCTAAATCGACCAACTTCATGCTGTTAATTTTTTGTGTTACAGTGATGCGCGCGCATCTTAAAATATCACTCTCATAATTTTTTCATAACGCGCCTAAAGAAGTATAACTTCAATAAATAAAATCAGTGCATCTAACCCGTTGAAACTTACTGACGGATTTAATACGTGGCGTAAAATGAGCTTGAGAACCCGTAGTACAGGCCCCTACGACCGGTAGACAAGTTTCGATATTAATTGCCAGTATATTTGGCATGTAACGTGTGTTCCGGACTTTGGATAAATTTATGGGGCATGTTTAAGTATCGGAGAGGTGGATAGGTTTAGGGTTAATAACGTCTGTTCGGAGTTGCTGGAGTTTCGTGGGGTTAAATGGTTTTATTGGCCGGTCGCGGGTACCAATTGTGTTTGTTATTAATTTCAATGGTGGCGGAGTTGTATCGACATATGACTATATCGGCTCTTATAGTGTTCACATTTATCTATGCGATGTTTCAGCGGAGTTTAAGCAAAGCGCTGCTATTGCATTTACCTCAAACGTTTTAGGGTTCCGTTCCTCAAAAGGAAAAAAAACGAAATCCTTATAGAATCACTTTGTTATGCGTCCGTCCGTCTGTCAAGACCCTTTTTCTCAGGAACGCGTGGTGGTGTCAAACTCAAAGAAGGTCGCAAAAAGAAACTCTCTAGAGAATTAAAACCTACAGGGTACTTCTCGTGAACTTAGAATCTTGTGGTACGAAGCAACATCTTCTATTATGGGTTGCCTGGAAAAAATAGTTGCCTAGCAATAACTTGTCCGAAATAAATAATTCTTATTTTTATTTTATTTTTAATAAGGCCGCCCATATTGTGTACGTTCTATCTATCATGTTTTAATTTACTTGTGTGTTTTGTACGGTGTATTGCAATAAAAAATATTATTACATTACACAGATAAAGAAAAAATTGCGAAAACTGTAGATTTTTTAGTAACATCACATTTTTTTTAATAATTATTATATATTTACAGGTTTGTACGGAATCCTCGGTGAGCGAATCCGACATGGACTTTGCCGGTTTTATTAAATTAATTTCTAAAAATGGTTAGACACCTTTCTACGCCACAGGGAGAGTGCGATGAGGATATCTGTGGACTCCTCCTTACCCATTTCACCTAGTTCAAGAGCTCGATGAAAGGCGCAGTAAAAACAAAAAATACTCCTGCACCGGTCACCTGACACGCTTAGTAGTAAAAGCGATAAGTTATCATACGTCCGCCCTCCCGTCCACCAATCGTAGGTCCCTCCGATTCCGTCGGCCTAGGCAAGTCTTAGACTACCTCGACGACGAAATCACACGCGCCAACGCGCCTCCGATTCCTCCCACACAGGCCACAAACACCAACACTATACAGCTAGCAAACATGCACACTAGCTTAGCATTAGGCAGACACCGCACCCGTAGGATAAGAGTGCGAAGACCCGGTCTACACACGACACGCTATACCTGGGCGTTTTTCCCCGCCCCCCACGACAACGGCTAACTAGAGCCGAGGTCCGACGCCCTCTAGTTGAGCCGACCCCCCTCAGGTTCCAGTGGTCTGAGGGCTCCAGACGGAGAGGAGACTCCCCCCGTGGGGAGACGCCATCCGACTGGAATACCTCCAGAGGCACTTGCCAATTCTCGGCTTGAGGTCCCCTTAGGATCTCGCCGTCCCCAAACCCGGTGACGCTGTAAAGGTCATCTGCGACCAACAGCATACACACTCAAAAAAAAACCCGACACGCAATCCCAAGGACGAGGTCGAGAGTGCTGGTAGTGCAGTGAGCACCCGTTAGGACTTCACTAAACTAATCTTGTTGTTCGATGAATGGCAGAATCTAAATACGACAGCTTTTATTTCAGCAGTTTCTGAACCCAATGTTTCATTTTAACCTAAGAACAGCCCACAAAGATACTGAGAAGTTAACAATTGAAGTTAAACTCCAATTCTTTTAACTATAATATGTTTTAAATTATATGGAAAGCATGAAACAATGCACAAGCGGCGCACGGCGACGAGAGCCAGCACGTGACTACTTCGCTTCGTGGCTCTAAGTTGCGCGCTGCTCCGTGGCTCTAGACTACGGTCTGCTCCGTGGCTCTAGACTGCGCTCTGCTCCGTGGCTGTAGACTGCGCTCAAAGTCGCCGCGCGCCGCTTCACGGGTCTAGGCCCCACGCCGCTCCACGGCTCTAGGCCCCGCGCCGCTCCACGGCTCTAGGCCCCGCCCCGCCCTGTAGCTCTAGGCCCCGCGCCACTCCGTAGCTCTTGGCACGGAGTCGCCACGCGTAGTATCTTCTCCGCGTCTCTCCTGATGTGCGTTATGCGTTAACCACAGACGTATGAATATATGGTACGTTGCTTAAACAGTTTATCGTGCTGAATTACATTATACGCAGGAATTGCGCAACTGAGTTTTTTTCATTTGGCCAATATTAGTGCAACAATATAAGACGTCAGTGGTTAAGCGTAATGGTCGCTATTCGAATGGAATACACAACGAGAAGGAGACGGTATGATGGATCGGTTTTCTTCAGTTATCATTTTTTTCGTAACCCTTGCAAAGGAATGTTTTGAACAGGGTTTTTAGTAAAGGTTTCGTTCAGAGCGCATCCGAAATGAAAGCGGTACCTAAAATCTTAATAAACCGGTTTAATCCAGAGCGACACGTGCACGCGTCGGCATCGCTTGAAGTTTGTTTTGTTTGAACTAATCAAGTCACAACTTGTTAATGCTCAGAGATTGATGCGTTTATTGACGCGTTTGCTAGCGTCTAGTGAGTCAAGTTATTCATTTTATAGTTGTGCACTGACACACTGCTTCACTCACTCGCTCTTTGGTTGGAAAGAAACTGACATAATCTCTTATCTATTAGACAAGTCCGTCCGTCCGTCTGTCTGTGATGCTGTTTCAGCGGCCAAACCGTAAGAGATAGATAAAGAGAATGTTTAAGTTATAAGTTAAGAATGGTCTGTTAAGAATAGTCTGATAAGACTACAAACCGGATTTGAGTAACGTAGCACTTCCGGTTTTCGAGAAATCACGAATTTCAAACCAAACCACACAAAATCTCCGAAGTTCTCAATAAGTTAAATACATTTTTTTTTTAAATCAGGTTTTGGTGAACATTTTGTTCACTGGTTTGCTAGTATCATTATAGTATCGAATTAAAACGGCGAAGGCGATGCCGTCAGTAAGAGCGAAATTAAACCCTTTAAAAGCAGCTAAATTGATTCAAAACCTATTTGATTTCGCTTTTTAAGAAAACCGGAATTTTTAAGGTTAAGGTAGAGCCAAACCTAAATAAAACGCTCCTAATATACTTGATACTGATTTAGGTTTGAAAATTAACCGGTAAACAAGCCCTGAGTTTTGATTGCTGACCATTTCTTTTATTAGCACGTTTTACTTTATTGTTCTCGAAGGATTTTTTTCATTACAATTTTTTATGAAGTCATGATAGGTACCTACAATTAAGAAGAAGCAGTATAAATGACCTCTCCGAAGACACACAAAGAGTTTCTCCTAAAAATATTTCACGTTAATTGTTGCACGTAATGGAGATAAAAAAAAAGAGCGGGCGAAATTAATCGCTCACGATTTATTCTTTACGAGAACATTTTTGTTCATTCATGAGCTTTTCGCTGAGAATTTTGACAATAGGTACTAGTTAATCGACGGTATATCAGGCCTTTTAACAGAGGTATCTCTTATCTTTTAGACAAGTCCGTCCGTCCGTCTGTCTGTGGTGCTGTTTCACCGGCCAAACCGTAAGAGATAGATAAAGAGAATGTTTAAGTTATAAGTTAAGAATAGTCTGATAAGACTACAAACCGGATTTGAGTAACGTAGCACTTCCGGTTTTCGAGAAATCACGAATTTCAAACGAAACCACACAAAATCTCCGAAGTTGTCAATTAATTAAATACATATTGTTTTTTTTGTGAACATTTGGTTCACTGGTTTGCTAGTACCCTATATTCGAATATTTGTTTCTTAGGTTTTCACGAACATCACTCATTAAATAAAACTAGTTTTTCACGGGTTAATGCACGAAGGTAGCTCGACAAAATTAAATAAAAAAAATTATTCCGACGATGCAGCCTGTAAAGGCTGATAATAAAGTTTCGTGCATTAACCCGTGAAAAACTAGTTTTATCTATATTTTATTGCCTAAATTTGTTTTTATTTTTTATAATATCGGATACCCTGAGTGTGATATTACGCTAAGAATAAGCAAAGCAAAATAAATATATACAAGGCGCAACATATGACCCCCCCACCTGATGTTAAGTGTAAGTGGAGTCCAGTCGCAAAGAAAGATGATGTGGCAGAAAGTGTGTCCATTAATTTTTGATAATCTGACTGGCGGGCTAAACAGAATTTCGTTGACGTTACACCGTCGTCACTCCCGAATTGTATTTATATATCCAAACCGCCCATAACCTGCAAGAGGCAAATGTATGTATTGTGGGGCTCAGTCGCTAATATCGTAAGTATTTTTATACTGCAAAAGAGAGCTATTCGCGCCATATACAATTTAAAGGCAAGAGAATCCCTTAAAGATAAATTTAAAGAAATTAATATTTTAACACTGGCGTCGCAATACATATATGAAAATTTAATATGTAAGAAAAAACTATGATGCATTTGCAAAAAAAAGTCAAGCCTATAACTTTAACACGAGATTTAAGAACAAGCTTGCCGTTCCATGTTTCAGACTCCAAAAATCAAGAGGTTCATTTCTGGGTTGTAGTATTGCATTGTTTAATAAAGTTCCCCTAGATCTGATTCAGCTTCCACTGACTAAATTTAAATCTCAGATCAAAAATACTCTTATGAATAAGGGCTTTTATAAAGTTGATGATTATCTGAATGATCGTAATGCATGGACAAAGTGTTTCTTATAATTTGTTATTTAATGGGTATTAGTTATTTTTTTTTTCATAACAGTAATATTGTACCTATCTAATGCCGCTTCCTATATACTAAATATAATGTTAACTATAAAATTTATTGTAACTATATATTTATATTCTAAATGATGTAATGGAAGGTGACTTCAGTCGTATCTCGGCAGTCATTTTTCAACTTGACGACTGTATTTAACAATACAGGGAGAAAAAAATAGCCCTTGCTGAGTTTCTTGCCGGTTCTTCTCAGTACAAGGTCTCCCGCCGTAGTTTTGCGAACCGATGGCGTAGCTTCTTGACCTTCACAAGTGCTTGTAACAGCCTAGACTGAATAAATATTTTTTATTTCATTTCATATTTATCTTCCCAGTATGATAATACAGAATGTCCAATACTCAACGCTGACTTCACTCCAAACAGTATTAGCGTTGTGCCGTCTCGGCCAATCCCGCATTTTCCGTTTAATTTCGCGTCGGCATAAATTTTCATTAAGAGCGGAGGCTGATACTGCGTAATTAATGGCTATAATTACAGGGACCCGACTAAAGATAAGACGAAAAACTCTGCTTATGTAACTGCGGATTACTGAGCTCCATACTAAAATGTCTTTCGATAGAATGACTATATTTTTCTAAAGATATAAACATCGACTTTTCCCCATCACTAAATTTAATTTCTTCATTGGCTGGTGCTTGAGTAAAATTGGGCACTATTCCTACACGGACAAAGAAATTTGGTGACTCATTTCTTTGTCGTACTATTCGTAAGTGGAATTCTTTACCCGCGCACGTGTTCCCTCCTTCCTATAATCTGGGGTCCTTTAAGAGAGGCGTGAAGAAGCATTTTTGCAGGCCGGCAAGGTGAGGATGGTTGGTGTAGCAGTTTATAACTGCTGTACCAGCTATCTTCGCGTTTGGACTTTATCAACACTTAACATCGGGTGGGGTAGAGTCATTTGCCTACCTAGATATATATATAAAAAAGTATTGGTTACTCATACAAAGTCGCACTTCTTTTGTTCGAAATTAAGTTATTACAAAGGTATGCCGCTAGATGTCTCTAAACGGTTGTGATTCGCGATTGTAGATGACCTGACGCTTTGTACTCGTATAGCGACAAACTTCTAGGGCAAAATCAAAGACAAACTTGAGCATAAGACATTTTGGTATGTAAATATGTTACTGCGCAGGCTTGGTTGTTATGTCCAATGTTCATGAAGTTTTCCGGGGTGTATAATTGTAACACGTAAACAGATAGTGTTTTATAATATTTTCGTAGGTTCTGAAGGAACTGAAAGATAATCAGCCGTACTCAAAAATTACATATAATGTTTTTTGCATTTTGTCATGAGTTCATCATCATCATCATCACCAGCCTATTAATGTCCCCAGTGCTGCACACGCCTTCCCTATGGATGGAATAGGGGGCACCACGCGGGCGCAGTGCGTATTGGTAGGTGCTAACGACTGCAGATGCAGCCGGACCCAACGGCATAACGCGACCGCATCCAATGACCGACCACTGCGAAAGTTGCTGAACTTCAACGATCGCAGCCGAACGCGCTAACCCATTACGCCATCGATCTTTTTTTTATGTTATAGAGGGCATACGAGCAGACGGCTGATGGTAAGTGATCACCGTCGCCCATGGACACTTGCAACACCAGGAGTATCACAAATGCGATGCCGGCCATCGATCTTCTTATGAGTTATTGTTTTAAACTTTCCTGGTTAACAATATTATATGTAGTAATATTTAAATAAATAAATAAAAAAAATATTTCCAACACTCACACCAATTAGCCTAGCCCTAAAGTAAGCACTGTAAGGCTTGTGTTATGGGAAGCTAGGGTATCCGATAGAATACATATACCATACATATATAAGTATACTTATATAGAAATGCATATTAAACATCCATGACTGGAGTACAAATGCTCGTATTCATCACACAAACATCTGCCTCCACCGGGATTCGAACCCGGGACCTCTCGAGTCGGCGACACCATAAAACCCGGCGTACAAACCACTCGGCCACGGAGGTCGTCATCGTTTGTTATTTACGTGATTGCTACCATGTATGTTGATTGCAAGTGCCATGATCAAGGGGTAACTGAGTTACTGAGGTGTTACCCCGTGATCATGGCGCTTGCAACAGTGCCCGATCCCGTCGGCCTAGGCACGTCTTAGAGTACCCCGATGATGAAATCACCTGACGCTTGACTCCTCCCACACAGGCCACAAACACCAACACTACACAGCTAGCATACTTGCACACTAGCTTAGCATTAGGTAGACACCGCACCCGTAGGATAAGAGTGCGAAGACCCGATCTACACACGACACGCTATACCACCTGAGCGCTTTTCCCAGCCTCCCACGACAACGGCTAACTAGAGCCGAGGTCGGAGTCTCAGAGACACCCTCTAGTTGAGCCGACCCCCTCAGGTTCGAGTGGTCTAGAGGCTCCAGACGGAGGCTTACCTCGTAGCAAATGCCATCCGCCTGGAATACCTCTAGAGGCACTCGCCAATTCTTGGCATGAGGTTCCCTTAGAATCTCGCCTTCCGCTAACCCGGTGACGCTGTAAAGGTCATATGCGACCAACAGAATAAAAAAAAAATTCAACAGTGCCGAAATATCGGAAACTCGGTAAAACAAGGTACATGGTAGTTATATGTCACGAGCTGTCTCGCTCGAGGAAATATGTTGGCCCGAAGATGCGCTCCTTATTCGGATCAGGTCAAGATAACCCTATTCAAAGCGTATTGTCAGGGTATGTACGCGAGAAGTCTGCGGTCCCGATATATGAAAAAATCGATGGACTCTCTGCGCGTGCAATACAATAATATTTTCAGAATGATGTTGGGACTGCCCCGCTTCTGTAGTGCCTCCGGAATGTTTGCTGTAACTCGAACAAACGGTTTCCATGTCGTGTTGCGGCAAAAAGTTGTGTCCCTGATGTGTAGAGTGCGGAGCAGTAACAACACCATTCTGAGAGTCGTGGCAGGTGATCCACATGCACCATTTGGGAGGCATTCCGTGCGAATGATGACTGGAATAGAATTAATAATTCTTCCTGGTGTCGCTCGCGCGGAGTGCCTCTAAGGTACATGTCGTATTACAAATGCAAAACTTTTGTGAATACTTTATAGCTATTAACGGGATTGTTACCATGTACCTTGTTTTTTATGAGTCTCCGGTATCGAGCGCAGTAAAAGACGACGTCAGAGGGTAAACCGATATGTCTGCCAATAACATCTACCCGCAATTACTTCAGTTACTCCGTGATCATGGCGCTTGCAACAGTGCCGAAATATCAGAGACTCATAAAAAACAAGGTACATGGTAACAATCCCGTTAATAGCTATAATGTTAGTGACCATGAAAGTTTAAAACAATATTTTGTGAATACTTACTTAAAGGCTACTAACCCTTAGTTATATTGTATACCAACATATGGATCTGTGTTGTCTGACAATAAATGATATTATTATTATTATTCTATTATTTTTCAGAGGCTGCAACAACCATTAAGTCCACTTTCACTACAATATGGATTAAAAATATATTGCTACAAAATTTATCTTGGCCTTCGAAAAATCTTTAAACATTAATGTTCCTAGCATATCTTCCCTCACCAATTTTAATATATAATTTTAACATCGCCATAACTCAGTATTAAGCGTGGCCGTTACATTTTTCTGCTCTCATTATAATTGTATGTAAATTCCTCGGTATGGAAATGCGTAAATCATCCACGGAGGGGAATTAATCGTCGGTAGATGCAATTGTGCCGTGTTAGCACTTAAAACAGGTGATTGGATGATTTAAATGTCCTGTAATATCCGTAGCAAATTTAAAGCTGTTATTCGGCTGCGATCGTTGATGTTAAGCAATTTTCGCAGTGGTCGGTCATTGGATGGGTGACCAAAAATCTTCTATCTCGAGTTCCTCCGTGATTCGGATGGCACGTTAAGCCGTTGGTCCTAGTTGCATTTGGGATCGTTAGCACCCGCACCACTGGACCCACGTGGTGGGTCATGGCCCAATTTACCTATTCCATTTATAGGGAATGCCTGTGTCCCAGCAGTGGGAACATTAATAGGCTGATGATGATGATTGGTGCAAGGATAACAAAAGGAATATAGAACATTATAACACAAATAGACGTAATCCAAAATTCTAGTCATATTGCCATAATTTTACTCGTCTCCATGTGGAGACTTAGAATTATTTTATGTATCTAAATAAATAAATAAAATAAAATTTAAACGTTAGTTATATTGTATGTATGCTCCTTGGTGTTATAATAAAGGGTTATCTAATCTTGTTTGTTTCCAGGAATACGTACATATAATCAGAACTCCGCCATCTTGTATTGAAACGCTTGTAAGAAAATAAGCTTAAGGTGGGTCCTGAATCAAATTGGCTGATAGTGCATGACGACACTTACACATCGAAAACAGTAGAATAATAAAAATAAACCTTTTGTTTCTTCCATCGCCGCCGCATAGCCGTAAATTATAGCTTAAGCCACCTATACATGTTGGACAAGCAGTGTGGCCTGGTCCGATTTTTAAAAATCGAGAAGCATTATAGAAAAAAGCAGTAGATGAATGGAAAGAGCTACAAGAACTACTGGCACGCGTCTCCGTTCATTTACACTTAGTCGTTTACCCGAATTCCATTTGTACTCATATTCGGGCTACCGACAAAATTTAATCGCACCATTTGTCTCACGTCGTCAATAATAACTGACACTGTATCTAAGTATCGGCAGCTCACCAAATAATCTCTTATCTATTAGACAAGTCCGTCCGTCCGTCTGTCTGTGGTGCTGTTTCAGCGGCCAAACCGTAAGAGATAGATAAAGAGAATATTTAAGTTATAAGTTAAGAATAGTCTGATAAGACTACAAACCGGATTTGAGTAACGTAGCACTTCCGGTTTTCGAGAAATCACGAATTTCAAACGAAACTACACAAAATCTCCAAAGTTCTCAATTAATTAAATACATTTTTTAAATCAGGTTTTGGTGAACATTTGGTTCACTGGTTTGCTAGTAATAATACTATTACCTATCGCTCACCAAATCTCGTCTATATTGGTCACTTGTATTGGCCTTCTTCAACCTTTCCAACATTTTTTTTATAGATAGGTCCGACAAATGTCTCCACCCCACCTGACGTTAAGTGATGGTAAAGTCCAGACGTGAAGATAGCTGCTACAGCAGTTCTACCTGCCACACCAGCCATCCTCACCTTGCCGGCCTGCATGTTGCTTCTTCACGCTTCTTTTAAAGGATCCCAGGTTGTAAGGAGGAGGGAACACGTGAGCAGGTAGAACATTCCATTTACGGATAGTGCGACAAAGAAATGAGACACCAAATTTCTTTGTACGCGTTGGAATTGTGGCCACAGTTAGACGGTGACACCGAAGGCCAGCGTGCGTGATCCTTTGAAGGAAAGGGGAAGTGGAATAAGAGAGAATAACTCCTCAGAACACTCGCCGTGGTAGACGTAGACGATAGAACGCGCTTTGTGACGCAACGTCACGGCGTAATTGGAGAGGCTAGAGGTGTTTAGTCTCCTCCTTATCGCCAATGATGCGGATCGCACGCCGCATCTAGATGACAGAACATGCCTTATATCGCTTTGCTTACGCTCGCGTTAGGATAAGCTCGTCCAACATTGTATTTGCGGATTTACGATATCTATATACTTATAATAAATCTGTAGAAATGTCAATTCTGTACATGAAATATATTTTTAAAACAACTATCAGGGGGTGATTAGTGATCGATACTGATGCCAAAAATGCAATCAGGAAAATTTTTGTCTGTCTGTCTGTCTGTGTGTATGTTCCTTATAGAAACAAAAACTACTTAACGGATTTTAACGAAACTTGGTACAATTATTCTTCATACTCCTGGGCAGGTTATAGTATACTTTTCATCACGCTACAATCAATAGCAGCAGAGTAGTGAAGGGAAATGTTGGGAAAACGGGAGAAGTTACACCATTTTTTTAAGCTTCCGTCTCGGGTGCAGCCTTAATGGTTAAAGTTACATAGAAATCATGTATGACGGAAATATTCTACATAAAATTGTCTAAAAAATATCCCGCATGTCACCATTCTCACCACACTCACAATGTTATGTCTATCTTTTATGGTTGACTCACAATAACACGTATAACTCCTGATAGCTTAGCAGTAAAGCTCTAAACCGAAGCGAAGCGAGGGCGGGCCACTAGTTAGAAATAAGAGCCTACCTTTTACGTCAAGTGAGATCCGCTTCACTATCGGCTCGTCCAAAGCCGCTGACGTCACCACGCACTTTAGCTCGCCCCCAAGCTCTGCTCGCGTCACTGTCAATGGAAGTACGCGCTCCACCGCTGTTGAGTTGGTTTTTTCTTGAGCTAGAACAAAATATAAACATATTTAGAAAAGAGCTCTGTAATAAACTAGGTTAGTAATTAATAAGGGTCAATTAGGGTCAAATAAATAAACTCAAAATTACAAACAAGAATTTTGAATAAAATACTTTATTAACTAAATTAAATAATAAATTCATACATAGACAATAAAATGTTAAAAATCTTCCAATGAAATAACCGAACGCTCAATATAAGTCTTTCGAAGGTAGCTCGACAATTTTAAATAAAAAATCATTATTCTGACGATGCAGACCTGAAAAGGCTGCGAAACGTCAATAAATAAATAAAGTTTCGTGCATTAACCCGTAAAAACTAGTTTTATTTAATGAGTGATGTGCGTGAAAACCTAAGAAACAAATAGGTTAGTAATTTTCTAGATATTTAAGAAAGGTAGGACATAGCGGATTTACTCCTCGCTTTAGAGGTAACCGGCAAGGTCTTTGACCACAATCTCGCCTGATGGAAAGCGATGAAGAGGCCTAGGATGGTACATGCCTGCCTAGAAGATGCCTGTTCACTCTGGCCTTGACTATGTACAGATTATATTGGTCCGGTAAAACACGAAAACAAAACAAAACCTTACAGAAGACCACAGCAAATTAACAATTCTGTGTTCCTTTTGCAGAGGATTGGTTTCCGTTGTCCAAATAGAACTAGGTCTGACAACACGTTTGTAATACAATTCAGCAGGACCAAGTTTGCTGCAAATAGTTTCATTTCTAGAGCATGTCACAGCTATAATAAATACTTCAGGGGATTGGATATATTTTGCCTTTCTTACAACCAATTTAGAAATGAATGCTATAAGGTTGTTTTATCCTAACACTTAGTAATTATTTTTTTCTTTTACTCACACAATTCTAAATATTGTACGTAATATTAAGCAAATTATGTAAGTTTATGAATGTTTCAGTCTGTGGAAACTTAACTGGTTTATGAAATAGTAATAAGTGTTACTTAATTGATTGTGTAAAACTGTATGTTTCCCAAATGAAAATAAATAAATAAATAAATTCTTTTGGTGGCATTGTGAGTAAGGTTCCATGGCTCCACGGGGTAGAGATATATAGATAGATATTTTTCGGTCACTTACAATCAGGCGAGCAACAATAATATGCTAGTTTCCCACCTTATTTACATAAAAAAGTTTTTAGACTCTTTAAACAAGAACGCCCAATTGCAATCTCTTAGGGTCGCCGCACACGGACCGGGCTGCTGGTCGGAAGCCCCCGCCTCTCCGCCGCCTGGTTTGACGTATGCCACGCTTACGTGAGTGCACGTCAAAGTATACCCGCACTGACTAGCGGCCCTCGGGCTGCTCGCCACTTACCGAATGCACCACGCAATTACCTGCGTCGCGCGAGTTTGTTGACAGCAAACTAACGCGGCGTTGGTCATTGTCGTGGATATAATGCATTTTTTCTCCTCGTCATCGAATAAAAGGGTCGCCGCACACGCGCCACCGGCCACAACCACAAAACGCCGCCACTGCATCGTCATATTTCCTGTAGCTTTCATACATTTTATATGGACTTCACGCTGGTGGCCGCCACATGCTGCCAATCGTCGTTGCTAGCTACTTGTGGCCCGCACCGGCCACTAATGCGCCGATACAAAACGCCGCTACACGACACTCGCGCGATTCTCTGAACCTTTTTCGTCAGAGTCCATTATGATACTGCACGCATGTGTTAAAAAAAATAGCAGCCACCGACGGCAAGTGTCGACCACCGGCCACAAGAGTCGCGCGTTTCAGCTACCTTTATAGCCGCTTCTAGCTTCTCGTGGCGGCGTTTGTGGCTGTCGCGTGTGGCCCGTGTGCGTGCCCCTTAATAACAGTACGAGAAGTTTAAAACATTTAACCGTATTAACCCTTACCAAGTTTAGTAGAATTAAATTAAAACATATATAATCTGATAGAATTCTAAAAAGTTTTAATTGCAGCACCGGATTTTATTACTTATCATCGCAATGCACCGAAATATCGTCAAATAAAAACGAAGCGGATGTTAAATTCGTGTAACAAACATTTATTAATTCAAACTTCCGTTGAAATGCGCTCACCATTCACTATGATATCGTCAACAAACAATTTTATTGTTAAAAATACAAAATTCCTATTCAATGCTTGCAATATTTCTTTTTTTAAAACCAACAGGCCAGTTTAAATTGTAAAAGAACCGTGCTATCGGCGTATAGGCAGATGGTATCAATCTTTTCGGAGAGCCCTGTCTGGATCGTCGTGTGTGCCAGTGTTTCACAGTGAAAAGTTTTTTATAAAATCCTTTATTTCCGATACTATATTTACGCGTCTGGGAAAATAGCTGTATCGCAACGCAACAGACAGGAATACGGGTTTGTGATTGGAAAAAGAATGGATGCTTCGGACTCTACGAGTTGACAGAATATGGAATGCTTTTTATTTCCACCATCGAAAACACTTTTGGGTGTTTTTTAATTTAGTTACGAACTTTCACTTTGGATTGAAATTTATAATTCGTTGAATCTTGACTCAGTGTGAAACGAATAACGCTTTGAACGATTTTTCACTTGATTGCACAATGAAACACAAAAAAGATATGGTTTGAGACAATAATATTTCAACGCTAGTTGTACATTGAAAAGTTCTTCAGAGCAAGTCATGTTCACTTAACACTATGTAGGTTGATGACACAAGTTATCACCAATTGCTTTATGATATATCTCTCACAGGGTGACAGAGCAGGAATGGCATAATATCATGAAAGAAATCAAAGAAATATTTTCTCTAAATTGTTTGTCTTATGGTTAACTACTTCTATCATCTCTACAATTTTGGAAGTTGTTGCATATTTAAGTCCATTGGAGATCAGTAATAGCTTAAACATTCACGAGAATCCCCTTAACTTTTCATCAAGAACCGATGGAAATGTCAATAATAATATATTACAATAATCCATTAATACAGGTATTTTAAACGTACGAAACTAAATGAGGGTTTTATGTGAACACGGGGTTAGAACAGCGAAACTCGGCAAAACTGGCGCGTAAACTAGACTTAGATAACGATCTGTAAACTGAATGGTTGAAGCGAAAACAAGCTGAGGAAGCTTGTTAAAACGGTTCAAATGTTGCCTTCCATAAGTCTAAATTCAGGTGTTATTTCTAGAAATTCAGTATTGAGTGAGTCGGTTAGTGAATGCACTACAGAGCTCGTTAAAGTTGAAGTATAATTTTACTATAATTTCAACTGGACAGTCAATTGTCACTGTCAAATTTTGACTACCGTTAAATGGTGCAACTCATTTTTGTTTAATCGGTGCTTTAATTAAAACAGTCAAAGATAGATAAATTGGTGCAACTCACGCTTAATAAGAGATAAAAATAAAATATTTAACATTAATATAGATACTTGAAGAAAAACATATTTGCTTTGATTTTATGTTACAAAACTGACTGTGGATATAATAATAAAGAGAGAGGTCCCAAGCCAATGAGGCTTAAACAATTATTCGGGTAATACGATTGCTCACCAACATTGTAACACAAAATAAATTGGTGCAAACACAATGCCACGTTAAGAAGGGAAACTGTTTGTGTTTGTGCCTGTGGTGGCGACATCTATATGCCCCACAGATATACAACGGATGTAGGAAATCATTACTCACCATCCTCAAGAGATGGCGTTACCTGCACTGCGATCAATATTAGTATGGAAGCCTACATCGCGCAAATGAAATTCGGAGTCTAACTCTTCATATATACGATGCCCGATCAATATCAGTCGGGCCGCGGCCCCCGAGCTACCATCACCCAGCTCAAAGGAAGATCGTCCCCTTTGGCCTTCCTACATGCCTATCCAAAAAACTTGCATCACAATCTGCCGAATTGTAGTGTTAATTTTTATATAACATCAAAACAATATGTCATTTAAGCTGTAATTTCTAATACTATTTCGTTAATTAAAATAAAACTTAATTAATAACTGAATTAATTGTAGTATATGCCGAGATTCAATACGATTCAAAGCTTCAAATTATTAAATTTGTCACCAAATAGAATTGCCTTCAACGCAAACGCTAGGTTACCAGGTGTGGCAAAATACAGTCTCGGTTACCAAGACTGACCTCATAATGTTGAACGGTTCATTTCTCGTTTGTAACGCTCAAGGTGCTTTATCAATGTCCGTTACGAAACAGCAATATACTTACTTGTGTGAAAATTTGATGGGTATCGCAAGGAAGTGCGTTTGGTCCGCTAGTGTTTGGGTCATAGTAATTATGACAAATTTTATTTGCTACAAAGAATAGTTACTAGAAAGTTAAGGTAGAAGCAAAAGCCAATAATCAAATAAATTATATTCTTGTAGCAGCACACAATAACAACACAACACAGAAGTTAATCCTTTTATTTCAAATGACGAAACACCGTCCAGGAAATAGTGATGCTGAATAATTCTTTGATTACATAGCTCTGAAAAGAGCTTTCGTGCGAAACAACGTTTCACTCTCGGCTATCACTGCAGCTTCACGATCACCGCATCTCTTCAAGCAGTCGCCGCGGCACGCGGCGCGCCGCCCGCTCGCCGCGCATCGAAGAGGACTCCACACGTCTGCACCGTAGGTGTCGCCCGACGAAATGGACGAGTGCCGCCGCGGACGGCGGTTTTGTCGAGCGACGCGCACGCTTCCCCGCGCGCCGCATTCCTCGCGCCGGGTGCGAGCGAAAGGCGCAAACCTACCTCTCCCGCTCGCACATCACTCATATAAATTATTATGAAACTACCCAATTATCATCGATTAAATAATGTAAAATTTTATATAAATATAACATGATTTCCAAAATAAAAACATTCCTTAACTGACTATCAAAGAGTTTAATTTACTGAAACCTACAATCGCTAAAGTGGTGACCCCGTTCAAGAACACAAAGAAAAAATGGAAAACGAACCAGCTACAGCATCCGCTTCATATGGAAACTTGCAAGAAGTCTCCGGTATCGCACTCTCGATGCGTGTCCCACCCTTCTGGCGAGATCGACCGCGTCTTTGGTTTATAACATTCGAAGCCGCAACCAACGAGTTGAAGAAAAGTGAAGCACAAAGGGCTCAGATGGTTATCGCACAACTGGACAAAGAAGACATAGAGCAAATATGCGACATACTTTATGACCCACCAGCCGAAAGATACTACTCAATCATCAAGGAGCGACTAATCTCTGTCTATGAGGAATCGGACGGAAAGCAACTACAGAAGTTACTCTCTGATATGGACCTAGGCGCCCAGAAACCTAGTCAGTTACTCCGCCGCATGAGAACCCTCGCTCGTAACAAAGTCCCCGACAGCACACTCCGATTGATGTGGATGAACCTCCTACCTCCGCATGTACGCTCAGTCCTCGTCGTAAGCGACACAATTAGCAAGGATACCGCGTTGGATGAACTCGCTAAGCTCGCTGACAAAATGCTGGAGCAAAATCACGAAGTCTCCGCGATTGCATCAGTTTCTTCACCATCGAACCCGCAAAATAAACAGATCGATATACAATTCCTGGCAGACGAATTAAGGAGGCTACATTTAGAAATCGCAGACCTCCGAGAATTCCGAAGAAACTACTCGTACAGTCGAGCGCCAAATCACCATTTTTCACGACCAGCACAACGCCGTAGTCCAAGGAGCAGAAATAACAGCCGCTCGCCATCTCCTCGTTACCGTAGCGGACCATCACGTTCTCGCTCTTCAACCCCATCACCATTCTGTTTTTACCACCGCCGATTTGGAAAAAACGCAAGACGATGCACAACACCCTGCAGTTTCAACAACCACGAAACGTCGGAAAACTAGTTAACACGTTGGCAGAGGCGGAACCCAACGTCGTCGGAATAAAATCATACCGCCTCTTCGTTACCGACAAAAGCTCAAGACTATCGTTTTTGGTCGACACTGGCGCTAATATCTCCGTCCTGCCGAAGCGAAAAGGAACCGCAGCCAAGCCACTGCCGTTTATTTTGTATGCCGCCAATAGCACGATTATACCTACCTACGGCGAAAAAACCTTAATATTGGACCTCAATCTACGCAGGCCATACAAATGGCGTTTCATCGTGGCGGATGTCAGTAAACCCATAATCGGCGCAGATTTCTTAAAACATCACAATCTGCTAGTCGATCTGAAGAACCGAAGACTCATAGACAACACGACAAATCTCGGTACCAACGCAATAGGGCGCTACACCGACATGCCTACAGTCCGCAGTATCGACATCCAGCAATCTTACCATGGCATACTGGCAGAATATCCGGGCATCACCCGCCTGACTTCGATGAAACTCAACCCCAAGCTCAGAGTGGAACATTTCATAGAAACAACGGGCCCGCCGATCCACTGCCGCGCCCGACCTATACCACCTCACCGCTACGATCAAGTCAAGACGGAGTTCGAAAACATGATCAGCCAAGGCCTATGCAGACCAAGCAAAAGCCCTTGGGCAAGCCCACTCCACATCGTACCCAAGAAAAATGGTGATCTACGTGTTTGTGGAGATTACAGACGCCTGAACACAATCACAAAGCCCGATCGCTACCCAATACCACGGATCAGAGATTTTACACACCAGCTCGCCGGAAAAACAATCTTCAGCACCATAGACCTCAACCGCGCGTACCAACAAGTCCCAGTTCGTGACGAGGACATTGAGAAGACAGCCATCATCACACCGATGGGATTGTTCGAATTTCCTCGAATGTGCCCAGGTCTCAAGAACGCAGGACAAACCTTTCAACGGTACATCCACGAAGTTCTAAGAGGGCTACCCTTCGTATTTCCCTTCATCGATGACCTACTCCTAGGGTCCGAAAATGCCACGCAGCACAAAGAACAGCTACGCATCGTACTAAGCAGACTCGAAGAAAACGGCATAACTATAAACCCGGCAAAATGCAACTTCGGTCAATCAGAAGTGCAGTTCCTGGGATATACTGTTTCACAAGAAGGCATAAAACCACCGCAGCACAAAGTCCAAGCCATCACGGAGTACCCCAAGCCAAAGAATGTGGAAGAACTTAGACGCTTTCTCGGAATGATAAACTTTTACCGTGAACACATTCCGAACGCCGCAGCGATACAAGCTCCACTTAACGCCTACCTCCATAATACGAAAAAACGCGACAAATCCGTTATCGAATGGAACACAGAAGCAGAGAAGTCGTTCACAGCATGTAAAACCAGCATCATAAACGCCGCTTTACTCGCTCACCCTTCTCACGAAGCAACACTTGCAATATTTTGCGACGCCTCCGATAACGCAGCCGGCGCAGTACTACAACAACACTACAAAAACCAATGGCAGCCGCTCGGATATTTTTCGGAGAAATTCTCAACCGCACAGAAAAAATATTCGACATACGACAGAGAGCTCCTAGCTATCTACATGGCAATCAAACACTTCAGAAAAATCTTCGAAGGACGTCATCTTATTATTTTCACCGACCACAAGCCACTCACCTTCGCTATGTCAAAAATACAAACTACAAATGAAACGCCACGCCGGACTCGCCAATTCCTATTCATCAGCGAATTCACAACCGATATACGGCACATCAGTGGAAAAGAAAATATAGTTGCCGATACCCTAAGCCGCATAGAAACTATATCGTGCCCCGAAACAATTACCTACGCAGATATAGCTAAAGCACAAGAAAAGGACAGCAACTTATCGCAACTCGCACTACAAAACATGAAGAATAAGAATATAATAATCAAGAAAATCACCATTCCCGGCACTGATATCGAGCTATATTGCGAAACATCCACGCCCTACGCACGCCCAGTTATACCTACTGAACATAGACTACAAATTTTCAATATGGTACACAACGTTAGTCATCCCGGCACCCGTACAACACGCAAGCTTGTCGCAAAAAGATACTTTTGGCCATCAATGAATGCGGACTTAGGCAAATGGACAAAAGCGTGCATTCCATGTCAGAAGAGCAAGATACAGCGGCATACTGTCTCACCCAACTCATTGTTCCCGCCAGCTGATCGATTTCAACACATACATATTGACATCGTCGGACCGCTACCCACTACAGAACACGGTCTACGTTACGCTATCACAATGATAGACAGAGAGACAAGATGGCCCGAAGCAATACCCACTGACGACATTTCAGCAAACACAGTAGCGAAAATAGTCTATCAGCACTGGATTACACGCTTCGGATGCCCAGCAACACTAACAAGTGACCAGGGCCGACAATTTGAGAGCCAGCTTTTCACCAACCTGATGAAACAAATGGGAATAGCGAAAACACGTACAACGGCTTACCACCCACAGTCTAACGGAATGGTCGAACGCTGGCACCGCTCGCTCAAGAATGCCTTGCGTGCAAGACTCATCGCTGCCTCAACTAGATGGACAGATGAACTACCAACGGTTCTACTAGGACTACGAGCAGCCTTGCGCACAGACACAGCAGTCAGCCCAGCCGAACTTACCTACGGTTACCACCTACGTTTACCAGGCGAATTTTTCAACGCAAGCACAAACGTACCTACGATGGATCATACCTACGTTGAAAAATTACGAGACGTCATTCAAGCAAACAAGCCGATCGCAACTAACTCACACCACAACACCAATAAACACATGTTTGTGCATAAAGACCTTAGTACATGCACGCACGTGTTTATCAGAACTGACGCTGTGAAAAAGCCGCTGCAGCCACCGTACGAGGGCCCGTACCAAGTCATGGATCGGAACAAGAAAGTTTTCACCATCAAACTACCAAACCGTGAAGCTAACATATCCATCGACCGGTTGAAGCCCGCATACGTTTTGCAAGAACAAGAACTTACCCCGGATTTACCACAGAAAGTTACCAAAACATTACCGAAATAAACTTTACCACCAGAACCTTTACCAAGAAGCAGCATGACAACACAACCGGCAGATAAGCGAACCACATCCGGCCGAGTTGTCAAGCCACCTGTACGCTTCGCTTGAAGGGGAGCACTGTAGCAGCACACAATAACAACACAACACAGAAGTTAATCCTTTTATTTCAAATGACGAAACACCGTCCAGGAAATAGTGATGCTGAATAATTCTTTGATTACATAGCTCTGAAAAGAGCTTTCGTGCGAAACAACGTTTCACTCTCGGCTATCACTGCAGCTTCACGATCACCGCATCTCTTCAAGCAGTCGCCGCGGCACGCGGCGCGCCGCCCGCTCGCCGCGCATCGAAGAGGACTCCACACGTCTGCACCGTAGGTGTCGCCCGACGAAATGGACGAGTGCCGCCGCGGACGGCGGTTTTGTCGAGCGACGCGCACGCTTCCCCGCGCGCCGCATTCCTCGCGCCGGGTGCGAGCGAAAGGCGCAAACCTACCTCTCCCGCTCGCACATCACTCATATAAATTATTATGAAACTACCCAATTATCATCGATTAAATAATGTAAAATTTTATATAAATATAACATGATTTCCAAAATAAAAACATTCCTTAACTGACTATCAAAGAGTTTAATTTACTGAAACCTACAATCGCTAAATTCTTTTCCCTATTAATGGATGGCCCTAAGATTAATTCATTTACAAAAGCTAAGAAAAGAGCTTTGTCTTTATCATTAAGATTCTCTTACATCGTCAATTTAACAGATCAATTACTTATAACGTCGGCTTGATTTAATATTTGAAATAATCTGTTGACTTTCATAAGCTATTAAACACAGCATCTTAATATATAAACATTTTCCTCAACGTACTTAATACCTATTTCACAGAATTAATGATATCGCTTTACGTAATAGAAATTAATTAATGCAGCTTAAAATATTTAAAATCAACGTTTCATAAACCAATATCATCATCATCAGCCTATTAATATCCCCAGTGCTGGGGCACAGGCCTTCCCTATGGATGGAATAGGGAGATTGGGCTTTAAACCAATATGGAGTAATTAAACTCAAAAGTCCGGACATATCGTTATCGTCCGTTCGTTCCTCGAATGATGCGGGAGGCTATTGAGATTAAAAAATATCCAAATTTCAATAGGGAAGATGGTTGGTATATACCACCAGCTTGGGAACCTATTATACAGGAGATAAAATCCGAACCCCGAGCACACAGTGCAAGACCATCAGATACTATTAGTTCTTTTTGTTTGCATAATTTAACATAAGAAGGAGATAGAAAGCCTCTCTTGAGTTTGTTTCGCCGGTTCTTCTCAGGAAGGTCTCCCAATTTTGGAACCGGTGGTAGTTTACGGTAGTTAGGGTCAAATAAATAAACTCAAAATTACAAACAAGAATTTAAAATAAAATACTTTATTAAGTAAATTAAATAATAAATTCATACATAGACAATAAAATTTTAAAAATCTTCCAATGAAATAACCGAAGGCTCAATATAAGTCTTTCGAAGGTAGCTCGACAATTTTAAATAAAAAATCATTATTCTGACGATGCAGACCTGAAAAGGCTGCGAAACGTCAATAAATAAATAAAGTTTCGTGCATTAACCCGTAAAAACTAGTTTTATTTAATGAGTGATGTGCGTGAAAACCTAAGAAACAAATATGTCCGGACATATTTTAAGTGATAACTTTGTAACTATGCAGTCATTAACAGCAACTGTGGAATTATAATTAAAACTCAATTATACGTTAAATATATTCGACTTCCCAATGTTTGTCCTTTAATAAATTTCCTCGAGGAAATGAATTTTGGAAGCTTTTGTGGGATATTTGAAACAATAGTACTTAATTATTCATCATCAGCCTCTTAATGTCCCCACTGCTGGGGTACAGGCCTTCCCTATGGATGGAATAGGGAGATTGGGCCATGACCCACCACGCGGGCCCAGTGCGGATTGTCGGGTGCTAACGACTGCAGATTCAGCCGGGACCAACGGCTTAACGTGCCTTCCGAAGCACGGAGGAACTCGAAATGGAAGATTTTTTGTCACCCATCCAAAAACCGACCACTGCGAAAGTTGCTTAACTTCAACGATTGCAGCCGTACGCGCTAACCACCTGCGCCATCGAGCTCCTCAACTTAATTATTATCATTGTTAAAATAATAATTAATAAATTTCTGGCAATATGGGTGAACAAGCTGATATGCTGTGAACAAGCTGATATGCTGTGATATCGTAAGCAATGCGAAACGGTATTAACTTAGCAGTATTATTTTCGTATAAAATCTTTTGCCCAACTAATGCTAAATGTTGAATGAAGTGATAGTTAAGGAGTAATCATATATAGTGCCAAATCTTAAATGTATATACCTTCGTGGCCGAGTGGTTTGTACGCCAGGTTTCATGGCTGTCACCCACTCGAGAGGTCCCGGGCTCGAATCCCGGTGGGGGCAGGTGTTTGTGTGATGAATAAGAGCATTTGTACTCCAGTCATGGATGTTTAATATGTATTTCTATATAAATATACTTATATTATATGTACTTTATATGTATTCTATCCGTTACCCTAGCATCCCATAACACAAGCCTTACAGTGCTTACTTTGGGGCTAGGCTAATTGGTGTGAGAGTTGGAAATATTTATTTATTTATTTATATTATTCATCTTTAACTGTGTTGCTTTGTCTGCCCCGTAAAGTAAACATATTGTGAGTTTTTAACATATAATCGCGTGATATAGTATTTTTCTACTGTTTTCTTATTTTATTGAAGCATTTAACTGTTCGGTTTGTAAATGAGAAAAAAAATCTGATAAAAATTCCACTTGGTCCAATCCTGCATCCGCCTGGAAAAGCGGAGGTTACGGGTTTGAGTCCTGTCTGCTGCCTGGTCTGTGTTTTTTTTCTAGAAAAAAATCTTTAGATGGGAACATCTAGCAGTGAAATGCTTAAACAATAAACATATAAAAAAACCTTTTTCTACTGATCTAATAGGAATAAGAAGAACGTATCACAAAATAAATACATTTGAACGGTACAACCTCGGTGGCCGAGTGGTTTGTACGCCGGGCTGCATGGCTGTCGCCGACTCGAGAGATCCCGGGTTCGAATCCCGGTGGGGGCAGATGTTTGTGTGATGAATACGAGCATTTGTACTCCAGTCTGTCATGTTTAATATGTATTTCTATATAAATATACTTATATATGTACAGTATATGTATTCTATCTGTTACCCTAGCATCCAATAACACAAGCCTTACAGTGCTTACTTTGGGGCTAGGCTAATTGGTGTGAGTGTTGGAAATATTTATTTATTTAAATATAACTTCATATCATCTTGTTATCCAGTTAACCAGGAAAGTTTAAAACAATAACTCATGACACTCATGAGGAGATCGATGGCGCAAGTGGTTAGCGTGTTCGGCTGCGATCGTTGAAGTTAAGCAACTTTCGCAGTGGTCAGTCATTGGATGGGTGACCAACACTCTTCTATATCGAGCTCCTTCGTGCTTCGGAAGGCACGTTAAGCCGTTGGTCCCGGCTGCATCTGCAGTCGTTAGCACCTACCAATACGCACTAGGCCCGCGTGGTGGGTCATGGCCCAATCTCCCTTTTCCATCCATAGGGAAGGCGTGTGCCGCAGCACTGGGGACTTTAATAGGCTGGTGATGATGATGATGATGATGTACTCATGACAAAATGCAAAAACATTATAGTAATTTTTGAGTACGGCTGATTATGTTTCAGTTCCTTCAGAACCTACAAAAATATTATAAAACACTGGTGTCGATTCTAGCATGATTCTCTAAACCTCAACTTAAATTTGACAGCAGTATATATTTGTCATTCTCTATACAGAATGAAAAGGAGAGACTGGTGTTAAATTTAGTTTTAAGTTTAGAGAATCACGCTAGAATTGGCACCACTATCTGTTTATGTGTTACAATTATACACCCCGGAAAACTTCGTGAACATTGGACATAAACAACCAAGCCTGCGCAGTAACACATTTACTTACCAAAACGTCGTCATATATATATATATATATATATATATATATATATACGTTAAAATTAATCAACCTCTTACATAACGTTTGGCTACATTACTTTGTGTGTGTGTGTGTGTGTGGGTTAAAATAGACAGGCGTATAACCGCAGAAATAGAGCACTAACATAGAATAATTACAGCTCTGCCCCGAATAAACCCTAGTGAATTTCTAAATACATCATTAGCTTTGTAACTGGACCTTGGTCTAATTTTTGATGAAATATATTCATGTCACGGGTGAAACAAAAACATTTTTATGATATGTAGAAATGGGTTCGTACGTTTAAATATGAATTTGTGATTGGATACACACATGTATGTCTCTGATGAAAGCCAAGCTTAATAAAATAAACTGGGTTATCACTTTGACAAAAAAAAGGGTTGAAGGGTATGAACAAAATTTACTTATATTTTTTTTTTATTTTGCATATGAAATTGGTGCAATCAAACTAGATGTAGAAAATATAACTAGAAAAAAGCCACGCGGACCAGGCAGCAGACGGGACTCGAACCCGCACCCTTCGCTATCTGGGCGAATGCACTGTAAACAAATTATATATATAAATGTATAATGTTGTGTGGTTATGTTAAATTATTTATCATTTCTCATGCTTTTATTACATTATAGAAAAAATGTAGCGAACATTATTAGATATAAGACTAGCAAAAAGTAGCAAATTGTAAATTAGAAACTGTATTCAATTAAACCTCCCACAGTTCAACGTTAATGATGACTATCAAAAAGTTATTTTGCGTAAATAGAGAATGGTCCCTTGACATCAACTAATTTTATATTCACGTACACATAGAGGCAATCCAAAACTACTTTGCCGTATAATTAAATTTGTTTTAGGCGTACAACGTTCACTGTTAGTGACCCTTCCAATTGAGATATTACAGAAACAGAGCCGTAACTTTTTGTCTGGCGATCCTTTTTGTTGTGCGTACAATAGTGCTTATTCAATTATAAATAATGGGTTTGTCATTGAAATTAGAATTTAATCATACATAAAATGTTGGATAACAATAAATTATGTACGCTAAATCAGAAAAAGAATAGGTACTCTTAACTAACCTATTTAGATAGGGATTTGGGACGTTTTTATTTTACAAGTTATTATCAAAAACATTTTTTTTTGTTTAAACAATGTTTATTTGTTTCTTAGGTTTTCATGCACATCACTCATTAAAATAAAACTAGTTTTAACGGGTTAAGAATAAATTCTTAAAAAGAATAATTCTGACGATGCAGACCTGAAAAAGGCTGCGAAACGTCAATAAAGTAATAAAGTTCGTGCATTAACCCCTTTAAACTAGTTTTATTTTAATGAATAACATGCGTGGGAACCTAAGAAACAAATAAACTTTGTTTTCGCAATAAACTTTTTTTTGCGCGTTTCGCAGCCTTTTCAGGTCTGCATCGTCAAAATTATTCTGACTATGCAGACCTGAAAAAGGCTGCGAAACGTCAATAAATAAATAAAGTTCGTGCATTAACCCGTTAATACTAGTTTTATTTTAAACAAAGTTTACATTCATGCCTTAAGTAAGTGACTTTAACCATGCTACTTTTTTTGGTTTACAGAATTTTCAGTAACTGAAAATACGGTGCTTGTCTTTATATCATAAATTACACTGCTTTGAAGTTAGTCTGTCACAAGTTGCAGGAATGATGATAATAATATCATCTACATAAATTATTTACTTCACTGTTTCAAAATATTTTCTTTGATTACTTACATTTTAATTCATATTAGCACATTAAACAGACAAATATCACTCTTTCCCTGTCCTTCCTTATCATTATGTCCGGATATAAAGAATACAGTTGGCCTACTGATTCAAAGATTGTTTCTTTACTTGCTAGAAATCCAAGTCCATATCAAAGTCTTATCCAGATTACTATGTGACAACTTACGCCATCAGATTACAAAAGGTCGGGTCACGTTTTATTTATTCGCGTTAATTTGATCGAAATCCGTGTACAGAGTTAATCCTCGTAGATCGAGTAATGTGATCGTGAGAGACTATTTTTGTTCAGTTAATTGCTTGCAACTTTCGCTATAGTCGGTCATTGGATGGGTGACCAAAAACTAAATATCTGGAGCTCCTCCGTGCTTTGGAAGGCGCGTTAATAGCCCTTGCTGAGTTTCTTGCCGGTTCTTCTTTGTACAAGGTCTCCCGCCGTAGATTTACGAACCGATGGCGTAGCGTTTGACTTTCACAAGAGCTTGTGACAGCCTTGACTGAATAAATGAGTTTGACTTTGAGTTAAGGCGTTGGTCATGGCTGCGTCTGCTTTTGTAAGCATCCACCAATCTGCACTGGGCCCGTGTGGTGGTTCATGGCCCAATCTTCCTATTCTATTCATAAGGAAGCGCTGTGCCTTAGCAGTCGGGATATTAAAAGGCTGGTGATGATGAGTATTTATAAAGAAAGTGTTATTATAGAATATTTATTATTTAAAAAAAAGGAAACGTTGTTATTAGGAAGACGCAAGTGATGCCTTTGATTTTAAAACTATTTTCTTATCGGATCATAAGATAGTTATTTACAAGACATAAGATTAAATAAATTCCAAGCTCCATAGCTTTTTGTACTTTTGTTAAATTATTAATGACTTAATAGTTAAGTGAAACGTCTGTTACATTGTAAACACTGTCTTGTTTGTTATTAAGTAAAGTTCTGCTAAGTTTGAGATTAGAAAAGCTGAAGTCAGAATTAACTTAAAGAGTTCGAATAGTTAGGCAAAAAGCTCAAAATTATAATGATTACAAATAAAATTTTTGAAAACAATTAAACCACCTATAAACTAGAAAAAACTTTCGCAAAATTTACTTGATTCCAAGTTTATTCGAGATAATTATAATGAATGTATTATGCAAAGCAGATTTGTTTGAAAAATCCGTCTGTGGAAGTTGTCCACTTTTCAGAAGGCTGTAGCTAAAAAACATAATACATTTATTAATATTTCAACTGGGAATTAAGTCGGTCATAGATACTTTCCTGTATATATCAGACGGAACAGCTTGTTAATAACACTTACCAAATCATATATTTTTGCATCGAAACATTTGCCTCGTTTGAAACTTACGAAAATGTCACTATGCATGAAATACACAAGTAAGTCTCAATAAAGGAAAACTCGAACCCATTCAAAATATAGGAAACGCAAACAGGGAATCGTTACTACGGATAGAAATAATTACGTACCCTTTTCTAAACAAGGCTTTATTTCATTCCCTTCATTTATCTAATGCGTGAAAGGGCCCGGTAGTGTATATACCCGCCGTAGAAAGGAAAGGATAAATCCGCCAACTAAATCACTTGCCCTGAAATTATTTTTGATTACCCCACATTTGCGGTTGGCTTGTTTTGAATGAGAGTGTTGTTTCCGAATTTGGGTTAAGTGCGTTCCGTTCAGTTTATAGTCGAACTAATTCAAAATTATTGGGTGTTAAATGTGAATTATATTTCAAAGGAACTATGTGATTTGATGTTATTGATCGATTTCAAGATAGTGATATTTCAAATCATATTTTTGAATTTTTAAGCATTTTACTGCTAGATGTCATCATCATCATCAGCCTATTAATGTCCCCACTGCCATTGGGCCATGACTCACCACGCGGGCCCAGTGCGGATTGGTGAGTGCTAACGACTGCAGATGCAGCCGGGACCAACGGCTTAACGTGCCTTCCGAAGCACGGAGGAGCTCGAGATAGTAATATTTGGTGACCCATCCAATGACCGACCACTGCGAAAGTTGCTTAAGTTCAACGATCGCCGAACCCGCTAACCACTTGCGCCATCGAGCTCCTCGAGATGTAGATCTAAAGAAATATATCTGCCAAGCAGCCTAAGAGATATTGGAAAGAATTCGACATAGCCATTAAGGGCGGAGGAGCATAATTATCAGTGCATCCGCCCGGATAGCGGAGGGTGTGGCTTCGAGTCCCGTCTGATGCCTGGTCCGCGTGGTTTTTTTTTTAAATTTTCTGTAGTTTAAAAAAAATATCTATAATTGCTATTTCTTCTTCCTATGACTATTACTTGAAAATGTATTCGTTTGACATTTTGGGTTACCTACGAGTACAATGCAAAGAGATGGCGTTGCCTTATAGCCTAAAAAATAGCGAAGAGTGCGGGTTCGTGCTCCGTCTGCTGCCAGGGCAGAGTGGATTTTTATCTGGTAAAATTTTATTTACATTTAAACAATGTGAATTTTTTGTCCAGCAAACATCAAAGCATACGCCAAATAGTAGGGCGTAAGTGCAATTGCAATGCAATCAAAAAAACACCAAAATTTGTATCGCTTCAGCGTTGTAAACAATAAAATTATTAAAAAAAAAATGAGTTTCTTCTCGAAATATAAACAGATCGACGCAGAAAAGAAAATGATTCAAATGATATTTATACATGGCGTCCCACGACATTGTCACACGGAGGGAAAGTATACTTATGTAATATTGAATTATAAACACAGATTTTTAAAAAATCGCCTGCCAACCGGGGATCGATCTCGTGAAACGAGAAAAAGAAACATATGACGTATTTTATGATAACCGTTGAAGCGGTAAATCATAAGTATTATTTTTTTCTAAATAACATAGCAATTTAATGAAAGCAAGATCATGGAATTTTTCATTTTATTTAAAATAATCGTGTTTTTTTGAATTTTCTGTCCCTCCCTCCCCCCCTGGTGAGATGTCGTGAGATTTTTTTCAACCCCCTCCCCCATCCCCCAATCTCACGTGAGATTTTTCAAAATGTGGGTTTCTTACTTAAATGCGTTGGATTGTTATTGTTAAAAGAAAAAAAAATGCTTCGTGCTTTTTACGACTAGTTAATACTAGTAATCAATATTGCTGAGAGTTATTTCTTTCGAACGAAATAGTGAATGATCTTAATCGTATTACGATTACGCTTAAGGTTAAATTTTAAGCATGTACAATCTGGATTAAATGGACCAAAATAGTATATTTTTTTCTGTTTCAATCAGAAAAAAAATTGCGTGATATTTGACTCGACCCCCCCTCTCTCCAACGTAAGATTAGATGAGATTTGACTCGACCCCCTCCCCTTAAACATCTCACGTAATTTATGAACGCCCCTTATACTAAACTATGTTACTTACTACTAGTGCTTACTTTGGGGCTAGGCTAATTGGTGTGAGTGTTGGATATATAAAAAAAAAAAAAAATGTATCTATAAAATTTCATTCAAATCCGTTCAGTGGTTTTCGCTTCATTGAGTAAGAAAAAAAGCAACCTGTTTCGCTTTTATAATAAAAGTAAGGATTAAGCATTTTTTTTTTTTATTTAGTTTCTAAAGAAATGTTTCTTTAGAAACTAAATAAAAAAAAAACCAGCAAAATATCGCTTGAGGGACATCGTTGTAAGACTGTAGGATTTTACTTTGCAACTTTTGTACGTAACGTATCTACGCTATTTCGTAATGTAGCCATGTGCAAAGGTTTGCAATTCAGTTTATTTAACAAACTGTGTCCAGTGTTTACTTAGCTCCTTTGATAACCTGAAGACCAAAGCAGTTTGTTTAATTCGACTATTTGCTATATTATTCACACAAAACTGTGTTCACAATCTTTCAACAGAGGAATGCAGACGGATAAGCTGTTTAGTTTTGGAGTTTACTCCTTAAGAATCGATTTGCATATATAAGGGGCCCGGTATGAGAAAAATGTGAGGAGTAAAATCTATCGATGAATGACATTAATGACCTCGTTACGTTTTTGTGCGCAACCTCATCTGCGCACCTTTCGCTTTTAGCCATGGCAACGGATAAAATACATTAAGTTGTCACAAATGTCAATAAAGTAAATAAACTAAAAATAGATAAAATCGGAGCAAAATTAATGAAAACAAATAAATAACAGAATATAGAGAAATGCCGGTAAGTGTCCAGCACTCTGGAATTATAATACATATTTGCAAAATGATGACTAGTGTGTGATATTTTTGAAATTGTATGTTTCCAGAAATACATAATAAAATATATGATGAATATCGCTGATGTTAGATGGTAAAATGTGTGACATGGAACCTATGATAGTCGAAACCATGGGACGATTCCTGAGGTACTTCTACTTGTAACCGACTTCTTCGGACTTGATTTTGTTTTGTGTCTGTTCAAAGACAATCGTTTTTAGAGTGTAAACTCCGGTCGTGTGTCGGAGCTGACACACACATTTTTTTTCTGTTAGCATTTAACTGCTTAAATCTAAAGAAAATATTACTAGAAAAAATTCCACGTGGACCAGGCAGCACACGGGACTCGTAACCGCACCCTTCGCTATCCGAGTAAATGCACTGACCATTATGCCACCGCAGCGGTAGCATATTGGTCAGTGCATTCGCCCGGATAGTGAAACTTTTATTAGTTTTATTTATTTAATATACCACTTACTCACATCGCCACAATTTTTTACATTCACGTTTAACAATCTTTAAATGTCGCCGCACACGGGCCACACGCCACAGCCACAAACGCCGCCACGAGAAGTTCTTGTAGTTTTCATACATTTTATATGGACTATCGCCACACACTACAAATCGTCGTTGCTCGCTTCTTGTGGCCCGCACCGGCCACTTAATGCGCCGATTCCCCACCCCTCTCTCCCTTACCTTAGTCGGCCGCTGTCGCGCGCTTCAGCCACTTTAGTAGCCGCTTCTAGCTTCTCGTGGCGGCGTTTGTGGCTGTGGCGTGTGGCCCGTGTGCGGCGACACTAAGGGAGAGAGGGGTGGGGAATCGCACGTGTGACGTGTGGTGGCGTTTTGTATCGGCGCATTAAGTGGCCGGTGCGGGCCACAAGAAGCGAGCTACGACGATATGTAGCGTGTGGGGGCCACCGGCGTACCGTGTGTGACAAGTCCATATAAAATGTATGAAAACTACAAGAAATATGCCGGTGGCGGCGTTTTGTGGCTGTGGCGTGTGGCCCGTGTGCGGCGACACTTAGAGACGCGGATTTCCCGCTCGAATTGGAGCCCCGTCTGGGGAAATAGCCACCATATTACAGAAGGTCGCAGAAAAATAACATTACATCTTTGTGGTGTTGTATTTCTGTCGGTGAGTAAGATTCGAGGGCTCGACGGGGTAGGGGGATTGGGTCAGGGTAGGCAACGGTGCGAATGATGTTTATGGTATCATAAGTTTCTTTAGGCTAGGCCATTTACCTAATCATCAGACGGGGTATACGCTTGTTTGCCCCTTTTAATGAAAAACAAACCTTGATTTTTTTTTATGTTGTAGGAAGGCTAAAGGGGAAGATCTTCCTCCGAGCTGGGTGATGGTAGCTCGGGGGCCGCGGCCCGACTGATGTTGGTCGGGCATCGTATATATGAAGAGTTAGCCTTCGAATTTCATTTGCGCGATGTAGGCTTCCATACTAATATTGATCGCAGTGCAGGTAACGCCATCTCTTGAGGATGGTGAGTAATGATTTCCTCCATCCGTTGTAAATATGTGGGGCATATAGATGTCGCCGCCACAATGTTTAAGTTCAGGCAAAACGGACGCTCCAAATCAATATTTAGATGTATGTTATTAACGGGATTGTTACCATGTACCTAACTCACAGTTACTCCGTCATCATGGCGCTTGCAACAGTGCCGAAATATCGGAAACTCACTAAAAACAAGGGGTACATGGTAACAATCCCGTTGTTAATAATATATATTACTTTAATGTTAGTGACCATGAAAGTTTAAAACAATATAATATTTAGATGCTCTTTGATATATCTATGTTTATTAATCATGATCATCATCAGCCTATTAATGTCCCAACTGCTGGGGCACAAGCCTTCCCTATGGATAGAATAGGGAGATTGGGCCATGACCCACCACGCGGGCCCTGTGCGGATTGGTGGGTGCTAACGACTGCAGATGCAGCCGGGACCAACGGCTTAACGTGCCTTCCGAAGCACGGAGGAGCTCGAGATAGTAAATTTTTGGTCACCCATCCAATGACCGACCACTGCGAAAGTTGCTTTACTTCAACGATCGCAGCCGAACGCGCTAACCATCTGCGCCATCGAGCACCTCCTACAACATATATAACTTTAATGTTAGTGACCATGAAAGTTTAAAACAATATAATATTTAGATGCTCTTTGATATATCTATGTTTATTAATACGTGTCCACAATGTAATGTCTGTTGTGAATGTCATCACGGTAGATAAGATCTACAAATTACGTGGTATTGATTAAGCTAGATTTACAGCTTCGAGCCTAACTAATGGGTGGATAGCTGTCCCTAATCATGAAATACGTAATACGGGATGGTAACGCCGCAAATACTAAACTTAGGTAATATTTATTACACACTGGAGATCTACCTTAATATAATCTTAGCACGGGTAATTTACTTAGGAATGTAATGTGGGTAAAAAAAACGGCGAAGTGAGTGTTGGACTTGCACACGATGGGTTCCGTACCATCACACTAATCACACTAATATTATAAAGGCGAAAGTTTGTGAGTGTGTATGTTTGTTACTTCTTCACGTCTAAACGGCTGGAGCGATTTTAATAAAATTTGCTATATAGTTAGCTGACATCCTGGATTTACACATAGGCTAAGTTTTATAGGAAAATATCCCTAACAAACCGCGGGTAACACCGTGGGACACAGCTAGTTATCTATATTTATATATCTATCATTATACGACATTAGACAATAAGTATATGTATAAATCTAAAGAAAAGTTTACTAGAAAAAAATCCACGCGGACCAGGCAGCGGACGGGACTCGAACCCGCATCCTTCGCTATCCGGGCGAATGCACTGACCATTATGCTACCACGGCCCTATTAGCCGCGTCGAAATTTTCCTAGCCTTAAGCTGCAAGGCAGCGCCATCTCTTCGCATTGTAGGTAACCCACAATGTCAAATGAATACTTTTTCAAGTATTAAACATTTGAAAGAAGAAACAGCAATTATAGTTATGATTTTTCTAGTAAACTTTTCTTTAGATTTAAACATCTAGCAGTTAAATGCTTAAAAAATAAATAAAATCATAATATGATAATTGTCTAATTCACTTTTTATCACTAATTTTTATCCTTCAACCTATAATTTTAATTTTTATTACCTTGTTACTGCTCGATTATAGCTATTTACGAAATTGTTACCATGTATCTTGTTATTTATGAGTCTCCGATATTTCGGCACTTTATCGGAGACTCATAAAAAATAAGGTACATGGTAACAATCCCGTTAACATCTATAATGTAAGTGACCTTAAAAGTTTAAAACAATATTTGCTGCTCGATGTTTAAATCTAAACACAATATTACTAGAAAAAAATCCATGCGGTCCAGGCAGCGATTACCTACGATGCGAAGAGATGGTGCTGCCTTTCAGCTTAAGAAAGGCTAGAGAGAATTCGACACGGCCATCAGGGCATTTTTAAACTATTAAATTTACATTCGTTTAATATGCTTGGAACCTTGACATTGAGCTCTTTTATTAACAACACGGACACTAATTCACCCCCCAAAAAGAACCCCAATATGCAGAATTTATTTATCATCATCATCATCATCATCAGCCTATTAATGTCCCCACTGCTGGGGCACAGGCCTTCCCTATGGATGGATTAGGGAGATTGGGCCATGACCCACCACGCGGGCCCAGTGCGGATTGGTGGGTGCTAACGACTGCAGATGCAGCCGGGACCAACGGCTTAACGTGCCTTCCGAAGCACGGACGAGCTCGGGATGGTAATTTTTGGTCACCCATCCAATGACCGACCACTGTGAAAGTTGTTTAAGTTCAACGATCGCAGCCGAACGCGCTAACCACTTGCGCCATCGAGCTCCAAAGGGTGATCATTTTCTACTCAGTAAGCCAGTACATCGGAGGGCTGGTCTAAATCTCCGACGCCTTATGTGTCTCTAAACACTTTGTCTTTCTGTATGTGTTCATAAAACCACCAAAAAAAAAATTATTTATATACCTACTAAATTCGTCCGTGTTTAGGTCACATAGACATGTATCTATAAAAATTTCAACTCTATCGCTTCAGTAGTTTTCGAGCAAATCAACTGTGACAGACAGACATACAAACCGAGTAATCCTACAAGTTTTCAGTTTTTGCCGATTAAGGTACAGAACCCTAAAAATCTTATTTACAAATTTCGTCGAAATATTATTTTTATATTCTTATTCAAATTAATAAAGTGCAACTTAACCTCAATCTATATATATATAAAAATGAAACCCGTTTTCCGTTGTCACGACATAACATGAAAACGGCTTGACCGATTTGGCTGATTTTTTTATAGAATATTCCTTGAAGTACGAGGATGGTTCTTACGAAGAGAAAAATTTAAAAAATGCCTGAAAATGTCAAAATACAAAACTTTTCTTTACTCCCATACAAACGATTCGTAATAATACTTAAAAGTTAATTTGAACTTTAATACCATACCATAAATTTCAAATGTTAGTGGAGAGATTCTGGGAAGGCAAAACAATTGAGCGACGTGATGTCAATAGAAGTTTGGAAAAGATAAATATACCATCTTCAGTTTTTTTATAATCTATATATATAAAACTCAAAGGTGACTGACTGACGTAGTAATCTATCAACACCCAGCCCAAACCGCTGGACGGATCGGGCTGAAATTTGGCATGCAGGTAGATGTTATGACGTAGGCATCCGCTAAGAAAGGATTTTGATCAATTCTACCCCCAAGGGGATAAAATAGGGAATGAAAGTTTGTATGAAACTTTGTCAATTTTAAAACCGAACGGGCTGAGACTTTGCATGAAGGTATAAGAATAATCATAGATGAATGTCATTGTGTATAACACAAGCCTGAGAACAAAAACTGTAGTCTACGCTTCAGCTCTACACCGAAGCGAAGCGAGGGCGGGCCGCTAGTACATCATAAATCATAATATTATTATGTGGAAGCGGAACTCACAAAGAAATCACTACTAGAGTCTGTGCGGAAAGAGAATGGGATTTAGATTGGAGGGCGCTGTAGTGCTTTTCTACCGTATTTGTAAGGTTTTACCCCTTTTAGACATGATTAAATACAAAAAACCGCAAGAAATCACAACAACAAACAAATCCGTATCAATACAAAACTTTGACGTTTTACAGATTGCTGGGTTTGATTGCCAAATAAAAAAAATGGTTGCCTGTAAAGTCGGTTTTACGGGCGAAGATTTTACGTGACAACGTCTTTTTCTCGGTAGAATATTTATTGATATGAATATAATTAAATTGCACAATAGGAACAAGGAATTGAATGAAAATAAGAATTGCACAAATTTTAACTATAGAAATATATTTTGTTTACTAAAACATTGTACATGTAAACTTAAACTTAACACGAGAGACTCATCGTAACGTTACCGAGCGTTACACTTTTTCATAAGTGACTCCCAGCCGCAACCTAATTTAAGACGTTGTCACGTCAAAATCTTAATGTTAGTTCCGTTTTTTGCCACGCCCATTCTCTTTCCGCACAGACTCTAAGGCCACGTTGATTCATTCATAGTTAAACTTGACTATCGTATATCACATTAAATACATAGTAAATGTGTAAAATTTTGACAAATTGTTATTCTTTTCTATGTGATTTAACTACAGTAAAATATTACTATCGATGAAACACGCGGCCTAATTCTTGATCCACATTTGATTCAGCTAAGTTATCAATACTAATTTTCTCCGTACATTCAAAACAAACCACAAACTTAACCTTCGAAGTTTTATTGAAATGCTAAATGTCGTTTCCTGGTCCGTACCCACTGAAGCTTGAAAACGTCACAAAATTATATATTACTTACAAAGCTGCCGGTCCTAAAACAAGTTTATTCGAAAAGTGTGTTTAGAACAAACGTTACACAATCAGTGTTCACTAATGGCGCCATTTGAATGGCCGAGTTGACTTGATTCGAGAATAATAAGGCTTTTTAAGCAAAAACTCGGAGGGTCGACCCGATCCTTGCTCGGCCGTTAAATCCACGCTTTGTGCTCAAAGTAGCAAGTTTTGTGATTGGACTCTTCGGCGCCGCCCTGACCGAGTGGGAAGGGGTTTTGTTTCTTTCGATGCGGCGTATTGAACCTTAGGCTGTTTGTGCATGCTTGCAATAATTCTACTATGATGGTGATGCAGATATATTTGTATATATATGTTCCCAGGTATTTCCTATGGATCCCTGCGTGCATTGGGGGGACTGTGGTCCTCAGAATGTTCGCCGGGTGACTGGTGCAGGAATATTGTCTGGTTTTAAGTGGCCCAGTTCAGGGCGTGAGGTAGGGCCCTTTTTTTTGTAATGTATGCAGAACCTCTGTTTACAGACGATGGCGCCTTTTAGAGGCACACCGCCGAACAGACCTCACACCCTGGCACGGCACAATGCGCCGTACCGGCCAGCTAGTGGACGGGCGCAGCCAGGGCTGGCACTCGTCCATACCTGCCCTCTCTTCTTCAGCGGGAGGGAGGGAGCGGCCAGGGGATCATCCTCCCGCTCCCTCTCGGCCACCTCCCACGCCGTCTCGCTACGGAGCATGGCATCTACTAGGCTCCGCAGCGAGAGGGTTCCGCCTCCCAGCGCCGCGATCTGGTCGCGACGCTGCTGTCACCAGGGCGAGCTCCAACAAGGTGTGCTCGGCCGCATCGTCCGGGGCGCCGCAATGATGACCGCAATTTCCTTCCGACAGGCGACACGGTACATTTAGTGACCGAAACATCCGTGTCCGGTCAGTACCTGCACCATGCGGAACGAGAGGCCGCCGCGCCGGCGAACCACCCACTCCTCCAACACCGGCCGAATGGCCTCAATCGTACGGTGGACGGCCCTCACTTGGGCGAGTGCCTCATCCATGTCGGCATCCCCTGCGGACACCGATCACCTGCCCCTTTCTGGCAGGCCCGCACCCTCAGCATGGCGGCTTGGCTGACGACCTTCATGTCAAAGGTCCGCCATGCCATCAACATCCCCGGCGAGGTGGGGGGGGGGGGGGGGCTCTGCCCACGCTACCGGAATAATGTAGGGTTCCGCCACAATCACCAGCCCCGCGTTCCACTCCGACGCCAACTGGCGTATTGGGGTTAGGTAGAGCCCTGCTAATTTCACCCGGCCCAAAGGCTGGCTGAAATGAGCAAGGAGAGGTCCCACATACCTTCTTCTCGCTCCCCCGGTGGTTGAAGGATGCGTAAGGCATTTCCCAGACAAAAAAGGTCTACCCTATAGATGGAATAGGGAGATTGGGCCGTGAGCCTTCGCAATTCTACGATGATGCAGATAAATATTTATTAATCCGAGTGAAATCGCAGGGCATCTCTAGTAAAGTAAAGCAATACCATACCAAGCAATAGCATCTTTTGTGTGCTTTCTAGTCGAGAATAAGCAGCAAAAACATTATACTTAAGTGAAGTGCAAGTCGAGTAGACGCGTGCACGAAAAGCCTTACTGTATGAGGACTTATTTACAGTCGTTTTGAATTGAAATAGTTTCTTGAAAGTTTTATCCGTCTGAATGGGGAATGCCACTGCCGGCCGTCCCGAGTGCTTCCATTTTTTTCTCTTTGCGCAGTTCGTCTGTTGCATTTTACTAAATATTTATAGTTTAGATATTGTGATTTAGAAAAAGAAGTCTTCGTGGTAAAAGTATTTGTAAAAATGTTGCTCAAACTGTCATTAATCAAAACATAGAAGTTTGCTACGGCTTAGCATAATGAGCATTGTGTTATTAATGAAAAGTTGAAAGAGGGGATAGCTGCGTATGAGTACGACTGGAGAGCCAATCGGTGCAACGCACGCCCCCCGCGCACCTCGTTCCCCCCCAACACACCTTAATTTTTACTTCTGCGCAATAACGGTCAGCGCTTGAGTTACGTGCCGCGACCTGTATCACTTTGAAATGTCATTTATAAATTATTGTTGTACTATACTATGTGCGGACATTCTTGTCGGTTGTCCTTAAATAAATAAAATAAAAATTGTGTGTGTCAGCTCCGACGCACGACTGGAGTTTACTCCTTAAATTCGATAGTCTAACCAGACGCAAAAAGAGTTTATTTAACTTAAGAAAGATTGATACTGTAAACGCCATATCCACGTTTACTTCTAAAGCTCAATGGTTTGTGTTCAACGAATGGCGCGGTGGTACACCGACGCGGTTTCTTTGTCGTCGTAGGCAATAAAGGTACGCTACGATACTGTGCTACGGTGTAGCACTTCTATGTCGTCGTAGGCAATAAAGGTACGCTACGATACTGTGCTACGGTGTAGCACTTCTATGTCGTCGTAGGCAATAAAGGTACGCTACGATACTCTGCACTACAGCTGCTACAGCTTAGACAGTAAAAACGTAACGTCATTCATCGATAGATTTTACTCCTCACATTTTTCTCATACCGGGCCCCTTATATATGCAAATCGATTGTTAAGGAGTAAACTCCAGAAATAAAAGTGAATAGTTAGTTTCTGGGGGAGGCATGATAAGTGGAATAAGTTGGCTAGGACTTTTTTATGCTAGATGGTGGTACTCGTATACAAGCATATGCCCGCTTGATGGTAAGCGGTAACCATAGCCTATAGACGCTTGTGATACCAAAAATATCAATCGCACCGTTGCCTACCTTGACGCAATCTGTTTGGAAGTGGGGACTAGTGACGTCACTTTTAAGTAGTATAAATAGTACCAAGACGTGACGTCATGCGACATTTTGATATTGGTTTTAATCAATTAGTGTGCACGGACCACACATCTGAAGTGAGGCTTCTTTCTTAAATAAAATATCAAATCTTTATATATATAATTCTTCTGTGAGTGTATATGTCACTGAACTTCTCTTAAACGACTGGACCGATTTTGATGAAATTTTTTGTGTGTGTTCAAGGGGATCTGAGAATGGTTTAAATTCACAATTTTGTCCGCTGGACAACCCCTATTTTTTTAGGGCGGTACGAAGTTCGCTGGGTCAGCTAGTATATATATAAGCGCGCGTGACGTTCGTAGCGTGACATATATATGTGTGACGCTTGTGACGCGCTTCCGTTTCATGTTTTTCATAGGATCTTTCCATTTACATCCGTCCAAAAAGAAGTTTCACTTTAAAAGAAAAATATGTGTCCAATACTTTTTGACAATATACCTGACAGAAAAAAAAGTTACTCATTATCCCTAATACAGTAGTGGTTCACCTAATGACAATTAATAGGAATCTAACACACGATTAGTTCTGATGGACCACAAGGTATTTGATGACAAATTCCAAGCGTCAACGAAATTCGTTGCATGACCTGAATACCGAGCTACTGTAATTACTATTAAATATCTAAGGTTGCAGGCTAGATTAAAGCAATGGAATAATGGATGAGGAGCTCGATGGCGCAAGTGGTTAGCGAGTTCGGCTGCGATCGTTGAAGTTAAGCAACTTTCGCAGTGGTCGGTCATTGGATGGGTGACCAAAAATTTACTATCTCGAACTCCTCCGTGCTTCGGAAGGCACGTTAAGCCGTTGGTCACGGCTGCATCTGCAGTTGTTAGCATCCACCAATCCGCACTGGGCCTGCGTGGTGGATCATAGCCCAATCTCCCTATTCCATTCATAGAGAAGGCCTATGCCCCAGCAGTGGGGACATTAATAGGCTGATGATGATGATGATGATGACTAATAGTATTTGAAATGTGGTCGTTTTTTCATATAGATACATTTAAGGGGGCATACGAGTTGATGACTTACCTGATGGTAAATGATCACCGTCGCCGATACGATAAACAAGTGCAACACCAGGAGTATCGTAGTACAATATAGTAGTATATTTGTCGTCGAGTTGAAAAAAAGGAAGGAAGGATGAAAGGAAATGTGATAAATTTTTATCCCAGAAAAATTTAAGTTCCTGTGGGTTTCTTAAAAACTAAAGATAATGCAGATAAAATCGCAGGCGAAAGCTATTGAATAATCATTAAATCTAGACAACTGACAACAGCTTTTATAGTTCCAAAACAAATAGAGCTTTTACTTTGAAAAGTTAATAACACAATTCATAATTTTAAGCACTCACACTGTCCAATTTTGGGGCGGGCCAACCTTAACACTGAATGATATTAAATATAGTTATGTCATGACCCAATCTCCCATTTCCATTCATAGGGAAGGCCTGTGCCCCAGCAGTGGGGGAATTAATAGGCTGATGATGATGATGAATAATGGATACGCCAGTAACAGAATAGGTGAAAAATACCGTGACCATATTGTGACTAGGAACTCTTACCAGTAAGCAGATGAGCCGTTATAAGTAAATAGTTGAATTAAAAATGTAGTTAAAATACTAGAGAGAACATAACCATTTGCTAATCACAGAATTCTACACGTTCACTATGTATTTGAAGTGAGAAACATTACAATAAATGAAACAATTCGGCATAGCCGATGAGCCGTCATAAGAAAAAAAAAACAATTATTTAAGTTGATTTTTAATCTATTAAGCATCTAGGTAGTTGATATTATTCAAAATAAGATCCATATCGATGCTCCAACAACAAGTGATTCAAATAAAATTTAAAAGTGATGGGAGCTTAATTTTAGCAGTACTTATAATTTCTATTTGCAAGCATGTAACTGCTTGATGTTTAAATCTAAAGAATATATTACTAGAAAATGCCTAAAATGAAGAGCCGCGGTAGCATAAGGCGCTTTGCAGACGACGGGGCGGGGCGGGCCGGTCAATTTCGCCGCGAACGATTGCACAAAGTGAATCCTATATTACAAACGCACAGAGAGGGCAAAAAGACCGCGCCGCAGGTGCCCGGCGGGCAGTGGCGTCGCGGCATGTCCGCGGCTGCCCGCCGTGGATCATACAAACCGGGTTATATGCAGTAACGCAGACGGCGCGGAGCGGTCAGCTTAGTCCGCGCCACGCGCTTTTTAGTGATGGTCTATTCACTAGAACGAACGTCCTGAACTGACCGCCTCTGCTCGTCGTGTGCTTTGTGTACGCGGCGCGGGCAGCCGCAGACATCGACGGGCAGACGCGGTTTTTATTGCTTCGCGGACAAAATGCCCGCCCCGCCCCGTCGTCTGCAAAACGCCTAATGGTCAGCGCATTCGCCCGGATAGCGAAGAGTGCGGGTTCGAGTCCCGTCTGCTGCCTGGTCCGCGTGGAATTTAAGCAGTACTCTTTTTTCAACGTTTACTACTCGACTTTATTTTCTAAGTGCTAACCTTTATACATGTGGCACGGTACCTTTGATATATGAATCTGACTTGTATTCAGTCTTATTTTTGTGAATTCTTAATCTATATATATATATATATATAAAACTCAAAGGTGACTGACTAACATAGTGATCTATCAACGCACAGCCTAAACCACTGGACGGATCGGGCTGTAATTTGGCATGCAGGTAGATGTTATGACGTAGACATCCGCTAAGAAAGGATTTTGATCAATTCTACCCCCAAGGGGATAAAATATGGAATGAAAGTTTGTATGAAACTTTGTCAATTTTAAACCGATCGGGCTGAGACTTTGCATGCAGGTATAAGAAGAATCATAGATGAATGTCATTGTGTATAATACAAGCCTGAGAACAAAAACTGTAGTTTACACTTCAGCTCTACACCGAAGCGAAGCGAGGGCGGGCCGCTAGTAATCTATAAAGTAAAATACTTGTCAACAACACTGACATACATATCAGACGATACCGTCCACAGTGGTCATATATCCGAGTTCACAGAACGCGACGGTAGATATTGAAATGGAGAATGGAATCACAGTCGCTCCGGGCACAGTTACAATTTCGGCAACACACACGATTGGAACTGAAACAATTGCACAAGCGGCTCGAGCGAATCAAGCGAGCGTTTCAATCAGCACTGCAAGCGACATGACGCTTGGAAACACATAGAATCTAGTTCTAATAACCGTGCAGTGTGGACTAAACAAACAGACTGTCGGGCAAGTTTTCGTTGCTGCACGGACCGCTGGCACTAAAATCTCGGAAGTTACAGCGTTTGTATGGCCCAAGTCATGAACGCCCGCATGAATTTGTTTTTGTTATGGCCTTTTTTGGAGTTTACTCCTTAAGAATCGATTTGCATATATAAGGGGCCCGGTATGAGAAAAATGTCAGGAGTAAAATCTATCGATGAATCGTTACGTTTTTGGTGCGCATCTTATGTCGCACAACTTTGACAAACAAAGATGACGGATTGACATTAATAACCATAAATCACGTGTCACTGTAATTAATAATGCAGACAATGTTGATTTAATTAATATTTAAAAAAAAATATAATAGTCTGATAATAATAATTACATAATTTATCAACATTCCTAATGATATATTTATGCACATCTGAAATTGACTATTGTAAAAAGTTTAATGTAAAATATTTCGTCGATTAGTTATAATAAATGTATATGAAATGAATAAATATATATTTATATATGTATATTATTTTCATTGATTTGTTAATTTACCCTTTCATACAGTATCAATCTTTTTTAAGTTAAATAAACTCTTTTTGCGTCTGGTTAGACTATCGAACTTAAGGAGTAAACTCCAGTCGTGCGTCGGAGCTGACACACACATTTTTTTTATAACGCAGGTAAAAAATCTTTTTACAGACGACGGTGCCTTTAAGATGCACACCTTCTCCCGCAAGTCTTACGGACCCCCCAGTGGCTGACCACCGAGGACCCCGCAACTCTTACGGGCGCTTTACAGCATAATATCCGCTAAAAAAGTCCTGCGAATACCTTCTACACTGCTTAATGCGAAGCCGCGGGGTCCCCTTTAGGGATTCTACCACGACTCCGCACCCAGCAGCTTCCCGGCCTCGCCGGGGCTCCACGGCAGGGGTCTCCCGAGGTATTGCGGGGACCCCGCATTGTTATGGCCTACTATTATATGGCATTAAGCTGAGGCAGGGTTTTTTTCTCTACTCATATTGTTGCTTTCTGTTTGTTTTTATTGTTATTGCTATATTTATTGTTTTTTTTTAACCACGTTTGTGTAAGGCTAATAAAAGCTTTTTCTTTCTTTCTCTCTTTCTTATGAACGTCAACGATTCAATGAAAATATTTTGCCTACATTTAATCAGTTTTAGTAGAATTCCTCTCTAGTATAATTTACTATATTTTCTTAGTATATAGCCTCTTTATTGAAGACTAATCCCACTGGAACCTAATGTATCCGGGATAAAACATATTCTATGCCTCAATCCAGGTAATATGACTACCAAATTTCATACAAATCCGCTTATAAGTTTTTGTGTGTTCGAGTAATAAACATACACACTTCCACATAATCATAGGTCTCATTTTATATTTTTGTTATAGTATTTTTTACAAGTTACGACGTGATTTCATTGTTATTCAGCAAGGATAATGTTACATGATTCTTTCAGTCTCAGAAGTCTTTTAGAATGAAAGACATTCTGATATATAGAAATAGACTTAGTTTTTTAAGTTCTCAGGTAATAGATGACAGTGGTATTCATATTTATTAAAATTTTGAAGCAACAGAATAATGTTGTAAGTATTATTTAAAATTCTGAGAGGTATATTTTTGTAGATGAACCTGTGATTAAACTTTGTTCAAGTATAGTCATTAGCAAACTTTTATTGTACTCTAAAATAGAAATATTATTTTTTCTTAATTTAGGAGCTCTACTAGAAGACTTAAATTATTTTTCTGAGTGACACGGATTCAAACGCTCAGGATTTGACATTCCCGCGACCTCTTCCAACTTGGACTAGCAAATTTAGTCTACATTACCAAAAGCCGTCGACAAAGCTAAGATCTTCACTCGCTTCACTCAATTAAATATAGAACGCTTGCACTTAATACCAACGAGTTATATCTTCACAAAGCTATGGACTAGTGTCAACAGTTTGATGCTAACAAATATGGTTGAGTGGTATGGTGTGGTATTTGCTGTGAATACATGCACATGGAATGATTCGAAGATAGAAAGATATTATAGTATATCATATATGTTGTTGGAACGTTTTATAATTATGACTGTAGATCTACCTACTTAGTGTTAAGTTTTAAATTTTGACATTTGCATTATATTTTTGACAATTGAATTAATTTTTACAATATGTTATACAGGATTAAAAATTTGTAATATTGGAACGTTTCATAATTATGACTGTAGATTCTATCTATTTAGTTTAGGATTATTGCAATACCCTAACTGGGTTCTTGTTTGGAATGATATATATATATTTTTGTAACAGCATGTAAACAGCAAGAATGCAATAAATGAATATTAATATATCATATGATAGAGGAGCTCGATGGTGCAGGTGGTTAGCGCATTTGGCCTGCAAATGTGAAAGATAAGCAACTTTCGCAATGGTCAGTCATTGGATGGGTGACCAAAAACTTATTATCTCGAGCTCCTCCATGCTTTGTAAGGCACGTTAAGCCGTTGGTCCCAGCTACATCTGCAGTTGGTACCAATTCGCACTGGGCCCTCTTGGTGGGTCACAGGCCAGCCTACCTATTTCCATTCATAGGGTAAGTGTGCCTTGCAGTGGGGACATTAATAGGCTGATGATGTTGATAAAGCATTAGATATTTGAGAAGTTTATTTGTACGATCAGCATACTTTTACAAAAATTCAAGATTTAGTTTAATCACCAATAATAATGGAAAATGCATAAACAGTACAAACAAACAGAACAGACAATGTTAAGAAGATTATAAGAAAATATAACTAGAAAAAATTCCACGCGGACCAGGCAGCAGACGGGACTCGAACCCGCACCCTTCGCAATCCGGGCGAAAGCGCTGACCAATTATGCTACCGCGGCCCTCACGGACTGCGTCGAAATTCCGCTAGCCATTCTTAAGCTGCAAGGCAGCGCCATCTCTTCGCAAAGATTATAAGAAGTTTGAAAGGTCACCAGAATGTTTAAGATTGAACATGTTCTGATTATAAGGTGAACGAGCATAGCGTTGCTTTCTTTCAAACTAAAATTACAAATAAAATAACAAAGATACATTTTTCTTGAGGCTTTTAAGCGTTTCCTTAAAGTTTCTTAACAAAAGATAATTATGATTTTATTTATTTTTTAAGCATTTAGCTGCTAAATGTTTAAATCTAAAGAAAAGTTTACTAGAAAAATATCTACGCGGACCAGGCAGCGGACGGGACTCGAACCCGCATCCTTCGCTATCCGGGCGAATGCACTGACCATTATGCTAACACGGCCCTATTAGCCGCGTTGAAATTTTCCTAGCCTTAAGCTGCAAGGCAGCGCCATCTCTTCGCATTGTAGGTAACCCACAATGTCAAATGAATACTTTTTCAAGTATTAAACATTTGAAAGAAGAATTCAACGCGGCTAATAGGGCCGTGGTAGCATAATGGTCAGTGCATTCGCCCGGATAGCGAAGGATGCGGGTTCGAGTCCCGTCCGCTGCCTGGTCCGCGTGGATTTTTTTCTAGTAAACTTTTCTTTAAAAGATAATTACTATGAATGGAATGAGTCACAAAATGCTTCAACTGCTGATTTCAGTGCTTGTATATGATATTCAACAAACATATATAATCATCAGCAGCCTCTTAATGTCCCCACTGCTGGGGCACAGGCCTTCCCTATGGATGGATAGGGAGATTGGGCCATGACCCACCACGCGTGCCCAGTGCGGATTGGCGGGTGCTAACGACTGCAGATACAACCGGGACCAACAGCTTAACGTGCACGGAGGAACTCGAGATAGAAATTTTTGGTCACCCATCCAATGACCGACCACTACGAAAGTTGCTTAACCACAACGATCTCAGCCGAACGCGCTAACCACCTGCGCCATTGAGCTCCTTGACAAACATATATATTAGAGACTAATAATAAGTATCAATGGAAATATTTAGTGAGAATTTTCTATATTGGGTATGAATATTGACTGCACACTAATTCCTTCCAGCTTTCCATTAAGTTGGTCAGTCTAAGTTTACGACTGACCAATAGGGATCCTTCTCAGAGTCTAGAAGTTTCAGACTAATTGAAATGCAAATTAATCGTTCCAGAAGCTTCGCTGAATGAGGAAAGACACCATAATGGGTTAAGTTGTAATCTCTATCTTGGCGATCTTTTTGTTTTGTATTTGAGGAGTTATGATTTACTACTTTAATTTTCAGTGAGTAGAATTTTGCTTTAAAACAATGACATAGGTTAGGGGTGATGACGGGGTATAGTAAACGAAATTCTATTTAGTCCGTCAGTTAGATGATCAAAAAATAATGGACACGTATTTTTTCTTTGGGCAATCAACAAAAAAATGACAAAGTTATAGCTCGTCAAAGTTTGGGAGTAGGAGCTCGTGACGTCACTTTTGAGTGAATTTTCACTTATAAGTGTACTCAAACGTGACGTCATGCGACTTTTCAAATCAATATGTCTCTGCAATGTTTATATTATGTGAAATAAGAAAAAATACGTGTCCAATACTTTTTGATAATCTACCTGATAAACGAAGAAAAAAAAATTAGTCATCATCCCTATTTGTGAAGTTAACAGTAAGAAAATGGCGTTTAACGACCGCGCATAAATTTTTCATAATTCTTGAAAGAGCAAATCAAAAGTCTCAACATGATAAACTTAAAAGAATATGACACTTGTCACTATTAATTATACTTCTGTGATTCGCTCGAGAGATAACACTTAATGCCATCGTGTACGATGCAGCACATAATGCGTGCTACTACAAGTGAATTAATTGTAATTAGTGTTGCCGAACTATCGATATTAAAACTATCGACAGTTTACATCGAAAATCATGTACCCTATCGATAGGCCTATCGATAGAATCGATACTACCGATAGTATCGATATTATCGATAGCTCAGAACAAGGCAATACTATCGAATGAGTGCAATACTATCGATACTATCGATACTATCGATCCTATTGTAGTTCGTTAATAACAAACTATTGATAGTATCGATACTATCGATAGTGTTGATTTTATCTGCAACAATACTATCGATAGTATCGACACTAACGATTGTTCTAGACTAAAGTTTGTGATTGACTAATACCTGAAAATTGTAAACAATACTATTGCAAATTGTTAAACTATCGATAGTATGGTTGCAAATAAAATCGACAGTATCGATACTATCGATAGTTTGTTATTAACGAACTACAATACTATCGATAGTATCGATAGTATTTATCTCATCCGATAGTATTGGCTTTTTCTGTGCTATCGATAGTATCGATACTATTGATAGTATCGATACTATGGATAAGCCGATCGATTGTCATACGATTGGTTGGCTATCGATAGACTATCGATTAATCATCGATAGTCGACTATCGATCGGCAACACTAATTGTAATCTCTCGAGCGAATCACATCGTATAATATCAGTCGAACGTCACTTACAGGTAAGTTCGTTTGACTTTCAATTGTTTTCATCTTATTAATAATAATTCATCTGAGTACGCTCAATAATAGATTTCTGCATAGTTTCAGATTTGGCAATAATGGGTCTGGGCAATAAACCCTTTTGTATAAGTGGCAGTTCAGCGGTGAAAACTCTGTTCACTAAAACTGTACTTACATTGTTTTAAACTTTCATGGTCACTAACATTATAGTAATTTATGTTATTTACGGGATTGTTACCATGTACTTTGTTTTAGCGAGTTTCCGATATTTCGGCACTGTTGCAAGCGCCATGATCACTGAGGTACATGATAACAATCCCGTAAATAACATAAATTACTATAAAACTATATTTTGTTTGAAACTTTCATGGTGACTAACATTATAGTTTGTTTCTTAGGGTTTCTACTTAGAACTTACTTAGTCTTACTTAGATCACGGAGTAACAAGGTACATGGTAGTGACCCTGCTTATAACTATAATATTAAATAAACCTTGATTTTACGGATTAGATTTATTACTGAATTTATTTATTTATTGACGTTTCGAACCCTGAAAAGACCTGAAACGGCTGCGAAACGTCAATAAATAAATAAATTCAGTAATACATCTAATCCGTAAAAACAAGTTTTATTTAATATTATATTTATAAACAGGGTCGCTAGCATGTACCTTGTTACTCGGTGATCATGGCGGTTGCATAAGTGCCGAAATATCAGAGACTAACATAAAATAAGGTAGAAATCTCGCAAATAACTATAAAACTATGCAAAGCGCTCTCAACGACATATTTTTAAATTGGTATTAGTCTAATAATAGTTACCCTTAATGGTGCGGCAAGGAACTTATTAAGGGTATAGAAGCGTAGAATGAATATGCATTTAGTGACTACACTGAATCATGTTTCGAAAATTTCCTTGTACTTAATTCTGGTCACCCATCTAATGACCAATTTCTCAATAAAATTCACTTTTAATCGCAGGCCAAACTTGTCAGCCAGCACCTCAGTCAAGTTTCACACAAATCATAATAGCTGTAGCGCTCGCTTTACTTCCTTGTGACTAAGCGTTCATTTTATTAAAGAAATATCCTGAGCAATTATTGGTTCAAGCGGAACTAATTAAAAAAGCTCCCGGGAAGAGATGGGACGAATAAAAAAATAAAACAAGCTAACGAGAACGGATTCAAGTTCCGAGTTTTTTGTTTCTCGTGGTGGTAACGAAACTGGTGCTCCTTTGTTTTTTACAGTACTGCGGAGTTCTAGCCTGAGCGGATAGAACCTGGGGACGTAGCGATTTATTAAAACAAACTTGATTTTATTAGATTTCAGGCGAATATAAGTTTTTAATCTAACTACGAGAGGTTTGGTGCCTGAAGTCCATCTGCTGTGGAACCTTCTATCAAAAGACAGACGATACCTTATTTCAAATAGGAAAATCATGACATTAACTTTTTAATATAACTGCCAGCCGTAGGCATTGCATGAACAAAGAGTTTACCTAAACAAGGAGGCTTTAATGTAACGGACGTTACAGTACCTACAAGTCTTTCGAATTGGAGTTCATCTCAAGATTCATGCTCTTTTACAGAAGGTTCATAAATCATTTATGGGTCAAGGTATACATTTCTATAATAAGATTCCTATTGATATCCTTGATTTGCCTCCTCATAAATTTAAAATACACATTATGAATTGTTTACTTAAGAAAGGATATTATACTGTCAATCAATATTTGAATGATAAAACGGCCTGGTTGTAATTTTACCTGTAGATAATTTTTCAAAAGTTATATTAAAACTAAGGCTCCCAGCCTTAGAAAGAGTTTTGAAGAGAACCTTGCACTTACTCCCTTTCATTATACTTGTTCATTTTGTTTTGAAAATTGTTTCTTGCTATTTTGGGACTTATCTTTGCACTTATTGTTAGTAAATTCATTGATTGTTACATATTTGACATTATGTGATGGAAGTTGACCTCAACACATGTTTGCAAGTTTGATGTCAACTTTCAATTGGACGACACTGTATGAAATAAAACAGGGAAAAAAGCAGCCCTTGCTGAGTTTCTTGCCGGTTCTTCTCAGTACAAGGTCTCCCGCCGTAGTTTTGCGAACCGATGGCGTAGCTTTTCGACATTCACAAGTGCTTGTAACAGCCTAGACTGAATAAACGATATTGAATTTTAATTTTTTGAATTTTTTAGCGATATTGAAGCCGGTGAAAGTGAAATTCTCGAATATCGTGAAAAATTACATCATCATCATTAACCCATGGTTTTTTTTTATTTAATTTATTTAATCAAGCAGTATTACAATTATAATACATATTAAAGTGCAAACAAAAACCAGAAAGGTTTATTCGTGCACTACATTCACCGCTTTACATCTAGTTACAATAAATAAATATAGGTTGTCACACTGTAGTAACTATCATTAAATAACAATATTTTATAAAATAAGTGGGTATGTTGAAAATAACAAACATTGGCATGACAATTAATTTGCACTCGCACGAACCTATACCGGTTGGGTAAGTTTTTTTTTACTAGCTAAGCATACAAGTCGAAATGCAGTTATCGTAGATAAAGGATGCTCCAATTGTAATGATAAATATGACTTTTTTTAATGTTTTTATTTTAGGTTCGTTGTAACGGTTATTTTAAATGATTTATTTTTAATTTATTGATAAAGTGACTTTTTAATGTGCGTTTTATGTTTCTTTTATTTAGTGCGTTTTTTATTTCAAATGGTAACTTATTTTCTAAATTTGGAACAATGAATTGTAATGTTCGTTGCCCATATAGGTTATTTGATTTTGGAATTAATAATTTATTATTTGCAACGCCTCGAGTTAACTTACTATGAGATGAAACCTTTTGAATATCAGTATTGAAGAATTGTTCTGTTAAGATGTTATATTTAAATTTCTCCTGAACCGGCATCAATGAGCAGTAAGAGAACAATACGTGATAATTGTTTTTATATTTTTCCCTCACTTTACGAGGGACAATGGTTTTTAAAATGCGCATTTGAAGTTCATAGATGCGATGTAAATGTGATTTCGCAGTACGTCCATAACTACTCAGTCCATAAGAAATTATCGATTCCCCCAGTGATTTATATAAATATAACAATATAGGATAAGGAATTTTATGTTTAAGTATAGAAAACTTTGCAAGAAGTGCTCGTAATTTATCACATACGTGTTGAATATGATCGGCCCATGTCAACCGATCGTCAAAGATTAGCCCGAGGTAAGTTTGATTTTTTACAACTTTCAGTGCGTCGCAACAGCAATTAGTGTTAAAGTTATTGGTATGCAAGCAATTATGATTATGTGATACGAGTACTATAGGAGTTTCTTTTCTATTTTGACTAGTGCTAATATACATAACTTTCGTTTTACTGTCATTTAATACGAGTCTGTTATCATGGGACCATTTACAAAGTAGTGTAAAGTCAGTTTGCAACTTTTTAAGCGCCATGTTAACATCAGGGTCAGCAGCAAGTAAACAGGTATCGTCAGCAAATTGGTACATTTCGCAAGTTTTAATGACGTTTGTAAGATTATTCACATAAGTAATGTAGTGTAAGGGTCCTAATACTGATCCTTGTGCTGTCCCTTCCGCCAAATGAATTTTATTACTTATTGCATCATCCACCTTCACCGAGTATGTTCGGTTTTGTAAGTAATTATTACACCATTCCAATAAAGAACCACGTATCCCACTTTCCTCCAAACTATCAGCGAGCATATCGTGACGAAGTGTATCGAACGCTTTGGAGTAATCAATAAATACAATGATAACGTGTCGTTTGCTATCTATATGTTTATTAACAGAATCCGTAAAGTCAGAAAGTAGTTGTGAAGTATTTTTTCCGGGTTGAAAGCCATACTGTCTTTGTGAAATTATATTATTTTTATTAAAAAACGTATATATTTGGTTACCAATATATTTTTCAACAATTTTGTCAATTGTGGGGAGGATCGTGATAGGCCTATAATTTTCATAGTCTTTATGACTGCCCTTTTTATATATCGGTCGAACTATTCCTGACTTTAACTGGTCGGGATACTGTCCTGTGACTATGCTTGCGTTAATGAGCTTGGAAATAGCTGTGGTTATTTTATCACCTATGCTTTTTATATCGATTGCCCTTATGCCATCAGATCCTGGTGCTTTATTTTTATTCAGTTTTTTTATAATATTATGTACATTATCTAATCGTGCTTTTTGATATTTTATTGTGACATTTTTGGGCATACTATACGTTGATCTGTCTAATAATCGAACATTACAATTTGATGAGATGGACTTTACGCTTTGATTAAATGTCTGAGCAAAGTTGTTTGCTATGTCAATCTTTTTACACGTACTGGTCTCAAATGCAGCAAATAATGCACTGTCAATGGATGTTTTAATTTTGCCGGTTAATCTATTTAATAGCTGCCATAGAAGTCGGGGATCTTTTTTATTTTCAGAAATTTCTTTTATTGTTAATTCATTTTTAGTTTTTTGTATTAATTTATTTGCGTAATTTCTTGCCTTATTATATTTTAATCGTAATATTTTATTATTTGTGTCATTTTTCCACTCGATAAATAGTTTGTCCTTATAATTGCATGCTTTTATTATTTTACTGCTAACCCGTTTTATATTATTTTTGCGAAAAGACCTAGAATTGTTTTTTATTTTAATTTCTGATTGAACATAACAGTTATTTATATTATTGTTAATAAAGTTATATATTTCGAAAGGACACGACATATCATTTGCAGCTTGCCAATTTATATTGTGTAAAAGATTAGTCAATTTTTTATAGTCTAATATTGTTTTGTGCGAATTGCACGGAGCATCCTGTATCCGCGGAGCGTGGCAAGCCAGCACAACCATACGATGATCAGCCAGTACGGTTCCGAGAGCGGCCGTGTACGTTTCTTGTGTGCGGGATCTCACGAATATATGATCAATGCAAGTTTTACTTGTCTTACCGTCTCTTGATTCAATTCGCGTGTAGTCGGATATCCCACACACAAGTCCACAATTGTACAACATAGTTTTATATTTATGTTTTAAAGCACTGTCGGACCTTAGATCTATATTCATATCACCGAGCAAGTACAAGTCACAATCTGTACCGAGTTTCGAAATAGTGTGTTGTAGTTCGTCGACAAACAAATGTTTACTATTTTTCGGTGGCCGATACACTGCACACAGAACAGCGGAATATCGAAATGGTGTTGTGATTTTGAGCGTTAGGCATTCAAAGTGTTGTGTTTTTATTTTAAAATCAACTAATTTGTGCTTTTTATGAACATATACAATTATACCTCCACCTCTTCGAGAATTTCGCAACTCTGCCCGCATACTATAGCCATCGATATTATATAAACAACACAACGAATCAGATATATTAGCTTCAGTTATTATTATTACATCCACGCAATGGCTGCATGAACTGATACATTGTTCTAAAGCTGAAAAGTTTTTAATTACCGAGCGTATATTAATGTGTAAGCATAGTAAATTCGCAATACCATTAGGAATGCTGTTCAGAAAACATTGAATGTTTGAACAGTCTTTTACCTCATACACATCATCTTCTACTGTCGAAGCCATTTTTTTAAAGAAAAGAGTAACAATAGGTATTTTAAGTTAGTTAAGTAAAATGATGGTAAAGTATCTACCTACTTTTTATGAGCTAGTATTTTGATATCACTTATAGATCTTATTACTATCGGTTTTTCCTCACTTGAATTACGCACCATTATTATTCCTTTTTTGCACCATACGTACTTATATATATTCTTTAGTTCCTGCTTTGCGTTCCAAAGAAGTTTTTTGTTATACGGAGAAAGAGCAGCGTTAATATATATCTTCGGGTTTTCAACATCTGCAGATGGGTTCAAGATAACGTCATTGGCGTGAATAGCGATTTTTTTCGATGCTGATATCCATTTTTCCGGTGTGCTATCTTCCTTTACCACGATTCTAATGGGTCCAGGCTGATCCTTCCTGCCACTAAGACGTTTCGCGCTTATAATGTCTTCTTTGGCCTGACCTAATTTTTCCGCCACTATTTCCGCTAAATCTTTTACATTTTCACCGTCCTGGTTTAGTACGTTACTTATGTCAATGCAGTTTGCTAGTTTTTCTTGCTCTGACTGTTGGATGTGTTGTTCCAAGGCTCCTATTCGTATCTCCAGGTTATTGTTTTTGTTAGATAGTTCCATGTTTTTTCGCTTCAGATCTATGATGGTTTGCTTGAATGCTTGTATATTTTCAAGAACTTCGTCCATTTTGTCACTATGGAACTGCATGGACTGCTTTAAATCTTGTAGCTCTTTGTTTAGTGCCTTCTGAACTTCTACACTTATATTTTTCAGGAGTTTGTTTGTATCGAGCTGCACCAATGGATTAGCGTCTGTACTCGTATCTTCGTCTTCCTCGTCGTCATCATCTGGTACTATGAAAGAGGATTTCCTTCCTGAAAGATCTAAGCATTCTCGACATGTCCACTCTAGGGTCTCCGTCGCACGCAACGCACTTAGCTGCTTTTTCGAAAGGCCTGAACATGAAATGGTGCAATGCACAATCTTCTCACACCTAGCACATTCAAGTCCAGGGCTTCTAGCCGTGATAGTTTTGTTGCACTTATCACACTTACTCATTTTGAAGGTAGATATAATTTTCTCGCGAAATAACGGATGTGTGACTTGGATGAGTGACGAGCGATGAATGATCGCTGAATGTCGTCCACTGCTGGACATAGGTCTCCCCTAATGCACGCCACTGCTCCCGATTTTGTGCTACTCTCATCCAACCCACTCCAGCCAGCCTACGAATATCATCATCCCATCTTGTCTCAGGGCGTCCTACACTACGTTTACCGAGTCGTGGTCTCCACTCAAGAACTTTCCGGCTCCAACGGCCATCAGTTCTGCGGCTAATGTGGCCAGTCCACTGCCACTTCAGTTTGCTTATTCGGTTACGTGTATGGTAATATTTGAATCTGTTGCATGTTGAGTTTCACCGCAACATAAGGATTTGCATAAGAGATTGCGACATATTTACTTAATAGCAACGTTGCATTATTTATCAGATGGCAGTAATAGGAAGGTCCCGCAATAGCAATTAATATGAAATAAAAAACATTATTTAAGTTAGTCTTAAGAACACCGATGTAAGAAATGGACAAATAAACATCCCACAAGAAGATCATCTTTGATTTAATATCCCTTTAAGAGGCATGTTATTATTAATCAGGAAATCAACATCTTTATGGTCAGTAAATTACTGTTGGACCACAGGAGTTCCACATAAATGGAATAGGGAGAACGCGCGATAACTCACTCATAGCTATGATTTTTCCCAAGGGGAATTAAATCATTGATTGGCAGCAGAGAGTATGGGTTAGGACGGAGCCCTGAGGAACACCGGCATTCACCTACGCAAACCTATTGCGGATTGATAACTTGCCTTTCAAAGCATGGAAGAGCTCGAAGTATGAATTTTATGGGCATTCCTATGTCTTTGTGTTGCTAAACCTAACTTCTATGGTGGAGACATAGATTTCCACAAGCATAAGAAAAAAAATAAGTCACCGACACAGCCCACCGAATTAGCAAACTGAAGTAGCAGTGGCCTGGTCGCATTAGCCGCAGAACTGATGGCCGTTGGAGCCGGAAAGTTCTTGAGGGGAGATTGGTAAACGTAGTGTAGGACGCCCTGAGACAAGATGGGATAATATCCGTAGGCTGGCTGGAGTGGGTTGGATGAGAGTAGCACAAAATCGGGAGCAGTGGCGTGCATTAGGGGAGACCTATGTGCAGCAGTGGACGAACATGGGTTGATGATGATGATGAAGAAAAAAAAGGTAAAGATGCTTTGAACAACTTTTGCTGGGTGATTAGCCTCTTGACGTACAGATGAGTTTCTAAGGCCTTTACAAGTGCTGGATTGATAATATTACGAGTATATATCTGGTTTAATTGACAGCATTCAATGTTGTAGTTTATTTCATAAATTTTACTTAACAGCAAATCAGTACTAATCGGGTGGTAGGGTATAAAAATAACGATTTAAAAGAATTATATCATTCATACAATTTGAATATAAATATTGACTTTGAACTTGGCAAGTTGTTGTGTTAAGCAGAAACAAATAAAATAAAACAATTATGATCCTTTCGATGAAAATACATAGAGGCGTTTATCACAAAACTCTCAAGCTTCGCAATTCGGCTAATTTGCGTTACAAATAAATATTGTCAGAGCTTGTTTTACTTTCACAACATTAATGAGTCGAGAATTTTTATACTTGAAACAAAAGTTAAAAGGAAAATTTTACAACACAGAATTCTAGTTGATGTTGTTTGAGGACGATAATCTAATCATTTTCCAACGAATTAGAATAATATTATGGAAATCGAACTGCGTTAAAAAGTGGTTCCATGCAAATTGTGACACGCCGAGCATGGGATTGGCTAGGATTTCCGATTGATCATTATCTTACCCAATGAATGGATAGCCGAATACATTTGCAGATATTTGATTTGTCAAAGTATTTTGGTTTGTCTATGATCGTATCTCATTAGTGTAGTTGTATGAAATGGAAACCATGTATGGCGGGTTTTGATAGAATATATTAATGCTTCCATATCATTTCTAAGTCGTGGTTATTTTCTCAAAGTCGAGCAAAAAACTATGTCCAATGGCGTAGGATTTAGGAATTCACCTATTGGTGCCAAACTCAGTGCTACACTTAAAAGCAAGCCGGGAACTGGGCCAGTCATTTGTGATGATTTAATCCGCGTTGTGCGCCCAATCCGATTTAAATAACCCATTAATGGACCCAGAATTCTCTTTTATATAAACGTCATCTATTTCTCTTGTTATTTACTTTAACATTTTAATATTTACTTTTAGGGCATTTTTAGGGTAGCGAACCCTAAAAATGCCTGACAAGGAACCCTTATAGTAACGTCAGGTCCGTCTGTCCGTCCCCGGTTTTGCTTGGAGACTATTAGCACTGGAGAGCTGTAATTTTGTGGAGATATGTATATCAATCACACCGATAAAATGGTAGAACACAATTTGTAACAATATTTTTTTAGGGTAGCTCCCCTACATGTAACTGGGGATGATTTTTTTTATCATCTACCCCATCATGTGGGGTATCGTTAAATAGGCCCTTTAAAATTACTATGGGGTTTTAAGACTATTTTTCAATTTAGGGATTCGTTTGTGAAATATTAAACTTTAAAGTGCTAATTCTTGTTCGAGTAAGGCTTCTCCCCCCCTTTCTAAAAGCTAAACTATTGGCTTGAAAAACCATATTACATAGAGATTGGCTCATGACCCACCACGCGGAGCCAGTGCGGATTGGTAGGTGCTAACAACTACAGTTGCAGCCGGGACCAACGGCTTGTTGTGCCTTCCGAAGCATAGAAGACCTGGAGACGGTAAATTTTTGGTCAATCAGCGAATGAGCCGACCACAGCGACAGTTGCTTAACTTCAAAGATCGCAGCCGAACGCGCTAACCATCGACTCTCTTCCTCATCATCATCATCATCAGCCTATTAATGTCCCCACTGCTGGGGCACAGGCCTTTGCTATGGATGGAATAGGGAGATTGGGCCTTGACCCACCACGCGGGCCCAGTGCGGATTGGTGGGTGCTAACGACTGCAGATGCAGGAGCTCGATGGCGCAAGTAGTTAGCGCGTTCGGCTGCGGTCGTTGAAGTTAAGCAACTTTCGCATTGGTCGGTCATTGGATGGGTGACCAAAAATTTAGTATCTCGAGCTCCTCCGTGATTCGGAAGGCACGTTAAGCCGTTGGTCCCGGCTGCATCTGACTCTCTTCCTATTGACCTAGAATTATGAAATTTGGCAATAAGAAATCCCATGTAACACAAGGCAATGCGTCCTACACAGCTAGCAAATTTGCACACTAGCTTAGCATTAGGCAGACACCGCACCCGTAAGATAAGAGTGCGAAGACCCGGTCTACACATGACACGCTATACCAGGTACAGGTTCGTACCTGGTATAGCTATTCCCCGCCACCCACGACAACGGCTAACTAGTGCCGAGATACGAGTCTCAGAGACGCCCTCTAGTTGAGCCGACCCTCTCAGGTGACTCCCCTCGTGGGGAGACGCCATCCGCCTGGAATACCTCTAAAGGTACCCGTCAATTCTCGGCTTGACTTGGTGACGCTGTAAAGGTCATCTGCGACCAACAGCTCTCTCACACACACACACAAAAAGGCAATGCGTCCGTTCATGTAACTCGTCAATGCAATTAATTGTTAGCCAGCCATTCAATTATCATTAGCCCATCATTTTGTCACCGAAGCTTTCAGTGGTACCGTGCCTTAAAACTCATTACAACGCCATCTAGTGGCTCGCTCCGTTAATTTTCTCAGTTGAGACAATTAAAATGGTAGCAATTTATAGCAATACGGAGCTTTTATTAACGAACCATTCGTCTTTAGAGATTTATTTATTTCTATAGACGCGTCGACGCTGGGTGTTATACTGCAATATTTAGCGCGTTCTGTCTGCGATTACGGAAGTTAAGCAACTTTCGCAGTGGCCAGTTATAGGATAGTGGACCAAATAGGTATCCGGCTCGGAAAAGTAGGAAGCAACTTTTCAATGTCAAATTTTTTGTACAAAAATAATTGCATCAAACTTATGTTATTATTTTATTAAGCACTTAACTGCTAGATGTAAAATTCTAAAGAAAAGTTTTACTAGAAAAAAATGAGAACGTGTGGATTTTTTTCTAAAAATAAAAACATAACTATAATTGCTATTTCTTCTTTAAAATGTTTAATACCTGAAAAAGTATTCATTTGACATTGTGGGTTACCTATAATGCGAAGAGATGGCGCTGCCTTGCAGCTTAAGGCTAGAAAATTTCGACGCGGCCATCAGAGCCGTGGTAGCATAATTGGTCAGTGCGTTCGCTCGGATTGCGAAGGGTGCGGGTTCGAGTCCCGTCCGCTGCCTGCATCAAACTTGTTGGATAAACAAAATATGTGGAGTGAATAAATGTTTTATAGTTGTAAGATACTAGTTGTCTATGATGTGTAAACGAAAGAATGATTTAAACAGCCACAACAAGTATTCTACTATATTTTTTTATAGATAGGTCCGTCAAATGACTCCGCCTCGCCTGATGTTAAGTGATGGCATAGTCCAGACGTTGACGATTCGTTTCTTGGTGTAAATGTGGTGTGGTAAGTAAAAGTCAAAGTCAAACATTTATTGCATATCATAATTGTACAAAAGATAGTAGATATACAGGCTGTTACAAAAATACAAATAAAGCTCGAAGGGCGTTGAAGTACATCATATAAGGAGGCTTCTCTAATTTTCTTAAAATATTTGCATGAAGTTTTAACTTTTTATAAAAACAGTTTCTTTTAATGATTAAAAAAAATATAGATCATTTTAAGACACGTCACTAGTTCGAGGACCATTAAAAATAACTGTTTTTATAGAAAGTTAAAACTTCATGCAAATATTTTGAGAAAATTAGAGAAGTTTCCTATATGATGTACTTCAACGCCGTCCAAGCTTTATTTGTATTTTTGTAACACCCTGTATAATATAATCGACCGAATTATGTTACCCATTTGGGCAAAGCAAAGTAAATTGTATTAGCGTGCAACGGACATTTCATAAATATAATTATAAATAGTGGATTATTCATTATTCCTTATTTGACTTCTTTATTACTACTATTATATTTGTAATTTAAATTAATTTATTGTTAAATTATATAAGTGACGGCTTTAACTACATACTTTACACTAAATACCAAGTCCGTCTAATGGTTCATCGTCAGCCTATTAATGTCCCCACTGCTGGGGCACAGGCCTTCCCTATGGATGGAATAGGGAGATGGGCCATGACCCACCACGCGGGCCCAGTGCGGGTTGGTGGGTGCTAACGACTACAGATGCAGGCGGGACCAACGGCTTAACGTGCCTTCCGAAGCACGGAGGAGCTCGAGATAGTAAATTTTCGGTCACCCATCCAATAACCGACCACCGCGAAAGTTGCTTAACTTCAACACCATCGAGTTCCTCGAGTCTAATGGTTAAGGCGATTAAAAATATCATCTCTTGTACTCTACCATTGCCACTCTAAGAACTTGATACAATAGAACATCAGAAGTGCAGACATAGTTGGCGCAATCGTCGGCTCGCCGTTTGTGATTTAATTAAGAATTTTAATTAATTTTAATTATAAGAGAACGCTCCGCTTGATTTCCCCTGTCGTCGGTATGCAACTTTTGTATTTATGCAAATTAATGTGCATCTATAATTAACACGTTGAATTGAATGTTAAAAAATAATGAGAACATATCAGAAAAGTTATTGTTTCGTGTCGTCACTAAACCGGTTCCAACGGAAGACCAGCGCTGATGGCAACATCAGCACATGCTGGGTTGGGACCGATTTGAGACAAAAAATTATGTTTATGTTTTTATTTATTTTTTAAGCATTTAACTGCTAGATGTTTAAATCTAAAGAAAAGTTTACTAGAAAAAAATCCACGCTGACCAGGCAGCGGACGGGACTCGAACCCGCACCTTTCGCAATCCGGGCGAATGCACTGACCATTATGCTACCACGGTCCTATTCGCCGCATCGAAATTTTCCTAGCCTTAAGCTGCAAGGCAGCGCCATCTCTTCGCATTGTAGGTGACCCACAATGTCAAATGAATACTTTTTCAAGTAATAAACATTTGAAAGAAGAAATAGCAATTATAGTTATGTTTTTATTTATTTTTTAAGCATTTAACTGCTAGATGTTTAAATCTAAAGAAAAGTTTACTAGAAAAAAAATTATGTGTTTTGTTTATATACAGGCTGTTACAGAATTCTTAAATAAAATTTGTAGGTATGTATTCCGAAATAAAAAGTTTTAGGTATCTGAGCGGGGCGCAGGGGCGCCTGGGGGAGCGAGGAGGGTCTGTTTAGGTAGTAGTAATCGTACGCATTTATAGGGTTGTCATAGGCAGGTGTAAAACGATATTTTTATTAATTTAATTAGAAAATAAAAGTGGTCTGAAAGGCGTCAAACTTTCGTAGGTAATTCTATACAAGGAACACAACCAAACCCTAAAGTTTTATTTCGGACTTTTGTCACACCCTGTATATATTTTTTTTTACTGTTTGTTGTTTTGTCTCAAATAAATTTATTTTTCTTTCTTTCTTTCAAAAGTTATCATGACGACCTCCGTGGCTAGAGTGGTATGTCCGCTTGTTTTCAAGTTGTCGCCTGCTCAGAGGTCCCGGGTTCGCATCGCGGTAGGGCAAATGTTTGTAATATAATCTTTCATGGTCACTAATATTACAGTCATCATCATCAGCCTATTAATGTCGCCTCTGCTGGGGCACAGGCCTTCCCTATGGATGGAATAGGGAGATGGGCCATGACCCACCACGCGGGCCCAGTGCGGGTTGGTGGGTGCTAACGACTACAGATGCAGGCGGGACCAACGGCTTAACGTGCCTTCCGAAGCACGGAGGAGCTCGAGATAGTAAATTTTCGGTCACCCATCCAATGACCGACCACTGCGAAAGTTGCTTAAATTCAACGATCGCAGCGGAACGCGCTAACCACTTGCGCCATCGAACTCCTCGAATATTACAGTAATTTGTGTTATTTACGGAATTTACGGAACCTTGTTTTTAGCTAGTTTCCGATATTTCGGCACTGTTGCAAGCGCCATGATCACGGAGTAACTCCGAGTCATGTTTTGTGAAACGAATACGAATATTTGTATCTAAGTTATGGATGTCTTATGTATTTCTAAATAAAAATATACTTATATATGTACCAGCATTTTGCATTCTATCCGTTACCCTTGTATTCTATAACACAAGCCCTACGGTGCCTTTTTTGGGGCTAGGCTAAATGGTATACGTGTGTTTCTAAAGAAATTTAGTTTAGCTTGTATTGGGCAAATAAATTTAAAGAAATTAATATTTTAAACTATCTATCTATATATATATATATAAAACTCAAAGGTGACTGACTGACTGACATAGTGATCTATCAACGCACAGCCCAAACCACTGGACGGATCGGGCTGAAATTTGGCATGCAGGTAGATGTTATAACGTAGGCATCCGCTAAGAAAGGATTTTGATCAATTCTATCCCCAAGGGGATAAAATAGGGAATGAAAGTTTGTATGAAACTTTGTCAATTTTAAACCGATCGGAGACTTTCCATGCAGGTATAAGAAGAATCATAGATGAATGTCATTGTGTATAATACAAGCCTGAGAATAAAAACTGTAGTCTACACTTCAGCTCTACACCGAAGCGAAGCGAGGGCGGGCCGCTAGTATAATATATACTGATACATACATAAGTAATCATTTAGAAAAACATACACATAAAAATCGGCACGGCTTAGGTACAAATCCTTGTATTCATCACACACACATTAGCCCCATCAGGGATTAGAACCCTGGACCGCTGAATAGTCGACACCTTGAAAACTGGCGTACATTAGTATGGACGACTCTTCAAAATAATGTCATGAAAAAATTTAATATATACATTGCAAATACAACGTATTTTTTTAAGTGTGTATTCAGTTGGTCGCAGATGACCTTTACAGCGTCACCGGTTTGGAGACGGCGAGATCCTGATGGGACCTACATACATAGTAAAGAATTTTTATTTTCTAACATTAATTTATTACCTATATCTGAATATATATGTTAGACTATAAGGTATGTATCTATGAGCCTATGCAACCTTAATAAAGAAAAAAAAACAATTTCTGACAGATGTCAAATATCTAATACTGGCTGCTTCTACAGACATAGCGAAATTTTTCCATGCAATGGCGTAATGCATATCAAACTAATGTCTAAAATGGCAGCTACCGAAATCAGAGGTGAGATTTAATTTTTACGTAATTCCCTCGCGAACTTAAACGAGCTTGTACCGAGGCGAGGCGATTACGTTACGATACCGATTAGCGTGCAACGATAGATTACTATTGGAGCTACTTTGTGTCACCGCACACGGGCCACACGCCATAGCCACAAACGCCACCACGAGAAGCTAGAAGTGGCTACTAAAGTGGCTGAAGCGCGCGACAGCGGCCGACTAAGGTAAGGTCGTGAACGCCAAAAAGAAATATTGCTAATATTTTGGTGTTTATATGATAAAACAATGCCTAAGTGTGTTTTTAAAAAGTGCTCAAATTGCTCGTGAACTAAAAATAAAACCCACGGCATCACTTTCCATTCGTAAATACTATAAAATATATTTTTTCATAAAAATTGCTGTTTGTTTTGAATCTTATTCGGTAGTGACGTCGAGTACTGGTCGCGTGATTGGTCGGTAGTGCAGTGACGCGCATCTCGCCGTCTCGTTCGCGCTGCCGTTGAAACTTAACGTGCTGTTTCGTTCGGGTCGGTAATGCAGTGGCGCGGATCTCGCCGTCCCGTTCGCGCTGCCGTTGAAACTTAACGTGCTGTTTCGTTCGGGTCGGTAATGCAGTGGCGCGGATCTCGCCGTCCCGTTCGCGCTGCCGTGGGATCAGTTTTTGTTTGATGCAAGTATGAGCGTACCGTATCTACCCTTTTTGTTTTAATCTAAGCCTAAATGCTTGAGTGACCAGGCTTATTCGGATCAGTTTGAAAGTCGTTTCGATTCGTTACCGCACTCACGGCCAGGGGTGACAAACCGTCGACGTTTAATTTAAATTTTTAATTAAAATTCGCACGCGATTCGGTCCCGAGTTCAGGTAAAAGTGGGTGAGTAAACATTGTAGAGGTACACGGAATACTAGGGAATGTTCTAGAAAAGGCGGGCATCGGTAACTCGCAATTGGTAAAATTCTTCGAGATGACTCGAGAATTCTCAGTTTCGAGCCGAACTGATTTCTAATTTATTTATTGCACTAAACGAATTGGTGACTACTTTCTGAGCCTTGCAAATCTTTGTCTTACGAGTATACACCGTGTTCCTGAGGTTATACACTAACTTTGGCATGTTATTCAAACTATTAAATTGATCATTTTTTACTATGGACACTTTTATGAATTCCAATTTTTTTATCATTTTTTATTTTCATACAAAGTAAATGCTTAGATGTAATTTATCTAATATGAATTACTCTTTACCTGAGCTGGCAACGTCGCATTTGAAACCTTCGTTCACATGTCCACATAAACTTTTTAAAACTTTTCTTGACATCAACAATGTTTTTTAAAGTTTTGACTTTTGAAACTATGACTTAATGATCATTGACAAAGAGTTGATAGTTTGATATTTTTGGTTGCACAAAGTGGCAACATCTCACAGATAAAGACTCATTCTCACTGAACAACACAATTAAGTTGGTTAAACTTAAATTACCTATAACTTAAAAACTATGCTATTTAAACTACTACTTTCTTTGTACGATATGTTTACCAAGAGCTATAGAAGTATTATTCAAAGTTTATGTATATCCTCAGGAACACGGTGTATATAAAATTCTCGTGTCACAATGTAAGTTACCATACTCCTCCGAAACGGCTTGTGCGATTTTTATGAAATTTTATATGCATATTCAGTAGGTCTGAGAATCGGCTACTATCTACTTTTCATACCCCTAAGTGTTAAGGGTCCACCCCTAACATTATTTTTTATTTTTTTATGGGCATTTTTTTTAATTGTTTGGCATTTATAAATAGATAAGTCCACCCTAAATTTTCACCCTTCTACCATCAAACCTCATTTTTATGGCGGTACGAAGTTCGCTGGGTCAGCTAGTCTATATGTATGACTATAAGGTCAAGGTAAAATCTTTTCGCAAGGCAAAGAGCATCCCATATCGAAAAAGGCAACAAAAAATAAATAACCAAAAGAATTATGAAATTAATGTAATTGATTTTTATTATTCCTCTTTTTAACACCTCTTAAACATTTCTATTCTCTTTTCTATTTTAACACTCACACCAATTAGCCTAGCCGCAAAGTAAGCACTGTAAGGCTTGTGTTATGGGATGCTAGGGTAACGGATAGAATACATATACTGTACCTAAATAAGTATATTTATATAGAATTACATATTAAACATCCATGACTGGAGTACAAATACTCGTAATCATCACACAAACATCTGCCCCCACCGGGATTGGAACACGGGACCTCTCGAGTCGGCTACACCATGAAACCCGGCATACAAACCACTCGGCCACGGACGAAAGAATATGTAAAGTTTGTAGAAATATAATGAAATTTGTTATTTTATTATAATGACCACACCAAGTAAGTTCCAAAACAATTGGATTTAAACAGTTCAGTCTTATATTTTTTTCCTATATGCCAAAAGAAGTATAATCATAAAATGTTCGAATGTCTAGCTATCAAGGTTAATGAGATATATCCTGGTGACAGACAGACAATGGAGTCTTAGAAATAGGATCTCGTTTTTACCCTTTGAGTACGCAACCCAAAAACTGGGCTTGTTACTGTGAATTGTTGAGAGAGATACTAGGAGCAGACATATGTAAAAACTAGCGGCCCGCCCTCGCTTCGCTTCGGTGTAGAGCTGAAGTGTAGACTACAGTTTTTGTTCTCAGGCTTGTATTATACACAATGACATTCATCTATGATTCTTCTTACTATACCTGCATGCAAAGTCTCAGCCCGATCGGTTTAAAATTGACAAAGTTTTATACAAACTTTCATTTTCCTATTTTATCCCCTTGGGGGTAGAATTGATCAAAATTCTTTCTTAGCGGATGCCTACGTCATAACATCTACCTGCATGCCAAATTTCAGCTCGATCCGTCCAGTGGTTTGGGCTGTGCGTTGATAGATCACTATGTTAGTTAGTCACCTTTGAGTTTTATATATATATATAGATTCCCGCTGCATACCCAATTAGATTGTTTATCCATTGGTCGGTGCTCGGATATTCGATACGATAGTTGAATCAAAAGTTGCACGAGTAGATCGTCTAAAGGTACTCAAACTGTAAATCCGGCCCCCGCGTTCTGACAACTTTTATTAATATCAATATATCCACTCAATTCAATTCATATTGTAAATTTAATGAATGCAGATAAAAATTTCATCTGAGTAAGAGTCAAATCGTCAAGTCGTTAATGATCTTCTGGATTTTGATTATTTTCACCAGTAGGTACTACTCATATCATTGAATGATATATACCGATCGTTTTTATTAACTTAACTTTTAAAAGTTTAATTCATTTTGTTCTGGTCTTGTTGTTGGTAGCTGCTAAACCGTAATTGAATGCAAGCATCATCATCATCATCAGCCTTATAATATCCCCCCTGCTGGGGCATAGGCCTACCCTATGGATGGAATAGGGAGTTTGGGCCATGACCCACCACGCGGGCCCAGTGCGGATTGGTGGGTGCTAACGACTGCAGATGCAGCCGGACCAACGGCTTAACGTGCCTTCGGAAGCACCCATCCAATGACCGACCACTACGAAAGTTTGCTTAACTCGCAGCCGAACGCGCTAACCACTTGCGCCATCGAGCAAACAATGCAAGCATACCAGAAGTGTTTTTTTCGGACACCTAAACTAACTTTTTTCAAAGAGTCAGGTAAGCTTACTAAATATTCACAGTAAAATAAATTATGTTTTTATCAGGTAGTTTATTTTCTCATTAAGGATTGCAATGAAATCCTTAAATTAACTTTAAAATCTATAATAATTATCTACGTTATAGATCAACACATAAAGTAAACGTATTTTTATAAACCCAGAATCTGTAGAAGGTATATTTCAGTTGTTTGACAACCTATGCCCGTTAAAAGAGACAAGCTGGCACATGTACGAACATATTTTTATTCCGCGCGTCACGCGTTCAGAGCATAGTTTTTGACGCGCCATCAGAACAACATCGTTCCACCGTCGGGTCTGAGTGTAATTGGATTTTAGAGTGAGCATTCCTGACACTTCTATATGGATGGTATTCTTTTTTATTTCCATAGTCTCTTCTGTTTTGTCAGATTCGAACGCACTGTAGTTTGCATACAACACGTACGGTGGACGTGACCGCAAAAATGTTGGGAACCGATGGATTTTTTTTTTGGAGAATGTAGACAGAACTATTATGCTTGGTCATTCAGGGGTCTCTGCCTAACAACCACTTTAGAAACCATTAGGCTTGTCTTCTGTGTTTTTTTTCTGTAGGAAACATAAGCGGTTTTAAGTACAGTATGTTTATGGTGCAAATGATTTTTATAACAATCTGAAATTGTAACGCGGAGGGAATACTTTGATCTTTCTCCCAATTTTTCGATCTCTGTAAAACTTAATATTGGCCAGAAACAATAGAACTTAGCGATATTATAATAGGTAACACTTTAGAATATTTTCTTTTTGTCGTTTAAAATATTGATCTAGCTAAAATTTTTATGCCGAATATGTTATAAATTAAAAATAGCAGTTTGTCCAGTCATTCACAAACAAATAGCCTTATTATGACCATGATAATAAGTCATCGTCATCATGAATCAGTGAAACGGATCACGATTCACTTTACGCCGTCCGAATTCTCGATAGCAATGGCAAATAGCCTTATTTTTAAAGTGAAACTTCTTTTCGAAAGGAGTGTACATGGAAAAAATCATATGGAAGAGATGATTTTTTTAGATTCCTCACACCTGGGGGTGTCCGAAAATACCCAATGTCTGTTCCGCGATTTTTCTTAGTTATCGAGTTATATTTTTTTGTGTATTTTAAATGATTTCTGCCAACGAGGTTCCAAATATTGATATCTTTTTTCGTAGTAGGTGTTTTGCAGTCTTTTTATGTGACATAATTTTCATGAATGTTGTTTTAATAAAAAAACTAACTCAGCTTCCTGAAATTACTTAAAAAGGCTTAAAAGTCGGAACTTTAATTTTTAGTAGGATTTACTCAAACATTCAAGTTCAATTCAAAAATACAAAAAAGGTAAATTTAAAAAATCAAAAAACCCGACTGCTTAATTATACTTCAAATAAAAACTGAAAAGAAAAAAACAAGTCCAGTAGTCTATAATTCTGTTAATAAGGAACAAAGCTACTTTGACAGTCGGGACCCATTAGATATTCAAGAATACATAATATTTTTCAATAATGGGTCCCGACTGTTATCTAGACAATGATACCCCACTCGACATATTTTGTCAACTTATTTTTTTTACTTCGTCACAATATGGCGCCTAATTTTACCCATATTGAATTTTGATTACTATCATATCTTTAGTAGCACTCCCATGATAGAGACGAATCGATTGATGTATGAATCATCAAAATCGGTCCAGGCGTTTGGTCTCTAGTGTGCCACAAAGGAACAAACATACATATATAGACTGGTAAACACTATACCCTGTCTGCGCGTCGCGCTTCGCGCTCTTGCATTGCGCAGTCGGGTAAAAAGGAATTTCCATAGCTTTTGACTAAGTTTGAAAACTCCGCATACTTCTAAACTACCAAAAATCTAAAAAAAATACTTAATCAGCCTAGTTTTGTTGTAATTGGCCTTCGAAGGCGGATAGGCTAAAAATCAATGAAACACGATTATAGCATCAAAAATGATTTTATGTACTTTTTATCATTATTATGGTAAATTAAACTGAAAAATGTAATTTCAAAATAAATTTAATTGAAATTTCTATAAAATGACGTCACTAATTGGACCAACCTGTATACGGCGGGAGAACTTGTACTGAGAAGAACCGGCAAGGACTGTTTTTTTCTGCCTGTTCTATTATTTACAGAATCGTCAAGTTCAACAATGACATCAGAGATGACTTATTAAATAACCTTTCATTACATAATGATTAAATATTCATTAACTTTTTTCCTGCGTTTTCATTGCTGTGTCATACAGTATAAAAACAAATAGTGTTATTTATATTAAGTGTAACTAACTATTAGCATCTTCAATATCTAGGAAGTTAGGGCAGACTCATCTCCGCTGGCAGGACCCGTGCACGAGCATGACGCATGAACCAGCCATCGCTTCGCTCAACCATATTTTAGGGAACGTAACGACCCGCCTCCCACGACACTACCGAGGAGACTTTTAAGGGAGAATGACTACCCATAACCACCTATACTAGCTTCATCAAATTAACTTAAAACTAGCAAACCAGTGAACCAAATGTTCACCAAAACCTGATTTCTCGAAAACCGGAAGTGCTACGTTACTCAAATCCGGTTTGTAGTCTTATCAGACTATTCTTAACTTATAACTTAAATATTCTCTTTATCTATCTCTTACGGTTTGGCCGCTGAAACAGCACCACAGACAGACGGACGGACTTGTCTAATAGATAAGAGACTAGCAAACCAGTGAACCAAATGTTCACCAAAACCTGATTAAAAAAAATGTATTTAATTAATTGAGAACTTCGGAGATTTTGTGTGGTTTCGTTTGAAATTCGTGATTTCTCGAAAACCGTAAGTGCTACGTTACTCAAATCCGGTTTGTAGTCTTATCAGACTATTCTTAACTTATAACTTAAATATTCTCTTTATCTATCTCTTACGGTTTGGCCGCTGAAACAGCACCACAGACGGACGGACTTGTCTAATAGATAAGAGATTAAGGTCATTTAACTGTAGGACGCTGCAAATAATTACAAAAGCAAAAGCAATGGGTCTCCCATCTGTTTACTAGCCTTTGCGATGATTGCTTTACACAATCGCAGACTAGACGTTTCTAAGTGGCTTTTTAGAGCTTCTACTCATAACATAGTTTTCTCTTATGATAATATTGATTTTCATTTGGCAAACTGCTGTCTAGACTCCTTGGTAAGTGTAATAATCGTAACTTAAAATATTCTTGCACATGTAAGTTAACGAGGCGATAAAAGTGTTAAGTAGGACTAAGTTGCGCTTAAGTAGTACTAAGTTGTGGTGCAAAGTTATTATAAATTTTATATCACGCTCAAGCGTAATGTATTTCATTATATGTACCTATTTAAGTTAGTATTTTTTGTATGTTCATATTGTTAATTTTCTGTTTTTTGTATATTAACACAATTCTTTATGGCTAAAAGGAATTCAGATATTCGGTAGAGGTTTTTTTATTTGGTAAATACACATCATCATCAGCCTATTAATGTCCCCACTGGGGACTGCGGCACAGGCCTTCCCTATGGATGGAATAGGGAGATCGGGCCATGACCCACCACGTGGGCCCAGTGCGGATTGGTGGGTTCTAACGACTGCAAATGCAACTGGGGCCAACGACTTAACGTGTAAATATAGTAGTACTACATATATATAGTAGTAGTAGTTTCGAATCTAGGAAATAATTTTTCATGATTATTGGTCTTTAGGCCAAACATGTATGAAAGCTGAGCAATCTCCTTTGATACGCATATAGCTTATGGTGGTATGAGACAAAGGCTACTTTCCTATGGTATTCTCAAACAAACTAAAGTTCTCAAAACACTGGCGGCCACCACTTAAATTTAAAAATAAGAGAAACTAAAAACACATCCGTCATATTGTCTCGTAATTTAATTCCTGGACTAATACGTAAATATTATTTTTGACTCGTTCGTAAAACTTACTCGTGTTTTTTTTTTAATGTTTCATTTTCTCAGCTGAAAATCTCGAAAGCTTAAACAGCCAAAGGCGAAACTTCGCTAAGCCAAAGAGCCGTCCAGGAATCCCTTTGCGTTTAGTCACTTCATAAAAACATTGGCGCAGACTCACTGGACGTTGTACATTCATCCTGTTTTTAATATAGCCTTTGGCTTATAAACAAAACAACAAAAGAAAAATATTTTCGAGTTTTTGGCGGGATTTCATCGAGTGCGGTTAGCGTCTTATTTTAATTATTCTTAAATTCGTTCATAGTGCATATTGTGAAATAAAATTGGTAAGATTTTACAACTGTCTTCGCAACTGAAGAACTAGTGGAATATTTATTCCCATTCCGGTCAAGTGGACGTGATAACTTTATTTTAGTGTTGACTACCTCACAGAAGCTTACCGGAAAAGTCAACTCGATACATTTCGTGCCAAACACTCCAAGAAACATTAGAATGAGACACACAGACATTTTAATGTAAAAAAACGAAGTATATAAAATCAAAGACTTGGCTGTATGTGCATTGTTCCCTTTGCCTTCCCTGATTAGAGAGAAACAAAGAAAAGAGTTTTCAAACATTTACAAATTATGCGAATACGATAATATTGTTTGAATGAAGTTCTTTTTTGAACGGTATAGTAAGAGGCTAGGCGAAAAAAATGTAAGAATTTTCCGGCGCAACCTAGCGAGGTAGCTAGCTAGGCAGCTGAGTGGGTAGCTATGGGACAGCTAGGTAGACGACCCGGGTATATACTTTAACTGAATATGGGGATTTGGCATTGACCCTTCACGCGGGCCCAGTGCGTATTAATGGGAAGGATATTTTTTTAATGAAGTAGGTTAGTCGACGTCACAGGAGACCGAAGAGCTGGCAGGTACCTCGGACAAAGAATTAGTCTAGCCATTCAAAGGGGTAACGCTGCCAGTATCTTCGGATCCTTGCCTAAAAGGACTCCTTTTAATAATATATTTTAGTTATTAATTTTATTTTTTAAGATTTTTAGTTTTAGTTTTATTGTTCTAGTATTTATATTTTACTTATATATAGTGTAATGTAATTAGATAGAGACTTATTTGTTTTTAGTTAGTGTATTTTATAGTTGTATGTGTAATGTTCCCTTTGTCTTGGCTTAAAAGGGAGAATCTTAAAAAAAAAGTTACAAAAAATGACATTTGCTTTGTTTTGTTGGTTTCTCGGTTTCTGTGTTTGTTGTAATAAGGAAATTGGACCATGACTCGCCACCATATCTATATAATAAAACCAAATATTGAACGTGTTTATTTTATAAATCCACATTTCAGTTCGCGGTTAGACAGGAAATCCTTCTGCATACAGACAGCATCGAAGGCTTTCACGGTGAGAAATAACCTATCGGGAGCATCGACAGCTAGCTTACTTTAAAATCTAACTTAGCTTTGGTTTCCTGAAAAATTTTCAATTCAAAGTGGGTTTGATTTTATCACGCTTTCATCCAGTATTAAGGAATTAGTTATCATTTTCTTTACTAGATGGCAGGGTTCGAATATTGAAACGCGCTATCGTTTTGTTTTTACAAGATAGCCAAATTATGTTACCTATGTTATTCGAGTTCATGTAAGTTTTTATGTGTTTCTTTGTTCCATCATTACTCCTAAAATCTAGATCATCAGATTTGCATGTAGGTATATATTAGGGTATCGTTGGAACCCTTACATCATCGTGAGTGATAATAAGTATAAAATATTTGTCAGAAAAGGTACCATTTGCTTAACTGATTAATAGAAGTGTACAGATTAACTTATATAAGAGAAATTGGATTAACGAGCTGACGTCGGTGGTTAGCGCGTTCGGCTGCGATCGTTGAAGTTAAGCAACTTTCGCAGTGGTCGGTCATTGGATGGGTGACCGAAAATCTTCTATCTCGAGTTCCTCCGTGCTTCGGAAGGCACGTTAAGCCATTGGCCACGGCTGCATCTGCAGTCGTTAGCACCCGCCAATCCGCACTGGGCCCGCTTGTTGGGTCATGGCCCTATCTCTCTATTCCACTCATATGGAAGGCCTGTGCCCCAGCAGTGGGGACATTAATAGGTTGATTATGATTAAGAAAATTTCGAGTGGGGAATCCCATTGGCAGAACCACAAAAAGAAAAAAAAAATCGCTTAATAATTTAATTAGGAATACCTATAACTAAAACCACATTTAAAAAAGCCGAACTCACCATTATTTGATAAACTGATAATAAATAACTGTATATCCGGTCAAAGGATTCCATGCAACAAGATTATTTACTCTCAAAATGTTTCCAAACATTAAGCGAGAGGCATTTTTCACGTCCACCGTATTTCCTCCTTTGAAGGATCCTATCTTACATTCGGAGGAGCGTCTTGTAGATGTACACGAGATTTTAGCTTGAAATTTCATACTCGAAAATGCATCGCTTTGAAAATATTTTTCTTTGAATTTTTCCACCCGCGAAAGCTTGCACGTCAATGTTTGAGCTTGTTCGAGGTTGGTGCTGGGAAATAAGCGGTATAACTTCATTTTGTGATTTGGAATACTGTTTTTCATTGCATTGAAGTTAAACTATTTTATTCTTTAACTCACTCGCATTGAAATGTGTATATTTAACTAGAAGTCATTTGAAGTCATTTTTCAACTTGACGACTCTGTATATATCAATATAGGGAGAAAAAAGCAGCCCTTGCTGAGTTTCTTGCCGGTCCGTGCCCACTTGAGTCGTATTTCATCGGAATCGGAATATTCCGATCACAGGTTAGGCCTGTGTACCAACAATAGCGAAATAATAGTCCTATTGAACAGGCCAAACACCCCCTTGACTTGTATATCATATTCGATTAAAAAACATTAAGCTATCACATCACCATTACCTATCCAGAACAATGTATTCATAAGGCAATTTGAACTCTACCTAAATCGCGTTACGGTCGGATGCCCCGTACAGTCGAACAGCCAAGTAATGTATTCAGCTTCCGTACAAGCGATATCTCGAATTGCACCTATGAATATCTAAAACGCCCCCCGGAATATGTCTGTTAGCTAGAATGTGATTCGATTTATTTAATACTACACGTTTGTGGGTCAAGGAAATATCTGCCATCGGAGACGCTGTTTCAATATTAATAGTCCTATCTACCAAAAATGTAAGATAGGGGCCAAAACTATTTTTTTTTCCGTCAAAGGACATGGCTAAGAAACTGCCCTTAACGTGTATAAATATTTCGCACTAACCCGTAACTTTACAATATTTTTTTATTAATTATTACATGTTTATTGTTCTCATACAACTTTCGTGAAATAATCATATATTTGAAAGTATAAAAATTGACTTTATGTCTGTTTAAAAAACAAAATGTTCTGTTTTACAAAATAAATGTACAAAAAAAATATATATTTGTGTAAGTATATCGAAATAAACAATATTATTTCTAACTTTCTAACTCCTTCAAACTATGACATTTTTGGCCCTAATTTTTATCAAAACAAATCACTGAAGGCCTAAAATAACAGATTTTATTATTCTGATCAGGCTTGAGACAAGGCTGTATGATAATTAATCCTTTAATTTTTGCAAATGAACAAAATAAAACTTCACAGATTTCCTGTCAGGCCGACGATAACAAATTATTTGTGTTTATTTTTGCCTTAAAAACTCTTTTTGTGGAGTAATGGGAAGAAAGATTCTAATAAAATGCGAAATTGATGACTCTGTAAATAATTGGCAACATCTTTTATCAAATGTAGCAAGGTAATGACGTCGTAGGAGGTCTCATAATTTTCAAGATTGTGACTTTGTCTAAAATTTCCGAGTCTTTTTTCATATAAATTTTAAATATTGAGCCACAACTTCAATTGCTTTCAAATTTGATAAATGTGTCCTCCTACTGGTCCAACAAGACTCTACCTAGGATAATCACCAGTTTTAGGAAAATGTCATCCTTTTCTTATCCCATAGTTAAATTCAACTCCCATCCTCTTTTCCAAACTAGTTATGATGCACTTATTTTAGTCCCTAATATACTGCTTAACTTTGGCATAGAAAAACACAGTCCCATGGCACATATAGAATTCTTAAATAATATCAACAAAGAGTGGGCAAACTGGCTGCACATATTCACAGATGCCTCTAAAATCTGTTCAGGTGGTTATGTAGGAGCTGCAGTATGGATCCCTAAGTTCAACATAGTTCTGAATTTTAAATGCCCAATAGAGTCATCAATATTCTCTGGAGAAGCGGTAGCCATTCTGGAAGCCATAAACTTTATTCTCTCACATGGGCTTAACAACAATATTTACTGACTCTAAAAGCTGTCTGGAAGCACTGTTAAGTAATCCGTTCAAAACAAAATCGCTATCCTGCATAACTTTAGACATCAAAAAAGCCCTCTTAGAATGTTGTTCACAATATATTGATCTTACGTTAGCATGGATCCCAGGACATAGTGGAATTGTTGACAATGAAATTGCTGACACTTGGGCCAAAGACGCTACAAATTCGGGTAACCCTTCTCGTCTACAAAACTACTCTACAGATGTTCTTCAATCAGCTGACCTTCAGTCTGAATGGGAGACGAGATGGAGCCGCAACTCCAAAATCATAGGCCGCCATTATGGCCGCCTCCAGGTAACAATACCGAGAAAACCGTGGTTCGCCAAATTTCGTGACTTTCCCCGACGAGTTATTACAACGATTAGTCGTCTCCGTCGTGGCCATGTTACTTCTCCAGTTTTTCTCGCAAAGATAAGAATTTTAGATAACTCTATCTGCGAATGCGGTCTTGAAGAAGGCACCACAGATCACATTTTCTTTAACTGTCAGAAACACCCGTCTCTATATCCTCTACTTCCGCCCAAAACTCAGCGTCCCGTTAACCTTAACACTATTTTAACAGTTTCTGACAAGCCTGGCTTTTATTGTTTATGTAAATATATAAAAAAATATAATATAAAACTATAACGTTAGTATCCTCTCTAAATATAACTAAACTTTTCTTTTTTTTTTCTACCGATCAAATTGCCTACACTTTATTTAAACCTGTGTTGTCTTTGCGTGCATGCTTTCAGAAGAACAATAATAAAAGCTCAAGGAAGAAGGGTTATTCGGATAAAATATTTTTTTTTCTCTGGTAATTACCGAGCAATCTCTCCCTTACCGTGTCTTTCTCACTACGGGATATTGGCGAATTTTCTGTGTGAAACGGAAACAGCCACAGAACAAAAAAAAAAAAATATATTGAGCCATTTACCATTAAATATTACTATTAAATAAAATATTATAATAGTATTTATACATTGCCAGGGCAGTCGCTCATACAAAACTTTACCATTTCCTCATAATATTATTTGAGGGCATTTATTTGAAGCAGTCAATCAATTAAAAGATACATAAATATTGTGATAAATTCATGTGCAGCAGAGATGCAAATGGCCGAAAACAACAGCTGTATCCTTTACTCAGAGAATAAATCGCTGATTTATCAGTTGTGATCCAGATAACAGGTAAAGAATCGGATGGAAGTATAACGCAACAGGACACACCAAGGTGGTGTTTCTTAATATCAGAAACTAAGAACAGTTTTTTTTTGAGCGTGTATGCTGTTGTTCGCTGATGACCTTATTATTAATAAAAAAAAGACCTTTACAGCGTCACCGGGTTTGGGGACGGCGAAATCCTAAAGAGAACTCAAGCCGAGAATTGGCGAGTGCCTCTACGGCTATTCCAGGCGGGTGGCATCTTCCTACGGGGGGAGTGTCTCCTCTCCGTCTGGAGCCTCAAGACCACTCGAACCTAAGGGGTCGGCTCAACTAGAGACTTTGACCTCGGCTCTAGTTAGCCGTTGTCGTGGGGGGGGGGGACTCCCAGGTACATACTTGCACCTGGTATAGCGTTTCGTGTGTAGACCGGGTCTTCGCACTCCTATCCTATGGTTCTACCTTTTTTTATATCTGGGAAATGCCTTACGCATCCTTCAGACACTGGGGGAGCGAGAAGAAGGCATGTGGAACTCCTTCCTGCCCACTTCAGCCAGCCCTAAGGCTCATTGAAGTGAACAGGGCCCTACCTACGCCCTGAAAACCAGACAATACTCCTGCACTAGTCACCTGGCGCACATTCTGAGGACCGCAATCCCCCCAATACGCGTCAGGAGTGCGGGTGATATGTGTTCCTGTACCTGCTATAGCGGGTTGTGTGTAGAAACTGAGAGTTGTGCCAACAAAGTAAATAAATATAACTCGGGAACCAATACTCGTGCTTCTATTAAAACCTAGGACCTATGGAGTAAGAGGATGGAACACTGGGTTTGCATTAACTGGTCTTCAAACCGAGTAAGCAACTTCTTTATTATTTGTCTGCCTTAATTGATTCTTCGTAGCTACAGAAACGAAAGTTCTCTTCAGAGTATCAAAGAAATCTGGTCATCGAGCCATTTAAGAATTAAGTCATGTCATTTGATGCGTTTGTAGTTCCATAAAAAATTAGCTCTTCTTAATAAAGCCTTGAGTTTGGTTCATTACTCACGGAGTACTTTTATAATAAAAATAATCAACGGGTTGCACTCCGGGAATGCCGGCAGAAGTGAAAACTTGAATATTAACTTCGTGCATTTTTGATATTTTGGAATGGTTAGGGAATAATTTTGCACGAATTGCTTTAATCATCAGTATAAAAGTACTATCATGTACGTGGTAGAATACAATATTTATTTATTGCGCTATCGTACACAAACATGACAATTTATATTACATTAAAAGAGTTTATCTCTCAGTAAAATCAACTTACATGAATCACATTTAAACGCACTTAGAGACATCTATTGTAAAGAAATCAACTTACATGAATCACATTTAAGCGCACCTAGCGACATCTATTGTAAAAGAAATGCATTTTCATCGCAAGAAAGCTGCCACGTGGACGTCTTATATAGAGACTTATTGGTGTCGATTCTAACATGATTCTCTAAATCTAAACTTAAATTTGACAGCAGTATATCCTTGTCATTCTCTATACAGAATGAAAAGGAGAGACGGATTCTTAATTTAATTTTAAGTTTAGAGAATCACGCCTGAATTGGCACCATTATTATAATACGGTAAAATAAAATATTACTATGTTTCGTCCAATATCTTGAAAGTCAACAACCTTTCCAATTTTATTGTGTGTCATGATGCGATCTGCCCACGTGTTTAACCTGACGCGAGTTTAACATTTTTACCTATACAAAAAAAAATGTACAACGCCGCTAAAGAAGTTTTCAAAAAAAATCTCAACATCTCTTCAAAAGCCTACACGAATTGTTATTGAAAAAGGAAATACACGGCTCATCTCCAAGATATCTCATGAGACAATCGGGTTCATCCCAACATGTAGTACGTACCCACATTAAGTTCACAAGTCACATAATGTGTAGTACATTCCGTCACGCGGGATGTCTATTAAACATTTAGTATTTCACTCACGTCCGCGACGACCGCAAGGAGAGACATCGACAATGATTCAGAGCCATTGGGGATGAGAAAAAATGTGTGCTCCACGCGGGTAATGAATGTATCTGTAATAACTTAACGGACAGCTTTGAAAGATGAAGGCTCGGATAGCAGGTTTGATAACAGTGAAAGGAAGCAATGCCTTAGAGGATTTTGGGATTTGGATGAATCTACTGTGTGTTTGAGGAGCTCGATGGCGCAAGTGACTAGCGCGTTCTTCTGAAGTTAAGCAACTTTCGCATTGGTCGGTCATTGGATGGGTGACCAAAAATTTACTTCTTCGTCTTGGCCAAATATCCCTATTCCATCCATAGGGAAGGCCTGTGCCCCAGCAGTGGGGACATTAATAGGCTGATGATGACTGTGTGTTCTGTTTTAATTTTGTGGCTTACTGTGGCCACTATTCCTACACGAACAAAGAAATTTGGTGAATCATTTCTTTGTCGTACTTTTCGTAAGTGGAATTCTTTGCCCGCGCACGTGTTCCCTCCTTTTATACAATCTGGGGTTCTTAAAGAGAGGCGTGAATAAGTATTTTTGCAGGTGAGAATGGTTCGTGTGGCTGTTTATAACTGCTGTACCAGTTATCTTCGCGTTTGGACTTCATCACCACTGAATGTCAGGTGGGGTAGAGAGTCATTTGGCTACCTGGCTATATATATATTCAACTTGATGACTTTGTATATCAATATATCAATACAGGGACAAAAAAGCAGCCCTTGCTGCGTTTCTTGCCGGTTCTTCTCAGTACAAGGTCTCCCGCCGTAGTTTCGCGAACCGATGGCGTAGCTTCTGACCTTCACAAGTGCTTGTAACAGCCTACACTGAATAAATGACTTTTAATTTCATTTCATAATATAATAATAAATATATATATATAAAACTTGGAACAATACTTTAGTATGGTATCATTTGTAAGAAATGTCCAGGAACTTTTTCTTGAACATGTTTGTTGATTCTAGAACCAGAGGCTCTGCGATTTGAGAAATTAGGTTTTGCATATTGTATACTATATATAAGTAAGCATTTAATGGCAGCACAGATACCATACAAATTCTTGTTCATCTTTTTCTATCAGCTGTGTAAGGTTGCGATAATATAATTAAGTACCAAGAAGCGTCTTTAACTGAAAACATGCCATTGTCATCGAAATTTCGCTAGTAAAACTCCGACGAGCTCTCAGATAAAGTTTCATTTGAAAGTTCGCTATTCAAACTTCCCGATACAGGAAAAAAGGCTTTCAAAGTGGCCTTTCGAAGTAGACAAAGCCTAGCTGATCTGCATTTAGTAAACAACTCATATATATTTAACAGGTTTTATCTTCAGCTCACATCGAGCTGCGTGCACATTTTACTAGAGCGAGCCAAAACATATACGAGTATTTATTGTCGCGATGCGTAGCGGGGCATTGTCTTGCTAAGGATTCTAAGTGTCGCCGCACACGGGCCACACGCCACAGCCACAAACGCCGCTACGAGAAGCTAGAAGCGGCTACTAAAGTGGCTGAAGCGCGCGACAGCGGCCGACTAAGGTAATGGAGAGAGGGGTGGGGAATCGCGCGAGTGACGTGAGGCGGCGTTTTGTATCGGCGCATTAAGTGGCCGGTGCGGGCCACAAGAAGCGAGCAGTGACGATTTGTAGCGTGTGGCGGCCACCGGCGTACTGTGTGTGGCGAGTCTATATAAAATGTATGAAAACTACAAGAAATATGCCGCTGGTGGCGTTTTGTGGTTGTGGTCGGTGGCCCGTGTGCGGCGACACTAAGATACGCCTCGTGACGCTGCGATTCGTTTTGCGGCGGCACGCGGCGTATCATAACATCGCGTCGCGTCTTAGTGTGAACGCATCTTTAGGCGCCGTAGACGGGAATACAGTATTAGGATAAGCGGGTTGTTTTGTTGAAAATCAGTAAGTTGGCAAAAAACTTTTACGGTTTGCTCGATTTAAACAAACAATAAAAAACACAAGCAATATATTCTTTTAAACTTTCATGGTCACTAACATTATAGCTATTCGTATGTGAAAAAATCGCAAAATCTGAAAAAGTGTCGATCCGCGATCTGATACTGTAAGTATTGTGTGTCGGGAACAGGTGCGAGTGAATATTGAGAATTTGACCAATGGTAGGGGTATCGAGCGCAGTAAAAGACGACGTCAGAGGGTAGACTGATGTTTGCCAATAACATCTACCTGCAATTACTTCAGTTACTCCGTGATCGTGGCGCTTGCAACAGTGGCGAAATATCGGAGACTCATAAAAAACAAGGTACGTGGTAACAATCCCGTTAATAGCTAAACACAAGCAATACTTTCCAAGTAACATTCCTTACATAAAGGGTATGGCGCTGTAGTACCGCGCGCGTTTTTAAGCCGATCTACCACTACGCGCTACGTGACGTATTGCGCTGCAGTAGGTGAATCATCTTAGATAGCAGCGTATGAAACTATTAAGACAACGTCAAGACAGCCTATAGACAAATAAGAAAAGGGTGTTACCATAGAGGTATAAGAATAGAGTGGGGAAGGCGGCTCTAAAAGTGTCCGTCTAGTAGAAAGAGAAAGAAGATGAGAGACCGCTAACTATCTCTCTATTTTGTGACGCATGGCATCCAATGGCATCACATGGAAATAGTAAGATGCTTACGGTTGCCAATGCGCTTGCGCGATTAGGGTGAGAAAGCTAGCGGTCTTTCATCTTCTTTCTCTTTCTATTAGAGGGGCACTTGTAGTAGAGTCTATATCTCCCTTACTCTATTCTTATACTTTTTTTTTTGCCTAAACAGCAGTACACGACATTCCTGAAATTTCTTAAACCAGTTTTTTATATAGTCATAATTTTTATATTATTTGCATTTGTAATGGAAAGTGACTTTATGAGTTACCTCATATTAAAGTCATTTTTCAATTTGACGACTCTGTATACAATACAGGGAGAAAAAAACCGCCCTTGCTGAGTTGTTTCTTGCCGGTTCTTCTCAGTACAAGGTCTCCCGCCGTAGATTTGCGTACCGATGGCGTAGCTTTCCGACATTCACAAGTGCTTGTAACAGCCTAGACTGAATAAACGATATTGAATTTTGAATTTTTTGAATTTTACCTCTATGGGTGTTACACTGTCCCCTCATTTAGTTTTCCGCTCCGCTTGCTAATGCACGCTATGCAATCTTAATAGCAGACGCTGGCAGACTTTCAACGCTAGCTTTGTTTGCAGCCGCACTCGAGATCAGCTTAAATTTCAACACGTTGACGTGTGACATCTAGTTTCTCATACCAATTGTTGGTAGCCGGAAAATGTTCGTATTAATACACTGTGTACTGGATTGTTCCCGTTACTACGGGAGACTATGTTATTTAGCAAAAAATAAAAAAAATGATGTGGTGTCGTGGGACACCAGGTAGGAACGAAGTTCCTTCGGCTAATGTAGAATCGACACAAATTGCAAACTCGCTTGTGTATGCGACTGTCGCGCCTGCGCACGTCTCATTTAACGGTTTTATTCCACGCACTTTTTTCCACGGATTTTTTCTTACGGTTTTACTATCACATTTTTTTCAGTTCGGTCGCGCAGCAAAATCCCTATCCCCTCCAAGCCTGCCATAATGTGGGTATTCGCCACGTGCTTGTCCATGAATTCATGAGTATATACTATACATTGGCGGGGTGGAGTGGTAATAGAAAGAGAAGGGATGAGAGAACGAAAAGAAAGAGGGAGAAAGAGAAAGTTATTATACACTACTCGCTTGTGTATGCGACTGTCGCGCCTGCGCACGTCTCATTTAACGGTTTTATTCCACGCACTTTTTTCCATGGATTTTTTCTTACGGTTTTACTATCACAATTTTTTCAGTTCGGTCGCGCAGCAAAATCCCTATCCCCTCCAAGCCCCTGATTAACTCTTTCGATTGTTACCATAAAATAGGCCATGCGTTTTTTTTTCAAATTTCACGAGTTTGATTCCCAGTTGTAGCAGGCGATTTAAAAATATCAGTGAATGCAGTTCTAGTTATTATGAAAAATAAAATGATGTCTTCTTTCAGTAAAATATTTCCTATCTTCAATATTTAGTATACTTCCCTCCGTTTGAGGTAGCCGTGGGACGCCCTGTATACGCTTGCGATTTCATTTGCTTACCCTGACTTAATCCCCTACCTCGTGGAACCCTGGCACCTTACCCACCGCCAGAAATACAACACCATCAAAAGGTAGTATGATTTTACTGTGACTTTGTGAGGTGGAGATTACTTCCCCAGCAAGGGCGGTCATTTAGCCAGCTTTGGCGCCAGGGGGGGTCATTTAGCCAGCTTTGGCGCCAGGGGGGGGTCATTTAGCCAGCTTTGGCGCCGGGGGTGGGGGTCATTTAGCCAGCTTTGGCGCCGGGGGTGGGGGTCATTTAGCCAGCTTTGGCGCCAGGGGGGGTCATTTAGCCAGCTTTGGCGCCAGGGGGGGTCATATAGTCGTGGTATATTAAATATTGAAAGTACTTAAATAAAATCCCCCTGGGTTTGGTCCATCTGTACCCAGCCCAGGGAAGGGTCATGGGATGACCCCCCCCCCCCTGGATCCGCCCTTGCAAACGGTCGCTCCAATTTGAGTGGGAAGTCCGCTATGCCACGCCTCTGTTATATCTATAATAGGCTATTTGGTATTGCGAATGTAAATATTGACAGCGATTTAATTATTCTGACTTAAACAAGAATTGTTGAAATATCTTAGAATATAATTTGAGATTTTCAACTAAAAGAGATTTTGAAAAGTGATAGAATATATTGAACGACCTTTTTATATTTATGGTAAGTCTTTGGAGTTTAGGCAAGAAAAGCTGTGTTCGTGGAGTATTTTTTAGGTAATTACTGTTAAATCTCAACTTCAAAAAAAATGCATGACATACTTAAAGATATTTTCTTAAGTATGTGCAAAACTTTAAAGTGGTTTAAATCCCGAGGCTTTAGGAAATCAATACTATACTAATAAAAAAAAAAGAAATGATTTTTATATTTGCAACGGATAAACTCAAAAACTACCGGGCCGATTTCAAAAATTCTTACACCATTATGAACTTTATAAAGTGTAACATCCTACTTATATTTTAAATGTGAAAGTTTGTATGTTTGTACCTCCATCGTGAAAAAACTACTGAACGAATTAAGTTGAAATTTGGTACGCATATAGTTTATGGCCTATGTAAAGACAAAGGATACTTTTTATCCCGCAAAATGTAAGGTTTCTATGGGATTCTAAAAAAAACTTAAGTTTCCAGGGACGAAGTTGCCTCTAGTAGGCTAGATTTGATTGCTTTAACATAAAGTTTCCCCAAACAAAACCGGAGCGGACCACTAGTATACAAGGGTACAAAAATACAAATAAATTTGAAGGGCGTTGAAGTACATCATATAAGGAGTCTTCTCTAAATTTCTTAAAATATTTGCATGAAGTTTTAACTTTTTATAAAAACAGTTATTTTTAATGATCCTCGAACTAGCGTCGTGTCTTAAATAGATCGATATTTTTATTAATCATTAAAAATTACTGTTACAAAAAAATAAAACCTCATGCATATATTTAAAAAAAAATAGAGAAGACTCCTTATATGATGTACTTCAACGCCCTTCAAGCTTTATTTGTATTTTTGTAACACCCTGTATAGTAAAATTACAAATCTTTAGAATTTTAATACAGCACTTCCAAAGTCTTAAATTTCCAGCGCTGAACTTACAGTACAAAATGTCAGCACAAAATTGGTTGTAGCAAATTACATGACAGTTCCGTAGCCACGTAGCGGTGCACGACGTCGTAGCGTATGTAGTAGCACCTACATGCTACGCCGTAGCTCAACAATGAGCTCCGTTTCAGTTCGTCAGTCACGTATGTTGCTGATCCGTTTAGTTCAGAAAATATAGTTCGTAGAGAAGATACATGAAGAAAACGAACTCTAAGACGTTGTAATAAGATTGAAGATGTAACGCTACGTAGCGAACAAATAAGAAATATTATTAACTTGACTGAATATAAGTTTGATTTAATTTTTGTTATAGTCCACAGCGGGAATGTGTTTTGTTTACGATCAATTTATATTTTTGCGTATTTATTTAAATTGCGCTACATAGTTGTATTTTTATACCAATAAGAACGTAGAACGCGCATCTATATTTATTTTAAGTAATCTTGATATTATGTATCTTCATGGGGTTTCACGACGTGGTTTGGTGACAACAAGCGTTAAAAAACCATTACATTAAATACAACAAGAAATTAAAAATTCCCTACTCGAACAGCTATTTTCTATTTTTAAATCAAACGACCAATATATTATACTAGCTGACCCAGCGAACTTCGTATCGCCATAAAAATATAGGTGGTAGAGGGGTGAAAATTAAGGGTTGTTTTGTGTTTTTAATATTACGATACATATTTAACGTAGTTTTTTTTTCTTCAGACAATTTAATAATTATTTTAAACACAAAATCGGTTATTGTGATTAAACCATGATAGCTAGAAATATGTTCTCGTGGACTTTTTTGTAAATCTTAATGGGATCTACAAACTCGTAGTACATCATTTTGTTCTATTGTCAATAGTCTTTGCAGCGCACGCAAAAATAGGTTTTCGGTTTTACACCTTGTGTTACAAAATAGCAATTTTATTACGGTTCCCTAATTTTGAAAAAAAAAAATATAGCCGATAGCCTTCCTCGATAAATGGACTACCCAACACTGAAAGAATCATTCAAATCGGACCAGTAGTTCCAGAGATTAGAGCGTTCAAACAAACAAACTCTGCAGCTTTATAATATTACCCCATTCCTAACATAAGCTGTAATTATCATGGTTGACATTAATTTCACCCGTGCAAAACCACTAATATAAATTTCCCACTCACCATCCAACTTCTTTCCGTTGAAGTACCACAACACTTCTATAGCTGAAGTTTCCCTTCAAGCACCGTGCAGATATCTTAAACCCTCTGTCTCTGCAGCAGTGGGCCCAGTACGGAATCGTCGAATGACGAAAATAAATTTCAGTCACGCATACTAACATAATTACAACCACATACTTCTCGTTTATGAGGTAGATTATCAAAAAGTATTGGACACGTATTTTTTCTTTTTTCACATAATATAAACATTGCAGAGATATATTGATTTGAAAAGACGCATGACGTCACGTTTGAGTACACTTATAAGTGAAAATTCATTCAAAAGTGACGTCACGAGCCCCTACTCCCAAACTTTGACGCGCTATAACTTTGTCATTTTTGGTTGATTGCCCAAAGAAAAAATACGTGTCCATTATTTTTTGATCATCTAACTGACGGACTAACTAGAATTTCGTTTACTGTACCCCGTCATCACCCCTATTCTAATACTCCCTATTCTTAGGAGTTACATGAACTCATTCCGGGTTCTATCTTCTACCATTGTACGTCCAGACGCAGTGCAGGTTACCATCATCCCTTCTTAGTAAATTGTTCCTCCCCTACGCATGAAACGCTTCTCAAATACTTTTGTAATACGTACAACAGTAAAACCTGCCTGCATCTGTGTTTTTGAGTGCATACAATCGGACTTATTTAAAGCCCGAACGAATAACTTTTTCTGGGTAAGCTCGCAATATTGTAGATCTCATCTGCTCTAGGCCGGGTCAAGAGCAAACCCATAAAGCTATAGGAAGGTCCAAGGAGAGATCTTTCGCTTGGTGACCTTACCAGTAGCTCGGAGGCCGCAGCCCGACTGATGTTGGTCGGGCATTGTAGTTACTATGTTTTTGTGCTTTACACTCCGAATTTCTCTAGCGCGATGTAATGGTAGCCATACACACTCCGAGAAATCGTTACGATCAGACTGTACAGTTCGAACGGAACAGTGTATCGTACCTGGCATATAAGTCATACACGCTACGAGAAATCGTTACGATCAGACGGTACAATACAAGCCGCCGACGCACACGTGTCAGCGATGGCTTCGACAGACGACGTTTTAGCAGTTGTTGGATTAATATTCGCCCTGAAGGAAAATAAAGTGAAGCAAAAAAATCGTAGTATCTGATGCAAAGAATGGCTAAAGAAAAGAAGAGTTCATTCTAATGTCAATTTGTTGTAGGAATTAAAGATGTTTCCAAAAGACTGGCATATTTTTTTAAGAATTGATCATGATACATACTTACATCTACTGAATACGTCTACCCGAACTGCAACTGACGACAAAACTGAACACGAAAACTGAACGAACGCATACACGTTACAATTAGTCGGTCCAGTTCATCCGATTCCTATAAATCAATTGAAATTTTCGTATTGCTCCGTTCGACTGCACAGTCTTCAAAAATCGTAGGAAACTGTGCAGTTTTATAACATACACGCTACGATTTATCGGTACCGTTCGGACTGTACAGTCTAATCGTAACGATTTCTCGTAGTGTGTATGGCTACCATAAGACTTTATTCTATTTAGTGCACCGCTAATAGCGCCATCTCTTGACAAGACTAGTGATTATATCCTCTATTAGTTATTGTGTAGGGCATGTAGATGTCGCCGTCACAAAAAAATGAAATCCTACTCACCATCCAGCTTCTTCCCGTTGAAGTACCACACCACTTCTGGTTGTGGCTTACCCTCGAGGACCGTGCAGGCTACCTCGACCTGCTGTCTCTCCAGAAGTGGCCCAAGTACGGACCCGTCGGAGAGCTGGCGTCCAGCCGCGGACACTTCCACGGATTTCGGTTTGACTGTGAAGAGAAACGAGAAGTTAATTGGGTGATGGCTGATAAGGGAAGTACATCATAGAATAATTGTTTTTTTAAGCATATTCCCGCTAGATGATTGAATTTAAAGAAATTTTTACTAGAAATATTCCACGCGGTCTAAGCAGTTTTACTAGTAATGCTTATAAAATAAAAATATAAAGTCAATAGCAAATTACAAAATTTTCTGCAGTCTGAGGACCGGTCAGTTGGACCATTGATTTTGTGTTTTTAGTAGTTGTTGTGTAGTTTCAATCTTTGAAAACATGAAAATTTACATATATTAGAGTTTAACAAATAATTAATAGTTACATATTATGTGTTCCAACTTTCTCAATACACTAAATTCACAGTTTTCAATCGGGAAGCGCGGATTAGGTTCAAATACGCCCAAAACTTGATCGTAAGTATCATGTAATTACTGTAAAACTAAAGGAAGGTAACATTGAAATATCGGAAAGCTGATTGTCGCCTCACTAACAAGCTTATCGGATTCCGTCGATGCCTTTGTCATCACACACATATATGTGTATATAGTTATATATTTTATAGGTACCGAACCGATAGGTACAGTCGCAGACGAAAGCACTGTTTTAATTAGCACTCTCCGATTTAGTTCGATCCGTTGCGTCGTTTGTTGATTGATACTTTTGTCATCTCCAAAGAGATAGTTGTTCATTTCAATGTTTGTCAATAGATGGCGCTTTGTCGTTTTAACACGCGCTATCGTTGTATCGCGACAAATAGTATAAGGCTTGGATTGTATTTTTTTCTTTTCATTCAATAAACGAGTGAGTACAAGTGTCAAGTAAGTTTTTCATTCAGTGTTGCCCTCAGTTAATAGTACAAAAGTGAACAATTTGAACATAGTAATAAATAATAAATAAATAAATATTTCCGACACTCACACCAATTAGCCTATCCCCAAAGTAAGCACTATAAGGCTTGTGTTATGGGATGCTAGGGTAACGGATTGAATACATATATAAGTATATTTATATAAATACATATTAAACATCCATGACTGGAGTACAAATGCTCGTATTCATCACACAAACATCTGCCCCCACCGGGATTCTAACCCGGGACCTCTCGAGTCGGCGTCAGCCATGAAACCCGGTGTACAAACCACTCGGCCACGGAGGTCGTCAAGTATAAGTCAATAGCGGATGGGAAAAGACGTAAAATGGATTTTTCGTACGGAAAACTAAAATGGTAGGTACTGGACATTATTCCTTTAAATCAGTTTCAATAATGTAAAACTGTAGATCGTGATTTGGCATTTCATCTAATTATGAATTAATACCTACAAGATCTTACTACAAAACAGTTAGACACGGTTTCAAATCTTTCGTTTTTTCTTAAATTTATGTTGAATGCATGTAATTTTTTTTTGCTAATAAGGTAATGTTTTAACTGTTTATCGAATAAGTGGATATTTGGTTCTGGGTTCGAGTTCCTGTAGGGGTCTACATTATATTCGAGCGGTCAAATAATAATATTCGAGCTCATCACACAATTAAATACCCATTTCATCACACAATTAAATACCCATTTAATTGTGTGATGTTTATCGAATATTTCGTCGTAAACTATGGTTATTTATTAAAATCGTTTGTTTAACATTACAAATTACAATTTAGCGTGGTCTAGAACGAAATAATTGTTGTGAGTGGTCCAGAATTTGTAATAAGGAGGTATAGAGAGAGATGAATGACGGTGAAAGCAAGTGGCTGTAAAGCACAAAATTTTCATCATTACATACCACAACATTCTTTAAAAACATTATTCGTTCTTACTTGAATTTATTTTGCGTCTTAAAGCTGCGAGAGTTAAGATACTTCTACGATCTCTAATAAGATCTATAATAGCTTCTATGATAAAAACTAATGGTCGCACAAATCACTAAAACAGTAGAAAATATTTATATACTAAAGAAAGTTTTACTAGAAATTAACCACACGGTCCAAGCAGCAGACAAGACTCGGATTCGCATAAAATCCGAAATCATGCATTATAAATTTTTGGTATTATAATTGATATTATATAAGCAAATTATCTTCAATATAAATTGGATATTTAAAACTGTGAATAGCATTAAATAATATTACTGGCCGTGTCAAATTTTTACTAGTATTTTTTTATTTTTATTTTTAGCTGCAATACAGCACCATCTCTTCGCATTGTAGGTAACCCATAAAGTCAAATCAAAACCTTAACAGGTATTAAACTTTTGAAAGAAGATATCACAGTAGAGATGATGACTATTTTTTTTCTTCGTTTATCAGGTAGATTATCAAAAAGTATTGGACACGTATTTTTTCTTTTTTCACATAACATATACATTGCAGAGATATATTGATTTGAAAAGTCGCATGACGTCACGTTTTGGTACAATTTTCACTCAAAAGTGACGTCACGAGCCCCTACTCCCAAACTTTGACGCGCTATAACTTTGTCATTTTTTGGTTGATTGCCCAAAGAAAAAATACGTGTCCATTATTTTTTGATCATCTAACTGACGGACTAAATAGAATTACGTTTACTGTACCCCGTCATCACCCCTATTGTAAAAATATATAATAAATTGACATACGATTTTTTTGCTCGAATGTACATAGCAAAAGCACAGTAAGTATTTAATGTCGTTATCTGATTGTCACTCAGCCACGATGCTGATATTCGAGCTCATTAAACAAACACAATTTCATGAATTTTCATTTAAATAATGTCACTTTACGATCCAAGGATAGGTATGAAAATTTCATTATTAGGGTACTATTGCTCTCATTCTATCGTCTGTCCATATGCCACGGATCTCTAGATCGGAAACGAACTGGTATTCTGGTATTTTATGTAGAATGCTTGCCCAAAGCCGAATATTTAGTTAAAATTAAATAAATTGAAATAATTCTTTATGGTGGGTCCCATACATAAGAAAGAGACAAAATTATTGTTTTGCCTTTTTATCTATCAGCATATGACAGATCACTAGCGAAAGCTCATTGAGTAGGATATACACATTTTTTTTTATTTTCAATAACGAAGAAATAAGTGGCCGTCAAAGTTTTAATTTTTAGACCATTTTTGTCACGAGGTCTATCCCTTAATTGTAATAAGTTATAAATGAGAAATATTGGTATATGACCCTCATAATATTCTGCATTCAAACAAAACATACATGTAAACGCCGATTCATTATATAATTTATAAGTTGTGGCTTAAACAAACAAATGATTTGATGACCTCCGTGACCGAGTGGTTTGTACGCCGGGTTTCATGGCTGTCGCCGACTCGAGAGGTCTCGGGTTCGATTCCCGGTGGGGGCAGATGTTTGTGTGATGAATACGAGCATTTGTACTCCAGTCTGCCAGCCATGTTTAATATGTATTTATATTAATATACTTCTATATGTAGGGTATATGTATTCTATCCGTTACCCTAGCATCCCATAACGCAAGCCTTATAATGCTTACTTCGGGACTAGGCTAATTGGTGTGAGTGTCGGAAATATTTATTTATTAAAAAAAAAGAAAGTTTTACTAGAAAACAATTCATGCGGATTAAGGGGTTTTTTTCTAGTAATATTTTCTTTAGACATCTTTTAGCTGATAAGAAGAATGGGCGAAAATAAAATAAGGAACGGTTCTGATAGTCTAGTTATCAGAATTATGAACCCATTAAAAACTGGTTACGTAATTCAAGTAGATAATTCACAAGATGGCGTCTTTAGCGTAAGAAATAAAGCCACCTACTCGTCACTGCAAATTAATTTAAAATACGGTCTTTTGACTTTAATTGCCTACTTGCGTCGGATACTTATCGCGCGGTAATATAGAGATGTGCCAGTTGTCGCAGTTTTTTATCGATACTTTTTTTAAACTGCTTAAGACTCTTTTCTTTTCTTGCAGGTATTAAAAACTGTCCAAATTGCCTTCATAATAGGGTATTTGACAAGTTTTAGAAAACTATCTCACGTTATTGACTAATGTTTGTGCAGTCCGTAAAAAGTGGATATTTATCATTCTGTTGTGTATTTCAGTAAAAATAACCAAATCAAAAACTCAATTTTCAAGTTGTCGCGAAAACGTTTTTCTGGACTGTTATTAAAACGTCAAACGATACAATGTAATGTCACTTGTCACTAATCAGAAGTTTACTTGTGTGTGACGTCATTTTAGGCTCCGCAAATCCCAAGCGTTTTGGGTCACGTGACAATAGATAAGAAAACTATTATCTTTTTCGTGGGTTTTTAGTAAAATTATACATATTTTTTTTGTAAAATTAGTAAAAAAACTGCCAATATTCATTCTAAACACTGATGCTAACAATTGGCACTTTATTTTTAATACTGTCAAATACCCCATTGCTTGATTATACAGTTCCTTTTCCCAATCTAAATAAATCAAAATCATACCTTTTATTTTATAAATCAACTTTAATATTAATGTACAAATAGCTATATAATACGTCAAAAATGTAATATAAATAATACTATCATATAATATATTTTAATTGTTTCAATACGACCACCTGAGTTAGTACTTTGTTATGTTAATTACACAAGCGAAATTAAGATTTTTAGCCTACATGGTTGATAATGGAAATTTGTTAACGCACGAGTATCTGAAATACTTTAAATAAATAGTATCGATAATATGTTCGTTGTCGCAACACTATTAATTTCTATCGTACTTCAAAGTGTAATGGAGTAAACACTAGAGCCCCCAGTATTTATTTTTCTCTGTCGCCGTAAGAAAATAGCCACGAACACCGGTATTTTTCTCTTGAATTGCTTTGAGTTATTTAAATAACACCAGTCCTTCTTGCGCGGTGGAAGTATGGGGGTATCTTTTGTTTTATTTTTATGTAAATCTAAATACATTCAAGAGTCGGAGCTAGTCAGCTTATTGTACGATAAACCCATGGCTGAAACTATGCATCTATATATTATTATCGTTTAAGTATTTAACTGCTCGATGGCGCAAGTGGTTAGCGCGTTCGGCTGCGATCGTTGAAGTTAAGCAACTGTCGCAGTGGTCGGTTATTGGATGGGTGACCAAAAATCTTCTATCTCGAGTTTCTCCGTGCTTCGGAAGGCACGTTAAGCCGTTGGTCCCGGCTGCATCTGCAGTTATTAGCACCCACCAATCCGCACTGTGCCTGCGTGGTGGGTCATGGCCCAATCTCCCTATTCCATCCATAGGGAAGGCCTGTGCCCCAGCAGTGGGGACAATAATAGGCTGATGATAATGATGATTTTACTGCTAGATATTTAAATCTTAAGAAAATTTCAATAAAATATGGGTCTTACGCTTATTTTAAACATAAAAAGATGGCTCGTTTATAAAGTCTATGTATAAATCTAAACAAAATTTTACTAGGAAAAATTACACGCAGACCAGGCAGCATACGGGACTCCAACCCGCACCGCGGTAGCATAAAAGTCAGTCCATCCACCCGGATAGCGGAAGGTGTGGGTTCGAGACCCGTCCTGTCTGCTGCCTGGTCCGCGTGGAATTTTTCCTAGTAAAATTTTGTTTAGATTTATACATAGACTTTATAAACGAGCCATCTTTTTATGTTTAAAATAAGCGTAAGACCCGCCTGATGGCAAGCGGTCACCATAGCCTATAGACGCTTGTGATTACCAAAACTATCATTTACCCTTTTTTGTGACGCAGGAAAAACCTCTATTTACAGACGACAGCGCCTTTAAGAGGCACACCGCCGAACGGAACTCACACCTGGCTCCCGCAAGCCTTACAAGCCCCAGCAGTGGCTGCCCACTGAGGACCCCGTATCTCTTACGAGCGCTTTACGGCATAATATTCGCTAATAAAACCTTGCGATTACCCACCAAGCTGCTAAGTGCGAAACCGCGGGATCCTCGTTTATGGATTCCGCCGCGTCTCCGCACCCAACCCTACGTTACAGGTGGACAACTATTATCACTTAAGGATATGAAAAATAGATAGTAGCCGATTCTCAGACCCGCGGAATATGCATATAAAATTTCATAAAAATTGGTCAGGCCGATTCGGAGGAGTATGGTAACTAACATTGTGACACGAGAATTTTATATATAAGATTAAGGTATTTGCCTCCAAATCGCTAACTTATCTAAAAAAATTTTCAATTTTCATGCAGGTTTTCTCTAAATTGGCAGCCCTTGTCCGAATGTCTCGGGTTGATTTATTTGCCGAAAAGGATATTTTAGTTAGCGAGAGAGCTCTTTACTAAATTAGTTTTGTCAAAGGATGTCATCCATTTGAACTTTCGCTTAATATTTCTCAAATTTAGTTTAAGTATAGGTACACGAAATTAATTCATAGAGGGTCAATAGCAATTAACAGATTGCTATTGATTTTCATTTCATTTAGATTGATTTAAATTGGGTAATTTGATTAATTTTAAAGGAATAAATTGATTATTTGTAATTTAAATAAAACAAGTTTCAACGGGTTAGATGCACTGATTTTATTTATTTATTCCTAAACCCCTTTGCAGGAATGCATCGTCAGAATAATGATGTTAAACGTCAATAAATAAATAAAATCAGTGCATCTTGTTCAAGTTCATATAGCCATTCTTAAGCTGCAAGGCAGCGCCATTCGCATTATAGGTAACCCACAATGACAAATGAATACTTTTACAAGTATTAAACATTTGGAAGAAGAAATAGCAATTATAGTTATAATTTTTATTATTTTAAAACATGTAATTGCTTGATGTTTAAATCTAAAGAAAATATAACTAGAAAAAATTCCACGCGGACCAGGCAGCAGACGGGACTCGAACTCGCACCCTTCGCAATCCGGGCGAAGGCGCTGCCTTGCAGTTTAAGAATGGTTAGAGGAATTTCGACGCGGTCCGTGAGGGCCGCGGTAGCATAATTGGTCAATCAAGATACTGTTTGATCTGTTATGGTTTTTTTTAGAATACATTAGTAATTAGTTCAAGTACAAACTTCTATCATTTCAACGAAACCCGATTCGCCAAGTACTTTCGCTGACCCTTGTTCCCAAACAATGTTTCAAACCCGTTGAAACTTGTTTTATTTAATGAGTGATGTGCGTGAAAACCTAAGAAACAAATATATTTGTAATTTATTTATTATATCTAATCTATGAAATTATGTTTTTTCCGTGTCCGTATTTTCTATGGGTGATACGCCTGAAATAAATGATTAATATAAGGACAGCGCAGAGATCGGCGGCATAGACTTCGATCGTGGTAATGAAGCAAATTTCGCTGTGGATGTCCCCAGTATGGGTGACCGAAAACTTCTTATCTTGTGCTTCTCCGTGCTTCCGAAGTTACGTTTAGTTGGCGTTCTAGTTTTCATTATGTTTTTCTTTACGCATGCTCGATTTTCAAAGATACAGTCGTCTGGACACGCAAATGGCGGCTGTTGCGTAGGAAAATAATTAGATTTTGTTTTGCATTTGAATTTGTACACTAACTGTAGACGCTGAAAAAGAGAACGTATACAGTGACACTGAATTTACTGTTTTCTTTAAAATAAACCATGAAAAATTGTCATTAAACTAAAAGGTGCGGCATTTTTTCACGCCCGATCAACTGTGCTTGTTGTACAAAACGCAAGTGCGGTCCTGCGTCGAATATTGCTCGCACCTCTGGGATGACTCCGCCAAGTACTTGCTCGATGCTTTGGATAGGTTATAGCGGCGTGCGATCCGCATCATAGGCGATGAGGAGGTGACTAAACACCTCGAGCCTCTTCAATTACGCCGTGACGTGGCGTCACTAAGCGCGTTCTATCGTTTGTACCACAGCGAGTGTTCAGAGGGGTTATTCTCTCTTATCACACCTTCCCCTTTCCATCAGAGGATCACTCGCGCTGGCCTACTTTGTCACCGTCTAACTGTGGCCACAATTCCAACGCGTACAAAGAAATTTGGTGACTCATTTCTTTGTTGCACTATCCGTAAATGGAATGCTCTGTCTGCTCACGTGTTCCCTCCCTCTTACAACCTAGGATCCTTTAAAAGAGGCGTGAAAAAGCAACATGCAGGCTGGCAGGATGAGGATGGCTGGTGTGGCAGGTAGAAATGCTGTACCAGTTATCTTAGCGTCTGGACTTCACCTTCACTTAACATCAAGTGGGGTGGAGTCATTTGACAGACCTATCGATAAAAAAAAATGCAAAACAAAACACTAAATTTTTTCTCAGCAGCAGCCGCAATATGCGCGTCGTCGCGTCTGTATTTCTAAAAATCAAACGCACGTAAAGAAAAACATTGTTAAAACTTATAGTATGCAAATTTCGTTGCTCTCTCGCCTACATGTGAGTGGTGTTTACGAATAGGTTTTTTCTAAACAAACGCGACGCATTAAATAATAACCCCGAAACCCAAACAATAATACGAAACTAACATTGTTAATATATTTACTGGAAACATCAAAACAGCCAGCCGACCGCGCGCAACGGAATTAATTTACGAACGGCCAACATTGCCGTCCTTCGCGTCGTCGACAAAACAACAATTAGAGACGGGCTGACGGGAAGCGATCCTCATAAACGGCGCCCGAGTGACAGGTGTCATCGAGCTGTCACTTTTGGCGCGAAATTCGGGCGCGACGCGGTTAGTTTGCGGCGTGTGACAAGACAACCAGTTATCGTAATAAGAGAGGATATTGTTTTATTCCCAGGTACCTACCTCGGAAATATTGCACGGGATGTTGATGGAAGTTTTTTAAAAGAAAATACTTTCACCAAACGCTTTTTTTTGTTGGTGCCACAAAAGTCGTTATTGACCATAAACAGTACACCGACATAGCTAAAATATAGCTGTGGTGGACTGTATAAATAATACTATTAGATGACCTCCGTGGTCGGGTGGTTTGTACGCCGGGTTTCATGGTGTCGCCGACTCGAGAGGTCCCGGGTTCGAATCCCGGTGGGGGTAAATGTTTGTGTGATGAATACGAGCATTTGTACTCCAGTCATGGATGTTTAATATGTATTTCTATATAAATATACTTATATATGTACAGTATATGTATTCTATCCGTTACCCTAGCATCCCATAACACAAGCCTTACAGTGCTTACTTTGGGGCTAGGCTAATTGGTGTGTGCTGGTTTTTTTTTTATTTATTTATTTATAATACTCTTCGACGTTTTCAATGGTTTGCTGATATCCTTGCTTCATAGTTCCCTTGTTTTCTAGCTGGATACACCCGTCGATGGTTGACTGACCCTGACCATCTTTTTTGGTTCCTCCCAGGCGGGGGAGCGGGTGTGTAGAATTCTAGTTATACATATTTATATTTTTTAAGCATTTAACTGCTAGATGTTTAAATCTTCAGAAAATTTGAACCGAACCCGATAGCAATGAATATGATAGTCTGTCTCGGTTGAATCACAGAGTGATGTGTCGCGACATCTTATTCCACCCTCTGATTTTACAGCGGTACGAAGTTCATTGCAGCAGCTATTAGATTTATGATAAACTAGCGGCCCGCCCTCGCTTCGCTTCGGTGTATAGCTTAAGTGTAGACTACAGTTTTTGTTCTCAGGCTTGTATTATACACAATGACATTCATCTATGATTCTTCTTATGCCTGCATGCAAAGTCTCAGCCCGATCGGTTAAAAATTGACAAAGTTTTATACAAACTTTCATTCCCTATTTTATCCCCTCAAAATTCTTTCTTAGCCGATGCCTTCGTCATAACATCTACCTGCATGCCAAATTTCCAGTGGTTTGGTCTGTGCGTTGATAGATCACTATGTCAGTCAGTCACCTTTGAGTTTTATATATATAGATTAAGTATTTTCGTAGTGGTAAATATGAAGTTAAACAAAACCCGAGAAGATATATGGCTCGTTGAAATATTAAAATCTTCGATAGCTAGTGTGGACTGTCGTATATGTGTTTGTAATATTAATCAAGGAAGCACTTAACTACCAGTCTGATTTCCCGAAACCTCTGGATGTGCAGAAATCCCGAGTTTCGTATAACTCGATCAAAAGTTCGGTGCGATGCTACAGTGCAATTATTCACAGATATACGGATGATCAGCGATCAGGACGATCAACATCGAATTAAGGACTAACTAACGCGAATGTCGTCGAAAGGTGCGGCGGCGCGATGCAGCGGTAACGCGCGATCTTCACGCAGGTACACAAAACAAAGGAGCAAACAGGACTCCAGAACAGTGTCAGTGCATTGATTAATATGGTAGCTTTCCAATTACAGCATTATAGCGCATTATGCGGCATAATGCTTAACGTTGAGTGTTTCAACTACAGCAACGCTTCGCACAATCGAGCACTCTCAAAAGAAATGCTTTCGTGTGATGCGTGCAATCGTACCAACTCAGAGACAGAAAATTAACAAGTGTTTTTGTCTTTAAGTTGGCATTGATCGAAATGTTTCATTCATATGTTATCGTTAGTAATATTATTTATTGTTGAAAAATTATTAAAACTTTCGTTTCATTATAGTTTTTTTTTTTAATAATCAAAGTTAATTCAAACTGTGTTAAAAAATTAAATATAAATATGGATGAAGGTACAAACATTGACTTTTTTTTCAACACTGAACTTTGCGCACTCTGCTGGTGCATTTGAAAACTAATTCACGTTCCAATTAAGCATCAGCATAATTCGGCATTGTGCGCCACTGAGTCGCATTATGCTCTGTAATTGGAAAACCACCTATGACGAACACAAAAGAAAATGATAAATTATGGAACCTCAAAGTAGTGTAACCTAGTAACGTTCAACATGTGGCCGCCAGTACAACGTAATCATTTTCCATCCATCATTTTTTCGCTAAACGCCTACAAAACAATCCTCAGAAATCTCCAATAGAAAAAAAATGGAAGATAATTCGCTGCTGCCACGGAGGAGCACGAGACGAGTAAGGCTTTCATTAAAACAACAATATTATACCCCATCGCGGAGGCAACATCTACTTTAATCGACACAATACTTCGGGGGGCTCAAGCTAAATAGACACTGAGTGAGAAAAAGAAATTCATTCCCGACCATTATAAGAGCGGCGTAGGTCTTTTAAAAGCACAACAAACAGACGTAAACATAATCGCGAAGCAAATTGTATTCCGCCTAAAATATCCGCCGTCTCCTTTGCTTTTTCTCTGGGCGACAAAAAAAATATCCAAAATGAGAATACACGGGTGCAAATGGATACAATAATTGAAACCGGGGAAAAGGCTAGACGATCTCTTGGTACACAGTTTCGGTGATGACAGTAAGGTATCTTTAAATCATACTTCCAGACACACAGACAGACACATCTATCGGCCCACCTAGCATTATAAGTTTTGATGATGATTTGAAATTTGATGGTCTCCAGCTAAAAATAAATGTAACAATGTGATAAAGGTTTTAGGCTGTTTTGAAGTTGAATTCTTAGCCTTCTTTTTAGTGAGTTTTTAAAAATATATTATTATCGCTCAACCAACTTAATTATATTTTTGCAACAGATCCTTGAAAATTATAACATTAACTGGTCCGTTAGATGTGTCTGGAAGTATAACTGTTCCTTTAGTAATCTAAAGAACCTATCGCAATCCGGGCCACCAACCAACTTCGGTTAGTGTGTCCGCCCGGGTTACGAAAGGTGCGGCTTCGAATCCCGTCTGAAATCTGAACCGAGTGAGATTTTTTCCAGTAAATATTTTCTTTAGATTATTAAATCTAGCAGTCAAATACTTAAAAAAAAAACAATAAGGCCTATTGAAGTTAAATTCTTAGCCTTCTTTTTAGTGAGTTTTTAAAAATATATTATTATCGCTCAACCAACTTAATTATATTTTTGCTACAGATCCTTGAAACTTATAACATTAACTGGTCCGTTAGATGTGTCTGGAAGTATAACTGTTCCTTTAGTAATCTAAAGAACCTATCGCAATCCGGGCCACCAACCAACTTCGGTTAGTGCGTCCGCCCGGGTTACGAAAGGTGCGGCTTCCAATCCCGTCTGAAATCTGAACCGAGTGAGATTTTTTCCAGTAAATATTTTCTCTAGATTATTAAATCTAGCAGTCAAATACTTCAAAAATAACAATAAGGCCTATTTTTTCTTCAGTTTTCACGCACACCATTTATTAAATGAAACACACTTAATCGGGTTCAGAATGCCGCTTTTTATTACTTTTTTGACGTATTTTGTCTTAAGCATGTTTCATTTAATAATAAGACCTTATATCTACAGTAGACCAATAGTTAGTAAGTTTATGAATATGATTCTGGCATGATTATCTACTAAATTTGAGAATATTATGATCTTATCATGCTCTATAGAGAAAGAATTGGAAAGATTGGTGTTATACTTAGTTTTAAGTTTAAAGAATCATGCCACAATCAGGCCCAATAACTTCGTATGTTTATTGAAACTTGAATCAGCTTGGATTACTTATTTTACTTCAATTTAAACTAATAACTCATTTTTCTTTTTAATATTACTTAGCATTAATGAGTAAATAGTATTTAAAGGTGACTTTGTTATCAATGTTTTGTTACACTATATTTTGAATATTGTTGATTGCAATTTCTTTGCCTACATCACTGCGAACAGGGAAATATTTTTTATTGATCACAACACTGTTATTTGTTTTGAGACTGGAAAAATTACCCTCCAAATGATATAAACAAACCTTACCAATAAAGAAAAATATGTTGTTACTTAATATTACTAAACACTAAAATTACTGTACTGTTTACTCTCCAACTGTGACAAAGGGATCCAAATCTTAACCCAATTTCATCGGCTAAAAGGCAACGGACCATTGCCAGCTACATTTGAAAAAAACAAACGTGGGAGCGGGAGATTTTTGGCGCGCAAACGACACGGACGGTCCGCCATGATTATTTCACTTTGAGATTTAGGTGTTTGTGAAAGTATAAGAATTGATTTATTTCTTTGTTAAAACAGTTCTGTAGCGTTCTGTAATGCGTTGGTGAGAATCTTTAGAGTAAACCTATTTCGAGCAGATTGGTCATCAGGTAAATTTGAGGGCATTTGAATCAATTTTTTTAATCTATATATATAAAAGTCAAAGGTGACTGACTGACATAATGATCTATCAAAGCACAGCACAAACCACTTGACGGATCGGGCTGAAATTTAGCATGCAGGTAGATGTTACGACGTGGGCATTCGCTAAGAAAGGATTTTGATCAATACTACCCCCAAGGGGATAAAATAGGGAATGAAAGTTTGTATGAAACTTTGTCAATTTTAAACCGATCGGGCTGAGACTTTGCATGCAGGTATAAGAAGAATCATAGATGAATGTCATTGTGTATAAAACAAGCCTGAGAACAAAAACTGTAGTCTACACTTCAGCTGTACACCGAAGCGAAGAGAGCGCGGGCAGCTAGTTTAAAATATGTTTTGATCCTGTTAAACACAACATTGTTGGCAAATTGTTTAAAATTGAAAAGGATTTGAATGCGGCATAAACATGATTTAGACTGTGTCCACATTCCTAGCCGCCAATCAGATGGGTCCAAGTAGGTTATATATTATATAAGTCTATACACAAAGACCCGCGCCTCCGTATGCAGGCACAATTTGTACTATTGCTGGTTTAAGCAAGAATTTCTAAAACCCTCGTATTCTTTTCTTAAGATTCACGACGAAGCCAACGCTATGCCAAAGGGGTAATTCCATTAGAGGTATCTTTGCGAACGCTCTTCAATACAATATTTGTGATACCCGAGTACATTCATTTGGATTTTACGTGTCACTCGATTTATCATTTTATGGGATTTGGCATAGTGCATTAAAAAAGAATTGCACAGTCACACGTTCACGTTTCCATGTTTTTGATATTAAATGTTGTTTGAAAATAGTAGCAAAAGCTTATATTATATAAAATGAAATGAAATGAAAAGTCATCTATTCAGTCTAGGCTGTTACAAGCACTTGCGAAGGTCAAGAAGCTACGCCATCGGTTCGCAAAACTACGGCGGGAGACCTTGTACTGAGAAGAACCGGCAAGAACCTCAGCAAGGGCTGCTTTTTTCTCCCTGTATTGATATAAAGAGTCGTCAAGTTGAAAAATTACTTCAGAGATACGTCTGAAGTCACCAAGTCATGTCTTAGGAATATTTGATTAATTGAATTTTCTCGGAAATCCTAGGGATTTTGTGAAAGCGCGAATAATTAGATTAAGGCGATGACATTTCTCAATCTTACTAAAAAAGTAGGATTACCAATGGCGTAGCTTTTCGACATTCACAAGTGCTTGTAACAGCCTAGACTGAATAAACGATATATAATTTTGAATTTTAGTAGTAACCGTTCATAAAATCGCATTTATTTATCAATAGACATACATACTGTTCGTCTGCCGTTCTATATTTCAGACTCCAAAAATCAAGAGGTTCATTTCTGGGATGTAGTATTGCATTGTTTAACAAAGTTCCCCAAGATCTGATTGAGCTTCCACTAACCAAATTTAAATCTCAGATTAAGAATACTCTTATGAATAAGGGCTATTATAAAGTTAATGATTATCTAAATAATCGAAATGCATGGACATAGTGTTGGTATGAGTCAGTTTTTGTAACAGTAATATGGTACCTATCTAATGCCGCTTCCTATATACTAAATATAAAATTTATTGTAACTATATATCTATATCCTAAACAATGTAATGGAAGGTGACTTCAGAAGTATCTCTGAAGTCATTTTTCAACTTGACGACTCTTTATATCAATACAGGGAGAAAAAAGCAGCCCTTGCTGAGTTTCTTGTCGGTTCTTCTCAGTACAAGGTCTCCCGCCGTAGTTTTGCGAACCGATGGCGTAGCTTCTTGACCTTCACAAGTGCTTGTAATAGCCTAGACTGAATAAATGACTTTTCATTTCATTTCATTTCATTACTATCTAATTTTATAAGTTAGCACCTAGCCAATACGTGCTTTTTCTTCTATTCTCTGTGTTTCTTCTTCTATAAGTGCCGTCCCCTAATCAGCGGTTGCTGATCACATACTTCTACATGCTATTTTCATTTTGGAAACTATTGGAAAAGTTTTACCACGGTAAATTAAAGACCAGCGTTATGATTATGAGTTGGATTATTTGTATCATTTTGTACGATTTTTCCTGTGATAACGTAGACGCGATATAAAAAATAAGGCCCCGCAAAACGCAACTGTCAAATCTCCCGCCTTTATAACTGCCAGCTGTCACGGCGTAAAGCGCCAAAATTTGACATCTTTATTTTATTAAGTGACGAGGGATGTTAAATGTATGGAAATAACTTTTCCGTTGCCGAAATATTGTTTTGGAATTCATATAACTTGTATGAAGTAAATGAAATGAAATCATTAAAAAAAAAACAGATGTCGTATAATTAACTTTTGACGTTTCATCATCATCATCAGCCTATTAATGTCCCCACTGCTGGGGCACAGGCCTTCCCTATGAATGGAATAAGAAGATTGAGCCATGACCCACCACGCAGGCCCAGTGAGGATTGGTGGGTGCTAACAACTACATATGCAGCCGGGACCAACGGCTTAGCGTGCCTTCCGAAGCACGGAGGAACTCGATATAGAAAAGTTTTGGTCACCCATCCAATGACTGACCACTGCGAAAGTTGCTTAACTTCAACGATCGCAGCCGCACGCGCCAATCAGCTGCGCCATCGAATTCCACTGCGTTTATGTGATATTATGGTTGTTCGTGGGGAATATTGTGAAAAAAATTTAGGGGTGGATTACCCTTAACATTTAGGGGGATAAAAATACATGTTGTCCGATTCTCAGACCTACTGAATATGCATATAAAATTTCACGGAAATCGGTCGACCCCCTTTCGGAGGAGTTTAACCACAAACACCGCGACACGAGAATTTTATATATTAGATATATATGTGTGTGTGTATATATATATATATATAAATATATATATAGTCGTGTGACGCTCGTGACGCATTTCCGTTTTATCTCTTCCATAGGATGTTTCCATTTACACCCCGTCCAAAAACAAAGTTTCAGTTCAAAAAAGTTAGTCATCATTCGTATTGCAG